>JAGQAX010000020.1:7648390-9041008 GCA_019142605.1 Cephalopholis sonnerati
CACAGCCCGCGTTCTCCAGTTTGCAGTTTGTTTTGTCTTTAAAGCTCTTGTTGAACTGGAAGCTGAGCGAACTAGCCTTCTTCAGCTAAGGCTAACTCTGCTAATTCAACAGTGGCTGAAAACAAAACGAGTGACACTGTCAGAAGGGTAAGAGCCGAAAAAATACCTGTTATTCTAGTTGACAAAAGACTGGAACAGCTTAGTATATGTTCTGGTTATGTCACATTGGCTGTCAGGGATAATTAACTTACTTCCGGTATGTACCTAATGATCAGGTGAACAGCCAATTACGCTAAACTTCATTAAAAGTTACTGCATGTATTTTTCCTCGGTTACCACTCAATGCACGTACATACAGTAATAAAGCAGACATGTCTACTGGCACCCTGGTTATAGCGGCATGCATACCGTTAATGCATCATAACGTCACTGAATATGTAATAAAAGCAGCACCTCATGACAAACGTGAACCACACGATTCTAACGTGCGCGTATGAAAAAAAACTGAGCAGCAAAAGTGAAGTGTTCATGTATTATTTTGTAGTTTAGTGTAGTAGTCTATGTAACACGTTTTTTATTCATCAGTAACACATTTATACACATATACACATAATCTCTTTTTTTATATATTCATGTAGTTTTGATAAATAATTACTCTATAAAATGTCATTGTCAGTTGCCCTGAGTCCAAAGCAATTTCTTCCAATAGCTTGTTACATCTGAGTAACTGTTCAAACCTAAAGATGTTGATTTTACTGTCACAGAAGATAAACAAAACCAGCAAAAAAATATGCAAATCAATTGGAGCATTTTTGCTTACTTATCCAATGGTTGCTGATACATTTTCTGTCATCTGTGTGTTTGCAGACATGGCCAGGGCAAGGTGGGATCTAAAGAAAGAAAGTTGAGGTGGAGCTGAGGAGTGATAAGGAGTGACCTGGGGCTCCAGGGCTCATGTCTTCTTCACAAACACTCACACTCCTTGACTCTGACTGTGAAGAACACTTCAGCATGGTGAAGACAGTAAAGATGGAGCTCCTCAGAGCACTCGTCAGTGAGTGTTTGTCTGCAGCTGCCCAGGAGATCTTCAACATTGTAGAAAGAACCATGATAGAATATGAAAAGGAAATGTCCTGTTCAAAGTGGGTGGTGGACAGCCACCGCAGACTGTTGGATGTTGCCAAGTCACACAGTGAAGGTCAGTTTATCAGAAGTTTGCTTTCTTTAAAGCACATCATGAGATGGATGAAAATGAATTGAAGTTGTCCATAATATAAGTCATTATCATTTTTAGCAGTAGAAGTATTTTACAGTGGTCAATGATTCTCTCATGGTGGGCAGGACGCTGGTTTCTGCAAATGGTTTTGTCTTCACAAGCTAAGTTTGGAGTAGAGAAGTCTGTTTTTCCGGTCTGTGCTTTGGCACTGGGATGCATTAGGCCGTCAGACTTTCAGACAGTCCTCACATTTTACTGCATTTTTAAGCAGACATTTTAAAAATGTTTTTGGATGTCAGCAAATTCGTTTGGGTGGACTACACAAATGTATCATTTATTAAGGGAACACTGCAATATGAATGTTTGTGGAGCTCATTTGAATTAAAAAAAATCACACTAGTGTAAAGTGGTACGTAATAAAATCATTAGGGGCATGTTATATAAGTTTGACTTTTTTTTTTTTTTTTGGTTGAATTATGGTTGTACCCAGTAAGTAACTTTTTTGCCCTGCAAATTTACTCACTTTCTAGCTTATCCTCCTGATACAATACCTCAGAGAGACTGCATATCTATTGTCTACCCAGTATTACTAAACTTGACACATTAGACCACGTCACGCGATGCAGCCGGCAGTAAAACCTGAAATAAGCGTGTCTTTTCCCAGGTTTTTTTTTAACTGCAGTTCAGGTGGCTTGGGTATGTAGACTGTTCCCAGCAAATAGACAGAGCCAGGCCGACTATCTGTTGAGAGAGCTGAAAATCTCAGCAGCCATTGTGCTAATGGGAGTGACTGGCATTGACCAGCAACACTTTGAAGACCCTTCTTTCTTTTGAAGCCTTGACTTTGGCATTTTTGCAGTCGCCATCTTGGATTTTTTGAGCCAGAGGTGACCATAGTTAGATGAGAAAGTGGAGCTAACCCTAATGCTAGCTGTAAGCTTGATTAGCACATTGTTAAACACACAGTGTTATATGCCATTGAAACAAAGTGAACTCATTGGAAAAACTGAATATTCAACTCCTGAGAGGGTTTTTTAGTACAATGAAATGCTGTGCAACACGTTTTCTAGAGACTTTTTTGGTGATCAAAATGTTACAATTACCTTTCCCTGCCTGAAAGCACACGAAAATAGCTACAGCTGAGCCTACACTCGGCGAATCTGGGGTAACGCCATGGTTACCTTACCTAACCAACGTTGCTGTAGTAATGACAGTGGCAGTGGATGGCACTAGGGATGGTTATCATTAAGATTTTAATGACACTGCTGCTTTTACCGATACTGCTTACTGATTTGGTACTTTAACTGTGCTCTTATTGGTTCTTCTAGGGGGATTTTAAGAGAAAAAAATGAAACAAAATAAGAACTGAATTCACATTGCTTTATTTTTTATGTATGTTAGCACTCTATATAAATTATCATTCTACTACAAAATTGTTTAGATTTTAATTTCAGTTTTCAGTTTTATTTATAAAGCCCAATATCACAAATCACAGTTTGCTGCAGAGGGCTCTACAGCATATGCCATTCCTCTGTCGTTGGACCCTCACAGTGGATAAAGAAAACCTCCCCCCAGAAACCTTTTAACAGGTAAAAAGAAATGTTAGAAACCTGAATGAAATACTATTATGGACTATAACATACCTGAGGTGGATGGGGTAATGGGAGATGAACTGCAAGCCAGGCAGTTGAAAAAACGGTGCATTTCTGCACCTGTATGAGATGCACTTTTGCTAGATGTTTTGAAAGAATGCTCGTGTTTCTGCCCTTACATGCACAGGAGTTGTTGAACTTGTGGGTTGTGGCTCACAGAGACCTGTGCTCTTAATTATGCATAACTTTAAGCCTTAATATAATTTACAAGGGTGAGTTATGTAAAAATTCACCTGTTGTATAGTTGTCGTGAACGCGGATCAAAACTGTTTTTTTTTTTTTTTTTTTTTTTTTTACCAGGCCGTAAATGTGGTTATTTCTGGTGTAAAGTTGGACATTTTAACTTAAGGGTCTACAGGGATTGACTTGCTCTCGGAGCCAGTCCTAAGTGGCCATTAGAGGAACTGCAGTTTTTGGCACTTCTACGTTGGCTTTATTCTTCAACCCCAGAGGTTGTTGCTTGGTTTAATGTTATGGAATGCAACTTTTAGTCAAATACAGTATACTCAAAGACATGAAGTTTGTGGATTTGTAAGATGTTGGAATTGGGCGAACATTTGTTTAAGTATGAAAACAAAGAGTTCTGATGTATCAGTTTTACACAATACAGGGGTATTCCACTGATTAGTATTGCAGTTCCATAAAGTTGGGTACTTATGAGAGGAAGATGAAAATAATAATAATGATCAAAAGCAACAGGAGACTGTATGCCTTTTGAATAAATGCTATTTTCTCCTTTGCTTCAGACTCTCTTCAAGTGTCTACCACAGATGTGAAGTTGCAGTCTGGTCAGCATCAGCCTGCTGCCAGTGTGAACGTCAGCATGTGCTGGGAGGAACCAGAAGACACCACGAAAGAGCCAACAGAACCCTGTCCTGACATGAACAACACTCATCATCCTGCCAGTGAAACTGATCAAAGTGATCAGGAGATACTGGTTGATATTGAAGATGATGATGATGTGAAGCAGGAGTGTGACCTGAACATGCCTTTGAAAATCCTCAAAGTGAAGAAACCATTCAAATGTCCTGTTTGCTTTAGTGGTTTTTCTTCCAAAAAGACGATGGTACGACACATCAAAAAGCATCCAGAGGACAATTCGTCACGTTACCAGTGCCAGTTCTGCGAGCTCTACTTCTGCCACAAGTCTGAATTCATCATTCACACCAGAACACACAAAGGCACCAAACCATACAAGTGTCAGGACTGTGAGAAAAGCTTTGACCAGAGGGACAGTCTGCTCATTCACAGACAAAAACACTCTGAGCAGAAACCATATCGGTGTTTTAGTGAAAAGGTGGATGAAGAAACCCAGCCTCAGATCAGTGACACTTGGCAGTAAGATTGAAGAAGAGCAGGACTGTAGACAGGATAATTCAGGCATTAAGACATTTCCACTGACTATCACTCCCTATGATAAAAGTGAGTTTGATCAGGAGTCTCTTCAACCCCTGTGTCTTTACCAAATCCAAACTGTTGCTGATATAGATAAAGACTCCTCAGCAGTTACAGTTGATCACATTAAAACCGAGCCTGCTGAAGCTGATGGCGGAGTATCGGACAGTACCACAGAGGATCAGTTGCTCCTTTCAGTGAATCCAGGTGAACGGGCTGAAGGTGAGACAGAGGCCAAACATCTCAACATAAAAAACATCCTGCCAAGACGACCTTCAGGAAAATCCACAGAGCTCATCATCCAGTTTGAAGCAGGAACAGCACAGAAACCCTACAAGTGTCCTTGTTGCACCAAATGTTTCTCCTTGACTAAGACCTTAATAAGACACGTAAGGATCCACACAGAGGACAAATCGTACCAGTGCCAGTTTTGTGGGAGGAACTTCTGTCAGAAGTCAGACCTTGTGAATCATACGAGGATACACACAGGAGAGAGACCATATCAGTGCAAAGAATGTCACAAATCATTCGCACAGAAAGGCAACCTGGTGGTTCACATGAGGAAACATACAGGAAGTAAACCGTAACACTGCCACAAGTGCAGCTGTAGCTGTAGTCAGAGGTCATCTTTTGACTGTCACATGTAAAGCTGCAGATAGTTAGAGGAGTTTACAGCCTTGTCATAAGGCTGGGATTTACACCTCAAGAATTTTTTGGGTACTGGGTAAAATGTGTCTGTAGCAAGTGAATCACTGAAAGCTGGAATTGAATGTTTGTTCAGAATCATAATCTTGTTCACTTATTTTTGTTCATATAGTTCTGATTTAAATAAAAAGTTTGCCACTTGACAAAACAAACTCACCACGAGGTCCATTAGTACAGTCTCAGCCATACAAAATGGCTACTCCTTGCCAGAGGCTCTCTGGCTGCCAGCCAGTCTGGGATCCAGTGTCTAGCCATTTTCCAGCCACTAGGAGCCTTTCCCTCCTCCTACCTGACAAGGTGTGTCTAGATTCCACAGTAAACATGCTCATTCGAGCACCATTCCTTTAACTACTTTTGTATAGTATGTTTCCCAGACTTAACCTAGGTTAATGCTTGTGGCAGTGTCCCTGGAGTGAAGTTCGCATGTCAAAAAATTACATCATCTTGTGTCACACATTGGGTGTGTAGGCTCTGAAAGTTGTTGCAGCACTATTCATTTTTGCAGTTAGGGCCCACTGCGTGTGCTGCACTTGCAGTTCCATATGGACACCCTTGAGGGAACACTGGCCAAGCAGGTCAGCCTGAACAGACATCTGTACAGCTCTTTATTAAAAGACCACAGGGACTAGGCTTGGGCGGTATCTAATTTTTCATATCCTCCTTAAATTTCCCCACGGTATTCACTATATGACAGTGAGTTCACTTCATTCCACAAGCTCTCCTAGCTTTTTCAGACTAATAAATACATAATAGAAACTCACTTTGTGTGAAACTTTAAACATTGCTACAACTGTATACTTTTTGAATTTAGGTTTCTCTCGGTCACAGAACTAAGCCTGGCTTAAATGCCTCATTAACTCATTGTAAAACACACTTCATTCAAACTGGACAGACACAAAATACAACTCACCCAAACTGTCTTTATTTGTTATCTAGTATGTCCAGTGTTCCAACAATTACCTGCTCCAGTTTACTCGTGTTTAATGTAAGAAAACATGCTGTTTTTTACCATGATCTCTCCTTGCCATTGCTGGCCAGCTGTTTACAGACCTGTAACTTACCTCTTCACCACTCTGAGTCCAGTGTCTGTCAGCTCAGCTACCTGTTCCGCTAGTAGAGACAGGAGACCATGAAACGTGAGCAGAATGAAGTTGTGTGTAAACTGTTTGCAGGAGGAAATTAAGGTGTATTCTGGCATTCATCAGTACATTAGCAGCTCTGATCTTTCGTCGGTACTAACAAAATCTACACCTGTTTCTGACTGCTCGTAGTGCTTGTGTATGAAGAAGGAATGCACATAAATATTGCTTGTCATTATTAGAAATTACAATGTTAATTCATATTGTGCTGTGGTATGTTAAAAATCTGAAGATGCCTTTGAAACGTAAATTAAACAAAACAAAAGATTACATTTAGCCAGATTAATTTGCATTTAGCAGATTTAAGCTTCAGATTAGGTCGCGTAAAAATGTGAGTGGGTTATTTAAATCAATTTAATACGTGTGTTTTTTGCATTTCCAGCATCCTGTTCCCTCTTGATTCAATCAGTTGATAGAATTCCACAAATTTATCTTATATTTAGGTGAGACTGTGAGACCCACGTCACTGACCAAACACTAAGCTATCAGTGATGGCTGTAATACAACACGTACATCACCGCACCTCCTGAGTTTGCTGTTGACTGCTCCAGTGGAGGCATGTTGCTGTCTCCCCTGACAGAGAGGTCTCTCCAATGATGCAAGTAATGCACTCATTTGCATCTGTAACTGGGAAGCGCCTCCTCCTGTAGCTGTTGTGTTTTTGTGTGTGTGTACTTATGCAATTTTTTTGCATCAAGTTTCATATTTTTGTTTAACTTCTTGGATGGTTCTTACAACAGAGGATACAGAGTTAATGGCACCCATTACCTACTTCCAGGCCTTTGATTTACCTGTTCCTGTCACACCACTAATAATAAAATAACAGTAATGATTTTAGTCTCAGCGTTGGAAAAGTTTTTCCCTCTCTCTTAGTCTTTCTTTGTATGCTCCATGTTCCCAGGTTGACAGGATGCACCTATCCATAGTAATTATCACCACCATATATGGTGGTCACTGAATATTCATGGCTGGGGATGTATGCTGATTACTGTCAATTTACAATTGATTGGCATTCATGAACATACACACATGCCTACAATCAAATCCTGAGTTCTCTTCAGTGTTCATGAATCTGGGGTAGGTTTTTAGTACCAAGGTTTTTTTATGTGGAAATCTCACAGATTTACTAACATTTCATCAATGAGACCAAATGAGTTTAACAAAAAGTCGACAAAATGTATTTATGACGGTATTAATGATCATACTGTCAGGATTTCTAAATACCCCTGGTATTCCGTAATGCTGTGATACTGCCCAAGCCTAGTCAGAGGTTATCTTTTGACTGTTATATGCATACAGTTTTGTGCTAAGGCTGGGTTTGACACCTCAGTAATCTTTTTGGTACATAGTGAAATGTGTCTGGAGCAAGTCAAGTACTGAAAGCTGTAACTTCATGTCTGGTCAGGCTCACAATTGTGTTTACTTATTCTTTCATCATATAGTTCTGATTTAAATAAAAACTTGCCACTTGACCAAATTAAGTCACCACAAGGTCCATTTGTACAATCCCAGCTATCTAAAATTGCTGCTCTCAGCCTGAGGCTATCTGGCTGCCAACTGGCAGGGATCCAGTTTTCAGCCATTTTCCAGCCAATGACTTTGAAGTTCAGAAAAAGAAGTCCATGTTTAAAACCAAGTCAACTGTTCATAGCATTCACTACTGCAGTCTCTGTCGAGAATGACATCAGTGGGAAAAACACATCAAGGCAAAAAGTTACCTCCATTCCTAACAAGAAACTGGCTAGCATGAATTCACTGCCAGACTGAATGAATCAAGTGAAATGAAATGGTAATTTGGTCTGGTTAACAAGGTACCCCATGTTAAGATTGTTTTATGTTTCCAAGGTTAAGAATCAATGTTCAATCTGACAATTTACCCACTTTAGTAAGTATTTTATTGAGGTTAAGTTCTTGTCCTGTGGGTTCGACAACATTCGATGTCTAAAAACTTTGGCGTCCTGTATCAATGAAAAAAAGGACAAACATTGGTATTGTATCGGCACCATGTTTCTGAGCAAACCAAACCAACATCATGTCATTGTAGGTCCTACTTGTTGTACAGTATGATTCGTGAGACTTTACCACTGGTACTTTTTTCATACTATCCTTACTGTCATGAACCCAGTGTATTCACCAAGGCTCACTCTGATCACACACACACACCACTGTGATTAATGATAGTGAAATCCAACATAGGGTGGAAACTGTGATTTCAGAAAAAATAATGGCAGATAATTTAGTGCCAAAAGAAGCCAGTGTAGCAGCACCTTGTGTTTAGCCTTGAGGAAAACCTGTCTGTAAAGGAATATGTTTTTATAGGGAAGAGAATGGAATTACTGATTTTTGTGCAGTGTGTATTATAATTTTACGAATCCCACTAAGTCTTAGGAATCTATATTGTATTCAAAGATTTGTATTTATTATAACGTTATAAAATTGTCTGGCTGTGTTTTGTAATAATTTTATTTTGTGATAATTATGGAATTATACGTTGTTGTTTTTTTATTTGTTTTTTTTTTTACATAAAGTATCACAATTACAGTGTAAAAGCAATCTTCTGTCCCAGAGCATTTGTTCAGTGTGTTGTAAGGAGAGCGACTGTGTATACAAGCTGATGACATAGAATTTGTCACCTCTACTTCATCAGTTAGTAATTAATTTGATGCTTGATGTTTTGGCTTGTGGTTTATTTGGTTTTATATTGTAGAAAGAATGAGAAAATTTGACTTTCTACAATCTTGTCACACCTTTTCACGTAGATCTTTAGTAGTCATATGAGTTTATGACTTTTATAACAATGAAAGAAGCATCACACGTCTGCTGAAAATAACTTCCCTTTAGGCCAAAATGCACCAGGGGTGAACGCTGTGCCTCAGAATATATGGCACTATTATTTTGCTCTCTGCTAATGCATACAAGCTCCCGTAGCAGCTCTTCTTCTCTGCTCCTGTGGCAGCTTGACTCCTCTCCTCACTATGGATGCATAAAGAGAAATCTGTTGGTGTTGCTGTCTTGTGTGTGACAAAAATTGGATGACAAGAGACTCTTCAAAGTTGAGAAATATCCCGAGCTAAACAACCCATGATCCCGTCATTATTAAGACATTTGTTTGTCAGATATCCTAATAACCCATCTTTAGATGGCAACCTCATCTTCTTCCTACCATTCATCAGACTGAGTCTGCCACATAGATCAAAATTAACAACGAAACCATCCATTTTGTAGCAGTTTGTAGCCTTCTGGGATTTGCTCTGGTAGTTATAACGCTACCATGGAAAGGGCGGAGTAATATTTTTAGTGATGAGCCAGGTGTGCTGTTATGCTGATTTGAGCACATTCTAAATGTCTTCCAATCAGATTGCTTGGTCGGAACTACTTGTTGTATAATGAATAATATTCTGTTTTTTTTTAATATTCATCTTTTATCTTTATAATTTTTAACAGGGGAGAGGCAGTGGTGGCTAGCCATGCTAAAGGAGCTAATTTTAAGCGTTGCATCAGCTCTTATCACTGACCTTTTCACCCCCACTACAGACTGTAGTATCAATAAAGTCTAAAGTTGCAGGTACTTTTTACACACACGACATTGACTGAAGTCAGTGAACAGCAAAGAGGCCGCTGTAGAGAAAGAAACAGTGCTCACCTAAGTGCGATAAGTGCGATAGCAAGTATAGCAAGTAAAAGCCAATACTTTACCAGTAATGTCACACCCATTCAGCAAGCATTAACATGTGGAAAGCAGTATTTTAATCTGCTCTGTCTCTTAGCCAGATTTACACAAACACATTGCGCCTGCTTGGCTAACAGCAAATTGTTACAAACAAGCTAAAACGAAGGCTGTCTGTATGTAGTCAAGCTGTTAAGCCTAGTTTGCCACATACCTTAAAATTTACCAGCAGTACCTGCAGACAGTCAATGACATCAGCAGCAGCGGTAGCACAGAGGACAGGAGGAATGACTCATTCATTTAGTCATGTTCATTCTTTTTCAGCTTCACTCAGTATTTCAATGTCACAAATGTGATTTATTTAACTGACATTTTAGATTTGTTTCCAGTGAAACATTTTTAGGTTTATATAGTGACTTTGCTCTTATAAAAATTTCTGCTGCTGCTCTTGAAACATTTAGTACTGTTTAAAATAATCGGTTCTAATCCGGGTCTGAATTCATAATTTTTTTGAACTAAACAATTTTTAAAAAGCTATTACATAGTAATAAAAAGAACCAACAAGAGTATTGATAAAGAACAGAGTCTAAAAGGAGTATTGATATGAGTAGTAGTCCTGTGTCGAGTATATGGTCATGAAGCTTTGCCTCAAAGTCATGGAAAAGTAATGGAAATGTACTGGTAAAAGTGTGTCTGATCCCTAAACACAGATCTTGTGCAGCACAACCTGCAATACATCCTAAAGCCCCTATAACACAGAAAGTGTTTTGCAGGTTGCAAAATGCAAGGCACACCACACTGCTTTTTTTTCTAATTAGTAAAAAAAAAACACTTGCTGCACCTTTTTATTGTTGCCAGGCAACCACCATAACCTCCCTGTGTAATCAATCTACCATTTATTTTTATTTTATTTATTTCATAGTAAATGGTAAATGGACCTGCATTTGTATAGCGCCTTTCTAGTCATCTGACCACTCACATACACCCATTCACACACACACTCATACACTGGTGGCTGAGGCTACCATATAAGGTGCCACCTGGTACTCAGTTTTTAACACATTCACACACTGATGGAAGCATCATCGGGAGCAATTTGGGGTTAAGTATCTTGTTCAAGGATACTTCAACATGCGGACTGGAGGAGCCGGGGATTGAAGCGCTGATCTTCTGATTCCTCAGTGGCTCTAGGATGGGGTTCAACTGCTAGGTCTTGCCTGGGACTGTGTGTGTTTGCAGGACACATAGTCAGTCGAGGCACTTGCCTTGCTCTAGAGTAATGTGCAACGTTAACGGCCGTGTGTCTATTCTGAGAGTGGATTAGAGTGCTCTCCTGATACCTTGTGGAACACTTAAGGGAACAGGAAGTGCATGAGAGACTAAGGCATATAGGCTGATCATCAGACACTGTTGTTATTGTATTAGAAGTTTTGCCCTGATAAGTCGCGGTGGAGGGTTATAAATCATCAGCAGACTGACGGAATCCCTCCAACTAATCAGGGTCTCTTTAGAGGGTAGCTCCTTGCTCCTGGGCCTAGTGTTGCTTTCGTCAACGAAAATTATGACGAAATATCTTCGTCAACGAACCTTTATCACGTGAGGAAAACGAGACGAGACGCAACGAAAATGCTGGTCACGTGACGATAACGATAATTAAATATGTAATGCCATACTGCTGACGAATAAAAACGAGACTAAATGTGGTTTACAAAATAAAAACTATGCTAAAATGTCTCTTCATTTTCGTTGACCAAAACGAGACGTGACGAAATGTTATAACGTTGTTTTGTCTCGTTTAGTAGTTTTATTATTATTATTTTGCCGTGTATTTCTGTTTCCTGTGTCTCGTCTGGGTCTGGGCGATGTCACTTCCTCAATACCAACTAGCAGTAGTATTTGGATTCAGAAGATGCAGCTGCAGTGGGTTAGCGTCTCGTTTTCCTCGCGTGATAAAGGTTCGTTGACGAAGATATTTCGTCATAATTTTCGTTGACGAAAGCAACACTACCTCGGACTGTTGAGATCCATCATGAACTGATCTGTATCGGCCATCTCATCAGCTTTATCACCTGCCCCACACCAACAATAAAGATGTGAGAAGGATGAGAAGAGGTCACTGGGAAAGCCCAGAGGTGTCAAGCTGGATGGGAGCATGATAGGAGTGAGCAGATGGGTTGAGGAAAACTGAAGCTGATGGGAGTGAGAAGGGGGCACATGACATAAATGATGATGTATGCAGGGGTGGGGTATAGCAAGTTGATTTTGAAATCGGGTTGAGAGCAACGCTGAAATAACCAAGGAGTTTACGTTAAATTAAAAAAAAATTGAAATCATTATAGCTACCAAAAACCCACTAGTGGTGTTGATAAGACCTTAAAAAAGAGTTAAAAAACTAAAATACTATTTACTAAAAAACAATCAATATTATCATGAAGAAAATAGATATATAAAAGACACAACTAAAAATGTTCTTAAAATGTCCGTGGAAGCAGCACAAGAATTAAAACCAATCAACTGTTCTTTTCTCAGTCTTGTGGGGTATTTGGCAGCAGTTTCCAGCCAATATGGCGTCGCAACACTTTAGCTCCACTCCTACGTGTCGGAAGTCCACATGCTGACAGACAGCCTGTTAAAAGAGACAGCTGACAGTCACTCATCCACAGCATCATTACCCCAATATGTCCAAGTCAAGCGGGGAGATATTCTCTCAGTCAGGCAGAGTTGAAAGCTTTGCCCCATGGTTGAGATGCACCGTAGTGCTGCGGCCACTGGTCACTCCTCTGCGCTGGTTTCTCTCAGCAGACCACCCTTGAATGGATCGCTGACCACTGGCTGTTTCTGATGCTGTGTAGTTTTTTCTTGCCGTCTTCCTCCCATGCTGCTCGCCTCGAGCTTCCTCTACTCTGTTTTCAGTGCTACCTCTCAGGCTGTTCTCCCCCAAGCCTCACACTCCTTGGTCTATTTCTTCCCATATTTTCATTGTTTAAGGTTTGTCCTTTTGCCACCTCATTGGTTGTAGTTGAAAACAGTCTTGTCTGGTTGGGTGGCCACCTTGTGAATCTGTAAGAGACTTCTACCAGGTGCAGGTATTTGGCACTAATGGAGTGTAGTAAAACTTACTAAAATCACAGCAACCATGGGATTATAGAATAAAAGCATGCAAATAAAATCTTAAAAACCAAGCACATTAAAAATATGCAAGATAAAACACATCAACATATGAAAACAAAGCAAAATATAGAAACACACAGCAAAGATGAAACACAATAAAACTAGCACTTCCATTTGCTTTACTTCCACAACACCACACATTCATTCCACATTACAAACTCCACTGCCTTAAAGACTACGAATTTATTTAACATCTTTTGTTTTAGTTTCAAATAAAATATTATTTAAACTACTTTAAATCTTGTGTGATCTCCCTCTTTGTCTAGCTCAATGATCCTAGGCTGTGACAATCCAGTGAAGTGTCTGTTAATCCATTCGGACATTGTGCAAAGCTTTACAGGAGCATTTAAGGCTTAACTGAGCTCACAGGGGGATTGGAATACACTTGTAGGGACTTTTAGGGGTTTGGTGTTTTAAGGATCTGCCTGAGTGAGGATGGGTGGAGCTGAAGGGCTAGAGAATCAATTGCTACATTAATATATACTTTATTCATGGCAGACTGCATTGTGACTACATGGCAAACCTCTCCACTGAGAACAATACAAATACACAGTTTATTCACTATCATCAACCAGACCAGCAAACGCAGTGTATGAGTACATGTTAATAAGAAAGAGCTGCTTTCACAGTCACCTTTTATAATGTTGTTATGTGTTGGTGTCTTCTACTGTCTACCAGCTGTAATCTATATTGATAAAAATAAAGGGTGTATAATATGTAAGTTATAATTATTAATGGTTTCCCATATATTGATTTAATCTTATTTCACACAGCGCATTCACTCAGTCCCTCCTTGCCCCACTACTAGCCACCCCACAGTCCCTCCACCTCGCTACCCACCACTGTGGACTGCTTTGCCAGGAAAAGAGTGGGCAGCAGCTCTGGTGATTGACCCTCAGTTGGCAGCTGTGGCAGCTCAAATTCAGCCAGCTCAAACCACCCAGCGGCAGGTGTCACAGTGGCCTGGAGGCCAGTGGCAGCACCACGTCTAACCTGTGTAACTGCAGTAACAGAAAGTTTGCTGACCCGGCAGGGAGTTGGGGCTGTCTGGTCCCCTGGAGCTGGGGTTTATGCTGGCTTGATTCGGGTTGCTGCGGCAGCTGACTGAGGATCTGTCTCCATAGCTGCTGCCTGCTCTCCACCCAGCAAAGAGGTCTGTAGCGGCTGGGAGTGAGGTGGAGAACACACTATGATTGGAGGCTCTCACTTACTATGGGCAGCATTGGACCTGCTTTGTCCATGGCCTTGAAAGAAAGTGATGTTTGACAGTGACCTTTAACCTCTAATGTCTATCTGACCTTGTGAGTTTAAACTAGTGACAAAAGTCACGTGACTTTTGGCAGTAATATTCCGCCTTGCAGATCTACACACGGACAGCCTCCTGATCTACACGTGCACAGCTTCAGATCTACACACGAATGGCTTTAAGATTTTCGTAGTTGTAGAATTGGTTTTATGTACTTGAAGGATTTTTTTGTAGTTGAAAGATTTTAGTCTGAAGCATAATGTATTTGTTTGATAGGTATGTTTGTTATTTGCAAAACAAAATGCACTAGTTTGTGAATGATGTTTTGTATTTGCAAACCACACTGAGTTTGTTTGTGGATCGTTGGGCTTGAGTAAAACATGTTATGTGTGTTTTCGAGGTTTTGGCATGATTTTAGCTCCATAAATGTTGTTCTGCAAAATAAATTTCACTAGGTGAAGCCAGATTACTCTTTATTTTCTTGTCAGTTATCATGAATACAGTTTCTCTATGACAAAAAAGTAAACCAAAAAAGAAAACACTAGAGTGACTATATTTGCCTATAGCGCATCAGTAGGCTTGTTATTTTGGTTATGAAGGGTGTACAATAATTTCCCCCAAAATATGATCATTTTAAGTCTCTGGTACAATAATCCTACATTTCCCACCTGGCAACACTGACTTGTTTGCTAGCCTTGCCTGCTCCGCACTGCACACCAGCCGTGTCTGGTGGGAGGTTGCTAATGGAGCCACTTACTCAGCGATAACCACTCGTAACGCTGTCCCGACCTAACAGTGTTGCTACGTTAACTTTGTGGCAACCCTACGGCCCCCCCTCAGGTAGCCCCAGTTCATTTTGAGCTGTAAACCCTCTTTAGTTTTACTAACTGCTGTTAGCTATGTTAGCACCATTAGCAGTGTAGCAGAGCTACTGGTGCTAACATTTAAAAAATTGCAGCTCAAAATTAGCTGATTACTCAGTGGTTAGACCTGGGGGGAGACCGGGGGTGGCTATTAGGGGTGTAAATCACCAGTTTCATCATGATACGATATCATATCGATACTATGAACAACGATACGATATTTTCCGATATAACAAAGTGTGCCACGATACGAAGCTGACACCCCTTTCTTTTTTATTTTTGGCCGTAAAACACCTAAATTCAGTAAAGTGCACTTTAAACTGACTCCACTGACACAAATAAAAAAGCAAATGGGATAAGTTAACCTTCAGGGCTTTCTGACAGAGAAACCTTTCTTTTTCATAAAACCTCAGGAATATCTGGCTTAAAGCCCTGAAGGAAAACTTCTCCCAACAGCCATAAAACAGATTAACAACAGCACCATTCAAGAAAAAGTGTAACATTCAGCTCAGTAATAACTGTCAAGGGTCAGAGACCTGTCAGTTGTTTTTTGCTAATCACCCATTATTAGCTTTGGCATGTTTCCATTGCATAAATTAGCCTAGCGGCTAGCGGACATTTTTCTTCCTCTCATAGCTTAACAAATGACATGCAGCAGTAATATCTGTCTTACTCACCGCTGGTTTAAGTCGCTGTATCTCCCGACAGAACAGCTCGGTTGAATTTCAGTCTGCATGTGCAGGTTTGACGAACATTGTCAAAACAGAGCGGCTAATGTTGCTAAAGTAAGAAGCTAGCGGAGTAACGTTACCAGGCAGGACCTTTAGATCTGGGGACCTTTAGATCTTCAGTCTAACACTCTCCCAGGTGAGCTATTTCTGCTCTCTGTGTAGACAATGAGTGCTGTTACAGTGCACTCTGTCAGCTACTACCATCAGAAAGGTGCACATGTTCCAGCAAGTCACCAATACACTTTGAATGGTTGGAAGAAACAAAAGAAGAAATGATGCAAACGCATCTATCCCATTTGTCAAGTATCTGATGACTGCAAAGACTCAATTGTCATGGACACTGCAAATATTCTTCAATACACCAGTGGACAGAGCTGTCCTAGTAGTGGTCAAGTGTTGTGTTTGAAGTCCTACAGCATTATTGCAAGCTGGACCCACTGAGAGAAACACTCGTGGGAAGCATTGAAAGAGTCAACAGAACACCTGAACAGGGACTTGAACCCTGGACCCTCAGATTAAAAGTCTGATGCTCTGCCGTCTGAGCTACCCAGGCTCTGATGAGGTACCTTTTTTCTCAAAGAAAGCATCAGAAAAGATCAGATTGTGATAGTTTCCGCAAGACAGCATGTCTTACTGGGGATTATATTTGAAGAGCAGAGACAAGATGTCATATGAACTGTGAAGACCCATATATATGTTGATTGTATTACTTTCATGCTTGACGAGTTGGAGGAAAAAACCCCATCTTGATCAGTTGGACTGCAACGCTAACTATACCCTTTAAAGAACGCTGAGTACTCAGCAATTGTCTGTGAACTCTGTCAGAAATTAAGCCAGTAAATTGGTAGAATCATTTGTGCAATCATCTTGTGTAAGGCTGGTTCTGAGCTTCTCAGATTACATCTGCTCCAAATTGTTCAAATAAAGGGTGAAGTAGAGCTCTTGCACACAAGGAGAATAGATGCCAAGTTTTTGCATACATAGTCTTGGATATGCTCTTTGCTATGATTTTCAATTGTGCCACTTCACAGGAGCAGTAGAAGGAATGCGTCCCAATGCAAGTTCACATATGATATATATCATACCATATATCAGGATGCTGTTTGTTGACTTCAGCTCGGCATTTAACTCCATCAGCCCCAGCAGACTCATCAACAAACTGCAGACACTACAACTTGGAACCTCCCTCTCTCTGTGGATCAAGGACTTCCTGACTAACAGACCCCAGCATGTCAGAATGGGCACCTCCACATCCTCCACCATCGTTCTCAATACTGGTGTTCCTCAGGGCTGTGTGCTGAGTCCAGTCTTGTACACACTGTACACTTATGACTGTGTCGCTACTCATGGCTCCAACACCCTCATCAAATTTGCAGATGATACAACCGTTGTGGGGCTCATCAACAACGGTTATGAGACACCATACAGGGAGGAGGTCCAAGCACTGGCGGCCTGGTGCAGTGACAACCACCTCAACCTCAACACCAAGACGACAAAAGAAGTCATTATTGACTTCCGGAAGTCGAGGACCACACTGCACTCAGGCCTGAGCATCAATGGGGAGGAAGTGGAACGGCTCATCAGCTTTAAGTTTCTTGGCCTGCACATCTCGGAGGACCTGGGCTGGACGGTGAACACCGCCCACATCTTCAAAAAGGAACAAACTCCCCCTACCTCTGCTGAGAAACTTCTACCACTGCACAATAGAGAGTGTCCTCACCTATGGCTGTACGGTGTGGTACGCCAGCTGCACTGCATCTGGAAAGAAACAACTGCAGCGGGTCATCAAGACGGCTGAGTGGATCATCGGCTCCCCACTTCCACGCCTAGAGGAGATCTATTCCAACCGTCTCCTCCGACGGGCCACAGAGATTCGGGATGACCCCGCCCACCCAGGACACTCTCTATTCACCAGCCTTCCCTCTGGCAGACTCAGAGTCATGAGAGCCCGCACCAACAGACTGAGACACAGCTTCTTCCTCATGGCTGTGAAGAGACTGCTGCAAGAACCATGGCATCACATGATGTAGAGCAGTGGTCTGAGGGCTGTATTTGTCTCACCTTCAGGAGGACCAGGGCTACACGTGGACCAGTGAGCTGATACCAGACCCAGACGAGGACGGCATCCCACGGCAGGGTCCCTGCACCAACCTCCCTGCAGGCCTGCAACCCTGAGCTGAGCTCCTAGACATAAGAAGACATAATAAAAGAGAAGAAGAGGGTTGGGAGACCAGACCAGAGGAACCTTGTCATATAAAAGGTAAATAATATAAATTTCTTTGATGTGATCAGAATAATACAGAACAACATTTTATCTGATCACCTTTATTCTCAGAATATGAACTGCTGTTTGCCATCGTCACTGTTTGATTTTTAGAGGAGAGGAATGTTATTAGGAATTAATTGTAGTTTAAAGTTAAGTATTGTAGTTTCAGGTGTTTCAGTGTTGGAGCTGTGTGCTACAAAATGAAAAACCACTCTCTACCTCTGACACTCTGCTGCAGTTCCAACCTCTGCTCCATGCCTGCAGAAGCCTCCTGCTGCCTCCACCCTCTACCAGCAGCTTTTACCACTCAACTGCAGCCCAATGCTGTCAACCACCAGGCTCTGAAGTTTCCTGCATCATCCTCACCCAACATCCTCTTACAGCCACCTTCAGTTTCAACTCTGCTACCTACATCTTCTGTCAGCGACCTGCAGTTGCCACCTCCACCTGCAGGTTCAGACAGACGGCTGTGGACAGACCTCCACCAGCAGGCTCTTTCAGCAAACCACATACTGCCTCTTCCACCTGCAGATTTAGCAAACAGCGGAACACCCCTGGGGGTCCAAACCCCCCTTTGGGGCCATTTTGTTTCTCTGAGGTAATGTTGTATCTCTCAAAGGTCATTTTGACTCTCTTTGAGGTCGATTTGTGTAATAATAGTTTTTTTTTTTGTCTCTCTGAGGTCATTTTGTGTCTCTTTGAAGTCATTGTATGTCATTTCAGTCATGTTGTGTCTCTGAGGTAAGTAAGTGTGTCTCTGAGGTGATTTTGAGTCTCTTTGAGGTCAATGTGTATCTTCTGTTGTTGTTTTGTGACTGATGACCAGTGATAATAGGAATATTAATGATTCAACTGAACAAAATAATCATAAATATTACAAACAACAATAGGACATAACTATAAAGATAACAGTGACAGAGAAATGTGTGGCCTCTGTAATTTAACTATGCTGAATATAATATGTTAGAATTTACAATGCATGCAGTTATTACTTACTGCAAAATAACAACAGCAGGGCTCTGAAGGATGACCTCCATCACTGGCGAGCTCGGTGAACGGCACTTTGTTTTATCTATATGGTAACATATGAGTCAGAGGGTCAAAGTTCAGGGCGTAACATTATAAGACAGTAGTATGTCTCGGTTGTGTTCATACTGCATGCAACAGTACCCCGTTTTTAGGGTCAGCTGCAGTACATACTAAAAGTAAAAAGGAAAAATATGTGTTTTGGAACGCACCCTAAGGGTGCCTCTAATGTTTCAGTATCAGACACCGAGGGTCACTGACAAAGCCTCAGTATTTGAAGAGTTGGGAGAAAGACATTGGTATGTCATCTATGGGCTTCAAATTCACTTTGCTGCACCTGTTGTTAAAACTGTATGAATGTTATTCAGTTGATTGCTCTAATTACTAAAGTATACATTTGTAGATTTGGGCCTTTTTACACAATCTGTATCTGTGCTCTACTTGTTGACAGTCATCAGTTGTTTTTAAAAGCCATGTTAGAGTCACATTATTGAAACAGTAGAAGTCAGATGTTACATTTGGCTCCAAGTGCAGAGGCAACTGTAACAACACGCTTAATACTTTCACATAAATACCAAAGACAGCAATAAACATCCAAGAGTGCAGATTTAATTAGAACAGTTTAATATCCATCCAACAGTTAATTCAATTTTTTCCAGTTTGAGGTGAAGTGTACGCTATTATGCTGTCTATCTCATTACTTTAAAATGTATTAAAAAGTGGAAAAATAGATGTAATAAGAGTGTTTGTAGGATATATCACTGTGGACTGTGATCGTATTTGTAAAGTGTTTGTATGTCATTTGAAAAAGTCATATTCATAAAAAAGCATAGTTCATTATAAAGTCTCAGTGTGCACTTTTCCTGTGCGCCCCCCAATTACATGCAGGCTCCTTAAAATGGCACTCAGCCATCTAAACTCTGAAAACTCCTGATCCAAGATTTTCCTTTCAAATTGCTGCAACACATACCGTTTGGCTGTTAAGTTTCTAAAAATTTCACCTGGGGGTTTACTGGTGATTTACAATGGTCGCCCCAATGTTAAATATGTGATTACGGCCCTGCATCACAGCGCAGCTGCTCAGAGTTTCATTTGCAATAATATGTTGACGCTGAAAGTTGCGTTTCACTCATCCATCTCAGAAACCCGGTAAAACTCTCTCTGGGTCAGACTCTGGACCAGAGTCAGGTGGTGGCTCAGCTGGTACAGCCTCTCCTCTGTAGCGATGTAACCGTGTTGGTGGCCACGACAAAGTGGCGGAGGTCTCCATCAAGAGTGAAGCCACCATCCTCCTCCAGGCACCGACCCGCTTCTCCTCAGAGAGACAACAACAGACCAGGCACCAGGATCATCTTCTTGCAGTGGTGGCAGCACAACGCTCACACACTGACGCTCTTCATGGCTCTCTGCTCTCCTCCACAGTGTCACTAGTCGTGCGTAAAAGAGGGAGGGAGCGCCCAGCGGAACCCAAAAATAATATTTTTTTTCTGTATAATGATTTTTTGAAGATTGCTATTTTCACTCAGTTGCATTTATCCTATATTTTTTACCACGTTCAGAGACAGAGTCTATACACCACATAACCAGTGTGATATGAGTTTCAGACGATGACAGTGTTTAATGAATACACCTTCATTAATTCACATGATGAGATCCACATCAAGAAGAACCAAAAGCCGGCCGAGTAAAGCGATTTTCAATAAGGCTGCTGATTGAGGAAAACTGTCCACGTGAATACAGAAAAGAGCGGAAAACAAAACACACACACACACACATAAAAAAAAGCCGTAGCGTGTTTAACAAATAAATAGCCGGTTTAATAAATTGCCACAAACTAACAGATGGTATTGTTCCTGCAGTGGAGGACTGGCTGATGACGTAATGAGAGCTCTGAGGTCAGACGTGTTGTTAGGACGGACCTGATGGTTCCATGGTTGCTATGTTGTCTCTAAGTTCATCATGTTGATGTGATTTAAACTTTAGAACCATAACTAACTTACTAACGGAGAGAAAAGCAGCAACTCAACTTTCACTCGACGATTTTTCTGGAAAACAAACTACAAACTGAGACCTTTTGCTTCTGGACCTCTTCTTAAGACCTGCTGTCACTGACAAACGGACTCATTCATGGTAGACGTCAGATTTTGACACTTTCTTAAGGCCCATGTTGTTTTCTGTGTATTTTACCGTTGAGACTCGACAAACAATGTACCGACGTAGGAAAAAATATGACCAATATTGGCAATATTTCGCCTCCATCACTACTATTTCAGTGTAAACGAATCAAATTGGACTGACATTTGACTGTTACCAAGTTTAAATAAGTCAATCTGAAGCTACCCTCTTTGGTTTACCAACTGTCTGTTTTATCTGTCCAACAAACAGCCGAGCATAAACATGCTAATAAAAATATAGCCTAGCTTATGGGCCATCAGTGATGCAAGCAGTGACACAAGCATTGAAGCCTTATCATTTAAATATGCTTATTATTCAACATTTTTCTCAATATTTTGAATATTTTTTCATTTAAATATATTTTACACAAACCTTGTTTAAATATTATGATGTCATCATACTGTGAGAGCAACAGAGAGGTGTGAATCAACTGCACAGAGATTTTTCTGATGTGGTGCTGGCTTTTTCTTGTTCAGCAAGAGAGCTTCAAATTGGTATATTGTTGAATATCTGGCAAAAATATCTCTCTGTAAAAGACAGCTATGTCTACTGTATGCATGGGCAGATTATGAGACACAGATATGCAAAAGGCCCCACCACCTCTCCTACACAGGAGCAGGACACACAGAGTTTGTGCTGGTTTTGCCCCTATTTTGTTGTTTGCGTCTCTTTGAGGTCATTTTGTGTCTTTTTCAGTCGTTTTGTGTCCCTTAAAGGTCATGTTTTGTCACTCTGAAGTACTTTTCTCTTTAAGTTCATTTTGTGACTTTTTTAGTCATTTTGTCTTTTTTGAGGTAATTTTGTGTCTCTTTGATGTCAGTTTATGTGATGTTAGTTATATTTTGTCTCTCTGGCGTCATTTTAAATCTGTAGTAATTTTGTGTCATGTTGTGTGTCCTTTTTGTCTCTCAGTTTAATTCAATTTCAATTTAATAACCTTAATTGGCATGACTAGATTAACAATATTGCCATAGCCATTACAAATTTACAAATAATGTATAATAATAAAGGTATGGAAAAAATAAAAATAAAAAAATATATATATATAAAACAGATCATTTAAACATATAATATAAATCAACAACAACAACATCGAATTAAACTGAAAAATAAATATCTAGTAGGTTTTATATTCATGTGTGGCAGTATGTTTTTGTGCGGCACATGAATTGAGGAAAAGAACAAAATAAAAAGAATAAATAAAAAAGCAGATAGTGAGTTACAGGGACTGTAAATATATACAGGTGTGTCAGGTGTTGTGATGGTTGTCCCTCAGTCTCTTTTATGTAATATTGTGTCTCTCTGAGGTGATCTTGTGTCTCTTTGTGGTCATGTTGTGTCTTTTTAAGTCATTCTGTGTCACTCTGAGGTACTTTTTTGAGCTCATTGTGTGGCTTTATTAGTCATTTTGTTTTTTGGGGGGTTATTTGTGTCTCATTGATGTCAATTTATGTCATTTTAGTAATTTTGTGTCTCTCTGAGGGAAGTTAGTGTGTCTCTTAGGTCACTTTGAGTCTCTTTGGGGTCATTTTGTGTCTTTTTTGGTTGTATTGTGTCTGTTTGTGGTTGTTGTGTCTCTTTTGTAGCTTAGGTGTCTCTTTTCAGTTCCTTAGCACCCTTTGTGCTCATTTTGAGTCTCTTCCTGGTCAGTACTTGTTAATGTGAGTGACATTTTGCAGGTGAAGGCCAGAGTGGCCCCTGACACTTTGGGTCCCTGGGCCTGTACCCAGTAGGCCCATTCAGTAATCCATCCATGACTATAAACCAGTGACGGCTGCAGGTCTTTCAAACAGGGGAAGCTCACTTTAAATTTACATCATAAAATCTGTCATATTTTAGTGAGGCAGTAACTTATAAAAGGAACATTTAATTGAAGCCGTTTTTCAACCACACTCATGCCATAGAACCACAGCAAAACACACCTCAAAGATTTTCAGATGGGTTTAAACACCTGAACGGCACTCTGTCAGAAGACTCCACCTGCAAAATCCGCGTTGGGACTAAGCTGAGCTGTCAAGTGACGGTGTATATCTCAAAATAGCTGTCAATCAAAACGGGATTCAGCCTTTCAAATGATCCTCCAATCATCATGCGGAAGCTCAGCGTCCAGCCCAGCCGAGGCCCGCCCACAGCTCCATTCACCCTCAGACGCTGAGCGTCCGAGGGCGGGACAAAATCGTGGCATTTATCCAATGACCATCGAGTTTCGAGGCAATGAAAAAACTGTTCCATGCAGTCCCATTGAAGTGCATGGACGCTCAGCTTCTATGGGCAAATGCATTGACCATAGATCGTATAAGAAAACGGCGCTACGGGAATGTATGAGAAGTTAACAACATCGAGTCAGTCGATTTGTGATAAGTAGCTGGTTCTGAACGAACTCGTCTTCGAGATGAACGTGTTCTAACGCATTTGTAGTCAATGAAATGTTAACACAACCATACATATTTGACCATTCAATTTTTGACATTTTAGGCTAAGCTGAGCTTCCCTTGCAGTCTTAGAGAAATCGAAATTTAAAAAATCGCCTCTGCTATAAATATGCTGTCAGAAAGCTTCCAGACTCATAGCAGGACAAAGCCAGTTTAGAAATAGCATAATTATTATGACTTGAAAAAAGGCTATAATTTGAATTAGTTTTCAAAAGTAGATTGTGACTGTATGGCATTAACATGCAGTCAGAAATGTTACATTTATTGTACTCTGTACACTCAAACTTTAGCAGTGTTGACTGTGTGCCAATGGGCCAATTCAATATGTGATGTGATGAATTCTCTAGACAAGAAGGAAACGTGGTCTCAGGATTCGATTTGTTTTTCCCCTCAGATGGACCAGGGATACATATTGACCAGCCTCCTTGTTCCAGTGCCGGACCAGGGCCGGACCAGGGCTCATCCTTTGGAGGGTCCTGGCACAGACTTCCCCCAGTGGCTCACCAGCTGGTTCCTCAACCGGTGACTCAGATATGTCCAGTCTGCTGGGAGACACTGTAAGACACTGTATTCTGACCTAATCTAGTCTATTGTCCAACATGAAGATACAAAGAAAATGTGTCGTTGGTGCACAGTGATAGCACGTAGCGTTAGGATCTGAAACAATGGAGCCAAATTGAAGTTGCTGACATCAATTGGAGCAGTAGTTTGAGGCCTCTGCCAGCAACCTGCAAGTGTCGCCTCCATCTGAAGATTCTGGCAGTGAAAATGTTGACAATATTTTGTCTGCAGCATCATCCAGCAACCTACAGCACTGAATCCTGTCCTTTAGCCATGTGAAGACCTTAAGTGGGATTTATAGTTTTGTAGCAGACCCTTTGCCATAGCCTATGCATGTTGCTTACAGGCTCTTTGAATTTAACTTTTTCATTTATGTTTTCTGTTATTGTTATTTAAAAGACACCTAAACACCTTGGAAGAAGGTGTCTCCTGTATTATCTTCCCAGGGAACTGTCCAATTTTTATCCCACTGTTAATGTATTGGAAAGCTTTTCCCTGTCCACTGGAGAGAGGTGTCTCAATGGTCTCGTTGAATTTAACTTTTTCATTTGTAACATATGTTAATGTCATTTAAAAGACACCGCAACACCTTGGAAGAAGGTCTTTCCTGTATGATCTTCCCAGGGAACTCTCCAATTTTACCTCACTGTTAATGTATTGTAGATTTTTTTCCTGTCCACTGGAGAGAGGTGTCTCAATGGTCTCATTTAATTTCACTTTTTCATTTCTAATATATGTTAACAGCATTTAAAAGACACCTAAACACCTTGGGAGAAGGTGTCTCCTGTGCTATCTTCCCAGGGAACTCTCCAATTTTACCTCACTGTTAATGTATTGGAGAGTTTTTCCCTGTCCACTGGACAGAGGCGTCTCAATAGGCTCTTTGAATTCAACTTTTTCATCTCTAATATATGTTAATGTCATTTAAAAGACACTTAAACACTTTGGAAGAAAGCCTCTCCTGTATTATCTTCCCAGGGAACACTCCAATTTTACCTCACTGTTAATGTATTGGAGACGTTTTCCCTGTCCACTGGAGAGAGGTGCCTCAATGGTCTTGGTGAATTTAACTTTTTCATTTATAGTTTCTGTTATTGTCATTTAAAAGACACTCAAACACCTTGGAAGAAGGTGTCTCCTGTGCTGTCGTCCCAGGGAACACTCCGATTTTACCTCACTGTTAATGTATTGGAGAGTTTTTTCCTGTCCACTGGAGAGAGGTGTCTCATTGGTGTCGTTGAATTTAACTTTGTCATCTCTAATATATGTTGATGTCATTTAAAAGACACCTGAACACTTGGAAGAAGGTGTCTCCTGTATTATCTTTCCAGGGAAAACTCTAATTTTACCTCACTGTTAATATATTGCAGATGTTTTCCCTGTCCATTGAAGAAAGGTGTCTCAATGGTCTCATTGAATTTAACTTTTACATTCATAATTTCTGTTATTGTCATTTAAAAGACACCTAAACACCTTGGAAGAGGGTCTCTCTTGTGTGGCCTTCCCAGGGAACTCTCCAATTCTACCCCATTGTTAAGGTATTGGAGAGATTTTCCCTGTCCACTGGAGAGAGGTGTCTCAATGGTGTTGTTGAATTTAACTTTTTCATTTCTAATATATGTTACAATCATTTAAAAGGACACCTAAACACCTTGGAAGAAGGTCTCTCCTGTGCTATCTTTCCAGGAAACTCTCCAATTTTACGTCACTTTTAATGTACTGGACAGGTTTTCCCTGTCCACTGGAGAGAGGTGTCTCAATGGTCTCATTGAATTTAACTTTTACATTCATAATTTCTGTTATTGTCATTTAGAGGACACCTAAACACCTTGGAGGAATGTCTCTCCTGTGCTATCTTCCCAGGGAACTCTCCAATTTTACCCAACTGTTAATGTATTGGAGAGTTTTTCCCTGTCCACTGGAGAGAGGCGTCTCAATGGTGTTATTGAATTTAACTTTTTAATTTGTAGTTTCTGTTATTGTCATTTAAAAGACACCTAAACACCTTGGAAGAAGGTGTCTCTTGTTTGCTATCTTCCCAGGGAACTCTCCAATTCTACCCCACTGTTAAGGTATTGGAGATATTTTCCCTGTCCACTGGAGAGAGGTGTCTCAAAAACCTCTTTGAATTCAACTTTGTCATCTCTAATATATGTTAATGTCATTTAAAAGACACTTGAACACCTTGGAAGAAGTTCTCTACTGTATTATTTTCCCAGGGAACTCTCCAATTTTACCTCGCTGTTAATGTATTGGAGAGTTTTCCCTGTCCACTGGAGAAAGGTGTCTCAATGGTCTCATTGAATTTAACTTTTACGTTCATAATTTCTGTTATTGTCATTTAGAGGACACCTAAACATCTTGGAAGAAGGTGTCTCTTGTTTGCTATCTTCCCAGGGAACTCTCCAATTTTACCTCGCTGTTAATGTATTGGAGAGTTTTCCCTGTCCACTGGAGAGAGGTGTCTCAATGGTGTCGTTGAATTTAACTTTTCCATTTCTAATATATGTTAACATCATTTAAAAGACACCTAAACACCTTGGAAGAAGGTCTCTCCTGTATTATCTTCCCAGGGAACTCTCCAATTTTACATCACTTTTAATGTACTGGAGAGGTTTTCCCTGTCCACTGGAGAGAGGTGTCTCAATGGTCTGGTTGAATTTAACTTTTTCATTTATGTTTTCTGCTATTGTGATATAACAGACACCTAAACACCTTGGAAGAAGATCCTTCCTGTATTATCTTCCCAGGGAACTCTCCAATTTTACCTCACTGTTAATGTATTGGAAAGTTTTTCCCTGGCAGACAGCCGTGGTAAAACCTCCACCTACAACCTCTGTCACCAACCTGTTCTGCTGACTCTTGTCCTTTTACCGTTTGAAGCCCGAAGTGGACGAGGAGGGATGAGAGGGGCACTTTGAAGTTCAAATTTCAGGTAAGGTACTCAAACATAGCTGTTTAATAATAACATGCATGGACAAATAAATTAAAGCCACCTTTCTGTTTATTTTATGTTTACATCGTCATCTTCTTCTCACAGGTATTTCCACATGTGGTGTGACAGAAAAATACAGACCCATCATCATAAACCTGACTGACTAAGATACTAAACTTCATCTACCAGACAGATCTTCTACCCAGTCGTCTGAACTTAAGGTGGTTTGGATGAGGCTGGTCTATAGCACTGTGAGATATTTGGTAGTGTCTTAGTGTCATTTTTAGTTTATGTGGTTTTTGTCTGCATGTTAGAAATGACCAAGCCTGTAGAAGTCGTTGAGTGAAACCAGGGATGCTATATATCTGTGTTTTTTATCTGAGGTTCTTCAGGCCCTGTGGGACTTCACAGACTTCCAGATCAACCAGGACCTTAACACAACCCGTGGAGGCAGATGGCCGCCCACCATAGAGCCTGGTTCAGCTTGAGGTTTCTGCCTGTAAAAACAACGTTTTCATCTTGCCGCCGTCACCAAAGTGCTCATGTGTATTTGGAATTGTAGAAATTTATCGGGTCTCTGTAATTCTGACTATTTCACACACACACAAAAACATGACAGAGATGGGTTGATTTTCAGCCATTTACCATTTCAATCATTCTAAAGCCCACAATGCATTTCTCTGGAGGACATTAGTTTTTATAATGGAAATCTCCTAGACTAATAAAGTTTATACTTGGATTCATGGAGGAACTTTTTTAACAGCACTGTACCAGTTAAAAAAAATGTTGTTCCCATTAGTTTCTTAGAAAGAAACAAGTTTGGAAAATTTGGGTCTAGGTTGAAAAATACTGGTGTTACCCTTTAAGTTTTAAATAATGCAAAGGGTTACATGTGGAAAACAACATAGTTTATATGTTGTACAACTGCAGGGCTATTGCAGATTGTAAGCTGTTGTTTTTACAGGTGTTGATGCTATTGTGTCCACTCCTTGCAGCAGTATGTAAGTTGCACACAGTGAGTTCCACTTTCCCAGGCCAGTGAGCTGTTATTCTGGTGCTGCTAGTAGGCCACACTCTGTGCTGTATAGTTTAACAATATGAGTTTAATCCTCTCATGATGGACCTGCCAAATGTTTTGGTTTTGGTGAGACCTCTGTCAAAATCTTCACCAAGCTGGATGATAACAGACGGACAGAAGAATGAGGACTATAGCCCTGACTGGGATCATGGGAAATCTTGTGGCTGTGATAAGATCGCCCTCTGCTGGACAAATAAGGAATCAAATCTACAGGAGGATTTTAACCTGAATATCCATCCTCCTCATATGGGGAGGCACTGCAGAGCTAAGTTGAGGTAGCAGGCGTTCCTCATGTTCATCAGGCCTGCACCAATATGGTGAACCTTAGTGCACTTTAGGTTGAGCCACTTTAGAGGGAAGCGACCTTTTGGGGTAGGTCAATGTCATCGCCACTGGTGATCACTGTACACACAGAGCCAACATGATTACTACAATTAGATCCAATGCATTAACCATATCCAAGACATCAACAAGTATATATAACACACTGCCTATGTGAGTACATATGGCACCTACTGAAGGAACCGTCAGGACCTTACAATAACAGCTATCAGTCTACAGACTACTGAGTAGGTAGTCCTAAAGGGACCTATCAGTCCAGTTGACAGAAAGAAAATGTTGTACATTTCTGTAAACCACAGATATGTTACATTTGTTTGTTTAATTGTATCATATCAACATTTCTAAAGAGACCTTGTATGTGAGCTGACTTTTTAATTGGTGGAGGGTATGGTGGATGGCGTGGTGCTTGGTGAGACACCTGCCAAGCTGCAGACCACTGCGAACTACAGTTCGAGATCCACAAACAAAAACCAGTTGTTTTTCAGCAACCAATCCATTGCTGTGTCTCCAGCAGGAAAGGGGCCGAGGGACGGGGCTGACTTTTTCTCATTCAGCAAGAAATCTTCAAACTGACATATTGTTGAAGGAAGTCTGACATAAATGTGTCTCTGTATAAGACAGCTACCTGTCTGTAGGCCTGCTACATGCATGGGTGGATTATGAGACAGTTTGTCTCTAGATGTGCAAAAGGCCCCACCACCTCTCCTACATAGGGACAAGAGTTTTGCTTTTTTTTTTCTTGTTTATGTATCTTTGTAATTGTTTTATGTCTCTCTGGGGTCATTTTGTGTCTTTTCGGACCCTTTGGGTCTCTCTGATGTCATTTTCTGTCTCTGAGGTCATTTTATGTCTTTTTATGTCCTTTTGTGTCTTTCTGAGGTCATTTTGTGTCTCTTTAAGATCATGTTGTGTCTTTTCTGGTTCTTCTGTGTCCATCTGTGGTTATTTTGTTTCTATTTGAGGTCACTGTGTCTTTTTTGATCCCCTAGTGTCTCTCTGGAGTAATTTAGTGTCTCTTAAAGTTGATCCTGTGTCTTTTTTGGTCGTATTGTGTCTTTTTGTGGTTGTTGTGCCCCTTTTTGTATTTTTTTGTGACTCCTACAGTTCCTTTGCATCTCTTTCTGCTCATTTTGAGTCTCTTCCTGGTCTGTACATGTCAATATGAGTGACATTTTGCTTGTGAAGGCCAGAGGGGCCCCTCATACTCTGGGCCCCTGGGCCTGTGAGCAGTGGGCCCATTCAGTAACCCTTCCATGACTGTATGTAGGCTGTAATACAGCTTCCAGACTCTTAGCAGGACAAAATGAGTTTAAAAATAACATAATTACAATATTATGCCCCCAAAACATGATACTGTAAATATGGGTGGAGGTCAGGTGTAATCTGAATTAGTTTTCAAAAGTAGATTCTGACTGAATTTCATGCGTTTCATGTTCTATAAAGACATCAGAGAGAGAGAAAAAAAAAACAGCAACCTTTTTTTGACCTTAACTAGTTTGAGTCATATCAGAAAGTGATCTACACTGCAACAATGGAGCCAGACTGAAGTTGTATTGTAGTTTTAGGTGTTTCAGTGTTGGAGCTGTGTGCTACAACAAGACAAACCCCTCTCCACCTCTGACACTCTGCTGCAGCTCCAACTTCTGCTCCACACCTGCAGAAGCCTCCTGCTGCCTCCACCCTCTACCAGCAGCTGTTACCACTCATCTGCTGCCCAATGCTGTCAACCACCAGGCTGTGAAGTTTCCTGCATCATCCTCATCAACTCTGCTACCTACATCTTCTGTCAGCGACCTGCAGTTGCCGCCTTAACCTGCAGATTCAGACAGACAGCTCTGGACAGACCTCCACGAGCAGGCTCTTTCAGCAAACCACATACCGTCTCCTCCACCTGCAGATTTAGCAAACAGCTCAGCACCTCCATCTTCAGCTTCTGTCCATAGGTGGAAAACCCAGGGGGGACAAGGAGGTCCGGACCCCCCCTTTGGGGCCATTTTGTGTCTCTGAGGTAATGTTGTATCTACAATGCATGCAGTTATTACTTACTGCAAAATAACAACAGCAGGTCTCTCAAGGATGACCTCCATCACTAGCGAGTTCGGTGAACAGGCACTTTGTTTTCTATATTTGGTAACAGATATATGAGTCAGAGGGTCAAAGTTCAGGGTGTAACATTATGAGACAGTAGTATGTCTCAATTGTGTGCATACTGCATGCAACAGTACCCACTTTTTAGGGGCAGCTGCAGTACATACTAAAAGTAAAAAGTAAAAATATGCATTTTAGATCGCACCCTAAGGGTGCCTCTAATGTTTCAGTATCAGACACCGAGGGCCACTGACAAAGCCTCAGTATTTGAAGAGTTGGGAGAAAGACATATTGATATATCATCGATGGACTACAAATTCACCTTGCTGCACCTGCTGTTAAAAAGTGCATGAATGTTACTCGGTTGATTGCTCTAAAGTATACATTTGTAGACTTGGGCCTTTTTGCACAATCTGTATCTGTGCTCTACTTGTTGATAGTCATCAGTTGTTTTTCCAAGCCATGTTAGAGTCACACTATTGAAACAGTAGAAGTCAGATGTTACATTTGGCTCCACGTGCAGAGGCAACTGTAACAACACACTTAATACTTTCACATAAATACCAAAGACAGCAATAAACATCCAAGAGTGCAGATTTAATTAGAACAGTTTAATATCCATCCAACAGTTAATTCAATTTTTTCCAGTTTGAGGTGAAGTGTACGCTATTATGCTGTCTATTTCATTACTTTAAAATGTATTAAAAAGTGGAAAAATAGATGTAATAAGTGTGTTTGTAGGATATATCACTGTGGACTGTGATCGTATTTGTAAAGTGTTTGTATGCCATTTGAAAAAGTCATATCCATTAAAAAGCATAGTTCATTATGTCATGACTAAAAATGACATAATGAAGTCACAGTGTGCACTTTTCCTGTGCGCCCCCCAATCACCTACTGGCTCCTTAAAATGGCACTCAGCCATCTAAACTCTGAAAACTCCTGATCCAAGATTTTCTTTTCAAATTGCTGCAAAATGTACAGTTTAGCTGTTAAGTTTCTAAAAATGTCACCTGGGGGGTTACTGGTGATTTACAATGGTCCCCCCAATGTTAAATATGTGATTACGGCCCTGCATCACAGCGCAGCTGCTCAGAGTTTAATTCACAACAAACGGCAATAATATGTTGACGCTGAAAGTTGCGTTTCACTCATCCATCTCAGAAACCCGGTAAAACTCTCTCTGGGTCAGACTCTGGACCAGAGTCAGGTGGTGGCTCAGCTGGTACAGCCTCTCCTCTGTAGCGATGTCAACCGTGTTGGTGGCCACGACAGAATGGCGGAGGTCTCCATCAAGAGTGAAGCCACCATCCTCCTCCAGGCACCGACCCGCTTCTCCTCAGAGAGACAACAACAGACCAGGCACCAGGATCATCTTCTTGCAGTGGTGGCAGCACAGCGCTCACACACTGACGCTCTTCATGGCTCTCTGCTCTCCTCCACAGTGTCACTAGTCGTGCGTAAAAGCTCAGTGCGCCTTTATTGAAAAGTGCTGAAAGAGGGAGGGAGCGCCCAGCGGAACCCAAAACTAATGTCTTTTTTTCTGTATAATGATTTTCTGAAGATTGCTATTTTCACTCAGTTGCATTTATCCTATATTTTAACCATGTTTAGAGACAGAGTCTATACACCACATAACCAGTGTGATATGAGTTTCAGACGATGACAGTGTTTAATGAATACACCTTAATTAATTCACATGGTGAGATCCACATCAAGAAGAACCAAAAGCCGGCCGAGTAAAGCGATTTTCAATAAGGCTGCTGATTGAGGAAAACTGTCCACGTGAATACAGAAAAGAGCGGAAAACAAAACACACACACACATATAAAAAAAAAAGCCGTAGCGTGTTTAACAAATAAATTGGCGGTTTAATAAATTGCCACAAACTAACAGATGGTATTGTTCCTGCAGTGGAGGACTGGCTGAGGACGTAATGAGAGCTCTGAGGTCAGACGTGTTGTTAGGACGGACCTGATGGTTCCATGGTTGCTATGTTGTCTCTAAGTTCATCATGTTGATGTGATTTAAACTTTAGAACCATAACTAACTTACTAACGGAGAGAAAAGCAGCAACTCAACTTTCACTCGACGATTTTTCTGGAAAACAAACTACAAACTGAGACCTTTTGCTTCTGGACCTCTTCTTAAGACCTGCTGTCACTGACAAACGGACTCATTCATGGTAGACGTCAGATTTTGACACTTTCTTAAAGCCCATGTTGTTTTCTGTGTATTTTACCGTTGAGACTTGACAAACAATGTACCGACGTAGGAAAAAATATGAGCAATATTGGCAATATTTCGCCTCCATCACTACTATTTCAGTGTAAACGAATCAAATTGGACTGACATTTGACTGTTACCAAGTTTAAATAAGTCAGTCTGAAGCTACCCTCTTTGGTTTACCAACTGTCTGTTTTATCTGTCCAACAAACAGCCGAGCATAAACATGCTAATAAAAATATAGCCTAGCTTATGGGCCATCAGTGATGCAAGCAGTGACACAAGCATTGAAGCCTTATCATTTAAATATGCTTATTATTCAACATTTTTCTCAATATTTAGGATATTTTTTATTTAAATGTATTTTACACAAACCTCATTTAAATATTATGATGTCATCATACTGTGAGAGCAACAGAGAGGTGTGAATCAACTGCACACAGAGATTTTTCTGATGTGGTGCTGGCTTTTTCTCGTTCAGCAAGAGAGCTTCAAATTGGCATATTGTTGAATATCTGGCAAAAATATCTCTCTGTAAAAGACAGCTATGTCTACTGTATGCATGGGCAGATTATGAGACACAGATATGCAAAAGGCCCCACCACCTCTCCTTCACAGGAGCAAGACACACAGAGTTTGTGCTGGTTTTGTCTCTATTTTGTTGTTTGCGTCTCTTTGAGGTCATTTTGTGTCTTTTTCAGTCATTTTGTGTCCCTTAAAGGTCATGTTTTGTCACTCTGAAGTACTTTTCTCTTTAAGTTCATTTTGTGGCTTTTTTAGTAATTTTGTCTTTTTTGAGGTAATTTTGTGTCTCTTTGATGTCAGTTTATGTGATGTTAGTTATATTTCATCCATGTTTTCTGTTATTGTCACTTAAAAGACACCTAAACACCTTGGAAGAAGGTCTCTCCTGTATTATCTTCCCAGGGAACTCTCCAATTTTACCTTACTGTTAATGTATTGGAGAGGTTTTCCCTGTCCACTGGAGAGAGGCGTCTCAATGGTCTCATTGAATTTAACTTTTTCATTTATGTTTTCTGTTATTGTCATTTAAAAAACACCTAAACACCTTGAAAGAAGGTCTCATCTGTATTATCTTCTCAGGGAACTCTCCATTTTTACTTCACTAATAGTGTTTTTGAAAGGTTTTCCCTGTCCACTGGAGAGAGGTGTCTCAATAGACTTTTTGAATTTAACTTTTTCAGTCATTATTCTGTTATTGTCATTGTAAAGGTACCTAAACACCTTGAAAGACGGTCTCATCTGTATTATCTTCTCGGGGAATGTTCCAATTTCACCTCACTGTTCATGTATAAGAAAGTTTTCTCCTGTGCACTGGAGAGAGATGTCTCAGTAGAGTTTTTGAATTTAACATTTTCATTTATGTTTTCTGTTACTGTCATTTAAAAGGCACCTAAATATCTTGGAAGAAGGTCTCTCCTGTATCATCTTCCCAGGGAACTTTCGAACTTTACTTCACTAATAGTGTTTTTGAAAGTTTTCCCTTTCCCCTTGAGAGAGGCGTCTCAATATGCTCTTACAAAAAAAATTTTTAGTTTTTAGTTGGACTTTGTCATTTTTATTTTTTTTGTAAATACATCTGAACACATTGGAAGAAGGTCTCTCCTGTATAATCTTCCCAGGGAACTCTCCAATTTTACCTCACTGTTAATGTATTGGAGAGTTTTCCCTGTCCACTGGAGAGAGGCGTCTCAATAGGTCTCATTGAATTTAACCTTTTCATTTCTAATTTCTGTTATTGTCATTTAAAAGACACCTAAACATCTTGGAAGAAGGTCTCTCCTGTATTATCTTCCCAGGGAACACTCCAATTGTACCTCACTGATAATGTATTGTTATTTTCATTGTAAAGACATCTGAATACCTTGGAAAAAGATCTCTCCTGTGCTGTCAGTGAACTCTCCGATTTTACTTCACCTATAGCCTAGTGTTTTTTAAAGTTTTTACCTGTCCATTGGAGAGAGGTGTCTAAATGGGATTTCAGAATTTAATTTTTTCGTTTATAATTTGTGTTGTAGTCATTTTAAAAAATACCTAAACACCTTTGAATAAGGTCTCTGTCCTCTGTTAGAAACCCGGAGTGCCAGCCTCCACCTTTAGATTTTTTCAAGCATCTTTGCTTCACCATCCTCAGTCTCTGTCTACAACCTGCAGTTGTCCTCTCCACCTGCCGATTCTGGTAGACAGCTGTGGACAGCACTCCACCAGCAGCCTCTTTCAGCAAACCACATACTTCCTCCTCCACCATGAGATTTATGAATCAGCTCAGCACCTCCATCTCCAGCTTCTGTCAGCTGGCAACTTAAAGCCACTGCCTTCACCTGCAGATTCTGGCAGACAGCTGTGGTAAAACCTTCACCAACATGTTCTGTCAGCAACCTGTACTGCTGGACCCTTTATCCATGTGAAGACCTAAGCGGACTAGGAGGGACGAGAGGGGCACTTTGAAGTTTAAATTTCTGTGTAATAATAACATGCATGGACAAATAAATCAAAGCCACCTTTCTGTTTATTTCATGTTTACATCATCTTCTTCTTCTCACAGGTATTTACACATGTTGTGTTAAACAAAAGCACAGACCCATCATCGTAAATCTGACTAAGATGCTAAACTTCATCTACCAGAGAGCTCTTCAGCCCAGTTGTCTGAACTTAACAGTTTGAACAGTGTATTATAGTTTACTGAAATCAGCACATCATTTTGTTATAGCTGCTGTTGAAAAAAAAAAACATAGATGGGTTTGACTTTTTTTCGAGGGCATATCTAGCAAATGGCACTGTTTTTAATTTAATGAGAGTTTTTCTTTGAAATCAGGCATATTTCCCAGTTGGCAATTATTCATAAGGGCCCATTCTCCACCCAACACATTGTTGGAGGGCCCACCTCATGGGCCCCGGTTTAATTGCACTGCCTGCACTGTTTGTATTTACACCCCTGGTCTGTTGACATTTCTACATCACCTGCACTCATATGAATTAGTTAGATGGAGAGATAAATTTTACGAGAAATTATGCAAAAGTAATCATCGTAATCAGGAGTGGACTTTTCCATTATGCCCCAAATATAACGGCCTAAACCGTTATAGACCTATCTTGATGTTTGGATATGATGGATGAAAAATGCTGAATTATATTACTATTTTAAGTCGTTGTATCCCAAAATATAACTGTACCACTACATTTAGCTGACAGATTAATGTTATTGGTTATGTTGGAGATTCAGATTTTTGCCCATAAAATATAACAATTAAAATATGATGCATTTTATTTATTACTTAATCCAACTAAACGTTTTATTTTCACATTGATTTGTTTTTATTCTGAAAGTATAAAGTATTTTTAATGTTTAAACCACCGAGAAGCAAAGGCTGAGTGCTGGAGCGGCCGCTTGGGGGCAGTAGTGCAGTAACCGGACCTCAAACACACAGCAGGAGAAGAAGGATGGCGGCGGAACCGGAACTCACTACAGTGGTATTTTCATGAACAATATATCTATGATTTTGAAACATGGCGGCGAACGATGTTTACACCACTCGAACCAGATGGACTGTGGACATGGAAGATTTACTTGTGGACTTGTGGAAACAGTATGAGTGTTTGTACGATGTGTCGTCGGATACTTACCACAATAAAGCCGAGAAGGAGCGGTGCTGGGAGGAAATAGCAGTTGCCCTGGATATGTCCGGTGGGTGATAAACACGTTTACCTTAGTGTGCATACCAACGCTACCTTACTACGAGTGTGTGTCTGTGTCTGTGTGTGTTTTTGGTTGTGACCTGACATTTGTATTGTTTTTCTTGCTCGCAGTGGAGGAAGTGAAGATGAGGGCGACCTCTCTGCGGACTCAGTACACCAGAGTCCTGAAGCCTTTAACTTCAAGCGGTGGGAAAAAGAATAAAACCCTGACAACAAGACAGAGGAGGATCCTCAAGTCTCTGAAGTTTCTTAGAAAACATGTCAACCCTCGTTTCACTGACTGCAATGTGAGTGTTAAAAGTTGCACAACTTCCTGAGAAAGCATTTTACTAGAATAACAAAATGCGTTGTGTCAGCATGTACCTCAAACCAGGGGACAGACGGAGATCATAAGGTTTCTCTAGGATCTAGGATCTATTTTAATATTAATAGACATGCTTTAAATATTTGACGTATTGACCCTTCATGTGGCTAGCTGACCAATAAGAAAGGTTTCCCAAGCTGTCTGACTGACTCTTCTGATTCCTAACTTTCACTGATCTGTGTTACAGCCTGACCAGTCAACAAAAGACACATTGAGCACACAACAGTACAGTGAAGAAAGCAACCCAGAGGACACAGCCTTTTCCCTGGACCTGGACTCTGGCAGGTCACACTCGCCCGCAGAGAAAACTATTATCGCTCGGACCAATTGGTCTGTAGAAAAGGAAAACAAACTTTTGCAACTGTGGCAGCAGCACGACTGTTTGTACGACTTGTCTGCTGACAGATTTCATGACAGGTTGGAGAGGGAAAAGAGATGGGCTGAAATCGCTTCTGCTTTGGAACTTCCAGGTAAATGTTTGTTGTTCACGTCTTCTTTGTGTGTGGTTGGAAGTAGTTGTTTTAGAAGTGGAATCTGAAAGAAGATATAAACAATTTATATATTTTGTAGAGCTACAAATACTTATTCTTTTTTAATCAGTTGGTATGTATAATTTTTAAATAACGGATTTATCAGTTACTGCAGGGGCACCCAACCTTTTTTGAATTAAGATCTACTTTTACAGATGCCAGTCTGCCAAGATCTACCAGTCCATATAAGGAGCTAGCCAGCCATGTCCCGAGATTACCATAACATTACATTACATGACATAATTCTTGAAACACCACCACACAACGTAACCTAAATCTATTGCTGATGTTTAGTAGGATTGGGCCAGTGTAAAAACTTTCAGAGTGGTTTGATATAAAGCCAAACAACGGACCAAAACAGTATACTGAATTGTACCACTAGGTATTACACTTGACTCAACAGCCACCCCCAAGTGGAACATTATGATGCCATGTTTTAACAGCAAATAAGTGTCCTACTATTGCGCTGCATTGTGTTACATCGAAGCTCTCTGTCCACATTGAATTCATTAAATGTGTACTTTTATTGCATCATGTAAGCAAACTGTGTAGCCAAATATCAGCTGTGCACTCGAGATCAGACTGGTGACATAACCACTTAAAAGATGAGGAAGTACTTGCTGTCTTCCTGAGAGAACAGAGAACATGTTTTATATTGTGATATTTACTGGAAATGACATCGATATTGCCAACAGCAAGTAGCCTAGCTTGTTATCAGCAATGATCATTTAGCTCACCAGAAACTTTAAGCTCCCTGGCAAACTCCCTCTGGCCAGCTTATGTTGAGCTTTTAAAGCAGGAATAAATAGAAACGAAGTATCCAACAAAAGTTCAGCTCAAAATGGCAGCACTGCGTCACTTGCAGTCAGTTAGGACACCTTTTTCATTGGCTTCAAATCCAAAATGTTGCCATTTTGGTGCAGTTTTAGCTTCCTTCAGAGACTAACTCTGACATGTCTGATGTCGTCACCCCAAAAAACACATGAACTTTGAGGTAAACAAACACAACATGTGCCGTTGCTACCCCTCCCACCTTTACCGAAATTTGATATCCTTCATGTTACTGTGCTCAGCTTGGCAGTAAATTGCTCACAGCCTGTCAGACACTTGTGGCTCTATTATTAGTCCATGTATTTAAATAATATTATGTTAATCACTGTGTCTTTTTGCTTAGTACTAAAGCAATATCAGTTTTACTTTTAATTTGCCAGAACATGTTAATTTTTTAAATTTTATATATTTTATTAATCCAGCAAGGGGAAATTCAATGTTGTCATATACACACAGGTCTGAATACACACATGCACAAATAGGACCTATACATGCATTAAATGGAGAGATGTCAGAGTGAGGGGGCTGCCCATGAACAGGCACCCATGAACAGGCAGTTGGGGGAATTTGATGCCTTGCTCAAGGGCACCTCAGCAGTAAATTTCTCACAGTGCAGTGCCCAGGAGGTGAACTGGCACCTCTCCAGCTACCAGTCCACACTCCATATTTTGGTCCAGGTGGGGACTTGAACCGGATTAAGCTTGTACACCAGACAGCAAAATGGGAAATTGACAACAAACTGGGAATCGTTTGTGTTTTGAGCAACAATGGTGTGGTGATGTTAATGCGGTGGAAGGGGGAAGGGGGAGTGTGACAACTAGTGACTAATGTTCTCAATAGCATCTTCATAGCCCACTGAGGCAAAACCTGTGGCCGCCAAAGGGTAGGGAAATCCTTGTGGACTGACTGACCACCCAATCAACAATCAGAGTGGCCTATAAAGCTGTTTTTCACAGCTAAAAAAAGTGCAGCTTTAATTGTGGGTAGATGCTTTGTTTGCTTTGTAAGATGTCTTTAGTAAAGTCATTTTTATGTGGCTTGCAGTTGAAGATGTGAAGGTAAGGGCCACCTCACTGCGAACTCAGTATTCCAGACTGGTGAAACCACTGGCTCCTGGGAGGAAGAAGAAACCTATAACAGGAAGGCAGAGGATGATCCTCACATCCTGTGAATTCCTCAGAAGACATATCAACCATCGTCCTATTGAAAGCAAAGTGAGTGTTGCCGTGAAAATATACCCTGATGACTGGTGTTTGTGCAGTACCTTTCTACAGTTTAAAAAGAGTCAAAGTTAAATGTAATCTGTGTTCCAGTTTGACCAACTGATAAAAGATTCGATGAAGACACAGCAGGACAGCAGTGACAGCGAGCCAGAGAACACAGCACTGTCCCAGGACCTTGACGGCGGGGCGTCATCTTCACCCACTGAGAGCTCCTCTGTTTCACCTCCTCCTCCTCAGCTGGCCAAAAACCAGACCAAAACCCCAAACAGAACTGACAAGGACAGACAGAAACTCGCCTTGTTGCAGCACATCGTAGATGTCTTTAGGGAGACGAGCAGAGAACCACAGAAAGACTGCGAGGATGCGTTTGGCGTCACTGTTGCAATGGAACTGAAGAGGATACGAAACCCGGCTCTGAGGAACCGAGTCAAAAGACAAATAATGACTGTGCTGTATGATGCTCTTGACTCTGAGCAGATGACAGACCCATACCAGCCCCATCACACATTCCAAAGAGAAGAACCCCATTCTATTACTGTAGTCATACCTTAACATCTAACCTGTGATTCTTAAGCTCTGTAGTTTCTTTTTGTATTTTAGCTTGTTTCTTAGCTTGTAGGCTAACTGGCAGTAGCAGGTACAGTATTAGTGGCTGTGAAACATACAGTGATATCTGCTATGATGTTACAGTGTGTTCACATTGTTATTATGTAGTTATATACCAGTCCTCTTACCAAAGTTCCCAGAAAGATATATTGTGTCTGGCTGAGATTTTTATGTCAGGCAGCTGGAGGTTTCAGGTTTCTTTGGCAGTGTTGTGTTGAAGTCTGTTCCTCCTCTGAAAAGTGTTTCCTGTATTAGACAACAGTTAGCTTTCGAATTAGTGACATAACTAACCTAGGTTGCCTGAGGTTTGTTTAAATCTCAGATTTTTGGGAAGTGAACAGACAACTCTTCAGAGGAATGTGAAAACACCTCTGTAGTGGGGGACACAACCCCAAACTAAAAAAAAGTACTAAATGAAACTTGCCTTTCACTACAAAATAAAGTGTATGTTATTTCATAATATACTTTAAGAAAAAGACACTTTGTGCCAACATGGTGGTTTTGTTATACCTGGAGTCTGGGAATCTGTTGTACTCCCTTCTCCTCCTGATCCTCACACACAATCCTCCTCTTGTCTAAATTCCTGAAGATTACTAATAACTTGCCTTGAAATGTTGAATTCAGTGTATCCGTTCATTAACTGTGCATATTGGTACACGTATCATGTCTGCATACATATATAGGTGCCTGTTGTAATGTTTACAAAACCTCAGGTGTCATAATAACTCATCATAAACTGATTGCCATCTAGGAGTTGAATCATTTTTAATCTAATTTATTAGGTCGTTTTGTACCGTTCCACAGGTGAGAGAACCCAACTTTCAAATATAGAAGACATAAATATGTAAAGCAACATTATAGGAATTCTATAAAACCCCAAAAGTGTTACTGATGGGAGTGGTTGGTTTTTCAAGCTAGTGACACCTGGACCCTTGTGCAGAAGTCTAAAACAAGTAAACATCCAAAAGATCACTCTCTTGTCTTCTTAATATCTCCTTACTTCGCTCTTGTTCCTCTAGTATACCCAAATATCAGCCATAAAGCCACTGGAATATACCTACTTCCTCCTTGGAAATGTACCCATCTACCTAATAGTACACCCACCTCATCGATGACCACTACACCACTGCCGGCGGGGATACGCCACCGCAACTCTGCTGAATACCCGCTGCACAAACATGCTGAGGGCCAGTATCCAGTAACCTTTCAAACAAAGAGACCTTTAAAGATCCTCTGTACTGAATGAGTTCTTCAAAACTTTGCTACAAAGACTCCACACTAACCAAAAGGGTGTTAAAAGATGCTCCAGCTGCCTGCTGATCAAGAAATGGATTCAAGCTGAGTTCACCGTGTTGGAGCCGACAACATTCGTAAATGCCAGAGTGTTAAAGAAGCCTGCTCTATTGCCTCCAGCGTAACTTGCCATCTGTTCATCAGAACTGTCCACTGAAGCAGTAGATTTCCCATGTGATAATGACTTGATGCTAGACTTCTTAAGATATAAATCAGTGTTGGACCTAAACTACAATCTCTCCTAAAATCCCAATAAATGCTCAATTGTATCACACTCTTCCCAGGTGCTTATTTAACTCTCAACTGCTGAACACTGCATTAATCCTTTAAATCAATTAAAGGAGTCAACATCCTGACTTGACGACACCACTATAACAAGACTGTGTTTGGCGTGATGATTCTCTGTAGTCTCATTTAGCCACCTGTTAGCCACTGCCTTTTTTAAGATATGTAAAGTCCTAAAATTTACAACTGGGGTATTACCTGGCAAATTTTATGTTGTAAATCAAAACATGAAAGGCTCTTAATTGATCCTGGGAGGGGTTTGAAGTACTTACTCATCAAGTACATATGGGTCATTTGGTGTCTCCTCAAAATACTTTGAACATTAATCACATCGGACATTTAAACGGCTTTACCCCCGTATGCATCCTCATGTGCAGTGAGGTAATAAGTCTGCGCAAACCCCTTTCCACATTCTTGACACCTGAGAGACCTCTTGCCCGGTGTGATAGCGAGTGTGTATCTTTAGTTCCGAAGCTGATTGGAAACTGTTGCTGCACTCACTGCATGAGTACGGCCTTTCCTCTGTGTGGGTCAGATCGTGTCTCATCAATGAACTGGGAATGCGCAACAGTTTGCCGCAGTGGGAGCACGGGTAGCGCACACTGGTGTGTAGTTTTGCCACGTGGAGGTGCAAGCTTCTTTTAAGTGCATAAGCTTGTCTGCAGTGCTCACAGCAAAAGCGCTTCTTCTTGGAGGTGCTGTGACACAACAGCCTGTGGATTCTGAGAGTGGCGTTGGACTTGCAGCCTTTCCTGCAATCCGAGCAGAGGAATGGAGCCTCTTTTGTGTAAGTTTGGTCATGTAGCATCAGAGCAGATGCGTAACTGAACGCTTTTCGGACACTTGAGGCATTTGAAAGGGAGATCACCTGTGTGGAACCTCTTGTGTCTGATCAGACCTCTCAAATCTTTGCAGGTTCGCTCATACTGTACAACGTGCAGGAAAAAGGTCCTCTAAAATCATGCACTTCAACATAATGCTGGTTGAGGTCTATAAAACCTTTGAAACTCTCACCACACTTAGTGCACGAACGAGGGTTGTGTCTCAGAATATGCATTTTAAGTCTTGCCGTGTCTGGGAATGACCTGTTGCATTCCACACAATACAGTGAATTTCAGTTGGATTTGTGTTTATGTGTATTTTTAAACTTGAAAGCCTTTGATTTCTTGCCCCTCTGATTACCCTCCTGGCTTTGCTCCTTAAGGTCTCCCAACTGGACTTTGCTGCTGAATGGTTGAAGATCTTGCTGGATGGGAAGAGGCACTCCCTCTCCAGACTGAGCCTCCACATGTTTCTGATTTACCAGACATTCCTTTTCATGAGTCCTAACGTGGTCCTAACGTCCAAACAATGGTAGAGTTCGGAGTTCGCTGCAAACTTCTCCCTGCTGTAGGTCTAGAGTGTCTTTATGTACCCCAGAAGACCAGCTCTGAGGCACAGCTAAACATTTAGCTCATGTCTCTTTAGGTTGTACTGGAATTGAAAATGTTTCTTCCATCACAAACATTGGAAAGGGTGCTCTCCTGTGTGGCATCTGTAAAGGCATCTCATATCTGATGCTCAACTGTACGTCTTCCACATGTGGGACAAGTCTTGCTGGTTGACAGACCTCGGGGACTTCTCTTGGACTGCTCATTTTTTTGGTTCTATTGAAATGGTTTTTACCTTAAGACCTTGGTATTGGTGCAGTTATTGTGCTGGAATTGACCACCTTGCTCTCCAAGGCTCGTGACATTGTACTCATTTTAACCTTCGGTTCTGACTAATGCCTGAAGTCTTTAGCAGAGGGCTTATTCACTGTGGTAACAGTGTCCTCAGAAAGAATTTAAACATTATAACCAACTTGGACTTCAACAGCTCAAGAGTCTAAACTCATCTTGTCCCCATCCAAAGACTCAACATACTTTACAGAGTATGACACCTCATCCTCTACATCTTTACAGTTTACCAAGGACTGATTCTCCAAATCTCTGGTTCATGTCCTGCTGCTCTTTGGTTCATAACTTGTCATACATATAGTTACTACTAGACACAACAGCAAGGTGCCTTGACTGATACAGCTGTGGGGTGAATTTGTAACATCACTATGTCAGTTTTCCATCCAAGCTGTTCTGCATACTTACCATGTTCATTTGGCTGACTGAGATCTTTTTGATATTCAAGAAGAGATTTGAATTTCTGAGATTGACAGAAAGACTTCACACATTCGGACAGAAGTGAGCAACCTGCTCATGAGAAGGATCATATCAATAAATTTTTAAATGTTTTTGGGAAAGTGCTAACTTGCTTTCTTTCCAAAAATGAGATGTAATTTACAGTTAACAGTGTGTTACTTAGTAGGGATGGGCATTTTAAGTGACTTTAATATTCAAGTACTTGCTTTTAATAATTATGGAGGACTCAGGTACTTATACAAAAAAAAAAAAAAATCTAACATAAAAATAGGAATGTAAATTGGCCAGCAATGGAAACAAGTGCGATATGAAACTTATATATTAAACAACCAGGCTTAAATTAGCCTACTAAACCGAAATGAAAAGTTACCATAAGAAGAATCAGCAAACCTTCTGATGCTGCTGTTGTTGTCCCAACAATCTCACGTGGACACTGGAAACAGCTCAACTCTGTCGTTAAACCTGTTAATCACTGTTAGACAACATTAGCCATGTTTTGCTTACAGTTAGCTCTGTCTCTGAGCGTGTGTGTGTGTGTGTTTGTGTGTGTGCCGGTGGACTTTCACCAATTGTCCCTGGTGCAGAGCTCATGGTCCCTCAACAGTAGTCTCCTAGTGCCTCATGATAAAAAGAGAGAGAGCAACGGGGTGAAGAAGGAAGCGCTGAGTGTAGAAATAGAGGGCACACAACTTTGCCATGAAGTAAGATTTTACATAGTGGAAAAGAATTAAATCAGGAGGTTGGGCAGGGATTACATGATACATCGAACAAATACTAACATCCAAATTGAGTACAGGAGTACTCATGCATATCCGTATTAATTAGGGAGCTGTATAGTTGTTATGAGGTGTATTTCTGAACTTTGGACAGAGCCAGACTAGCTGTTTCCCCATTACCATTCTCCATGCTAAGTTAGACTAACAACGTTCTGACTCCAGCTCCATACCTAATGCTCTGACTTGCGGTTCATATCAATCTACTTATGTCACTTGTATTTCCCCAAATTGTGAACTATTCATATAAATGCACAGAGTCCAGTCTTCACTGCACAGTGTGCTAAAATAGTAATTTACCTGTTTATGATTTGGTACAGCAAGTACCTTGTCAAGCTGCAACATCATCTTCAGAGTACTTATCTCGAAATCTCATTGGGAAAGCATCCTAAATAGAGCAAGAACACCAATGAACAGTAAGGATAAAAATATCTCAAAGTCACACAGCCAAAAACACCTACCTGAAAGTGCTGCCTCTCCTCCTGGTCTCTAAATAAGGTGTAAATAAGACCAAGGAGGTTGGATGCAGACGATCCACCCCCTGAATTACTCATCTGTGATACATATCGAAAGACACTGAGTTCTGATTGTCATGTGTTGATAGTAACCATAAAGTGCTTGAAATAAAGATTATGTACCTTTGTGCTCCATAGTGAAGTGATTATATCCAGATGTGGCTGAATGGTCTCAATGTCTATTGTCTGCTCTGGGCAACACAACTCCAGTGTTAGCTACAGGCAAGGAAAAATTGTAGCAAATTTGTTAAGAATCAACCTGCATAAAGAACCAACACTGAGTTCTAGTGTTTCTGAACTGTGTGCGGGTTGCAAAAGACAGCTCAATATCATGATATTCTAGCTTTGATCATACAGTACCTGAGCCTGGAGGCACAGGCTCGGCAAACACCTCTGTCTATGATTCAGAAGCTCTGGGAGGATCTCGGTGACTGCTGTCACAAAGTCATCTAGCAGCCAGTAATTGGCCACAACTTTCTGCTGGACAGTTTCCAGGATACCCGCAGAGACCAGCCAAAGTGGTGGGACCAGAGGGCATAGGCTGGACAAGGGCAGAGGGGCATCTAGATGATGAGAGATTAGTGACCTGAGCTGTTTGAAGATAAGAAGTAAAAAAGGGTGATTTGGGGTAAAAAAAAAACAAACAAAAAAAACATGCCTTGATAAATAGCTAAACAGGAGAATAGACTGATATTTATAAAGAAAGAAAGGGGAAGAAGGTTTTTCTGATGTCCTTTATGCAGATATTGTGACACCAACATTCCAAATGGTGATATTCTGATGCCCCCAGAGTTTTGGTCTGTTTAGTTTGACAGATATATCATGAACAGCACTTTATTTGAGTTTGGTAGAAACATTTCAACATACTGCTTGCTAGTACCCTTCAGTTTATATGGAAGAGAATGATCAAAATGACAATACAATGTATGGAAGCCGAGAACAGCGGTGCTTGCAATTATTTTTTTAATGCCATTATCTACGATCATGAGTTAATTATTTTGGTATGTCAAGAAAACAGTGTTGTTAGCTTGAGATAACAAGACAATTACAAAAATGTTGTTTCCTCTAATCAGGCTACTTATAGTATGTATCAGAGACCAGGAGTGCCATGCCTGTGTAGCAGGGACAGCCTGCAAATCCTGACCACACCGTGTTTTGTTCTGGTGCACAATCAGACACTGGACACTGGCATATCTTTTCAAACTCTGGATATTCCTGTAATGAGTCCTTGGAGAGCAATACACTGTGATATGTATTCTATCTTCACAACAGCACGCCAAACATGAGAAAAAGACAAGCTTAAATGTATATCCCATGAGAAGATAAAATGGCCGCCACCAGTGTATACACACAGAAAAAATGTGTTTAGCTAGTTTACTCAATCTCTGAGAACTCACTTTAAAGGTAAAATGCCAAACAGTAAACTACTCATTTTGTCTACCCTGTTGACATTATGAATTAATTACCTGATCTATGCACTTAAAACAACATTAGAACCTATTATTTTTGGTTAATAATTGCGCTGCAAAAATGCGAACCTCTTGCAGCCAAGTTCACTGCAGGCTGACAAGAGTGCAGTGCATCTGCTTACAGCCAGTAGAGGGCGCAATCACATAAACTAATACAGCACTCCCAATACAAAAAGGGATAACTTGGAAACAACAGAGCAAGTTAGGGATTTTGGTGAAATTTATACACTTTGCAATGGAACACATATCACAATAAATAGAAATTACAAAGATTTTCAGACATTATTTCTTTCTATCTGCTATGCCTGTATGCATAGATGGTGTCTTGACAACTGTAGCAGCTGATTTCAACTGAAAAAATCAGATCAAGGAGTACCCATTATTGACAGACATGTTCTCTGGTGTGCCTTCGTACTATACCGGGGCCTTTCTTATACACTCATGACTCTCTTTACAGCCATCTGAAGGCAGCAGGTATCTACATTTTATATCTCTCACTGGAGTGATGTCACTATGGTGCATTGGGGCAACGCCATCACTCTCAGGCCTCTGTGCCTCAGAGGCACAAAGCCTTTGTTGCCACAGGAGGACACCACGGGCTCAGCAAAGCTACATTGCAGTCAGTCCTGCCAACTGCTTTGGAAGAGTGCCAAATGCACTTTTGGCAATTTTATGGCCAGGCCTTGGCCTTGCACTGGAGAGGGGGCGTGAGTTTATTTTCTGGTCATGGCACCATTACCCCACTTTATTTTTACATGGTGAACAGTTGTTTGCTGCTATATTAATGCTCTGAATGTTGTATACAGCTCCTTTAAAATCAGTTGCTACGGTTGTCAAGACCATCTCTGCATGCTGGCATGGCACTCCTGGTCTCTGATAAACATTATGTGTAGCCTAATAAGAGCAAACAACCTTTTTGTGATTAGTTTGTTATCTTGAGATAACTAAGCTACTTTTGTCAAGACAAAAGCTCAAGAAGAGGGCATCATAAAATAATTGCAAACACGGCCTTTCTTGGCTTCCATACAAACTACATATAAAAGCAAAACTTTTCTTGAAATAGGTCGTGTCATCACATTGTATAGATGCCGAATTGTAGACTTGGTTGAGACATTCTTTGAGTTTTATTTCAGGAGCCATGTACGTCTGGAAAAAGGCAATGATGCCTTAATTTTACAGATTTAGAATAGAGTTTGGCGTGTCATGTTTAAATAGACACGTCAACTAACTGGGAGGCGTCACAGCAAACTTAAGACTGTCTGGGGACATACCTGCGCATCACAACAGAGCTAACAGCAAGAGTTAACTCCTGCACTTATCCCCTAGGAAAGATGATATTATAAGTCTTTTAAATGTTCAGTTCTTTTTTGAATATGTTACATTACGGATTTAAAATAAACATTTCAAGCCTAATTGTTATTTAGCTATTTATTTTAGAGGTTATGAAACGAGGCCACAGATAGAAAATTGATTATTTCCGCAAAGCATGGCTGCTACCTGTCTTCTCAGGTATGTGATGCATATTTCAGCCTCAAATGTTATGAGCTCTCCGCAAAATAAATGACAACGAACAACAAAGTTGCAGATAAGGCCAAACAGCGTGGAAGCGTTTGGATAGTTCCGGGGACACATTTAGCGGTAACTCAGGAAGTGCAGAATATGCGGAAGTGAGTTTTTGTTGTCATAATGGGCAGAGACTACACAAATGAAAGATTATCTGGGCACTTGTAACTAATTTTAAGACAATGGATTCACAAGATTAAGATGACGAGTAAATAGCAGCCGGCTTTCTTAAATCCACCGCACCCTCAGGTTTGTTTGTTTGTTGTCTTGGAACTGGAGACATGCGCTGGCGTGTTCTTTTACAATTGGCTGCCATTACCTCCTTAATCATCTAATATTAAGTACACCCCAGTGCTATCCACTGGGCAGTCTGTTCACTTCTTCAAGACTGCAACCAGCTGTCTGTCAGCATTCCTACTCAGGGTTGTTGTCCATTATGTGTCATCTACAGCTGAGGACTTTGGTATTTGTAGCGTGGGTGGTTGGTTACGTCGCCTTTCTGCTCTCCATCAGGAGAATGTGGACGGGGAAGTACGCCCGGAATCCACTTGTCCGTTCATTGTTTATGAACATGTTGACTGAGAACGATGCGGCCGCGTATGAGACACAAGAGGTATGAATCTTTAATTATCAGTCCAGTACATGAACTTGCATGGTTAGAATTGGTGCCCGTTTTGAAGGACAGGGTACAGTCAACTTACCTGGAAAGCCTTGACTCATATATGTGCACCCTTTCCAGCTAACCAGCTACAGAAGTTAGATTTGTCACTTTTTAAAATGGAATTTGGCACAGGCTATCCATGTTATACAGATAGGAGGGGGCAGATTTAAAAGGGGTTAGTTGATGCATAATTGACAGATGTATAAAATCATTTAGTCACTCAAAACAAAGTCCAATAAAAAAAGAACAGGTTTACATAGTTTTACAAAGTTTACAGGCAAAGTTTGATTCACATTGTGAATCTCACACAGTGTGTGAGATCCCGGGGGATTTATTGGTATCTAGTAGTGAGGACTGCAAATTGCAACCAGCTGAAATTTCTCAGTTAGGAATACTTAGTGTTCATTGTTTTGGAGGTTTTTACCAAGAGCCGAATTATCTGCAGAGGTCTCCTCCTCTCCAAAACAAACTCACCCAGTGATTAAGACAGGTAAAAACACAGAATAAAGCAGTTTTGCTTTACAAATCAGTGTTTCTTCTATCTGTTTGGCGTGTCACAGACAGGCCGCCTACGCAGCACCTGCGAAAGTGTGCTCACTTATTTTCTCTGATAATTTAGTGTGTGCTCACTTTATTTCTGATCCAGACGTTCAGGATGTTTTTACTATGAGCAAACTATTCACAGAGGTATCCTCCTCTCCAGAACAAATGGACCTGGTGATTTAAACCAGTAAAAATACTGAATAAGGCAGTTTCATGTCACCAGTAATTGTTTCTCTGAAGCTGTTTGGCATGTTGAAGATGGGTCGCTAGCACAGTACCTGCCAATGTGTACTCACCTTTTCTCTCTGATAACTGAAGATCCAGACATTCAGGAGGTTTTTACGGGAAACCAAATTATCTGCAGAGGTCTCTTCCTCTTGAAAATAAATGGATCTGGTGATTTAAACTCATATACACTGAATAAAACAGTTTGATGTTTTTCTGATGCTCTTGTCTCAGAAGGGCTTCAAACAACCATAAAAAACAAAAGCATGAAAACATGATAGCCCTGTCTAGAGCCAGTGTTTGGTTTGCCCTTTCAGGGCTACTGTAGAAACATGGCAGTACAACATGGCAATCTCCATAAATGAGGACCCGCTCCCTATGCAGGTATAAACGGCTCATTCTAAGGTAGTTAAAAATATGTTTATAGGTGATTACACACTAAAGAAACATACTTATTATATTCCATTTCTGCCACTATATCCCCCTAAATCCTAAACACTGGACCTTTAATTTCTTTCTTTGTCTTCAATTTAAATTCTCCTTTTCCCTGTGGCTCTAGTGGTACCAGTGCGGGCCTGACCTGCTTGGGGAATCAGTGCAACCTCTGTTTGTCCAGAGCCACCTGGACTCCGCCACCAAGGCTTTTCTCAAGCGGAGCGTTGAGAAGTCGGGCTGGATGTTCACCCAGCTCTACCACTCTTTTGTATCAACAGTCCTCAGCCCACTGGTCTCACGCACCTCTATCAATGGGTAAGTAGTACAGACACATGTGTCTCTGTTTCGCCTGTAGTGTATCCTCCTCTGACGTGCTCTCTGTCTCAGGTTTCTGGGTCGTGGCTCTATGTTTGTGTTTTCTGCGGAGCAGTTCCAGCGGCTACTCCGGATTGGCCCAGAGTGGAGGGCTGAAAGGCTCCTGGACCTCGGAGCTGGGGACGGAGGAGTCACAGACGTGATGGGAGTTCACTTCAAAGAGGTCTATGCAACTGAGGTCTCATTACCCATGAAATGGCATCTTCAGAGGAGGAATTACAAGTGAGTAGGGAAGCTTCTATTGTTTTAACCTGGACCCTATCTTCCCATGTTTCTGTGTCTAAGTGACATATGGGAGACAACTATTTTGTAAATTGGATACTCGGATATACTCAGATATTTCCATTAAAAGACTTAGAGTGGTTCCAAGTAGACTTTTAATTTGAATTTTTGCAAGATGTATAATATCACAACAAGGATACAAAAAAAACAAATTGGGTGAGGCAGTTGAAATTAATAGTTAATGAAAACAGCGTTTTCTCAAAAAAAGAAACTTGGAGCAGTAGTGATGAATATGACATGATTCTGTTGTTGTATTTGATAAATCCAGAGTAATCCACATTACCACAGCACTAATTTCACTAGAACACAAAAAGTTGTACTCACCCCTCTGCTGCTTAGTTTTTTGTTGTTGTTGTTGTTGTTCGTCAGTAATTCCTGCAGATATTTGAAGTGAAAAGCCTACAAAGAGCATGATTATGCCCTTCAATTTGAAATGTCTGTGCCAGAGGAGTTGAGTCATTCACAGTATCTTAACAATGACCAAAAAGACACTTCTATGAAAGTGATTGGAATCAGTGCATGAAAGTGGAAATGGTGCTGTGGAAATAGATTGTGCTAAATTTACCATGTGCTAAATTTACCATGTGAGGATTCATCATGCAGGTAAAGGGTGAATGTATGGTATGCAGTGTATCAAACAGGGAGACGACTTAAAATATAACTGATTTTACCCTTAAAGGGCAACTTCAGTATTTTTCAACCTAGACCCCATTTTCCCATGTTTTTGTGTCAAAGAGTCTAATGGGAACAACAGTTTTTGCAACTGGTCCAGTATTAAGTGAGAGCACTGCAGCAGGCAGTGATGAAACAGGCTGCAATGTAACCACTTGGGGCATTTGTGCACCTTTAATTTACGTCCATTAGAAGTGCTTGTTTAGTGGCTCAGACTATTACACTAAATGTTTTGACAATCATATGGAAAGGATATCTACAGAGATAGACCTTTTTGTCAAAGAGAAAGATCCTTGTTGTTTAATGACAAACAGCCCAGCAATCACTGTCAGCAAACCCACCAGACTCCATTTAAATAAACAATAATTTTAGCGTGTATAGAGCTAGCATATTTTCACATTCAGCTGGGTGAATTAAGGCTTTATTTCAACCAAACCAGAGTTGGTGATTGTTAGAACAGTGGAAAGATGAACCAAGACAGTTTTTGAGTTTTATTTTGTTTTTGTTTACTTTGAATAAAGTGTGTTTTACTATGCTAAAAGGTTTATTTAAATGGAGTCTGGTGTGTATGCCACCTGAAAATACTATTTTCTGTCATGTTTAGGGTGCTGGGTATAGATGAGTGGCAGCAGACTGGTTTCCAGTATGATGTGATCAGCTGTCTGAACCTGCTGGACCGCTGTGACGACCCTCTGCTTCTCCTGCGGGACATCCGGCTATCGCTAGTGCCCAACACAGGAAGACTCATCCTGGCTGCAGTGCTTCCCTTCCAGCCTTACGTGGAAGTCGGTCAGTTGTGAATGAGTACAGTTTGCCCCATACGTATATGATGTCATAGACTTCTCTATGATCCAAATAAAAACATTCTGTCTGTATTTGTTCCCAGGGGGAAGATGGCAGCGTCCCAAAGAACATATAAGAATAAAAGGAAAAACATGGGAGGAGCAAGTAACCAACCTGACCAATGAGGTTTTTCGAAGGGCAGGGTTTGAGTTGGAGGCTGTGACCCGGTTGCCATACCTCTGTGAAGGGGACATGTATAACGATTACTACGTTCTGGATGATGCAGTTTTTGTTCTTAAGGTCTCAGAGAATAGGCCAGAGACAGCTTGAATACCAAAGGCACTGTGGGACTGTCAGAGACCATTACTCTGCTAACCTAAGTTTATCTCAGTTGGTTGCTCCTGGATGGATTTTAGTGCAAATTTCATGAGCTCCATTCATAAAACACAGTGTTTCTTTAGAATATGTTGAGTCAGCTCAGGTACTGTACTGTAGTTCCTACATTTACCAGCCATCTTGTGTGACAGTGATACCTCGACTTGTTAAGCAAAAAATACCTGAAGGGCAGTTTGCCTACATTGAAATGCCACCGAGGATCACATCCTCTAAGACATATCGCTATGCTGTAGGTGTTCGTACTATTAAGTCTGTTATCTGTGAGAAGTGTTTACTGTTAATGTTTTGTCATTCTGTGTTATCAGTGGGAATAATTATGGTTGAATTTGCACTTTAATTACTTGAGTTTCTAATGCAAAGGATCAGTGTATGCACATGATGGATTCAGCCATTCTGAATTGGACCTTTTGTATTTTATTTCTGTTTTTTTTTACCTGCTGTTAGTGATAACAAAAGTAATATGAAACCATCTTAAAGCGAGCCGATGTAACTTATGTTAAACAGCAAGTATTGAGTGGTTCTTATTGAAGAGTGTGAAGCTGCATTTATTGATTTTAAAAAATACAACACTGATATATTCTCATGCTACAAAGCGATTATGGCAAACATGTTGGCAAACAATTGTGTATATGTCATGTACACATACAGAAGCAGGAACATTAGCACTCACTTGAGTTGTGTTTCTGACCACTTGGTCTCCACCAATGGCTGTGTATAAAGATGGACGACATGTCGCTACTTCCTCACACTACAAAAATTAACATAAAATATCATGGATATTGGCACGATATTTTGCACTGGTGACGTCATTTGGAGCCAGAGTCTGCGCAGTGGTGTGCAGGAAGTGGAGCCAAGGTACTGAGTTCCTGTTGGTACACTGTCCAACCCAGTCGCAAGCAGCGCCATCGAATGCAAGTGCACTGATTGGCACACACAGCTGTCTATCATGATGTCATACCCCTTTTTATAGCATCAAATTAAAACCAAACTTATCAGGAAGATGAACGCTTGAACATACATCAGCGTGATAAAAAATACCTAAAATGACTTTTTTTTTTTTTTCATCCATAAACATGGAGGGGGCGGGGTTTATGATCTATACTGCAGCCAGCCAACAGGGTGTAATCGAGATGATGTGGCTTCACTTTAGGAAGCAGTGTTGTCATCCATCTTTTTATACAGTCTATGGTCCATAGATGTATAAAGAGAACTGGATACAGCATTGGAGGCGGGGCCTTGTTCAGCTTTACGAAAGTTGCTCAGGGGCATATGAAGCCAAAAGAGCTTGCATTTGCACAGTATAAAAATTACCTGGATGTTACTCATCTTGGGGCCCATAGCACAAGTGTACAAGACACTAACTTGAATAAGGGTAGAAATGATTTAATCCTGCAGCTCTCTTTGACTCTCAAAATGTTATCAGACAGAACTGATTGAATCCTGAAATGAAATGAGCCATTTTGCTGGGATAGTGACGCCCCAAGAAATGTATCCACTGATTAACAGACATCTCTTTCACAATGCAGGTCTATAGGAGAAAGTCTTTTTGGCGCAATGGCATCACATGACAGACCCAGAAGTTGTTATTCCACATTTTGCCGTTAGGTAAAATTGGTTCAAAGGCCTGGCAGTTTCCCTGGGGGCTCGCTGTTTTTACCACCAGCTCCTGAGCGTCATCACCTAGTTGCTAACTATTTCTGTCTGCCATATTTAGGTAAAATCAGTTCTTAGCTCTAGCTGGAAATGAGTCTCATGAGAGTGAAGATGCGGGCCAGAAAATCAAAACAATGATCCACAATAGACTTTGAGGCTCCGTAGAACTGACGGGGACCAAAGTTGGGCGGTAATTCCCAGTGAATTTGTCAATACGAGTGACCCTTTTCACATTACATGTAGTAAAATACTGACTCGTACAGCTTTAAGGCTAGATCATTGTGTAACTGTAGCATAAGTAGAAAAAGCCATAAAGCTGCCAAACTGTGTCAGTTACACACAGTTTGTTTTACCATTACTGAATTCAACTTTTTATTTGAAAGAGGAAGATTTTATTTAGCCTTTGAAAAGTTACATGGTCTCGCTTTAAATCAGTGCTGCACAATGGACTATTAAAAATGTGCCACAATTAATGCAATATTTGTACTGAAAGAGTGTTGTATGGCATTCAGAAATAAAAAATATACATAATTTTCTGCATTTCTCTGCTGTCATGTGTCCATGTCACTAAATAAATGTGTGTGCCATTAGTTGAAATGATCTTAGACACTGTTCTAAGGTGTCAGTCTGAAATACAGTCAGTTTGTAGCAGCTGCTCCAGAGTTCAAGGGACTACCAGGCACCCTACAGGAGTTCCAGGGATCCCACACAAATAAGGTTTAGGGTGTGTTCTGAATCACATACTTTTTCTTTTTACTTTTGGTAGGTACTGCAGCTGCCCTTAAAAAGGGATGTACTGTTGGATGTGGTATGCACACAATCAAGACATACAAGTACTTCATAAAATTGCACCCAGATATTTGACCCTTTTTCTCATATATCCGTTACCTTGGAGATAAAACAAAATGGCAGTCACTGAGCTCGCCCGGAGAACTCTGCTGTTGTTACTTTGCAATCCATGTAGTTTTAAGTTATAATTGCATGCATTATACATTCTAACATATTCACAACAAAAAAATTACATTTGCATTTCTCTGCCGTTGTTATTTTCATAGTTACATCCTTTTATGGTTGGCAATCTTTATGATTATTTTGTTGATTTAAACAGTTTATTTTCCTATTACTACTATTCTACTGGTCATTATTCACTTAAATGCACTGTCATTGTGGCTTTTGACAGCTGTCAGTGAGCTATCAAGCTGTCATTTGTTTGCAGTTCAGTCAATGTGAACAACCTATGGCTATGCAGAGGATTGTGGGTCAGAATAGTTAGAAAAGCATGCTGGCTTGCATACTACAAAATGTGTAGTAAGACGTATTTCTGGCATACTGCATTTGACAAACTATGTATTGGGACATACTACGTATTTTTCTAGTACACTAAATAGTATGGTAATATGGGTATTGGAACGCACTGTTTGTTTATCTTGATCTTAATTTACTTTAAGGTTTAGTGTGTAGGATATAGTGGCATCTAGTGGTGAGGTTGCAAATTGCAACCAACTGAAACTTCTGTGTGTGAAGCTTGTCAGAGAACTATGGTAGCCAACGCTTGAACGCAAATGGCCCTATCTGGAGCCTGCATTGTAGAAACAACACAGCAGACACCGTGGAAAAGGACTCGCTCCATATGTAGATATAAACGGCTAAATAAATAAATAAACAATAAAACAAATAATAAATAAACAAAAATGCAATGATTTCTAGTGTCAAGTGATTATACACTGATTAAAAACAAGGTTTCTATTATTATATTCCATTTCTGCTAATATGTCTCCCTAAATCCTATACACTGGACCTTTAACTTTGTACAGGGATAGAGAGTTTTACCCGAACACTGACCTCAGTGGCAAAATAAAGTTTTGTACAGCTCAACCAGGGTTGAAAATTAGCATGTGGCTGCCAAATTTTCTTCACTCACCAACCAACTAAAAACACATTGGTACTCTGTTGAGTGACTAGTGAATTTAGGCTTCCACCAGCCACATTGGCAGGTGTACAAAAAATTAATTTTCAACCCTAAGCACAACCCAATGAATTCACACTTGCAAAATCAGCCACAAACCAGAAAGGTGGAAGTACACTAGTGGTTTCCTGCTGTAACATATTGACACTTCTCAGATAAAAAAGCAGTTCTGTTTTAATTTAAATTAAGATATGACTGTTCATGTGACGTTGAGTATTTTCTCCACATAGCTGAGATGAATTTCCTGGTGCATTTCCGTGTAAATGGCAACCTAGGAACTAAAAGAGGAACCTCGGATTTACAGTATTTTCCACGGAGCTTGGAGGCAGCATTCATAGAGCATAATTTATGCTAATTAAGCATCCCTGTCTTCTGATTGGCTAGGCGCACGAACGTTTCCCGTTTAGCATTGGGTACTGTTGTCTTGGCCACGTCCCCAAGCCACGTCGCGCTCTGCTCGCCATTTTCCCATCTTCTGAAGCCAGAATCAGTCTATTCCAGTGTCACGGTGCCACTCAACACTGTCAGGGTATCAATTAATCTTTAACGCAGACGAACTGAGCTCTTGATAGAGACTTAAATCGCTTTACCTCCGCTGGAGCTCCCATAAACATGAACATTTTCAGGCTAACCGGCGATCTCTCTCACCTAGCAGCCATCATCATCCTGCTGCTAAAAATATGGAAAACCAGGTCTTGTGCCGGTGAGTAGTCACATACCTTTACTCACAGTTTGCGTGAACCCATGTTTGCACAGAATGCGTCCAGTTGTTTAAATGTACAGTTTAACTAGACGATAAAATGTCTCTATGAAACTTCTCCTGTAGTTGAAGCTCATTAGCTAGTTCTCGGCTAACGTTAGCTAGCTGGTTAGTAACACTGACGTTAGCTAGTCATTTCTGAGATTGTCACTATCATAAACATGGCCAGGTGCGACGTAAAACTTAATTAAAGCTCATATCGATAGAAAGCACCTGTAAAGTCCAGTTAGCAGCGGCTTTGTTGCTAGCTAGCTTCGCAGTGCAGCTGGCCCCGCAGTAACGTCAGGTAACATTAGGGACCAGGGGGCCACAGCATTTGTTAGTTTGGCATTTTGGGCCTCGTCCTTTCAACTGTTGGGGGAAACTGTGCTAGCTTCACGTTTCACGCCGGCCCCCTGTAATTCTCATACGTTAACTTAGCTCAGTGTGATCTCTCTGACGTGGCAGCAGTGAGTACTCACTAGCTGACAGCTGGAGATGCAACATCAGTGACTGGGTACATGCTTCTGCTCTGTAGGGTTGCAAGAATAGTTAATAGTTGCATGCTGTGTTATCATGACGAAACTAAGCTGTGTTTTCCTGTGGTCAAAGGTTAGGTCTGTATCACTGCAACAGATACAGTCACCTGACTTTTGTCATTACTGCTGTTTGCTTGAGATTCAATCTCTACATACAAGTCAGTCTTGTTGAAGCTCTGCTGATCTGAACAGCTGCATATCAGACTTCAGTGTCAGCACCAGAGTTAAACTATCTGATGCAGTATATGTGTATTATAACTGATAGCACTACTATGCATAGCTATTATTAGTGTAGTGATCACTGATGATGCCTCCTTCCTAGTGTGACGGTGGGTGTAACTGAGGAAAACATGTTGTCAGTTGCCAACACACTAGATAAACAGAGAAACTTGCTACATGTGTAGGTGAAGATGAAGACTGTGGAGACCAGGGGTATCTTAGTGAATGGAAGGTGGGGCTGATTGTCCAGGGCCCCAGTGCAAGAGGGCTCTCAAAAAGCGTGAAATGACAAGTTTGGTATTTTATGCATTTTTTTTTTAGATTTCTAAATGATTAGTGCCGTATTTAAAATAAAAAAATTGGCCGAATAAAGTCACCAAAAGACTGAACTTTGTATAATTGTATAGGATTGTCTATAAATGCAGCTAAAGCCAAGTGAGTGACTACTTATGAAATGTCAGTGTACAATGTCATGTTTTTTCCAAAGCAAGTGAAATTGGGATTCCAAAAAAGACAAAAATTCAAACAGATCAAGAGAGGAGGGGCAGGGGGCCCACAGAGGCTGTGTTTGCGTAGGGCTCTCGTACCTATACTACTAACTGAATGCTATAGTGTAACTTTGTAATAGCCCATGGTCCTAAACTAAACTAAACTAGCTACCATTACATGTAGGGGTGTAACCATACATCAGTATTGATAGAGTCAGTGATCATCGATTCAGTATCATTGGTGCAAAGTGAAAATATCCGTATGTACTGTCATCTTTGAGATACACCTTTATTGATCGCAGGCTCTTGAATTGTATCGTGGTTGACTTTGTGATTTCAGTGAAAATGATATAGATACTTTATTATATAGATCCAAAAATCTATGTAATATAGTATTTTGATGAAACTTTTGATTTTCACCTTTTAATTACATGCAAGTAACACAGAATAATGAACAAATTATTAGCTTACAGTTGCAAGTCACATTTTATTGATCTTAGTCTTAGCTCAGGTATTTCATATCCGTACACAGACTTGCTGCAGGAAGTGAACATTGGATTATAAATCAATAGAAAGTTGTGTTGGGAGATAAAGTGAGCATGCATATGTAAGTGAGAGAGTACCAGAGAGCTGTGGGGCAGTGTGTTGCGGTGTGTTTGCAGTTAAGTTTAAGCACAGGAAACCAAATGTAATTTTGTGTATTGTGCCAGAGTGACCTGTAGCTGCTACCTTAAAACATAAGAAAGAGGCATCAAAGCTGTCTGGATGGAGAGACTGTCATTTAGATGAGAGTATATTCTGTGAACTATCCATTTAAATGCCAAGACGTTCGATATAAACCTATGTCTGGGATGGTAAACTGTCTAAATGCCCTTTGCTGTCTCCTCTCAGGCATTTCCGGAAAGAGTCAGGTCCTGTTTGCCTTGGTGTTTACCACTCGCTACTTGGACTTGCTCACCTCCTTCATCTCTCTCTACAACACCACCATGAAGGTGAAATACCCACACATTGCTCTTCATTCTCATACCCTGTAGCACTAAACACACAGTGTTCAGGCTAAACTAGCACACCAAGCCGACACACCTGTTTGCTAAAGGATGACGATGCATAGCAAGATGTAATGTGACATTGCTGCTTGATTGTATTAATGACACATCAGTACTCACTGGGTAAGTAAATACGTGTCTTTTATGTTTTGTCTTTGTTTTTCAGATCATCTACATTGGGTGTGCGTATGCCACTGTGTACCTGATCTACATGAAGTTCAAGGCAACTTATGATGGGAACCACGACACATTCAGAGTGGAGTTCCTGGTTGTACCTGTTGGTGGATTGGCTTTCCTGGTTAACCATGACTTCTCTCCCCTGGAGGTCAGAAATACTGCCCACACACACTCTGATACCGCTTTCAGAAAGCAGAGATGTTTCTGAATGTGTATTAACCAGACAGCCATGACAGCTCAATCTCTGGTAGTCATTGTCAACAGAGACTCGAGTCACAACAGATTTATATGGCATCATTACTCAATAAAGTCAAGATTCACTTTTACTTCTTTCCTTCGGACTGTTTACACGTCAGTCTGTCTAGCATCACCATATGTGTTCTTTCTTTCTAGAGTCAAATGTTATGGCCATATTCCATTTCACCTCTTATAATATCACTCTCAGCAGGTCAAAGACTTGCTAGTTAAAGCATCTTTTTCAGTTGTTCAGTTGTGCGCCTTTCATCTGCACACACTCCCCACACCGCGGTCACACAGATCGCGGTCACACAGATCTGGTTGAAGAAAGTCAAAGTATCCCTTTAAATCATCATAGAACACATTTCATCAGCAGTCCCGTTTGATTCGAAATAAACTCGTAATTCACAGAGTAAGGTGTGATTATATGCTGGCTCTACATACTGTTTTTCCCTGCTGTCTCTCTCTGCCTTTGCTGGCTGACTTTTTACTAGTCCTATAACGTTATCACCACCTCTTACAATTGCCATCCTTCTCAGTGCAGCTGCCTGTTCCACAAGTAGAGACTGACCTCTGGTGGTGTATGCTATGCACTACATCACCTCAATACAGCATCTCTGCATTAGTTTGATAGAAAGGGAGGAGTGATGTTATTTTTGATTGTACTGAAAATCATACCTGCTCTGTTACACTATAATGTTGCCCAAGCCTAAATTAATCTTAAAATCAGCCAAAATATAGAGTGCTGCAGTGATGATGTTTTTTGGTAGGCCAGCCTGAAAGTTTGCACCACCCTGGTTCCCACGAGAAACAGCCAATAGGATTTTTCCATTGGCTTTTGAATTATTGCAGAATAAAAGCTCCGTGGCAAACATTTATGATACTTACACATTTTGATCAACTAAAAAATCTTCACAAATAAACACCACTCTATGATTTTTGAAGCCTAAATGCATTAACCAGAAGTAAAAAGCTAACGTTAGGCTATAAACGAACTACACTACGGTGCATGAACTTAACTTTGCCAGCACATCGAGGCTGTAAAAGCCTGATGATGTCCTGCTGTCTCATTTAGCCACTTGTTAGCAGCCATCTTTTTTAAGACTGTAAAGACTTCAAAATTCACAAGTGGGGTATTTACTGAAGTATTTTATGTTGTAGGGCAAAACTTGAATTTATTATAAGCTTGAGTTAACCACAGATATTCTCACTCACACGTGCATATCTCCTTTCCTCTGCAGATACTGTCAACATACTTTGTTTAAAAGAAAAGTTATAGTCATAATAAAGTGTTTGTGTAACCAAAAAACCCCTCTGTTTTCTTTAAAGGTCATTGTAACTGATAATTATAATAATAATACAGTATATAATTAATTCCATATATATTGTGAAAGTGATATTTTCCGATATTGTTATCACATTGTCAAAAATCTTATGCTGTGCAGCCCTAAGTGACAACAGCACTTTAAAAAAATGATTGTTGCATACCAGGCTAGTGCAACACACTGGGAACATTTTCTGTGTCTCTTATTTTTCTTTGCACCAGGCATTGCATGTCCTAATTAAAATACATGACACACACAAATGGACGCCATTGGTGTACCAACTATAGGCCTGAAGCTTTACACAGTAAAGTTAGTTTGTTAGTCCAGCAGGATATTTGCACACAGGCATATCGTGCAGTTGGAAATGATAAAACATCTCTATGCAAATGTATTTGAATTCAGTCAATACGCATTACTGCTCTTTTCCCTTCTCAGACAGCCTCCCATTATTTCCCAAACAACACACTCTCTCTTTTCATTTGGCCCAGATTCTGTGGACATTCTCCATCTACTTGGAGTCGGTGGCCATCCTGCCACAGCTCTTCATGATCAGCAAGACTGGTGAGGCCGAGACCATCACCACCCACTACCTGTTCTTCCTGGGACTCTACAGAGCCCTCTACCTCATCAACTGGATATGGAGGTTCTACTTCGAGGGCTTCTTTGACATGATTGCCATCGTGGCTGGGGTAGTGCAGACTATCCTCTACTGCGACTTCTTCTATTTGTATGTAACAAAAGGTGAGTGCTGCTGTGTTGTTGTTTCATTTCATAAAGGTTGTTTGTTGTGGTAGTGGATTATGTAACAGTAAATAAGGTTTATGACAACCTGCAGCTCCGTGCAGTCTGTTTTCTTGCTATTATGTATGCTGTCCATCTGTCACTGTGTTAAACATAAAGCCTTCGTGTCTCGTTTCAGTACTGAAAGGAAAGAAGCTGAGTCTGCCAGCTTAAGTGCCAAAGAGGAGCGTTTTGGCAGACTCATAGAGGGGCATCGGAGGGGAGGAGGATTGGTAGCGGACACCTCTGACAGCCCCCGCCCCACCCTCCACCACCGCTTCCTCCTCTTCCCCTCCAGCCAGTGTAAGATGCCTGAGACAGAGAGCGAATGGGAGCCGCTGACTGCACCTTCTTCTGATCCCGAATCAGTGGAATCAGAACACCTGCAGAGGCTGGTCCATGGCCTTCGGATTTCTGTTTGATGCATCTTGCCTTAACTTTTTTTATTACTCTGTATAAAGGAAGAAGAAAAAAAATGAGAGAAAAGTTTTCTACAGCAAAATGTGTACTATGAAGATTTGACACATTGGTGAATAAGAGCTGAAGATGTAAAATCGCCTATGATTTGGCACTGTATGATATTGAAGCGGACTTCTTGTGGTGGGATGTTATTGACTCAAGCGTTTGTAATAGTATTTGCAATCGAAATAAATGTGCATTGTTTTTCCTGAATCAATTTGGGGAGGAATTTGTGGAATCCTCAGAACTTTGGTGGTCAAATTATTCATGTTCTGCTCTATTTTTGACCACTATGCATTCCCATGTATAAAGACTATCTATTTTAGTCCCCTGTGCCCTTGTTAGAATATTAATTGAATGTAGATGCCATAATTTAGCATTCTCTTTTCAAACATTTTTTTTTGTTTGAATGCCTTGGAAATTGGTATGAGTTGCTTTTGTGAATGGAAGTAAAGGGTTGAAACAGGATGCCAATAGTCTCACGTCACTGTAAATGGCTTACTTCATTTGAATACCCCCTTCATTTCCCCTGAGGACAGTATGTCGCCTGTAAGTATACATCATTGCCCAGCCCATCATTTCACATGGCTCCTTTAAATGTCTGAGATGAATGAATTCACTGTGCTATATGTGAATTATGACGACAGAAGTGGAAGTGTTAAATTTTTCTCTTCGGTGCAGATGTATTTATGTTTCATCATCTTCCAGGTTGCCAATAAACAGAGTTTGTAGTTGTGCAGTAGAATAAAATCTCTCTGTCAGAGAGGAGCACAGTCCTACAAACACTGTTATGCTGATTCTTGCATAGTTCTCGAGACATATCTGCTTACATTTTAGTTTTTATGCATCATTCCAAGTTTCCTTTTAGTTTATTCCCAGAGCTTTTGCATGATGTTGCCACCACAAATAAAGAATTTATGGGAAACATTTGTCTCAATGCTGTGGTTACAATGATATTAAAAGAGTAGTCCAGAAATATAATGTTGCAGCCCTTTGACATTGCTTAAAACCTGCTGTCTACATTACCCACAATGCAACTTGACCAGCTAGTTTTGGGTGTGATATGCTAGTAGCAGCTGATGTAGCCTCTTACCTCAAGCAGACATGAACACAGTGCGACAGAGGTCTGGTAAACTCACCTTGATCTGACTCCACAACCCCAGATTATCTTTTCATTTTCAGACTTACAGTCTCCAGACCTGACTGTAACTGACTCAAGTGACATCACTTGAGAATATCAATTAGACTTCATACAGCTCCCTCTGGAAACACTAATGGCTTTATACCAGTGGTTCTCAACCAGGGGCCCTGAGGCGTCCTTGAGGGAGTTCCTGGGTGTCCCCAGAAAAACAGGGAATAGTTTATTTTCACCTAAATTCACCATAGACAGGAGCCCAATGTGAGTAAGGGTGCTTTCATTATGCTAACATATACTTTCTCATGTTCTCTCTCATCCTGTGACCTGCAAATCATTCCCTCTTCACGATCCTGGAGGATCTTCCGATCCCTTAAGTACACCCCAAGGCGGTGTATTTAAGATGTTGGGATAAACTCGTTTCCTTGCTTGGAGCGAGGTAACAGGTCTATCCTACACGTCTCTTCCTTACATCTCTCTCACATCCTCACTCAGGAGGAGCTAAGAGATCAGGAAGGGATACAAGTGAAGGAAGAGGAGACAGTGTTGTTGTGAAAAGCACCCTTACAGTCATCAGAGTTACTATTCTGATCATAGGTTTCCCTTCCTCCATGGTTATTTCCATAACTGTAGTTGACAGCTATAGAATTGTAGTCTTTATTGCAACAGCTAAAATCATTTCACATGGAGGTCCCTGAAGCGAAACTTGCAACTTACAAATTTCGTTGCTCTGTAACATGTGCAATGACAATAAAGATCATTCATATGCAGTCGTACTCCCTAACACCTGTAAACACACTTTCATGTGTAAAATCAGTAAAGTTCCTTTTAATGAAATTGTAACAGCTGAATCTTGAACAATCCTGAAGTGCTGACGCAGCAGATTTAATGACAGCTTTTACATTTCGTGAGCTGGGAGATGCAGCTTGACATGCACCATTATTAAAACAGTAACAGCTGAAACTGGAGGATGGTATGGTTGATATAGTACAGTGCCAAAAGTGTAATCTATGAATAAATAAATAAAAGCAGGGTTGTGTTATGTCCTACAGCAGAGGTTATTTTTTTAGATTGTATCTTTGGGTTGGTCCCTGGTGTAGTAGCTTGATATGATTACAAGGCTGCAGGAGAATCGTAAGACTGTCATACTGTTTTTATATTTGTATGATACACATTTTCAACAACATTTCAAACTAATGTATTTTATTCATGTATTTGAAGCTCTGTTTAAGTTCTTTTAAAAAAAAAAAAGACTATATAAGTGCAATTTAGAAATTGACATTACAGCTTGCTCATTGACTGCCCAAGTGTATGGAGATAATCTATTCATGAGGGAAGTAAAGAGTCTCAAAACTCCTCAAACAAATACATGTAGAACGTGATCTAAACATTAGGTGATCTGTGCAAGCAGATCTGATGATCTCTCAATAAATGCAACAAAATTTCAGATGTCTACAGAATGCAACTGTGAAATTATTCATATTTGTAAAGTGGCCATGTATGGAACCCCAAAGTGTTCAATATTAAATAAATAATACATTATGAAATAAATTATAATAGCAGCTTATCTAATTATATGAATACATTGTATAGAAAATATATATCCTAAGTGGAATAATTAAAGGAATTATCAAAACTTAAGTCAATATAGAAAATGCTGTTTCATCATTCATGTTTCATATAAACAGAATTTTAGTAGATATTGTTTTGTTTCAGAATCAAATTTTTCAGCTTGTCAAATATCCATGTTTATACATCATGTTGGCATTGTATTAATTTTTGTGTCTTGGTTTATTTATGGAAGTAGCTATATAGTTGGCTCAGATTTACTGTGACATCGTTATTGCTATAGCTAACAGGAGCTAACAGGCTAATGTGGTAGCTGCTGTTAAAAGTTGCTTGCTTAAGAGGCAGGGAGCATGGAAGACCTGTGAAATAAAAAGTGACATGAAGTAAAAGAGTCATCACATAACTTGCATTATTCTTGGAAAAAAGAACTCCTATAAAACTGCCATTTTGAAAATAGGAATGATGAAATTACACTGGGTTGAATTGAGCATAACAATGAGCTGAGTTTAATATATTCTTATGACAATGTCACAGTTTATTGCTTCATTGATATATACATTGATATACTTTAACGATTAATTACTTACTTAAAAATAGGGCTCACCTTTAAACAAAGATAAAGATGTTAGAGGTTCCATGCGTCACGTTCTCTCTCTGTATTATAAAACACATATTAAAATCTGCTGTCGGTTAACAGTGAAATTCCTGACTGGACTCTCGGCACCTCACATTGTTTATTTGGTTTTGTTTTATTGTTGTTTTATTGATGTTTTAACTGTATTTTAATGCTTTTTATGTAAGGTGACCTTGGGTGACCTGAAAGGTGCCTCCAAATAAAATGAATTATTATTATTATTATTATTGTTATTGTTATTATTATTGTTGTTGTTGTTGTTGTTGTTATTATTATTAATAAAACACAGTGTTTGTGATAAGACGCTGGTTGGTCGGGGCTGGACTGTGCAACAGTTTACATGATTTGAGCTAGGAACTGTCGACCTGGTCAACCCGGAACAAAAACACAGTCGGACCAACCACCTATCTCAACTTCTGCATTACAAGGAGGAAAAATTATTTCTATCAAAACATCTATGCCACAATATACCACATCTTCGTGCAGTGGCTATACAGGATGGAAAATAATATTTCAAAGGATAATGTTAATTGTGAGTATCTATTCATGCCCATGTACTACCGCTGGAAACATTGAAGTTTAACTTCCAGTTAGCTAAGTTAGCTAACTGTTAAGCTACTTCACTCATTCTTATGGAGGAATGATGTCATATAAATGATAGATATTCAAACGAGGAAAGCATTTTTAGCTAATGTTAGCCTTAAATCTTGTTTTACTGTTGTTCCATAATGTAAAATGCAGAGTAAATCATACTCTCTAAATTACAGCGATATTTCCTAAATTGCATAACGTTTTAGCAAAAATTACCCATGATTGTTGTTTTGACAGGTAATGTTAAATCAATAGTCTGTGTACCGTGTGTTTTTCAGCTTATACTATGGTTGTTACATATAACAGTATGAAGAAGCAATGAAGGAAATTTGTCTAACATGTTGAGATTTTGCTACATTGCAGTAATAGCTGAAGCTGAGGATATGAAAGGGAATGAAGTTGTCAAAGCTAAAAGAAGCTGAGGTGGCAGTTTGAACATATGAGTGAAAAGTTACTGGAAAAATCTGAATAACTGAGTGGGACAGGATGATGCCCACATCCAAAGGGCACGAGGTGTCATTAAAAGCTTTAATGAGTATGTCAAATGCTGTGACCGTCACAGTCACCAGATCTCAACTCAGATGAACACCCATGGGAGATTTTGGACTGATGTGTAATTACACTGCCCTCCGCCGCCATCATCACAACACCGAAAGAGGAGATATTTTGGTTTGCACAGTGGTGCAGAGCGGCATGGTGGTGCAATTGTTATCACCGTGGCCTCACAGTTACAGTTAATGAATAAAAGGAAATATCTTTTTCAAGAATGGTGATCCATCCCTCTTATAGAGTCCCAGAGACTTGTGGATTAATGCCAAGGTGCACTAAAGCTGTTCTGGTGGCACGTGGTGGCCCAGCACCTTATTAAGACACCTCATGCTTTTAATTCATCACCCATCTGTATCACTGAAAGAAGTTGAATTGGTAGTTGGTAGACATAAGTTGACATAAAAGTGCCAAAAGTAAACAAGGATATTAGATTGTTTTTTTTAATTTTTTTTTTAAATAGACTTCCTCTAAACATTTGAAACAAGCCACATGACACACTGTTGGGAAATGCTCTGTTGTAAAGGTCGATTTGGGGTTTTTAGCATCGTCACAAATGTCAGTTGGATTTTCAATGAGGTTTTCCTACTTGTGGAACAAACCATAGAAGTCCCAGTTCCATTAAACTACATTGAATTATATATATTTAGCTGATGCTTTAATCAAAAATGACTTACAGTTAGTGCATTCAACCATGTGGGTAGAACCCCAAAAATGGCGAGAATTTTTATTTTACTTTATGGGCCAAACTGTAGTCTGAACAGACAAGATTTCAGTCTGAGATGGAAGAAGTGTAGGGTTTCTGCTGTCCTCAAGTCAATGGAGAATTTGTTCCACCATTGTGGAGCCATGTCCGCAAACAGTTGTGACTTAGTTTAGCTGTAGTTGCCCCCTCTTTGTAATGAGAGAGTAGTAAGCTTATTGGTAGTCGCAGAACATATGAAAAGTAAATATTCTCAGCCTTATTCTACAGTCTTGAATGACGACACCCCTAGAAGTTAACATATACACACTTTAGGCCAATAATGTGTTTATTAATGTTGATCTGGCATCTGGTAAAGTTTGGAGCTAATATAAAACCCAAAACAACATCAGAAAGAGGAAGTAACAGTAAATTAAGACAACCATTGATGTTAAAATGACCCACTGCTGTTTACATTCAGGTACCCCTCTTCCCCTTTCTGCTCTGCGACTGCTGGTCCCACCAATTCGACTGGTCTCCGCAGCGATATGGCAGACTGTCCAGCAGAAAGTTGTGACTGATTATGGGATGCTTGAGGAGTTTGTTTCCATGGTTACAGACATTGTTCCGGAGCTACTGTCCACTCGCCAGAGGGCCCAACTTATTCTGGGCCTCAGAGCACGGGTAAGGAGGAGCAGTGCTCAATTATTAACTACTAACAGTTCACATATATTAACTGCTGTCGCTGTGAATTTGGGTTTCATCGTAACACAGTGTCTTTTTTTTATACTTCCGCTGGGTCACTTTGAGAATTTTTCAAAATTCTGAACATAGTGACTATATTACTGAAACTGCATTGATGTCTGAATTCTCAACGATTAAAATACATCCAAGACAATCTATTTAAAGAACTAACTGTTACTTCTCTTGTCACCCCAAAAGTGCTTTCAGAAATGTAGAAATACATGAAGAAATGCTTATAGAGCTTGACTAAATTAACCAACATGTAGACTGTTGCAGCTGTCTATTTTAAAGTAGAAGTTTGAAGGAAGTGTTTTTTTCCTGTCTCAGTGGTTGTGTAACACTGTTGCCTTGTGGTTTTAGCTAATTTTGGAGTTATGTCACTTTGAAGCTACTGCTGACTTTGAGCAAGTTCGTCCTCACCTGGACAGAGTGCAAACGCTCATTGACTCATGGGTAATGGAGGTGAGTTTATCGTGTTTTTACTTTGACTTTGTAAGAAATCAGATAGATTTGTCTTTAAAAATAACCATACACTGGACAATGTAATCATTTCTGTGCAATGCGTATGTCACATTATGCAGGCTTGTAATGCTAATATGGAAGTGCCACACCCGGAATTTGTGGATCTAGTTCAAAAGTTGCTGAAAAATCCTGATGAAAGGGAACACTTCTTTCAGGTCAGTGTTACTGTCACACCTCAAATTTGTTCTGTTTATAAAAATAAAGATGAAGAGCTGACAGGTCATCCAGATTCATGATTTAAATGTCTGGTTTGTAGGATGTAGTGCCATCTAGCAGTGAGTTTGCAGATTGCAACCAACTGAAACCTCTCTGCGTGTCAAGCGTGTAAGAGAACTATGGTGGCTGATGCAAAAATGCAAATAGCCCAATATAGAGCCAGTGTTTGGTTTTTCCATTCTGGGCCACTGTAGAAACTACATGGCAGCCTTTAAAGAGGACCTGCTCTGCATGTAGATACAAATGGCTCATTCTAAGGTAACAATAACACAACGATTCTTAGTTTCAGATGAATACACACATATAAAAACATCATAGAAATAGAATTCTATTTCAATGGAAAACATAGTTGTGAATATTATTTTCATTAATTTCTACCAATATGTACCCCAGAATCCTACACACTGGACCTTTAAATAAAACCAGTCAAACTAATGGAGTGAGCCCTGCTTTGAGTGTGTATTGAGTACTCCCCTTGTGTCTCTAAAATCCTGTATTTCTGATTCTTTTTGACCTCAGTCATTATAATTTTTTTTGTGTAGTAGTAGTGTAGTGTTTTACAGTTTTTGAAAATCTAAATATAACGTGATGTCTTTCAGAAAGTTTTCCCTGAAGAGTTTGGTCCCACATATGATGATGCACTTCAAACCTTGATGTGCAAGTTTCTGTCCAGACTTGAACAGTTTCTTCCTCTTCAGACTTTCCATCAGGTACATAAAGAACAGACATTTTGATATCATTATGGGCTGGCTTTGAACTAGGGCTGAGTGATATGGGAAAAAAATCCAATATCACAATATTTTCTACCAAATAACTCAATATATTGCAAAGACATTCTGTCGGGAGAGTCTGGTAAGTTCAGAACATCACTTTACTGTAATGTTGTCTTTAAAACCAGGAAATGACAACACTTAAACCTAAGACGATATCTGGTCTGATATCATGATATCAATTTGATTTTGATGTAACATTTAGCCCTGCTTTCAACTTTGGTGTTTTATAGACTGTACATGTCTTTTAAATTTTATTTTTTCCTTTCCGTTTCATTGTCTTTAGGTTGCCTCCATGTTTGGTGAGACATCCTCAGTTCTGGAGGAATGTATGGACTCTGTGTCACACTGTGAGGAGCTCAAAACCCTGCTGCAGTATCAAAAAGACCTCAGCCAACTGGATTACAATGGCAAGCATTTATAGTTACTAATTCCTTTCGATAACTGAAGGCTTTAATTTTGTCTTTTCCTCACCATTGTACTGTTTGAGAACATCAACACTCAGCTTGTGATTAGAGAATGTTTGTCCCACTAAGTTAAGGCATTTGTGCATTTTCTCAAGAAGTAACTTTGGTATTTTTCAGGGTACTGTTTTCAGTGGAAACACTAAATGGACTTAGGGTCTAGGTATCATGACTGAAGGGTTACTTTTGGTTCCAAAGGTACCATAGTGAAAGTGTTTCGTGGAAATGGAGCTTATGTTCCCATGTTTTTGTGTCTAAGAGACTAATGTGAACAATAATTTTTGAAACTGGTACAGGATTGATTGAGAGGGCTGCAGCTGACAGCAGAGGAACAGGAATGTAATGCAATGTAATCACTCTGGACATTTGTGCATCATCAATGTACATCCACTGACAATGCCTGTTTTTGCCACTGACAGGCTCAGATTATTTTTCAAGTGTCTGACATTATAGAAAGGATGCCTATAGAGATAAATGTTTTTGTTAAAAAGTACGATCCTTTTTGTTTAACCAGAAAAGCCCCAAAATCGCCATCACCAAACCCACCAGACTCCATTTAAATAAACACTGATTTTGTCATCGTAAAACACACTTCATTCAAAGTCAAATTCAAAAAACAAATAAAACTCAACAAAAATGTCTTGGTTCATCTTTCCATTGTTCCCTTAATTAGTTGGATGTGAAAATATGCTGACTCTATACACACAGAGATTACTGTTTATTTACAGTGGGTGTCTATGTAGTCTTTTTCCCCATTTTTATTGCATTGTTTTTTCTCTTTTTAGATGGTTCCTTGGATGGCGCCTGCATTATTTCAGCTCTCAAACTTCCCTCTGTAGAAAGAACCGCAACAGATGAACCCCAAGCTATTTTCTTCGATAATGTGCTATCACATGCATCAGATTTGGAGAAGGAACCTTTAACATTGTCTCATACAACACAGATAAAAATAGACACAACCAGAGAAGATCTGACAAGAGAGATGCAGGTTGATGAATCTAATTGGACTCCTGGTGAAAATGGAACAGAGATGCTTTTTGGAGACATTACAAAACATGAAGAAAACGTAGGCCTTCTTCAGAGTCAAGTGGACAATGCTACTGGCCTTCTAAAACAATGCTGTGTTCAGCTAAAAAGACTGGACGTGCCGAACTCTTTGCAGTCTCGACCTATGAGACGAAACAGAGGCCTGAAGATGAAAAAGATTCTGTTGGAAGAGAAAAGAGGTCTTCGTGATGAGGTCTACAAATCAGCTTCTAGGAAAACAAAACCCTCCAATAGGGCTATTGTACACATCTCTGACAATGAGGTGTCAAGCAACTTTGGTCAAGATGACTCCTCATATATGGCTCCTATCAGTCATTGCAGTGAAGATGACTCATGGTCTTACTACTCTGATGAGGACTCTCGCCATAAGACTACAAGTAGTAGCCCTAGTATGGCTGATTCATGGTCCAACTACTCGGATGATGAGCCTTCCTTTGTGACTCCTGCCAGTAGCTATGAAGGTGATTCGGTGTCTAGCTGCTCAAATGAGGATCCTTCCTTCACGGGTTCTAAAAATGTATCAGCTAACGGCAGAAAGCAGGACACCTCTGACATCAAAGCCAGCACTCCAAAAAAGAGTCGGAATGCCCTGTGTTTTATCTGTAAGGAGCACATCAACACAAACCTGAGAACGCACATGAAAACCCACTTTCCCACCGGTGATTATGCCTGCCCTCGATGCGACAGCAGGTTTAAACTCTTCTCATCTCTGAAGCTCCACTTGCATAGAACCTGTTTCGAGTACAGCCGACAACAGATAGATCCGCAGAAGCCAAACGATGCTAAGAATCTTTACAAATGTGACGAATGCCAAGAGGCATTCAGGTACAGAGTTTCTCTTGAAAGGCACAAACTGACTCACAATAAACTCTACTGCAATGTGTGTAGGAAGGTTCTACGAGACGCAGCAACATTGGCAAGGCACAAGGCTTCTCACACGCTGTTTCAGTGTAACCGCTGCGACATGACGTTCACTCTTTTCAAACCTCTGCTCAGGCATTGCCAAAACATCCATAAAATCAGCCGGCCGTTTAAATGCAACTATTGTCCGAAAATTGTATCCAAGCTGCGAATTTTGATCGCGCACGAGTGGAAACATACGGGCCATCTACCTTTCCAGTGTGCTCAGTGTGGCTTGAGATTCAAAACTGATGGAGATCTCAGTTCCCATGAAAGAGTCCACACCAGAGAGAAACCCTACTTGTGCGCAGAGTGCGGCAAGACTTTCTCCCAGAAGTCCAACTTGTTGCGGCACCTGAATTTCATCCACAGCGAGTCTCGAAATGAGAAGAAGTATTCTTGCAGTGAGTGTGAGAAATCCTTTAAAGAGAAAGGAGCCCTGAAAAAACACCAGAGGACCAAACACTTAAATGAATTGTTCCGTCATCCGTGCCCGTACTGTGGGAAGATGGTCTCCTCATCAACAATGGCTAGACATAAATTAATCCATACAGGAGAGAAACCCTTTAAATGCACTGTGCCTGACTGTGACAAGGACTTCAGGTCAACTGCTGAAGTGAAGAAGCATGTCCTCATGCATCATAGTACAGAGAGACCACATAAATGTGATGTCTGTGGGAAGGGTTTCATAAAAATGTGTTATCTCAACGCACATGCTAAAATACACTCAGGAGAAAAGCCATTTGTTTGCCCTATCTGCAGCAAGGCCTTCCTAAAGCTCTACAGCATGCAGAGACACAAAAAACTTGTACATACTTTTGGAACACATTAAAAATGCTTGGCAAACTATTGATGGAGTACTCGGGTACTAAATGTATTCAGTAATTGCTGCCCAACCTCTCACATGTGAACATGACTTTTTTTTCCCTATTCAAATGTAAAGCTAACTGGTTTTGTATTGGCGTAACAACAGAATTGAGCTGTTTCTGTGTGGGTTTGTTGGGACCATTTGACATCTCTGTGTTGGATGTTAGCGGCTGCTTCTGTGTTAGCTTGTGCTAACTGGGCTGATGTTGAACGGTGCCATGCCATTGTTCAAATCACCCAAAATTCTAAATCCCATCAGCCAAAAAATGTCCTATTGAACTGAAAGCCCATTTCTCTGACAGCTCATTATTCCCGAAACAAATGCCCATTGCTCTGAAGTCTCATTTCTCTGAAAATACACACTCCCTGCAGTTGGTTTCAGTTTCATTGTAGCGTTTGAGCAACCAATCTTGGGTGTTTCTGTTGACCGTATGTGCTGTTTTGCCAGTGGCGTTTGAGCATCCGAACCCAGATGTTTTTCACCTACTCGTCCCTGCTTTTCCAGCAATTTTTGTGCCACCAACTGTGGGCGTTTTAAACCAACACACATTTTTTCCTACCTATAACCAAGTGGTTTTTGTGCCTGAACTTAACCGACACATTCACCGCAGAATTGTTGACAAATGTAACATATTTATGGTTTACAGCAGGCCTATTCACATGGCGGCCTGCAGGCCACATCCAGCCCAGAAGCAACCTCTGAGTGGGCCCGACTAGAGATAAGTACGGAGACCCGGTATTAAACAGCCCAGGGCAAAATTAATCAAGACCATAGTAATAATAAGCTCTGCTGTTAACAGCTCTTTTATCATTACTTTTAAAGTTTTGGTTTCATGCATCATCATGCTGCAGACTCTCTCCTGTTGTTGCCATAGACTGTATAAAACTATGTCCTGTGTATTTCCTTAACACTCGACCTTAAGGAAAACGTCAGGAAGTGAGGTGTGTGCATGTGTGGGAGAGAGAATGGAAAAGGAAGAGAGGGAGATGCTGATAGACAGTGTGTTATTAGTTACTGTTAATGCCACTTGTTATGCTTCTATGCATTGATAGCTCTTTTTTATTCTGTTTCTACGTTATGTGATGCTCCTCTGTCAGATATGTGACTGATTTTTGTTTTTATTATTTCAACTGTGAAAAAATTGTCATTACCAAAAGCTAAAAAAAAGTTTTCAATAGGTTGCCTGCTGCTGAAAATGTCTGGCCTATTGACAATTTCTGGTTTATAATCTGGCCCAATTCAATTTGGAATTGAATAGCCTTGGTTTACAGTAATGTACAATGTGAACATTTTTTTTGCAATTGAGTTGTCTAACTTAAGGGAGTGTGTATTTTTGGATAAACAGGACTTTGGAGCGATGAGCATTTGTTTAAGAATAAAAGGCTATCAGAGAAACTGGCTTACGAACTTTGAATACGAATACGAATTTTGAGCCGTCAAAAGAATTGGCAGTCCTCCGTTGAACTCACCGGAGGGAAAGTAGCTCCACAGACGGTCCCTTAGTACTGTGTCTAACCTATGTAATGGCAGCAACACAAAGTTTACTGATTTTTCTCATATTAACGTTGACTTTATGTTATAATGGGCTAATTGAGGTCTGGTTGTTAAATAAAAGAATTTCAGATTGCTGATTGTTTTCCGTTCTTGGCCAATTGACACTCCTATTGTTATGTTAGATTTTCTTTTAGAGTTTCTTGAGTTCTCTATATCAATTTAATGCAAATACTTATACATGGAAATTGCTTAAAATGCCCACTCCAAGTGTAATTCACAAGTACAGAATCTCTAAAACCTATAGAAGTTTACAAACGGGTTTGTGTTTACAAAGGGGCTCAGAAGTAATGCTTGCTAAAAACTTTATCAGACAAATTCATTTTGTTGAGACAAACTTTTCATGGAATTTGCACTGACAAGCTGGGCCAGTGTCTGCCTCATTCAACTTTTCATTTTAAAAAATTCTAAATACATGCGTCAGAACCAGAGAGAGCATCTATTTCACAAATTCTTTTTCCTTGTCAAAACTTGGAACCCACATTACACACGATGCAATGGAATCACCAAGAGTTCAGTTAAAGAATCAGGTATGTTAGTAGTGACTAATTTAGCCTTGACACTCTAACCTGCAGCAGAGATCAGCATAACAACATTAGCATCACAGACCTGAATCTTGAAAAAGGATTTGCGGAATAAATACATCGATATCTCTGATTGTGCAGCATCGATTTTGATTATTAGAATAAAAATGTGTCTATCATGATTCCAACAATGTTACTGGGGTATAATGCTTAATTGGTAAAGTACTCTGTAAGTATTAGATCAGGCAAATCTGATCTTGTCACAGAATACGACCACACATAACTCAGTGCTGTTTTGTTCGGTCTTTGTTTTCTGTTTTTCTTTTTTCCCTCGACATACATTGAGACATAAAGCTGAAATTAAAATAAAATTCCACAATATTCAATCATGTTGACTGTAATTTGTATTCTTTGACAACGATGACCAGAAAATATACTTTAATATCAAAGTGAAACCAAAAAATTGACAGAATATGCTGCCTGGCCAGCAAGCTGTCTTCAAAAAATCAGTATTTGTTTTGTATTTGTATTTCATTTCTAACAGTTTTATCTGCTTTCATCTAGGCATGATAGTATTTTTATCTGCATATCTGTCTAACAAAAATTCTACACACATCAATTATGTTGTTTAAATAAATAAATAAAATATTAAAAACTCCAGGAGTGGTGGGATACTTCAACATGCACTGTTGGCATTTATTTTCTGGTCTCAACATATTGCCAAATTTCATATGCGGGGTTGGAAATGAACTTTTTGGTCCACCCGCCACTGTGACTGATAGATTACAAAATCTACCAGCCTCTTAGTTGACAACTTGAGATAGGCTTTATCTGCTACCATTACACTATGTTATGATTTCAAAATAGCTGCGGCACCACCCACATGCTGAACAGAGATGTTTTTGTATTTGTTTATGAGAAGAAGTATTGATACACTGAAACCATGTGTAAATGAGTCTACGTCAAACATATAAATGTCTAATGATTTTGTTTTATGTGGTTTAATCTGTGTCAAAGAAATAACGGAATGCATCCACTATGTGTAAAGATTAATAAAAAATTAAAAAAAATGTGAAAAGCTCCAGGGGTGGTGGGATGCATTTACTGTGTGTATTAGACACAGTTTTTTTATGTGGTTTGTGCTTTGTGTTTGTAGGGATAACACCGTCCACCGTTTTTTCTTTTCAATGTAAAATTGTATTTACTAAGATAATTAAATCCAATTCTTTGCATGTATGGGAGTAAAACAAAAACTGACTACTTTTATTTGAACATAGTAGCCGTACATTATGTGACATGAGGGGAGAGAGAGAGGAACGTCAAAAAGGAAGATGCGGAACTTAACAAACGCCTCTGTTTGTCGTCGGATTGTTGTTCCGGAAGGACCGCTAGACAGCCGTTGACGCACAAAGATCGCCTGTTTGACTCCAGTCTCTTGAACGCGACCACCGTGAAAATCTTAAGTTCGGCTTCGGTCGAGAGACAGACATTACTTTCTCTAAGTGTAATGTAAGTGCAGTGAATCTGTAGGATGGACGGAGGTGTTTCCGAGTTACCTGGTGAGTATGAACGGTCACGGACTACACATTTGTTTGGCTAGGCCGCAACGAAGCCCGCGCGCGGGAATAGCTATGCTAACTCTGTCACGAAATAATTGTGTTTTGGAGAAAATTCACCACACAACGCATTTAAATTAAATTTAGACTACCACTGATATACCTCTGCTTAGCCTACCATGAGAAGGAGTAGCTAAGGTAGTGGCATTACATACATTTGTGGCAGTTTCGGGATACGTGCTATCGCTAGAATATATAATGTTGTGCTAGTTTTGCTAGCGCTAACGCTAGCAAAACTAGCCGTAGCAAAGTCGCTCTTACGTGTATTTGTTGATGTCGAATGGACTGCGACAACCCTAAAACATATGTCAGTGACATGCTGGGCTTTTGTTAATGTAATTGCAACGTATGTATATGACTTCTTAGGTTGGATATGCATATAACTATGTAACGTAATCTGAGAGCTGGGCATCCAAGCGTTTTGCTCAAAGAAAACGAAAGTCCTTACTCTAACATGAACCAAGACCGCAGGTCTGCCATTAGTTTATTGATTTACGAGTGATGCGTCAAAGATGGGCAACGTTAAACAAGAAACGGGAATGAAACACAACTGTCTTTTGGCTCAAGATGCTACACGCTAGCTTTACAGATGTGTGCGTTATTGGGTAAACTTTGTGGTATATTGATTCTGTTATTTCATGACTTTACTGAGCTAACGTTATCCATCGTTTTTTTCTTGAGGGAAGCTTCTGGCAATTTTTGGACAACCTACAGGCCGTTTCACCTAAACAACACCTGATAATTAATAATACCTTGATTTCCTCACTCCCCTGACTTAGTGTCTCTTCATACAGATGGTTTTGGTTTTATTTGCCAAGGTTTTGAGATACCGAAACATGTTTTGCTGCCCCAGTTGTATGGAGATGAAGGGAATTTTGTTTGTAGTGCTCTCAGCATTAGAGATTTCATTTGAATATATCTGTGGCTGCATCTCTGTCCAGAAATTACATGGAGAACCCATGCCGACTTTTATAAAGTAGTATATTTTCAATTTACAGAATAAGTCTTGATCTGATGTGATAGTGTTAGTGTGTTCTTTTTTTAAACATTTTTAAAAATGCATTTCCCTGTTTGCAGGTCCCTCTCCTCCCCTCTCCGCTCTGCGCCTTCTAATCCCACCGATCCGGCTGGTCTCTGCAGCCATCTGGCAGACAGTGGAGCAGAAAATTGTGACGGATTATGGGCTGCTTGAGGAGTTTGTATTCATGGTTACAGAGATGGTTCCTCAACTTCTCTCCACAAGGCAGCGGGCTGAACTCATTTTGGGACTCAGAGCACGGGTAAGGAAGAGTTGAAGTTGCTGTTTTTTAAAGCCACTATACATTAGCCAGATAAGATTTAAGTTGTTTTTTTTTGTGGATCAGTAGGGCATGGCTGCAGGAATTAGTAATGGGGCAGTATGTAAACATCATGTGACCATCAAGATAAGGCATTCATTTGCCTCTATGAAAATTCTGTGAAATAAAATTGATTTGATATATCTAAAATGTATGAGACACACCAAAGCCTGAGAGAATTTTTAGGAGTCAAAACGGAGCGACATACTCATAATTTAACACATTTTAGACTGATAAACATTTGCATGATGCAAATATATTAACTGCTGCTCATCTACAAACCAGACAGTCCGAGTACAACATTAAGTGACAGTGAACAGCTCATTTACAGCTGTCAGAAGTTGCAATGATGGATGACAGCGCATTCAAGTAACTGATGACCAATCAAATAGTAATAATAGGAATATCAATCATTTAAGTGAACGGAATAATCAAAAATATTACAAACAACACTAGGACATAGCTATAAAAATAACCATGACGGAGAACCGAATATGTAACTTCACTGTTGAAAATAACATGTTAGAATCTTCGTCTGAAGATATTTAGTGCATCTGCTGACAGGAGGAGTGCTTTAGACATATATTTCTACTCAGCTGAAGTTGTCCAATTATGTAAATTAAAATGCTTGCCATACCCCATATGCTGTTACAATTGCTCCTGCATATCAGGGCAGATGCAACATTTGGCATGGAGTGTTTCAATCAATATTTTGACTCTAACATTTCTTTTAAAAATACCTGATGACTCCTACCAAGTAGATCACATACAAGTTACTAACATGAAAATTATATCCAAATAGTTTGAGGATTTGAGAGATGACATCAAAAACAAAGATTATTATAGTTGCCCCCAGTCTACTCAACCCTGCGTTTCCAGTTGCAGAGACAAAACAACTCAAATCCAGGAGGAATTCAGATGTGACAGAGCTGGTAAACAGAAAGATGCCATGTTGATCGTGTGGAAGTAATACAGGACAAAACAAAGCTAAATATAAACCCTGTCATAAAAACTGGATTGTGTGGCAGCCTTTACAGAGGCATTCAGTGCGGTGTGTGTGTGTGTGTGTGTGTGTGTGTGTGGCGAGCAAGGAGAGAGAAATGTGTGTCTGCACATGGGACATGCAGGTTAGCTGAACGTGAGGTTAGCAGTACCATGATTTTAACAGTGAATGTTCAGTGTGAGCTGCAGTTTGTCAGAACTACCATCCTCGTGGGGTGCAGCGAAATTAAATTTTGAGTTGAGTTGTTTGTTTAACTCAGGAGTTACTCAGCAGCCAGAAATTTCTCAATTATCTGTTGAAGAGTGGCTGAGATACACTACACTTCATTTCACACACCACTGTTCACTACAATGAGAATAGCTGGTCCACCTTGACAGTCCATCTTAAGTGAGCCTGGTCAGGTTCTAGTGGGAGGCTAACTTCAGGACTAACCCTTTTTTAATCAGCAGGTGACAAGCAACACACAGGAACTTGTCTTTGGTCTTGAGGAATTATAGCATTTATTTTCTGAGAAATACCCTAAACTGTACACACATTGCACTGCTATGTTTGACTTCATACTTTCGTATACGCTTTTTGTATACTACATTTAACTCTCTGCTCTGGTCCCCACACTGTCACACCTCACCGCCACATTCTCCCCTCCTGTAATATTAGTTACAATCCCCTGTATTAGTTATAATCCCCTGTAATATTAATTATTTGTCAGCTAGTTGTCTTTGTTCTGCATTACCTCATCAGCACTGTATTCAGCAGCACTCCTTCACCGTCAGTACGTTTACATGCACGCAGTAGTTGAGCTAAGCTCATAGCTCGGTTAATCAGTCAAGTTGGACTTCTCGTCTTGTCTGAGTACACATACAGAAGAGAAAATCAAATTTCTGACCAAGTACGTCTGACTCTGCCTCGATAGGCAGCGCTGTGTCCTTTTTAATATAGTGCGTATTGAACTAGTTCCGGTTGACCTGAAGAGGAAGCTAACGATGAATGAAGCTCCTTTAGTTGTCAGAGCATGAATGTAGTTTCCTTGTCCATCCAGAAGTGTGTCTTCTGCTTCTCGGTCACCATGGTGTTTGTTTGTTTTTCCTGGACTTACTGCACTGCTATGTACTGAACTGCTGCTACATCATCTCCTTTTTCTTCCGAGTGAAAGCCCATGAAAGAAAAAGTGGTGCATGCGCAGAATGCCAAGGCCGACTCCAGTCGGACTGAGTGGATACATGTATTTAAAAGTCCGGTTTCAGTCGGACTAAGCCAATAATGCGATTTTCTCAAGCTGCATGTAAACTTACTGAGAGACTACCAGCTTCCACCTTCTTGCATGGAAGGCAAAAGTCTGGTCACTTTAATTCTGATACCAGTGTCTCAAGATGTCAATTAAGAGGTTGTCACAGATCCACTGTTTTGTTTTACTTTAAAGAAAGATGTGGCACCAGGACTGTATATAATAGAGAGCTCTCATATGTTCATATACAATGTCTCCATTCAGTGTGAGATGCTGATTAAGCAGAGAAATAGCGGTTTAGAGCTGATGTGAATGGAAACAGAACAGCAGGCAGATGAGTATTTTTCCTTAGATATCACGTGGTCATTCTTGCTGTTCTCCTCTGATTGTAGCTGATCCTGGAGCTGTGTCGCTCTGAGGAGACTGCCGACCCCCAGGTTATTCAGCCACATCTTGATCGAATGCAGAGCCTCAGATCTCTGTGGAACATAGAGGTGGGTCTAAACTTGTTCTCAACATGAAATATCTGTTCCTCTTTTTTTAAGTGTTTGCTCCTAGTGTGTTTCTTCTGCAATTTTAAACCATTTGTTATTGCAGACCGAAAATGCAGAGCAAGAAGTATCTGACTCACATTTCATGGGTCTTGTCCAAAATCTGCTGAGAGATCCTGAGGAGAGAAAAAACTTCTTCCAGGTATGTTTGAGTTATATATCTTTGTTCACGGTCAGTGATGAAGTTTGTGTTTCATGGGGAATTCTTTGCTTTCTGATGTACTCCTGAGAAGTCATGGTTTGTATGAACAGCTCAGATATTTGACATGCATGAATTTCTGTGTTCCAGGATGTTTTTCCAGCAGACTTTGGCCCCACATATGACAAAGCAATCCAAACACTGATGTGGCTTTTTCTGTCCAGACTTGAAAAGCTTCTTCCCAGCCAAACTCTTCAACAGGTAGAGTTTAATATCACTGTAAAATGGTTGTTACTGGTGCTGGGTGGTATATTTTCCATATGAGATCATTTTTCATATATAGTCATACTGGTGCATAGTTGAGAAAGTTGCTGGAGTACTTGAGTAAATAGGAAAGAGCACTATGTTGGGGCACACCACATTGAATAGGAGAGGGGAGTCCTATTAATTGGATACCCTTCTTACTAATGGTTATAACTTGAGAACAAAACAAAAAAAAACCCCACTCTAACTCTGTAACAGGGAAAACACCATGGTACACAACTTGTGATAAACAATTTGTACCTTTTTAATAATTGTACATTTACAAAATTACTTCCGAAATGGCATGCTTAGTACAGCTTACCAGCTAGCCACTTAGCATAAGAGTCTGTAAACAGCTGAGAGAAGCTCCGTCACTACCGTACATTTCGACTGGAAATGTACAAGAAGTATTTGTGCACAAGAGAGGAGCTGTGTCTGCTGTTTGAAAGTTCTTTGGCTTTAAAAAATGTTATGTTAGTTTTTCGAGCCACTGTTAGTCCACCATCACCTCAGCAGAAAACGTGTGTTGGAATACATGATTATGTTGGTCAGATTCGAGGCCAGCAGTAGTGCCAGTGGAACGATGAAGCCAAAGGGTCAGACATCACTTGAAGCGTTTTTTTTTTTTTTTTTTTTTTTTTTCAAGGCACTGTATGTGACAGGAAAAGCAAGCAGGGAAGCAGCATAACGAACGTAATAACACTCCACCAATTTAAAGACATGGTGCCACTGACGACAGTCGGGAAAGATGGGTTCAGAGCAATTGTCAAAACACTGGATTTGACCAAATATGAGTTCACATTAGGCTTGTGTCTTACTTATGCAATGGAATATTTGAGAAATATCTCTTTGAATACTCAAATACTTTGAGTAGATAGGTATATTGTGGCTTACTCTACTGTCAGGAGTAAATAAAATATATAAACATTCTAATGCCATCATGTGTACTGAAGGCTTTGATTACTGTGTTTCACAGCAATCTTGAAAATTTTGTTTTGAAAAAGACTGTTTAGCTTTTGGCATATCAATTTTGAGTTTTGTTTTTACAACGTTGCAGTTTGAATAATAAAAATTATTTACATCTGCAACTGTTTGATGCGAGCCTAAAAGCCTTAAGTATAAACATGAAGACAATAAAATGTTTTTATAAGTATTTTATGTGCTCCTTACAGTTGAATAACAGTTGAATTTTTGGTCATATCACCCAGCACTAGTTTTCACAAACAGAGCATATTTGTACTTGTTTATATTCATACACTGAAGAGCCAGTAATTAGGTTTGGTGCTCTTGTTTTTGCATCCGATCAAAGTCCATGTCTGTTTTTACTTAACCTTGCATTTGAAAACTGCAGTGCTGTCGCCTCACATTAGTTTTAATTTTGTCTTTGTCAGATTGCATCTCTGCTCAGTGATGCCTCCTGTATTCTGAATGAATGCATGGAGATTTTCGCTCAGCCTCAGGAGCTTAAGACCTTGCTGGATACTCAGAAAGACCTCAGCCAGTTAGAGGACATTGGTGAGCTACTCAGAATTTCAATAAGCTGTTCACAGAATATTTCAAATACTCAATGCTTTGTTTGGTCCATAAATAAAATGCTATGGCACAGTAACATACCACAAACCAATTCTTCATCATTCAGCAAAGGTGATGTGCATACATTAATATTCACTGGAGCAGTTCTTATCTTACATAGTGCCTTTTTAATTTCAGTCATTTTAACATTTACTGTTATCTCCTCTTTTCAGAATCTTATGTTGTTGACAGTGGCATCCTGTCAGCCCTGTGTCTCCCTCCTGTGGAAAGAGTTGTAATCGTCAATGAACAAACAGAAACAGATGCAGAGAGTGGACTCATGTATACGGTCTGCTCAGAGATGGAGGTGGAATCTGAGAATAAAGAGATGTATGTGGAAGGAACTGGGCACTCTGAAGAGTGTGTGCAAACCCAGTGGTTTGGTCTCGGCAGTGAGGTGAAAGCAGAAATGGACACTGTGGTGGTTACAGATCCTGTCGTGGGCACGGAGGTCAGTGACGGTGAAATGGCAGATGATCAACAGGACCACCAATCTGGAACACTGATCATTGGGGAGGACGGCCAGGTGACGGTGCTTGATGGTGTGGAAAAGAAGCCAAATAGGCGCGGGAGGAAAAAGAAACGTCCCGAAGATCAAGACTTTGAAGCGCCAAGCAGAACAAGGGCCGATCCAGATCCAGAATTTGACATCTTGTGGGAAAGACCAGTGCGAAAGAACCGCGGACTCAAGATGAAACGGTACCTGTCTCAGTGGAGAAAATCGGGAAAGGCACAGGGCAGTAATACAAACAGTGGCCCTAAAAAGTTAACCAGATCCCAAGATTTAACCAAAAGGAATGACTTGGATGAGAGGACATGCAAAGTGTGCAGCAAGGTGGTGAGTAGTGCCAAGTTCTTAGAGCGTCACATGAATCGACACTCAGAGGAGCTGCCCTTTTCTTGTCCTGCGTGTAAGAGGTTTTACAAGAGCATGCGTTACCTGCAGCAACACAGATGTCCAAATCAGGTGAAAGCAAAACCTGGCAGGAAAGCTAAGGAACAAGAGACTGCAGCAGATGAGGGTGAACAGTCATCCAGTGGGGTTCCTGGCGACGCAACCAATGAAGAGCAGCCATCAGACAACTCAGCGCAGGACCCCGATGATGCAGACAGGGGGGCTTCCAAAGAAGGAGAAGAGAAAAGCCCTGACGGAAACAAAAGTGTCATAGAAGGTCCCTTTTACTGTCCTCACTGCAGCGTTGAGTTCAAGTGCAAACAAACTTTTAGGTTCCATTTAAGAAACATTTGCTACAACGAGCAACAGGTGGATCCTGAGCAGCCTGAGGATGTTAAGCACTGTTTCAGGTGCGATGAATGTGACAAGGCATTCAAGTACAAATCAACGTTAGATTCCCACAAACAAACTCACAACCCGCTCTACTGCGAGGTGTGCATGAAACTGGTACGAGACCAAGAGGCATTGGCAATGCACAAAGAATCCCACACTCCATTTCAGTGTAATCAGTGTGAGGAGAATTTCCCTGTGTTTAAGGCCCTTCATAAGCACTACATCGACGTCCACAATCCCACTGAGCCTTTTACCTGCACCCATTGTCATCAACCGTTTGCTAGTTTGAAGCGTTTCATCAGACATGAGTGGAAACACACCGGTTACCAACCATTTCAGTGCCCCCATTGCACCAAAAGATTCCGATCGTACTCTGACCTTGTGGAACACCAGAAAAAACACACAAAAGCATATCCATTCCTCTGCTGGGAGTGCGGCAAGAAATTCAGGCACGGCGTGACATTGACGAGACATGTGGAGCGTGTGCATCACTCTGGTGAACCTTTAACTGAGAAACCCACGCCAATCTTCACCTGCGCTCAGTGTGGGAAGACCTTCACTTCCAGAAGATGCCTTCTGAAGCATGACAACTTCCATCACAAAGGGCTGCGTTTCCCATGTGAGCACTGTGGGAAGGGATTCTTTGGCAAGGACGCTTTGGTGAGGCATACTTTGATTCACACAGGCGAAAGGCCTTTCAAGTGTGACGACTGTGATAAGTCTTTCAGATCTGCTGCAGAACTAAAGATACACAGGAGATACCATACCGGGGAACGACCATTTAAGTGCAACATCTGTGAAAAAGGTTTCGTCCAGTCCTGCTTTCTGACTTTACACATGCGAACCCATACAGGAGAGAGACCATATGTTTGTACAGTATGTAGTAAGGGCTTTTCAAGCTTGCATGGCTTAAAAAGACACAGGAGACTTGTTCATGCGTAGTTAATGTTAACATGCTAATTCACATTGGGATGTTCTGTTTAATGTTCCCCTATTGAAGGAGGTCAGAGGTCAGCATTAGATGAAGACCAGAACTTGAGGAACTGGTGAGGATGTGAGCTTGCTCAAGGACTTTTCAGCAGTGTGGATGTTGACTGAGATGGGGAATTAAAACCATGTTTTCCAGTTGAAGGACGTTTTGCTTAAAATATCAGCCACATTTCTGTCCCTGTGGCTGTCACAGCTTGGATTGTTGGGATATGTGTAAATGTATAGTGCATTATAAATATGTATCTTTGTATTTTTTACAGAAATGTTTGCTGTAGTTCTACATAAGATTTGTATGTATAAATGATATAATCCTCGATTCCTTTGGGAATTGATTTCTTTTTCTTGAATAAATGAACATTTGCTTTCAAGTATCATTTGATTTAGGAGTGAGGTCATTCATAGGATTTTGAGCATTTGAGTTGCTTGCACATGGTTTCTTGACAGAAATTTGGGCTTGATTTTTAAGGTATAGTGTGAAGGAATTGTCAGTTACTGTTTGTAAACTCCATTGCTAGCAAAAGTAAAAGCCAACCCCAGACTGACTTTTTTTGGAACAAGCTTTGTCTGTTTGGTGTTTTGCCTCACTTCATTTGTCTTTTTTCAGCAGTGTCCATAATTCTTCCTCTTGGATGTGTGCTGCTTACAGTCTGACACCTGGTTGCCACCTTTCTGTTTTTTTTTTTTTTTTTATGAAGCCCCACTCTCACCTGCGTGCTGTGCCCAGGAACGTCCCAAACACAGTGAAATGAAGAAAATAAAGTACGGACAGAAGGCAGGAACTCTGCAGATAAACTGCCACACATTTCTAGTGGGTCGTGAGTGATGATTGGGAGGGATTACTTTTGTTTGAGTCTATACATTGTTTTCTAGGAAAATCCTACGTAGTATATACCTTTAATACGGGGAGGGAGCATTTAAAAGTTGCCATACAGAATATGGTAACCATTAAATTAGCATGAAATACATAATGGAAATTGGTCTGATAATGTAGCCATTTAATGTTAATGAACCAATGAGCAGGGATGTTGTAGCTTAATACTGTAGTTACTAAATTACATTATTTACAAAGTTCAACCATTAGATAGCTCTTAATTGGTCTTCATCTGGAGCAGTGGTAGAACTGCAATTGCTTTGTGACAAGCAAGGAACCGAAGATGTTTAATGACAGGTTTTCTTCATACTTACAGCCTGCAGGCCCTTTTCCTACTCGAGATATTTGACATGTCACAATAGGAAAAGCATAGGTGTAAATATTTAAGTTGATGATGGCTGAATTACATTGAGCTCCTTAAGTTTCAGGGTCCTGGTATTGTTTGTGTCTACCTGGGACACTTGAATAGTATGGAGCCATTATTAATGTTACAGGTAATGCCTGCACTTTTCCTACTATGACAGGTCCAAATGTAGCAGTATACACAGGAAGAAGAGATCTGTAGTATCTCAGTCGTAACAGGAAAAGTAAATGTGTAACAAGGGGAGACACTACAGGTAAAACTTCATGCACTGCTCAGTTTGAGATTTTGGGCTATTATGCATCCATAACATTCTGTCAAGACAAGTGAAAAGAAAGGGTATTTTGTACTTCAGATTTTGGAAATTCATGCAAAAAAAAAAAACAGTTAATGAGATAATGCCCAATTTGAATTTAAACATTAATTACAAAGAACCTTTAATACAAAAAACATTGTCTCAATGTTGGTAATTGACAGGGAAGTTTCATGGTGCCATCGATTAGTTAAAATGTTTACCCTACTCACCTGTCATGTCTAATGTTTTATCTAAAATATATGGAATTTTACAATACACATTTAAGAAGCCATTTTCTCACTCTGGGCCAGAAATCTCCACTATAATTGCAGTTACATACTACACTTAATAGTTTTATTGCTATCTATATTCTGAAGGTTTTATGTAGGGGTTGTTCATTTATCATTCAGTCTGATATATATTTGCTTTGTAACAAAGGGCCGAAAATTTATTTTTTTATGGCTGATTACAGTTTTTTTCTGATTTATAAAGTGATAAAAATGAATATCCAAAGTCCCCTCTGCAAAAACCTTTGAGTGTAATTCAACAAAATGAAAAAATAATTTTAAACCTGGTGTTATCTAATATTCTGATTTCTGTTCAAGAAATGTAATATAGAAATGTAATATAAAAATAATTGTCTTCATGAAAGTAATCAGCTGGCAAGGATTCATGATGACATTTTATAGTTATTAATAAAGTGAATCCTAGTCTATCCTACCCTAAAAGTTTTACCTTATTCACTTGAAGTGTCTCTGCTTAATTATTGCTGAGTTAGATTAGGTGTTCCACGTCAGGGCTCTGGTGTTTTCCATACTGCCTCACAGGCTCTTTGGGACACTTAAATGTCATGGAGCAACTATTACTGTTATTGGGTATACCTGTGGTCTTCCTTCCGATTCATGTTTATGGTGACAAGAACTATTCCAACACTGCAAAACTTAATAAATTAAAATTCTACAGTGAATGCAAGACAATCTATTCCTTTTTTTTTCTCCCCAACAAATCAGTTAAATTAATCTCAATGTGCTCACAGCACAATTTTTGAAACACCCAAAAATAAGAAACATAATAATAATTGCATCCAACCATTCTGCAGAATTTATTTCATGCTGCCAATACATTGAAATTCAGCAGGAGACATTAATGGTTCTGTAAAGTCAACATTGCAGCACCAAATGAAGGCATAAATCACCAAAGCAATTAGAAATAACTAATAGCGTCATGACATATAATAATTGAGAAACTGTTTGTATTTTCAAAATTCTTGTAGAAACACCTGTACAATTTTGTTGTTATCACTCTTTCCATTGTAACTGATTTTATATTGATATCCTGCAGAACTTGAAGATATATCATAAACGTGAACCTGTAAAAGAGATCACCCCAGATGGGACTCGAACCCACAATCCCTGGCTTAGGAGGCCAGTGCCTTATCCATTAGGCCACTGGGGCTACATGTTGACTGTATTAGTGTTGTGAGCTTAAGTACAAAATACTTCAAGATACTAATTGTGTATATTTTAAGCAAATTACCAAAACTAGCTATGTCTAGTTTGTGTTTGCTGGAACCGTGGTAGTATGCCACGTCACTAACTACCAAAGACTCCGTAAGTATTTCTCACTTCAATCATTTTTTTATAATGCTGGTCTATCCAATTATCATTCAACTCAATAACAATAACTTTAACACTAACGTTACACTTACCAGATCTTCTCTGTATTTAACACAGCGACAAACTACGATTCACAGGGAATCAATTCATCGATTACGGTGACCAGAGTCGTAGTTCGCTGATTAAAACCCTTCTTTCATCAGCTTGTGTCCGACGAGCATTGAGATACGTTTACTTTTAGTAGAAAAAAAATTAATGATAATAACTAAATATTTGAGAAAATATGTTAACGAAGTTGACTGAAAACTCCCTTTCATGTTGACTGATGACAGCTCTCTCCAAGCAGGAACCAGTCAGTTGTTTTCCTTCTCTCTGCCCAGCACAGACTCCAGAGGAATGGTAGCCGGTTAGCTCTTCAGGCATCAGCTGTAGGATTAACTTGTTATCGTTATTTGGCTTTCGGTTGTTCCAGTAAAATAATGAATTTACTACCGTCTAATCCTCACGGGAATGGGCTCCTTTATGCTGGATTTAACCAGGATCATGGTAAGAAGCTTCGCTGTCGTTTTTTTCCGCAAAGGAAAATTGGCAGCGTCGTGGATGCTAAGCTAACGTTGCTAAACCGAGAGCATAAATTAGGCACATCATTATCTTAACAACAGCTTTACATTTCCTATGTTTGTAACTGTCTAGCAATAATGCTGCTACGTGTTAGTCGTTACAGACACGATAACGTTACCGAACGTTAAGTTAATGTTAGCTTTAGCTGGCTAACTACGTCAACTAGCCAGCTAACGTAGCTTTTTTGTTTTTAGCCAACACATAAGTCAGCTAACCAGCTAATGTTAGGTCAGCATTAAATGGTTGTTAAGTGAGATGTAAACATGTGGTCCAAGTTTAAATGCTCGAATACACTAAAGGCAGTCAGAGATGTAGGTGAACTTAACTTTAATGCTAACACTGCTGTTAGCCGAATTTCCATCGACCATCATACGAGCCGTGCCTTAGTTACCTCAACCAAGACACGGCGAAAACAGCTAGCGTAAGCTAGCTAGGTAACTTAACTGCCTTGTACGCTAAGCATGACAGTTATTACCGCGTTATTGGGCTAAAGTTATGTTTGCTACTGCGCAGTCTTTTATCAGCTTTTCAGTTTTCAGAGTTAACGGTAATTTACTGTGAATCCGTACGTAGTAAAACCCAGCACTGTCATGATGTTCTTCGATCCCCACCCACACACATTTACACAGGCCGTAAAGTTATAGTATTGTTCTTAACTGGTCTAATTTAACATTATGAAATGACTGGTGCCAACTAACGGTAGCTTTGTGATGGTAATATTAATGCAAAGGTAAAGTGACTAAAGAACTCATGTGACCCCTTGGCACAGAACATCACTGCCATCATATGTCAACATACGGTGTGCCAGTTTCATCTGAATTCCGTCCGAGGTTAATCATTTGTCCTATTCTCCATGTCAGCTGTCTCTGTTAAAGGCTGTTTTTTTATCCTCAGTTCTTACCTCATGCAATATGTTGTCTTTACTACAAGTTTCAGGTGATTCCATTAGAAGGATGTTTGTGAAAGGCGCCTGATATGACAGCAACTGTTGTTTAATGTTATCTGTAGTTAGTGACAGATATCTGAAAGCTGTTTTATATCTGTATGTCTCTCCAGGATGCTTTGCCTGTGGAATGGAGAATGGATTCCGTGTGTACAACACAGATCCTCTTAAAGAGAAGGAGAAACAAGGTAACAAGCAGTGTAGGCATTAACACGTATGACTGGTAGAAAATAATTTTTCATCTTGGGCACATGCTTGGTTAGGGTATATACCAACATTCATATTCACTGAGCAGCTTGTCAAGCTGCACCAAATTGATACTTAAAAGGGAACACCACCTAAACTAAGAATGTTATTTCCTTGGCCTAGGAAAGTTCAATCAATATTAGTGTACGTGAGCTATTCTCTCTCAAAGCCAGAATCGAGAGAAGTAAGCCTAAACATTTTGTTGTCAAAGGGTATAAAGTCTTGAGCTGCTCCACAGAAAATGAATGGGAGCCTGATTTACTGGACCTGCATAATGTTTGTATTCCTTTTTTATTGTAAGACAAGCTTTATTTTATTGTGGTGTTCGTAGTTTTGAAACAGAAAATGTACCCATATACTCAGAACATTACCCTTGGCACTCTCACTGTCATCTGAAACATCTTTTCCAAATCATTGTCTTTGGAGCAGGTCCATGAATTTTGAAAATGGGTGTTACTCCCCCTTAAGGCATGATTAACATTCAAAAGGTAAACTGTTGACAAATGAAAATGTGTTAACAGGCTGAATTTGTTGGCCACACCTTACATAGGAAATCACTGAAACCATGTTGTTTCCCTGCCAGATGCCTCGCAATAGTTGTGACGTGAACATGTTTTTGTGATCACATTGCACCTGTAAGAAGTTTAAGATGTTGCATCACTAAATAGTTAACTGATATTGCAGACTTTCAGGATTAAGTAAATCAATAGAAGTAATGTGGATATAACTGCTGTTCTATGAGTACATAGGTCGCCCTCTCACAGCTGGGTTGAAGGCAGGGTACATACAAAATAAAAATATAAGTGACTTTGATGTTGCCCAGTTTCTGTCAGAACATGCGTAGCTCTCCATCAGGCTTGGCTGGTAAATAATAAATTAACAATTTTCAAACTAAATTTGTTAATAAATCCAAACTGTGTCATTGATTCATCTTTTTTACTTTATGAACTGATATAATTCAAAGCACTTTTGAACATAAATGTTCAGAGCATAGGGATGTGGACACAAAAGGGCTGCATTCACTGAGAATTTTTTTATTATTCATGATTGTGCTTGTTGTTTACTCAGTGGAGTAACACTTTGGTCTATGAAATGTTACAGTAAAATATGTGTGTTGCAATATCCCAGAGCCCAAGGTGGTGTCATCACATCTCTTATTTTATCCAACCAACAATCTAAAACCCCAAAATGTTCCATTTATAATGATATAAAACTGAAATCAGTACATTTAAGTATCATTTGAGAAGCTAGAACTACAAAAACATTGGCATTTTGGCTTTAAATATTACTTAAACAGTTGATAGATTATCAGAATAGTTGCTGAATAAGTTTTTGTTTATCAGCTAATCAGCACACTGCAAAAGCTGTTTCACACCCCAATGACACGGTGCAGGTTTGAGGTTATCCGAACTTCAGTGAGCGCCTTAAACCTGTACCTTTTCATCTGGCCATCTAAGCAGTTCACTGTAAATGCTGCTTATTTTTCCTTCCATTTGAAAAACTATCTCTTGCAAAAGTGATCTACCAAATTTTCATCAAGGAATTACATTATTACAGTATTATTTAGGTCTATTGACCAGAGATCACGATGGTCAAGTTCATTTTCCTACACGATATCATCATTTGTTTACAACTTTTCTGTTGAAACAAGAATAATTTGGGTTGTGATTTTTGGTTCTTTTGGAAATTTAGCCTCATCTCACTTATTTCCTTTCGAAAAGTCTAAGGAACCATGCAGTGTTATTATGTTTAATCTTTTCAATTTTTTAGCCATTTGTTAAATACTTTTTGGAGAACAGGAAATGGAATTTTGAATGTTGGCATAAATTTGTTTTAATTTATGGTGATTATAGCCTATTTTACTCATGTTATGAATGATTGAGATACCACATTTACTGGGCTAACACTGTCAAAATCTGTTTAAATACAAATAACATGTAGGAAAAACATGTATTGGGCCTTTTTGGCTTGTAACTGAAACCAACCAATTCTACACACAGGAACAAAGTATTGTGACAGAACTGAAACTTCTTAAACATGGAGGGATAAAAGAGGAAGTGTCCCCAAAAAATGGCTGAAAATGTGACTCAGCACATGACCAGCTCAAGAGTTTTCTAACTCATTAGCTTGAGCTGATCGAGTACTCGTTTACAGGATCAAGTGTGGTCTTTCGTCTTTCTTTCTCTAAACCATGTGCAGTTCTTTGATGGTAGTCTTTACAGACTGTAGCAGTTCTCTTTCCTGCTGGGGTTGTGTGTGCTGTTCATGGAGGGAGGCCAGTCCCACTGAGGAATGCAGAGGATTTCTTGTCATTGTGGTCTGTTGTGGAGGGCAGAGCCTTTTAGAGATGAATAAGCAATAGTGATTGCAAGCAGTGTGCAAATGTTATTTGAAGCACAGTTGTGATGATAAGGGCTGCATTCTTTTCTTACAATAGTGGTTATACTTATTACCGATGTTCATTACCAATGATGTTGACTTTCAGAGTTCCTGGAGGGCGGGGTCGGCCATGTGGAGATGCTGTTCAGGTGTAACTATTTAGCACTAGTGGGAGGAGGAAAGAAGCCAAAGTACCCAACCAACAAAGGTATGCTTTGTCTACCGAAGTTAGCAATGTTGATAGATTGCTTTTTTTAACCATCAGAAGTATTGTTTATACTAGACTTATGCCAGGCATGTGTTCTGACAAATGATGGCTCATAGTTTCATTTTAAAGGTGTCTGCAGGTCATGTTAAGTCCTACATTCAATTTACAAAAGTCAGAGACATTTTCTCTTGCCTGCAGTTGCCAGTGATGTTAGCTATGGAATGTTTTTGCATGTAATTATGGACAGGACATCACACTTGTACAAAAATAGGTTTGTTGTTTTTTCAGTCAGCACCATCACTCCTGTAGCGAACACTGTCACCACTGCTAGTTGCCAGGAAGGCCATAATGGCAGGAGTTTATTTAAGTAAAAACAAACTTCTGGAACTTCAGTAAATTAGTCATTTGTTATTGGGTAATAATTCATGTATTTGCTGCTGCTTATCAACGTCTAGGTTGTGTTAATTTCATTTATTATATCATTGGGAATTATTGATAAATTCTGCTGGGAAGTACTGAAAAAATGTGATTATAATGACATTATTCTAGGTCATATTATTCTGACTTGTTTTCCATCGTACTTAAAAACGTTGGCCAGTATGATACTGATAAATCAAATATGCCTAGTACCGCACTTTGTATGTTTTAGTCATGTGACTGTGTTGTTTTTTCTGTACTCTAGTGATGATCTGGGATGACCTGAAGAAGAAGACAGTTATTGAGATTGAGTTCTCAACAGAAGTCAAAGCAGTGAAGCTTCGGCGTGACAGGTAAAAACAAAAAACTTCCCCTCTAAAAACTACAGTATACTTTTTAAAGCTAGTTTATCTGTCTAGGGAGTGTCCTCTGTTATTGTGTTGGTGGATTTTTTTTTCATTATTTTTGAATGTTGCAAAATAAGTGTTGTGTAATGAGTGGATAGCCGGGAGGTTCCTGTTCAGGCACAGCCATATTGTTTTGATGTCTTTTGTGTCAGTCATACACCACTTTTTCCGAAATGTTTCATAACTTAATCACACAGCAGTACTGTGGTAATGAGACAGTGACACACTATGATGCAGTGACAGTGCAGCCAAACTAGTATTGTGTCTGGTATCTAATATTTCTTGAATTGATTCTCACATTCATCGTCAGTCGAGAGACCTCTGGTTTGACTGTTGGAGGTGTGAGATTAGAGTCTTTGACATTTAGTTTAAATTTTGGCCGGTGTGTTGGATCTCCTTTGTTCTCAGGATTGTGGTGGTCCTGGACTCAATGATCAAAGTCTTCACCTTTACTCACAACCCCCATCAGCTGCATGTGTTTGAGACCTGCTATAACCCCAAAGGTCAGTCCACTTTCAGTTTATTATCAGCCTGTTCTGCTCTGTACACTTAGTTAAAGGGGACCTATTATGCTCGTACTTGTAATTTGGGTCTCAACTAGAACATGTTTACATGCTTTAATGTTTAAAAAAACATATATTTTTCTCAAACTGACTGCCTGAATATACCTGTATTCATCCTCTGTCTGAAATGCTCTGTTTTAGTGCCTCTCTCTTAAAGCACCTCTCTCAAAAAACCTCAGTCTGTTCTGATGGTCAGCATTTCTCAGTTTTCCATATCTGTGCTCTCAGTGTCTCTGCACCATCATTGCAGCCGGAGAATGACTGTATAGTGGAACCTCCTACCTTGAAGAATCACCAATTAAAGCAAACAAAAGCATTTAAACAAAAATCCTCACACTGGACATGATCCAGCTGAAATATGATTAGAAATCGGGGAGAACTTAACATCGGCAACCAAGATTATTTATGTCCCTGACTTTAGCATGTGGCTACATGAAGCAGTGTGCGTGCAGCCGGGGAATGAACTGTATATAGCGCCACTTTCTCTTGTGAAAAGTCACCAATAAAAGCTTCATGGTCCAGCAGGAATACGATCCAAAATTAGGGAAAAATGAACAACATCAGCAACCACAATTACACCATTTCCTGATGTTAGCATGTAGTGGTGTACTTTGAGGTGGGGAATGACTGTAAAGGAGTACAGTGGGACTTCTACCATGACAGCTTACTAACTAAAAAGCTTCTAAACCTAAATCTTTACAACATGAACATGATCTGCACTTTTGGAGAAATTAACATCAGCAAACAAGATTATGTGTTTACCCGATGTTAGCAGGGAGCTACATGTAGCAGTGTATTTGTAGCTGGGAATAACTGTAACAGAGAAGAGGGGCACTTTTTAATCAGGGAAAAATTACTACTAAAAGTTTCTAAACACAGCCGGACATGTTACAGTAGGAATATGATCCAAAGGAAAATAATAGCAGCAGCCAAGATGGCATGTTTCCCTGATGTCAGCATGTAGCTACATATAGCAGTATGTATAATGTAAACACTACACATAGAGGGATTACTTTTATATACATTTACCTTATTATTAAAATCTTCGGCTATGTTTGATATGAACATTTGACATTTTCATTTTATATGTATGACAGAAAATATCCCCTTTAACCTCTTGATCCAAACAGACTCTTTAGCAGGTTCAGCAATGTGCACTCTGTGTAGCATCTTTTAAACCCCACTGAACATTATTTTAAGTGATCAAATCTACTCCCAAAAATTTTAAGCTTTCCATTTAATGAGTCAGTATAAATCCAACACATCTTTAGTAAAGCACTGGAACAATAAAATACAAGTAATTTGTGGGCACATTATAACCAACCTTTTTCCTCTTTGTCCCATGGTTCTCCTCAGGTCTTTGTGTGCTGTGTCCCAACAGCAACAACTCCCTGTTGGCATTCCCTGGGACTCATTCAGGCCATGTGCAGATAGTGGATCTGGCGAACACAGAGAAGCCCCCAGTTGATATCCCCGCCCATGAGGGGGCACTGTGCTGCATCGCTCTCAATCTGCAGGGCACAAGAATAGCTACTGCGTCAGAGAAAGTAAGCCGTGCTGGGGCTAAAGTGAAATACATTTTTTGGTAGTTGTTTCTCTTGTTGCTGACTTGTGACTAATCCATGTTGTCTTTCCATAGGGGACTCTTATTAGAATTTTTGACACATCTGCAGGTCAGCTCATACAGGAGCTAAGACGAGGCTCTCAGGCAGCTAACATTTATTGGTGAGCATTGAGCAGTTATACTGTTCACATCTTTACCTAATAGCATTGGAACAGTTCTGCCCTTTTCTTCATGTTCATGACATAGCAAGGCAAAGATATAAAAGATGTTGATGGACAGTCACTATGCTAGTGTTGGTAAAGTACTGGAACTACAGGAATTCTTTATATGGTGACCTCATTAAACTCACAGAAACAGGCTTCAATGTAGCCACTTGGGGCATTCGTACCATCAATTTATGTCCACTAAAAGTGTGTGTTTGGCCACTGACAGGCTCAGATTGTTATTTTGACTGTCTGACAACATTATGGAAAGCATCCCTATGGAGATGGACCTTTTTGTTAAGGAGTAAGATCCATCTTGTTTTACCAGAAACAGCCCCAAAATCAACATCACCAAACTCATCAGTCGATTTAAATAAATGGTAATTTTAGCATGTTTAAAGCAAGCAAATTTTTGCATCTGATTTGGTGAATTATGGGTTTATTTCAACTAAGCCAGAGTTGGTGATAGTTGGAATAGTGGAAAGCCGGACTAGCACAGCTTTTGTGAGTGTTTTTTGTATCTGTCATCTTTCAATGAAGCTGTTTACTTCTTTGAAATTACTGCTTATTTAAATGAAATCTGGTGGATTTGGTGAAAGCAGTTTTGAGGCTGTTTCTGGTTAAACAAAATGGATCTTTGTCTTTAATGAAAGAGAGATCCTTGTGAGCTTTTAGTGGATGGAAATTGATGATAAAGGGGAGTGATGTCACCATGTCAAGAAGCTGGCATGCAAAATGTCATGCGTTATCTTGTGTCTCTGTTTTTATCTTAATGGATTGTAGGCACATGACTGAGCACATGAAAGCTTGTAGTTCTTTTGTTATTATTTCCCTCTGCTCTGTCTTTTTCAGCATTAATTTCAACCAGGATGCATCCCTCATCTGTGTGTCCAGTGACCATGGTACAGTGCACATCTTTGCTGCAGAGGACCCCAAAAGGAACAAACAGTCAAGGTCAGTCTCTGCCGAAAATGTTTTAATTGTTTTAATGTCATATCTGTCTACCGCATAATAATAATTCCAGCGTGTTAGCTGGATTAAGATAAACACAAAACAACCAAATGTTGATATTAAAAAGTGAATTTGACTTTGTCTTCAGCTTTGTGTCCTGACTGATTGATGTGAGTGTCCTTCTTTCTGCAGTTTGGCATCAGCCAGCTTTCTTCCCAAATACTTCAGCTCCAAATGGAGCTTCTCCAAGTTCCAGGTCCCCTCAGGCTCTCCGTGTGTGTGTGCCTTTGGAACAGAGCCCAATGCTGTCATAGGTGAGTTCAGTTCAGAGTGTGCAGCTTTTCAGGATACAAGACTGTCTCATCTTGTCTTACACCCTTTTTCCACCAAAATTAGTGTGTATATGCAGTTTTTTTTAATGTTGTAAAACCCACTAAAAATAGGCAATAGACTCTTTTCCCATTGCCAGTTGACCAGAGCTGTGTACACAGCTCAACAGTAGATAAGTATACCTTTCTGTGTTGTATTTACTGGTGTGTCACGTTCAACATCATGAGTGCACCAGAAAACAGGGTAGTAAACAGTAGAAAGCAGCATGGAGGCCAGTAAAATTTGTCATGGTGGTTACTTCTTTTTTATATCTATCAATTATTCAGTTTCTCTTTCAAACTTGCTGCCAACTAATCAGGAATGATGACTGTGCACTGCTTGTCCACTGGAAAGGGTGTGAAAAGTAGTACGTCCACCCTGCTGTCATGATTCCCTCACAGTCGCTGCAAAATACCCATGACTACTGCAGAGTCATTTGTCTGGGAATGAATGCTAATTGTAACCTTTCCAACTAAAGGCAAAAGCCAGACGTTTGTGGGTGTTAGTGGGTTTTTTGTCCAGTGGGAAAGGGGCTTTACTGATCAGACTCAGAGGCTGAATCATAGTGTCACTGTATGGTGGTCAACATTATTGGGCTTGCTGCAGGTCATGAAATATCTGTACTATGAAATTGAAAGGGTCATCCTGAGCCTTATTTTGCTAGTTTGGACCATCATTTGTATCAGTAATAATAATATTGTACTCACTAAATAAATTGTTGACAACTGGGATCACGGTGACATCACTAAAAAGAACTAAGACAGGGCAAGAAATGTAATCATACAGGTTGTCAACTTACCCCCTGGTTATTTGAACTTATTCAGATGAGACAACAAAGTTGTACAATTATTACCTTAACAGATATATGGATTTTCTAATTGTTTTGTGTTTTGCCCTAACCAGCCAATAGTGAGTGACGTGTCCCTCACCATATCACGATGTCATCAAAGCTCTGAAAGTGGTTGCAAGGAGCAGTTAATTTAACCTATATCACACTGATCAAATAAATATATGGAAATATGTTCTGTAAGGCAATTTACAACATGTGCAGCTATGTTGATCTCATTTATGCTTGTTGCCATTTTTTATGGATCATGATAGGTAGCTTCCAAGCTATGTAGGAAGATGATGTCCCCATTATTAACTCCACAGTCAAAGCTCTGACAGGCCCTCTGTTGCTCCAATAGTACTGTTCATATTCTGTCTTTACATTATAATCCATTTAAGTTGAGCTGCTTGACTAGACTGAGTAGCTTCTTTGCATATGATGTCATACATCAATGCGCCGTCCATGCCGGTAGGGCAGGCAACTGGAGGCAAAGACTACCAACACTAAACAAATACTTATGATTTGCGCTGTCAAAGGCTGCTCCAGTCAGTCAAATTGAGAAACATAAGGGCCACTTCAAATCCAGGAAATTGGGCAAATAAATAAAAAAATAAAGGGACAAAGTTTAAAAAAAAAACCCCACTGAGAAACAGCAGCAGATGTAGATCAAAAACCTCCGTCTTCTGTCTGGAGGAGCAAAGTCAGCTAATGTCAAACACATCTCGAGTTGGATGCAGTTACAACGTACTGTGACAACTTCTCTTTGTTTTTAGCCATGACCCAGATTTTTAACAGTGTTTCACCATACCTCTGGGAATGGTTGACCTACTGGATAGAAAATAGTAGCTAAAGTTAGGTAACGTTGGCTAATCGTGTTAGCCTGACAGCAGTGCATCAAGGCCCCCAGGAAGCAAATTTGCAAATCAATCAATCAATCATCAATCATTTTTTATTTATAAAGCCCAATATCACAATCACAATTTGCAATTTGAGGGCTTTACAGCATACAACATCCCTCTGTCCTTAGGACCCTCACAGCGGATAAGGAAAAACTCCCCAAAAAAACCCCTTTAACGGGGAGAAAAAATGGTAGAAACCTCAGAAGAGCAACTGAAGGAGGGATCCCTCTTCCAGGTAATCCTAGCCTTACAATGCATCTGACTGACTTACCCAAACCTTATTAAGTCCCACTCCTCTTGCCTAAACCTAACCAATCCAGCCAATGAAAGCAGCGAGTACTAGCTAGTCATAGAGAGAGTAGGGCTGGTCATCACTTCATCAACCTAGGATTTGGCAAAGGCAAGCAGGAACTTGCGGGTGGGGCCAGGGATAGAAACACTACTGCACATATTCACTAGACCGCAAGTAAAACTAGAAGCTAGAAAACTTTTGCCAGTATGTGCCAGGTGAGCGAATCCATTGAAATAAAAAGGCGCCATCTTGTTGTCTAGTATCTAGTTATTATTCAAATCTATGGGTGCGTCCCATGTACATGTTGAAATAGAAAACAGTTATACACATTTACTGACCTGCACAAAACAAGAGGACAGTTGTTTGATTTGTGGACCCAACTGCACACAAAATAGTTACAGGCCACTAGACTCTTTCATTGGCTCACCAGATAACGTTAGTAACCTTAGGTCTGGAGGACGAAGTAAAACAGTGCTGTCCACGCTGAGCAAATTGGTCCACTTGTTGGGAAAATAACGACTTCATTTTGTATGGATCACATCCAACATTAGTTTCAATTGGATGACGATACCTGCTCCCTGCAGGTTCATACAACTATTTTATGTAGTCACTTTCCTCTGGATCCATTTCAAGCAGTGTATGGATTTATCACTTCCTGCTCTCCATCTGAATTTGAAGCGTCATAATAGTCATGTGATTGCAAACAAGCTATTTTGGTGAGGGAAATCCAAGAATTTGGTTTTCTTTTTTGGCAACGTGAAGCTGTATCAGTACTCAGTCAAGACCTTCAAATCCAAACATGTCTGCTGCTGAAGGTTCAACAGTGCTTTTGTTACGGAGGAGACACAGAAAAGACACGGATTATGACATTTACAGTGACAGTCAATGACAGTCATCGTAAAACCACCCAAAAAACATGTCTTAACTTTGCATTGTAAGGTTTTCTGTCTGGCCTGAGTTTGCTGACTGTGTTCCACTCTTGTTTCTCTCCCTCTACTTTGCAGCCATTTGTGCTGACGGCAGCTACTACAAGTTCCTGTTCAACCAGAAAGGGGAGTGTTCCAGAGATGTGTACGCCCAGTTCCTGGAGATGACAGATGAGAAGATATGACCTTTGACCCCTCTGGAGACTTGCTATGAAACAGCCTTTTTTTTTTTCTTTACTTTTTTTGTGTGTGTGAGGAGGAGCGGTCCCACGCTGCACTCCTTTTTATCTTGATGGACTCTAAAAGAGCATCAGATGAAGGGAGGACAAAGAAAGAGAAGCACAGGCTTTGGGGTAAACCCTCACAGCAAAGACAGACAGATGGACGCACCAATGGGATGCAGACTTTTGTCTCTTAGACTCCTGAGGATTGTCTCTGGACAGAGGGACACAGATGCCGACTTGACTCCCAAACCAAACACTAGAAAAAAAGAGGGAAAGTTATTTTTCTGAAAGGACGACACGCCGCTTTTTAAGACGTCTTCCGAGGAATTTACAAAGGATGGCTATTTTTAATCACATAGATGATTCTGATAGTTAGACGGAGTGAAAATACTGAGATTTTTGTCAACTAACACCACCTAACCTAACCATAGGGAGTGCCTCGAGAGACTGGAGAGAATCTGTATGTGTGCACATATTATTGTTGTCATATATACATATGTGTTTGTGTATATACCAATGTACCATATTAGGTGTTTGCAAAACAGAATCAGAACGAGGTAACACACTCTGATCCTGCATTGTGAAGCGTCACCTTAGTATTACTAGATTTTCTTAATATTCACTGTATAAACACAACGCGCCAGACTGAACTTCTAACTACATAGGACTGTACAGAATAGTAGCAGAAAAAAAATTAACACGTATTTTTGTTTCCCTCGTCCCTCCTTTTTTTCATACATTGTGCAATATGTTTTCCCAAATTGCTTTTTGTTAAGAGCTTGTTAAAGTTGAGTTTGTTGTTTCTACCTGACCAAGAAAGCTTAAAGGAATAGTTCAACATTTACTGGGAAATAGTTATTTGATTTCTTATCTAATTAGATGAGAGACAACAGAGTGTGTCAATCTTGTCACCTAGAGGCCCAGACACACCAAACCAATTTCAGAGAACTAGCGGCAATGAAAGCCGACTGTTGCGTTGCCTCATATTGCCTGTATCCCGGCCAAAAAGTTGCACGTGAACACACTGCATAGACTAAAGCCGATGGTCAACTAGCACGTACATTCTGCGCCTGCGTAGGAGGAAATAACTCTCCACACCATCAGACTGTGGTAGTCTATAACCATCATTCAAAAAGGGAAACCAGAAGAACACCTTGATGCTAGTTAAACAGTTGGCACATTAACAAAACAATCCAATGTTGGAAGAACAGAGCATATTTACCCTGCGCCAGTGAACAGTAACACAAACCATCATGAAATGTTTCTGCTTAAGAGCTCTTGAGGCTGAAGAATAAATAATCTTACCTTATGTAACAAGTTTTTGATCTCACTCGCTCTTGACTTTAGCTCTTTGTTTACTTTGCTCATTTCCATTTCTCTTCTCATGCGCTGAGATGAACTGCCAATCAGAGTGATTTCATTCACCATTGGGCTCCGCTGTTGCAGATTAAACTCACTGAATCGGCCAAAACGGGACAAATTAGGGTGACAGAAGCTCACCGATTACCCAACATTGTCGGCTTGGTGTGTCAGGGCCTTAACACTCGGCAAGAAAGCAAATAAGTGTATTGCCCAAAATGTTGACCTTTGTCTTTAAGAGTTCATTGAAGTGTTTGTTGTTCTTACCTGAACAGGAACACACATGCCCGGTTTCCATCTCACATCACAAAAAATTAATTAATCAGATGAGATTGATTTCTTCTATTAAAACCCTGATCAACTGTAAAAATATGAATATTTTTAACTTGGCTCAAGATCGCACTTGATGTTTATTTTTTGCATTAAACCAGAAGTCACCTGAAGGATAATTTGTTGCTCCACATATGTTTCATCTCTCAGTGTGGCTCTCAGTCACAGCTGTATGGTACCTTTTTTATTTAAATCCTGACAAATCTCTGTAAACCCTAACAGCATTGATAAATCCAGCTAATGCTAATCAGGGACTCTGAAGTGCTTTGTTGAAGCCCGTGGCCATAAACAGGAGATCTGTTCAGTGTGGATCCACCACAGTGAAACTGTGTTAATGTATAATTAAATATTCTTTTTTTTTTTCATTTCATGTTGATTGACAGCATTTTTGTTGATTTAGTGCAAAAACACATTTCATTTGTGTTGCTTTCTGCATCAGATTGTACAATTGCAGGTGTCACTCTGTTGAACATACACAGCGCTTGGCGGTCACTGACCACAGGAGGGACGCTGCACAAACTGAAAAGCCAACTTGTGTCTGACACACTCAGAATGATTGTAAAACCTGCATTTGAATTTGTGAATAAAATTTAACATCTGCTTTTACAGTTAAGCTTTATGGGCTGTTTCATGCCTGTTTGTAGTGTGGAAAACGAGTGTAGCCTCTTTGTTGTATTCAAACAGAATAATTGGATTTGTCATTCAATGTTTGACTTAAGGGCCCCATAAACATTTTAGAGGGTCTTAAAGTCCAGCTGAAATCAAATAGCTTCTGTTTTTTGTCTGCTACAGCAACATATCTGCTCTGTAATCGCTTGTCCTGTGCTCTCTTTTGTGAAAACAATCAGGAAACAAAAGGAAATGAAATTTGAAATTTTATATGGTTTTGGTTTCACGATGGCGCCCCTGAGCATTCATTTGACAAAATACCATTCTGATATGTCTGTGTAAATGTAGCCAGCCGATCAAATCTTGCATAAAGCATTAACGTCTGTGTTGTGTCAGGGCAGACAGTCACACTGAGCCAGACTGCTGCTACACAACAACCATGATAGCTTTCCTGCTAAAGTCTTCTTTGCCCATCTAAAAGGAAGCCTCCTTCAAGGATTCAGTAAGCTTGAATGCCGTCAAAGCCTCCTCTAAGTGCATCCCACTGCCTTACCTTCTACTTCGTATGCTTGATGCAACAAATTGTACAAATACTGATAATATTGACACTTTTGGAAAGTCTCTCTTCAAAGGCCTTAAAGAGTAACTATGGAATTTTTTAATCCAGACCCTATGTTCCCATGTTTTCGTGTCTAAGTGACCAATAGGAACAACAGCCTTTGTCTGTCCTAGTATTAAACGAGAGAGGTGCAGTTGCAGAAAAAGCTGTAATGTAACCACTCTGGGCATGCTGGTGACGTCAATTAATGTCTAAAAGGGTTTGTTTTTGCCACTGACAGGCTCAGATTATTATTCTACTTTCTGATAACACTATGGAAAGGATCCTTACAGAGATTTGGCTTTTTGTAGAAGAGCAAGATCCTATTTGTTGAACCAGAAACAGCCCCAAACTACCCTCACCACAGTCACCAGACTCCATTTAAATAAACAGTAAATTTGTCATTGTAAAACACACTTCATTCAAAGTCGACAGAAACAAAACTCACAAAAGCCATCTTGGCTCATTTTTGCACTGTTCTAACAATCACCAACCCTGGTTTGGTTAGAATAAACCCTGAATTCACCCTGTTAGATGTGAAAATATGTTGCATTTGTACATGCTAAAATTTTATTGGAATGGAGTCTGGTGGTTTTTGGTGTTAGTGATTTCGGGGTTGTTTCTGGTGAGACAAAAAAAGATCTGAACTCTAACAAAAAGGCCTATCTCTTTCAATAATGTCAGACACATGGAATAACAACACTTTCATAGTCACTACATAATCTGAGCCTGTCAGTGGCAAAAACACTTTTAATGGATGTAAATTGACAGTGCACAAATGCCCTCTGAATGGTTATGCTGTAGCCCTCTTGGTCAATACAGGACCAATTAAAAAAAAAAAATCACATTAGTCACTTAGACACAAAAACACGGGAAACGAGGTTCCAGGTTGACAATACCGTATTTACCCTGAATGAACTGAGCCCTAATGCTTTACTATTTACAAATTGTATACAGCATACTTATAGTAAACTGTTTTTAGTAAGTTTTTTTTTTTAAATTTAGCATGAATTACGGATGCAGTGAATCAATAATGCTGGATTATTATCTGCACACTGACCTTATTAAGCAGATCAGCATCAGCCATGACATAGTCAACACAGTTAATACAGTTTAATTCAGTCAGGGCATGCTGTGGACTCATTTCACCTTGTTGATATCGTCCTTTGTCACGGCTGACATTTTGACTTGCCATTGTGGGTAAAGCAAAGGTGGAACTTATTTCATCATGATGGCTCTGTTCCATCAAGTGACCCAGTAAGCCATGCCAGTGGGCTAGTACTGTATGTACAACACCAGGACCCTTGAACGAGCTTACCTAAATGGAATGCAGGTGTTTTTGATGTTAATGACTACACCTGTGCTTTTTCTACTTGCATGCCAAAATGTGTGCTGTGAATAAGATCTATCTTGGTTATTCTTTAGGGTGAATTGATTAGTTTGACGCTCACTGAACCCTTTAGTCTTTATATTCAACTCTCCTCTGGTCAGCTCCAGCACTGGAATCAAGTGATTCATGTTGTTTTTGTCACTTAAGGAAGCTGATAGTGTTCAAGGGAAGTATTTCCACCCCTGTGGTACGCAGTCTTCCTCTGACAGCCTGACCAAACAGTGAGGAATGCACGCTGAAGCCCTCCATTCCAGATGTTAACTCTTAATAAGTGCGATCTTTCCTCGTTCTAAAAGAAATAATTCTTCACACAGACAGATTGTGAGTTTGCATTTGCCCAGCAGAGAAGGCTTTTACTCAAAGAAATACAAACTAAGAGGTTATGTGTTTAAATAAATTTATAAAAAAAAGCATTTACCCACTGAAGCAGAACGAACACCTATCACTTGTTTTTCCTCGTGTAACATAGAATACAATCTGAATAGACTCTTTAGTAGCCTTAACAGAATAAAATAATCAAGCAAAGAGTTGCCAACTTCAACACAAAGGTAACAAACACAGCCCATGATGACAGGGAGGGAACAGAGCAAATGAAAATACAAAAGGGGGGAGAAAAAAAAACAACTAAGAGGGTTAAGTGCAGCACTGGTCAGAATCATATAGCGTAGATTCAGTCTAAATTTTCTTCAGTTCCATATTCAGATAATCTGCTCAAGTACATTGTCTCTAGATCCGTAACATGCAAGCTCGATGAAGCATATGGTCAAATACGCATGGGAATATACTTTTTTATCTCATAGGATATTTGTAAAATATGAAAAAAATCTGTAGATGTACAGTGATAAAGAAATTTCATTTGCATGAATGAGCAGAAAAAAAGAACATCCACTCAATAGATAGTGTTTTCTTTAAAAGGAAAAAGGAGACTACATTCATTTCACTGAACAAAGAGTCCACATACAAAAACAACAAAAAAAGGATTCCCAAAATATCATGTGATGTTTAAATGTTCTTAAAGACCCCACTTATAGCTTTTAGTTATCTTAATTATTACTAGATAGTATCTGTGCCTTGGGAAACGGAGAAACACTCAAAAAAGATCCAAAGATACACTTGTACAACGGAATACTGCATATCTACTCACGACTGGGTTAGGTAGGTCGACATGGAGGCTAGCTGCCGAAGATGGGAATGTCCACACGTACGTACACACGCTTCCCTTTGCGGAATACACTACTGGTGATTTCACTTGGTTGCTCTCTCTGTCCGACACACAGTAAAGCGCTTGTCTGTAATGCTACCAGGATGAGGCTCCTTTCGGGACTCCTCGCTTGTCCAATAAGTCATTTTTGATCTGGAAATCTGGATTTTTAAGATCTGTTCTTTTCTTCCTGTGCTTCTTCTTGCCATCTGGGTCTCGAGCTTCAGGGATTCACAGTCATCAGCAACTCTTTGATTCCATTTTGAAATTTGGTCTTTAGTTTTTGCATCGTATTTCGTGGTCTTAAATATATGGAAGAGGATTTGAGGGGTTGAGGAGGAGGGTTTTGAACATTCTGTAGTCCTGCAGGTGTTTTCCGCATCTCTTCTGCTTTTGGCACCTTGGAGTAGATGATGGAGGGGGTGAGAGTGTGGAAGGTGTGAGGCTCAATGCGTACAGGAGAGCAGGGGTCAGGATGCAGACCGGGGAGGGAGGCTACTTGTCACCGATCTGTTCACTGACCCCGTCTTCTCCGGCTCTGTCCGTGGTGCCGTTATTGGTGGTGGTGGTGGTGGTGTTGTTGGCAGCTGCTGCTTCGCCTTCCTCTTCCTCTTCTGTTTTCACCCTCTTTGACTGGGGCTGGTCTTGCAGTTCTCCGTTCTGCCTCTTGGTAGGGAGGGACGCTGAAGCTGAGGCGTGGGCTGCCAGGAGGTGAAGAGGATTTGCAGCAGCTGGTAGAGAGAAGACAGTATTTATTAAAAAGTAAGAGTTACAACCACTCTGGTAGAGGCAAGTTTAAAGTTCCTTCTTACAGCTTATAGCTATGTTTATGAAATGATCTTTGTTCTCTGTTCTATGGCAGTATAATGCTTTTACTTTACTACCTTTGTTTTGTTGTTTTACAACTTTGCCTTTTCTGTCTTGTATGCTATGTACTGTACACTGGATAAAGGGGATCTATTGTGCTCATTTTCATGTTCTGCTAGCTCATGTTAACATGCTTCGATGGTAAAAAAAAAACAGCCTATTTTCCTCATACTGTCTGTGCTGCAACACCAGGTATTCACCCTCTATCTAAAATGCTCCCTTTTAGCACCCATCTCTTTAAGCCCCCCTCCTGAAAAAGCCCCTTTCTACTGTGAAACTAAGAAAAGCTCCTCAACAAAACTCTTAACAACTAGCCATGTTCCAACAGGAATATGATTCAAAATCAGGGAGAAACTAACAAATTGGGCAAACACGATTACATGTTTCCCTGATTTTAGCATGTAGCTACATGTAGCAGTGTACTTCCAGCCAAAGGAATGACTGTACAAGGGTATAGTGGCACCTTCTACAATGAAATGTCACCACTAATAGTCTCTAAACAAAAGTCTTTACAACCAGACATGTTCCAACAAGAATATGATCTGAAATCACGGAGAAATTAACAACATCAGCAGCCAGGATTAGATGTTTCCCTGACATTAGCATTTAGCTACATGTAGCAGAGTACTTGCAGCCAGGAAAATAAATATAATAGAGTATAGTGGCCCCTTCTACCGTGACAAATAACCAATAAAAACTTTTAAACACAACTCTACATGTTCCAGCAGGAATATGATCCGAAATTCCTTCAAGACATTCTTGAGATATTACATTCACAAGAATGGAATAGATGGAAAACCCGAAAACAAAAGGGCTCTGGCCACGACTGTCACTGGCAGGAAGGCATAAAAAAACATTGGAAACAGTTTTCAGAAAGTTCTGAAACCTGAGGTTTTTGTTCACAGAGATTTTTTTTTTTACACGTTTACCTCATTATTTGAAACTTTGGCCACCTTCAATATGATCCAACATTGTAGGATCATATCATTGTAGGATTATATATACACATGACAAAATAAGGAAAGGCATAAGAGGTCCCCTTTAAATACATATTTTGAAAATTCAGCTTTGATCCATGTGAGAAGGTCAAGTCTTTAAAGGATCAAAAATCTCAAAGGAAGTATACACATTACAAAAATGATCCTAAAGCTGTGTATTTGCCAGCTGCTGCTGCTGCATGTAAATTCAGTATAATGACTGCAGGGTACAAAACCCAACAGGCTGTAAGTCTACAGGGCAGGATACCATACACTGCAGCTTCCAGTGCAAGAGGACCTCCTTTTCACGTAGTAGTTTCACCTACTGTCTGTCTTTGTGAGTAAGACACAATATTCAGTCCCAGTTCACTCTATTGCCAATGGTTTTCATGCTATTCCAATAATCGATCAGTGGGGGTAACATGCACAGACGCACAGTAATGAAGAAGACTGCTAGCAAGTGAATGTGGATCAATGCAGTTAGTATGTAAAACCCTTTTCTATCTAGGATACACACAGTGGGTCTCATTCATGACATGTTAGGCAATCTGTGAGTAGATCTGCACAAAAAAAATTTGGTACTAAAAACCTACACTGGATTCATAAACCCCCTGGGAAACTTGGATTTGATCATAGGCATGTGTGTATGTTCATGAATGCCAATCAATCGTAAATGCGCTCCTGCTAGTCAGCAATCAGCATACATCTATGTCCATGAATAGCCAGTGACCTCCATATATGGAGGTGATAATTACTATGGATAGGTGCATCCTGTTGACCTGCAAACATGGAGCAAACAAAGAAAGAGAGAGAGAGAAAGAAATCTTTTCCAACACTGAGACTGAAGTTCTTTTAGGTGAAGTGGGGTTGAGAAAAACATTTTATTTTCTGCTGTTAGTAGTGTGACAAGGACAGGTAAATCAAAGGCCTGGAGGATGCTGTTACCTGTATCCTCTGTTGTAAGAACCATTCAAAAAGTTAAATGAAAGTAGTTTGATATGGAACTGAATGCAAGTTCTACGAGCAGTCAGAAGCAGGTGTAGATTCTGTTATTACCTCCGAAAAGATATGAGCTGCCAACATACTCATAAATGCCGAAATACACGTAAATTTCCTTCTGCCAACTGTTTACACACAAATTCATGCTGCACACGTTTCATGAATGAGACCCAGTGTGTTTTGGTGAAACACCCTGAAAGTAAACATAGCGTGTCTGTATAAGGAAACTCCACAGGGCATCTTTAAGTGCTCTATGAGACAGGTGGCTGCTGGAAGGGGAGAGGGCCTCGGGGGAGATTTAGTCTGACACCTGTGCAATTCTTCGTGCACACTGCTTTTTGTAGACCTGAAAATGCAGAGGCATGCTTGAGTCTTAGTTTCTGTGTGTGTGTGTCACCTGTGCTAGCAGCAGTGCTGATGGGGACCAGATGTGTCCCGTTCTGTGTGATGGCCTTTATTGGGAGCTGGTGCTGACCGAGCGGGGCTTGTTGCACAATGGTTACTGTCGTCAGTGGAGCTGCCTGAGAGCTCTGGATGATGCGGCTGACTCCACCTATAGACGAGGCTGTGATGGATGGGACCGACTCCACTTTGACTACACATAGGGAGAAAAACTGATATCAATACTTTGACTGCACAGCTGCACCAGTTCCAACATCTCTGTCCTCAGCACAACTGCTAAAAATGACAAGGACATGAATCAGGTCTCACGTTTGATCTCTTGGTGCTCTCCCCCTCCGTTCTCCTGAGGTTCTGGACTCACTGTAGCAGTCGGCTGTCCGGCAACAGTTGCCATGGTGACGGCTGGGATCTGGTGGACGACGTGCACCGTCTGCATGACAGGGGCGGAGCTAACTGATGTTGTTACGATGGCTGGCGATGCCATGGCATAGGTCACAGGCTTCATGGTCGTTTGAGGCATTTGGCGCTGCACGGCGATCAATACTGGCTGGTTGTTGAGGGGGGAGCCTATCAGAGGGCAGGGCTACAGGTTACTGACAAACTCTTGAATGTACTGCCATTCACTATTGAGGCGAACATAAATACTGCACACCATCAGAATAAATGAGGGGACAGTGAGCAACATTGTACAAGGAATCTACAAAAATGTGTCTTTACTTGTACAGGGGCTTCTGTTTCATCTGTTTTGTACTGAGGATGAAAACTTGAGGAATGATGTTTTACCAGGGGAGTTCTGTGCAAAGCGGGCCTCTTGGATGACAGCGAGTTTGGGCTGGACTGTAGTGGTTTGGGTGGGGGCTGGTGGTGGGGTTGGCTCTGGCTCCATAGGGACAGGGGACCCCTCTCTGGACAGGCTGTCTGGGGTCTGGACCCCACTGGAGTGGGCAGACAGTGCCCCTGTGTGGCTGGGAGAAGCCGGAGCGCTCCTGGGACAGGAGAAGAAACAAGGTTGATTAGTAACATAACATACTGTAGCTGCACAAACTCAGGCAGAGCTTAAGTAATACACTCCAGTCTACATGACAGTGTTCTTTACCTGGAGGAGAGAGGTCCCACAGGGGTCCTGAAGCAGGGCACTCCCCTTGGCCTGCGCTTCCTGAAGGCTTGCTCTATCAGCTTGCCCTCAGAGGCGGGGTCGATCCTCCAAAAGGAGCCTTTGCCTGGCTCCTCCTGAGAGCGGGCCACTTTGATGAAGTACCGGTTCAGGGACAGGTTGTGGCGGATTGAGTTCTAAAACACCAATAAAGAAAACACATTTCTTTGAACTGATGGGAGTGTTATAGCATTGGTGTTATCTAGAGAATATTCCCATGTTGTTGCACAAGGTCTTTTTGGTTTAGTGGAAGAAGCAGTGGGACTACTAGAGTCTTAACACATTGTCTTGTTTTCTAAAGAAAGTATGTATACATAATACATTCTGCAGAGATGTGAGTACAGTGTTTTTCATTGTTCACTACTCATTGTGAGAGAGGGAAAATTCTTCCACTTACAGCCAATGGTACCTTTGCGAAGTTTGTAAAATCCAGTTTTGTTGACATTGCTGTAAATGTGTAAATTCAATTATATGTTTATTACTGAGGTCATAGTTAAGCAGCTGCGCCACTGCTAAACGATTAGCTCCACTGCTGCTGTATAAAAATCTCCCCATACGCAATTAACCTGCTGTCTCTACTTAAAGCAGCAGACAAGCGAAGATTTCAAATTAAACACCTCCACATAAGGGTGCTCTGAGTCTGACCAACCAGCTACCGATTATTATCAGCTGATATTCGTTCTAAATAGTTTAAAGGTTGATCAGAAGAGCCGATCAGATTATGCTTATCATGTCAGACAATTTCTCTGCGCGCCACTAAAACAGCCTCACTAGTCTGGTAGTTGTGACAAGCTGCAGCTCACACGAAACATTTACTGTTACATTTGCGATTTACTGCAAACATGACATCCAGCTCACCTGCCTGTCCTGAGTGCAGACACACCGTCTCTCTCTCCTTGCTAGTCTCTCTCACACTCACTCACTCACACACACACACACTCACACACACACACACACACACACACACACACACACACACACACACACACACACACTGTCCTAAATGCCTCTGTACAGGCTGCCATACACACTGCTGTTTCCTATCAGTGTCTAGACATAGCATAGTGTTGTCTTGTGTTTTGCCAAGGGTTGCAGCAGTATACCACTTTCAAGGTATACTGTGTTATAAAAGTTGATGGTTATCATAACGTGTACTTTTGCTTATCTATGATATTGAAAAAAATGCAACTGGTCGTTAAATCTCCCCTTTATTTTAGTTCTGTTCTAAGGGGGGACTTTTTACACACTCTTCCAATAACAAAATGGTCTCAAGTTTCAGTTATAGAATAAAATGTTTGTTCAACCCACAATAAACCTTCCACTTTCACTCCTTTAAGGGTCATTCTGACTGAAATGTAATACTGTGAAATCGCGATATTTTTTGAGACAATTATCAAATCATGAAAATCTCATACTGTTGCAACCCTACTTGTACCCACACGTCACAACATGCCATCTTTATGTGTACCAGCTATTTCTCATCTGTATTTCTTCAGGATCTGAGCCATTTTGTCTCTGCTACTGTGAGCGTGTGGCTGATTAGGGGAGACCGGGGCAACTCTAACAATTTTTGGTTTGGATGTCATCGCTCAAAAAACTATTTGGATATAATTTTTCTGTCAGCATGTTAGAGTGACAATACTGATTGAAACACAAGATGTTAAACGTTACATCTGCTCCCATGTGCAGGAAGCAAATGTGCGTTTCCTAGAATAGGCCGGGCATGACCAGCTTTACTCTCCTTCTGACTGGCTAGTGCTCATTGCCTTCTTTGGTTGGACTGGTTAGGTTCAGGCAAAAGGAATGGAACTGGTCAAGGCCCAGACATACCAAACAGACTTCAGAAAACTAGCAGCAACGAAACCTGACTGATGCTTCGCCTCACATTGCCTGTGTCTCCGACAAAAAGTCGCACATGAACACACCGCAATGACTACAGCCGATGGCCACCAGCATGTACATTCTGCACCTGTGTGAGAGGAAATAACTGTCCTCACCAGCAGATGGTGGTCTGTAATCTTCATTCAAAAAGTGAAATCAGAAGACCATCTTGACGCTAGTTAGCCAGTTAGCACATTAGGAAACGTTTCAGCTTAAGAACACAGTGCCTAAAGAAAAATAATCTTACCTAATGTAACAAGTTCACTTCACTTCACTTTAGTGACTTGTCCCCAAAGGGTGATTTGGTGTGCAGCAAATACATTCAAGTTCACAAACACATTCGTAAACATGGACATAAAACACAATGAGAGCAGTGGAATACATATGAAGTGCCAAGTGTACAGTTCTTCGGTGCAAAAGGAGAAGAAGATACTAAAAAAAGTGTATATATATGAATATATATGTAAATATAAGTATAGACTTAAAGATTGTTTTGGTCTCACTCCATCTTGACTTTAGCTGGTTGTTTACTTTCCTCACTTCCCTTTCTCTTCTCGTGCACTGAGCTGAACTGCCAGTCAGAGTGATTTCATTCTCCACAAGGCTCCACCATCTCCAACTCCACACTTCAACAATTCAACATGCTGAATCGGCTGAAAGAAAGCCAACAGGAGCCAAAGAGGGGCAACAGTGCAAGACACACCGCACAAACTAGGATGGCAGATGCTCACCAACGACCCAACATTGATCAACGGCCGACCATCTCCTTAATGTATCAGGGCCTCTAGGGTTAGCGAAAGAATATCAAGATAAGCCAGACTAGGGCGGGTCATACCTTCACTATCATAGGAAATGCAAATTCATATACAGGAGTTATTACAACAGCTTATGGGAGTATGGGAAGCATTTTATCAAAGGTAATTCTATATCTACAACTGTGTAGAAATATATTTCTAAACTCCTTCATGTGTCAGCAGATGTGGTAAATATCTTCCAGGGGCGCAAAATAAAACTCAGGCACTTCAGCACTGCTGGTGGAAAAAAAAATCAGTGGGGAAACACTGCAGTGCCGTTCCATACATTTATTGCTAACCCATAATTAATTATCAAGACATTGATAAAAAATGCTAGTCTCAATTTCTTGGAGCCCACGGTGGCATCTTTAAAGTCACCCAAAATCAGGTGATAATCAGTTTACACTGATTTTAAAATAAACAGAGCAAAGCAGCAAATCCCCATGTTTGAAAAGTGCCTCAGCTTTTTGCATATACAATGTTTACATTTACAATGATATATGACTGCTGAGACAACTAATCCTACTGTCCTGACTCAGGGAGTAACTGAACGGTGTATGCATTACTGTACAATCACAGACACATTGTAAATATAAGCAATAGTACCACAAAGTGAAGACTCTGACCTGCCAGCCTTTATCAGCTGTTCTGTAGTAGGGGTAGTTCTTGGTGATGTGGGTGTATATTCCATTCAGGGTGAGCTGTTTATCTGGGGCCATGGTGATAGCTTGGACTATTAGTTGTGCATATGAATACGGAGGTTTGGAGTCATCCTGGAAGTGGAAAAGAAAACAAGGTTTAATTCATGTCCTACTGGGAGGAAATGTGTTAATGAAAAACAAGGTAAGCTCAGGCCATGTTTTCTCATCACAAGTGCATACAGTACATGCACAAACACACACAGACTCAGTAAAGTTCAGCCAGGTTCTGTACTCCAAAGTCTATGTTGTTGTGAATGTTGGGCAATTTTTAGACTTCAATGAGTAACCAGGGATGTTCACAGTGCTCACACACCAACAGGAATCCACTGAGATGCTCTGAAGTCTGCTACCTTTGTAATGCACTCCCTCTTGTTTGAAATATCTTCTTAAAATACATTTTTTAATGACGCAGGTACACTGAGAGTATTCTTTCACATTTTCATTGCCCAGTTCTGTGTTCCGGACTGCCTCACTCTCACCTTTGGGCTGTCTTCACCTGAGGCCTCTTTATCGTTTTCAGATTGGGAGTTGTCTCCTATTAGGTCAGAGGCCAGAACACGACTCGTCCTGTAGCTGGAGAGTCCCGCCCCCCGCGGACTTGATGGACAGGAGTTTGCCGCACTGGGAAATTTGATTTAAAAAACACTGTAATTTTGAATTCATGTCTGAAACACTGACAGGAAAACCACACCAATGACAAAATTTAATATGCTGTGTTGACCACTTCAGAAAACTTAAATAAACTCCCTCTCACCTGATGGTGCCAGTAGGTGAAGGCAGTGGGCTCATGAGGTGGGCGATGTTGTCTGGAATGTTGATGGTCAGTGGGGAAATTTGGGGTTGGACGGGCTTGACCGGTGATTCCGGCACGTTCCTTGGCTCCTTCTTGTCATTGGACAGGGCTGTGAACGTGATCTTTATACTTGTGCTGGGGAACCGGAAACAACACCTGGGAACAAAACACAAGCCCAAACAAAAAAAATTAAAATGTGTGTTTTCTGTTTATACATTTCCAGTTTAATTTGTTTGTAAATTTGTCTAAAATTGAATACCAATAAAGTAAGCGGGAAACACAATGCTTATTACCAATAAACAAGCCTCCTGCCTGACGACAAGCAGGTCAAGGAGGTCTTACTGAGGCCAAGTGAGGTGCACTGAGATCAGCCTTGCAGTTTAAATATGGACGTCCACGATGACCATTATGTAACAGATCATGTCTAACATGTCCCATTTATTATTAACAGGGTAAATTTGGACCAGTTGCTGACACCTTCCAATGGATTACTATTATGGCATGTTGACAACATTGACATATCCTACCAAAATATTTATGAGATGTAAAATGTGTATTACCACAACAACAATTAAAGGTGAGTTTTGGTGTATTACGACTGAAAGAGAACTGCCAAACAAGCTGAGCAGTGTAAACACAACAACAGGAAACATGAGGGACATTGTGCCAGATCAAATTAACTTCAGCTTCATAGTTGCCACTGTAACATGTACAAATGTGTTGTACCCTGTATTTAACAATTATTTAACACCACTTTCTTTTTGAAAGTAAAATGTGCTGCAGTCTGTGTTGCAGCAGGTCAGAAACATTACCTAGGTAAGCACAAGCTCAACTATTAGTGTGTGTTGCTAGCGTGTTAGGTGGGACATCAGTAGTTGAGTGTTAACCAAAAACACAAGAAGTTGTCTAGTTTTGAGAACAACATAAACCAAATTCCATTAAAATTCGGACATTTTAATGTTTCTTACAATGCTATCAGTAAAGAAAGACTTAGGGGACGTGTTTTAAAAACAATTTTGAACGTGTAGAGCCCACTCTGCAATTCGGCATGCATGAAACACCAGGTAGATAAAAATGAATACAACTAACTTCCAATCTTACGTGAAAGCTAGCTTCCACTTTACGTTACTGCAAGGAGGTAACTCACTAGACACAGTGCACTAAAGCTGAAGCATGACTGTCTGACGTCTCACTGACGTCTGCTTGGTAGGACTATATGTGTGCCGAATAAACCAGATACCATAAGGGTTAACATTAGGTCATGACTTAAGTTAAAAGTGTTTTTGTGTTTGTCAATTAGGCAACAGCACGATTACTCCAGCATATGTGGTATGGAGATCTGGCGTGACGTTATCACCAAACAAACGCGCAGCACGTATCATTGGTGTTACTTGACACAACACGTGCAACATTGCTGCGGGACAACAAAACAATAACAACACATCAACCCACAAGCCCGCAGATTTTACCAGTAAAAACAAACTGGTCTTATTGATCTTACATTCGTGGAAGCTGAAGAGGTGGCGCCCCTCTTCTCTGGAACACCCCATCAACAAACACCCCGTTTTTTCCGAGGCATCGGAGATAGAATTCCCCCGTGCCGGTGCCATCTTCTCCCGCGGTGAATATCTCGAGGTGCCGCCGGGAGATGAAGCTGGAGTGTCCCATGCTGACGTCCACCGAACCCTGCGAGGAGTTCCGGCCGATGGTCACCGACCTTTTCTTCATCAGATACTCGAATTCTCGGCCCTCCAGCCGGGCTACAGCCGACCCCGACATCCCGCTTACCACCGCCATCTTCAGAGGTATCTGGTGGAGATTTGGAGGTGTGTGTTGAGCGGAAACGTATAAGCGGTTACAGGGAATTGAAGGGGGGTTATTTTTTTGTTTTTGTGAAAAAGGGGAATCCAATTTTACACCGTGGAGAATTTGGCTAGGAACGTGCCAGACCGGGGACACAGCGGCTCCGACCCACCGCCGCGAAGAAGAGGAAAAAAAAGAGGAGCATCGGCCAATCAAAAGCGGCCAAACGGACGGAAGTACTGCGACAGACAACCCGGTAAACCAATGGAAAGACGTTCAGGGCAGGCAGATGTGTGGTGTTTACCAATGACAACAATAATAAAAATAGCCGTAGAAAATAGAGGTCGGTTGCACTGCAGGCTGACACGCAGATGGATGGAGAGATGTAAAAAGCGGTGCAGTGATTTCAGGGATGTACAGAAGACCATTTGGTCCTACTGTTCTGTAAATGACCCCAACCTGTCCACTTCTATAAAGACATTTATCTCCTTAACTTGCCTGTTTTCTCTAAGCTAATTGAATTTAATGAACTTGCTGTCTTGTTTTGGGATTATTATATTAAAGGGTCTTTAGTAGATGATATCACTTCTAACTTCTATGTTTTCTTGGAAAGCTCCATATTTATAATTCAATAATAATTAAATCCAAGATAAATTGCAGATTGTTTTTGGTAGGCCTTTAAAACAATTTTAATTCTTTAAAGGAACACTTCACCCCCCCAAATGACCATTTGTAGATCAGTTACTCACCCTATGTTACGGTGAATTTGTGAAGAAATCTTTGTTTTTGTTATATGCTTTTAGTGAACAATGAATCCAAAAACTGAGAAAATTCTTGTTGATATAAACTCATAGGGGTCCACCTCTAACAACAGCAAAATTATCAACTTAAGATCTGTTTATCAACTCTCACACAACTCATGCAGTGTAGAGTGCCCCAGGAATTAGCCCTAAAACACAGAAATGAGTTGGCACTTTAGCACTCCTGGTTCCCATGTCTTGAATTCAATGGGTTTTTTTAATGGGTCTTAGGTTAGATGCCTGAAATAAGGTCTGTGGTAAACACAAGCTTTGTTCTACGATATAAATAGCGCATGCAAATTTTATTCTTTTATGTGTCTTAAAAAGGCTGTTGCGACCAAGTGGAAAAATCCCATAGGCTTTTTGATAAGGAAGCCAGGGCGAGGCTAACTTTCTAATCTGCCTACAGAGAAATGTCATCCCTGGAGCACTCTAATCCAAGTCTCCTGGTGTATTCCAATCGCACTAGGAAGTCGGAATTTCCAAGTCACCAGTCTGCAGTCAGATTTCTGACTTAAAAAGTCAGAGGAACCTCACCAACCCTGATTTCAAAATCCAAGATGGCTTCTCTGCACATCGACAGTCATAAAAGCTGTCTATTAACACTTGTCTTATATGTGTCTTATTAAAAGTCGTAAACACAGTACTGTCCAACTTCTATCTGTGGACATGTTGCTACAGTGTTTGTACACACAAAATACAGCGTAATGAGTTGTTATCAACTGATATTGCTAACAATAGCTAATCTGACTAGAACTTGCATTGCTTACAACGTCTTGGTTTTCTGACTTGTGGTACTGGAACGCGATCAACTCATATGTGATGTCATTCCCAGCTCTAACCTCCGAGGTAAATGGAATGCAACATCATTTATCTAGTCATTACAGCCTTCCTCCCGTGGGTAGAGATAAGCTTCATTTTCAGTTAAGTTTTAAATACTAGGGTTTTAGCAAAAATGCATGTGTTTGGAAATTACTGAGCATATGACTGGATAAATGAGACTTGGATTATACTGCGCACGTTGTGTGAGGGTTTTCAAACAGATGTTTTGATATAGTTTTGCTGATTTTAAATGTGGACTCATATGGCTTCCCGTTCATCAAGAATTTTCTCAGTTTTTTGGAATATTTCTTCATTGCGGGGGCAAGTTTTTTTCAAGAATTCAACGTAACACAGAGTGAGTCATTGATATTCATATGGTCATTTTTGTGGTATAGCATTCCTTTACACCCACATTAACTGATGTTCTGGCCACTTGCAGGCAGACGAAGCAAGCTGTAAACACAACAGCGATATAACATCTTAGTAAGTTGACATGGCAAACATAGTGGTAAGCACTTGCTTATTTACACATCAAATGAAATTCATGCACATTCGTCTTAATGATAGCTAATGAAAGCTTCCAACTGATCAGAGTCTTTTCACAGGGGTCCGTATGGGAAATTGTTTTGTGTTCTTTGAGTAGTGCTATGGTGTTATTCTTTGCTTGGAATGATACTAATATACTGAACCCCCTGGAACCTGACAAGGCCCCCTGACAAGGACTCTTGAAATCCACTTTCAGAACTGCAGGTTATGTAAATACGCTGCAAAAACTTTCTTTGAGGAAAAACCCGACAAAGTAAAGGAGAAACCTACATAAATGGATGGAGAAAAATAATAAATAAAGAGTCTTCCATACAGGTCACGTGGTTTTATGAGTATGAAAATGATGTGAATCGTACACATTGCCTTCACAGCTACCATCTCAACCCAGCTGAACACCTATGGGACATTTTGGACTGATGTGTTAAACAGCCAATGAGGGGAAAGCTTTTGGAAGAATACTGGTCATTCTTTGAAAGAGTGGACTCAACACTCTTGGAGAATCTATGACAAGAGCTATTGAGGTTGTTGTGGAGGCTCATTGTGGATCAGACACTTCTTGGTAGTTATTCCTTTTGTTTAATCACCCATCTCTATTTTCTGCAGCAAAGCCTTAGAATATTCATATCATAACCTATGAGAAAAATATCAGCAGCCTCTGACATTTGTCAGTCGCATTAAAAACGCCAGTGTCAATATGCATCATCTACCCTCATGTTAAGGGGCCACAGCGGTGCAAGTGATGATAGTTCATGGATAACTGAACTGGGATCTCAGTGGGGGCTCTACGTGGTAACCTTTTGTATATCTGGTAGAGGTTTAAGATTCAACTCCCAAAAGAGAGAGAAAGAAAGAAATGATATCAAATATAGTATATCATATAAATGACATGTGATATCACATACCAACATATCAGTATATCAATCAACATATCAGTAAGAAATCATGTGACCTGAAATCCCATTTTACTACCTACAATATGTAGCCTATCTGAATCAAGTACAAAATGTTCAAAGACCACATGTGAATTAATGACACAAGAAATGATGACCCACATGAAGGTCCAATTACTAGGTTTTTTTTTTAAAGCTTTCAGCCAAACCTTACATCAGGAGCACTCACCTATCTTTGCATGGGGGTTGTTTTGCAAAATGATAGGACACCAGGGGCCAATTAATAAACACTGAATTAATATTAATTACCAGTATATATGATAAATAAATTTCCTGTTTTCAGCCTTTTTGATCATGTTTATTGTTCTCACTCATCTTTGCCAAGAGGCAAATCCAGCCACTGCAGCCCCACACAGGTCAGGTGTATGCAGAGGTGTTAGGATTTGAGGACATTTGGGGCTTCACCCAGGGCTGCAGACAGCCCCAGCTAAATGTAGTAAAATGTTTATTTAAACATAAACCCTGGTGTGTTGAGAATCCTGTTGTGTTACACAAGTGCACTGCTTTTTAATATGGCAGGGGGTTTAATTCAGTTCAATTCAAAGGATGTTAGTGGCCTAGGAAACATACATTTACACTCCCAAGGCAAGTGGTATAAAAAAAAACAAGTAAGGGATTTACAATAGTAAAGTAAAGATCAACAGGAATTTGGTTTGTACACGTCGCTGCTGACTGGGTAACACCTCTGACACACCCACGTACCTCAAAGACCATTGCACACTGTTTCACACTGTTTACAAGAAACAAGTCATTCTACCTGGAAACTGTAGCAAAGTGGTGCACACTGTTTTGAGAATGAAAGTATCACAGATCTCTCTGTGGTAGTCCAGGGGATCTCCCCTGTTTTTCTTAATAAACAAGCTCTATTATGATTGCAACTTATTTACATTCAGAGTACAAAAGAAATTTCCAGTGTGAATCAGTGTATTTTTATTGCAATTGCAGGCCACATATGGCCCATTGGTCATATGCTGAGTATCACTGACTTACAGTCTTCACCAGTGGATGGAGTTTGCTAAGTTGTCATGGTATCACCTGGTCATGGGATGATAAATGAGCTCTCAGTGAGTTCATGTCAGTGTTGTGGGGGTAGTTGACAAGGTGGTTGCACTACTAAGTAGATGGTTAGGTTATCGAGAAGGAAGTGGATACTCTCCTGTTTATTCTAATGGCTTTTTGGCTGCTAGGTGGGTGTACTGTAAACGGACAAAAAAAGAGGTGGGTATACCCAGTATATCTGCATATACCCTCTACTACATCACTGATTCATGTAGTTGAAAAAGGCCAGTAAGTGGACCTTGATTGACATTTTTGTCAAATAAAGCCATTGGAAGAAATAGCAGAGTATACCCACCTTCCTCCTTGGTAAACTACTCATCTATCCAGTAGCACACTACACCGCTGTCTGTAGATTGCATCCGAAGGTACAGCATAAGCATAAGTTCATTATATAGATACAATTTACACTGATAAACATATTACAGTATGACGTATAGCCTATTTCATTAAATTAATGTAAACCTGTAGGTTCTTTAAATAAACCAACCATGATCCTGTTATAAAATGTACTGCTGCATGAATCCGGTTCCGTGCACAGATCCACGCAGCCGGGGTTTCCGTGCAGCGGGTTCGTTTACTAACTGTAGTACAGCAGCCACCACGCTGTGAGCGCAGTGGATGTATGGAGGTCGTGTTAAATAATGGATTTAAAATCACTTAGACTGTGTTGACATCGCCACAGAGGCAGACTGTGACTCTCACAGAGCCCCGGCGTCACAAGCTGTTCGTGTTGTGATGCCGGTGGATGTGTCCGTTAGGACTGCATCAATATTCAAGAAAACGTGTTGCACCGAGAAAAACCCATGCGCCATGTCACACGTGTTCTCTGACAATGACGTAATCATATCTAACTGAGGTGCGTTCAGGACCAACACAGTGTGCATGAAGGATAGGACTCGTGTTCAATTCTTTACAGGTTATGCGAGTGTAAAACAACAAGCTGCAAATCTAATCAGCTGTTCAATAGTTATGTGTGATAGGGTGATATGTTGGAATTAGAGTGAAATGACATAAAATACTGGTGAAATAATCTCAAGTCAAGGGCCCTTACTACATTTTTTCCCCCAGACATTTCCGTCTTATTTTAGGGCCTTCACTGGTGTGTTGTCCAGTTGATAATATAAAATATATTTTAAGAAAACAAGATCAGTTATAATGTAATCATACAGACCATAGGCTATATAATATGTCATAGAGGCTATTTTAAAATATCAAACATAACATATTTAATAGAGTAAATTCTATTTGCTGATGAAGGCCATGAGATGTGGTTAAAAGCTCCCAAGAAAGCAATAAATGGACCTCAAGTTGAGATTAATTCTAATTATTTAAGATGATTATTAATTAATTAAAACCTGAAGCGACATCCATTTTCTTGTGCTGCTTTCTTACATCTTTCGCATTTTCGTATTCAAAGGTTGAACCCAAACAATTTTTTTTTTCAAAAACACGGGAAAAAGGCAATGAGCAACTTGGTGAGAAATGTCCCACAGATTGCAAAAAAATTAATATATAATAATAATAATAATAATAATAATAATAAGATATTACATTTTGAAATGTTGTTACAGAATTTTAAATCCTTTTAAATTAAATTTGCATAATCTTCTTAAAATTTAGGATAAAAATTCAAATATGGTGAGTCATCATTTCTATTTTTTAGTGCTCTGTTGCTGAGAAATGTAATATTATGTCTTAAAGTGTTTGTAAATTTGCTGAATAATTTCTTCATACCAGATGTAGGTATGGTAGATTGTAAGGATAGAGGTAAATTTGTTATTGTAGATATTAATGTACATATAATTTAAACAGATGGACCTTCAGTTCAGAAGATGAAGCTTGATCTTCGCATATATTTTTGCTTCAAGGTATGTCTCTGCTGAAAAAGAGCTACTGACAGTAAAGGTCAGATGTAACTGTTACATTTCAAAATATGTGTCTGCAGCATGCCATTAATTTCAAATGAAACAAGTAAAATGATGCTTGTGATGCTGTGAGTCTTTACTCATTAATGTCCACATCCTACCTTGTGTTCCTATTTTGTATTACATCAGTCCAGTGCTGCCATCTGCTGGTTTACTTATTGAAACGCAGAGACGTCTGAAGCTTTCATTCAGCTGATCACTACTTGTGGACTGTTCCCAGCACGGTAGTGTAGGTTTGTGGAGGCATTTAGATATACACTCTAAAACTGATGAGCGCCGTGTGACTTTATGTTTCATATCAAGAGTTTGATGCTGTATTGTTTGATTTGGCACATATGCAGCAGATTTTCAAATGGCCTAAAAATGAACCTTGTGAAGGCCTATTTGGTTTTAGAGGTGGGGCATCTGTGATCTGATTGGCCACTCCTGATATCCTGCAAATGATAATAAGGTAATGTGATAAAAGAGACTAAGTATAAGGTGTTATAGTGTGGTGGTATAGTTTAAGGTAATTATTACACTATATATTATGTTATACTATGCTATACTACTATATTACCACACTACTACACTTTACACTGTCTAATATCCCATATTATGATAAATACCATATTATACCATATAATGTCGACTCTTATATTGTGTTCTATTAATACAGACAAACACTTAACCAAACAAGTACTTAATCATATATATATGTGTGTATATTACCTTCACTTTACCATGTCATTTAGTCTCCAAATGCTTTTAGAAGAAGAAGCTTTATTGTCACTGCAATAATAATTTTGTATAGTTTACTGATTTTTATGCCTCCATGGGTGGGTTGTCCATCCGTTCCTCTGTCCGTCCGTCCCATTCTCGTGTACACAATATCTCAGGAATGCCTTGAGGAAATTTCTTCAAATTTGGCACAAAGGTTGACATGGACTCAAGAATAAACTGATTGGAACTTGGTGGTCAAAGGTCAAGTTCAAGGAGACCTCACAAAACTTGGCCATAGCTCAAGAATTCATACACTAATAATGATGACATTTCACAAAAATGATGACAGTTTATATACATAAATGGATAGATAGATAGATAGATAGATAGTACTTTATTGATCCCAAACTGGGAAATTATTTTGTTACAGCAGCAAGTAATCAAGCAGCATGTGGACATTAGAATATAGAAATATAAAATATATACAAAAATGAGTAGTACTAAAATTTAAAATATACAAGAACTATACAGGAATAAAATAAAATAAAAATATCAAATTGCAGGAGTAAAAAGATCAAATTATAGACACAACACAGTCAGAAGTGAGGTAGAGGTTGTAAAAAACATGGGCAAAATAGCTACAAGTATCCAAAAGGTCAAAGGTCACCTCCACTGTGACATCATAATGTTTTGCCAAAATGTTTTCCTGGCCATTATTCAACGTCATAACTCAGGAACATATAGTTATATAGGTTATTTTGTGCGACAAAGTTAAATGGCACTGAAAATTGTACATTTAGAAAAGTCTAAGATATAGGTTTATCTATATAAGGAGACTGTTTGTTTCATTTCACTCAATGACTTATGAGGAATGTGTGGGATTTAATAAGTTTATACTTCCTCCTACTCCTTTTTGGAAGTGTAAATCAAAGTAACTATACATTGACAATTGCTTTTCATTATTTGTAAATATTACTTTCTTTCTGTCTGTCCACTTGCTTGTATGTTCATGTCTTTTTTAGATATTCTACATAAATATCAAATAACAGAAGGGGAGACATTTGGTCAGATAATGAATTTGTGACACTAATCTTGGGTGCTCACCTTGAAACTATGCTGATTGTATAGATTTTCTGCCAATTTGAAGATGCGTGAGATGCACCCACATTTTAGAATTTGTATTTGAGGCAATGTCGTTGTCATGTCTACATATGGGTCTGACCAGACGTGTGTAAACTGCAACTTGACTGGCTGGCAGAGGCATACAACTGCAAGGCAGTATTTGTGGTTAATCATTATCCAAATGTGCCTCTCTTCTTTGAATTTGTGCCCCAGTCTGCCCCCAACAAGTTTCAAAAGTTTCTAGACCCGCCCCTGTGACATAGAGGGAGTATTCTGAAACACGGTACTCAAGCAAGAAAAACAACTTTTGTTTCATTTCAGAAAATAAGTCTGTTGTTTAGACTTTTATAAAACTCTGATACCATCCATGTCAAAGCGCCAGTATCAACCTTTGGGTGGTTTTCTGAAGGAGCTTTATGGATAATTACCAGCCTAAAGTTTGGATGGGTTTCCTGTTAAACTGAGCAGAAACAGTTTTAAGAAGCATGATTGTACTGTGAATGCAAACCTCACTGTGACCACCAAAAACAGGCACATTAAATTTTGCAAGAATGTATGCAAATGATGCATGTTTAAAAATAATATGAGTAATACTATTTTTGAGCAGAAGAAGCAGGGGTCTTTTGAAGAACTCTTGCAGAGGCTTGTAACATTAGAATGTGGGATTTTATCCTCAGGTTAAATGGAGTAGATCTACATATAAAGGGAAGATAAAATATTACCACCAGGCCACAAAACTGAACAAGGCATAACCTATGCTTCATATAATTAAGATCCCTGCTGTAACTTACAAATTATTCCCTACTTACTGAATGTACCTTGTTTAAATGATGTAAATGATTCAAACACTGGTATTAGTCAGTGTTAATCTAATGCTGCAGCTCAGTGTTTGTTACCAGGGTGAAAAGTCTCTGCTGTCTAACATCTTGGTACACAGCAACTCTCCACTGAAACCAGACTAATGAAATTCTTTCAGGCAAGTTAGCACCTCATTAAGGCGCTCCCATTCAGTGGAAGAGAAACTGGGATACATTAAATCCGAAACAAAGAGTTAATTTACAGGAAACACAATTGAACAGTCTTCAATGAATTTTGAATGAGGATAGAAAATGAACTTCCATATCAGGTTTTACAGACTGGATTTATATGGCTGCGGTGGGGTGACTGGAGGATACATGATATTTAATTAAAGTGGACAAATTCATACAAATAAGATGCAACCCTGAGAACTCTAGTGATGTGGGTTCACTCTCCATAACCAGGAAGATTTAGACTTAATCAGAGTATTCATTTTCTGTCCGTAAGTACAATTATAAGTACTTTGAGGAAATGTATTCCATATGTATTCCATTTTCCAAAGGTCCAGTGTGATTTAGGCAGAGTTTCACTACAAATCAGTGTTTGGCATATCAGAGATGGCCCACTTGCCCAGCACCTGCAAATGTTTGCTCACGTATTTTCTCTGATAACTTCATGTGTGCTCACCTAATTTATGATCCAGATGTTGAGGAGGTTTTCACTAGGAGCCAAATCTCTTCAGAGGTCTCCTCCCCTCCAGAGCAAACAGACCTGGTGATTTACACCGATAAAAAAACTGAATAAAGCAGTTTCATGTTACAGATCAGTGTTTCTTCAAAGCTGTTTGGCAGGTCAGAGATGGCCCGTTGGCCTAATACCTGCTAATCTGTGCCCACTTTTTTCTCTGATGTAAAGCATTTTCACGTTTTATGGCGACTGATGTGAAAACATAAAAACGGGAACAGCCCTATCTAGAGCCAGTTTTTGGTTTGTTTGTTCTGTGCTACTGTAGAAACATAGTGGTGCAACATGGTGGTCTATGTAGATGAGGACCTGCCCCTTGTGCAAAAAAATATATGGCTCATTCAAAGGTAATGAAAACACAACAAGTCTTATTTTCAGGTGATTATGCACTACAGAGAACAGATGAATTATATATCCATTTCTGCCAATATACCCCCCTAAATCACACACCGGACCTTTAAATTGACTTAAATTACCAAAATGTAAAGTACTGTTTGCAGAAATGTGTTTTTGTGACTGATGGTTTATTGCGCTGATGCAGGCTATTATTATATGTGACATCATAAGATCTTAATACTGATGCATCAATATGTAACCAGCATGTTAATGTTGTAGCTGGTCCCAGTGATTGTCAGTCTAGGGGTCTGGCCCCAGGGTCACCAGATAAATCTGAGAGGTTGTGAGATGTTTTTATTTGGACTTTTCTCTTATACTGGTCACTGTTTGGTAATTTGTGAAATATTGGATTTTTGATCTCTTTAGGCCTTTAACTCTTTTTAAAACCATGTGAGAAGTTTAGAGGGTAAATTTCTTTTTAAGTGCTAACAACTCATAGATATAGAAAACATATCTACATCAATCATAGACAATTTAAAATAATATGCGTAACCATCATGACGTCACCCAGTGGTGTGTGGACTCCCATTTTGAAGCCTTGAGTTTGTCATTTTTGCAGTCACCATCTTGGATTTTTGGAGCCAGACCATATTTTGACGAGATGCTAATTTTCACTAGCGAAAAACAGAATTAAAACCATTAAAACAAAATCTACTTATTGGAAAAACTTAACATCTGACAACATAGAGGGTCTTTTAGTACAACAAAACACTGAACAAGACTTTTTTAGGCGATGAAAATGTTAGTTAACTTTAACGACTCGAAAACACACTGACATGACAATTCTGTTAATCTAGGATTGAACCATGGTCATGAAACCTACCTAATCTTGTCCCTGTGGTAGTGACTTGTCAAGGGCCAGCACCCACTTGTTACTCAGAGTGGCCACACCTTTGTTTAGGCCTCACTTTAGGTCTTGATAACATTGATTAACAAGTGGGTTATAAAAGATTTCCCCCCATAAAGTTGTCATGAATGGGGACGTTAGCTATCAAGACCAAAATAGTTTTTTGTACCAGGCTTTAAACATGTCTATTTCTGCTTTAAAGTTGGGCATTTTAACACGGGGGTCTATTGACTAGCCCATTCTCATTCTGAAGTCACCAAATATCACCACTTTGCCAGGGATTTCGGCATCAGAATCAGGACATAAAAAGCCCCCTTTCACGGTGGTATGGTATGCCGCTGGGCAGCGTCAATTCGTAATGCCACCATAACAAGAAGCTGGAAAGTCCCCATAGGGTGCGTGGAAGAGATGGTGGATGGGTCCAACAAAGCCTGGACTTTCACCTGAGAGCCTGCTGTTCACCTTCTGTGTGAATGTTAAGCCAAACCATGGTGTTTTTTTTTAAAAAATTAACCACATGGATTTGTTGTACAATGAAATAAACGTAAAAACGTGGTGTTTTACTGACATTGTAAGTGTATTTTGAAAAAGACTGTATGCATCTGATGAGCAAAAACAGTACATTTCCTGTGAAAACAGTATTTGGTTTTCTGTAAACAACAGATGCACGTGGAGGAACCTAGTGTGTCATATTTAGATGTGAAAGTCCACTGATAAAGCGTTGATATTTGACGAGTTGACTCGCTTTTAGAGCGAGCCTTAAGTGGCTATCAGAGGAACTGCAGTTTTTGGCACTCCAGTGTTGGCTTCATTTTTATTAGCCTTGGGTGGAGGGTGCTGCTTGATAGCAATACATAATATTTTTTAAGCTTATCATGTTGTAAATGTAAAATCTTAACTTGGAAAAGTAACTGAGCTACTACAGCTGTAAAATAAATGTAATAAAGCAAAAATATTTCTCTCTGAGTTTCAGTGGAGTAGAAGTATAAAGTATCTGAAAATTGTACTTAGTAGGCTATACTTAAGCAAAGTAACTGTTTGTTACTTTTCAGATTTAAAGTTTTATCCTAAACATATGTTTTGCATTGTTACAGACTGACCTACTCAGCAGTGTGGAAAGTAGTTCAAAGTAGCTTAACTTTGAAAACACTAAAATGCCGCTTACACATGACAAAACTCTAGTAATATGATGCGGTTAATATTATTAAAAGAGCAATTCTGCATTACATCGACTTTTACTTTTGTCACTTTGGGTACATTTTGCTATTCTTGTACAACTTTAAATGCAGGACTTAAATGGAGTAATTTTCTTTCATTTACATAAAACATCTGGAAAAGTTTTTCCACACCGAACTTTACCCTGAAAATCCATCACATCAAATGCCAGCAGAGTGTTGCTGAAGTGTGAAGTGCTGGCAGGAGGCACAATGACCAAACGCTACACTGACAGGCCCGGCAGAACTTAATCCGTGTCCCCTTTGTCACCACAGTGCTGAGTCAAACAGTGTCATGTTCAGGTGACCCAGGGCAGGTGTGGGAGTGTGTTTGTGTGTGCGTGCTGGCCATGCACTGTAGGCTGGCAACAGGTAATGGAAAGACACGTTAGGTGTGAGGTGGAACCTGAAGCCTCGGAGACAGACAGACAGAGGGATTGTGACACCTTAGAACCACATGTCCACCAGTTCAAAGTAATTCTCCTGGAGCTGTTTGAGACATCAGGGCGCAGTTATGAATTAGTAATGCAGGGCTGACACATTTCCAAATACTCCCCTTATGCAAGACTAAATGGTGGCGTGGGTCCACTCTTTGAAAACACTGCAGCTCTTGAAAAGGGAACGTGAAGAGCAGAGTGATGGATTGTGCAAAGTTTGAATGTTTAGGAAGACATTGACACTCTATATACAATTTGAAATCCATTCATTTGTTAATTCAAACATGTCATAACAGTGTGTGTGTATTAGTAATCCAAAGTAATTAGAGCTGAATTTTTTGCTAGTTTCTTTTGTTTTCTTCTTTGTCTGTTTGTCTTGGTGTTGAAGCTCTATTCTTGTGGTTTAAGACTGAGGATTATTCTGCTGTTAAGATTAAGTATCAGTCACACTGTAATAGGGTGTGTCGACCCTAGTAAATGAAAAACAAGTTGTACCACATACTTGATGTAAAGATTGTTCAAGAGCACATACCACAACTAAATCTGTACACTCAGCTTCTAAAAACTTAATTCTACTATATTTTTATATCATTATGATGCTTCATAGACGGGAAAAATGCTTTTCCCTTCCTCCTCACACAAACCCATTCTTGTAAAATGAGAGCACTCCCTGCCCCAGTAGTTAATAGACCCAGTTTGACTGGTTTCTGTGAATGGGTTGAACGACCAATTCTCAGATTTCACAACAGGAAAATCACCACAGAGACTGATCAGGAACAACGGCCTTAGAAGGAAATCAATAAAAGAAAGGGAGCGAGTACATGATAAACAGTGTTATCAATATGTAAATGGAGTGGCAATGTCCAAATAGAGGACAGAGATTATGGCCCTGATTTTGAGGGCAGAGTGAGACTTTAGTTAAAAATTTACAAAATCTACATAATCTCATAAAATTAAATAAAGTGTCATATTAAACACAGAATTTACAGCATGCAGTCATCATGACCCGGCAGTCTGAGCAGGGGCAGGGCCAGAGTGTCCCAACCAAAGTCACAAGCTGACAGGAAGTTTGTTAGTTACTGGCCAATTTGAACCTCTGTATGTATGAGTTGATTGATAATATTTATTGTTGGAAAGTTCATCAAACAACTGAAAAGAGATGTTGAATGACTAAAAAGAGACACATGCACTAGACTACAAAGAGATGCAAAAGCCCCACAAAAACAAGCACAATGACCACAAAGAGATGGAAAATGATTATAACGAGACACAAAACTATAGAAAGATCCAGTAGACTACAAAGATATGGACAAGGACCCAAAACTACAAAGAAAAGCATAATTAGCACAGATGCAAAACAACTAAAAGCATGTGCAAAATGACCAAAAATAGATGCAAAGTGAGAATAAACCAGTGCACTAGACTGAATAGAGATGCAAAAATGATTTCAGATAAGCCAATGTGTCCACAGAGGTGCAAAACAACCAGAAACATAAAACAACAAAAGATGAACAAGACTAAAAAAAAAGCAAAATGACAACAAAGTAATGCAAAACAACTACAAAGAGACACACAAAACTACAAAGAGATACAAAATGGCCACAAAGAAACACAAACAACTACCAAGCGACAAACAAGACTACAAAGAGACAGAAAGCAACAACAAAGAAATGCAACACAATTCCAAAGAAATAAATAAAACTACAAAGAGACACAAAACAACCACAAAGAAATGCAAAACAAATAGACACACAAAACTGAAAGGGACACAAAGTGACCACAGAGAAATGCAAACAACTACAAGGAGACAAACAAAACGACCGCAAAGACACGTAAAACAATAGACACACAAAACTACAAAGAGATACAAAATGACCACAGAGAAACACAAAACAACAAATAGGAACACAAAACTACGAGATGCAAAACAACCACAAAACAATGCAAAACAACCAAAGAGACCATGTCTGTGGACTATTTGGAGTTACATATTGCAGCTATTTATTGACATTATTTAACATCCATTTATTGCACTGAATAATGTATAAACAAGGTAACTAATGTTAATGTACAGTTTATTCTTCCAGGAAACCAGTGCTTTAATTTTGAGTCTTTACACATGTGAACACAAATACATCCCCCTCCTTTAAAACTTTGCCACAGTCTAGCCCCCTCTTTCAAGTTTCTAACCTCAGAGATGTTCATCACACAGATGTCCTCTCAGAATAAAGTTCCACGTTTGCCCCTTCCACTTTTCTTTTGGTGGTGAAGCAAATACACAAACATCCAACAGCGTGATTGAGTGTAAGCAGAGAATTTCATCCTACAGAGAAGGAAACAGAGCTTTATTAGATAAAAATCCTTAACTTCACAACATGTCTTAAAGCTTTAAATGTGAGGATCTGCACCTGTATCTGTAGCATTTTCCAGAACCAGTAGAGGAAAAACTGCTTTGTGCTGCAGATGAAGAATCTCATTTGGGAAGAAACTCTTCCACTGGCACCTCCAGATTTCCAAGATACCAAAAGGTCCAGAACACGAGGCTGAGGAAGATAATGAGGGGTCCTGAGAAGACGAAGAAATCCCAGAAGCTGAGGGGAGCGAAGACCCCGATGAAGAAGAGGATGAGGCCTACTGTATCCAGGAGGACAGCGATGAAGAAAAACAGCAAGCAGCGACCGAGATAGCCGATGCAATCCATGATGGGAGCAGCTGGCTGCACTTACAGCTTCGACAATTATTCACAGCTTTAGCAATTTATCTGTATGACGTGAAAATGTTAGGAGTGAAATAAATTCAGAAGAAACGCTTGTTCCTTTCTCAGTGCCGCCTGTGAGTCTGAGGTGACGCTGATGAGGAGGAAGAGTTTGAACACTCAGGTCACATACCGTTCTCTATCTACATCTCACATTTTTTCATGACACTGTCTGACAGGGGAGAAATGTGTTTCCTTATGATGTCAAGAGATTTTCCGCCTCTATCTGTGTGGCTTCATTTCATAAACATGTTACATTCCAGCATCCTCTGATCCAAGCCTTATCTCCAGCCCACAGGTGGATTTGGAAAAGCCAGAAGTATTCGGCCCGTAGTTTTTTCCTGTGTGGCAGAAAAGTTTTTAAATAACAAAGAGAACCCAGACAAGGAAAAGACTACAAGAAAACTGTCTCTTGCGCAACTCAGCAAATGGGCGTTTCTGTGCCGTTATCTGGCACCAACAGTATTTGTCACGTGTATGTAGAAACACCCTCAAACAACAGATAATATCCAATTACATGTAAACTTTATTCCCAAGAAAAATAATTTACATATGTCACAAAATCGGCACATAAAAATATAAATTTGCTATGTACAAGTTCAAGACCTTTTCTTCCTCTGTGCACAGCCCTTCTGCCTACTGTGGATGCAGGAGGCTTTTCCCTGATTAAGAAATTGTCTTCCCATTTATAAAAGTGACTTTAGTTCACAAGTTCAGTGTTTTCAGTCCGTTGGAGTTTTCTTTTGGAAAGCAGCCCGTGGAGGATGTCCGACCTTCAGCACCAGGAAAGTCGAACATAACCTGTAAGGAAGAGGAGAGAGAGAGAGGGTTTGGTGTATTCGTTCAGCTTAAAATTGACAAAGTACATTAAAAGTAGCAATGGAAATTAATGTGAAGGGAGGGGAAAACACAATTTAAAAGATAAAGTCTTTCTTATATATGCTGTGTAAGGCTTGAGGGAAGATGTAATTTTATTTAGGACCCCCGTATTTTACTGAAAATATGCCTCTGCTTGTGAGATGAAAAATGGAATTATTGTCTGATAGAGTGAATCTGTTAATTAGTTTTTAAAGTAAGACATGACAAGATCTGGAAGATTTCCCTCTTCTAATTCAGATAACATTAAAAACAGAAGTTTTAATGAGTTGACTTTTCTCACTCACTCACACTATGTTGTAGTCTGAGAACTAAGAATATGTTAAGAACAGTAAAGAGTATAAAGGCATGTCTGCCAAGTAAATATGTTTCCAGTAGACTTGGTCACTTTTTTAATCAATATGTTCTCTCCAACTTGAGTTCTTATCAATAAAAAAATCTCAGAGGTAGCTTATTTAATAAATCACTAAGAAATTTTCTATGAGAGAATCTATGTTAGGGCTAAAAAAGTTCATAACAATGTCCTCAAGCCGAATGTAGTATTTTGAATGATTGTTAAGTTTTAAAAAATAAGTTCAATAACAATTAATTGATTGATTAATTATTTCAGCTCTGATCATCTGGATACATAAGAGATACCATAATTGTTTGTAATATAATAATTATAATATATAATAATAATTATTTATATAAGCAAAAAATAGTAGGGGCCCAGGAATGGTGCCCTGAGGTACACCACACTGTAATTTTGCTTTGTGAAAATAGCAATCCAGCACCCCAAGAAACTATTTTCTGAAAACTATATTTCAACCAAATTACTTAAAAAAAGGTCACAATTCATGGCATCAAAAGCTTTTGAGAGATCTATGAAAAGTTGAGAGTTTGTTTCCCAAAGTCCCGTGGCTGGAATGGTCTTTATAGAAACTACACTGGTGGCTGAAAAAGGTAGTATTACAGGGAGCTCCACTTTTTGTTACAGAGCACAGAAAGTGATGAAATTTAATTGCAAAGCCACTTTGTATAACCTCCTCCTTTTGTGGCTGGTTACAAATACCTAGGGAAACACACTGTAGCCTTTTGAACAACACATTAACCATATGCACAGTACTACTTCTTTGGCTACAGCAGGGTTGCCAAATATGACTGGTGATCAAAGGCGTAGGTTTCATTACAACATCTAGGGGGACACATATGAAATGGTGGTTTAGGGGTCCTCTGCCAGAAAATTTTGAGCATCAAACACTTAATTTCCTGCATTCTGGTGCATCTTTCTGCATCAATCTGTGGTTTAATGAATGTCTAATTTTGTCAAAACATTAGTCCTTGGCTAGTTTTAGTGTATACTTTAATTGGGATGCCCTCTGCAACCCCCCCACCCCCAAAATTCCCCACTGCTTCCCCTCTTCCACCACCAAATTTAATGAACACACACGAGAGCAGTATCAATCCTCTGATCTAACTTCCTGAAAAAAGTGAATATGAATATTCCAAAATGTTGTACCAAGTCTTTTCCTGAAATGTTCTTGCTCCACGTTTGAGATAAAGACTGTTACGAAACACAAATAAATCCCTCCCTCATTACCAGCTTACAGTCCTGTGTTGATATTACACAACAACATGAATACATGTGCAGATAAGGCAATCGTCACAACCGCAACCCAATCTCATGTCGCTTATCCATGTAAGCCACTATCAAATCCGATAGATCAACATGTTGCTTATGACTTATAATGTAGAGAGGCAGTTAGCTGCTACAATAGTAATGTTGTCTTTAGGTGGAGGCCTGTGTTCATTGGAGGCATGTCCAGTGATAAAACCCTTTATGTTAACTCTTGGTGAAGGTTTAAGGCTAGACTTAAGAAACACAGAGTTCTCATTTCCGCAGTTGAGCACCACCTGCATACAATGTGTTTTTTTTTATCACTTACACAAAACTACATACTAATTCTAAGCAGGTACGTAATTTATCGACTGCATCTAATGACAAAATAAACTAAATAATAATGATAATGAAACACAAAAAATTATAAATGTTTGGAAATAAGTTTGCTTTTCCAGTGGCATTTTATAGCTGCCATCTGATTTATGTTGTAATTACTTTTTCTCACTGTGGTGTTTCCTATACCATTGCCTTGGGGAAGGGGGGGCAGCAGGAGCCCACTGCCCCCTGTGAAAGAAAGAAAGAAAATATTTTATTTATGTTATTTACCTAATTTATGTTTACACATACACATTTCATTTCAGCTCAGTGTGAGAGACTTTAGAGCATTTTGCTGTCATTTACGGACTCCTCCCTGCGTTTCACTGAAGGCCTAGCTTCACTTGTTCATACACAAAGTGACACAAAGGCAATGGAGAGACAGTAGAAATGACCGTTACTTGAGTTAACAACTCAATATGTTACATGCAATTAAAGCAAGTTCCCAGAAACTGAAGAAAGACAGACATCAACCACCCCAAACCTCTCAAAATTAAGCTACAATTACGGCTGGGCGATTTAGAGAAAATCAAATACATTTTTTGGACCAAATACCTCAATATCGATATTGCAACGATATCATAGGGTTGGCTATTGATGCTTTCGCAAAATATTTATTTACACATTTGCATTTTTGATAAATAATCATCAGTAATTAGGGTAAAGGCAAATAATAGAACAGCTAGAATGATGTAGAAAATGACATCACTTTACTGTAATGCAGCCTTTAAAACCAGAAAAAGACAACACTTACAATATCCAAATTCTAAAACAATATTTACTCTCATATCATGATATCAATAAAATATCAATATATTGTCAAGTCCCAACTAAAATATCTGCATTTTTCAAACACACCGCATCTGGCGACAGTAGCAAGGATGCTAGCAGCTTTTAGTGATGGCTTATTGACTTTTCTGCATCGAGACATAATCTTAAAAGAGGGAAGAATCAATTCCCCCCACACCCCATTGTGTGGTGCAATATTGTGTCATTTTTGGTTAGTAAAAAAGATCAAAGTATGTTGATTTCTAACTGCAATAACAATATTGCCAACACACCACAATCTTGTGTTTCTGCAAACCATGCTCATTATGTAGCAGATATGTTTAACCTTACATTTCAACAACACCATGGTTAACATGGTTAGTTTTAGGCACAAAAGGTCTTGGTTATGGTTAGGAAAAGTTTGGGCTAAAACTACCCAGTTTTTGGGGCACAGTCCCCTTTAGAAAAGCAGTGATGTCTCAGTAAAAGACAAATGCTGTTCATGCCACTATCCTGGCAGAAAACTCAGCTATGTCTCAGTATAAATGACCCCGTTTCATGGCACTATCTCTGGTGGAAATACAGTCATAGGTCACTAAAAAATGCCCATGTTTAGAGGCTAAAAAGCCACTGGAAACACTGTAATGGGTCAATGAAAAGCACCAATGTTCAGGGGCTGCAAAGCTTCAATGCCAACATGTTCCTCTGGCAACTGGGCTGTAAAAGTATACTTTTAGAATATGGAATTGGGAACAGCCATGGATTCTTTTCCCAAAGTTTAGTCAATTTTGTTCAATTTTGTAAATTCTCTTGTCTTACATAATGGTCTAAATTCTGTTTCAAAGCCTTTTCTACACCTGCATATTTTCTGGTGGATGAAAATAAAAATCCCTTTATTATATTTATATTTAAATCAATACTTGTGGCCTACAGGTAGAGACGTCATTAAAAGTCAGCATTAGAAACCTCCAAAGTGCAAACTAGACAGTCAACTTCAACTCAGGATTCAGGATGTCAAACAGCCTAGGACATGACTTGAGTGGCCTGAATAGCCTTTAACACAGTGAGGTTACAGTAAGGCACCTGCCACATTGTTCAGTATGCACTGTTTGTTCTTGAGCACGCCATTTCACACAATGCCATATCTCAAGATCATTAGCCAGGTTAGATAATATGGGAATCAGGCTGGGGCCTATTAAAGTTAACTATCTGGAACTAGTGGATGGAGGGAGTGTGCATGAAGCAGACTTATATATGATCGCTGCATTTGGTGGCTGAGTGAGGAGGCCCAGCCATACCTATACCTACCCACTGCACTCCATTCCACCGGATCAATAAGCACTGCTGAGTTCCATTAAAATGCAATTGCGCCTTTTGGCCCAAAGGGTGTCTGGCTTGCCACCCGGTTACAAGCAAACTGTCGGCTAAAATAATGCAGAACTGTGAAGGTGAGCAGAAACGGTCAGGCTCATTAATTAAAAGCTGCCACGGGCCACTGAAGATCTTTTCACAGCAGCCGGGGAAAGGAAAAAAAATGATATTATTACAGATATTCATGAGCAGAGTGAGCAGACAGGGTCCTGAGGGGGAGTAGTGTTTGTGTGAGGGCGCCCATTCCTCAGGACCAGCTTCACTGTGGGTGTCATCTGATCACTGACAATAATGTGAGACATTTCATAATTATGACTGGGGTGAGAGCAGAGGGGGGGCTGCCATGCCAACGTGCAATAAGGATGGCAACGGTGATGATGAAAGAGTTACAGCTGTGGCAGTGAGCAGCTAATGACGAGCAAAACAGCAGCAGACTGACAGAGGGGTGAAAGCAGGGCAATGTGCTGAATATTTATGTCTTTCAATTATGATTGTTTGTTGGTTCCACGGGCCCAGACTTTCAGAGGATCATACATTTTTCAGAGGCTTGCTTTAACTTTTAGAGAATGTAACAGGTTATAGTGTCAGGAGACAGAGTGGGCTAAGGGAAATGGTTTTCAAAGCCTCAGCAGCAAGTAACAATAATAGACTGTAGACAGGGAGGATGTTGTGGTGGCCCCGGGTTAGGGAATGATGAGGAGGTGAAATACGCACCATCTCGTGTCAGAGGAGCCTCTCTGCTTTGCCATCCGCCGCCTGCAAAGCCACGTCTGAGCACTTCAACACCCCCAACTCCACGTTTTTGTCAACTGGCGATGCGCCCTCGGTCCATCCATCAAACCCTCTGTTGTCGTGACCCAACACTGCTCCACTGCCGCTGCTGTCTTCCCACGTAACTCGACCCGGCTGAACACACCGCACAGTCCCGTTCATCTCCTTCCCGTTCCCAATGCTCTTCTTCTTCTCCTCCCCAGCTTCCAGAGGTTTCTTGCCGCCTTTGGAGAGCCTCTCGGACAGCTTCCTGGCCCAGTGCGTAAAGTTGATGTCCAAGTCCAGAGAGCTCGTCCTATCCTCCGCGTACAACTGGACGTTCCCCGTGTACCACAAAACCCACCAAAACAAACTGAGGAAAATCACGAGCGAGCCCGTGTAGATGAGGAAATCCCCATAGAAGTGACCGTCCACGTTCAGGTTGCCAAAAATCCCCACCAGAAGTACAGTCAGACCAATTGCATCAAAAACAAGGGCGAGGAAGAACATCGGCGCGCAGTTCCCCACGCAGCTGTGGGCCATGCCGGAGGAGAGATGAGAGCCCGAGTAACGGCGCTGAACACCTTAACCTGTTTTTCAGGACGCACATTTCCCCCACCTTGCACCTGTATGGCGTTTACCTGTGAGCAGGCCCCGCCCTTTATCTACGTCACTGTATTCGGTGGGCACCCACGGGGCTCAGATCAGCATGCTGCCTTCAAATGCACAACGTACATTTCAAATGTCGACTCATGGGGAAAACAAAATACTGTTCACCTCAGGTTTTACATGGTTCTGGATTTTTCTGGCTGCGCGCACATCTCACATAATAAGCAGCTACCATTTACACCTTCGTCCAAATCACAACATTTTTCTTTGGAACTAGTCTCTACTGAAAAAGCAGTGCTCATGAAAACTCCACAAAGATATCCTTTCCATGTTTTAAAGGAACACTAATACGCAAAAATGATCATTTGTATATAAATTACTTACCACGTGTTATGTTGAATGGTGAGCGGAGAATCCAGAAAAGGTGAAAGGTAAGTAAACAGCATTTAACAACAACATCAAAACGTGTTTACAAACTCTCACATAACTCCTGCAGTATAAGTTTCATTTATCCAGTCATATCCTTAATACTTCCCAAACACATGCATTTTTGCTAAAAGTTGCAATATAAAACACTTCCACCTGAGCAGAGCACCCTGAGCACATTATTCAGCTGTGCATGAGACTGTTTGTATTGACCTGTTTTAAATAGTGAGGTTTTAGCAAAATGTAGCTATCTTTGGAAAGTACTAAGGATATGACATGAGACATGGATTACACTGCCTGAGTTGTGTGAGAGTTGGTAAACAGATGTTTTGATATAGTTTTAATGCTGTCCCTGTTTACTTAAATTCATGAAGAATGTTTGCCTTTTTTGGATTCTCCATTCAACGTGGGGACGCTCAAGAAAAACAAGGTTTTATTAAAAAAAAATCAAAGTAACATGCGGTGAGTAATTGATATACAAATGGTCGTTTGGCATTTCGTTAAACTATCACTGTTTAAACATGTCAGTCTCATGTACGACTGAGTAGTATGCACAGGCATGCGAAATGCATGTGTTTAAGAAGTACTGAGAATGCCACTGGATAAATGAGGACCACACAAACTCACAACTCATGCAGTATAATTGAAGTCTCGATGACTTCATTCATGAAGAATGTTTACCTTTTTTAGATTCTCCTTCTACTCTGAGGCATGGGAGATAAACATTTGCAAATTCAAGGTAACACGTGAATTATTAGTACACAAGTAATCATTTTAATACAAACTACATTTCAGTCATTTTATGCCTGGTGACAGGAAACAAAGATCAACTTGAGAACATAGGACTTAGTGTAGAGGTCACGAGCTCATGAGCACCCCTGCAAATGTCCACCCTCCAGACTGAGCCCTTGGAAACTTAAGCTGTATGTACTGTGACATGTTTGCCATCATTAACTTTGAGAGCTTGAGCATGCTGAAAGACATGCTTCAATTCTGTTTTATTCATTGCTGTGGAAACATTTGACAGACTCCTGTCATGTACAGTGATTACTGCAACATTTGCCTCATGTTTTGACTTAAGCCTTAGTTGGCAATTGAAAAACACATCTGCATTACAACTGTAATTATATCACTGAAGTCTGGCCAAGTCTGCACCCCGTGTAGACTCTTGAAGTCTGCATGTTGTCTGCTCCAGCCTCCTTGTAGACTGGTTGATTTGTGGATTTGGACAGCCCTCACTCTGCAAGTGTGAAGTCCAGACATTTGGAATCAGCCTCAATTCGAGTACCATTAAGTTGTGAAGACGAGGTTCCCAGAGGATGAATTTGAAAGAAACTAAGATCCCCTGATTTTCCCCCTCTAATGCCACCATGAGGTTCTCATTTGTGGTTTTGAATGTAGTAGCTATTGGGTGTACTGGCATGAAGTTTGGTAAACACATTACTCCTCAGGATGAAATGTAACTTTAGTGATCCCTTAACTTTTGATCCACCACCAGGTCAATTTTAATTTTTTTTTTTGGTACTCAAGTTTAACACCAGCAAAACTGACATTCCCTCTGCTGAAATTTGAGTTTAGTACTAATCAGCAGATGTTAGCTTTATAAACCTTTGAATAGGTAACCTATTGAGACATGGGGTCTCATTTTTAGCCCTTGGAAAGAATGAGAAAATTACCAACAGGACATTCATAGACAAGTGCCAAGGTGATGTTAACACCCACAGAAAGTTTAAAGGTGAGAAATTTAAATACAAGTGATGGTAGGTGCATTTTAAACCTGAAGTGATAAGTTAGCTTCTGACTGAGGCCAACAAACAAGTCCGTGGCTTGATGCCAAATTTTGTGCAGATTTCAGATACAAAAGAAAAAAAAAAAGACAGACATTGGAGACTGATAGATACAAGATTACAAGATTAATTTTAATTGACAAGTGACAATGGCTCAGTTGAAAGCAGTCTTTGAAGAACCTCCAGTGTTGCGATGCCTGAAACACAAGAAAAATCTATATTTTGAAACCTGGAAAAAATGTGAGCTGGAAACATTGATGCTTTTGGAAATGCATTACAGCTTACCGATTTGAAGCCCTTTGGGAAGCAACTCCTTGGGCAAAAGTTGGATAATTGTAACGTGGCTGCTGAGAAACCTTAGGCTGCTTGGGCATGTAACGTGGCTGCTGGAGCACCTGTGGCCTCTGTGGCTGCTTGGGCTGGTAGGGTGGCCTGTGGAGCATCTTGGGAAAGTAAAGAGACCTTTGGGGCAGCTTGGGCCATTTGTGCACATAGCTGGGCTGCTTTGGCCACTGGGACTGAGGTTGCTTGGGTGGATAGCTTGGCTGCTGGGGCAACTGCGGTTGAGGCTGCTTGGGCTTCTTGGGAAAGTAGAAAGTTCTTTGGGGCTGCTGGGGCCGCTTGGGTGGATAGCTAGGCTGCTGGGGCACCTGCGGCTGAGGCTGCTTGGGTGGATAGCTAGGCTGCTGGGGCGCCTGTGGCTGAGGCTGCTTGGGTGGATAGCTAGGCTGCTGCGGCACCTGCGGCTGCTGGGATGGGAAGCTAGGCTGCTGGGGCACCTGCAGCTGCTGGGGCTGCTGGGCTGGGAAGCTAGGCTGCTGGGGCACCTGCGGTTGAGGCTGCTTGGGTGGAAAGCTAGGCTGCTGCGGCACCTGTGGCTGCTGGGATGGGAAGCTAGGCTGCTGGGGCACCTGCGGCTGCTGGGATGGGAAGCTAGGCTGCTGGGATGGGAAGCTAGGCTGCTGGGATGGGAAGCTAGGCTGCTGGGGCTGCTGGGATGGGAAGCTAGGCTGCTGGGGCACCTGCGGCTGCTGGGATGGGAAGCTAGGCTGCTGCGGCACCTGCGGCTGCTGGGATGGGAAGCTAGGCTGCTGCGGCACCTGCGGCTGCTGGGATGGGAAGCTAGGCTGCTGGGGCACCTGCGGCTGCTGGGATGGGAAGCTAGGCTGCTGCGGCACCTGCGGCTGCTGGGATGGGAAGCTAGGCTGCTGCGGCTTCTGGGGCTGCTGGGATGGGAAGCTAGGCTGCTGGGGCACCTGCGGCTGCTGGGATGGGAAGCTAGGCTGCTGAGGCACCTGCAGCTGCTGGGATGGGAAGCTAGGCTGCTGAGGCACCTGCAGCTGCTGGGATGGGAAGCTAGGCTGCTGAGGCACCTGCGGTTGAGGCTGCTTGGGTGGAAAGCTAGGCTGCTGAGGCACCTGCGGTTGAGGCTGCTTGGGTGGAAAGCTAGTCTGCTGCGGCACCTGTGGCTGCTGGGCTGGGAAGCTAGGTTGCTGCGGCTTCTGTGGCTGCTGGGATGGGAAGCTAGGCTGCTGCGGCTTCTGGGGCTGCTGGGATGGGAAGCTAGGCTGCTGGGGCACCTGCGGCTGCTGGGATGGGAAGCTAGGCTGCTGAGGCACCTGCTGCTGCTGGGATGGGAAGCTAGGCTGCTGCGGCACCTGCGGCTGCTGAGGCTGCTGGGCTGGGAAGCTAGGCTGCTGGGGCACCTGCGGTTGAGGCTGCTGGGATGGGAAACTAGGCTGCTGGGGCACCTGCGGTTGAGGCTGCTGGGATGGGAAGCTAGGCTGCTGGGGCACCTGCAGCTGCTTGGGTGGATAGCTAGGCTGCTGGGGCACCTGCAGCTGCTGGGATGGGAAGCTAGGTTGCTGGGGCACCTGCGGTTGAGGCTGCTTGGGTGGATAGCTAGGCTGCTGGGATGGGAAGCTAGGCTGCTGCGGCACCTGTGGCTGCTGGGCTGGGAAGCTAGGTTGCTGGGGCACCTGGGCTGGGAAGCTAGGCTGCTGCGGCACCTGGGCTGGGAAGCTAGGCTGCTGCGGCACCTGCGGTTGAGGCTGCTGGGATGGGAAACTAGGCTGCTGGGGCACCTGCGGTTGAGGCTGCTGGGATGGGAAGCTAGGCTGCTGGGGCACCTGCAGCTGCTTGGGTGGATAGCTAGGCTGCTGGGGCACCTGCAGCTGCTGGGATGGGAAGCTAGGTTGCTGGGGCACCTGCGGTTGAGGCTGCTTGGGTGGATAGCTAGGCTGCTGGGATGGGAAGCTAGGCTGCTGGGGCCGCTGAGGCCGCTGGGACGGGAAGCTAGGCTGCTGGGGCCGCTGAGGCCGCTGAGGTCGCTTGGCTGGGAAGCTAGGCTGCTGGGGCCGCTGAGGCCGCTGAGGTCGCTTGGCTGGGAAGCTAGGCTGCTGGGGCCGCTGGGACGGGAAGCTAGGCTGCTGGGGCCGCTGAGGCCGCTGGGACGGGAAGCTAGGCTGCTGGGGCTGCTGAGGCCGCTGGGATGGGAAGCTAGGCTGCTGGGATGGATAGCTAGGCTGCTGTGGCACCTGCAGCTTTTGCTCAGGCTGCTGGGGTTGATATCCAGAGTCTGCTACCTGTGGCTGTTAAAGACAACTAAATGAATACCGGGATTGTAGCACATATTGGTAGTTTGGTTGTTGTGATTTAGCTTCATTCTGGTAACTGAGAGTTAGTGTTATGTTCCATCTACTTGCCTTATTTGCATTTGAGGTTGAACCACCACTAGCAAGTGGTCCATTTCTCCATGAGGATCCATCTCCAGTGTTGAAGCCACTTGAATCTGGTTGATAGCCTACAACTGGCATTTCATTATCTCCATACTTCCCAGTAGATCCAATACCATCAGCTGTAGAGCACATATTTTAGTCCATGCATCCAACAACTGAAGTAGTTTAACAGTATGATAATACTTACCATTTGCTTGTCTTCCAATAGCTAGCAAGGACAACAGCAAACACCTAGACAGACATCCCATTGTTAATAAATACTCAGCATCTAGTTTAAGAATCAAAATTATAATAATTGAAAACTTACCTCAAAAGAAATCCCATGGCTCCAGCCACAGTTGTAGGCCAGTGAAGCAACAAACACAGTCCCTTCTGTCAGCTCCTACCAAGCCACACAACTCAACCAGACTGAACCCAAGAAGTGACTAAAGAAACACTGGAGCTCTTTTGAAGCTCATCCACCTCACCTTGTTGATTAACAGGACACAGGTGAGTGTAGTTGAAGGCAGGTGTGGCTCATCATATGACAGGAGAGGTCCACTGCATTATGGGGACTAGAAAGGGCTGGCTCAGGAACTTTCAGCATTTCATTTTTGAAAAAGTTTGTTGTGAATCTTTTAGGTGTCCTGAAAGAGTGCAAATATGTGGTTGGCTTTTTTCATCATGTGTTATTTCAACCACAGTCAATATTCCATGCCTTTAACTATTTGCTTTAGTAAATATCCAGATGAGGGTGGAATAAACTCACTCACACCTCATCCATAGTAAAATAATACTTTGTGTTTGACCAGATTAATGTCTCATATTTCATTAATTATATTTTAAAACTGGATTGACAAATACCTTAATTTGGTGGTTGCACTTGGTGGATATTTATTGAATCAAAAAAATATTATGTGAGTTTTTTTTCCAAACATAAAATTCAGACACCACCACCCATCCACCCTTAGCTTTCATTTATATAACATGGGCAATTTCACATTGGCTCTTGGTCATTAGCCTTATAGTGACAGAGATGGAGTCTCCAGCAACCATTTCCAAATCCAGTGTTATAGACCGATCAGGCCATATATTCATACACAAAAGCTTCAATTCTGTTTTATTCATTGCCGTGGAAACATTTGACAACTCCTGCCATGTACAGTGATTACTGCAACATTTTCCTCATGTTTTAATTTTACACAAGTCTAAGTCGGCAATTGAAAAACACATCTGTATTACAACTGTAATTAGGCTCGTTCGAGATGAGCCAGGCCTGCGCAGATTCGATCACCAGCGATCGGCGCACAGTGCATGCCGGTTAGTTTTGTGTCCGACTTCACCTCGACTTGCTCTGACGTATTACAAAAGTGGACGGCGATAAAATCGCGAGTTTGGTTTAGATGTCGACTCAACAATATGACGTATATATACGTTTTATTTGTCCGATCTGAAGGTTTATTCTCTTATCAGAATACATGTTATGTGACTGATGGAGGCTGAAAACAAGCTTATAAGTCTGACAGTATTTTAATAAAGTGACATCATATCGGACAGGATGTAAGTGTTTTTGTGACTTCCTGTACGGACTGAGGGCTGCTGGAAACTGTCAGGAAACTGTCCGACTTGATAGCGGCTATTTGTCACCGCCTCCTGCTGTGGCCGCCTGCTCTTGTCTACTTTCCAGGCGAGGCGCAGTTCATCTCGAACGAGCCTAATATGTCACTGAAATCTGGCCAAGTCTGCACCCCATGTAGACTCTTGAAGTCTGCATGTTGTCTGCTCCAGCCTCCTTGTAGACTGGTTGATTTGTGGATTTGGACAGCCCTCACTCTGCAAGTGTGAAGTCCAGACATTTGGAATCAGCCTCAATTCTTTACTTGAATTTTTGGCCAATCACACTGAAATACAACAGGTAAATTGAGTACCATTAAGTTGTGAAGACGAGGTTCCCAGAGGATGAATTTGAAAGAAACTAAGATCCCCTGATTTTCCCCCTCTAATGCCACCATGAGGTTCTCATTTGTGGTTTTGAATGTAGTAGCTATTGGGTGTACTGGCATGAAGTTTGGTAAACACATTACTCCTCAGGATGAAATGTAACTTTAGTGATCCCTTAACTTTTGAGCCACCGTCAGGTCAAAATTTTAATTTTTCAGTACTCAAGTTTAACACCAGCAAAACTGACATTCCCTCTGCTGAAATTTGAGTTTAGTACTAATCAGCAGATGTTAGCTTCATAAACCTTTGAATAGGTAACCTATTGAGACATGGGGTCTCATTTTTAGCCCTTGGAAAGAATGAGAAAATGACCAACAAGGACATTCATAGATGAGTGCGAAGGTGATGTTAACACCCACAGAAAGTTTAAAGGTTAGAAATTTAAATACAAGTGATGGTAGGTGCATTTTAAACCTGAAGTGATAAGTTAGCTTCTGACTGAGGCCAACAAACAAGTCCATGACTTGATGCCAAACTTTGTGCAGATTTCAGTTACAAAAGAAAAAAAAAGACAGACATTGGAGACTGAAGGATACAAGATTAATTTTAATTGACAAGTGACAATGGCTCAGTTGAAAGCAGTCTTTGAAGAACCTCCAGTGTTGCGATGCCTGAAACACAAGAAAAATCAATATTTTGAAACCTGTAAAAAATGTGAGCTGGAAACATTGATGCTATTGGAAATACGTCGCAGCTTACCGATTTGAAGCCCTTTGGGAAGCAACTCCTTGGGCAAAAGTTGGATAATTGTAACGTGGATGCTGAGAAACCTTAGGCTGCTTGGGCATGTAGCGTGGCTGCTGGAGCACATGTGGCCTCTGTGGCTGCTTGGGCTGGTAGGGTGGCCTGTGGAGCATCTTGGGAAAGTAAAGAGACCTTTGGGGCAGCTTGGGCCATTTGTGCTGCTTTGGCCACTGGGACTGAGGTTGCTTGGGTGGATAGTTTGGCTGCTGGGGCACCTGTGGTTGAGGCTGCTTGGGCTTCTTGGGAAAGTAGAAAGTTCTTTGGGGCTGCTGGGGCCGCTTGGTTGGATAGCTAGGCTGCTGTGGCACCTGCGGCTGCTGAGGCTGCTGGGCTGGGAAGCTAGGCTGCTGGGGCACCTGCGGCTGAGGCTGCTTGGGTGGATAGCTAGGCTGCTGGGGCGGGAAGCTAGGCTGCGGTTGAAGCTGCTTGGGTGGATAGCTAGGCTGCTGGGGCACCTGCGGCTGAGGCTGAGGCTGCTTGGGTGGATAGCTAGGCTGCTGCGGCACCTGCGGCTGCTGGGATGGGAAGCTAGGCTGCTGCGGCACCTGCGGCTGCTGGGATGGGAAACTAGGCTGCTGCGGCACCTGCGGCTGCTGGGATGGGAAACTAGGCTGCTGGGGCACCTGCGGCTGAGGCTGCTTGGGTGGATAGCTAGGCTGCTGGGGCACCTGCGGCTGAGGCTGCGGCTGCTTGGGTGGATAGCTAGGCTGCTGGGGCACCTGCGGCTGCTGGGATGGGAAGCTAGGCTGCTGGGATGGGAAGCTAGGCTGCTGGGATGGGAAGCTAGGCTGCTGGGGCACCTGCTTGGGTGGATAGCTAGGCTGCTGGGGCGGGAAGCTAGGCTGCGGTTGAAGCTGCTTGGGTGGATAGCTAGGCTGCTGGGGCACCTGTGGCTGCTTGGGTGGATAGCTAGGCTGCTGGGGCACCTGTGGCTGAGGCTGCTTGGGTGGATAGCTAGGCTGCTGGGGCACCTGCGGCTGAGGCTGAGGCTGCTTGGGTGGATAGCTAGGCTGCTGCGGCACCTGCGGCTGCTGGGATGGGAAGCTAGGCTGCTGCGGCACCTGCGGCTGCTGGGATGGGAAACTAGGCTGCTGGGGCACCTGCGGCTGCTGGGATGGGAAACTAGGCTGCTGCGGCACCTGTGGCTGCTGGGATGGGAAACTAGGCTGCTGGGGCACCTGCGGCTGAGGCTGCTTGGGTGGATAGCTAGGCTGCTGGGGCACCTGCGGCTGAGGCTGCGGCTGCTTGGGTGGATAGCTAGGCTGCTGGGGCACCTGCGGCTGCTGGGATGGGAAGCTAGGCTGCTGGGATGGGAAGCTAGGCTGCTGGGGCACCTGCGGCTGAGGCTGCTTGGGTGGATAGCTAGGCTGCTGGGGCACCTGCTTGGGTGGATAGCTAGGCTGCTGGGATGGGAAGCTAGGCTGCTGGGGCACCTGCGGCTGCTGGGGTGGGAAGCTAGGCTGCTGGGGCACCTGCGGCTGCTGGGGTGGGAAGCTAGGCTGCTGGGGCACCTGCGGCTGCTGGGATGGATAGCTAGGCTGCTGGGGCACCTGCTTGGGTGGATAGCTAGGCTGCTGGGGCACCTGCTTGGGTGGATAGCTAGGCTGCTGGGGCACCTGCGGCTGCTGGGATGGGAAGCTAGGTTGCTGGGGCACCTGAGGCTGCTGGGGCGGGAAGCTAGGCTGCTGGGGCACCTGCGGCTGAGGCTGAGGCTGCTTGGGTGGATAGCTAGGATGCTGCGGCACCTGCGGCTGAGGCTGCTTGGGTGGATAGATAGGCTGCTGGGGCACCTGTGGCTGCTTGGGTGGATAGCTAGGCTGCTGCGGCACCTGCGGCTGAGGCTGCTTGAGTGGATAGCTAGGCTGCTGGGATGGGAAGCTAGGCTGCTGGGGCACCTGTGGTTGCTGGGGCGGAAAGCTAGGCTGCTGGGGCACCTGCGGCTGAGGCTGCTTGGGTGGATAGCTAGGCTGCTGGGGCACCTGCTTGGGTGGATAGCTAGGCTGCTGGGGCACCTGCTTGGGTGGATAGCTAGGCTGCTGGGGCACCTGCGGCTGAGGCTGAGGCTGCTTGGGTGGATAGCTAGGCTGCTGGGGCACCTGCGGCTGCTGGGAGGGGAAGCTAGGCTGCTGCGGCACCTGCGGCTGAGGCTGCATGGGTGGATAGCTAGGCTGCTGGGGCACCTGCGGCTGCTGGGATGGGAAGCTAGGCTGCTGGGGCACCTGTGGCTGAGGCTGCTTGGGTGGATAGCTAGGTTGCTGGGGCACCTGCGGCTGCATGGGTGGATAGCTAGGCTGCTGGGGCACCTGCGGCTGCTTGGGTGGATAGCTAGGCTGCTGGGGCACCTGCGGCTGCTTGGGTGGATAGCTAGGCTGCTGTGGCACCTGCGGCTGAGGCTGCTTGGGTGGATAGCTAGGCTGCTGGGGTACCTGTGGCTGCTGGGATGGGAAGCTAGGCTGCTGGGGCACCTGTGGCTGCTTGGGTGGATAGCTAGGCTGCTGGGATGGGAAGCTAGGCTGCTGGGGCACCTGTGGTTGCTGGGGCGGAAAGCTAGGCTGCTGGGGCACCTGCGGCTGAGGCTGCTTGGGTGGATAGCTAGGCTGCTGGGGCACCTGCTTGGGTGGATAGCTAGGCTGCTGGGGCACCTGCGGCTGAGGCTGAGGCTGCTTGGGTGGATAGCTAGGCTGCTGGGGCACCTGCGGCTGCTGGGATGGGAAGCTAGGCTGCTGGGGCACCTGCGGCTGAGGCTGAGGCTGCTTGGGTGGATAGCTAGGCTGCTGGGGCACCTGCGGCTGCTGGGATGGGAAGCTAGGCTGCTGGGGCACCTGCAGCTGAGGCTGAGGCTGAGGCTGCGGCTGCTTGGGTGGATAGCTAGGTTGCTGGGGCACCTGCGGCTGCATGGGTGGATAGCTAGGCTGCTGCGGCACCTGCGGCTGAGGCTGCTTGGGTGGATAGCTAGGCTGCTGGGGCACCTGTGGCTGCATGGGTGGATAGCTAGGCTGCTGCGGCACCTGCGGCTGAGGCTGCTTGGGTGGATAGCTAGGCTGCTGGGGCACCTGTGGCTGCTTGGGTGGATAGCTAGGCTGCTGGGATGGGAAGCTAGGCTGCTGGGGCACCTGTGGTTGCTGGGGCGGAAAGCTAGGCTGCTGGGGCACCTGCGGCTGAGGCTGCTTGGGTGGATAGCTAGGCTGCTGGGGCACCTGCTTGGGTGGATAGCTAGGCTGCTGGGGCACCTGCGGCTGAGGCTGAGGCTGCTTGGGTGGATAGCTAGGCTGCTGGGGCACCTGCGGCTGAGGCTGAGGCTGCTTGGGTGGATAGCTAGGCTGCTGGGGAACCTGCGGCTGCTGGGATGGGAAGCTAGGCTGCTGGGGCACCTGTGGCTGAGGCTGAGGCTGCTTGGGTGGATAACTAGGCTGCTGGGGCACCTGCAGCTGAGGCTGAGGCTGCGGCTGCTTGGGTGGATAGCTAGGTTGCTGGGGCACCTGCGGCTGCATGGGTGGATAGCTAGGCTGCTGGGGCACCTGCGGCTGCATGGGTGGGAAGCTAGGCTGCTGGGGCACCTGCGGCTGAGGCTGCTTGGGTGGATAGCTAGGCTGCTGGGGCACCTGCGGCTGAGGCTGCTTGGGTGGATAGCTAGGCTGCTGGGGCACCTGCGGCTGAGGCTGCTTGGGTGGATAGCTAGGCTGCTGGGGCACCTGTGGCTGAGGCTGCTTGGGTGGGAAGCTAGGCTGCTGGGGCACCTGTGGCTGAGGCTGCTTGGGTGGGAAGCTAGGCTGCTGCGGCACCTGTGGCTGCTGGGATGGGAAGCTAGGCTGCTGCGGCACCTGTGGCTGCTGGGATGGGAAGCTAGGCTGCTGCGGCACCTGTGGCTGAGGCTGCCTGGGTGGGAAGCTAGGCTGCTGGGGCACCTGCGGCTGTTGCTCAGGCTGCTGGGGTTGATATCCAGAGTCTGCTACCTGTGGCTGTTAAAGACAACTAAATGAATAACAGGATTGTAGCACATATTGGTAGTTTGGTTGTTGTCATTTAGCTTCATTCTGGTAACTGAGAGTTAGTGTAATGTTCCATCTACTTGCCTTATTTGCATTTGAGGTTGAACCACCACTAGCAAGTGGTCCATTTCTCCATGAAGATCCATCTCCAGTGTTGAAGCCACTTGAATCTGGTTGATAGCCTGCAACTGGCATTTCATTATCTCCATACTTCCCAGTAGATCCAATACCATCAGCTGTAGAGCACATATTTTAGTCCATGCATCCAACAACTGAAGTAGTTTAACAGTATGATAATACTTACCATTTGCTTGTCTTCCAATAGCCAGCAAGGACAACAGCAAACACCTAGACAGACATCCCATTGTCAGTAAATGCTCAGCATCTAGTTCAAGAATCAAAATGATAATAATTGAAAACTTACCTCAAAAGAAACCCCATGGCTCCAGCCACAGTTGTAGGCCAGTGAAGCAACAAACACAGTCCCTTCTGTCAGCTCCTACCAAGCCACACAACTCAACCAGACTGAACCCAAGAAGTGACTAAAGAAACATTGGAGCTCTACTGAAGCTCATCCACCTCACCTTGTTGATTAACAGGACACAGGTGAGTGTAGTTGAAGGCAGGTGTGGCTCATCATATGACAGGAGAGGTCCACTGCATTATGGGGACTAGAAAGGGCTGGCTCAGGAACTTTCAGCATTTCATTTTTGAAAAAGTTTGTTGTGAATCTTTTAGGTGTCCTGAAAGAGTGCAAATATGTGGTTGGCTTTTTTCATCATGTGTTATTTCAACCAGTCAATATTCCATGCCTTTAAATATTTTCTTTAGTAAATATCCAGATGAGGGTGGAATAAACTCACTCACACCTCATCCATAGTAAAATAATACTTGGTGTTTGACCAGATTAATGTCTCATATTTCATTAATTATATTTTAAAACTTGATTGACAAATACCTTAATTTGGTGGTTACACTTGGTGGATATTTATTGAATCAAAAAAATATTATGTGGGTTTTTTCCAAACATTTCTCTCAAATATTGTTCACAAATCTGTCTAAATCTGTGTTAGTGAGCACTTCTCCTTTGCCGAGATAATCCATCCCACCTCACAGGTGTGGCATATCAAGATGCTGATTAGACAGCATGAATATTGCACAGGTGTGCCTTAGGCTGGCCACAATAAAAGGCCACTCTGAAATGTTCAGTTTTATCACATAGCACAATACCACAGATGTCGCAAGTTTTGAGGGAGCGTGCAATTGGAATGCTGACTGCAGGAATGTCCACCAGAGCTGTTGCCCGTGAATTGAATGTTCATTTCTCTACCATAAGCCGTCTCCAAAGGTGTTTCAGACAATTTGGCAGTACATCCAACCGGCCTCACAACCGCAGACCACGTGTAACCACACCAGCCCAGGACCTCCACATCCAGCATGTTCACCTCCAAGATCGTCTGAGACCAGCCACCCGGACAGCTGCTGCAACAATCGGTTTGCATAACCAAATAATTTCTGCACAAACTGTCAGAAACCGTCTCAGGGAAGCTCATCTGCATGCTCGTCGTCCTCATCGGGGTCTCGACCTGACTGCAGTTCGTTGTCGTAACCGACTTGAGTGGGCAAATGCTCACATTCGATGGCGTCTGGCACATTGGAGAGGTGTTCTCTTCACGGATGAATCCCGGTTTTCACTGTTCAGGGCAGATGGCAGACAGCATGTGTGGCATCGTGTGGGTGAGCGGTTTGCTGATGTCAACGTTGTGGATCGAGTGGCCCATGGTGACGGTGGGGTTATGGTATGGGCAGGCGTATGTTGTGGACAACGAACAGCATTTTATTGATGGCATTTTGAATGCACAGAGATACCGTGACGAGATCCTGAGGCCCATTGTTGTGCCATTCATCCATGACCATTACCTCATGTTGCAGCATGATAATGCACGGCCCCATGTTGCAAGGATCTGTACACAATTCCTGGAAGCTGAAAACATCCCAGTTCTTGCATGGCCAGCATACTCACCGGACATGTCACCCATTGAGCATGTTTGGGATGCTCTGGATCGGCGTATACGACAGCGTGTTCCAGTTCCTGCCAATATCCAGCAACTTCGCACAGCCATTGAAGAGGAGTGGACCTTCCACATGAACATTCCACAGGCCACAATCAACAACCTGATCAACTCTATGCAAAGGAGATGTGCTGCACTGCATGAGGCAAATGGTGGTCACACCAGATACTGACTGGTTTTCTGACGCCCCCCAGACCCCCCCAATAAAGCAAAACTGCACATTTCAGAGTGGCCTTTTATTGTGGCCAGCCTAAGGCACACCTGTGCAATATTCATGCTGTCTAATCAGCATCTTGAGATGCCACACCTGTGAGGTGGGATGGATTATCTCGGCAAAGGAGAAGTGCTCACTAACACAGATTTAGACAGATTTGTGAACAATATTTGAGAGAAATGGTCTTTTGTGTATATAAAAAAATGTTTTAGATCTTTGAGTTCAGCTCATGAAAAATGGGAGCAAAAAGTGTTGCGTTTATATTTTTGTTCAGTGTATGATCCCAGTTCACTTTAGCTTTAAAACTGAGGTCGAAACTGGACCACACCATTTTCACAATATCCGCAGGGGTTGGGGTATTAGATGACAAGTTGAAATATGTTTCAACTATAACAATGAATGCATTTATCATGTAAATACATATAACTTGTATTGTCAGTGATATAAGTCCGTAAGGTTATTGTTAGGCTTGATCTATTTAAGGGTTAATCATAGACCTTTGCGTGGGAATCCCCTTGGCCTTTGACTGCCCATGGAGGTGTGCAACATGACCAGTTGACTGAAGCATACAGAGCAGGCCCGGCTGCAAAACTGGTAGATGCAGGAGGCAAGTGAGTTGCAAGGAGGGGGCGGTGGCGGTGTGATACAGAGTACAATGGTATGTCAGGGGTTTACAACTGGTTATGAATCACAGAACTCCATGATAGACAACATCCAGCAGATGAAGACAGTGAGCTGAAGCGTTCATGTACAAAACATCCCCATAATCCAGAAAGAGGCAAGAAAGTGGGAGCAAAAGCCATTTCCTGGCAGTAAAAGAGAAACAGGATTTGTTCTTAAAAAAGAAGCCCAATGTTAATGTCACTTACCTTACAAGATGATCAAGTTTTAAAGAGAGGCTTTCATCAGTTGTGATACCTAAATATTTGCTGGTGGTCACAATCTTAATAGGGGTGCCTTGTGAAGACATGATGCAGGGAAGAACAGCTAGCAACTTCTTTTGATTAGACAAGAACACAGCCTTGCTTTGTTTGCATTTAAGACTAGTCTAAGGTGAAACAGGGCTTGTACAACAAAAAACAATGGTATCAGAGGCATAGAGAGGCTATGCCCCCCCCCCTTGCGATGTCCCCCGGGGGACCCAATTTTTAAATAATTTTTTGATCCTGTTTGAATTGCGCCATGAATTACACATATGATATTTGTCAATTTAAAAGATAATTTTCAAGTCAAGAATGTTGCAGTTCACCTTAGGTTTGTTCAGTGAAGTCTATCTTTCATCTTGTACAATATACTTCACCAACACCAGCTAGCTAGGTAACTTAGCTATGTTTCCCACACAAATGTAACTTCATCTTACCAGATGTGTTTTAGCCAGCAACTCCTGGTCTTTTTATCACCTGGGAAGCAGAAGAACGAGCTAGACCCATTGCTTGTGTGAGTGTATCCTTGTACGAAACACACAGGCACTGTAGCTTCAGCAAGAGAGGTGTTATGATGTCACCTACAGGACTTGGGTAGTCATTCTAATTACACACTTTCACTGTGTGACTGTGACTTTTTTGACTCGCAAAATGATCTTTTATAGTGACAAACATCTTATATGTAATTCACAGCACAAATCATACGCCATCAAAAATCATTTGTCTCTCCCATTGACTACCAAATATATATTTTTTTCCGAAATAAGGTCCCACAGTGGTCCACTGTAAGGGGAGGGACCTTGCCTCCCTAGATGCATTAATATTTTGACCCACATCATTTACATTAATAGTGACCAAACATTGTGGCACACCTTTGGTGATTTTAAGAAAACTAGGGAGAGACCACTGAACTGTACACATTGCCTACAGTTGGAGAGGTATTGTGAAACCCAAACAACAGCTTGGTCTAACGGGCCTATATCTGACAGTCTCTAGAATAACATGCCATGGTCAACAGTATCAAATACCTTGGACAAATCTATAAAAAGGGAAAGTCAATAAGGTGCCCAAGGCATTGGTTGGTCACATTTAAATAAACCAAGTCTAGAAATACTGTTAAATACTGAGCCTTTAAAAATTCCCAGAAAAAGTCCCAGAAAAAATAAAGACATCTTAGTTTCCTCAGTGATGCCCACAGCCCTGTGTGTAACTTGAGGAATTCCACCAGGATAAATCAGAAACTGTAAAACTGACACTTAACCCGGGTTGTAAAATGTCACAGCAGTTGTTATGTCTTTGCAATAAAACATGACCTCCAGTGCATCACATATTGATTGAAAGTATTTTAAGTGTACAAAAGTTAAACAGAAAAAAAATCAAACACAGCAGTTACAGTCATGATGTTTTGACACATTGTGTCAAGTATGAATAGTGTAAAATCGGAGGGTATTACAGCTTTGAGGTCATATTCAAGGTTATTCAATGTTGGTGAGGTATCCATTGCAGAAAGCTTCCCACAGCCTTTATTTATTCAAGGAAGTTTCACTGAGAGCCAGGCTTTCTTTTGCAGGAACGCCCTTTTTACACTGACATTCACAAACACATTCACACCTGCGAGCTGCCCAGTCCAGCCTCACTGGAGCAGTAAGAGGTGGTGGTAATGAGGGAGGGGCATAGTCTTTCATTTTACCCACATTTATGTGCTGCTCTGGGGGCTGCGACAGTGACTGATATGTTTTTGTATGTTCAAAGGGTTGGGTCCCTCTTAGCATCATAATCGGTGGAACACAGGTAGCATACGCCACAGAGAACTGACCTGCAGTTAAAACATTAACACAATACTAACAAAAAACTGAGGATAACTTCACGAGAAGAGTGTGCAAGTTAAAGTAAAAAAAGGAGTTAAATATGAAACACACACAGTAGAAATTATTCAATCAGATAGTTTTTTTCATGTGCTCAGCTGAAGAGGTGGTGTAAGTAACTCCAACTACTGAGATTATTATAACCTAGTCACCAGAAAAAAATGTTTGTATTGCTTATTTTCCACAAAACCCAGACACATTACATTTGCACATTTTTATGTAGCTCATATGTTGAAACTTTATGTTTCTTTAAGTTTCAACAATGCTGTGGTTAACATGTTAGTTTTAGGCAAAAAAATTGGTTCATGTTTTGGCTTTAAATACCTGGTTTTGGTGGCACAATCCCATCTGGAAATGCAGCAATATATCAATAAAACACAACTGCTTTTTGTGGCACTATCCTGGCAGCAAAAGCAGCGATGTCTTGGTAAAACACAACTGCTTTTCAAGGCACTATACTGACTGGAAATGCAGTGATGGCTTGGTTAAAACGTATTGCTTTTTGTGGAAGTATCCTGGCAGGAAATGAAGCAATGTCTATGTTAAACAACCACTTTGTGTATCTTGAACAGTAGTCTGCAGCTTGGCAGGGGTCATCCCTTTCACTTCCACATGACAAAGACAGCTCATATACCACGTCACTTTGGAAATGTTGATATGATTTACATGAAACTTACAAATGTAACCTATCTATCCATCTGTCTCTAAGCCTATCTTGGTTGTGTGTTACCTCTGATCTGCTTTAACCATGTTTCATCATTCATTCATTTTGAAAATCCAAAATTTGCAACTTCAATATCCTGCACTTTAGTAAGTCTGAATGGCAAACTGAATTTTCCCAGCAGCCTCCTGCAGACCAGCTCAGTGACCCCTGCACCTTATTGAAACTGCAACCTATGATAAACGATTTCATGACTTATTAAGCCCCGTGATTAACTGGAAGACACAGCAGATTACATTGATTTCCTTCAGTGAAGTCCTTCATGGCTCAAAGTGATTTCTCTGCCATATGCAAGACATCTGCTGCAGAAAATTACAAGAAAATAGGAATGAAATGGGGGATGATTATGATTATATTGTCTCCCTCACAGCCGGCAGAGAGAGAGGGAGAAAGAGAGAATGAGGATTTCTAGGATTATCACAACCACAGCTATAAACCAAATCCAAACCTAACCCGCTAAATAGGCTTTCTGTGTGTTTAACTGTGTATGGTGACAGTGACTAATACTGACAACTGTACATAGAGGGGAAATCTCTCAGGCACACACAGTATCTGTGCACATGAAATTGACTGCTAGAGGGCGCCAGTCATCTTTGGAACACATGTGATCCTCCCTGGAGCACTGCATTGGAAACACACACTGCATTGCTTAACCAGCAGTAAGTGAAGATGCGGAGAAGCAACATTTTTACTTGAACCTTGTAAAACAGAACTAATGTAATTTTGAGTGCTTTCCCTTTGAGAAAAACATTAACATTTGTTGGCTTACAAGACTTTTACATGCACATGCATATAACACACACAGAGATATACATATAAAGATATAAGATATAAAGTCATCGGAAGTCACCAGTTGTGAGCTGTAGGTTAAAAATGGCCCCAAAAAGCTCCTTGTAATTTTCTAAGCAGATTCTTCATGCACACACGCAGCCTGTCTCAATACACCTCAACACACACGCACCATGAAAATGTAATAACGTCACACACCTACTTCTCAAAGTTAAGCTACCAAACAATAGTCTATTAAAGCAGAACTGCAGCGTGGTACTTTAAGTCAGCGGTGTGTGTCCCTGAGGTTAAAGTTCTAACTCTGCATAATACACTGCAATGCAGCGATGCTGCCGCCTCTGGTTTAATGGTAACGGGTTATTTTTCTGATCGACCTCCTCCAGACAGCTCCAGTCTGATGGAACAAGTTGACATTTTTTCAATTATTAGTCCGCATAGTGATTAATATTACCCACAAATTTGCCTTTAACTACTGTCATTACATGAAAAGTTAAGACAGATTTCCCAATTTAGTATAAGGACCTTCATAGGTATCCAGTTTAAAATTAAAGCTGTACTAATTGGTATTTTTATATCAATGATATAGATCAAATGACTACATGTGATCTGAAAGGTGCGGCTCAAACTCACAAACCCACAAAAAGTGATGACCTCACTCTGAAGTTCTTCTCAGCTCTACTGAGCCTTCTCACCTCTTTCAGCTCATTGTTTTGGTTTTAGGGCCAACAGCCTCTCACTGATCTGATTTCCTGCTGCAGCAGGAAACTGTTCAGAACTGATCAACACACTGTACTCCTCCTGTGCAACACAAAACACCAGACAAAGTTAGCTACTTGCTGCTGACTAGAATGGAACATCTTGCTGGTAAATAGACAGATATTATTCCAAAACACAGCCTAACATGTGCACAATGTAATTGTGGCTTCTTTTAAAAGATTTTCAAGGCCAAAGTGTCTGCTACCACAGGAAATGTTGAAGTCCTGCACAGTGTGGCTTTTATTAATCAAAATTTTCACTTAAAGGTCCAGTGCATATGATATAGGGCGAGTGGGGGAGTATATATTGGCAGAAATAGAATATAGTTATATAATGTTTTCTTTAGCTTATAATGCTGAAAATAAAAATCCTTGCATTTTCAGTATCTTAGAATGTGCTGTTTATTTGTACACAGGAAGCGGGTCCTTGTCCATGGAGATCGCCAGGTTGTACTGCCATGTTTCTACAATAGCCCAGAACAGACAAAGCAAACACTGGCTCTAGATAGGGACATTGGCGTTTTCGTATTTGTCAGCATAGTTAGTAGGCCCTGCGCAATGAGCAGCATCCGAAAAACAGTTGTTTTTTTTTAGTGAAACTGCTTTAATCAGTGTTTTTACTGGTTAAAATCACCAGTGTTTCTTTTCCAGAGGAGGAGACCTCTGCATGTAATTTAGCTCCTGGTAAAAGCCTCTTCAACAATGAACACTGAAGAAATTCTAACCAGGAGAAATTTCAGCTGGTTGCAATGTGCAAGGCTCACTGCAAGATGCCACTAAATCCCTTTAAATCTTACACACTTCTCCTTTAAGGCTGAATTAAGAGAATAATCAAGCCACCAAAGGATCATTTGTATGTCAGTTACTCACCTGATGTTACAGTGAAATCAATAAGAAAAGTTGGTTTTTCTCGCATGCCTCTGTGATGAATGAGGAATCTGAATGTAGTATCACTTCCTTGGCTCAGATACTACAGCACTAATACATGAGTGCTATCTTGAGTAAATATCATTAAGGTCTTCTTTAAGTTCATCTATAAAGACAGCAGCAAAAGGTAAGTATTTTGTTATAAAAATACTTTTCAGAATTTCAGTTCAGTTCTCAAGCATGACATCAACTGGACTAGGGACAGGTTTATGTAGTCAATGTAGTACACAAAGTCAAATACAGTCATGTAGTTTGATACTATTATAAAATAGGTAACATGCCAGGAAACCTCTACTGTCAAATGACACACAGCTAAATACTCTGTGGAGATAAACAACATGCAAAAGGTCTACACTGAAGTCAGGTGATAATAAATCCTGACACACCAGATCCCTTTGCTTGAAAACCCTAACCTTAAGGAATACTTCACCTGGAAAACGACCATTTATATATCAGTTACTCAGAAAATGTTGTTTTTCTTGTATGCCTCTGCACTGAAAGAATCCAAAAACAGAGAAAACTCTTCATGAATTGAAGTAAATGGGGTCCGCATTTAAAAGCAATACTATATCAAACAACTGTTTGCAAACTCACTTAATTAGTGTAATTTATCTAGCTGTATGCTCAGTACTTCCCAAACACACATATTTTAAAACTGATTTAAATCATATGTTTCCTTTTACCTGTAATACATGGGCTGGAATGTGATTTGTGCTACTAAAAAGAATACACACAAAATGACTAATTGTGCATCAGTTACTCACCAACTGCTGCCTTGAATTTGTAAAGAAAACTTTGTTTTTCTTGCATTCCTCCAGAATGAACAAAGTGTTTAGCAACAGGAAATATATAGTCAATTGTCTATTTACAAACTTTCATACAACTTGTGCAGTATAATCCAACTCTTATTTATCTATTCCTATGGTCAGTACTTTCCAAACACATGGATTTTCACTGAAACCCTATTATTTAAAACATCTGAACACTAGTAGTGCCGCTGGACAAGCATGTGCATTTAAGCTCTACTCATGCATTCCATTGAGCAGAGTTCAAATGCACTCATGTGCTTGTGTGCGCTACTCGTCAGCGCTTGAGACTGTTTATGCAGAAGTAGCAAAATGCATGAGACTTGGATTATACTGCACCAGTTGTGTGAGAGTTTGTAAATGGATGTTTTGATGTAGTTTTGCTGTTGTTAAACGTGGACCCCTATAACTTAGAGTCATTAAGAATTTTCTCCATTTTTGGTTTCTTTGTTCACTGTGGACGCACGCAAGAAAAACAAAGTTTTCTTCACAAATTCAACATAACATGAAGTGAGTGAGTGACTGAAATGAAAATAATCATTTTCTGGGTGAAGTATTCCTTTAATATTAAACCAAAACAATGACCCATAAGAAGCTTAAATCTCCACAGAGCGTGAATCTGAGTTTTTAGACATTCTGTGGTTGATTAAGACATTTTTTGTTACTATTCGAATGCAAGAATTTATCTGTGTTTGTCCATTGGGGGATTTTTGATTTGGAATAATTATGCAGCTTTGCCAAATCAGTCAGTGGCTCTATTTTCTTTTAAATGTGCCGTCTCTGTGAGGAAGGAGATGAGGAAACAGGAAGCATCTCCAAGAGTAGTCTTTAAACTACACTTGGATGTGAGTCAGATCAATACACATAAAGACTTTTGATATTAAAGGGCAAGCACAAAAAAGCTCACTTTGTTATATGATATAAAAAAACCCCAGGGTGGTTGAAAGAGATGAAAACAAGCCAAATAAAATTCTTAAAAAAATTATGCCTATGAGACATTTGGAGCACAAACCTGTTTTTCTCCACTCTTCCTATAAAAGCTCAGTGAAGAGGAGCTCACTCACCCTCCACTTTGGGGTGTAACATTTTGATTGACTGCTTAGGAAGAGATGCTGCTGCTGCAGGGTCGTTACAGAGCACACAAAGTTCAGTTAGTTTGTCTTTAGCATGCAGGGGATTTCAATAAAGTCAAGTATGCTGATAAACCCTGGTTGATTACGGTACTGTTTCATTACTGTTTCCTCTTTCTGCTCTAGGACATTTGGCGGGTACTCAACTCACAACGCTCCTGCCTATATTTTCTTTTTATTATAACCACACATCATGATCTGAGCCCTGCTTTCTGTCACGTAGCCTCGATAAAATTGGATAATAATACAAATTGTTCCACAGGCAATACAGTAAATTTGCTTTTAAAGACATAGTGGAAGTAGAGCTGCAGAGACATTATGAACTGCAGAGACCCGGTCACCTTGGCAGTGTGGGGTAACTTCGAAAATGCTTGCTTTACAAACCCAGACCCCAGAGATTGCATTATAGTGTAGAATCAATCAGAAAAGACATGTAGCACAGAATCACTTTATCTGTGCCAGCAAGAAGTGCGATTGGAGAGTTAAACCTTCTTCTCTTCCCTTTGAACAACTTCTGGAAGTAAAGGAGCTGGAACTGTATTTAATAATTGAGAGTTGGAAGGTAATTGAGGACATAGATCAATAATATCTAGGGGGTTGCTCTCATTACAGAGATACCCAGACACTTCCGAAAGTTGTAGCTCAATGATGATGAATCTGGAGAGAAAGGCAGAGAGAAAGAAGAGAGAGGAAGGAGGAGCAGAAAGGGAGCAATGAGATCTAAAAATTTAACAAATGAGACCCATTTCCCATCACTGTCTGTCTCATCAGAGCCTCATATCAAACCTTTGGATGTGGCAGGTGGTTTGGCCGCTTCACATTTCAAAATGTCAAATCTCTATGCTTAGAAATGGGGATCTTTCCAGGGAGCCTGGCGGCTTCCCGGGCCCTGATTTCCCAGAGGATTGGCAGTCTCGACACGCATGGGCGTCTGTGAGCGTTTAAACAGTCAACCCCCCACCACCCACCCACCCATCCAGTCTCCCAAACAGCACCCGGCTCCCTATTACAGCCTCTTCTATCCTCTCATCCACTCTCTCTTTCCTGTTTCTCCTCCTCCGTCAAGCACGCTTCATGTCTGCTTCTATCACCTGTTGGCGATATAAAAAGGGACTGGCTTTTAAGGAACTTGCGGGATTAAACAGAGTCATTTCATTAAATGTTTACACTGCCTTAGCCACAAGTGAGGATGTGGAGTCGATGAAGCCGTGGTTTCAAATCAGAGATGGTATCTTTTCCCCACCTGGGGTGAAAATTGGAGGGCTGCATTTAAACTGATAGAGTGTATTTCTACCTGTTTATCCCCGAGGGGCTCAGTGTGGAGAGGTAGAGCTGCTATTCATGCTCACACATACACACACATTTAAACGCACACTTTTGTTTGACTACACATGCGAGGACATTCAAGTGAATTACATTAATTCGCTGGTCTCAAAGCCTGACCTTCATCGCCACATATCTAATCATAAACTCAAACTCATGTCCTAACTTAAAACTAAATTGAACTTAAGTTTAATCTAACCCTAGTTTCTTGATAAAGTTTAGTCTGGCAAAAATGATCTCCCTCTCAAACAACTTAAAGATCCAGTGTGTAGGATTTAGGATAATCTATTGGCAAAAATGATTTAATAGTATCAACAATGTTTTCATTAGTTTATCACCTGAAACAAAGACTTGTGTTTTTGTAACCTTAGAATAAGCCATTTACATCTACATACAGAGTGGGTCCTCCTCCATAGAGTCCACCATATTGATTCTACAGTAGCCCACAATGTACAAACCAAACACTGGCTCTAGAAAGGGCCATTTGCATTTTACCGTCAGCTGCCATAGTTCTCTCTTCAAGCTTGGCACACAGCTTGAAACTAGCTTGTGTTTCAAGAGCTAGATACGGTGAACAAAAATATTAATGTATCACTTGTTTTTGCTTCCTTTTTTCATGAGTTGAACTTTTTTCACATGCTGACTGCAGGAATGCTGTTGCCTGTGAACTGAATATTCATTTAATTACCGTAAGCTGTCTTCAATCCTGTTTCCAAGAATTTGGCAGTACATCCAAGCATCCTCACAACTGCAGAAAACGCAAGCACAGTTTGTGCAGAAATTCTTTAGTTGTGCAAGCCAATTATTGCATCAGCTGTTTGAGTGGTGATCTTGCGGGTGAAGATGCTGGATGTGGAGGTCCTGAGCTGGTGTGGTTACTTGTGTGAAGCTGGCTAGATGTACTGCCAAATTCTCAGAAATGGCACTGAAGATGGCTTGTGGTAGTGAAATGAACATTCAGTTCCGAAGTAGCAGCTTCAGTGGACATTCCTGCAGTCAAGAATACTCATAACTTCTATAGCATTGTGTTATGTGATAAAACTGCACATGGTAGAGAGGCTTTTTATTGTGATCAGCCCAAGGCACATCTGCATAATAATCATGCAGTTTAATTAGCATCTTGATATGCCACACATGTTGGGTCAATGAATTTTAGATTTAATAAGCCAAATGCTGACTTACATGGATTTGAACAAATTTGTAAAGTGTTGCATTTATATCTTTGTTCACTTTATAAAGACTTTATTTTGATAAAATTTATGAAATATTGTATTTAAAGCCTGCATTAATTGGTTTTTTTGAAACTTGGGGACAGCACAGCAAGCCATAAACATTAATACCAATAAGTGCAGCTTTAAGAATATGCATCATATACAATAGGGATTATAAGCTCTAAATTTGACCTATTGTAGGTCCCTCAGCATTTCAGCTGAAGGTGACACTGATGCAGCTTAAATATATTCGACAACTAAAAAAAGATAAGAATACAGATTGCTTTTTTAGTCTTTGTCTTCTCATACGAACCTTTTTTTTTTTTTTTTTTACTGCCCTCTACAAACACACGCCTACACACAACATGCATTCAACCAGGGCATCTCTCTTTAAGGTCAAAGGTCATCTCCCATCAGCTGTTTCTCTGAGAGATCTGCCCTCCAAGGACAGTGGTGGCTGTTTATAGTCACAGGCCCTGGCGTCTCTTGTATCCACTCCACTTTAACACAGCACAGGAACTGACTGGTGACGCCAATGAAATCTCTCCCCCTCAACTCCCATCCTCCTCTCTGAGTGGCTATTGTCTTCACCCTGGTCATATAAATCAGACGGTGTGCGAGAGCGGAGGAGGATTAAAAGAAGAAGAGGGAGGGAGGGACGGAAGAAGATGGAGTGCAGGAGAAAAAAGAGAAACGGGTCTTATGGCCAAACTGTCCTCTTCAAGGTCGTCACGGTGATTGGGTTGGTGTGAGGAGGATGGGACTCAGGGAAATGAGAAAGCACAATGTCCACTCTGCAGAGTGTGTCATTTGTTCCAAAACAAATTTTATTCCTGGAGCCCTCTAGCCTTCCTATTCCTTACAGCTCTAAAAGGAGCAGAACAAGAATTTTAACACAATCTCATGGTGAAATATACATGACCAAGTTTCAGAGCATTGCATAATTTGGGGTGGATCATCCTGCATTGAAGAACTGCCAACACATCACTAAGAATTTCATTACTGAGACCATTTTTAGTGAACTGTATTTCAGAAAATTTTCCACTCGTCATCCTGTGTTTATGGTCCATATGTGTTCTAATTCACCGGGTGAGATCAGGTCCTTGTGACAGGAACAGATGGCTGTCATTCTACGTTCTCTTTAGCGTGAGAGGAGGTGTGATCTATATGTGATGGATTCACCAACTGACCTGTCCAAAAAGGTCAGCAGTGCTATGGTGGATATAGAATTGTATAGTTTACCCAAATTACAAAAGTAATCATATTGTATTTTATTATATTTGTTTCTATATGGTTTATATACAGCGGAGGTGAATGGAACACACTGTCAACAGTAATCATAGGAACTATAAAGTATTTCCAATTAAAATTGTTCATAGTAAAGCAATTAGTGAGTAATATGAACACTGTTTATTGAGCAGATGCTGCTGTTAAGTTTTTTAAATGTCACTTTTGTGGGCATGGCAAATGAAACTCCATTGATCTGGGGTGCAGGCATAAATCTTAGCTCGAGATCTCAAATCTAGACAAATAAAACTATGTGCATGGCTAGATACAACTAACAGTAATAGTAAAAAGTATTTGAAAACTTGTAAACTCATATTCCATGAACACAGTGGCAAGGTGCCTTGTGTGGATGAGGGGGGGGGGGGGTTACTGCCTCAAGCGGGGGAGTTCAAATATCTTGGGGTCTTGTTCATGAGTGAGGGTAGAATGGAGTGTGAGATGGATCGGCGGTTTGGTGAGGTATCTGCAGTGATGTGGGCACTGAAACGGACCATCGTGGTGAAGAGGGAACTGAGCTGGAATGCTCAACCCTATAGTCATGAGCTCTGGGTAGTGACCAAAAGAATGAGATTGCGGAAACAAGTGGCCAAAATGAGTTCCCTCCGTGAAGTGGATGTGCTCAGCCTTAGAGATAGGGTGAGGAGCTCGGACATCCAGAGAGAGCTCAGAATAGAGCTGCTGCTCTTTCTTGTCAAAAGGGGTCAGTAAAGGTAGTTTGGGCATCTGATCATGATGCTTCCTGTGCGCCTTCCGCTGGAGGTGTTTTGGGCACGTCCCACTGGTAGGAGGCCCTGGGTAGACCCAGAACATGCTTGAGGGATTATATATCTCATCTGGCCTGGAAATGCCTTGGGGTCCCCCAGGAGGAGCTGGAAAACATTGCTGGGGAGAGGGACATCTAGGGTGCTTTGCTTGGCCTGCTGCCCCCGCGACCCATCCCTGGATAAGCAGCTGAAAATGGATGGATGGATGGATGGATGGATGCAGAGATTACTATAAAGCCTGATTAAAACCAGATGGGTGGTTGTTGAAATAAGTAGTGTTAGAAACTTGCTGCTAACTCAGTTGGCTAGTTAGCTGACAACTGTAGCTGGTGAGCTAATTGGTAACACACTAGCCAGCCATGAAAGTGCCAGCTCTAATCATTCAAAATAATTCTCACTGCTAGCCTTCTTGTTAACCATGAGTTAGCAAGCTTGATAGTTTCTGACATTCCTGAGATGTATTTGTACCATAGATTGCTGTCTGTAAGCAACTCATCTCTTGTGGAGCACTCTATATGTGTAAGTGTACAGTACAGGTAAGCTACAAAAGCCTCCTCTGTTCGTGACCCTGTGTTCCCCTACAGATCAACGCTATTGGTCAGCTATGCAAATTCTTGTGCAAAAGTTCCACAAAATTGAACTCACTGTGAAGACTTGACAAGGATTGACTGTACTCTGACTCACCAGTCAATCTAATGATTGCACCGCTTTCATTGATTTAAACCCCAAAGTTCTTTGTTTTACATGCTGATGTGACTGGGCCTGTAAAACCTGCTGTTACACTTCTACAGTCTTGTATGAAAAAACAATAAACATCAAACCCTTGTACAAAGTCTGTGGTTGTGTTCAAAATTGCATACTTACCTACTGCATACTACATACTCACTAGTAATGATTAAGTGTGCCATTACCAGCAAACTGTTCACACTGACGTATACTCAATCAATAGGTCGTCCCCCCATCACATGACTGTATCCATCAAAACCAAGCAGCAACCTCATGAGCTGAAAAATGAAGCCAACACGAAGGTGCCGAAAGTTCCTCCAATGGCCACTTGAGGCTGGCTCCAAAAGCCTGTTAATTCTCATAGACCCCCATGTTAAAATGGCAAACTTCGCAGCCGAAATTAACATGTTTACAGCCTGGCACAAAAACTGTTATGGTCTCTAAAGCTAATTTTCCCATTCATGATAACTGTACAAGGGTGGATTTTTATATAACTCACCCATGTCAATTTTATTCACGCTTAAAGTTTTGCATAATTAGGGGTGTAGCTGCTCTGAGGGACAGGCAGTCAGGTGTCACAACAATCTATGGATCAGATCAATCCCTCGCTCATCCACAGTTCCACCCTCTTGTTCAACTATGGTCTCTTCTGGCTCCAAAAAACCAAGTTGACGATTGCCAAAATACCAAACCATGGATGTATAAAGAGAACTGGATACAGTATTCGAGGTGATGCCATGTTCATTCATATGAAAGTTGCTCAGTAGTGCATGAAGCCAAATAAGTTCAACTTCCAGTTAAGCCCTCCAGTAACTTGAATGGGAATTAAATAATTTATTCATTTGGCTCCTCTAGACTTTTAAAATGTTACTGAGCTGAATAAAATCAGATAACAAAATGGGTTATTTTGTGGGGTTGCGACATTCAAAAAATGTATCCACTGGTTTATAGACGTCTCTTTCACAATGTAAGTCTATGGAAAAAGGTCCTTTTGGGCCCAATGGCAACATGTGGTGAACCTCAGAGTTGTATTTCCACATTTGGCTCATCATTTGTAATGATTTCATCCAGTGTTAAATTATTGTAACTGTCTGCCTTTAAACAGTTTGCCATTGGACATTCTGAAGCGCTGCAGTGCATTTTGGGTGATTCAGTGTGTGCAGTAAGCTCATATCTCATACTTTGAAATTCTTGCTAATCTAGGTAGTGTACATCCAAGCATTTCTCACACACATACAATCTACATTATATGCAGTTGCAATGCACAACATACTCACTTTTACATCATACTTAGTATGAGCAGTATGTTAGTATGAGATTTCGAACAGAGCCTCCATTTGTTTTCCTGCAACAAAGGAGGTCAAATGTCAGGGTCAGCAGCACAGAGGACAGTCTCTTTAATGCCCTCAAGCTAACACTGTTCTCATATTAAAACATTTTTGTTTGTTTAAGATTTTTGCTTTGTTACACATGATTTTAGTCTTCAGATTTTTCGGTCGATGCAGGGTGGGCTACAGAGTGAAAGAGCTGCTCCCTGGAAGGAAGAGCGTGAAAGAAAGAGAGCGATGGAGAGACTGAGAGTGAGAGGGAGAGAAAAATGGATGCCGGTGGCGGGTTTGTGAGAAAGAAGATGGGGAGGAGATGAGATTCCCCCTTATCTTTCACGGCAGTTACACTTTGTGGATTCTTATCTCAGCTGGCAGAGAGGCATGTGAGGCTCGCTTCATCTAGCCTTTAACTGATTATCTATTTGTCAACATTTCTCACCATTTCCCCCTTTTCAAAGCCCCGGGGAGGTCTGGGAATATTGACTTCCACTCCTACAGAATGTAAAGTTGGATTCTGAATTGAGTGCAGAGTCTCCCCTCCTGCCAGGCATGATTCTGAACCTTCAAGTATTCACCGGGGTTCTAAATCAGCCAAGTATTTAAAGATCGACCCTACACACAACAGTAGCGTGTCAATTATGGGACATCTCATGCAGAACTTCCAGGGAACAGCCTGCGATTGAGGACAAACTGGCAGCAGCAGCCCCCCCAGCTTTCTGTTGATTTTCCATTCGTCGGTCATTAGCCTGAGTGTCATTCCTCTGTCCTCCCACAGACCATGTTTCTGGACGTTTTGAAACAAACAATTGAACAAGCTGAAAGGCTTAATATGATTAAAAAAACGATCAGCGACGTCGGTGGCAGGAGCCAGTGTGCGTAATTGGATTACTAATGGGGAACACAAATGAATAGCGTTAGGGAGAAGAGAGCTTCGGACAGACCTGCATGAAGTGTGATTTCTATTCTGATGCGATGGGCATATTGTGGTGAGAAAATAAGCACTATAAATCATGTCACTGTCCCAGATGTAGGGACTCATTAAATTTTTCAAATGAGTGAATTTCAGATAACCTCAGTGCACGTCCCTTTAGAAATGAATTCCAGGACAATAAGGCCATGTCTCATTAATTTGATGAAATGAATTATTTTCCAGTGGAGACTGTCCATTGCTGTGACCATGACAAGAATTTTAAAGGGTCAGTTCACATATTACAAAAAGCATATTTTCTCACTTACCTCGAGTTGTATCTAGCCACACAGGTAGTTTTAGGGTTATGTATCTGTCTCTGTGATTTCTGTCTCTGTCCAATACCAGTGAATGGATTTTTGTTTGTAGCACACACAGCATTGAAAAATGATTTTTAAAAAATCAAAGAGCAACATGTTTTTTTCTGAAACAGTGTCCCTGTTACTCTGGATCAGTGCTTGAATTGGAATAGAAAAGGTGCCAGCACTCTGAGCAAGCAGCCTGCACAGCATACAAATGCAGGATTTGGGGGCACGAATCAGCCGTAAGGATAATTGATTTGACGGTACAAATGACTAATTCATTACACAAAACACTAACAGTAATTAATTCGAGCAAATAATCAGTCAGGCTCTGACCCTTTATGGACAGCTAATTTTGGAGGCACCTGCGGAAACACAGCAGAAATCTCTTCTCCAGCAGCTTTTTGACTGTAATAGACCACATGTTGGGCCTTTCATAGATTGTCTGCGCAAGAAAAGGGTCTTTGACTGATGCTGTAAAAAAACTAAAGCCTGCGAGCTAGTTCCAGGGCAATTATTATAGTATGTATATGTGTGTATATATCTATATCTATATCTATCTATCTATCTATCTATCTATATAGATATATACACACACACACCATTTTTATTGATGAAAGAAATGTAATCATTGTCATGAATAAACTTAACAAATCGCCATGATTAGTAATTTGGAATATAGTATTACACTGTTCTTCAGTTCTACATGTGGTTTGTCCAAGTGGTGTTGCTATACCCCATGAGAACATGGCTCACGGGCAACTTCAGCTATCATTAATGTCATCATTACATTTTATTTGTGATATAGCCCACATAGTCATTTATGTCATGCAACATTTGTACTGTTTTTTTTTTTCCTGGGGTGAGGGGGTGGGGGGAAAGATCCCTTGGCAAATTTGGCCACCCCAGTGTTTACTACATTGATACGGCCTGGTACTTTACTCTTACTTTTGGTAAATATAAGCAGCCAGTTCTCATTCCCAGAGTGTCAAATACTACAGCTTGGTCAGTGGCTGTTGGTATCTGATTCTGATGCCAAAGGCAACCTGTTGCGTCTGTATAAGATACCATAGTATAAAGAGTGAGAATGCCCTTGTATGGTGAGCTGGAGGCAGGGGTGGAAGATGGGTCAAACAAACACAGGACTAACTCCAGGCGACTGCTGTTCGTGTCCCATGGGGCATTCTTTTTTTAAACAAATATGTGACTATGTGAAGTATTTTAACCAAAACAATGATCTTTTTTCTAAATTTAACCAAGTAGTTTTGTTGCCAGAACCTAAACTAGTTTTAGAAATGAAACCTACATTTCCTATGAACATGTAGGTGTATTTTGAAAAGACACTGCACTGTAACAAGCAAAATTGACAGACCATCCTTGAGCATCCAAAACTGACACTGAAGGGATACCTATGCCTCGTTTCCATCAAACACTTTTGGTATAGTACCTTTGGGACCAAAAGTAACCCTTCAGACATGGTACCAAGACCCTAGGTCCGTTTAGCGTTTCCAATGCAAACAGTACCCTTAAATGTGGGCGGGGTCGTTGTCACTCATGGCTCCGTCCAGCAGTTTTTAAACGTTTGAAGATCCCCTCATAACTAAAAGTCTGTGTCATCCAAGAGAGACAAAAAAACAACAAAAGTAATGGTCAGAATTGTTGTAGTGAAATTTAAGGCATGCTGATGGATTCACATCGTCAACTCATGCACTGAGTAACATTACAAGTAAAAGTTTCACCTTAAAAGTTGCTGGCAGTCGACCCAGTGAACTGAGTTTTTTCTCAGACTACAGCTGCTGCGAGAGGCAGCAAAACATCCTTGATTAGGTAACTTATATAATACTCTCCATGGTATGAACAGTGGTTACATGAACCTCAAAACCAGTCACAATTCGGCCCTGAGCAAGAGTGACCATCCGCTATTGACCAATCAACAGACTGCAGTGATCACAGCTCCACCTTTTAGTACCAGATCTGTGTGCTACGTACCCCAACAGAGGGTTGACCAAAAATAGGGATGATATGGAATGGCTTCTTTGGTACCGTCCAAAATTTTTCGCAGTGGAATCGTGAAAAATGCGTACCAATCTGAACTGGACTGTACCGTACTGCTTGGTGGAAACAGGACTCTAGAGCATCATAATTTTAAGTGTGGGGCCTCTCACCAAGCTGCTGTATTTGATGAGTTGGGAGTGAAACATGTTGATCTAACTCACCTTTTTCATACCTGAGCTGTCAATGTTCTGCTCACTTCTTTGCTGCATGCCTGCTGCCACCCCGCTCACCTGAAACTATGTTATCCCTTGCTGCTGCTCTTCATATAGCATTTCAAAGCCTGCAGGCTCTGAGCCCTCGTTCCCCTAGGAGGGAAGTTCTTATCGTCACTCCTCACTCCCTGCTGTGCTGAGCTTGATGCTTGTTTGATGTTTGTTTGTGATGAGGTCAGTGCCGAGACACCACATATCAATGCTGCACATATTCTACACTCACACAATAATCCACTCCACAGGAGCTACCTGACTGAACTACATTATGCTTTAAATACCATACCTACATTCATTTGAAAATGGTGGTACTGAATAATGCCATCAAGATCAAGATGGGTGGTTGCACCACAATGCAATTGCACGTACGGATCACAAATGGCCAGCAGCAGTTCTGACAGTCAGTATTCTATGTGAAAGCTACCTTGGCTTTAGCCCGTTGACCTGACATTGAATTGTGGTCACCCGATGTTACAACCTAAATTAGGGACACAGGACTTTGACCCAGGAGACTGCTGTTTGTGTCACATGTAAAAAAAAATAAAAAAAAGTCAGTGTTGAATTTTTTAAAGTTCTTTTTTAAAGATATGTACTTAATGTCACCTCATCACATCACATCGTCATATGTACATAACATGACAATGCACATCCATTATTTTTCTTTTAAACTAACCTAACTGGTAGGGGCACTAATTTGCATTATCACAGGAACTACTTGCATAACTTTTTGTAAGATATCATATGAAACACTGTATGAAGATACATTGCCCACTGAAGAAATAGTCCCCACATGAACATGTTCTTGTGTTTATCCCAAGTAATAGGGACAATGCTTCCGGAAGACACATTGCCCTTCAAAATTCTAAAGGTATTTTTTCAGTGCTGTGAAAATCAAAATTCCCTTCACACCCATTGTACTGGGTGTTAAGCAGCAGAAAATCTTCAAGATAAAAGGTCTTGGGAATATCTCGGATAACACTCATAGATCCAAATATCAAGACACGGATTTAAAATTACAGATATACAAAGTGCCCTCTTGAATTCAGAAGTGCAATATATTAGACCATTGCCTTTCCTCCCAAACGGCAGCCCTCTATTTACTGTTCTCTGCAGATCCTGGATTTTACAGAGAGTTTTGCAGAGGACAACACAAGCTATATTAGATGGTGGCTTATGTGTTTGGGGACTGGATATATGCTATCCTCATATCAACTGGGCTATGTCTGCTGTTGTTCGCTTTTTTTTTTTTTGGCCAGAAAGTGAAGATCTGTCTCCGGTCCCTGTGATTCGCTGTGCCCGCAGGCAGTAATAAACTACAGACATGTTTCCTCAGCTCAAACTCCACCTTCAGTGCCCCCTCTCTGCGACACAGGCCATATCATTATCCTCGCAAGCAGCGAAAATGCCTCTGCAATCTTGGTGTTGGAGGAATTTCTCCTCCTGCCGTCTGTCAGCTGCCTCTATCAGGCATCTCTGCGGTCGAGACTTACACTGAATGCACAAAAGCACAAAGAAATCCACACTTGTGATGAATGAGCTGGTGTTTTTTTGTTCCCTGTGAGGAAGAAGAGGATGTGAGGATTTACTGGGAGCTGACTGACACCATAAAGCTGCTTGAAGGTGTTTGTATTGTGAGAGATCCTGTTGTCCAATAAGAAAATACAGCCTAACCCAGTCTAGAACTCCTGTTAACATGAGTAAAGTGACACAGGTAGTGAGCGCACACTACAGTGAGGATACAAGTGTCTCTGGCTGCGATCCCAGAAAGCTATTGATCCTAGATGTTCTGTGCTATGAGTCTGTCTGCTGCTGGATTTCTGCGGTGCTTGTGTGCATCTGTTTGTCTGGCTGTGGACCAGATAAGGAAACAGAGAGCGGAGCTTGAGACGAGGCGGTGCAGATGACAGTGTAGTGTACAGTGAGCAGTCTGGAGGCGTTTCTATCTCTGAGTTCTTTCATCCTTTGCAACAGCTTCCGATTGCTCCTCTGCAGGCATCAGTCGCAAACAACACTAGATGGCGGTGTTTGTTTCTAGAAGAGAGCTTCACTTCCCATGCACATTAATACTAGGAAAAAAAAAGTTGTGCTCTTAAATTCAGATATTGACATTCCCATGCAATAAAGCACCCACACACGATTATCTGATAAATGCTCTTTTTTGAAATGCTGGTCACTTCTAGTGTTTTTAAGTAGCACATTTTTTTCACATATTGATTTTTGAATGAATCTGTTTTGGGATATGCTTGCCAGTTTTCAGCTCTTATTCATGCAAAGCACTATTTGAGCACAGTTTCCTTCATTTGCCCCCTGAGGATTCTTGGTGATGCTCTGAACAATACAAACAACAGAACCTTTGGGGAGGGTGTGACGGAGTGTCTTCGGCAGCCGTCAGACCGACAGAGGAATGCAGACTGAGCTCGTCCTGCCAAGTTAAGCGAACCGTCGATATGCTATTGCCTGGCAACAATGACTCGCTCGGCATAATGTGAAAATTGGATTGCAGGACTCGTGATGAGAGTCTCTCTGTTCCTGCTATCACCAAGGTGTTACTGAGCGTGTTTATGCTCTCAGCAGCGTCGTGCTTGTTGGAACCATCCGAACAAATATAGCCATACACGCTCTGCTAAGTATCAACACGCTAATTTATGCCCAAGAGGAAGGGTTGGGAGGGTACGATGGGAGGAGCTGTTAGAGAAAGGGTCAAAGAGTCATGCGTGGGTTTGGTTATTGGCCAGAGAGAGACAGAGAGTCCTGCTCTTACCCGATAAGCACCACAGCAGAACAAAATGCAATGCATGGCCTTCTATTGACAGCCACTCCACCCCTTGTTTGTCAGTAGAAGGCACTGGACCAGTCTTGGATCACTTTCCATGTATCGATCAAAGCAAATGGAACGACTTGAGTGGAACACAGCAGCCGGGCTTAATGTGATTCTGATATGTGCGTGTGTGTGTGTGTGTATGACAGGCAGGTTGACGTGGTGCCTGGGGAGACCTGATTACACCAGACCTCTGTCCCTGCGTGAGACGGGGCCCTGCGCCTCGTAGACATGTCCTTGACAATGCTGTCACATCCACTGCACACACATACACAAACTTTGAGAGACTGTTCACATTTGAGAGATTGAAGAATAAAGTCATCAATACAGACCCACTGTCAACCTGTCCACCTCTAAATGTTAGCTTGGCTTGGAAATTGCCACAGAACACCCTGTGACAACAAAGTAGATTTGTCTTCAAAGGACAGTTACGCTTTGTTACAACTTTGGTCTTGTTTTTGGATTTTTTGTCCATCCTTTCTCATGATTAGGATGACACTGTTGAGACATGGGGACAGACTAAGGCTGGGCGATATGGCCCTTATCATGACAAATATTTGCATATCAAGTGATATCAGTATTTATCAGGATAAATATCCAATAATTTTATCTAATGTTAATTTATTTAAGTTTTATTCACCTTACATTTATTCATATTATGTTATTTCATTCTAATGAAATAGCCACAAATAAGATAGCATTAACTTGCTAAATTACCATTAGCATTAGATAAGTTGACTACCCATACAGCCACTGTAGCTAGCGTTATGTGTCAAATTTGATTATAGGGCAGCCTGGCACTGTTATTCGTGGCCAAAACAATCATACAAAAAATAAACTAGAGTGTTGAACATTGTGGTAACATTATAACATTACTGTACACGTTAGCTTAGTGACAGTAAGCCTTGGTGGTTGGTCTCATCTTCTTTTGTTTTATGGCAGCTGGCAACTAGCATTTAAGGTGCATTAGTGTCACCCCCTTCTGCTGTTTGCGTGGTTTAATTATATCAAACATGTATTGAACATTTGTATATTTCTATAGAGTGCCCCAGGAATGAGTCCTAAAACCTGGAAATGAGTTAGCATTTTACCGCTCATGGTTCCCTGGTGTTAAAGTCAATGGGTGTTTTGTATGGGTTTTTGGTTAGATGCCTGAAATAAAGTCAAATAAGGTGTGGTTAACACAAGCCTAAAGACTTTCATGTTTTGTTTTATAACATAAAATGCATCACTTTAAGCTTTAATATGTCTTAAAAAGGTAGCTGCTAACAAGTGGCTAAATGAGACTACAGAATGCCATGACCACAGCTTTACAGCCTCGTTATGGTAGTGACGTTAAGATTCAACCGTAGTGTAGTTCATTTACGCCTAATGTTACCTTGGTGCTCATTTGTGAAGATTAGCCTGCTAAACAAGATGCGCAAGTGTCAAAAAAGAGCTTATTTTTTCCAATAAAACAAAATCTAGTGGAAAAATCCCATAGGGTTTTTGATGAGGAAACCAGGGCGATCCTCACTACGGAAAAACATCATCCCTGGAGCACTCTATAAAGGTAAATCATATTGTGAAGATTATTGTTATCGTTTTACTGCCCAACCCTAGAACAGACACATTTTAAACAAGGCAACAGTTTAGACAATCATCCCAGTCGTGTTATTCAGATGTAAAACATAGCTATGGTAGGGCATTTTCCTAACCTGTGGGTTTGTTTAAAACCTATGTAACAATCAGACTTGTTTCTTGGCCTATCTGACTTCTTTTTAGTGATGTTGGGTTGATTACCCAGCCACTGGATCCCAGTATTTTCTGCAATTTCAAAATCTGATCCCTTTTCTCAGGAGAATTACCTACAGGATTCCAGATTTTTAGTTGGTTTATCTGGTGTACTTATGAGTCTGCGTGCATTTGTGTGTTTACATAATAAAGAAAATGATGTACTGAAAGACAGTGCCATATAATTGATATGATCCAACCTTCAAACACAGGAGACAGGGGTTTGAGTTCCATGTGAATTGGTGATTTTTTTCTAAACCTAATTAAGTCATTTTGTTACCTACACCTAAAGAAAACAAAAGTAACATCTGACTGGTAAAGGCCATAGAATGGCCAGCCTTCTAAACATGCCAGGAGATGGAGCAGGCCCCTACTGCACATATCTATTAGGCTTTAAACTGAAGATAATGGCCATTTATGGGTTTGAGTGGCACTTAGATCTGGTTATCAGCACTCAATACCTCAATAACCCAATACCAAGCAGTATCGAAACTTCTCCTGACACAGGATACCTGCATCTGGTCATTTTTGTAGACAGATTAAAAAATGACGCTTTGTATGATTTTGCTTGCAGCCAATCACCACAAGCCTTTTTTGATGAGTGTGACGTGTGACTGGCCCCCTACTGCAGCAGCGAGAACCCATACAGTCTGGTGCTGTAGTGAAGTGGAGCGCAGAGTTTTTGATGTTGAGTGAGGTGTATTTTACAGATTTGGCAGTTTAGGGTGCCAACATGCCGCCAAAACTTTGGACAGTATGGCTATACTAGGCTGCGATGGCATCTGGTGGCATTTTACACAACTGAATGTTTTCATTTACATGACTGGCGTCAAATGATGTAGGAAAAAATGGTATCAATGAAGTACTCTGTTGGTATCTCTATCACATAAAATGTATTGGTAATGCTATTGGTATTGTAATTTTTTCAAACACCAGCCCTAGTGGCACCACAAGCTAGTTACATTATATTGGAGAGAAGGGAGACACTGCTGCTGATATCTCCAACACCAGTCAACGCACACCAAAACAGTGTTGATTAATAAATAGCATTATAGGTAAGAGGACGTATGTATATTTGATTTTTTTGGGGGGGGGACTGTCCCTTTGTTAATTGCTATTATTACCAGTACATTTATTAAACCAGATCAGCTTTTCATCTACAGTTTCTTCTTATTACTTTTCATGCTAAAATATGTCATCTGACAGTTTAGCTGTGGAGCAAAGATATTTTTTAGATTGAAGCTGTAATTGATATTTATATGACTTTAAGTTCATTGCTTAGCTGTCCAGCCCTCAACTTTATTGTCTTGATTCAAACTCAACGTTCTCATAACAATATTTTCAATCACAGCAGCAGTAGCAAAAGACAGCACTAAAAACCTACAGTACACTACCTGTTCAGCAGCACTGCACAGTTACAGTCTAGCTGGTGAACATAGTAAAGCATGTAGCAGCAAAACAGACAGATATTTCCTCAAGGGTTGGTGGAGACCAAAACAGAGGTTAAAGAAAGTCATCAGGTGAACCTAAACACAACCTCAAATGAATGATAATGTTGCTCCACAACTGCTGGATGTGTAAATGAGTAACAGTTTGCTCACAGTTTATCATGTCAGCTTAGAGGGTGATGATGTGTCAATAATGTGTTCACAACTTGTTTTCACTGCCAAAAAAATCAGTTATTACAGGTTTAAAGAAGCAGAGTGGAAAATCTGTGACCTATTTAGATAGTTCAACAAGTGACCTAATCAGATATGCAGACCTCCATCTGCAGAAGAGCTGATTGCAGAGCATTCAACAAGTGGAGTGTCAAGTGAAGAGCACCACCCTAATATTATATATAATACATACAAATGCTCTCATGCTGCAAATCAATGAAATATATGACAACTGCAGGCACTTATAATTTAAGGTCAGTGGCCTACTTGACAGTACAGATGGTCATATGGTCATATATAATCATAATGTAAAACTGGCAGGAGTATGCTGAATGTGATTTTGTATGTCTAGCACTAAGAATTTTCCACCGCAAAGACAAGAGTACTTAAAGGATGAAATATTGCTATACAAAAATATTCCACATAATCTTAATGACAAAGATGAAGAATTATAATGTTAACTTAATGTAACTTAATTATCTGCAGATCTGTTTTTAAACACTAAACTTCATTTGAGAAGAGAGAAATCCTGGGACTACAAGACTATAACCTTTAGGACAAAAATAAGATCCCTGTTGTAATAAACAGCATGTCAACGATAGGTAGCAGGAAACACACTCACACAAGCATGCCAAGACTCCCTCCGCCTTCCCCCCACATGGAGGGTGGTTATTATGAAGACAGTGATGTGGCCACACATTTCACCTCTGCCACGTGTTATAGGCAGACCGACATGGGCATGGCATCTCATTCTACTGCGTCTGACCTCACGTCAGCTCCGCCAAGGTGGGTGACACCTCATTCAGAAATGAGGCGTCGCTCTCTCTGGCGGATCGCTGCCCCCTCTGCTCGGCGACAGGGCCAGAGAGCTTACCACAGGCAGAGGTATACGCGAGTGATAAATCTAAAGAGGCAGTGCAGAGGAGAAGAGAGGGAGGGGAAAACAGACAGCTGGTGGAAGAAGTGGGGGAGATTGCTGGGGTGGAAGTGAGGGGAGAAGGGGTAGATGTGATGCAGAGGAATGAAGGGTGTAGAGGTGAAGGAGCGCATCAACCCCCTCTGTTTCATCTCAGCACGACTGCAGCCCTGTTCAACCTCAGACAGCAGAAAATAGACCGAGCCATTTATCTGTGTACAGAACTGCAGAGACCAGATGAGCAAACCTGTAAACCCCGATCCGGGGTCAGTTTTCGCTCTGAATGGCTGAGTTCAGAGGTGGGAGATTGGAAAGCTGGTCCTCAATCCCCAGTCTGACACGACGCCGCCGCTTCAACGAACAATCAGCACGATCCGTTGAGTCATCATGGTTTCCAAATCATGGCGCAGCAAATCATAAAAATGATGACTCTTGATGGAGATTGAGCTGGAGAACTGTTCTTACAGAAAGAGGACAGTTTAAAATGTCACTATCAGCAGCATCTCTTTAATAGCATCGTAAAAAAAAAAGATGGTTGATATATTTTCTGTTCCACATAAGGATGATAAAATATTAGTATTGGATTATTTTCAGTAAAATGAACATGAGGAAATCCTTCCACCAACATTACCTGAGACTTGCTGGTTTTGCCCACAAACTGCTGGATGTAAATTTTAGCACACAACAAGTGACAAACTGAAAGTGATAAATATTTTATGAGCATACAAGGTGTCAAGTTGGCTTTTAGCTCCACAGCTTTTTAAAGGCAGACTATTTTCAGCTTTTAAAGGGAAGACGTTTTCACTCTCATGAGAGAAAGTTGCATCTTTTTTATTTTCATATATTTTGCCAAAGGCTTTGATAATCCTGAATGTGCTGCGTGCCTTTTACTGATGTCACATTCACTTCACATGGGAGTTATCATCCAAGTGGTAATTATGACTGGAAAACTAGATGTTGTTTTGCTTTGTTCTTTTTAGAAATATATTAGACTTACTGCTAAATAATACAGAAATTCATAAAAAAAACAAACACTGTTGTTCAGTTAAATTAATACTACTATGCATATTATCTTAAATCCTCCAACCTAAACCCTAACATGTTTTAATGTCAACATCTGTGTACAGTGGTGCCCCCAAGACGGTAGAGCATGGCGACCCTAGTACTGTACTGCCCTTGTCAATGTTGTTTTCACATTACAACTTAAAGCTCATGAACACACAGAAGTCAGAAGAACGACCATTTGAGGCACACATGAATGCACTGTTGGCCTTGGATGGCGAAGGTCTCAACTCAAGTCCGATTTAATCAGTCCTCGCTTCTCCAGTCAGTGCTCTTGGACACTTTGTTATGACACGTTAGAGATTCACGACTGCTATGACGTTTGACAAAAGTAGAAAGAGTCATTCACAAAGGTTTGTTTGTTCATTTTCGCCCATCACTAGCACTCGTTTTTTTCAATCTACTGCAAAGGTAGTGGTATCTTGTGAAACTAGACAGCCTAAGGCATCCATTGGTACCAACCATGTCAGCATATCTTGTCAGAATGGGGGCTAAATAACGTTCTACACTTCGGCTAAATTTTAGTGAGGGAACATCTGGCATGGCCATTTTCAAAGGCGTCCCTTGAACTCTTACCTCAAACTATCTCAATGAAAATGGGTTCTATGGGTACCCACGAGTCTCCCCTAAACTTGAGAAGTCTTGAATTTGTTCCTTACAATGTACTCCTTGAAATTACAGCTGTGGATTTTTACTGAAAACGACAACCAGCATATTTGAAGAGACATACATAGCACAATAAAACAAGGTTGTTGTGGAACCAAAAATGTTAACAATATCAATATTACTCTATGCACATTAGATAACTAGCAACATTAGCAATACAATAAGAAATCAAAACATATCAGTATGTGATTCCTTAACTCTATTATTGATAGGATATCTACATAGTTTTCAACTAGCCTGTATATTTCAACAGCATTATCAGACTCCTGAAATTAAGTTATGAATTTCAATGGCCCCATCTGGCCACTCCTGTGAAAAATTTCTGTGGGCACCATTATCTATGCATGGTGATTATGGCATGGTTAATCTAAGGGAAAGATCATGGTGTTTCAGAAGAGCAAAGATTAGGTGTTGGATTGTTATGGGAACTGTGGCCTCCTGCACCTCCATGACCTCCACAGCCTTTCCCGCTCTGCTACATAAAGGGCGCACAACCTCCTGCATTGACTCTAAACACTGAATACAGATGTAATTTGTGTGCTGCAGAATTTTCCACTATGATTACGATTTGTAGGTGTTCTGCATTACACAGCTGGGATCCCTTTGGAAAGCCATGGCAATCAATCCAGTTATTATTGAAAATTGCTTTAAATCAGCACATTTAAATACAACTTGTCATTTACAGACATTTAAGATACATGACGTAAAATGTATAGTTATGAAGACACAACAGGGCCTGCAGTTCACACAGGAGATTTATTGAATTTATTGCTACAAGCAATACATTGTGTTTGTAATCACAAGTTATTCAAGTTACACAAATCGTATTTTCTGTCTACAAGTTAAAGCCGTTTAACACCAAGCTCAGAATTTCACCCTAAGAAATTTGCACAGAAATGTATAAAAACTGCTTTTGTTGGTTCTTATTATAGTTACATAAGGAGACTTGGGTAGATTGTTGGAGGCAGGGCCCCCTTCATTTGTATGAAAGTAGCTCAGTGGCGCATGAAGCCAGTAATGTTTGCCAAGTATAAAGTTACCTGCATTATTGGCGCGTCTTCCACATCATTGGACCCACAGAGCAAGTGCACTGGACTTTTGTGATTTGTTTTTTTAATCCTACAGCTCTTAAAGACATTCAAATGTTATGGGACTGAATGGATCAAATCCTGATACTGAAACGAGTCATTCCTATGGGAAAGGGTCTTTCTGGACCGCATGGCATTATGTGATGAAAGCAGAAGTTGTAATTCGGCCACTACGAAATTTGGCTTCAAAGCCCTTCCGGGGGGCCTGGTTCTTATGAATGCTTGCACACCCCTGCAGAACATTCGCTGGGAAGAAAATATTCAGATGGACCTTGAATAAAGCATATTTGTGGAAATATATATTGGCCAATGAAATCTTTTCTTCCATCTGATGTCATACCCCCAGGTCATAACTAGCTTGGTGCCAAAATGGGGGAACGTCTTATCAATTTGGTTTCTCAACACCCAATATTGCACTAAAAAAAAAACGTGACGACCTCCTCAACAACAAAATAAAGGACAATATATGGCTTGTGATCACTCAGCACCTGGGATATGATGAAGATGGTAATGTGAACTTGCTATTGTTTTATGTTAGTCACTGAATGGGACTAGCCAAAATAACTAGTGTTAGCATTAAAGTTGGGGTCCAATTAGTTTATGTATTGTGTAGGTAATGTTAGCCTCCTACACATTCTCTGCCTGGATTGCTTTTTATGCGGGCACTACAGCTTCACTGCATTTTCTCCTGTCAAACAAGCGATTTATATTTATTTTGACGAAAATGGAACGCAACAACGTGGATAATTTGTGTATAAAAAAGTTGCCATGTCAAATTTTTCCGTATTCCCGCACCGCAATTTCGCATTGCAGTGGTGAGAAACGACTTTTAAACTATGAATATGACTTTCCCTGATTACATCTTTAAGTAGAAGTATAAAAAAGACAGATGAGCAAAAAAGTACATGTGCAATTTTGAAATATTAAGGCTAGAGATGGAGTAAGAATATGAGCTGCTTAAATTCAAGTTCTCCATATCTCCCATTCTGTCACCCTCTCAACACACTCTTATTAGCTTCCATCCTTTCATAAACAGCAATAAAGACAACAAATTGGGACTGTGTCAACTATGTTCATGAGAAGTTCGCGAGGGAGAGCGAGAGCATGGGAGAGGGAGGGAAACAAACCAATTATAGGCATTGATTTACTTCCAGGCTGCCTTATGGGCGGCTTAGCTTGCCGGTCAGGTTCCAGGTAATTCAGGGGATTGCATCCAACGCCATGTACTTCAGTTATCGCTGCAATCCCATCTCAGCCTCCATGAAAGCATACGGTGAGACAGGAATATTAATAAGCAGCGGTGCCGTTCAAAGTCTGGGCCTGTAGAATCTAACATGATCCACAGTGACACCTCTTCCCTCTCTCTCCTCGGCGCACAGCCACCATTTCATGTTTTATATTCTCCCGGTGTGTGCGGAGTGTTGAATACAAAGAGTAGCATGTTTCTTTTATACTCCAGGTCTCAGATGTTTCCAGATGAAATGCTTTCAAACATGCCACGGCACACTTCCTCTCAATACACGATTGATTAATGTGGCACACACTAATCATTCATGTGAAGGACTTTTTCTTGTTGGGCGTATTTAATTGTCGAGTGCCAAGAAGACCTCATTCCCCTCGTTCTGTTTAATGGTTGAACGCGCCCGTTAGGAAAAGCACTATTATACAGTTCCTCTGTTTCAGAGGCTGAAGGACAAGATCTGAAGGACAAGAGACAAAAGAGAGGCTTGGGCATCCATTATGACCCCCTCCACCCCAACTCAAACACATTCAAACGCTGTGCCTTCCCCTTTCAGCCATCCACTTTTTCACATGCCGACTTCATCTCTCAAACTCGTCCTCTCACCTCTTGACTTTCCCCTCTTTTTCCGTCCACCACCCCCTCCTCTGACTCTTCAATCACAAGCGTTTGGCTGCCACTGGGATCAAGCCACAGTGAGATGTATGAGCGTGGAGAAAAATGGATGGCTAATTCAATCAAGTCTATTATTCCTGAGGCAGCGCCGTGTTATCAGCGGTACTGCAAAGGCGTTTTGATGCATTGCCTTCATGCTCAGCCTCGCCCCCTCCCCACTCCCACAGAAATCAAAGTTGTTGTGGTCCGGGGGGAGGGAGGCGAGCTTTACAGAGTCATCAGAGACCAGAGAGGGCTTGTTTCAGCGAGGCGACACACAGCAGAGAGCCGTTTACCTTCACCACAAGGAAGCTGCTGTCAGAAGTCGAGTGTCAGGTGTCAACATCATGTGCAAACAAGGAGTGAATCATATCAGTCCGTGTTAAGATCACTTCAGTAAACAGCATCAGACTGATGCTACACCTATGAACACAGAGTTTCAATAGCATGAATAAACATAGGTTTATCCTTTTTTAATATCTGTGTAATAATTGACTGACCTTCTTGATAAATTCACCTTTTACACAGTATCTGAGGGGGTTTCACATCGGGGACATAAGCCATGATCTGAGTAAACTTTGGGCTCCGAGGTCCAATTCATTTGATTAGAGTGAACCAAAATGTTCTCATAAACTGTACAATTTCCTATGAAAAGTAATGTACCCAAATTCATACACATCCCATGTATTTTTAAAGGCTGCAATCATGTGACCAATGCGCTGACCAGAGTAAATAAGGAAGCAGTCCCAAGTGTTCCTGTAAGGTTGGTGGATGGGTCACAAAAACACACACTTTTCTGCGGGACTCTCCCCTAGAGATGTGTGTCCGGAACTGTGTGAATTTTAAGTGAACTTTGAGCCATTTTAAGGTATGTCCTCACAATGTTTCTTTTCCTAAACCTAACCTCCCTTAATTACGTAACTATATGTTAAGGACATAACGTAACCTACATTTTTGTTGGATATCATATAAAAGATTCAATGAGGATGTGCTGTGTGAATTTGATAGAATTTGGCTTTCCCCTGCCTGGCTTAACAATGCTGTCTATGGCCATGTGTAAATCTGTCCTAAAACCACCTTAAACGTTTGTTTGCTACGATTTTTATGTCGGAACATCAACGAACACCACTGACCACTCGGTGAGTTTCATGTCTTGAAAACGAATGTTTAAGGTGGTTTTAGGACAGATTTACACATGGCCATAGACAGCATTGTTAAGTCAGGCAGGGGAAAGCCAAATTCTCTCAAATTGTCAGAGAAGGAGCAATCGTCAAGATTTTGGTCTTAACCACTCTATTCCATCATAAGCCACCCAGGAATGGGGCTCAAAGTGCAAAATACTGGACTTATCCTTTAAGGCTGCACAACCCAATTTTATTATGTGAACAATGGATCAAATGTGTATAATGTACAAAGTGTCGCGCATCGTTACAAACCCACAGAGAATTACCACCCAACCCAAGCATTTTAGCTTCTTTCAGCTCATTGTTCTTGGTTTCATGACCCCCAACTTTACTGTTCAGTCTTAGCAATGTCATAAAGGTTTTTAGTGGCATGTGTTTTTCAAGAGAAAAGCTCAGATAAACCAACACTAACTGCTCAGCACTATATTTTCTATAACTATAATAAACATAGCCAATGTGACGTCACCCACTGGTTTGTGGATTCCCATTTTAAAGCCCTGAGTTTGGCATTTTGTCACCCCTATCTTGGATTTTTGGAGGCAGAAGTGACCATATTTGGATGAGAGAATGGAGCTATGGAGGAGCAAGGGGTGGATCTGCCTGTTGCCCCTGGAGAACACTATCCACAGACAGCCTGTCACTCAAAGTGGCCATTCCCTTCATTTTACAGAACTCTAAGCCTTAATACAATGTAAATGGGTGAGTAATATAAAATTCATCCTCTGTACAGTTGTCATGGACGAGAAAATTAGCTATAGAGACCAAAACCAGTTTTTGTTCCAGGCTGTAAACACTTATTTCTCCTGTAAACCTGTGTTTCTAGAGGGATTGACTTACTTTTTAAGCCAGCCTCAAGTGGTCATTTGAGGAACTGCAGTTTTTGGCTCTTTGGCATTGGCTTTGTTTTTCAGCCCCATAGGTTGCCACAGACCAGGTGACCAGAAACATACGTTCAAAGGTCAGTTGAGGTTTATTATTTGGCTATTCCCTACAGTTTTATAATTATTACTAATCAATCTTTTTTTTAGTATAAGTCAGCTTGAAACTGCTGTCTTATTTAAGTATATTTTCTAAATGTAGTAATGAAATGTGTTTTTCTAGGCTACAATATTATTTAGACAGTTGATATAAGGAGGTGTGGATGTGCTGCAAGGTTTTAATCACCAGGTGATGCTTGTGATTGAGCAACAGGAGTGTATAAAAGAAGAATTTTTGCCCTGCTTTTTTTTTTTGTACTACAGTGTTAGCAGGAAAATAGTAGTATATCGGGGGCAGGGAAGTTGTGCAGGCAGCCTTCAGAGAAGGAACATAGGGTATGTTGGTTTGTAGTACAGAAATCAAGGCAAGACAATTGAAATCAAGTCTCATCTTTGTTGCTGGCCACAACACTCATGCTAATGCTAATGGTACACTGCCCCATATGGCTAAAGCTTCAAATGTTGCCCTATTGTTCACTTGGACTCAACAATGAATTGATTAGAATTTGTTTGTCATAGGTCAAGGTCACTATGACCTTGTATTCATCTCACTCTGATAACCATAATATCTCAAGAAGGCTTTGAGGGAGTTTCTACAAATTTGACACAAACTTAAGAATGAACTGATTAGAATTTGGTAGTTAAAGGTCACTGTGACCTTAAAAAACATGTTTTGACAATAACTCAAATTCATATGCTAATCATGACAAAATTTCACACCAATATCTAACAGGGTAAACTGATGAAAGGATGACATTTTATATCCAAAAGGTCAAAGGTCAACTTCACTGTGACATCTATTTGTTTTCTGGGCATTATTCAACACCCACATCTCAGTAACAGAAGGGGAGACATTTGGTCAGATACTGCATTGGTGACAGTAATCTTGGGTGCTCACCTTAAAACTGTGCGGATTGAATTGATCTTCTGTGCTGCTGGGTTAAAGATGTGTGTGAAGCATCCATGGTTTAGAATATGTAGCTTCTTTGCACCAAAATCCACATTTGAAACTTAGTCTACTGCCATGGCTACATCTGAGTCTGGACTGACATGGATGTAAACTGTAACTGCAACTTGACTGGTTCACAGAGACAAAAAACCGTGAGGCAGTAATTCAAGTTTTTATACTGTATAGTATCATACCAACTGTTGACTGAAAAATACTATGATGCTAATACGGTCTATTCACGACCAAGACAGTTTGTTTTTACAGCAGCATCATTTCATCACATTAAAAAATGCATGCATCATTTTGTAGAAGTTACCCAAATCTCTAATCTTTATAAATAGATACTTAAATATGTATGTTGAATCTGTAGGCAAGGGGACAAAATGTTTCTACTGATGACATTCTAGTTCCTGTTTGTAGTCCATGCAGTATTGCTCAGTCATGTTTCAGTGGAATTTGGTGGCATGCAAGCTCACAGTTCATGCGGAAAGGTGGAATATACTGGCTGAAATTCAATCTCCAAGTGCATCAGCTATTATCTGACGGCAATTTAGCTTTATATTAGCTTTTAAAAAAAAATAGAAAAAATAGAAATTCGCAGAAATGACCGGCACACAGCAGAGGCAGTCTTGGTCTGGATATCCGCTGGCTACACCGGATCTCCCAAAATATTGTCCATTGCCCTCAGAGGCTTCTTGTTGTCAGACAGAATGCCCAAATTCAGCTAGACATATCTGGTATCTTTTGACACTCTGTGATCTTGACTAGAATTGACAGTTTTCCTCCATTGTTCAGGTGCACTGCTTCCAACTGAGACTGCCAATTCACCCCAGAGCCTCCTGCTCACAGTACTCTTAATCTTTTTCCTAATGAGGAGAAATGTGTTTCTGCTCTGTTGGCTCATTCGCTGTGTGAAAACAGGCTGAGATACAAAACATCTGATTCTATATGCCTCTTTAAAGATGTGAAGGGGGTTAGGTATAACTGCTGTATGTCACAAAGATGAAAGCAGGGAGTAGCAGGAAGAGAGAGGCAGAAATGCAGTTGTGAGATATAGGAGTGTGTGAAGGTAAGGTGGGAAAATGTATTGCTCGCCATGTCAATTTATTTTCAGCATGCTGGTGAAAGGTATGTGTCTAGTCTCACGTTAATGACAGGCAAGATAAAGTGCAGTAAATACATTTTTTAAACTTTATTTCTGGTTTTGTTTCACTAAATGACATTTGATCTGTGTACTGCCTTTCTGCTGTCGAGTGTAGGGAGTTTTTTTGATTTAGCATTTTCTATGTAGACATCATTATGTATTTTGGTTGGTTTTATAAAGAGTTTTTTCCCTGGGTCTGGTGGTTCACTCATCATAATATCAGCTTCCTTCCCTCAATCCTAAAGACACTATCAGAAAACACAACATTACCAACATTTTTAATAAAAAATAAATAAATTAAGAGGAAGACAGAGACTGGTTATCGGGCTGAACAAACCCCCTCCTAATTGTCTGGGCATTGTCCACCACTGTTACCAGCCTCCACTTCACCATTAGTCTCCCTTTTCACATCAATTACAGTTGACACCAGTTTTTCTGTTGCTACAGCGCTGCCTCCTGTCTTCGTGGGAAAGACTGGAACACAGGCTTATGTCACAATTTCTTAAAAGTGGACATTTTGTTTAAAAAATGCATTTTGAAAAACTGTCAACTAAAGTTCTGCAGACTTAAACAATGAATATTTGCACATCATACTTTTGTATGGATGGACCCACTGATGGGCCCTGCAAGGCTGATGTGTGTTTACTTTTTTATAAGACTTGCGTCGGAGAGATGTGTGTGTTGACGGATACAAATCCTTTATGAAGCCTGTAACACCTCTCCAGCATATTGACAAGCCCATTAACTCTCAGTATCAGGTCAGCTGTTTCTTACCAACAGTAATGCCTTGCACTGCATGTGTAGTCATTTTTTAAAATAACTCCTTTAGAGTTTTTTCCCGCAGTAAAGTCTGACTCAGAAACAGTCTAAAAAACAGACTTCTTATTTACACTCAGTGCCACTCCATATCCTGCTCGTGGAAAACTGTAACCTTAAAAGGTACTTTTATTTATCTAGTGGCCAATTCAAAACAGGTGACCAGTAATGACTGATAGAACTCTTATATCTGTGTGTTAAGTACGGACCTGGAAGCTGGAGATGCTTAGCCTAGCTTAGCATAAAGGCTGAAAGCAGGGGGAAGGAACTACCCCGGCTGTGCTTAAAATAAAAAAGAAAACCACACACACACCTTCTAACAAGTACCTTAAACTCACCAAATACCACACGTATGTCTGTTGAATCAACATGTCCTCATAGAGTTAGCATCCCTGTGAATGATGTTTCATCCTTTAAATACAGTTACATACTGAACATAAAGTTACAGAGGTTAGGTTTGGGCAAGTCAAGTTACAATGGTTAGATTTAGGAAAAGAAACATGCTGTTGACCTTTTTGTGACCCATCCATTACACCATTCTGCCACCAGACTGCTCAGGATTGCTTGCTTGTTTACTTCTATCAGCGCATTGGTCACGTGATCAAAGCCATTCAAAATAAGTGGGATATGTACAAAATTGGGTACATTAGTCCTTGCAGGAAAATGTATGAACAGTTTATGAGTACTGCCTGGTTTGATCCATACACGAACAGAGCACAACAATTTGAAGTATTGAGCACATAGATAACTGTTCAGCGTACCATAATACAATGGTATGACAGCTTATTAATTTTCGTCCCACAAATGCCATTATGTACTGCATGTAAAGTTATGTACCTTAAGTTACATTGATTAGGTTTAAGCAAGTAAAGTTACACACGGTGACGACATACCTTAAAATGACTCAAAGTGCTCTTGGTTTTACACAGTTCAAAACACCACTCTCCTGGGGAACAGTCTTGTGTTTTGTGACCCATCCACCACACCAACCTGCCTCCATACAGACTACTTCCGTTTTTACTCCTGTCAGCACATTGGTCGCGTGATTGCAGGCTTCCCAAGTACATGCATTAGACATGAATTAATGGTTCATGACTATGTGAGATATATAAGAGGTGTACATATGAACAGTACATGAAAGCAGCCTGACCTGTTACTCTTCCAGGATTTGCCACAACACGTCTGACTTAACCCAAAAGTTGTTGTTTGACCTGAACACAAACTTAAATATATCAACAAGTGGGATGCAGTATGTTAATTTGGAAAGTCCAGATGTGTTGTTTGGTATAATATATCACTTTAAACAGACTCAGGCTTGCTGTTTCCCCCTATTTCCAATCTTAATGTTAAGCTAGGCTAACCAGTTCTCGACTCCAGCTCTGTATTTACCACACAGACACCAGAGTAATATTGATTTTCACATCTCACTTTCAGAGAGAAAGCAATTAAATACAATCCCCATCATTCCTTTAAATGAAATGATTAAAAAACACACAAAAATGTATTGTAATTGATTATTTATGTGTGGTGGAATAGAGGGCTGGACTGGGCAACTACAATCCATATGAGAGGCTTACACACATCAGATAAGCAAGGGATAATGCCTGATGAGGTGTCCATTATATCAAGAGTTAATGGACGATGTGGAGGGCCTCCGTGAAGTCCATTAATTATTTTGCTTATACCATGGCCACTTGCAAAAAAAAAAAAAAAAAGTATATATATATATATATATATATATATATATATATATATATATATTCATTCTTTTTTCTGTAAAAAATTTAAGTTTGTCACAAGCCATAAGTCCTTGATAACACCTGAGGATCTGACTAATACCTGGAGCAATCATTACATTTCCTATAAGGTTCTTATACAATGACAGTGTAAAGAGGATGACAGTAAAGAGGATGAACCTTAGCTACAACTTAGCAACAGGAGATATATCTCGTCCGTTCAGCTCATAGAACCCTTTGGCTCAGCTATGAGCCAGAAAGCTAATGTTACGCTAGCAAGATTCAAAGTCAAAAACATTGTGCATGGCTGTCAAACAGGTCATTATTCTGACAGGACGTTTAACAACAACAATAGCTGGCTATCCAGCCATGTCATTGTCCCCAAATCAATAATTTTCATTACCAAATGATACGCCATGTGTTCTGTCAGTTGAATAGCGAATGGGATGTGAGATGTTGCTTAGGTCATACAATGTATCACCAACTTCAGAGGGGCAGTGTACTTCTTGCAGCTTGTATGTTGCCATCCTGTGGTATTCAATAGATGAGGCACTGAAAGACAGCACTCAGTGTTGTAAATAAGAAATTCAGCACTTTAATTTAGAACGGTGAACAGACCGCTCAGTAGATGTCCATTATCAGTTAATGGACACCTGGCAGCCAATCAGAATCCAGTATTCACCCAGACCATGGTATAACAGTATGTAAATGACAGCAGTATCGGGACAGTTGGGATTAAATTGGCGGGTGAGCAATGTGAATCAAGAGACAATACAAGTGACAGTAAATAGGTTTGGACAGGGAGAAAATTGAGACTGGAGACAGATATAAAGAGAGACAGTAAAAAAACAGGCACTGAGTGAAATATAGACTGATGGCTGAGTAAAGACAGAGAGAAAATCAAAAGAACAAGAAGACAGAGATGGGATGAGTGTAAGGGCGGCGACGTGCAAGTTCATAAACGATATGAAAAAAGAGAATGATGAAAGAGAGAGAGAGGCAGAGAAAGACAGGAAAGACTCAAAGGGAGGGGGGGCGAGAGAGAGAGAACAGTAAATAGAATCTCTCTATTTAAGACAGGCTGTGCGAGAAATCATTTTCCCTCACGTCCAAACTGTGTTTCATTTAGGCCATTAATCACAGCTATAATGGAGAGCTGAGCCCTGTGCTCCTACACACCCTCTTGACATCACACACACACACATGCACATGCACTCACATACACACAGACACACAGAAAGAGAGAGGGAGTAACACGCTGTATGGTGAGTAGTAAGCAGCAACCCTAATGGCCACATGGGAGGGAACTAAAACACGATTGAAAGCAAAGCTGATTTCACAAAACTAGCTGGTTGCCAAAAAAGCAGCCTTGTCCCCCCTGTGTGTGTGAATCAGGGCATGAGATAGAGGAAATTGTACAGATGGATTTTCGGTCGGTTTTCTGTGTAAAAATAACCGCTGCAGGGCTACTTTCTTTTCTTCTGAGAACGTGTTTGAAACACAGCTGCTGATTTCGTGATTGGCATTGAACGTTAATGCTTTTCAACACTTTTGTTCCATGTTGATATCAGAGGAAATTACTTTGACTATTTCTGTGTCTTTCATTTTTCAACACAAAATCCAATTAAATTTAAAGATGAACTTAAGTAAACCATACTGATACAACAGCAATTGTGCATCTTTCACCATTGTTCAAAACAGAATTAAACAATATTTAGACATAATTGTGATATTTATTGAAAGTGACAGCTGTGAGCCGGCACTGCCAACATTAAACATTATGTCTCATGGAGGCTGATACAAGGATTTATACCCTAAACATAGCTTTCGTGATTTAAGCCATCAGACTCATTATAACATCTGACATTTTGGAGTTCTCATTGCGCCTGTTCACACCTTGTAATCACATATGTCTGGGGTGATATATATAAGTCTGTCTGCTCACACCTGGCATCAAAATGCATCTCCACATGCATCTCGACTGACAACCTGAGATCGAATCTCACTTTCCCGCTCTATATACAATTAATTATGTACATCATTTTGATTTGCAAAGACCAAATGCCTTATTGTTTCTAACAGGTGGGAGGCAGCACTGTACGTCCTGTACCGTATACTGACTCTTCAGCCCAAATGGATATTGGTTCTCCTTCCCACGTTGTTAGATGCAGATAATTTGTCACGCCCTGCCACACCAATGCCACCCTTTAGCGTCCTCATGAGATGATCCAGGCTTTCAACTCACTCCAACATAAACACACCAGCGATAATATTTGACGTGAAGAGCGACTGATGTAACATAAAGAGCGAGAAATTCTGTGTGGAATGGGAAGGAGGGGAAGTGGAAGGGTGGAAAAAAAAACAGATTTTTAACCAGGAGACCACAGTTCATGTCCTGTGTGAAACGAAAAGTCACTGTTGCCAAACATTAGTAACTTATGTATGGTCCTTGCACACTGACTGTTTACTTAAATAATAAACATACTTATTTGAACCCAAAATATGATCTTTTTCTAAACCTAACCAAATAGTTTTGTTACCAAAACCTAACCCCTACTGTTTCACAACATTAGCCTCATGCTACAATGATTTTCAGCTGTGTGTCACATAGAAATGCCAATAGACGCCCGTGTGCGTCACTATTAGATGCTGAAGGGTGTGACCAAACATCAGTATTTTTGATGACGTGGGAATATAAATGCGTCTGGGAAATCCAACAGCATGTTTTGTACGCACTCCATCCACAAGAATTAATTTAGCTTGTTTTTTTTTTTTTCTTCATTTATTGTTGTTGCTATTTCTTCTTGTTTTGCACTTGAAAGCAATGCTGTTTTTGCAGTAATGAGTATGTACATCTGACTGTGCAGAGGACATCAGCTAAGTGGGTGGTCCTTCAGGATGCGTTAGCATAGCATACACACTGCTGAAAGAATGTAGCAATTTCTGGCCCAGACCACCTCCGGATGGGTTCTGAGTGATTGGATCTCACGATGCATTGAGATCTCATTGGTTGCATTTACACTTGTACTCAAAGCTGTCCCCTTGTGAGCTGATCACCTAAGATGCATGTTAATACCAGGTGTAAACAGGGCTATTTTGCTGTTAAGGTTTTATGGCACTGAAAGTCAAAGCGAGTGAGCTTAGCATGCTAATTAATTGCTTTTGGGTTGCACAGAAAATAGTTTGAGTGGAGCGCCCTGGAAAACAATGATATAAGTGATGGTATCAATGCAGAAACATTAATAACATTTTACTTTCTTCTTTTTGGAAATTACAATTTTTATCCAATGAGTATGAGCATCAAAACAAATACCTAGGATCCTCCTTTTTTTCCACTTTAGTTTGACTTTAAAGGATGGGGATAATTTATCTTCTCTGTCAAATGAGACATGGTTGGGTAAGGTTTTTGCTGTCTTCATAAATATTAAGAACAAGGATCAGACAAATCTTGGGCTGTGAAGCAAAATGAATGAAGGGGTCAAAAGATTAATATTTTACCGATGAAAGGAAGAAGAACTCGTCAGACTTTTGGTGCAGCCTCAAAGCGCTGCCCTGAGAAAAGCCTGGAGTCTGTCCTCATCGGATGATGTCACCTCCTTCTCCCCAGAACTCCTTCATCAGCAAGGTCAGGAGGCTCTCAGCGTGGGGCTCTACTATGGCAGTGCTAATGCAGTCAGCTGGAGATAATGGGGAGTTTTTGGGAAGTGGACCTTCAGCGTGACCCTGGAGGCGAGGTAGAAAAGCTGACTAAATTATTCATCAGCCGTCACTGATCCCAATGAAAAAAATAAATAAATATGCGATGAGTCCCATGCAAATGAGGACGAGTGTTTTTTTTTAAAGGCCCTGGATTCTGCAAAGGCCCCGAGTGAAATGCATGAACAAATCAAAGAATGCACGCACGCCCACCACCTCAGGAGCTCCTTTAAACGGGAATCAAAGCAGAAAAGCTGTAATTTTTGCTCTTTCATCGCTCCATTTCACCGTATGTTATCCCGCATTGTGTATAAGAGCTGCAAGAGACAACCTCTCTGTGATGAGACATTATCTCTGTGCCAAAATGTGTGGGCGTTCTTCACATCCTCATATACAGTGCACTCACAAGCATCTTTAGGATGCTTTTAGGAACGCGTACACAATGCAGTGAACAATTTGCAGACATCATATAGGAACACGTGTACATTATACAGACTGCAACAAACATTTTGTTTATTGGCTTTGTTCATTGAAACTGCATTTCTCCCGTCCAGCGTAGGTTGTATTAATAATTCATAAATTTTCGGTATTTTGAGTGCCCTTTATATATTTATAGTGTGGGTATGCCAGCATGATGTTTGGGAGTGAAAAGTTTGCGGCCCATTTTTGTGCTGCAAAAAGGCCACCAAGTGCTTTTCCATCCTCAGACGTTATTGTTTGACAGTCTGCTCTGAAAAGGGGTTTTGTTGGGATCCATTAGCGTGTTTTGTACCCTGCAGCTTTTACAGTGAAAACCCCTCAGTACCCCTGCTGTGGTGCATATAACCCACATGCATGCACAGAAGTACATACAGCACCATGCCCCCACAGCACACAGACACACTCAGTGGGGGGAAAGAGGGTGGGAGGTCAGGCTCGGAAAGGATGCATGTCGGTGTTAGTTACTATGGTAGCCGATCAGACCCTGCTTTCCTGAAAGCACAGTGTACAGGGTGGCATCACCATCAGTACATACATTTCTCCATCGGAACACCTTTTACCAGAGCGTATCGGCGGCTTATCAGATCCATACAAACTAACACTGAATGATCAAATGTGCTGCACAAAAATCAAATGCTTTGCAGCCTACACAGTGTCAGCAGATTGCAGAGTTGTTATTTCTATCTTGGTGAAGCCACCTGGTAAGTGGTGAAATATGGGACAGGTCATGCAATGAGCTAGCACTTGCCTTGGGGGGTTGCAAGTAATGCACAGTACACACGGCATGACTTTATCTAAACTGACAGTCTGTCCACTAGTCTGATCATTTAAGTAGCCCTCTTTGTCATGACTATTTAATCTATAGGCTTCCTTTTACTTTAAGGGTTGGAACACTCAAATTAAGAAAAGAAAAATCTTGCTTACCTCTGGTATGCAGTTTTATTTTTCCAGATTTTGAAATAGAAGCATTTGTTTTGTAACAATTAGTTCCTAAAAAACTCTTAACTGTGTTCTGTAGATTCAGAATTAAAGTAGTTTCTCAACAGTGTGATACAACCCTGGGGTGTGGGAATGCGGTAATTCCGCATGCAAACCATGCACACCCAGTCCAATGTGAATTATTTGAAAAAAATGAATAAGTGTAAAAATAACATGGATGAGGCCCAATGACTTTCCTCCTAAATAGTGCCCATGTTCACTACACACATCCAAAACCTATCCAGACAGAGAATGGCCAAAGAACGTTAGCTACATAAACTAATCGGACCCTAAATTTAATGCTAATGCTGGCTGTTGTGGCTAGCCCTGTTTCACAAACAACTAAACAACATAGCGTGTGAAAATGAGTGCATATGCTACCATCTTCATCATATCCCAGCTGATGGAAGATCTCAAGCCATATATTGTTCTTTATTTGGTTGTTGAAGTAGTCGTTGTAGTGTTTGTTGTACTGTATCTGGTGTTCAGAAACCAAATTGATGAGAGGTTTCACCATTTTGGCAGCAGGCCTGGAGGTCAACACCAGTTGGAACAAAGGATTTCACTGGTCAAATATATATCTGCAGGCAGAAACCGTAGTGAGTCTGAATATTTTTTTCCCACCATGGGTGTGCAAAATGTCATAAAAACTCACAAAATCAGTTTTTGCAAATTTCCATGCTTTTTTTTTCTGACAAAAAAATCAGTGCTTCACGTGAAACAGCTTTTACAGAGACACTGTATCTGTAAAAACATAATGTTTTGGATGATATCACAGAGACCAACCTGTACAAACAGTTTCAAATGCCTAAATACCACTAAAGACACCCCTAAAAATGTGCTTACACTTGATATTAACAATGCTCAAGTTAACAACAATTAACAATTTTTCATTTACATTTTTATTAAAATTACATTTTTATATAACTACATTGGTTTCCTAATTATTTTGTGACAAATGTAATATCTGCCTGATATTTGTTCAGAGGTGATGTTTTTTGGGGGGCGAATGAAGCACTACATTTATCTGCAGTATCAGAATTGCTTGCGAATGCTGGTTGTACAAAGTGCAGTATGTATTATCCGAGACTGGGGCTCACATCCAGACTCCATCTGTGGTCAGGTTTAGACAACAAAAGCACTTTGGTCAAGGTTAAGGAAAGGTTATGGTTTTGTTAAATGTTAAAAGTTAATGCTGACTATTCTGGTATTAAGTCAAGACCATGACTTTTCCCAATTCTTAACCAAGTGTTGCAAGTAGGACTGTTGATTAAAAAAGAGTTAGGCTTGTAATAATGTACATTTAAATTTAGATTCTACATTACTGTATTATTAATGTAGAATAATGTATTATTAATGTAAAATCAGTACAAAGAGTACATTTAATTACTATTCTTTAATAGCATCTTCGTTAGCTTTGAACACAGATACTTTCATGTGAGCGACAGATTTCCAATAAAAACAAAAAATCAAAATGATCAGCACATGCCTCAGCATAGTGTCGCCTGTCTGTTTTACTCACAGTTGGTGCAGACAACTGCAGATTCCAATCTTCATCAGTGAAGTGTGCTGTGACGCCCAAATAGTTGTCATTACTCACAGAAGTTCAATGATCCCCTATGAGAGCGACGTCCTTTGCTTGCTCAAGCATGTTCATCCTCCGTGGCCTCTTGCCTTCAAACAAAGTGTGTATTCTTGACACGATGGTTCCTTACGAGGGTAGATTATAAGTGATGTCTCCCACTGCAATACAAATGAATTCTCTCAGTCTCAGTCTTCTACTGTTTTAATGAGGCAGCAAGTTTTTGCCAAAGCATTTGTTACCTTCTCACTTAAAGTTTCAATATTCGTTGAATACCACACCGCTGTAACCATTAGCTGTTGGAGTTTGCAGAATACAGTAGTTTTGGTAAGATATTTTGCTCTGAGGTGACATGACCTTTTAAAAACAAACTTTCCACCTAAAGTCCATCATTGCCCGTAAGCGTCTTTAGCCAGGATGGTTCGGTTTGGCGGTACATATGGTCACCTTAGACCACATAGATCAGCTGCCACAGGAAGTAAAGAGCACACAGTGGCACTAATTGTACCAGTGATTAAACGACCATAAAAAGTCTAATAATGCTGCAGTCACCACAAGCAGGTGCTGTAAGAAAAAAGTATGGTGGCCCGGGATTGATCAGGAAACAGAGGAGCTAGTGAAATCATCAACAGCTCTCCTTCACAGGATGTCCCTACTACAAGGACAGAGCTCCCAGCCAAGCCATGGCAGACTTGCTCTGGACATGTGTGGCCCATTCCCATCAGGAGACCACCTACTAGTACTGACTATTATTCAAGGTAGGTGACTGTAGATATTCTCAGGAACACCACTTCAATGCACGTAATAAAATGTTTTCACTCATTTGCAACTCATGGCATCCCAGAGTGCATTGTGACTAACAACTGCACTCCATTCCTTTCAAAAGAATTCAAAACATATCTCAAGGAAAATGGCATTACACACCACTGTGTCACGCCATGCTGGCCTCAGGCAAATGGTGAAGTTGAAAGACAGATCAGGACTCTTTGTAAGGCCATACGTGCAGCTCATTCTAAAGGTAAAGACTGGCACGCTGAGCTTGATGTTTTCCTTATGGCCTACCATAGCACCCCTCGCAGTCCATCAGAACTGCTATTTAACCACCAAATCAGAACTAAACTTGCTGAACAGTAAGCAAACAGTCAGTAACAACTTCTCAGTCAGGATGTTGCAGTTCATCAGGCTGGTGCTGCAAGGAAGGAGAGGGGATGCATGGATGCATCGAGAATCAGAGATAGCACAGTGCAACAGGGTTACAAAGTCCTCCTCTGTCAGCACAAACCTTTGACACCATTTGAATAAGACCCATACACTGTTGTGTGCAGGAAAGAAAATTCAGTCATTCTTGAAAAGGATGGCAGGAAGATGATGCGTCATGTGTTATTTGTGAAACTGTGGATTCAACCAGAGCGTGGGACAGTGCCAATCGATGAAGATGGAGAGAGGTCAAACACCCAACCTGTTGAAATGCAGGCCACAGATGAAATCCCCCACCAGGAAGATTGACTTCAAAGAGCCAGCTGAAAGCCAGCCCATCTAACAGACTATGTCACATATACAGTCATTTGCTATACTGGAGCAGAATAATCTCTGGCATTGTCTTAATGGCAGGGTAGTCCACCCCTTGCCATATAGGTTATGTGTTTCTATGAGAAAGAAAGAAAATGCCTTGTGAGAAAGGTTTGACTGAATTCCTGTTTAAGCATAAATAAGTAAAGTAAAAAAGTAAAGTAAATAGCATTATTTAGTGTCAGTTATGACAAGTGAGCACTTAAAAGGGTTTATATTGAAAGTTAAATGTGTTATCAGCAGCATAATTTGTGAACAGAGTTCATGGTTTGGCATGTTTATATTGCTGAGCGATTATGATGTGAGTTGTCGTCTGAGAAGGGAGGGATGTAGTGTATTTCACCTCTGGGAAACAAAGGGGTAAGAGTGAGGTTGTTGTGCTTCCAGTTAAGGTTATCTGTAAGATGAGAAATAAAGCAGACGGCTGATCCTCAGAGGGGTGCTTTGTGTTTTGTGTTTCAGTAAGAACACTTCAGAATGAATAAAATAGTCTAGAAATTTTTTGTCATTTCAAAATTAAGCATGTGGTAGCTCCAAGTGTGTTTAGGGCAGTTATTTCACCCTCTGCAGTGAGTGTTTACTCTCTCAGTTTGGTTCACTTTTGGCCAAGTGAGAACAATTTGAACATCACTGCAGGTTTTCTGGGCAAAGAGCCCAGGAAAGTCCAACATGGCGAGCTAAAATAGGGATTGGAATCATATTTGTTTTGATTACTCAATCACAAAATCTCAATCTGCAGGATTACAGGTTAATCCTGTGAATGAATCTACATCATACTCTCAAACTCTGGTTCTCTTGTAATTTGGCAGTTATCTACACAAACCAAACTCAAAAAATACAATGAAGTAAACTTTTCTTCTGTTGTTAAAGACCAAAGAAAACCAACTTCAGGCTTCATCACACCTTAAAGTATATGTTCCAGGTGCTGTTTCTTAGAATTTCTGTCACTTGTCTGCACAGGAAGCTCTGCAACGAGCCAGGTTTTTACTTATCCCTCTTCACAAGAAACCATTTGACATTGTCTAAGAACAAAAGTATATTTCTTGGAGACCAGTACTTTAACTGAGGCACTTATCTGTAAGCTTTGTTCCAGGTTGGAATGACTCAGAAACAACCACAAAGGCCCTAGAGACACACTACAAACTCAGACCAACAAAGAAAGGCTCTTTAAAGTGGTTGTGCTGCACTTCCACCCTGCTCTAAGCTGTTAGAGGCTTCCCTATGAGTCACCTGAACACTTCTATTTATCACTGTCTCGCTGTTGCAGCAAAGTCATTCCTCAGCTGGGACAGGAGGATATGTGCAAAATGTTTTTTGAGACTTGGGAAAGCAGCGAGCTGCTGTCTAACCTTACCTTGTCCATGTGATGGTTCTGAGAGGGCCCTTAGCATCAGGTCAAGCTGTGTCTCTTGTCTTTCTTCAATGTCAACATGCCACTCATCCTCACATGAAGTAAATGGGAAGCATAGAGGATGAGATGCAGCAGCACAATTCAGCCCTGGTGTGATTCCAGGGATGGCCCGTTTTCTGTTGATCTGACATTTTGGTGAAAGTACATTTTCCATGATCTTCTGTAAAGACACTTTTCACACACTAATGATGAAAAGTGACACAATTCTGTGAATAAATAGACAGTAGAAATAGATTAATAATTAAATAGATTAATAAATTTCATACTGACTTCCAGTCATGTCCTTTGATTTATTCACTAATTAAAAAAAATGGCTTGAGTAGCATTCTGCAAATGGTCCCAATTTTACAAAGCTTTTGACTCTGGTGATCCCCAGAATTAACATCAAGGTTAAAATGTCCACTTTTCCAAAACAAAATAGGGGTAACAGAGCATGGTTGTAACACTTTTTGTCTCAGCACCTATTAGTCACTGAATGTTTATGTTAGAGATCTAAAATTTGACAATAACTATGCTCAGGTGGACTCACAGCCTGCGGGTCCCACAGGTCCTATGGGTTGACCCATGAGGCGGGTGGTTTGGGTAATCTTGTTTGAGAATATTGCAGGTCGGGCTAGTCTCATAAACTGTTTGTACGTTTTCCTATGAAAAGTAATGCACCCAAATTCATACTTATCCCACGTAATCATGAGCAAGCAATTCATGCATGACACGCCTATTTGGATTGGTCAGGATCATGTAACCAATCTGCTGACTGGAGTAAACAAGGAAGTGATCCCGAGTGGTCTTGTAAGGAGTTGGGTTGGGGTGGTGGATGGGTCTCAAAACCAATGACTTTGCCACTGGCATTTTCCCCAGGAGACGCATGTTTGGAACTGTGTGAACTTGCATCCTTGTTATGTTTTTTTTTTCCTAACCCTAACAACAGTAACTATACTTGCCTAAACCTAACCTTTGTAACTTTACATTAATTATGTAACTTTACATAAAGGTTGTAACGTCATTTTGGAGCACCACTTTGTAAGATATCATAAAATCTGTTGTGTGTGAATTTTTGTAGGATATCATACAGTTCGCTTATGTTTACGAGTCGGGTGGGGCAGATTGGTTCTCATAGCGGGCTGGGTTAGTCTGAGCTAACCCAAAAATCCTGACCCACACATCACTACTAAGTACCCTTTTTTTTCGATTACAAATAGCATATGCCAAATGCATAGTAGCCTATCTCACATGGGGTCCAAAAGTCTGCTGCCTCAGTCAAGCATCCATATTAAGACATCTTTTTGCTGGGCAGTTAAGACTTTTTGACTGATGTGGTAGCCCACACAGGGCAGCTGTGTTGATCCTTTTTCTCTGAGGTTTTGTAATTTCATGCAGTATCTGCTTAATGTCACATGGCAGATAGAGTATTATTTTGGAACAGATCTCACTGTCATCCCCGGCCTCACCTCATCTGATGCAGACTTTAGAACATGTCAGTTTTTCTCACCAACTCTTCTGTCATATTGAAAAAAGGAGTAGGATAGATAGAGAAATGTGTTTAGTTGTCATTGGGGTTAGTTGTAACTCTTAAAGGCGTTAAAAGCATCCCCACCCCTGTCATGAATGAGGATAGTGATAGCGTGATACGTACTACAGTTGCATTTGTTGTAGTGATGAAATGGCGAAAACATAAACAAAACGACCTGAGCGTCAGCTAGACAATATTCATAGTAAATACATCACAATAATTTAGATAACTGGTGCCGATTAATCAGTCAATGAGTAGGCTATGTGTGTGTTACATGAACACGTACAGCGAGCAGCAGCAACCCACCATCTAACGCTGACAAACCTGTGAGGATGGAGACCAACATAGGTGTCAACAGCCATGAGGATGTAAAACAGGCAGACTCAGGCTCGGCGGGAAGCTGCCGCCAAGTGAACACACCGTCTGCAGACAGTTTGTAACCAACTCAGCCAGCAGACTTTGCTATGAGTCAATTGGCTGTTGAAACTTATGTTCTAGAACCAGCTGCTGGTGACTTGACAAGCTAAAGCCTAGTTCACATTACACGATTTTCACCCTGATTTTGACTTTGCAGAGGACTTTTAGAGCCATTAAGAAGTCCTTGGATTGGAGGTGAGTCGGCAGATAGTCTGCCACGATGAGTCCTTATGTGTGAACAAGCCTACGAGCAAGTCGCACCCTCGTCTGCGACTGGGACTGGATATCTGGCATGCTAGAAAAGTCTGACACGAGTGACAAAGAGCATCAGCTAATGAGAGGCGGGATACAGCTATGCGATGTACGGCTCTACCAGCCCCAGCAAGAAATCAAAGTCACCACTGTCATCCGTAGCATTTCCCGAAAACCCGTTTGATCATTCAGCTCTGAAAGGTACAATAATCTGGGTCAGAATACATGCATAGACTATATAGACTGTACAATGCAAGCTAATAGGCTAGCAGCACAGTGGCAACTGAGTTTCATTCATAGAACTCACCTCCAACTCTCTGCAGAATTGACAACCTGCACAATCTGCGTGCAGCAACTCATTCCTTCACCCAAAGCCTTTTCTTCTTTTCCTGTTTCTTCTCAGTGCAGAGCAGGGCGCAAACGACCTGCAGAGCTCCAAGCTGTCGGACATCCATATTAAAGTTCAGTGCTGGGGAACTTCATAATATCCTGTTTTGTTTACGCATGACAAAACGTGGTTTGGTGACGTCACCACATTATCTGGGGCTCTGTTGGCGAGGGCTCGCTGTAGAAATCTTGTAGTGTGCACACACAGGTCGTAACGCAGTTGGCTGAGACTCCCAATGACAGAATTACACTCTGCCAGGTATGAGCACTCAAAAGATTACGATAGTCTCCGCAACTCAAGACTGGTCGGCTAGTAGTGTAATGTGAACTCGCCTTAAGTTGCAAATGACAACATTAGCTTAAGTCAAACTGAGATGGGACAGCTGACACTGTCGCATTTTTCCTTGCAGCATTCAAAAACAGTTTTGTCTCATTCTAAATCTTTGGTCTTAACTGGGCTTAAAACACTACTCTCTAGTCTAATAGAAGTTGCAGAATGTTGCACGTTGTTATCGACAGCATTTTAAACTAACGCTGTCTGGTGGCATTATAAATTGACGCACTTTCACAGTGGTATGATAAGCCAGGAAAAGTGCCTTTTTGCTACAATGTCTGATGCCAAAATCACTGACAAAGTGGCGGTATTTGACATGCTCAGAATGAGAATGGGCAGATCCAACAAATGCATCACATGACAATGTCATCCCTTCTTGGTGAAAGTGATGCTTTTACAACCATCCCCAGTCTCCCTACTTCTAACAAAAACAGTTTGTCAAAACTACGTTTACATAGTCCTTTTTGTAAGTGTATTCATGCATTTTGTACTAAATAATGTCTGAAAACCCCCAACAAACAGAATAAAAAATAAAAAAAACCCAACAAAAAACATGGCAATATGCTAAAAATTAGCATGCTAATGTTAGTAACATGTAGCCTATTACATCATGCTAGCTTTAACCTAGGCATAACCTAGGCATAACATAATTACCACGTTGAACTTGTTTGCCAAGTAAAACAAAAATAACCCACATACTACTGTTTTCATTTCTGTTTTTCTGAATTAAGTAGATTCGTATTAACTAGTGAGCTGTACAGTTGTAGTTAAAACGACTGCATTCAAGCTAAAAATAGGTGGTTTCTGTCAGATGCAAAGTTATCTTTATCTTCAAAAGTTTATAAAGTAGAAAAGAGAATGTATAACCTGTGTTTCCTTCACCCCTGAACGGCAACAATACCATCCCAAAATTACACCCAGCCTCGTCACTTACCGGTGAGTGAAACAGGAAGTGTGTGTGTGCGTGTGGCTGGCAGCAAACTGGAACTACCAATGAGAGGATCAGGGGTACATGAAAATAGATTAAAGGGATTCATCCAGTTATCAAGCCACTGCAGACAATCTCTGCTAAGTGATAGGGGGGGCCATTCAAAGAGGAAGACTACACCAGCCCCCCCTTCCCTGAGTCTGCTGTCCACCGCCTCCGTGTGTGTGTGTGAGCTGTATTTGGGCTCTACAACCGTAACTATAGATTTAATTAAACTGGGAAGAGGATTACTGATGAAATGCTGCAGTTTAGCAGTGTCCATGCGTATAAGCTTACTCTGTTTCACTTTGAGCACTCTGAAAAATGTGATAGCTTTCAGTATGAACTTTTCATTCTGCTTACTGTGATGTGGACAGCCAATACTCCAGTCCCTCTACTTGATGGAACTTGAGCATGTAATTGCAATTGTGTGTAAATGCAGCATTGACTCTCGTTTTGAGAAAAAAAATCACACTGCTGACAGTAGGTTCTCTTTAGGGTTATATTCCTTCATTAAAAATAAACAAAGAAACAAAAAAAAACCAAACATCTTTGCTGTTTAATTAATTAAAATAGTAAGAAGTGATTGCAGTTGCAATCTTATCTGCTATTTCAACCCTCAAGCAATTTGGATTTATTTGACGAAAATAAAATAAATGCATTCTCAGCAAACCAAGGAAGACTGTGAGAGTAAGAGAAACTTGACTTGATATTTATGTATCCTAAAATGTCTGACCTTAAATGACTTGTTTCGGTGCAAGGTGCTAAGTGTTTTCACATTCCTCTCCTGGAGGGGGAGATGTTTGTGCACCTCACTAAAATGTGAAATACTAAAGTACCCCGGGAAAGATAGATTATGTGCGTTACTATATCACAAGCCAATTACTGTCTAATATACTATATTACAGGGGAACAGACTTTGACACAGCACTAATAAAGACTCCTAACAACTATTAACGCTGTGCCAACTACAAGTTAGTCTACAAGCTGAAAAAAAAGTAAACAAATAAAAGATGCAAACTACACTCACTATTCTGACACGTCTCCTAGTTACCAATTGTGGTGCACAACAGACTCTTTGTCTGAGTCTGAATGAGGCTCAAACATGAATGAGGCCTCACAGACATCCTTTCACTCAAATGGCCCCGCCCGTAAATATACCTAACTTTATGCCTTCATAAAATGTAAAGGGGTGAGTTATACAAAAAGTTACCTCCATATAGTTGTCACGGATGTTGAAATTAGCTACAGAGACCAAAACCATTTTTGGTTTTGGTACCAGGACATGTATATTTCGGCTGTAAAGGTAAGCGATTTATCATGGGGGGCTCTGAGGAGTGACTGCTTCTGGAACTTGCCTCAAGTGGCCGTTCAAAGACCTGCAGTTTTTGGCTTCTGTTTTTTTAGTCCCAGTGGTTGCTACTTGGCCAGCGCTGGAAAAAGCAAAACCTGGCACAAGCAACTGTGGTGGGTGGGACACAAGGCCGGATCTGGAGAATTTCACTAAGGGAAATTAGTAGAGCTGCTTCCAGCCCATTTTCAATTTTTTTGTTTTTCTTTTTTCACTTTGATGTGGGAAAACTAGTGGGTGATTGACGTTGGATGGGGGTGGCTTTAATGCCCTTGTTAGCAAAGTGACCTAAATGTGTCCCCATTGTTATCCTTCCATCCTGCTTCATCCCTCCAGTCTGGATCCAGACTCCATCCTATCTGAACAGACATATAACCGCAGGTCAAAATCAGTATGTCTCATTGCATGTTCTAAGACCATATTACAAGCTGGGCATTAGACGAGGGGAGGTCTGTCCCTACTGCTAGAAATTAAGAAATTGCCCTGCAGCCACACCTTGCCCTGCAGAATAAGAGTAGTTTTTTTCAGTGCTGGATTACTGACTGGCCCATGCTTTAGAGGCTCAAAAGCCCCAGGCTCACTGTGTGTCAGTTGGTGTGTGCTAATCATTCTATGTGCAAACTGGCTTGGGAATATACACCACTTCATTAAAATGGAAGTGCAGTGTTAGAGGAGATATTTGGGACATTCAGGTTTCAAGAAATAAAAGGCCTGTTTATTTTCTCAAAAGACGAGGTTAGGTTGGTGGCAGTTGGAGCACTTTAAAAGGTTGGTTGGATTTTAAACTGAGAGGGAAAAGTTAAAGGAACAAGGACATCTGCATAAATTAGTAGAGAAGTTTACTATAACTCCCATAATGCATTATGCACTATGCTGCACAATGAGGGAAATGTGAATATTATTTCTTTTTTGAAAACTGATACATACATTTTTACAGCTTAAAAACACCCAGAGTTTTTCACCATTAGTAACGCTAAGGAACAATGTTTTTATAAGTGTATTCCTGCTGTGTTTGTATCAGGCACTCACATGAGGGCGAACATACACACGTAACACTTGTTTCGCGCAAATCCACTGATTGACAGTTGGTGGCAGAAGCACAAAGAAGTTATCAAAATAGCCTGCAAAGCTTCAAGTTATTTCAAGTTATGTATTGTCATATGCACAAAATCATTTTCCCTGGTGCCTTCAGTCGCATCTTTGGGCCGGCATGTTCTTTGTTGTTGCCTCTCTGCGTTGTGCAAATAGGTGAGTCAGAGAAAACTGATTATTTGTTAGATGAATCTGAGTGCCAGAAGTGTCTGTCTTACCTAGTGAAAGCTAAAGTGATGGATGCAAAACTAAATAAAGACAAAGTCTGAGCAGAGGAAAAGACATGCAAATCTAAGACATAAAATAGTGCAAGTTAAAATATAACATAACATGTAAAATATAAAAAAATATATATAATGCAAATTTGTCATAGACAGTAACTGCAAATGAGTAAACTGACTGTAAACAGGAATACAGCAAATGTTTATGTGTAATAATGTAATAATAAATATACAGTATATAGTATATACAGAAATGTAAACAGGTGATCCCCAAGGAATAGTTAACAGAGGTGAAGGCTCAGTCCTAGTACTGTTTGGTTGGTCTGAGGAGAGCAGCTCTACAGCTTCTATGTTCTTACCTCTCCAATAGAATTTTGTCCATCAAAGAAAATTCCTGTTCCTTAGTTGTTCATTTTTATTGGGGGGTTGCTCAAAGGTCCATTTTTTGGGCCTCTGTTGTTTTCTGTATACATGCTTCCTCTCAGCCAGATCATTCAGAACTGTGTTGTCTTCCACCGCTTTTATGCAGATGACACAAAATTATATCCATCTCCAGTACAGCAGCTTAGATATCGTCCTGATCTGCTTCAATGATGTCAAATGCTGGATGCAGCAAAACTGTATAAATTTAATGATGAATAAACTGAGACCATAACCGTTGGTTCGGTAAACTTTACCAGCCTGGTTCACAGCAAATTGGTTCCTTCAGGAAAAAAAGGCTGCTAGAAATCTTGGCATAATATGTGAGGCAGTTCTCTCCTTTGATGTTTAAGTAAAGAATGTTGTCCTGTCATGTTTTTTAAGCCAAAAAAATTCTCTACATGAGATCATACATGCTTTTATTTTTTTGGACTACTGTAATACACTTTATCTGGTATCAGCCAGAGCTCCCTTTACAAACTCCAACTGGTGCTGAGTGCTACTACCTGGATTTGAACTATTAAATTAGAAATACAAACATGTGACCTCCTGTGCTGGTCAACTTACACTGGCTATCAGTTCTGACGTTAAAATTTAACTGTTCACTTTTAAACCCCCCTATTTGACCCCCTATATTTCAGTGGATGCAGCTCTGCTGAAAGTTTCTAGATCTCGGCTTGTGACGAAAGGTGAGTGGGCCTTTGCTGTTAGAGCCCCCAGACAGTGGAACACTCTGCAGATTGAAATCAGACGGGCTACATCATTAGCATCTTTTATACCCCTTCTTAAATCTTTCTTTTATGAGGAAGCATTTATGAATATTTAATATGTTGCTGAGTTTTATCATCCCTCTCTGGCCATTTTATATATATATATATATACTTTAACTTTATTTTATCCCCTGGTGTTTTTATGTTTTTATGATCCCTCTGTTGTTCCCAGCTGCACGAGAGCAGAGCTGGTATTGTTTTCAACTGGTGAGTCTGTGTGCCTCATCATGGCAAAATGTGTTCCTGGGGACACCTATTGTAGTGGGAACTACCATAGAATCATGTTTATTTATGACTGTCAGTCTGTGGACAGATATTGTCATCATGATTGTGTCACAATCGTGCTAGATGCAATCATGAAACTTTACAGGTGTGTAGCTGAGTTCACAATGAGTTCTGAAGAGTAAGGGCACCAGAAGTCAGGGAGTAGGGGGGTAGAGTTTAGCCCAGGTCCTCAAGCTTTGTCACCATTTGGGAGGGGACGATTGTGTGACAGTTTTTTAGTCTTCGACTATATAAAAATAATGGCTGTAGCCATCACAATGTCACCGACTGGTTTGTGGACTCCTGTTTTGAAGCCTTGAGTTTGGCATTTTGGCTAATGCCATCTTGGATTTTTGGTGCCATAGAAGGTGGGGCTGTGGAGTAACGAGGGGTGGATCTGATTCAAAGACTGTGGTGGCCATCCGATGAATAGAGAGGTGTCCGCTGGCTGGATGGCATGGTCTGGTACAGAGGTTGTCAGCCATGTTTCCGAAAACCAGAGGATGCTACAGTCCCAGATGTCTCTCTGGTACTTTATCCTGGCCCTGAAGTCATCCAGCTTGCTACCTCTGAGACTGGATGTTGGCTAGAAGGAAGCTGGGCAAGGAAGGACAATGTGCCCAGGCCCTTAGCTAGTTCCTGATGTGTGATCGTTTCCAGGCATGTTCTTTGTTGTTGTCTCTCCGCATTGTGCTTGGCCAGGTAGGTGAGTCAGAGATTAGTGATTGTTTGTTACATGAATTTAAGAACCAGAAGTGTCTGTCATATGTAATGATAGCTAAAGTAATGGATGCATAAGTAAAGAAAGACAAAGTCTGAGCAGAGCAGGGAGGATGTAGGCTGTACTCACCAGCACCATTTTACACAGCGGTTGAGATGAAGACCTCATTTTGCCCCTTGCTGCCATGGTGGGTCAGTCCAGCCATAACTATTGTTGTTTTTAAAAAAATAAACCAATTACTTTTTAAAATATGCCTGGGAAGCAGATGACAAATTATTAGCACGGGGGTTTAGATCAGAGGTTGGGCATAGCTCAGTTGAGCTTTACTTGAAACTGAGACATCAGAGCCAGATGTATCACACTGACATCGACACAATAGCTCATCCCCTCATGGTCTACAATTATGAAGCTTGGATCATGCTTTTGAAAGCTCCCCTCCATGTAAAACCTCTTTCCCCCTTTTGCGTGCTGGCTTTTCTCTACGAGTCCACACGTCACAGGGACTCCTTGGCAACCAAATCAGCTCTCTCTCTGTTTCATTCATATTTTTCTGTGACCCAATTTTCTCTGGTTTAGGCAGCATAAAAAGATGAGGCACAAAGGCAATTTTTCACAGGGCTTAAAGCCTTTTTCATATGAGACAAATTGTGCAAATGGAAAAGGGTCACAAAATTGCTGTAATGTAATCACCAGTGCCATGTGAATTAAACCCGGTTGTATCACACAATCATGCAGGAGCTGATTATGGTAATCCACAGTGGCTCTATTTCTCAGGTGTTGTAACCTACTGTACGTACAGTCACATTAATTCATGCTAAATGACTCACTGGAAAAACAAGCAATCTGCAAATAACTGTGAAGAGGATAAAGTTTACAAAGTCAGAAATTATTGCAATACCAAAGCAGAAATACAGATTAATGTCTATGCATGCACTGCAAAGACACTTGGACATGAAACCATGTGAGCCATATGAAGACATAACGTATACTCATACTGATCCAAATGCTGTTTGAAAAGGGAAAACTTCGCAAAGCAGATGGGCAGATAGCAACGTGTTTTTCAAGCATTTCATCATAGTGATCGTAGATTCATTTGAACTCACTCCTGAGACCTCGCTTAATGATCTGTGTACCTATTGAAATCAGCCTGGAGGATATTGATGCCTGTCTCTGATAAACTAAGGAGAGCCTGACTTCCAAGCGCACTTTTGGAACTTGTCCAGGTGAGCTTACTTCACTTTGTGGCTCAGTTGGCTGGAGAATTAGAATGAGGCCCCTCTCTCTCTCTTGCTTTGGCCTATGGCCCTGAAACAAAATGATTATTCCTCACATTTCAGCTAATGACTTTGGCACATCAGCATATCCAGCTCTCTAACACATATCAATTAGTTGGGACTGCATGAATGCCTGAAACACTTATGTGGGCAGAGTGCTGACACCAGCAATGTGACCGAGTCATCCTCGCTTGACTCTTAAGTTGTGATAACTACGGTTTCAATCCAAAGTCGAAAGGTCCCAATTTAGAGAGCCATAACAAGTCAAGTTCGGTCCAGTCGCAAGTACACACAATTAGTCAAAAATAATTACTAGTTTTACATTTGAAGAGTGACGTGTGGGAAACATCCAAAGTACTTATTAAGAGTAGAGTGTAGTGTTGATGATAGAAACTTAATTAGAAAAGAAATAAGCAAAGCAAGAATGGAAGGAAGGAAAAAAGAAAAGGAGAAAAGTAGGACTCAAGTGGATAGTTCACTCCAAAATACATATTTTTTTTCTCTTACCTGTAGAGCTGTTTATCAGTCCATATTGTTAAAGTGTGAGTTGCTGAGTGTTGGAGATATCGGCTGTAAAGATGGATACAATGGAACTAGATGGCGCTCGGCTTGTGGTGCTTGAAAAGTGTCCAAAAGAAAAAAAAAATTGAAAAACTCAACATCAGTGTCGGTTTGGGAACCTCAGAATTGCATCTCTGCTTTTCGCAGATGATGTGGTTCTGCTGGCTTCATCTCACTGTGACCTCCAGCACGCACTGGAGCGGTTTGCAGCCGAGTGTGAAGCAGTCGGGATGAGAGTCAGCACCTCCAAATCTGAGGCCATGGTTCTCTGCCGGAAACCGGTGGATTGCCCCCTCTGGGTTGGGGGAGAGTTACTGCCTCAAGCGAGGGAGTTCAAGTATCTCAGGGTCTTGCTCACGAGTGAGGGTAGAATGGAGCGTGAGATGGATCAGCGGTTTGGGGCGGCTTCTGCAGTGATGCAGGCGCTGCGCTGGGCCGTCGTGGTGAAGAAGGAGCTGAGCCGGAAGGCGAAGCTTTCAATTTACTGGTCCATCTACGTCCCAACCCTCACCTATGGTCACGAGCTCTGGGTAGTGACTGAAAGAATGAGATCGTGGACACAAGCGACCAAAATGAGTTTTCTCCGTGGGGTGGCTGGGCTCAGCCTTAGAGATAGGTTAAGGAGCTAGGACATCCAGAGGGAGCTCGGAATACAGCCGCTGCTCCTTCTCATCAAAAGGGGTCAGTTGAGTTTGGTTTGGGCATCTGATCAGGATGCCTCCTGGGCGCCTCCCACTGGAGGTGTTCCAAGCACGTCCCACTAGTAGGAGGCCCCGGGGCAGACCCAGAACACGCTGGAGGGATTACATATCTCATCTGGCCTGGGAACGCCTTGGGATCCCCCAGGAGGAGCTGGAAAGCATTGCTGGGGAGAGGGATGTCTGGGGTGCTTTGCTCGGCCTGCTGTCCCCGCGACCCGGCCCCGGATAAGCGGATGAAAATGGATGGATGGATGGATGGAACATCAATGTCTCTCTCCAGCAGTCATCACCAGATTACTCAAGATAATCCATAGACCTTGTTGTTAGCATGTAGGAACTACATTGTTTCTATTGAACTACACCCACCAACCGTATCACTGTGCGGAAAGAAGAGTGTATCTACTCATGGACAAGATGCTTGCGCTCTTGACAGTGTGAGATTTATTTCTTTAATAATAATGGTGCACCCTTCAGTTGAGCTTTAATGTTAGCTAGCTTAGTGGTGCTAGTGGGTGTAGTTTGGTGGAAAGAAAATAGTTCCTGTATGAAACTGATCACAAAAATGTCTGTGGATTATCTTACACAACAAGGTCATGATTTCTGGAATTGGTGTTGAAGGTTGTTGTTAATCTTTTTAAACGTTTTTTTTTTTTTTGGCGCTTTGAGCACCACTAGCCAAGGAGACAGCAAACATCTCTACGGCCGAGATCTCCAATACTTTCAGACAGTTCACACCAAAACAATCTAGACTGATAAATAGCACTGCAGGTAAGGGGAAAAGTATGTATTTTCGACTTTGGGGGTGAACTGTCCCTTTAAATAAGTTAAAAAAAAAAGAAACAGCTGAAGAAGGAAGAAAAGGAGTGAATTAGGACCTAAAGAACGGAAGAATGAAGGTCAGAGGCGAGGAAGTATGTATCAAATATGATAAAAAAGAACGGAAGTGGAAACAGACGGCTTCTCAAATATATGTGTATTGATCAGTGTAGGAAACAAAAAACACCTTGAGGTTCTACTCAGTCAAACATACAACAGAGGATTAGCAATTAACTGTGGGCTTAGAGGATCTATTGCGTCAGAAAGAAGTGCAGTCACCCTGATCCAGTCTTATGCTGTGAACATGGCAGGAGTGGTTTTCTGTATAAGTGAACAGCTGTTGTCTGCAGCTTTTCATCTACAGTAACTGCTCACTGCATCTGATTCTCCTTGCGCTGTGCACTGACAAAAAGCACAGAAAATGTCCATATCTTGTTGTGAAGGCGAGAGCTGAAACAATTTGTTGATAAATCAGATTGTTTGACAATTAATGTGCAACCATTCTGATCAGTAATTTTTAAGCAAACATGCCAAACATTAACTAATGCCAGCCTCTTAAATGTAAATATACTCTGGTTTTTGCACTCTTCTGTAATAGTAAGATGATCTTTGGGTTTCAGACTGTTTGTCAGACAAAACATGCACTTCAAATATGACAACTTGGACTCTACGAAATCATGGTGGATTCTAGACCCCCCCCTCATTGCTAGTGGCAGACTCCGCCACTAGCAATGAAAACTACTTTAAAGAGAACCAGTTATAGAATGCAAATGCATTCAATGACTATTGCAAACAATAAGCATTTCTAAAAACAGGGGTTGATATAATGACACGATAATAATGTTAAGGACAGTAGAATACTTTAATTACTTGAACCTTTCAATTATATTTGGATATAGCTGACATTTCCGTGTCCAGTCTAGTTTCGACATTTTGTGACTTGTGGTGGACTGAGATGTCCACTGAAACTGACAATGGTTAGGCCATGGATGGTAGGTTTTGTTGTCCATAAGCTGGTGACCATGCCATGTATTCATGTGTAGGCATTACTTCCTGTCAGGGCTGATGTTTCCCTACACGTCCACGATACTTGTTCCTGCACTTTGTTTCTCCCTCCTCAGTCCAGCAACCATATGCTGCCTGCCCTCCTCTGGTGCCCTTAATTCCTAATGACAAGAACAGGTAGGTTAAAAGCAGCAAGAGTGAAGACAAGTGACAAGAGTCAGCTCAGACCTGAGAATAGCATCCAGGTCTTAAAGAGGCCAGTCTTGCTCTAGTCTCTATCTATTAGAGGGAAATGTGAGAAGAAAACGTTTTTTTTTCTGGCCTGAGATGGCTCAGGTTGCTGGTAGCAACTGATAAGCATATAACTGCAAGATGGAAACATGTTAAAAATATCTTTCCATGCAAGTCAAAAGTGTATGAAAACTGGTTATAAAATATGAAATAATGTCATAACATTGCACTATTGCATTAATAATTCTATATTTTATCATTGGTGTAAATGTATGAATAAATAAAGGATTACATGTACTGCTATTGTGAACCATTTTTAGCAGTTATGTATGATTTACATGCTGGTACTCTACGTATCATTTGCTACATTCAGACAATAATGCAGATGACATATGCAAAAAAACAGCTACACCTTAATGGCCAATGGAATAGAAATGAGTGTACAATTAAAACTTAACAATCAATCAAAATAGTAAACACCTAAGAGTTTCCTGGTCCCAGACATTTAAAACAACCACTCCCAACATCTGTCCAAAATCACAGCCTTGTCCATTCATTCACTGTTCTCTAGTTTATTGACACTCAGTAGTCACTCTATAGTGAGTAGACAATTGAGATTTTGGACATTCACCAATCATTGCAATTTTGCATCATCAAAATGGCCGGAAGTGGAAGAACTTTATTGTGGAAACTGTAGGGAAGTGAGGAATTTCATCAAGCCTGTAATATATGACAGTGAATACTTGGGAATAATTGGGAATTTATAGCAGATAGCAAGCTACCTAACAACTTGAAAAACCTGTGACAGAAAAATGGCCACAAAATAGCAACAAGTGTGGACAAGATCAACAAACCTGTATAGGTTGATGTAAATTGACTTACGTGAATAACAATTTTTAAATCAGCATATTTCTCAAAAAGAAATGTGAAACATCAAGCTAACTTCCCCCTAACAACCATGACCATTACTTCCACGTCAAATGAAAATGATGCTGTCAGAACAGTGACACCTCTCATTACTGATTGGTCAGGGAAAACTAAAAAACAAACAAACTAGAAAGGCATAAAGAAACCACAGACCTCAACCCATAAGGACAAAAGTCCAGGCTTCTATGATATGCAAGTGCAACCACTTTATATGCCAGGATATATTTCTAAACTATTAGAATTATGCCAAAGGTGCTTACTAGGTACCAGTGAATGTGGATTGTTGTATTTCTACAATTAGCGATTTTTTATTTTCAATCTTAAACTTTAATCTACTGGATTTAAAGATGTATGGCATTTATTCCACTAAGGCCAACAGACTGTTCTCATGAAATGTTTTTACATGTACCTACAAAAAGTGATACAGTAAAATGTATATAAACCTCAGGTAAACATGAGCCAGTAATTTGTATATATCCCATTTATTTTGGAAGGCTGTGATTATGGGACCAATATGCTGACAGGAGTGAAGAAGGAAGTAGTCCCTGTAAGGAGGTAGGTTAGGATGGTGAATAGGTCACAAAACACGGGTTTAACTCAGAGGAGACCAATATTCAGAACCGTGGAAAACCAAGTGCGCTTTAAGTCATTTTAAGGTATGCCGTAGCGATGTTTCTTTTCCTAACCCTAGCCAAATGAACTTTACTTCGCTAAACCTAATCTGTGTAACTTAATGTTGAATACATAACTTCACATTAAGTATGGAACATCAGTCTTGGGGCACTGATTCATTAGACAGTCATATGAACCAGTTGTATGAGGTTACATTGAAGCCAAATTCCCTATCTTGGAATGTTATTGAAGTGAAAAATAATTTTGACCTGATTACAGATTTAATGGGTTCATCCTTGGCCCATGCTATACCTTCCACCAAGTTTTATGAAACTTGTTTTTCCATAATTCTGCTGACAAACAAACAAAAAGATGCACAAATGACACCGAAAACATGACCTCCACAGCTGAGGTAATAATCCCCCTCTCAAACATATTAGCTTACATGAATACAATATCAGACTGAGTAATAAAAATGAAATGAAATCAGTTGCAATCGTTTTTTAACGTCCAATGCCAACATATTGGTTGGGCTAGAAAAAAAAGCAATGTTGATTGCAGGTCTGTGACAGGATGCAAACTCTGGTCAAGGACCTTACTTTATACCTCTCCACATAAGGGGTACACAGCTTCCTGGAGCGTTATAGACTGAACCTTGGCATTCAACGTAAAGGTGAGGTGCAAATTCGTTCCATACTGGTGTAATACCCAGAAATACTTGGCTGCTTGTTTACACTATCACCCTGCCTCTTTACTATATTTTGGCAGCAGCCTAGAGATGACCAGCTGTTGGAGCGCCAGCAGTCCAAACCCCTTTCTTCTTTGGACTTAAATATGTCTTGAGATAATACCTGACATCAGCTGGCTGGGTCGGAAGAGGGAGGTTGCACAATGGTGAAAGAGAGTGATAGTGACAGCAAGAAGAAGGAGGGAAGGTAATGAAAATGAAGACAGCCAGACAAAAAGGGGTCAAGGGAGACAGAACAGAGTGAGCGAGCAAGAAGAAGTGATGTTAATATGTGGACGGCCTGTCAGCTGGACAGAAGCAGGACCGTTGGGTTGGTAGTTTCATCACCGTGCTCAGTGGCTGATGAAAACAAGAAGTAACAAACTGTTGAAAGGCTGGCAGCTCGGAAACAAAATACAGGTAGTCCACTTTGTTTTTTGGACACTTGCATGCTGTTTTCCCCCCCTTACTGCGCTGTTGTTGCTGTGAGCCTACAGTCCAAATCGAGAGTTATGAGAGCCTGAAATTGGTCAGAAATCTCCGAGGCATCATTGTGCTGGCCATCAGAGTAATAGACTGTCTGGATGCATTATCTGGTTGCATTATCTCCCTCTGGCTGCGGCTGGGGCTTGGATCGGATCCCGGAGCAAAGTGATTGAAAAGCAGGAGGAATCAGGCATGGGGAAAGTGAGCCGAACCAGTAATATATGATAAAATACAGCAGTTTCACCACACTTGGATGTCAAGAGGTGAGAGCGGGAAAAAATATTCTTTATAAGTATGTGCTGAAAGTGGAAGGACTGAGAGGAAAAGCATAAAATGATTTAGGATGATGAAATGAGGATGGTTTACGTGGCAGAGTGGTCCCTCACTCAATATAAACACATCCCACGCACAGGCTAACATCAAGGCAGCCCACTTCTACACAGATGTACTGTAGATGGACACATACAAAGAACTCATGTCATACTCCTTGTCGAACTTTTCAAATTATTAAACTAAAAGCCACTCCCCAACAACACCCCTGTTGTGAATAAGTTGCAGAGCTTTATAATAACCTGTATCTGCAACAGTGGAAGTAATAGGACCGAGCCTATGGACTGAGACAAGCAGCCATTTTATAATGAGGGATGGAATCGCTCAGCCATACAGCACCACTCTTCCTGTTAGGATCCTTAAATTAAAGAAGCAAACGATGCGTGCAGCAAATTCTCGCCCCTAAATCTCCAGGGCTACCTTTCTCTGAGTGGAATCTAACTCCACTTTCTACCAGCTCAACTCTCATCTGCTCCACTGAATCAGCCCTGCTCTCGGAAAAGGGAAACGTCTCGCTGTCTTCGGTGTATCATTGAATTGGAACTGTATTTATCTACAGACCATTTTCATCAGTGCTGGAGAGCAGTTACTTGTGCATTTCATCACTCTGAAATCTATGGCACTTACAGCAGCGTTTCTTCAAACTCTGGAGTGTTTACCCCTTTACTTTAGATTGTTGGGCTCTTTGAGAACATGGCAATTCAATTTCGGATGCCACCCAACACTTAACACTGAGACGCCTGGAAAATTAAAGAAGATCGTGACCACCTTTCAAGTGAGCTGAAGTGCAGATGATTAGGAGAGAGGATGTAACATGAACCAATTAGTTAAGATGCCTGAGTTTTAGCTTAGTCATCGAAAGGTCTCAAAGAGCAACAATACTAACTTATCCACATACTTTAAGAGAATTTTTATGCCACTGCGGAATCTTTAAAGTTATGATGCAGGCATAACTTTAATCAAAACATGAGACAATTCAGGTGAGAACTGGTGTATGTGCTGCTTTTAGCCCATTACCTTCTTCAGGTCTTAGGTCAGAACCATGGGTTGCATTGCTATATGCCATAGTGTTTTTTTCTAATTGCAACTAAGAGTCAGCAAAGTCAGGAATTTCAAATTCAGGTTTGATGGCATTTTAGATGGTATTATTGTAGATTTGGCCTCTGTTACAATTCATTAATATCAGCCATGACAACTTTGCAATGGCTGGTGTGTGTCATCATGGCTAAATGTAGTCCTGGTGACATCAAATGTAACAGGAACTATGACAGAAGTCTTTTTGAGTATTTCACAGGGTGTTGTCAATTCAATAGCGTTGCAACCATGCAAGATGCAGCCTCAGAACTTTACAGGTGTATACGGTAGATCAAAATGAAGGCAGAGTTTGAAGATGGGTACAGTCTGAGCAAGGGAGCCAGAAGTAGTGGGGTAGAAAGTGAAGAAGGTATCCTCTATTTTACGCCCCTGGCCCACATTCACTTTAAGTTACATATCGTTGTGTCTCGGTTGGTAATACAGGTTTACATGTACACACTAAACAGATTTTTATTGTACCTTAACTTGCTCATGATTATCCTTAGGAAAAAAGCCATGATTGATATGTGCATCAGCCCTCATGTTTTTTTTTTTTTTTTCAAATCAGCTCATATCACTGTGGATGGCCAGGTGATAAAAATGCCCATTCTGTTTGCAACACAAGATTTTGATTTCACTAAGTAGTTGTTTTATTAGCTGTAAATGACTGAAAAGTGACTATGTTCTGTAGTCACCCCCAACAAGTCAGCACACAGCAGGTGGCTTGCTGACAGCTGACCATTCCTGACTATCACTCTTGCATTGGGTAGGAGGAGGTGACGTGTGGGTAAGTGGCGAGACAAAAGCCTGGTGTGTTGATTTCCTTTTATTAAAAAACCCAGTAATGTTGTAAAAACACCAAACAAATGAACACACAAAAATGTTGTACCTTGTAATTCATTCAATATTCATCTGTTTAAGATGTAACATGCTGTATATATCAGAGAGAGATAGAGAGAGAGATAAAAAGTACAATATGACGATGTGGAAATATATTTCATAAAAATTTTTTATGCCATCATTAAATCTATTTGATGCTTTGAAAGCACAAAAATTTCATTGCCAATAAATATTAGGGATAGAAAATACCACATTTGCCCGATTTAACATGACGTCTGGTCCTCTGTCCGTATACAGATACACAATCAAATAATTTTGTCGAGACACATACAGATAATGCCTCCCCTCACACCTCTATTAAGTACAATGGTGCTTTGAGCTAAATGCTAACATCAGCATGCTAACGTGCTAACGTTGTAAGTGAAATCTTTAACCTGTTGGTTTTGCTAAAGGAAAGATCAGCAGATCATTAAAGTCATTAGTAATCATCCTCTGGGGGCCATTAATGTTTGTACAATATTTCATATCAATCCATTCAATAGTTATCTGTACAATAACTGAGATATTTCAATCTGGATCAAAGTGGTGGTAGGCCCATAACATCCTCAGACCAGTTGTGCTAGTCGAACTTTATCAGGCCATGCAGTATGCATGTTAACACCTTGCCCCCAGAAAGGAGGTTTGATGCCTCCAGTTCTCTGAGGCCCAAACTCAGGTGTAGTCTTGTGCAGCTTCAGTATAGCTTCATGCTGTCTTGACTGGTATGGACACAAGAAGAGGTAAATCACAGCAGAAGGTGCAGGGGAAAGCACTAGAGGCATAAATTATATTTGATACAACTCTATACTTTGGAACGAGGTCCATTAGGCTTATATTGAGTGAACCTAAAGCACTGACAAAAGTGCAACAAAGTCACCTTTTTCCACCTTGATTCAGAGCAGAGAGAAGAGATTGTAGGTGTGAATGCACTTCAACTTTCAGGATTTTTCACCATGACCTGCACTCAATCCACTCTCCTTGCACCTTGTAATAACAGGGAAAAGCTTCTCTCTCCCACCCCTTTCTCAAACACAAGCTGCCTCTGCTCCATCCTGAGCAGGGTAAACCTACAGGCGTGTGGGCTAATAGAAAATCTCCCAGCCATGCATCATAAACTTTGAAGACTCAAACTGGGGAGAATGAAAATAAATGAGGTATAAACACACGCTGGATGAATGTGTGCTATCGAATGAGCGTAAACACTGGTTATTCATTATCAAACGGGCACTTTAATTGGTGGCAGAATATATGCCAGCACCCCAGCCGGTATGAAAAATCAAGTGACAGCTTTGACAGAGGGTCGACTCCTCCGCGATTTCTTTTGAGAAATGAGTCCCGCTTTTATGTTTAGAATTGTAAACCAGGAGTCAAACTGTCAGCAGGAGCTCACAAACCGGCTGGCGTGCGTACATATGGATTATGTGGAATTTGCATCTGTTAATCAAGCTTGTCGGAAATTATATAAATAACAATTGGCAACTGCCGCGGTTGAAACTAATTATCCACATTCTTTATTAAGCACTGTTTGGTAATCCCTCTAAAGATTCTCTGCAGTGGCATCTTTCCAACGCTTGCCCCTACAGTCAGCCAGTCACGAGAGAAAGAAATTGTTTTGCGTGTACACTTCATCAAATCCTGATTGTGGCTCGGCCAGATATTCTATCTACTGTATGTGTGTGGAGTTAAGTCCAAGAGGGACCTTGGAGAGATTCCCTGCAGAGACACAGATCAAATTTGCCCCTTGGAAATGTTCGTGTTTCATTGTTTTACAACATTGAATCAGAGTAGATTTAATGTAGCTTTTTTGACACTGAACAACAGAAAAACACCCTTTAACATTAAAGTGAAAACAAATATGTGTTTATAAAAGCATCTATCCCCTTTAAAAGAACACACTTAAACTATCACTGGTGAAGCCAATTAGTTTTAGAAGTCACATAATTACTTAAAGGAGCTCTATACAATATCCAGGACATTAAAATAGCAGCAAACAACTTTTGCTTTTTAAAGATACAGTGGAGTTATGGTGTCCTAGGCAGAAAATGAAGTCACGCTTCCCATCTATGTATTGTAATGCAACCTTCTCTGTTCATAATTGTGGTAGCCTGTCTGGCCATGCATGCATGTCAGTGCATGTGGGTCACTGTGCACTGTGCTCATGATGTGGGTACTGCTGATATTGGGACAGCAGTGACACACAAGTGTAGTGCCCAGCTTCCAGGTTTCCCTACAGTTAGCAACATTAACTCCGTCAGCACTGTTGCTAATGTTAGCACTGTTTCCACTGCTGGTACCACTAGCTGCTAGCCACCAGCTTAGCCACCTCCATGTTGAGAGCTGTGTGCAGACAACCTCTGAATCATGAGATGTGTTTCCATCCACCTGTTTGTATGCATCTTTTTAATATGTGCAGAAAAAAACCTTAGGGGAAAGACCAAAAAAAATATCTCAAATATCACATTAAAGTTTTTATGCTTGGGAAGGTGGAAAAGTTGTTGTATTAATAAAAGGTAAATGTGGCCTAGTGCTATGGAAACTGATTCTGTGAAGAAATTATGACATTCAGTCATGTACCGTCATTAGATAGGCCACTGCAAGCTCCCTTCATTGTCTCTAGGTGGCTTTTAACATGCGTATGTATGCACACAGGGCTGTTAACAGATTACTTCCAAAAGGCAAAGAGCTGTAATATTAGTTGCTCTAAACTCCTTTTCCAATGTCCAGTGTGTACTCAGTTATTATAAATCCTTTGTTTTGCTTCATATGAGGTTTGACTGGCACTCTTAATTACAATATCTCGTTGCACTATCTTCTGCAGTGGCACCTGCCTGGAGAATTAGATCTACCTACTGCTTTTGTCAAAGATTATTTTTAAGGCTTTTTGCCTTCATTATAGTGCACCTGGTGAGTGACAGGAAAGAGAGGCATGACACGCAACAGATGGAGCAGGCTAGAATTGATCTGCATTGCTGCTGCAAAGGACTCTACCAGGTGAGCTACAGGTCACCCCACCCACTGCTTATTTCAGTGAATCAACTCCCAATATAATGTATGCATGAGTTCACACATGAGCGAATGCAGGCCAGCAACTGTTGTCTGCCGAGGCGATATTGATGCTGAATGTGGGCAGTGTCTGATGTGATGGACACAGAAAGATAGCTTGCTCCCACTGTTTGCCAGCTTGCTAACACATATTGTGAAATACGATCTTATTAGCTGGGCAGCATTTCTCATATGGAGCAGATTGTATTCTTAATGGCCAGTGTCATACAATATCAACTGGGTAGACTGGTTAGACATACTTCTTGCTATTTCTTAAACTTCTCGTGATGTGAAGACAAATTTGCCTTACTACTGGAAGCAAATGTTTTATCCCTTTGCTCACATTTAATGTAAATGAATGGGAGGTGAATATGGACCAATATTAATTTCACTCATGTGTGACTGTGTTGTAACAGTGGTGGATGGAAATGCACATAAATTTGCATTTTCCTTCGCTGATTCTCTGAAAATTCTGTTAAAATTTGCACTTCATTTGGATGGAACTCAACTAGAGATGTGCTCTGAATGTCATATATAGAGCTCAAATGGAGATCACCTGTGTGTAGTCAAAGGGTTTCAGTGATCATAGTAAAATTCACGTTCATTTGGAAGGTCCAACTTTTGCTGCTTCAATATTGTAGCAAAACTTCAACCATAAAAACAAAGAAACACTCTGGGCAATTTGGCAAAAAAGCTGATTGAAAAGCACAAGTCTGGGGATGGATACAAGGAAACCATCCACGGCACCAAACATCCCTTGGAGTCCAGTTAAATGAATCATTAAGGAATGGAAAGAGTGTGGCACGGCTGTAAATATGCCTGAGCAGGCTGTTCTTAAAAACTGAGTGAGCATGCACGGAGGAGACTAGTGAGGGAGGACACCAAGAGACCTATGACAATTTTGAAGCAGTTCCAAGCTTTAGAGGATGAAATTGAATAGTGTGTGTACAACAGCTGGCTGGGTGCTTCAGCAGTAGGACAAATTCACTCATAGACATCCTGCACCCATGCAACACCTGCACAGGTGTAACACTCATGTAAATCCATCCAGCTTAAATCTCAGCAGAGGCCTACAAACTGTTTTTCACGAGTGCAATGTGAAAATGCCGCACAGGAATAAGAAAAATCCGCATGCCACTTTTTCTTGTAAGAACAACACACACTGGGTGCGGTGCTAATTATCCATGTTGCCGTGCTCCATTTTCCCTCTAAATAGTGACCATATCCACTTCACACAATAAAAACCTACCCAGACAATATGAAAACAAATGCCGAGTCAGTCAACTGCAGTCAGTTGGCTCTGCCTCCTGATGTTTCACACTGTCTTTCCCTCGGTTAACTGGGAGCATCTGTATATTAAATATGGCTGACATGCAGTAACTTACCAGCTACACCACTCAGCTGCTCCAAACATCAGGCTTCCGATTTTATAATTTTTGGTGCAAATATTTTTTGGACCAATATCCGCACTTGGTGTGAAATGGCTTTATTTAGCCAGAATAAGTGAAAACTACATAGTAGTGTCTACAGTCATGCTAGCAGGTCTGTGAGACCGTAGTTTGGTGCTTTGAGCCAAATGCTAACATCAGCATGCTAATATACTCACAGTTACAGTCTTGTGCATGTTAGTGTGACAACATGTTCTAATTAGTGCTACGACAAAGGACAGTTGAGGCTGATGGGAATGTCGTTACTTTTACAAATATCTGGTCATACACCAAAGTGGTAAACACATTTTTGACCTGATGGTGGCGCCAGATGAAAAAGTCAGGGGATCACCATAGTCATTAGGATTCATCCTCTGAAAGACATGAATGTTTATACCAATCCATGGTATAACTGTTGAGATAGTTAACTCTGGAGCAGAGCGGTGGACTTTGAGCCATGCCACTTATGTCACCCACTTTCATCTCATCTGGGAGGTAGTTTAACAGGTGACACGTGGGAGACTCTGAAGTCAACTGAAAGAAGGTTTTTTGGTGTAATAGACCAAAAGTCCATTTTTTTGGCCATCACACTAAATGTAATGTGGTGAGCATAATTTGTTTTGTACTATTGCGCTAAATCCTGCTTAAAGTGCCAGGGGTGGCAAGGCAAGCTTGAACTATAGTATTGTATTATCTGGTATTTAGCTCAGTATTGTTGACAATGCCACTCCGGAGAATATCACCCTCTGGAAAACTATAACTACTTTACGACTGAACAAGCTTACACAGGTTTAAATCACTGTGACTAGAGATGCAATTCCAAAAAAAAAATTATACGTCTTTTAAAATATGTTTCCTTTTTCTCTATAATAACAGGCAGGTAACAGTGTCTTTAAATATGGTCATCCACACACACCTACACACACACACACACACACACACACACACACAATCAAACAGGACAAACCAGAACACAATCAACATTACAAACACATGCAACACAAGAAACACAAAAGTCAAAAATATTAATTACTGCAGATAAACAAAACAAGAAACTGAAAAGAAAATCTATATTATCAACTAAACCAATCTCAACAAAAGGAAAGAAAAAGAAAACACACACTGATAGTAACATTCCCATTGGCCTAATGGACAGCTTCACCACCCTTTGCCGAAGCAAGTGTGGACAAAGCCAGTGAGTCAAAACAGTTGTATTACCAAACCACTTAGGGACAAGCACGTGAAGATGGGGAGACACTCAGACACAGCAAAGACAACCCTCACAGAGACAAAACCTTGTAGAGACAAAGCAGCAGTATGGACAGGGAATGGAGGCCAAGGGTATGAAGCAGGCTGCCATCGTGATGCACATGCTGGCATGAACGTGCCAGAGAGTGGAAGTGCACCTTCCCAGACAAAAGGCAGATGAGAACCACCAGACCACGACTCACTCACTCAGCAGAGCAGTTGTGTTTAGCTGGCCCCAATTCCTATCACTGGGAAATCCAAAGAGACACAACGTCAGCCGTGCCAAACTTCGCACCAAGCCACAGAAGCCAGGTAGGAAATGCACACCCAAGGAGCAATCACTGGGCTAGATAAAGTGCTCAGCGGTGGCATCCCTGTAATCAGGGCACCAGTGAGTCATTGAATACAGCCCTGTAACAATTAGTGAGCAGAAAGACTCACTCTGGTACATGAACATAATCAAAAACACCATCACTAGCATGAAGCATGGTGGTGATACAAGAGATGGTCCTTTGCAGTCAGCCTTAGGAGACCAGCTTGTCAAATACCACCGCCGTTGTTACTTAAAAAATCCACTGACTTTTGGTTTCACACAAGAAACTAACAGCAGGTTGCTAGGTGAGTTTGTTTGACCCCTCCACATCCCCTCCCACCCTCCCTATACTGACTTTCTCAGTCTCTATACCAGGGTGGTTACCGACAGCAGTTTGTAATGGCACAAGTATGTATCATACCACTACGAAGGGTGCCTTTGTTTGTCCATGTCTGACGCCAACGTCCACTGAAAAAGTAGCAGTATTTGATGAGTTGCGTTGTTGCCCACTGCCTTAAAAACTGCCGCAACCTGGTGTGTATCATACCACCGCAAAGGATGCCTCTGTGGGTTGGTATCTGTCACCAAGGTCACTGATCAAACAGTGGTATTTGACACACCAGGACTGAGAATAGGCTAAGGAGACTTGTGAGGGTGCAGGATAAAATAAATGCAGCAAAATACAGAGAAATCCTTGACGAAAATTTGATGCAGTCTGAAACCTGCCACCTGGGAGCAAATTTGTCTTCCACCACAGACAGTGAGATGAGGTTTAAATCCAAATCTACGCATAATGTTGTGGAGTGGTCAAGTCAGGGTCAAGATCCCAAGCCACGACCACATGCACCCTGACAGAGCATTGACTTTGATATTAAAGCGTCTTTTTCTGTTCATCATTATCAAGAAATCTTCTTTATTGTATAACAGTAAAAAGGATCTGTTTTATACTGGGGCTCCTGTTGTGACGAAGGGACCCCCTGTCGTCAGGGACCCGTTTGCACCGGCCATACATAATTTAGGTCAATTTATTGCGAAGCCACTCAGCGGCTGATGAGCTGTCGAGAAACGCAGCGACAAAACTGGGCCTCTAAGGGCAATAAACAATCCCAGCTAACAAGCCTCCTCTGGCACAAATAAACAGAACAGTGGTGGCAGATCAAATGAAAGCAGACAAACAGAAAAGTTTCATGCGAAGGAGGTTGTTAGGTTGTTAGTAAGACACACGAATCGTATGCACACACACAAACACACACACACACGCATACACACACATCGTGGGAACGTAAATGTGCTTTTGACGATAGGAGTGCTACATGAAAGCTGGAGTCAATGAGACTTACTGGAGTAGGCATGCACACAATTATATAATCAACACCATATTCTCTTGCACTTCTGAGTCATTTTGGAGATTTGGGGCTCTCTGCTGTTGCCTGCCATCCATACGGTGTCTGTGCACTGCATCTCTTGGTGGAGCTGAGTCTTAGAAGGCATTCATAGTTTAATCAATTAAACACTGTCAAGTCGCTGGCTGGCTAACAAGCAGAGGGGAGGGGGGATAGGCCTTTCCTCTTCAAAAGAGGCTTGATTTGCTGTGATTTAAGCTCACAACTTATTCAGTCAAAAGTTAGGGTGCATTTTGTGGGATCTGTGGGAAATTCTAAGGTTTCTTGTGTTGCGAAATGAGAAGGAAAACAACATAAAAAAAGCTCAGAGCCAGAAAATCAACACATCTCTCTTCTGAAGTGCTGAGCGGAGAGCCATCTTTGTGAAAATTGTCCCATGCGTGAGTCATCATGCCTTTACCCACGAGTTTACAATTTGCATAACTACAGTTGCAACCACCGGGGAAAGTCTGTTTCTCTAAGCGAAGTTCTGTCCTATCTTGTTTCTCAGTAGTTCCAATCGTTGCCAAGGGAAATACTGCCATCATCTCATGGCTTCATACTGTACAAGGTTGAGAATAAAAGATATTTCATCTAAACAGCAGATGCTAACATGATTAGATCACACAGAATCTCCCTCTCGCTTCCATATTGATTTTATAGGAGGGTCAAGCTGCAGCTCACATTTATCACACCTTGCATATTTAATGATGTTTTTCAACCATCTGTTACCTGTAGGTGTTTCATTCATACCAGAACAGCACATCCCTGCAGAAAGAGCACTAATCACAAAGGGCGGGTCCATCTGTGTTCTTTTCCGAGTTTTTCCAAATGGAAACTCCCACTCAACTGTTATCAAAAAACGGTGAGGTGGGTTGTTGATCCCTCCTCCCTACCCGTCCCCCACACACGCTGTTCGCTGACGATTTAAGCATGGAGGTGGAACATGGTGCTATCAAACCTTTATTTAACCAGGTAAAGACACATTGAAAATCCATATAATACTGCATGTGTAATGTGTACAAACACATTAATAAATTAACAGTCAGTGTATTACTTACAGTTATAGGGCAGTCGGCATGCCCCCAGTGTGAAGAAGCAAAAGCGAATACCAGGGCACAGAAGCTAAGCAATGTACTGCGGTGGACACCACATTAGTTTGGTTCTGAATTCCGCTCCCCATTGAATGTAATTCATTTGCAATAGCTTGGGTTCGATTCCAACTTGTGACCGTTTGCTGCATGTCGTCCCCCTCCCTTTCCCACCTTCCCTTTCAATCTATGCTGTCCAAAAATGCCCCCAAACAGTCTTAAAAAAAAGGCACTCCATTGAAAGAGTAATTTTACCTCACAGCACAAGGGAGTGGCTTTTCTACCCCGACGTGATCGTTTAGAGGCTACCAACGTTTGAATTTTTGGATTCAACACATCCAGAACACCACTGGAAAACCATATAATTATAGCAAACCCCTCCCCCCAACACACACACACACACACTACCACCACCACAAAAAAAAAAAAATGGAGCCACCCTTTAACAGGTATCCCATATTTTTCCATTGGGATGGTTAAAGGCAAACCTCAGCCCCCCCAAATGATCATCGATCAGTGTGTTGTTGTATGACTTTGGTGTTTTTTGCTGTTAGTCTGGATTCACCAAAGTCACAGAACAACCATACTAGCGAAGAGTTAAGGCAGTAGTAGATCAGCAGCTCCTGTGTTCAGTTAGGTAAAATGACAATGTTTTGATCATGTTGTCTAAAGAGTCTGGCTTTGAAGAGCGCATAGATAAGTTTCACTTTTAGTTTAATTCCCTATTGGAAACAGCTGTCTGTCTGGGAAGTACTGAGCGTACGACTGAATAAATAAAACTTGGATTATAATGCCTGAGTTGTGTGAGAGTTTCTTAACAGATGTTTTGATATATTTTTGCTGTTGTTAAATGTGGACCCCTTTGACTCCAATTCATCAAGAATTTTCTCTGGTTTTTGATTCGTTGTTCACTGTGGAGGCATATGAGAAAAACAAAGTTTTCTTCACATATTTATCATAAGGCTGGGTGAGCGTGATATGCCGATGATTGTCTGGGGGGTGAAGTCCTCCTTTAATGTTAAGGTTTCAAGGCCATGTGATGGATCAAGTGGCTACGAGCAACTTCCACTGACACCAGCCAAGTAAAGGTTGCTGGAGTTGCTTTAATATGCTGTTCGACTACCTCCACCCCCAAATAGGAACAGATGGTGAGTTTTGGCAGCATTTTGTTGGCTGAAAAAACACAGTTTGATTGAGATACCCATTCTTTTTTACATGTCTAAAAAAATGATGTGCAGAGAGCAAAGAGTGTTGAAAAAAGCACAGAAGCAGTGCCAAATTACATCTTGCTATGTATGCAGTGTCTTATAGACCATCTGGATGGTGCATTTGGCTGTTCAGGTTTCACTGCACTTCTAAGGAATCTCTTTAAAAGTCAGAGTCAGTGAGTACAACCAGGTTTAGCCCTCATGCCATTCAAACAAACCTGCTGTTCCTGTGTTTATTGCAATGGTATCTTAGTTTTAGGAGTAAATCTGAATAGAGAATAAAAGCTTTTATTTGCCTGCTGTTCTACATTAACTGCAGTAATCAGCTAATGGCCAACTTTGGTCACAAACCACAGGGCTCTTCAAGGCTGTGTTACAGTCACCGTTATTGGTAGTGACAGCGCGTGTACGCCCGGGTTTCTAAGTGACTCCTGGTAGTGTGCCTTCTAATCCAGTAATTGGTAGAGAGAATGAGCGAGAGAAAGAGAGGGGCAGACGAGGAGAGAGAGAGAGTGTGTGTATACAGAGAACACACAGAGAGGATTGACCCTTTTCTCTCTTTCTCTAATTAGCTGTATTAGACAAAGAGCCCTGGGAGAAGACAGATTGCATCCCATCTAGAGTGCGAGATCACTCATGTTGGAGTGGCCCTCTGAGCAAACTCAGTGCAATGTGCCAGCGTCTGAAATAAAGCCGGTAACCCAGTACGTCTCCTGTGGCTATACGGGGGCAGAACCTCTGAGGACATATCAACATCACTAGCAACAAAGCTGGGATGGATGGGAAACAAAATAAGTGGGAAAAAAAAAAAAATATATATATATATAAATATATATATAAATACTATGGAAACTAAAGACAAATGAATTGTTATATGGAATAAAAGTGTTTATAAGTTACACATTATAAAGCATTGTCAAAATGTATGTATAAAAACAAACACATTCAAGAAAAATAAAGTTTAATTTTCAGTTAGTACCTCTAATGATTATTAACAAACACTGTTTAATACTCACTTCATAGATTTTTTTTTTAAATAAATAAGTTAAAGCCACTATATAAAATAACTGAATTCCCGACTTGGGTCCCCCCACAATTAGTGCCAAAAATGAACCTACATTACAAACAAAAACTTTCATCCCATTAATTCTAAAGATGCTATATTCACATACAAATCCTACACATAGTGCTTTTCAGTGATATAATAAAGGACCACCTAGAACGAGAACAAGTCATGGCCAAGACCAGACTGTATCAAGACCAAGACAACAATAAGACTTTGATCAGCAAGAGAGGCTTACTACCCCGGCAAGTTTGAAAATCTGCACTACTGCAGCATAATGCAGGACCATGCATATGCAGCAGCAGCACAGGAGACGGTTTCACCATCGCCAAGAAAGCCAAAAAGGGAACTTAAAAGGCAGCGTGACCGGAGCATTCAAAAAAAGAGGATTAACATCGGGCTAGCCTTCCCTAGGTGGAAGGAGCTCATGAAGGAGAAAGATTTTAAAGGGACGCTGAAGTTGCTCGCTTTCTCCTCGACAAGTAAATCAACTGTACTGCCTAAATTAGCCTAAAGCTAACTTTTTTCATTCGGTTTTGTTAGACAGTGTTGCTCGTTACCATAGGCAGCATAACAGTAGATCCTGCTAAAATACACCAGCCTCGTTGGTACAGAAGTGTATATTTACGTGGTTTCAGTAGCTTTCATAGTCGCGGTAAATGCCGGCTTTTTGTCACAGTAAATGCCAGCTTATAAAGCCTTCCCACCGGCTTTTAGTCCGGCTTTACCGTGACTATGAAAGTTACTGAAACCACGTAAACATACAGTTCCACCAGAGGAGCATAACCGGATTTCACTGTATGTGTAGTGTCTGTGTTGTTATATGTGTACTTATTGGATAGCAGAGGATGACATGGTTTCATCAGTGTTCTCAAGGCTTTTTGATACATGGCAGCTACCGTTGTTGCAATACGTGTTTGAAAAACTGAGGCGATGGAGTGCACTATTCGTTTGAATGCGATACATGATTTCAATGTAAGATGGGAGTAATTCCTACACAATGTCCCTTTAAACAGTGCGTTTACACTACTTAATTAATTATTTGATTATTATTCATTTTTACTGTACCATGATTTTTTTGGGCCACTTTTGGCTACCTTAAAGTTGATACGGCCAGTGTTTTAGCAAGCAGTTAGTTATTTACACACCCAGCAGACACAGAGCAACTTAAGCTTTTATTTGGGATGTGTGTATGAAATGTAAGTCTAATTTTCACTTTTAGCTCTGTTTTGGTCCTCACCAACTCCTGAAAACAATATCTTGCCTTTCAGCTGCTTAACGCTTCACCATGTTCACTAGCTTGTCTCTAACTATGTCTGTCTGCTGTTTGGTGCTGGCCAGGTAGTGTACAGTGAGTTCATCTGAGCTTTTTCACTGATGACAGCTGCCTGCTGCTGCTGAAAATGTGGTTGATGAGATGGAACCAAACATTAATGTCTCAGGCTGTAAAGCCAAAACAATAAGAGATGCTAAAAAGCTCTGTAAAGATGAGCGAAACTGCAAAGTCAGGTCATAATTCTCTGTGGGTTTGTCAGTGAAAAACACCTCTCACATTACATGCAGTTGTTTGTTCTATTGTAAATATAAAAATATTGATTAGTACAGCTTAACTCTTTCCTCAATTTCCATGTGCAGAGTGACTAAGTTTTGGAGATACAAATATATATTTCAGCTGTCATTACAGTATGTTTCTGTCATCCAGTTGTGTCTTTGTGTGGTTGTGGCTTACAGTAAGTTATCCTTCAGGGACACAATCCAGACTCAAGACTTGGTCAGTGGTCAAAGTCAGGGTTAGGCAAGTAGTGGTTAGGTTTGGGGTAATGTGTGTGTGTGTGTGTGTGTGTGTGTGTGTGTGTGTGTGTGTGTGTGATACTTGTCCAGTGTATAAAATTAAGGGGGATTTAACAGCGTCAAGCGGTGAGGATTGCAGATTGCAAATGGCTAAAACTTCTCCTGGTTAGTATCGCTTCAGAGTTTTTTGTTCATTAGGTTTTAACTGGGAGCCGAATTAATCCCAGAGGTCTCTTCCGCTCCAAAATAAACAAACCCAGTAAAACTGGTAAAAACACTGAAAAAATCATGTTAAAAAAACAGTGTTTCTCAAATGCTGCTCAACATGTTAGAGATGGGCCTCTAGCCCAGCACCTGCTAATGTATGCTGACCTTTATTGTCTGATAACTTAAGATCCACACATTTAGGAGGCTTTAACTAAGAGCCGAATTATCTGCAGAGGTCTCTTCCTCTCTAAAACAAACAGACCTGGTGGTTTACTTTAGTAAAAACACTAAAGAAGGCAGTGTCATTTAAATTTTTTTTTTTAAATATCAGTGTTTTTCCAATGCTCACATGATGTGTGTGGTCTTTTAAAAATCATATTGACGTTATATCACCTTTACGACAGTTTCTTTATGTCACAGACATGACAAAAGCCCTCTGACAATGTTTCTGTGAACAGAAACCCTCCAACTGTTAACATTAGGCTTTTGATGATGACATATTTGCAGGGCCATGTTGTTGACAATGCAGTGCACAGCTCCATAAATGGGTGAAGTACTTTCAATTGTACTGGCTTGTAATTGTGTTTTGATTGCGGAACGCCGCAGCCTGGGCATTTGTTATCATGCTCCGTGTACTTTGGTGACGGGATCAATGATCACATTCTCCAGGAAGATCTTCAACACACTGCTGGTCTCCCTGTAGATCAGCCTGGAGATAGGTCTCACTTCACCATGGCGAGCCAAACAGTGGGTAGCACATTGAGTCCTTTTCCTCCTTCGCCTCTGCCACTGAACCTGTGATTAGTCACTCTGTTCAATACATCACTTCTTCATTTAGCTTATGTAAGTTATATAATTTGAGGTGTTTCATTGCAGTTTAAATGTAGGCTGTTATGTGGCTATATAAAGTAGTAGTAGTTGTTCTATGTAGCCAGAATTCTGGAGTATTAATGGCCATATTGGCCATCAAAGAAAAGAGTCAAGCATAAACCCTGCTCACTGTGCAGATATAAATGGTTCATTCTTAGGTAACGAAAACACAACAGTTCTCATTTTCAGGTGATTACAGACCAATACTTATTATATTATACTCCATTTATGTCAATATAAAGCCCAAAATCCTACACACTGGACCTAAAAGAAGCATGACATGATTCTATTAAACATTATAAAAGGGTTTATTTTTTAAGAATTCTGAACAAGAGGCCCACCCACTATTAAGCTGATTGTATTAATGTGACTCACTGTGTTTTACATAAGAGAACAAAATACTGTATATGGGTGCATAAAACCCCTTATTCATAAATTCTTTTTGAAAAAAAAAAAAGAATATATATATATATATATATAATAGCCGTTCTCCTGAACCCAAACCCACAAGCTTTTACATCTACATTTACTCACATCAAACCCTTAAGATCTTTCACCGTGTAAATGCCACAGAAAATACAGAGAGAGAAACACATCCCCTCTCTGCAGCAAATTTGTTTTCCAGTTAAGTTCATTCTCTCTGCTTTATGTGTAGCCCAGACACCCAGGGCAATTTTCCACGTTGCGCTGAGGCAGTTACACACAAAAACATCCTCCTTCAAGTCCTGCGTCAGAGCTTTTAGCAGGATAATTTTGGAAGGAGGATACAGTTAATCTAAGGACAAGAACTCTGCTGAAGGTGTCCTCTGCTCTGTAAAGTGCAACAGCCCTATTCATCACAGGAATGCATCCAAACCAAGCCCTCTGATTATCTCAACAAACAACATTAATCTAAGCTTGGACTGGATAAAATGATGATGAGGTAAGATAAAATTGCTGATGAACTGGCAATGAAATATGTCTTCTTCGTCATCTCCTATGCAGAAATACAATGATTTAAAAAATATGGAGATTGTTCTTTTCTTTCTGATGATCCCATATTGAAAAGTGCTGAAGACGATGCCTGGAGGCTTACAAAGTGGGATGGGCGGGGGGTACGGCAGCCCATACATACCAATGACATTGATCCCTGAGCAGGGCCCGTAAGAATGCTGAGACGGCCATATGCACATTTTTTACTCTGGTAAGAAAAGTGCGCTATGTTCCAACATCAAGTCGTCTCAGGGCTGTTTTGATGAGCTGGGCGGTATTTGGGATGAGTGGGCCATTTCCGTGTCCTTCAGTTTTTGAACAGCAGCAGAGCAGGCTGGGGACCAGAGAAAAGGCCCTTTATTGTGTTATGTAGCAGTGATCCGAAAAAAGGACCCTTTGCCGCTCTCAGGACCTTCCCCCCAAGGACCCCTGGATGCAGTGTTCTACCAAGCCTTGAATCACAATGTACTGTCGCTCTCGCTCCAGGGACCTGCCGGGCTCCAAACACTTTGAGCTGTATTCTAATAACCTCACACTTTCATGCTTACATGTGTGTGAGCAGCTATTAATATTTCATCACACTGTATTATCCATTCCCTACCTGATACAATATTTAATGCATGGACACCTTATTACCAATGTTTGTTGAAATACATCTCAGTATATTTATGATATTTATGATTATTTTTACATGGAGAAAGATACAGTATTAAGTTGATACTGAAATACATGCAGGCTGAGGTAATTGTGCTGACCCTTCTTTTATGTACCTGTAATTTTTTAACAGATAATGCTCTTCCTCAGACTGAAGAAGAACATGTTTATTGCTATCTTTTTTTCAGTATACCAATTTTTCCAGCTCCCCAGAGTTACTTTAGCCCCTTTTACACTGCCTCTTCAAGGCGGGAATATCGCATTATTATTTTCCCCCACAGTTCTGTGTGATAGGTAAAATCGCGGAATGGGCAGACAGAGTTGTTTTGCCTCTGAGACGGGTACAGAGGTAGTAACAGCACAGACATTAAATGATTATTAATGCCATGTTGATGCTGCTGTTATTGTTTATATAGCGCTGTCGACGCATGTTTTATATGTCACACTAGAAGCTGATGCTGTTGTGTTATATGTTACACCTGTCATGCTTCTTTTGATTCTACGATGCTGGCAGGCTGTCTAAAATCATACACTGGAGTGGCATGATGCCACCGCTGTCTGGTTCTGTGTAAAATGCAGAGATGGCTTAAAGAAGGGACTTTGTAATGTCCTCTCACCTGACCTCTCATATTGGTATGAATTCAAGACGTTTGACACCATGTACTGTATGATGTATTCACACAGAAATTTGGCAAAACCTTTCAGAACACATGTGTGGGAGGAAAAATATTTGGACAGATCATGATTTCATCGGATTTTTACCTGCAGAAATATATGACCAATGATATCCTTTATTACCAGCCAGGACAATGATGTGATGGCTGGCATTGTTTTCACCTTGTGACTCCGTGTATGTGTGTGTCAGTGTGGGGAAATGCGGTCCTGGTGATACCAGTTGGCGTGGGAGCTACATGTACTACAGAAGCCACTTTGAGTATTTTGGCAGGTGTTTTTATGTCTACCTGTCTGTTTAATGGGCAAATGTTGTCAACGTGTTAACATCCCAACCGTGCAATCATGCAATTCATGAATCATGAAAGTTTACAGGTGTGTAGTTGAGATCGCAATGAAGGCTGTGTTCGAAGATGGGTGTGGTCCAAGCAAGAGGGCCAGAAGTAGGGGGGTAGGAAGTAGGGAAGGGTCATTGGCTCCCCCTCTTTATGTCCCTAAACAACATTCAAGTTAAGTTGCAGGTCTCTGTATAGCAGCTGGAGTGATCCCATCGCACAATTGTCTGTAGGTCCAACTGATGTCATACCTTCAGGTCATAGCTTATCAATTTGGTTTCTCAACAACCAATATTCTATAACAAACAATGCAACAACTACCTCAACAAATAAAGGGCTTGAGATCACCCAGCAGCTGTGGATATGATGAAATGGTCTAATGTTATATGTTGTTCATGAAATGGGGTTAGCTACAAGAGCTCACCCCAGAGCCACTTAGACATTCTCTGTCTTGATAGTTTTTTGTTGTGTGGCGTTGAAAAGAGCACTATTTATTTATTTATTTTTATATATTTATTTACTTTTTTAAATGTTGCTTGTATGATTTACACATATAGAGGAACAATTAAAATGAAGTGTTGTATGAATTGTCATGAAAAATATATTTATGATTATGTAACATTTACCACATGAACCTCAAATATACTACATTACTTTTTGTTGCTCTTTTAAAACACTGGCAAAATTAGCCTTATCCCATTAGAGCTATCACAAAAACAGATTGATTTGTATCTTATGGTCTCTTACTTTCAAAAAAAGTGTGTTCAAAACAGCTTGATTACATTTAAAGGCAATACTGATTTCATATTCTAATATACATAAACATACCTGAGAGAATAGATGTGCTGATTTTCATATTTGCATGATGAATGTTGTAAATCCGTGTGTATCCTGTGGGATAACTGCAGTCTCTATGGTGCCACAGTGCAGCACGACCCCTGTCAGTTCATGGTTCCCCCATAAGGGGCAGTGTCAGCAAGCAGACATCCTCTTTACATGGACCCATAATGAAGGTCAATCTGTGGCTGTGGCTGTGTATGCGTGCACACACACACATACACACACACACTCCCAGCGACACAAAGCCAGCTCAGCACAGCTGTGGCTTGGTTTGATGTGAGCATGACCATCCAGGCAGAAGAGGTTGTTTCCCAGCATCACTCATGGGTACAACCTTTGATCTCTCTGTCTCTCTCTTCCTGTCTTTGTCTCTTTCCCTGCCCCCCTCTCTCTCTTTCTGCCTTTCCCGGAGCTTCTGTTAGTGCCTCCATCAGGATCCCGTAATGGCTGAATGTAGAATTCAAGAGGTTACCGCCAAACCCATTTTAAAGTCCAACTAAAATAAGATTTTGTCATCCCTCGTTGCAGTCACAAATCATGTCGAAGTGGTTTTTAATTTTTGAATTATTGAAAGTAGGAATAAAATGTCTCTGGGGATGTATCAAAACGCTCTGTTAGTCTTCAAGTTTCTGAGTGAGTGTGCTGCTGCATGTGTTTGATTGACATTCAACCAGCAGGTAGAACAAGACACACTGAACAAAAGCTCTTGCTAATACCTGTAGCTAATGCTGCACAAATGCAATGTCAAAAGAAAAGGAAAACAAGAAAACTTCCCATTACTCTGACTTCTGAGTATTCAGGCATTATTCCAAGATGGCTACCCTCTACCCATAGACTGACTGGCCATCTGATAAAGCTGACAAATAGGCTGATGCAATGAAAAATATACATATAAAAATAATTGAGTGCTGACTGGCCCAGGCGAGTGGGCTGCCTGTCCACTGTGGTTGGATATTACATCTGTCAGCCTCTCTCTCCTAGCCAATTACTTTTGGTCTAGTCCTTTTAGATCACTCCCCTTTCCCATCTTTTTTAAGAGGTGACATTTGGAGATAGACGAACAAAAAAAAAACTTAGAGGTGGCAATGAAAAGATAAGAGGTAAAAGACTGAAGTCTCTTGAGATTAATGCTGCCAAATGTTTTAAAAGAACTATTCATCTGGCGACATTGCCAGTAATTCGCCACAGCCTAGTGAGTCTGAAGCCAGTGGCAGAAGAGGAGGGAGAGCAGACAGCATGACCCAGTGAGCCCAGTGATACCAGTTCAACTGTTCTGCAGCTAAAGCAGTAAGACAGAAGACAATGGAGAGCCCCAGGAATTAATCCTAAAACCTGGAAATTAGTTAGCATTTTACCACTCCTAGTTCCCTTGTCTCTAAGTCAATGGGTTTTTTGAATGGGCTCTTTGTTTGATGCCTGAAGTAAGGTCTGTGGCTGATATGAACTTAAGAGACTTTCACGTTTTATTCTATGATATAAAGTACGTCAGTAAACACAGCACTCGTAAATTTTGAAGCTTTTATGTTTCTTAAAAACATGGTTGCTAACAAGTGGCTAAATGAGACTGCAGAACGTCATCAGGCCGAACGGCTTAACAGCCTTTTGTGTTGGCAAAGCTAATTGATGTGACTGCAGTGTGGTTCCCAGTTTGTATGTAGCACCAACATTAGTTTTTTACCTCTGGTAACTGCATTTAGGCTTCAAAAATCATAAGAGTGGTGCTTATTTGTGAAGATTATCTTGCTGGACAAAATGTATAAGTATCACAGGTGTTTGTTTGCCACAGAGCTTATGTTCTGCAATGATCCAAAATCCAATGGAAAAATCCCATTGGCTTTTGGACGAGTGAACCTGGGCGACACTAACTTCAGTCTCAGCTTACAAAAAACATCACATCTGGAGCACATTTGGTTTTGGCTAGTTGGCTATTTAGCTTGATCGAATTTTTTTTGTTGACACATACAACTTTTCATAAAGTCGCTGACATGCTACAGAAAGCTTTCGGAACTCATTGTTATGCAAGATGTTATAATTATTGACAAGGTAGTATTAACAAATGAGGGAATAACCACCAGTGTAGGCTGTTTTTCTTGCAGAAGAATGAGTCAAATAGTCCGGGGGCATTTTTTATTTCCAATCTGTTCCTGCCCCCACTGCTAGCTAGCTTAGTCAAACCAGATAAAAATCCTATATTTGGAGCAATTTGTTAACAAGTAAAGCCAAATACAAACTGTGCACAGCTCTGTTCTTAAAATTTATGTTAACTTTTATTTGCCAGCAATAGAGGCTTTGCAGCCATTTTGCCACTTTTATTATTTTGACTTTTATTTTGACACTTTTGTAGTTCTTTTCCCCAAGTGCAAGATGTCTATGCTGTCAAAAATTCACAATATCACTGACTTGGAATTATAACTGACTTGAATGTGTTTTCCAACTTAGTTGCTTAAAATCCTGGTCAGATATGTAGACAGACAATATTTTGTTGATGTTTGCAGGTCACTTTTTAAATAGAATAGTTGCTAGATAATGTCGCATTTTAGATAATGTCACAATCAACTAGCTAGCTTTTTACTAGCTCTATCAACTTTTTATGGCTGTTTTGGGCTGTTCTATACACTGTGAAACTTTCAAGTATCCTCACTAGAGAAGATTCAGACACTAGAATAAAAATAGCCCTTGCAAATAGAGGGCACTGAAGGGGTCTTAAAAGTCAGTGACTCTAAATCTCACAGTCTGTCTGTGTCACCACCAGCCAATGATAGAACTCACTACTCTGAATATAGTAGCCTACACTCAATTGTTTTGTCTGTCAGTGAGCATTAACAGTGGTGATTTTCACACCTATAAGCCTTACATTGCATTGTGGGATTGTCAGCAGGGAAATTGTGGAAAATTTAGTGCATAACCTACATGTCATACTCAGACAAATTCCAACAGGAAATATTATGCACAAAATAGTACACAGTCGGAGAATGAGCATCATTTAAACTGAGCTGTTCAGACAGGGGGCATCATCATAAAACCAAAAAATACATAATTACATTTTCCCTTTTTGAAGCTGATCTTAGATTTAAACAAAAAAGAGTAATAGTAATTAACACTAATTTACAGATCCATCTGTTGCAGCAGAACAAATACAAACATGCAATTACATTTTAGATGGACCATGTCTATCATCAGATTGATTGACAAGCTACGATTGAGGCTCAAGGAAAAAAAGAAAATATGTATGGAGCAGAGCACAGAGAAATACCAGAGATTGAATAGCTTTGTTTTCCTGGCAGCCCTCAGGCAGCTTTCAATCCCCTCAGCAGTGAGACAGAAGCAGTTGATGGGAAATACAGTAGCTGAGGCAGTTTACATGTGAATATGGCCCTGGACATATGGATGATGCAGAAATAGAGAGCCTGGAGCGCTCATTAGTATCCAACAAAACACAACACACAACAGCTTTTTGCTTTCAGCCTCGGCTACTGTTTGTTTTCCCTTTGTTCAATTATCAATGTCCACAATGTTGCTAAATTCATGTGCTGTGTTGTTCTACAGCTCCAGAGATACACTAAAGCACATGAAAACATCTCTCAGGAGAGACGCGGGGTTTGAAGGAACTCTGGGTAATGAGCTGGAAAACTGCATTGATAATGTTGACCGTCACTCGCTGCACTGGTGTGAATGTGTCAGGCTTAATAAATAATGTGCGAGGTGCGGCCTCAATTTTGTGGATGCTCCCCTTGCTGACCCTCTCACTTGTCCATATCTCACTGAGGCTGTTTAATTATGTAAACCTATAGTCAGAGAGAGAGAGAGAGAGAGAGAGGAGAGGCAGAGAGGAGGATTATTTAACTTGCATTTTATTTTGATGTTGGCGTTGTGCAATAAAATGAAAAAAAAAAAGATCACCTTCAACAACCAAAAAATGAGCAGGAAGCAATATCTGAGCAGCCCAGATGCCAGAATAAAATGTTGGCATTGCATGTTTCTGCAAAAAAAAAACCCAGATCCATTATATTTGTACGTTTCGTGCATAGCATATCAATGTTGGAACATTTCAGACGTATTATATGAGCTGCCTTTGTCCTCGGGAGGCGGAGGGGATGGTGGATGGTGTGACTCCTAGGCAAGATGACTGCCAAGTTGCAGATCACCGTTTGAAACCAACAATCAACGACACCGGTTGTTTTTGGCAACCCTTTGCTGTGTTTTCACCAGTGTTCATGGCACCAAACCTGGGTGTTTTTTACCACCACATCACAGTGTTTCCCAGCAGCGTTCGAGCCACTGAGCCTGGCCATTTTTTACTGACACATCGCAGTGTTTGCCAGCAGCGTTGGCCAGCAGCGTTTGAGCTACTGAACCTGGGTGTTTTTCACCAACAAATCGCAGCGATTGCCAACAGCTTTCGAGCCCTGGAACCTCGCGACCATCGCAGCAAATCCCGGTGGCATTTGAGCCATGGAACATTGGAGTTTTTAAGCGACACATCACAGTGTTTCCGAGCAGTTCTTGAGCCAATGAGCCTGGCCATTTTTCACCAACACTTCGCAGCGTTTCCCAGCGGTGTCTGAGACACCAAACCTGGGCTTTTTTCACCAACATATTGCAGCAATTCCCAGTGATGTTTAAGCCATTGTACCTGGACATTTTTAACCATCACATCACAGTGTTTCCCAATAGTATCTGAGCCACCCAATCTGGACAGTTTTAAACTGACACATTGCAGTGTTTCCCAGAGGCGTGTGTGCCACCAAACCTGGTCATTATTAAGTGACACATTGAAGCATTTCCCAGCAGCATCTGAGCCACTGAACCTTGGTGTTTTTCACCAAAACATGGCAGCATTTTCCGACAGCGTTGGTGCCACTGAACCTGGGCGTTTATAACTGACACATCGCAGTAGTTCCCAGTGGCATTGTACTGAGTTGTCCCTGCTTTTTCAGCAGCTTTCATGCCACTGAACATGGGTTTATTAAGCCAAAACACAATCTTTTCTGAACCATAACCAAGTTTCAACCTATCGGCTACAAAATAATTTACATATGAACATATCCATGGTTTGTAGAAATGTACAGTGTGAACATTTTTTTTTTTTTTGGCAATGGGTACTTGTTTGTTGTTTTTGGTTTTTGATGTCACATCTTTAAATGTAGACAGAGAATGTCTGCTTCGTAAATAAACCTGGTGGGTTTTATTAGCAGGAGTGTGTTTGAAGAAAAACCCACAAAGCAGAATATTCAGAAAATATTCTCAGCCCAACAATCTATGGAGAAATTGAAAATGCAAGACTCTAAAATGGATTTTCCTCAACAACAAAGATAAGGCCAACCTGGGAAACAAGCTTTGCTCGGGGTTGGGAGACAGAGCAGATATCAAAGAGAAATGGAGGGGTAGTTGAAAGGCCTATGAAAGATAGAGGGAAGGACGCACATCAGTATGACAGCCTATTTGGAAAATGTATGCTCTAGGATTGCCTCCGTGTTCCTCTCGCTTGCATGGGAAAGAACATGTGGTTAGAAACCGGGCTTGATGAGGGCGAGAGGAGGACAAGGCTGATGCACTCCTTTCATTTCTCCTCTTTGCTCAAGGAAAGCCCCCGCTTTGAGAAAACGGTGTTATATTGGCAGCTGTGACCCACTTTTACACATTCATACTCGAGCTACGATATGCACACTCACACACATGCACACACCCACACGCCCACACATGCTGTAACGCATCAGTGAAGAGGAAAACAGAGGCATCTGGAAAAGTCGTCCTTTGGGAGGCATTGACATGATTTGCGGGGGCTCACTGCGTTTCCCATAACTTTGGTGGTGCAGCGCTCTGCTAGGTGACTTCCCAGTGCATTCGCGGTGGTAACTGATGGCTGCACAACTAATTGGTGAAACACATAAGCAGACCAGCAAAGGGAGCTAAGGAATGAACTGTAGTGCACTGTAAGGAGGCACGTGAGACCACACAATGTATAAATAATTGCACATTAATGTTTAACTGTAGTTTAAGTGTCTCCTCAGGAGAAAGGGGAAGCATTTAAGTTCCTGGAGGCTCAGCTGGAGCTGAATCGACAAAACGTCATCTTAGATGTGATGGACTTGTTTGTGGTTTTAGATGCTTTTTAAATTCCCTAACATATAGTACAAGTTCAGGTTATTATCACGTAAAAAGCCCAGAATGAAAGAAAAAACATGCTAACTCACACATCTGTGGTGTGGCTTTAAATGTGTCAGATTTTAAAATGTGTCTGTGGTGTCCCCAGTGGCTGTATTAAAAATAACACTGTGGTACATGTGAGAAAGGTGACGGAGTAACTGACGACATGAAATAGGCTGCCATTAATCTGATTACAAACACCAGCTGTAAACCATTACTCACTGAAGAAAAACAAGATCACAGATGCTTTGAACAAGACGCTGCAGAGGCTTTTTTCGTCACTACAGTCTCTTAATGGGAATAAATTATCCATTTAAAAGTGTGCTTCACATGCTGATGCCTCCATGTGGGAGCCATAGTTCCCACCATACTGAAAGATGTGATTTTCAGTTCCTAATGTGAAGTCAGTGGATTACACACAGCGAGGTGATGATTACCAGCCTGGTTGGTCTGTGATGCTCTTTTTAATCAAAAGATACATAGTGACAGGAGAGGTTAAAGATCTGATGTTGATCAGTCCAGCTTTCTCTCTCAGGTGGTGGAGGACTTGCTGCCACCTTGTAACACTGTTAATATGTTTGCAGTATAAAGGAGCAAACCAATTCAGTGGTGTTTGAAAGTAATGAGAATATGCTGAGCTCAAAGAGTACTCCAGAGATGACGATTTTCTGTTGGCTGATGCAGAAGTGAGCACCACCTTCGTGCTCTTGTCAAAAAGCCAATGGGATTTTTCTATTGGATTGTGGAGTGTTTCAGAAAAACCTGTGTTAAACAAATGTTTATGATATTTACATAATTTGTTCAACAAGATAAAAAGACCACTTTTATGATTTTGGAGAACAAGGTAGTGGTGTGCTCAAGGACTGTCTTTATATGAAACCCAAGAAAAATGCAGGTGCTCTTGAAGAAAAGGGTCAGAACATGGGAAGAAATAAAATGAACCTCAGGCACTCATGCATGGAGCAGGAACAAATGCACTTGAACTGAGTTAAAAAGCCTTTATTCAAGAAACATGGCTGCTTACACTAAAACGCCGACCTGTTTCAACCAGTTTTAGCTCAATTCAAGTGTATTTGTTCCTGCTCCACGCATGAGTGCCTGAAGTTCATTTTCTCTTCCCATGTGCTGACCACTTATATGATTTTTGACCCTAAATGCATTTGCCAGACATAAAAAGCGAACGTTAGGCGAGAAACAAACTACACTATAGTTACATAATTTAATGTCACGATCACAGCAAGGCTGTAAAGCCGTGTTCAGCGTTATAACATTCTGTAGTGTAGAGTTAGTGTTTAGCCACTTGCTTGCAGCCACCTTTTTTAAGACACATAAAAGCTTCAAAGTTCCCAAGTTGGGTATTAACTGACGTATTTTATGTTGTACAGCAAAACGTAAGAGTCTCTTAATCTTGTGTTAATCACAAACCTTATTTCAGACATTTGACCAAAAACCCATTGACTTCACGGTGAGGAAAACAGGAGTGGCAAAATGTCCAGGTTTTAGGACTCATTCCTGGGCCATCGATACATTACATCGATACATTGTGATGTGAACATGAAAGATTCAGCATTTATTCCGAAATATTTTTTAAAAAATCTATTTTTTAAATGTCAGTTGATAACATGATGTTGATGGAACAAATAAGGCTAACTCAACCATGAATGCACCGCAACATCGGTACAGTTATGCCTAATTATACTTCTGCGACGCTTTCGCAGGACCACAAAGGTGGTTTGCAGGGCTCGCAGAGGGCTGCAGAGACACGCCGTGCACCTCTTGAAAAGGTGATTGCAGCAGAAGTTTGACTGGATATCAGAAACGTGACGAGAGACCTCCAGACTGTTCTGATCCCAACATGCATGTGTGAAGCTTCGCACAATCCACTGCAGTATTATATACTCCTAGAGCTTGCAAGAGGTGCCTGCATCAGACCATCAAACGAGCACCATGTGATTTAGCCAAGTAGGACATGTGTCTGGATCAATATCCCACATTGTGACAAGACCAACATCGCATTCAACCAATCACAGCCCTCTGACATCATCAGTGTTCTGCTCCAAAATTCCTTTGTGCTTCTTCAGAGGTAAGCTGGGTTTTCCAAACTGAATTGAATTAGTACAATTAAACAAAATCCTTAGTAACACTGAACAAAATCCTTCTGAGCTACTTCAGTTTTGAGGTATGTTTGCATGGTTAATAGGTACCCCTGTCATAGCGTCTTTCTTTGTCACTCCTTCAGCCACATCACCTTTAACTCAGAAAATATCCATTGCCATTTTTCTTCCATCCACCAGATGTCCTTATGCTTTCACTGCATTTCACATCATGTGACTGCCACACCCATCTACATACCTGGGCTGCGTTCACTCCCAGCAAAACGGCGCAAAATGTTAATTTAAATGGAAGTTGTGGTGTGTTTAACAACATGTTGTGTTGGTGTTAAGCATGCACACTGACTTTTAATATGGCTGTGTTTGATTGCATTTGATTAAAAGGGCTTTATTGGCATAGGAAACATATGTTTACATTGCCAAATAAAAAAATAATAATAAAAAAAAAGTACAAACATATTCCCAGTATTTGGACTCTTGTGTCAGAAAAACGTTAAATTTTGGTTGGAATGAAAATCTGGCTGACAAAATTTTAAATGTTTAACAACGATAGAGTTTCACGTTGTGTGGATGTTAACGTTATGATGTTTTGCAGGGTTTTGTTTTGTCCTCCATACCTTATGACTAAATGTTGTTATTCTATGTCAAGATGATGTTGGCATGAGACATTTGAAAGATGTTGGATTTTGGTAACTTAACAACACAACTCTAAAGCAACAATGTTTCAGCATCATCATCAATGTCAGTGTCAGTATTCCATGTGAACGTGACCTTGGCTTTAGACATTGACCTGACATTGAATTTTGGTCACGAAGTGTTACAACCTAAATTCAACAGAATATCAACATCTAATGACTTTGGTGTCCAGCTGGAAAAGATCAACTAGAATTTGGTTTATATACCCGCTGCTGCTGAATGTGTAACACCTATGACACACCCACCAAATGAGGGAAAGCATTAATCAAAGTCCGTTGCATGCAGTTTCACCCCATTTCAAGAAAACATGTTGTTCAACCTGGAAACCGTAGCAAAATGGTGCACACTGTTTTCATACTGAATGTGCCCCTGCTTCCTCTTCTCTTATCTGCTCTGGAATAAGGCCTTCCCAGCCTGTCTCCTCACCTGCATCTTATTGCCTCATCAGTCACTCACTACATAACCTGGTCCACTTCCTTTGTTCCTTGCCAAATCATCATGTTTCATGCGGTTACCTTCCTGCTACCTGCCTGTCTGCCTGTTTCCTGCCTGCCGGACCGGCTGCCTGTGTAAGCTTTTTTCAAATAAATCGTTGAACTGCACCAGTCTACCTGTGTTCATCTGCGTTTGGGTCCTTCCCCTGCTGTCTGCTCTGCATTCAGCTTACTTACTCGTCTCACATTGAATCCATCCAAGCTCATTCCTGTCACCCAGATTTGTACTTTGTGGTTCAAAATGTCTAATCATATCTAAATTGCCAATTTATATTTTTTTACAGTATAGATTTGGAATGTCCCAAGATTTCCTGATGACAATTACAGCATTATTGTAATCTGTAACTGATCACACTTTGAAAGAAAGGTTCCAGTTCTGATATGAGGAGACCATTCCCTCAGCACACTCCACCATCAACTCCCATTCATTATATTCTACAAAGCGGCACTACAGTAATAATCATTTATAACCCCAACCACTGAGCTCTGTGAATATATGGCCCTGATCAAAAGCCAACACTGAACATCAAACGGGCTCATTCAGTTGTAAGTCTGGCTGTAAATTAGGGAGACATTATAGCGTGCCAGTGCTGGTGCCAGGGACAGGAGCAGGGACAGGATTTGAGACTAACAAGACAGTTATGGGAAGTGATGACAGCATGTTGGCAAGTGTCATTACTCCAGACCTGACACACTATTCATTCTGAGGAGGCAGCTGGCAAACGGCTAAAAGCTAATAGAAATATTGACAGGGTTCAAATATTTTCGTTCTCACAAAGTGATGGAATGCACTCAGTTGCATTCATTTGGCATTAGCGCGCCATGCAGACAGGAGAATGTGAGTATTATTCACTTTTATTGACTGTGTATGAGGCTAAAGCAGCGATACATGACTCCCCCTTTTTGGGAAGTGCTCTGTTTCCATATTAGATAAGCTGTCTGGGTTTTAATTCTCTGCCCAGCTCCACACTCCACCAGCCCAAAGCCTATGGCTCAAACTTGTAGCCCTGTGGGCAAAAAACGGAGCATTATCAGAAATTCTTGACAAAGCACTTTCTGCAGTAGGACTCAGCAGCACGCATAGTTAAACTCAAGGGGACAGTTTCTCTTAAAAGCTCTTGTACCAGCCTCGGCTCTTTCTGCAATTTGGGAAACACAGTTTTCAAAAGAAATTGGGTCATGGTAATGGCAGAAGAACATGGCATGTATAAAGGATCGGCCCCTGGAGAGAGAGCAAGAGGAGTCAAGAACAATGGTGGCCTGCTCAGACGGGGCCGCGCTTCATTGCTTTGTCAGTGGCGTAACAGCAAAGTCTTGTCCGCTGAAATACTGGTATTCTTCAGCCCGCTTTTCTGTTTCTCCCACATTTAGGTAATGTGTATCATCTCAGGGCAGCGAGTGCACACGGCACTGATCCCGGGTCATTTCATAAACAAATAAGGAGCTTAAAGTGTGTCTTAGCCTCTAATGATTGTGAAGTTCAGAGCCTTTCCGGATGAAAAGGGGTCTTTTGGTGGTCATGTGGAAAAAAGAAATCCAAGGCACTCCAAAAACGTGTCTGAAGCCTTTATTCTGCATGGCTAGTCATAATTGCAAGCTTAAAATTACAGAGGGGGAAAAAAAAGAGATCCAAGGCACTCAAAAAATCTGTTAAAAAGCCTTTATTCTGCTCAGCTGGTCACTGGGAAGTTCTTAACTTGCAGTTCTGACTACACAAACAGAAATGCTGAAGCTTTTTAACTGATTTTCACAGTGTCTTGAATCACTTAACTTGGTGATAAACAAATCTTAGAAGTGTCTGACTGTATCAAGGATAGAATAAAAACAGAAGAAAGAGTCTGTCTTATGAACACTTAGTGTAGTCTCTTTATAACTGACTGTAATGTCTCCTCTGGCAGGTGTACAAAGCAGAAGATTGCAGTTTTGGTCCAATGTTAAGAAAGTAAACACATCCAGGTATTAAACCAAGACCATGATGTTTTCCCTAACCTTAGCCAAGTGCTGTGAGATACCTAAACAAAACCCAAAAATGTGTGGACCATGATTTATTTGCTGTAAACAAATAGTGTTACAGAGCATATGTGAACTGTTTAAATCCTTCACAGACAGGTCTACATTGTTTACAAAGCTGTTTAAAGAGTGTCAGGAACATTACCTAAAAACTGTAATCAACTAAACAACTCCAGACCTTCCACATCCACACATCACATTTTTTGTATTAAACACATGTCAAATAGAAAACGAGACGAGTGGTTTAACATGCAGGCAGCCAACAGTTTGAAGGGATTTAGGCTACTGACCATTCAGCAGCTAGCTTAGCCTCGGTGACTGCACACAGCTCCTCAGAAGTCCCGACCTCACACACCCTCCAAGTCTGAACAAAACTCAAAAAAAAGCCAGCTGTGCATAGGACAACCTTTGAATTGTCAGGAGTCATGTTGTTCATCTTCTGGTAGAGGCTAATCACCCCCTGCACCAAGCTAACATGTCCTAAACCAGTCTGTCCACTGCGTGCAGAGAGACCAGAGTGATATCCTAATCCTTGCACTGTGGTCACAACAGTCAGACAGACATGGTGCTATAGCATCTAAGATATAGAGTAAGGTATCAGCCACTACAGTGGACCGTAGCAGGCTGTTCTCACAAATTTTTTGTATGTTTTCCTACAAAAAACAATCCACCCAAATTTGTACATATCCCACGTCTTTTAAAAGGCTGTGATCAGCCAGATGAATGTGTCATTTTAAGGCACGTCCTCACCATGTATCTGTTCCTTAACCTAACCACAGTAACTTTAGGCCTAAACCTAACCTCCATAACTTTGCGTTAATCATGTAACTGTACGTTGAGGACATAATGTCATTCGTGGGGTGCAAATTCGTGGGATATCATACGAACCATTCTTTGAGAATACATTGACCATAGTGCTTTATGTCATACACTGCCAACCACTGACCAGCTGTCTAAGTGTAACACAAGTCTCTCAAAAGGCCAATCCTTCATAAAAGATGCTTATAGGCAAAATTTGGTAACCTCATGTGACAAATAAAGTGTAATGCAGATGTCAAAATTTCTACGTATTTATCTTGTTTAATATTCAAGATTAACTCCATTCTCCTTTGTCCCACGCTGCAGTCGTAAAGACCACATTCCACATACAAAGGTACATATAAAAGTTTGTTAATAAATAAAATAAAACGTAGCATGCTTCCAAAAAAACCCAGGCAAGCAGAGGAAGAGGCTGAGGAGTCATGAGTAAGGTTCAGTGCTTATGCATTGCATTGAAGAGTATTAGAATATGATAAAGTATGTGAACACACTAAGGAATAGCACACACCGTCCAGTTACACCCTGGTTAACACTGTTAGCTCTTTCAGCACTGTTTCTGTTATTTAAACCTGTTTAGGGAGTTAGCACTGCTAGCTGTTAGCCCCTGGCTCAGCCACCTCCATGTTGAGAACTGTGTCCAGACAACTCATAGGCCCTGGATGTTGCATAGAGCCCCTTTAACAATGTAAAACAATATATGATTATACTTTTCACATAGTATAATTTTACTCAGTGGTTTGTATTTCTTCAGTTGAAAACTTAAACACATGCTGTCCACCGAAGTGGTTATGTAAAAGACTCCTTTAAACATGTTTGTTAAAGACAAGAGAGGAGCCATTTATTTATCATTTCTGTACATTTATAACAGTCTATAATGCCAAGAAAGAGTTAAAACACCTCCTTCAACAGAGGCCCTTGTTGGCTATTGTTGACCATAAGCAGAGTATAGAAGCTCCTATTGGCTCAAATAGAATAGAATATAATACAATAGAACTTTACTTATCCCCGAGGGGAAATTCAGCTGTCCAGCAGCTCATAAAAGGCAAAAAACAAGATAAAATACATTAAAATGAGTGAGGTGTCAATCAAAAGGTCAGAGTTCAGCCACCATTTTGACAGACAAACTGGAAATATTATGGATAATATGTGGAGAAATGTTAACATTTAAAACAATGCATCAACAGTTTGTGGATATCTATGGATGTAACAATTTGAACTAAATATTTTGCTGGATTCAGATCATCTGGATCTTTGGGAGTGTATTAGGACTTGTGAACACCATTTTTATTGGCATATAATGGATTTGTGGCTCACAATAGAGCTTCATAGGTGAGTTAAACCTGTTAATTTGTTTGTTTTTTTGTCTGAGAGAAGTGTTTATTGAAGCTGCTGTGGTGGTTGTTGAAATGGTCCACATCGATCAAACTGCAAGTAGCTTAGTGTTCAAACAATATGTCATATGAGTAAACCACTTAAACACAGAAAATACAGCAGTTGTTTACATAGCATAATCAGTGAACAAACCTCATGTGCTCTTGTTGGCGAGCCATAGGATTATTATTGAATAAACAATTAAGTTTATTTTCTTTCGTGCCTAAAGAACAATAAAAACACTTAAATGTTATGACTGAGGTTTAAACTTACTGTAAGACAGCGAACAAGCTGACCTTCAAATGTCACAATAACAAAACGTTAATGGGAGCAGTAAGTGAATTTTAAATTGTAGCCCCCTTACAATTACAGGATAAGGGCAAATGCTAACATGTAGTGAAACAATAGCACAAGCACAGGGCAGTCAACTTTCTAACAGGATGAATGTGGTCTTCTTCTTTCAGAAGTAGCACAATCAAATTATTTTATTTGCTGAAGACTGCATTTTACAGTGCGAAGGGTTATGAATGGTTTATATCATGCTAGTGAATGCTAAATACTGAGGTGAAAAAACACAATAGTTTGCCTAAAACAGAATATATGACAAACATAATGCAACCAAAATCCATATTTATCCATGGAAGAATACCACCAGTGATGAAACCCCCTCAAAAACAGGGATGTAGTAATAAGACCAAATGTAGCCCCACAGGATGCATCCTCAGTCATGTTTATTGCAGGAACAGAAATGGATCTGAAACATTAATGGAACATCCTCCCTGTCGGTCACAAACTGCAGCACACAGATGTAGAAGACTCGGGCCAAAACATTATCCTCTATCTCTACATTTTGGCTGCTTATAGACCAGCTTTAGGCCATGCATGTGTTACGAGATACAGTAACATAAATCATGAATCATGTAAAAGCAGTAAGGTCTGTATTTGGGTTGTATTCTGTCTGTGTGTTTGTATATTTTTACACCACTGTGTGATTTTATTTGATGCTCGGCTTCGACGGCTGATCCATATGTCTCAGAGCACATCTATATCTCATGTTGAAGTCCCAGAGAATAGTTCAGTAGTGAGGAGTTTAAATTTTTCATCACAAGTATGGATGGCATCGTAAAACGCGGTTACCAAGCAACTGCTTCTCAGCCTCCCAATCAGCGGCGTTGTTGGTTTGAGATTCAGACACAAATATCATCACGCTCTCTTTTCCTCCTCTGCATGTCACTCAGTGTGCAGAACCTTTATTGAATGGATTAATTTGATATGTAGTAAATGGAAAAAACAAAGTGCTTTTGATCAAAACGTCTTTCAATTTCATCTCCTGAAGGACAAATCTATTTCCTAAGTCAGTCTATCAACTTCAGCCTGATGTGCTGAAGGTGTATAAGCCATTCAGGAGATACTGTAAGTTTTATAGGAAAGGCTTAGACTTTAAATTAGGATCTTTTGGTACCCTAACCTGCTGCCAGTCACACCACTGGTGATAGTGAAAAAAGATGCTTATGCAAAGCATTTTTTCCCCCTACTGTTCCTGTCAGGGAGCTTTTGAAATCCCTTTTCTAATGAGAGCTGGCATTCCACCTTCCTTCAGTATTTCCTCCGGAGGGGAAGCAGGGAGGGTTAGCGACAGAAGGATGACAGCAAGGAAAGTGCCACAGTCAGGAAAAGTCTTCTGCTCTCAGCTCATAGAGGAGTCGTACTTGGGCTTTGAGATTTGTCTGTTTTATAAACAATGTCATATGATTGCAAGGCAGCGGTCAGCTGTGTGACCTCCATCTGCAGCAGCGATATCTGATCTGGCACCGCTGGCTGTTCCAGCAAAGCTTTGACAGGCTCTGCTGATGGAGGTGGATTCAGGCGACTTTTAAAGGTCCTATAATAATCCGTTTTAGTTTCTTTTCAACTGTACAACAGTTCTGGAAGAATAATTTTCTCTATATATTTTGAAAATTAATGTAGTTTAGGTAAAACATATTTTAAGGATATTCTCTCTATATATATATCTATATATACAGTATATATGTTTTTTTTTATTTTATTCCAAGCAAATCCTGTGAAAAGAACAAAATTAAATTTTTTTTTCTTCACAACCTTGACTTTGACAATCATCACCAAGCCCATTGGTTCCCCAGCCCAGTCGCCAGAGGAAAATGTTGGCTTTGTACATTTCTGTGAACCACGAAAATGTTAGATTTGTATGTTTCATACTAATCATATCAGTGTTTGTATAGTGATGTATGTGAGCTGACTTTATCATCTGGCGATGGAGGGGATAGTGGACAGTGTGACACTAAGGGGAGACACCTGTTAAGCTGCAGACCACTGTTTGAAATCCACAAACAAAACAACAAACCAGTTTTATCTTTGCAAGTCATCACTGTGTTTCAAGCATTTTTTTCAAATCAGCAAACATGTTTTTTTTAGCAACCCGTTTCTGTTCTTTCACTAGGGAAAGTGCCATTTTTTTAAAGAAACATTACCTTTTTTACTGCGACAGTGCCACAAAAGTGATTGTTTTTCACCGAGACATTGCTGTGTTTCGTGCTGGATGGTGCTATGAAAAGAGATTAATTTTCTACTAAAACATCACTGTGTTTCCTGCTGGGATAATGCTACCACATCTGGGTATTTTATGGCAAGACTTGATCTTTTCCTAACTATATATACCTAAGTGATTTTTGTGCCTAAACATAACCAAATATTAACCATAGCCTTGTGGAAATGTAAAGTAATGCAAAGTCTCTTTCGTCAGGCGTTTCCCAGCAGCATTTGAGCCACCAGACCTGGGCATTTCTCACTGAGCCATCCATGCTTTTCCAGCTGCTTTTGTGCCACCAAGTGTGGGTGTTTTAAACCAAAACAGATCTTTTCCCATACCATGTGGCTTTTGTGCCTAAGCATAGCCACACCAACTGCAGTGTTTTTAAAAACACAAAGAAACATAAAGTTTGAGCGTATCTGCCACAATATATCATTTAAATGTAACATATGTGTGGTTTGCAGAAATGTACAGTGCCAAAATTTTTCTGGCAGTTTGGCTGGGTTCCTTCCTACTGAAGATGTTGATTTTTAAAAGAGGGGCACAACTATGTAGTTTCATTTTTCAGAACTCTCTGTAATTTCCTAAAACAGCTGGGCACCGTAGCAAACAAACAGTAGGAAATAGTGCACTTATTTGGGACTATTTTCAGCTGCAAAGTAATTCACATTCAATGCTCTGGTGTTTAGATCAGGAGGGTGTATGTGGGATTGGGTCAAAATAAACTACAGTGTTTGTGTTCATGGTAATGAAGGAACATGTCAGCCATTGCAACAGCGCGGCTCACTGATGTGTTATTTTGGATAACCGTTGAGCCCTATGGTTCAGAGGACACAGACGTATCAGTCTGTGATACACACAATACATTCACTGCTGGTTTGAGTCTTCTACTGGAATTTATCAACAATAAGAAAAAGAAAGCATATTATGGAAGTGTAATGTATTGACTTCACCCCTAGTTTGCAGTACTTGAATTGGAAAGGCAGCACTCAGCAGGGCAGGAGGTGAGAACACACTCATTAAAGCTGCTATGTGCCGACCATCCGTGATGCCCCGTTTAGTGCAAATAAATGCAGACTCGCCACAGTCTTGAAAATGACCATAGCCAAATCACATAGTTTGTCCCCCAGCTTTCCCAGTCATGACAGAGCACTGAGACAGAGAAACTATTTTACCTGTGCAGTCTTAGCTGTGACATTCATTTAAAGAAAAAGACTGGTTATATTCTACAGAGGAGTAATGCATTCACCTGAAAAAAACAACTAACCACCCTGTTTTTATTTTAATTAATGAGATTATTATCACAGAATTCTGAGAAAAGCTTTTGTGGAAAAAAAAAAATCTGCTCTTGTTTCTCTGAATTAACAAGATCATTATCTCACGATTATGATACAAGTTTTCATGGAGAATAAATTCTGCTTTTTTTCCTGAAGTAATGAGATTATTATCTCAAAAATCTGACAACAGTTTTCATGGGATAAAAAAATGCCATTTTTTCTAAGTAAACAACATAATAATAACAAAATTGAGAATTTACAAAATAATAATCTCCTGAATTCAGAAATATAAATTTTTTTCCCATGAAAACTTTTAATGATAATGATCTCGTTAATTCAGGGGGGAAAAAAGAGGGCAAACATATCTTGTATTTTTATATTTTTTCTCAAGTAAATGCATTATACCTCTGTAGAATATAGCCAGCCTCTTTCTTTAAATGAACATGACAACTCAGCCTACACAGGTAGAATAATTGCAATGCTGTGTCGTGACTGGTTGACACTAGGTCACAACTCTAAGCTGGGGCACACACTATGTAATTTAAAGCTCAATGTTCACCCTGATTTGGCCACGGTCATTTACAAGATTGTGGAGAGTCTGCACTTGTAAAAAACAGGACATGTCGTCATGGAGAGTTGGCACATAGCAGCTAATCTTCTGACCTGCTGAGTGCTGGCTTTCCATTTGAAATACTGCAAACTAGGGGGCTAAGAAAATATCTATACATTTGAGTATTGTGATATTGTGTTTTTCATACTTTATCAGTTCTCAGAAACACAGTATCAATTTATATATAATAGTTTACATGCACAGATTTGTGGCAGTGGTACATTTTGTACAGTGTTATCTGTTATTAATACTGTTATTGTTCCACTCCAACATAATTACACTAACCTGTGGACTGTAAGAAACACAAGTGCAGATCCCACTGTTCCGACTGAATAAAAAACTAAGCTGTTTTACTCCTATTTTATGCCTGTGGAAGTTTGGTCTTTGTACGCTGACAAAATTTTCTAAAATCTGATTATTAAAAAATGATCTCCTTGCTTACAGCATTTTTATATTTTATATTTTTTTGTATTTTTATATTGCGATATATTGAATCTTAACCCCTGTGTTGTAATATGTATTGTATCGCCAGATTCCAGTACACATCCCTACTTCAAACTGGCCTTACAGCAAAGATTTTTACTAACTCTTCAAGGCAGGGCACAAAAACATGTGTTATGAGATCAAGTCTGAGTCAGCAATGACTTGAAATTGAGCAGAATGGTGGTAATTAGCCTAACAGTGGCGCCCCCAAGAGGTGGCTGGGGGGGGGGCCATAGCCACCCTGATACAATTGATGGCCACTAACTGGCCGCCCCGGGCAAAGATAATTGGAGGAGGACATTACTGTCTTTAAGAGGCTGTGGCACAGTCATTTTTTGTGCAAAGGTATGGTGTAGTACAGTGGCGGCTGCTGATCTTTCAAACAGGGGAAGCTCACTTTAAATTTACATCATAAAATTTGTCATATTTTAGCGAGGCGGTAACTTATGAAAGGAACATTTAATTGAAGCTGTTTTTCAACCACCCTCATGCCATAGAACCACAGCAAAACACACCTCAAAGATTTTCAGATGGGTTTAAACACCTGAACAGCACTCTGTCAGAAGACTCTACTTGCAAAATCCTCGATGGGACTAAGCTGAGCTGTCAAGTGACGGTGTATATCTCAAAATAGCTGTCAATCAAAACGGGATTCAGCCTTTCGACTGATTCTCCAATCATCATCCCAGAGACGCTGAGCGTCCGGGAGCTGGACAAAATCGTGGCATTTATCCAATGACCGTCGAGTTTCGAGGCAATGAGAAAAACTGTTCCCTGCAGTCCCATTGAAGTGCATGGACGCTCAGCTTCTACGGGCAAATGCATTGACCATAGACCGTATAAGAAAACGCCGCTACAGGAATGTATGAGAAGTTAACAACATTGAGTCAGTTGATTTGTGATAAGTAGCTGATTCTGAACGAACTCGTTTTCGAGATGAACGTGTTCTAACGCATTTGTAGTCAATGAAATGTTAACACAACCGTACATATTTGACCATTTAATTTTTGACATTCTAGGGGAAGCTGAGCTTCCCTTGCAGTCTTAGAGAAATCGCCGCTGGTGTAGTATCTTTTGAAATTAGACAATCTATGACATCCATTGCAACCATGTCATCATAGCTTGTTGGGAATGGGGTTAAATAGCACTCCAAAGTCAGGCTAAATTTTGCAGAGGGAACACCTGACAAAGCAATTTTCAAAGAGGTCCTATGCACCAGGGGTGTAGCATGAATTTCTGGGCCTTATACAAACACAGTCTCTGAGGGCCCCCCACCCTTCCTCTCTTGATCCATGTCTCTTTTATGCAGTCACTTAACTTTAGCCACATTTACAGACAATCCAAATGCAGGATTACACCATTTTAAGGAGTGAGGGGGGCCTAAGAGAATTTCTCCTGTATTTTTTATACAAAGTTCAGTCTTTCAACTGATTTATTCAGACAATTTTAATTTAGTTAGTAGTTAGTTTCGTAAAGTGGCACTAATTACTTAGAAATAAAATTGTTTTAATGTAACTTTTTTATAACTTTTGAGGGCTCACTTCCTATTGGGGTCCTGGGTAATCACTCCCACTTTTCCCCCACTATGTTTCCCTCTGCCTTGAACGTTCATCTGAGGATATCTGAATAAAAATTTTTGTGGTTACCCTTAAGTCTCCCCTAAATTTGAGAAGGCTTGCTCCCAGTAAATGTTTTGTTCCTTCAAACAAATATATATCTTCAAATTAAGGCTGTATATTTGTCTTTTTTAAGGGAAAGAACAACTGGCCTATGTGAAGAACAATGAATTGCCTAATATGTACAGATACGTAACACATTAAAACAGGATTGCTGTGTAATTTAAAAGGTTAACTATATTGTTATTAGTCTATGCACATCAGATAATGAGTAACATTAACTATAAAATAAGGTACCAAAATATGTCATTATATTACTCAACTCTCGTTTTCACATAGTTTTTAACTAGGCTATGTACCTCAACAGCATAAGAGAATTTCTGAAATTCAGTATGGCTTTTGGTTTCAGTGCACAACCCCAAGATTTTTAGTTTCACCCTATGAAAACTTCTGGGGTCAGCACTGCAGCCCAGCCTAGTTCCATTGTATATACTGGCTAAGCACATGTAGGTAATAGGAAACTGTTGTTGTGAACCTTTCATAGAAGCAGTGAAACATGTTTGGTTGTTAGTCAAGTGCTTCTACAATCCTTTGGTGTGCTCATGTTAAAGCCTCAACTCACAACAACAAATTTCAACACCCATAACTGAATTTGCAACAGTGGAAGAACAGTTTCTTAAAGCTGTAAACATTTGTTATTTCTTAAGCTTTTGCATTGTTTAGTTTTGCAGTTGGAAAATCCTGTAACATGTCTTGGACGTGATGCTGTGATAATGGTGCTGGAAAATAAATTATGAAATTACAGTAAGTTTAAATTGATTCCATGAGCACAATCTCATCACACAGAAAAAACTTTTTTCTTCCTTCAGATTTTTTTCATCATCTTCCATCTCTCCTCGGTCTTATGACACTCTTTCTCTCTTTTCTGTTTGTTACAAGTGTTCCTTTGACCCACATCATTACAGCTCGCTGTCTGCCAGAAACAATGTACTATGGTCATCATGTTGCATGCCTTCCCAACCAAGGCAGATAATTCCAATTGAAGGTCCCACTCTCACCCTGCAGTTTCCACACCTCTCTGTAGCTGCTGATGTCGTGACAACCTTGGTCATTTGAAAATCTTGAGTGCAAACATGGTGTGCTATATACTAGCTCAGTGCTCCTCAACAAACTGCCACAGAGAGCAGTCTGTCATCATAACCCGGCCCTATGTTATACCTGCTGGTTTGGTCCTCCCATCTGGTTAAAGGTGTGTTAATCAGTTTACCTGGAAGGATGTACACATAAATATACGCGGGTGCCTGTGGATATAAATGGCTACAGAAGCAGAAGAAAAGGCATTTGCAACAAGGACAAAGCTGTGTGTAGGAGTGTGCTATATAGCTTTGGTTCATTTTAGTGCAGTCGTGTTGAAACACACTTAACTGGTAATTTAGCCCTATCAGTTCTCCATAATCCCTCAGGTGCCATGGCTTGGCTACAGACCAATATGAACGATTTTATCTGAAATAATGAGTGTATTAACTGAGGGAGCACAGCCAATTACTGTTTCACCCTGAAAACGATGCTTGTTTATGGCCATGTAGCTGCAACACGATAACAGCCGGCTTTGCAAAAGGTCGAGCAATTGCAGACGCAAATAAACATGTGAGTGTTAAGACACACAGAGAGTGGTGATGGTTGCTGGAGACAGTGGTGTCTGCAAGGGGGTCCAGGGGGCCATGGCCACCTCTGAGATGATTTCTGGACTCCCTTGGGGAAAATAATTGGAGGCTGACAGGACTGTTTTTGTGGCTGTGGTGCTTTTTTTTATGAGAGCATGAAGGTAGTAGTATCCTGTAAAACATACACAGCCTAAGGCATCCATTAGTCCAATGATGTTGTCACGGCTTGTCGGAAGAGTAAATAACACTCCAAAGTTAGGCTAAATTTTTAGCAAGGGAGAAGCTGGCATGGCCTTTTTCAAAGTGGTCCCTTGAACTCTCACTTCGAGACATCTGAATAAAAAACGGGTTCTATGGGTACCCAAGTCCCCCGTAAACTTGAGAGGGTTTGTGCCCAGTAAATGCTGTTTAATAAGATTTAATGAAATTTAATAAAAAATTGTCCTGGTACATGATATAAATCCTCCACACCAGACTCACCAACTACAACAAACAAACCCCTAACCTAGACCTTTGTTGCCTCAACCTAATTGCATGCTTTTGTTGCACTAACATTAAGAAAATAAACCTAAAAAATAGTGTTTTAGATATGTTGTAGATTATTTTGGAAAAAGGCTGTATGACATGGCATCACTGAACATCCAAAACTGACACAAGAGGCTGCCTAGCACATCATATTTGGATATGTGGGTCCACTGACAAAGTGGCAGCACTTGACAAGTTAGGATGAGAACGTGTTGATATACTTCAAAAGCATAACTGAATTCTTGAAATTCAGTTTGCTTTTTGTTTTGATGTGCCACTCCAAGATTTTCTGTGGCCCCATCTGGCCACCCCTATAAAAAATGTCTGGGGGCGCCACTGGCTGGAGACAGACCAGCAAGCATGTTGTGCGGACACAAGTCTGTGCAGCCGTTTAATTTAGAAGTGTTAATGCCAATAACCAGGCTTGCTTTCTTGCTTGGAGGAGGAGGGGAAAGAGGAGGGGAGTGGGGTTGGGGGGTGTTGCAATTTACCGATACTTGACTGAGTTCTGACGCCAGCACTGAAATGATGTAAGAGACGGAGGGAGGGAGAAAGCCGAGAAGGAGGAGAGAAGAAGTAGAGAGAGGAGGGATAGAGAGAGAGAGGGAGAGGGAGAGAGAGAGAGAGGGGTTCACAGCTCTGATATTCTCCTCACTTTCGGAGACCCAGACAGAGAGCAACTCCCCAGCGGGTATCCTAACAGAGGTAGGCTGGCTTTTCACACTCCCACCCTGTGAATATATCAAGAAAAATAAAATATATTAAAGTTATATTTGAATTTTATTTGAAAACATTAACAGGATCCACACTGAGCTGAGTGCAGCGATGGCAGGGTGTAATTCTTAACATATAGAGAACATACCACATCCATTTGGAACATATCATTTCTGTGTGGGTGTCATGTTACCAAGTTAATGCGTCGTGCAAACGACAAGAATGACTCTAATCAGGATCGTTTTTTCATGACCAAAATCTGTCAAGTTATTCGGACGTGTAAAAGCCTGCTAATTAATTAATGACGTGACTGTGACGTGAGGATAATAGCTAATGAGCCCATTTGGCTTATTTGTTTCTCCAGCCTAACTTTGACTCGAGCAGAACTGACTGGGTCTCCAAGAATCAGCACCTTGGACAGCGACGCACTCAGCGGCTCTCACACGCCGCTCAGCCGAGGGAGAGCGCACAGAGCCCGGGCACCCAGCAGCTCCCCTCCCGCTCAGGATATGGTGCTTCCCTGCCACGGCTCCCAGAAGGGTCGCAATGGGCTTTAGTTCGTCCATTGCATACTAACAGCCGAGAAATGCCCTTGACAACAGTCTGCACAGAGTTGTATTCAGCATGACGGCGGCACAGGAGACTGAGCGAGCAGGGGAAGACTCGGCGGCGAAACTTACACAAGACTAAACCCTTGCATGTTTATTAACCACAGTTGAAGTGTCTTTGCCAAAACACAAGACTTGACTTGTTCACACTACCATGGGGATAAGGCACCTTTTGTTGCTGCTGATATACCTGGACCCGCTGTGCGTGCTGAGCGCCGCTACAGGCGGTAAAAAACCCAAGCAGGGGGGGCCAAGAAAAGCCAGACCCACCACGGTCCCCACGGTCGTCCCGCAGAAGACCCCGCAGCCGGCGCCCGCGAAAGACCACGACACATGCCTGGGCTACTACGACGTGAGCGGGCAGTATGACAAAATGTTCGAGTGCAACAACACGAACCACCGGTACTGCTGCGGGACGTGTTACCTGCGCTTCTGCTGCGAGTACAAGAAAGACCGGCTGGATCAGAAAGCCTGCAAGAACTACCAAACACCGGTGTGGGTGCAGACGGCCGCCCCGTCGCCCATCCCGACCGGTGAAACGTACGATCCGAGCATGGATCAGACGAACACGGCGGTCTATATCACCTGTGGGATCATAGCCTTCATCATAGTGTTGGGAGTGTCGGTGAAAGTTGCGTACGACAAAGCTACAGAGCCGCCTCAGGAAATGAATATACACAGGTGAGTGGGTAGAAGACAGTTTATAATCACATATAAGAATGACTCCATGCAATGTGTTTGCAACACAAATGTGCACTCCACTCAATCATTTCAAGAAACAAAGTCTCATGCCAAAGCTCATCATTTGCTTTATATATATAGACTATATTTGGACAGACTATAATATAGACAGACATGTAGACCTCTCTGCAGACAGGTGTCAAAGGTTAAGACTTTTGTCAGAAACATGCCTAGCCAAGGGCGTAGGTTTCGTTTCAACATTGGGGGGGGACACATATGGAGGGGGAGAAGGGGGGTTCCTCTGTCAGGAAATTTTGTGCACCAAACACTTAATTTCCTGCATTCTAATGAATGTTATGCACTAATTTGTATCTTTTCTGCATACGCTTATGGTGTAAATGTCTTTAAGGTTGTCAAAAATAACAGTCCTCAACCAGTGGTGTAGTGGTAGTTGATGAGGTGGATGTACTACAACCATGAAGGGAGTGTGCATACTCTCCTACATATTCCTATATATTTTTGGCTGATAGGTGTACTGTAAATGGCCAGGATGAAAAGGTGGGTATACCCTTATACCTGCGTATACCCTCCACTACACCACTTTCCTAAGCTACTGACATGTATTTATTGGGGAGGACAAATGCACATGCTCTAAATATTAAGGGAGGGGGCCATGTCCCCTGCATCTCCCCCCAAAATCTGCGCCTATGCTTGAGTCTGTAGGTCACAGTGTTTATTTCCCTGTATCCAAAATAATGAACTAGAAACCAGGCTGACAATGTGTTTGAAATTAATTAACAGATTGTTATCTAAAGGCAAAGAGAGGAGCACTTTTCAGATCAGATTCTATTAGATTTGCAGCAGATGTTAAATCCCAAAGAAGTGTTTCGGCATAAAAGATAAAAATAATTACGGAGGAGTTGAAAGAGAACTGTTACAGTGATTGTGGTGCTCATGAGGAAAGAGTGTGTGCGTGCATCTGTTCTGTGTGGGAGGGAGAAGTACTGATGGCCAACATTTATATTGGATGTTTGTTAGTTTACATAGCAGATACAATTAGGGCCAGGCAACATAGAGAGAAAATCAAAATCACAATGATTGTGACCTTGGTATCAATATCGGGACAATATTGTAGGGTTGGCTATTGGTGCTTTCCCAAAATATTTACACAGTGAGATTTTTAAAGATATTCATCAGTAATGTGAATATAATGACTAAGTAGGTAAAGATGAATATATCAGTTAGAATGGTCTGGTACGTAGTGTTATCACCATACCTGAATTTCTAACTTTAATACAATACCTTGAAAAGGATCAATACCTGATACTATTTTGGAACACTGACATTACAGGCAAAAATTTTATTTAACAGATAAATACAACAAGGATGTCACATGACAACGATGATTCTTCTTGGTTAGTAGCAGAGAACAGTAGAATTACTATAGGAAACATTAACAATAAGAGAGAGTGTGATAGCGCAGATGGTACCAGTGTATCGTTACTGCCGATAATGAGTACTGAAATCGTTTCAAATATACAAAATCTATATTAGGGCAGCAACTAACACTTATTAATTAATCGGTCAATTATTTTCTCGATTAATTGATTACTGTTTGGGCTATAAACTGTCAGAAAATGATGAGCAATGGTGATAAGTGTTTCCCAAAACCCAAGATGATGTCCTCAAACATCTTGTTTTGTCCACAAACCCAAATATATTTGGTTTACTGTCATAGATAAGTAAGAAATCAGAAAATATTCATATCTGAGAAGCTGGAATCAGAGAATTTTGACTAATTTTCCTGAAACTCAAACCAGTTAATCACTTATTAAATTAGTTGGCGATGAGTAAACAGTTTAAAACTAATCGATTAATTGATTAATCATTGCAGGTCTAATCTATATGTATCGATAAATTGATATTTTTGACTACACTACTGGTAAGTACAGAAAATGACAGCACTTTATTGTAATGCAGGCTTAAAAACAAGGAAAAGACAACACTTATAATATTATGATATCCAAAATACGAGGATGATCTCTATTATATCATGATAATATCATGATAAGATATCGATGTATATTCTCTCGCCCTAGATATAATCTTTCTTTTTTCCCCACTAATCTGGGAAAAAATGGAGTCTTGTATTTTTGAATCAAACTGTAGCCCAGATATTTGGCTCATGAGGCAACCAAGTCAAGGCAACCAGCTGTCAAACATCATACTTCACGACCTACCCCCATTCCTCCACCCCCGCCCCCGCCCTCTGCACATCAGCACATGGCTGTCTGGTGTGTTCAGGTGGGGATTTGACAAGAATGTTTAGCAGAGATGGGACACCATGGCCAATGATTGCATCTCACCTCCTCAGCCTGCTCCTACTTCCTCCCGGGGCTCCACCATATGAGAGTTATCACACAAGAGTGGACCACATGTTGTAGACTGTACCTACATCAGTGAACAAACGCTGACACACATTATTTCCTCAAGATTGAATAGCTTTTTTTATTGGATGCATTATTCAACACTTGAGCAATCTTAAGACTGTGAATAATGGATAGTGTTAACGTTGGGGGGCTGTATCAAGGTCGTGTGACATGCATGCACCACTGCACATTCAATAAGGAACAGGAAGGAGGGGTGGGGGGGTGAGGCTAAAATATTCATTTAAAAGCAAAGGTTACGTCGGTGATACATTTGTCGTGCAAAAGCTTTGAGCCGCTGCAGCGCTGCAAAAGTAATTTGATTTCCTTTTTTCAAAAGCAACGCCAGAAAAAGCAAACAAACACTTTTTGAACTTTCTTTCATCATGATTGCTTCTCCCTCTCTTCCACTCTCCCCCCTCGAGGGCTCCATCCTTCCATATGCACCTGGTGCGGTCTGAAAAACATTCAAATTCAACCCAATTAGACAAGATACTCACACACATCCAGTGTTGTTTCTCTTGCAAATGAACATTCGTCATGTTCCCAGACGTAAAAAAAAAAATCAGAGAAACAGAGCAACCCTGAATTACCCATAATAGCAAACACTGTCTTAACAATTAGCAGCCATTCGGCGTGTAAAAAACAGACATGCCATCACTGCATTTTTAACTGAGTTCAGCTGCACTAAGAGCAAAAAAAAAACTGTACAAGACGAGAAACATGCTGCAGTATTAACATTCATTCCTGTTTTTTTCCTCTCTGCTTCCAGGGCCCTTGCAGACATCCTGAGGCAGCAGGGGCCCATCCCCATATCGCAATATGACTGCGAGAATTTCGCAGCGATGAACGGCTCACCCAAAGACAACACACCAGTCAGAACCTCATCCAAGAACCACTACACCCCTGTTCACACCTCCAAATCCAACCATGGTAAGAGCTCTCCTTTCTCTCCACTCAATACTCAAAGCCTCACAAGCATCCACTAGTTTGTGTGTCATTGGTCAAACATAGCTCGAAGGCAGATTTGAGCAGTGCAACCCTTTGCCCACGTCCCTCTCAGTGCGTCTGTGTAAAGCTTTTGCGATACATCGATTATTTCTGTGCAAAATTCTGCATTCCCCTCCAGAGAGCACCCACTGTGCTCACCCTTTCAGCAGTGTAATCTCCAATGTTAACATCCAGTAATCATCCGATTTGAGCGAGAGAGTGCGAGGGAGAGAGCGACAGGGAAAAAGAGGGGCCTGCTAGTGGAGATAATTACAGGCTGGCAAGGTAGCGCGGCCCCGCAGTCTCTGACAGGCTGGAAGTGATGGCCTCTCAGTCACTCGGTGGGTGAATCAGACGCGGCGCACACACGGCGTGATTTAACCCGACGATTCAGAGAACAGGCGGGGAGCATAAATCGGTAATATGGCCGAAAAACTGGAAAAACAAGAGTGCAGAGGAAGGCAGTCAGCGGCGGCAGGTTCCTCGATAAAGCAGGTGCTATCAGATGGGAAGAGGCAAAGACACTCAGGGAGAGGGACACAGATGGAAAATAATGAGATATTAGAAGCACAAAGGAGTCAGTGAGATGGAAAGAAAACAAAAGACAAGCGCAGGCTCAGTAAAGAAATATCCTCTTCGTGTTGATTTTGCAGCCGTTAAAGCACCTGAATGATGGTATGTGTGTAGTTAGCTTTCTGAAAGATGTATTAACACATATGGGTATGATACACCAATCAAACTGCATTTATAAAGAGCTTCTCTGGTCTAGGTGACCACTCAAAGCGCTTTACAAGACAAGCACCCTTCATCCATTCGCACACACATTCATACATTGGTGGCTACTGTGCAGGTGCCACCTACTACTCAGTTAAACATTCCTGTGGACTCACACACTAGGTGTTTTGGGTTCAATATCTTGCCCAAGAACACTTTAACATTTAGACTGCAGGGCCAGGGATCAAACCATCGACCTTTCGATTGGATGACCGCTCAACCTCCTCTAAGTATTATTGGGTGAAATGTCACTGTTCAGTGAAAAACATTTATCTCTAAAGCTGCCAGTCTTACATTTTTAAGTAAAACCAAAGGATTCAGGGCTGTTTTGGAGATACATGTTTTTCAGAGGACAGTGATTTGCACAGCCGTCCCTTGTTTCTGTAAAATTGCTGTGTTTTTCAAAATATAGTTTATGAACACAGAAGAACTTCAGTTTTGCTTTTGTTCATGAAACAGAGATTGCATCACATTCTCTGCACTCTATAGTACACTCATACGGTACTGTACGCTTGTGTGTTACTTGCTCCTGTTCCTTCCTTACTTCCACACTATATAACAGCAAAATGCTGTTCATACTATCAGAAATAGCTTCCTTTTCTAAAAGGACCAAGAGTGTGATTTTACATTCAGATGTAACCCCTTTGTAATCACCAACATTTTGATTAGGAGCTGTAATTAAATCACATTTTTTTTTGCAGTTACTGTAACAGATTACAGTTACTTTTATTTGTAATTGAATTCCTTCCTATGTAGCCTACTGTAATAGAACAACATTTCCAAATGGGAAATTACAGTTAAAAATGTCTTTAAATCAGTGTAGCTACTCCGGATCAGTCTTGGTCTCAAGACCACCTCTTGGTCTCGTCTTGGACTTGACCGTAGTTTTTCTCGGTCCTGTCTCGGTCTCAAAGAAAGAGGACTCTGGATTTTATTTCAAGACTGGTCAGGGCCAGAACTGCACCTGTGCAAAAAAAGGGGTGTTGAATAAAGATGCTTTTGGTTGATTTTAGTTCTTTAGTGTCTGTATTTGTTTGTTTAAAAAAAAAAAAAACTATGAGAAATTGTCACACATAAAATCCACTTCAACTGATTTTGATTATTTTATCAAGACATTTCTCATAGTACACCAATACATACAAATATATATATAGTCATATTAAGGGGCGAAGGAAGATGAATCTATGAGAAAGAGAATGTGGATCTTTCAGACCAATTTGACGAGTGCCTGTTGTTTGCATCTCTCACATTTTATCAAAGTGTATCAAGCACTGTATCAGTCCTTCAAAGTCTTGGCCTTATCTTGATCTCAATACGCTTTGGTCTTGGTCATGAATTGGTCTTGGTTTAGGTGGTCTTGATGACAACACAGCTTTAAACCATTGATTATGCTTCTATAGCGATACATGTACACGTTTTTATTTTTCCAATAAGTTATCTTGATATGAATAATGTGAAATAGTCAAATTTATCTCACTGCTCTCCTGGCAGTGTGTCACATGTGGTTCTTGAGGGATGTTCCCACCACAAAATGGAATATTATATCCACCTCAGCTCCACATGTAAATATGTGGAGCTGTTTACACATGTAAATGTTTAGATATTTATAAAAGACTGTGAGTTGTATGCAGTACAGAGTAAACAGGGCGTTACAGGATGTAAAATAGGACTTTTATTGACCTCTGCTGGATAGGACAGAACTGCAGCAACCTTTCTGAAGTTCTGAAATCCAAACATCACAGCACCTAATACAGTTTGTGCTGCTGTTCTGGATGATTGAAGCTACAGGACAGCAAAAATATTTTTGCATCTTGTTCTCTAAATAATAGATGGTGCACCCTTTCAGCTTTATTTGGGCGAACACAATCGTGTGTGTCATGTAAAGTTGGCCTCTTTCTGCCACATTGCCGCCTATCAAACACTAGCTGGGAACATTTTCTTGCAGCTCAGTGCTGGTCGCGACCACAGTCTGCTGTTCATTCACTGAGTGTCTCCCTCACTCATTTGCTGCATCAGTCTGCTCCTAATGGTCACTAGCCGGCCATGCAGGGGACACGGCTGATACGCAGTTGCACGTGGCAGGCTGCCTTCAGTATGACCTTGCATGCATTTCTACTCGGCAAAGGTCGGGCATCATTTTATCTGTCTATCTGCTTCTGTGCTTGGCTGCGACTATTTTGCCTGCTTGCACACAATCGCTGCAAAGAGAACACAACTCGGGCCGGCTCAGCTCAGTCTACCACAGCCAAGCCCCCCTTCATCAGGGACCACAGCAGTCCTGATGGGGTTGGACATGAAAGGCAGTGACAGCCCGGGCGAAAGCGTGGTTAATGTGTGCATATAAATTGGGAGCTCCGCTCGATGCCTTAACAGGCTCCAAGGTGCTGCGGAGAGGGAGCCCACTCGCTCTCATAGAAAATGCATATTCATGTGCGCCTAAATGGGCATTTGGCACAGAGCGAGGAGGCAGGCCTCTTAAGGAGAGGGTCCTCGGCTGGAGTCATCGCTGCACTCCACATCCAGAGGCTTTTTGAGACACTTTTAAATGAGGTGGAGAGACCTCATAAAGCAAGTGGCTAAAGGGCCCAAGAGGATCCTATCAACTTGTGTCAAGAGTGGGAATAACATCCATTTCTCCTTTGATCCTCAACATGCAATGATGCCCAGTTGCTCTCAGCAATAATCACTTCCTCACCAAAGTCATTTCTTTCATCCTCAGAGCTTTGTTTAGGCTCAATTCTAAAAATACATGCTGATTTTTTTTTTTTACAGGCCTTGTGTAGTGACATGGTACCCTTGGTGCACTGCAAAACTTCCCTGCATTTTTAGAACGATATATTCCTTTTAAAAAAAAAAAAAGTGAAAAAAAAAAAAACAGAGCCCTAAAGCAAAAACAGTACAGACAGCATAATATGATACCAGCGCAAGTGCTGCTATTTTTATTCGCATCCACTCTGCATTGTTGTGGGCTCAGATCCTCTTTTAGGTCGGGGGTGTAAACACAGAGCGCCCCACGGCCACAACAAGGAGCAGACCTTGAAAGGGAGAAGTAGATACCTTTACAGGAGTTCGCCTTTGGTTAAAGTAAACAATAACCGCTTCTCTGAGTAATGCAGTTTGGCCCACAGCTCTCTTCAGATGAAGTTGATTTATTTAGCGCGCACCACAGGCAAAGATTTGCCTCTTTTTTTGAAAAGTGTTGCTCGGTTTCCTCTCTGACGTTTTCTTAATGCGCAGAATGATGAAATATAGTTTTCAGGTAGTGCAGAGAGAAGCTGTTTCCTCTGTCTCAGTTTACTCAACAGAAACCAAAGAAAAAACAATTACTCCAATATAGCAGTTCTGCAAAAGAATAGGCAAATTGGATTATGAGTTATGGGGCTGCCTTTGCCGCACCAGAAGAATCAGACGAAAGACAATGTTGGAGTGTATGCTCGTGCAGAGGTTGAAAAGCCTTTAGCCAGCATCTATAAGTGTCTGAGCTCCTATACAACACTGGAGGGATTTGAGCAGTCGGTTCATTTAGTTTGAGATGAGCAGCCTCCCATGCTTAAAGGTCAGCTGCTGTGGACAATTAGAGGTCGTGATGATAGAATAACATTTCCAGCTATTTAGCAGCGTTGACATGACCTTCAGATATTTTTAAAGCACGTATTTGCGTGTGTGTGTGCAGTGTGTGCTCTCTGAGAGCAAAAGAAGGTTTGCCTAAATAACAAAACAGTGATTTAATTACTCTAATTATTCGCCAAAAGGCACTTTTATAATCATATTCAGTGAGCCCTCCTGCCCCACTACCACACACACACACACACACACATAAAACACCTCCCTCTTCTGCCCGCAACCTCCCTCCAATTAATCGTTAAAGCGTGCAGGTATAACATCTCCGCTGTGACCTCGCTGGCTCCCCATTGGCCACATAATCATCCCCCACATGTTAAAAACAACATTTCAATGCTGACTGCATCAACATGTTTAATAGAAGCTTCCTCCTGAGTGCACCTGTGTTAAACCTCAGCATCTGAGAGACCCCGCCTAATTGTCTCCTGCCCTAGATCTCATTATTGCCCCTTATTATACAGCTGGACCTCTGGCCCCCTGAGTGTACATGTGTGCATGTGAGGAGGTTTCAGGTGTGGAGGCAGGGATCCATCAGCATCTCTTTCCAGCAGCAGCGCTGGTTAATTACGGGCTGGTGTGGATCAGGACTTACTGCACTGCACCATTAGTTTCATGAGAGTTCAGGGGCAGGGTTAAAAGAAAAGGGGACATGTATTAGCCAAAATGGCATTTAAAGAGCTCCAGCGTGCATCTCGGACTGAGGATGATAAAGATATGGAGATGTGCAATGTCGAGCTCCAGCTGAGCGACTTTATCGAGATGATGTACACAGCTCCGAGTCCACTCCAGCAGATCGGCATCTGATAATGCTATAAAATCAGTATACCATGTAAATTACCCCTGCCTGGCTGTGTTAAAGCTTAATCGACCTTGGAGTCGGATAACCTCCCCGATGCCAGCCTTACAGTACCACATCCAGCCCGGTTCATGATATAATTATCGTATTATTCACATTTTTCCCCATTCTCAGAGGTAATTCAGAGGTGTAGGTGTCCAGTGAAGAAGTCTGATTAAAAAAGTATTACCATATGAATCCTCAGCGGCACCCGTTCATTTCCATGACTCGTCGTTGAGGTGAAAGTCACGATTTTCTTTGTATCAAGGACGATAAATTCATAATGCGTAGCCTTCCCCCTGCAGGCTCTTCATGCTACCTCACCTTAATGAGCTGGGAACGGGAGCAGGAGGAAAGGAGGGGATTGCTTTTGAAGGGTCTCTCCGATTCGAGGGTTGTCGCAGTGGGTCGTGGAGTGGCCTACCAATGACAAAGGTGACAAAGGAAGACAACAATAGCGTGTGAGCGTGTGTCACACACAGACTTGCCGGTGTGATTGAATGGGAAAATAACCCCAGCAGATAGTCTATCTGCAGCCATGACAGCAGCGCAGGGAGAGGTGTGATTGAGTTCAAAGTGCATTGGTATGTGGGTGGTTGAAACATATTGCTTTTTTTTTTTTTTCCTGAGGATCATTGGTCTGTGTTTGCTCGTATGGTTCACTTTTCCACCATTTCCCCTCTTATCTGTGCTTGAGGGGAAGACACCGCAGGGAAGTTCTCCATTTGACACCATGAAAAAGACACAACTGGGGCCACTGAGAACATGAAGGAAAATCCCACACACTTTTTTCTTATCTCTAACAGGGCCCCTGTTGAACTTTCTGTGAGCTTAGTGATCCAGAGCCTTTGCTTGTGACCCTCTACAGGTGAATTTCAGTGATTAGAGCTGAAACAATCAGTTGAAGAATTGATTGGTCAATTGGCATAAAACAATCAGCAGCCATTTTGAAAATTAGCTGTTCAGATTTGATGCTTTGCTTTGTGTAAAAAAATATTTTAAAGGGGAAATTCAACACAGTCTGGCACCCTGTCCAGGGTGTGCCCCACCTCTTGCACAGTGCCAGCTGGGATTGGCTCCAGAAAATGAGGTTATGTACTCTTGTAAAGTTACATAGATTGGGTTTAGGAAGAGAAACATGGCTGCCTGTCTTTAGGTTTAGGCAAGTAATGTTACGCAGGTTAGGGTTAGAAAGAGAAACGTGGTGATATGTACCCTAAAACAACTCAAAGTTCACGTGGTTGGTTTCACATGGTTCCAAACACCGCTCTCCTGGGGAAAGTCCTATGTTTTGTGACCCATCCACCATCCCCACCTGCCTTGTCTTTACTCCTGTTGCCACATTGGTAGCATAATCACCGCCCTCCCAAATACATGGGCTCTACACATATTACTAGCTCATGATTATATGGTTTACATACAAATTTTGGTGCATTACTTTTTGTAGTAATACGTACAAACAGTGAATGAAAACTACTCAGACTTCCTGGCTTTATATGCTACATCATTTATGTGGATGAATTTACATCAGGGTTAGTTAAAGGCTGGACAGCTCATCTAGACATGAAAAGGGTGCCTTGTGCGTTAAAACCTAGGAATGAGAACGGACCAATTTTACAAATCAAAGTGTGTTTCCAGGTGTTGGGAAGTTCTGCTGCATGTAAAAAAGGCTTTAGTATCTCTAGACGGAGCTGTGTGAAGTCCGATCAGTGTCCTCATATGATGTCACATGAGTCAGTGTCAGTTGGGCCTGAAGACTAGTCCACTGCTCATCTTACACCAAACATTTGGCAGCTGAGTTGTATTGTGGGTAATGTAGGTGCCAGGTTTTGACATGGAAGAAGACTATATCTCTGATTCTGCATCAGTTTTGATCCTTCTTTTATGTTTGGAGTGTTGTTGGAAAAAAAGATGTTACCTTGTGCTTTGGGAAAATGGGCATTTTTTCACTATTTATATAAATTTTACAAGCCAAAATATTATTTGATTAATCAAGAAAATAACTGCAAGACCAGTTAATAATAAAATAATAAGCAGTTGCAACCCTACAAGTGATTTAGGGTTACCCTAACCCTAACCCTTCCATAAAACTGAAAAACATTTTTTTTTTAAATGAAAAAACTGAAATGTCCTCACTTTTACTACCTGTTCACACATACGTGCTCAATGTGATGGACTCACTCTCTGTCTTTCTTAAGCCTGGAGTTTTAGGGTGTGACTAGAACTGAGTATGTTTAAGACAAACTCAGCTCTGACTGGGCAGTTATTTTCTCCTGTTGTAACTGACACACAACTAAGCAATTTATTTTCTGAATGATCTTAAGTGCAATATCGTAGACTGAACTTGCTTGAGTTGCAGACGATATAGCACTTAAGATTACCATGACCTGGATGACTGTGGATCTTCACCAGTATGTTTCTGAGTGATGTGTTTACAGCATCTTTTTTTAATACGTTGCCTCGGTAGCTCAAAAAAAGTTCTATCATAGAGAGGAGGAAAGCTGTTGACTGTGACTCTCAGCTTTTCCTCTGTGTTGTTTAAAGTTTTTTGTAGCGTAGTTGAAGTGGAAAATCAAGTGTGCCTCTATTCCTGATGGTGCAACCAGTTGGCTCCAAGCTGTCAGAGGAGTGTTGAGTTTTGGTTGGTGGTCATCCTGTTGCGTCTTCAGTGGTCGAGTCTTCATGTGTAATGGGGGGTTAGTGTCTCTGGCTCAAGCTCCAAAAAGACCAGAGCCTTGACATATTAGATGCTATTGTTTCTGCTTAGTTATTTTTATGTCTGGAGAGTTCTTGGGATGCTAAGGTGTCATTTCTGTCATTTTTAGGATTAATTTTTTACATGATTGAATCAATGTTAATGTAATGATTTATACACATTTTCAAGTTTTTTTTGGCGTATTTTTGTGTTATCTGTCTTGCCTGTAACCCATTGTGTTCTTGAAGAAGAGATTTTTCTGGTTAAACAAAGGTCAAATAAAATAAAATAAAATAAAATAAAAGAAATTTCTCATAATGCAATTTGATAGCATCTTTGTTCAAACAGGATTTCTGTTGGCTGAGATATAATTGATGACACTGCCATGAAATCATCAGGGTTATTTTGTCAGACAAACTCATTAAAGCAACAGAGGACATTATACGAAACTTTTAACAGTCAAGTAATACTACACATGACGTTGTCATTGGTTGCAGACCTCTATGGGTCAACCAGACAGTGAATGTTTTTCCCTGTTTTACTTGAATTAAAGCCGTTTCTCACCAGTGCAATGCGAAAATAAGGTTATGGAAAATCTGCATGCTTATTTTCCACATGACAACTATCCACACCAGGTCCACCGTAAATTATCCACAATGCCATGTTGCATTAAAAAAAAAAATAATTAATTAAAATAAAATAAAATTCCTATAACATACCCATGTCCACTGCACACAAAAAATCTATCAGAGAATGTCTAAGGTGCTAACATTAACTAAAGTAAAGTAACATAACCTAATCAAATCTAATGCTAACGCTAGCTGTTGTGGCTAACTCCACTCTGTGACCAACATAAAATGTTAGCAAGTGCATATCAGCTACGTTACCATCTTCATCATATCCCAATTGCTGGGCGATCTTAATCCATATATCGTCCTTTATTTGACTGTTGAGGCAGTCGTTGCAGTGTTCGTCATACAGTAATTGGTATTGAGATACCAAACTGATAAGATGTTCCCTCATTTTGGCAGCAAGCTAGCATATGACCTTGATGTGTGACATCATTGTGCAAGCCTTCATAAGAACCACTCAAATCTGTTTTTTTAATTTTGAAAGCACATTTTGCAAGGCAAACTGTAGAATTGTAGAGGATTTATGAGCTAAAACTATCCCATAATTCATGAGGGAAAAGTCTGATAGTTACATAGAAGAATGTTTAAAAAATCTGTATCATTTTGTCTACTATAAATGTTGCTTTTATACTTGTGACCCCTCAGATCTGGTTATCTTGTGATGCTTTGGAAGGGTCCCCCACTTTGGGAATCACTGTTTTAGCTGCTGCTAATGTTACTAATGATTATGTGATCCAAATGCTGACACTGGGTGTACAGTATATGGCTTCCTGGCTGATTGTATCTGTGTGTGTGAACAGGTCTCCACTATGGGAAGGAGAGCGTCCGCAGCAGTGGAGGCGCTGACCTTCACAACTTCATCTCCTCTGGCTTTGTGACGTTGGGTCGCGGCCATCAGAAAGGTAAAGTACCTTTTCTTTTCTCCTGTCTTTTCTTCTCTTTCCTCTCACAGGAGATTGAATTAACTCTTCTTATCTACGAACACTGTGCTGTATCCTCGCTGAATGCTAAAGCGACCCGCGTAATGTTCCACTTGCAATACCTGTGATCAACAACAAGACACCGATGGAGGTGAAATGTTTCCAGATTCAATTTCCCTCCCAAGCAATTCACATGAACTCCAGCCTCTGCATTTCGCAATTAAATACAGGCGAACACACTTACCGCTGCTGATGGGCGACAGCGGGGTGGAGAAGGTGACTCCAAACTCACACACACACACAGACATGCAGCATTAGTCGAGGGGGCAGAGTTTTCCCATGGGTAATACACTGATTAGTATGCAGCCATGTTGGCCAAGCTCTTGTGATTTATTCCCATCCATTTTGGCTCCACAAATCAGACCCTATGTATGTGTGTATGTGTCTGTGTGTGTGTGTGTGTCACCCTGCGGGGGCTGCAAGGCAAACTCCTTTACCTGATACTGCTTTCGAATGTTTAATTGAATGTATTTGTGCCAGAGTGAGAATGCTTGTAATGTTTCATGGTGGCTGAATCCTTTAGTAAAAGTCTACATGATTTAAATGTAATTTGGTTCCACCGCTGCATCTGTATTTCCACACTTCCTCCTTGCTGATTTCCTGTTCATCATCCTAATCACAGCAGCTGATGGCCTGTCGCTGCTGTAATAAATACCAGCTCAGATTGAGGTGTTGCTCAGCGGGCGTTCGTGGCTTCTCCACCAGTAGAGCTAGAATTTTACAAAGTATCATGGCTTTGTTTCCAAGTGCACAAAGAACTGCAGGGGCCTGCAAGCATCTTTCCACTTCTATTTCTAATGGGGAACCATCGTATTTGTGTTTACATGAAATTAGCTGTTTTTCTCCTTGCTTTTTGCTTCCTTTGTTTTCATCCCCAGAGGGGGTCCATTTCACAATGGTATTCATATGCAGCCAGAAAAAACCCCTCTGCTGATATGCTCTGAAGTCCACCCCGCCCTCCACCCCCTGCATCTCTACCAGAGATGAGAAATGAGAAAAAAATGATTAGGTTTTATGAATCCTGATTCTTTTAAATAGATTTTCCCCTCTGTACAAAGATCATAACAGCATCACTCCGGCATCTTCAGCTATATACTTGTCACAACAACAGCATGGGGTATGGTTTAGCATTCAGCATCTGTGCAGTGAAATCTGTGTTTTCTTGCAGCGGGTAGCCTTTGATTCCTCTGCTGCAAAAACAAGTGAATCGTGACAGATTGAGATCTTGGAAAGGTCTGCTGACGCTAAGATTTCTTGCAAAAAAAAGTATGTGAAGCATGTGCAAGAGCCTCACTTCCTTAACAGTATTCTTCTTTCCAATGTCTCTGTTCGACTGCCTCGTGCCCAGAGGCAGGTATTACTGTGGATTGAATCCTAAAATCAATGAAACCCTGGTCTGAAGTTTGGTTTGGGTATTGTTGCTGCTTGGTATTATCTTTAGCATTTTACAAGTGTACAATCACTTCAGGGTGATGGAGGGAAACGAACAGTTTAACCAATCCTCCCCCGCTCTCTCATAGTCTCTTTACAAGCACTCTACATATCCAAAACAGCAGAATGGCTTTAGCTCCATAATACAGCACTTCTCCCCTTGACTGATTGAAGGCTATAAATTGCTCCTACCTGCAGTATTTTCAGTATTTTTGACCACACACAGCCATTTGTGTTCCTAGTGTAATGATTTACAAATAAATCACTTGATCCCAGCTTTAAATTCATCCAAAATCTGAGGATGGGTGTTAACGTCCAGTGTGGTGAACCTGTGGGCCGATGTGAACTCAGAGTGATGAGATGGAGTCACGTTAAGGTTAACAACAAGTAAACAGTGCGGTTGAATTTAAATTGTACCAGGCTTCATTATTTTTGAAGAGGTTTGCACAGCTTGGTTTGCTCTGGCAGAGAGTAACAATGCTGGAAAAAAAAGAATGCAAATAGTCGGTCTGGTCGGTCAGTGGAAAAATTCTGTTTCCACATGAATCTAGAAACAGATGTTGTCTTCTTTGCTGCATCTCAGTTGTTGTTGTTGTTTTTTTTCTTTCAGAATATGTGTGTTTTTTTTGCCACACTAACATAACAAGGTTTAGGAGTCATGATGTAGTCCTCTGGCTTTCGTAAGCATGGCGTCTCGTATGGTGCTTAATTATACAGGCAGAAAGTGTGTTTGGTTGTTAATTACATGGCAAGATGTGTGTGTGTGAGTGTGTGTGTTGCAGCACAGCCCTTGGGGAGGACAGGTGAGGTCAGAGAGTGTTGCTGAGCGTCAGAGCAGCTGGATGCTTCACATCTGTGTGGCAGGGTACAAAACAACCCTGTGCTGAACTCTAAATGAGATCTGCCATGAGCGCCAGGGTGGGAAACTAAAACCCAGCCTCTCATATTGCCGTCCAAGAGTTTGTTATAATGTATCTTTTTGGTGTACTAACCTTCCCCTCAGCTTACCCTGTGTAATTCTACTTTAGTTAGCGGTGTCCTACATTTCCCAAAATGCCTTTCAGCAACCTTTAAAAAAGGGGTCATGAACTTATTGTGGCCATCTCCAGGGTACACAGAGATGGAGTTTTTTTTTTTTTATTTTTTTTATCTGTGTCCTAATTTCATTCTGCATACTGATTCTGAACAGACTGTGTGTTGACACTGGAAATTGTGAAGCACCTATTGGAAATGCAATTTATCTGTCATCTGTGACAGTGACAGTGCTGTCTACATGTCTTGAAAGAATGTTGTACCGTATAGTGGACTCAAATTATCCCCAGCCGAGTCGTCACAATAATGTATGTTTCTTCAAACCACTGATGTGTTACATTTTTATGTTTCATACATATGTCATAGTTCAGAATACATGTATATGAGGAGGAGGAGGGGATGGTGGATGACGTGACACCAAGGCAAGTCAGCTGCGAATTCAGCAGAGAGCAGCAGACCACTGTTCAAGACCAACAAATAGAGTTTGGGATATTATCAGCTATTTTTTTTTTTTACAAGAGTTTGGGACATTTTCAATCATGTTTTTAGCCACAAAATTGATATTTTGATATAACAATGTTTGTAGCGACAAAAATGGGTATTTGTTACCAGAGTTTGGGACTTTTCCAGTTATGCTTATAGCTACAAAAGTGGAGAGTTTGAGATATTTCCAGCCATGTTTGTAGCTACAAAAGGCTATTTTTAACCCATAAGTTTGGGACATATCCTGCCATGTTTGCAGTGACAAAAGCAGATGTTTGGGACATGTTCAGCCATATTTTTAGCAACCAAAGTGGGTATTTTTTAACAAGACTACGGGACATGTCCAGGTGGTATTTTTTAACGAGAGCTCAGGACGTTGCCAGCTGTGTTTGTAGCATCACGATGTTTTCCTAACCCTAACCACGTGTTTTTTCATGCCTAAACTTAACCACATGTTAACCACACCATGGTCATAACATAAGATTGCATATATGTGTAAATGTCAGCATTTATTCCAGTGATTGGGTAGAGTATCCCACAATGCATAAAAAGTGAATTAAGAATTATCTGAGACATAGGCTGAAAGAAATTGCTGACAAAACAACAAAAAAGTAAAACTAAAAAAAACTTGTGAAATCATTGTTACCATCTTTCTTTCTTTTCTTCCCTTCTAAGTGAAAAAAAAAAACATTTCACATGTAGAAACTCACTAATAGGCACACAACCAATTTTCCAGACTAAATGTTGGCATGGTTTGTTTCATATGTTGCACATATGCTGGACCTTCATGTTTCTTTGAGTTACAGTTTTTAATTTTATGTTGTGATACTGTGGTTAATGTGTGGTTAGGTTTAGACACAGAAAACACTTGGTTAGGGTTAGGAAAACATCATGTTTTGGCTTCAGAATACCCTGTTTGGTTGCTGTGAACATGGCTGGAAATATCCTGAAAACCCTCGCTTTTGTGTGTCTTGAACAGTACTCTAAGGCTGTCTGCTTGGCAGTCATCTCGCCTTGGTGTCAAGCCATCCACCACTGTCCTGCTTCTCCTGAGACTCTCAGCTCATGCACATGCAATCTGAAGTACATCATATGTATGAGATGTACGAATGTAACATATCCATGGTTTGCAGAAACCTACAATAACAACATTTTATTCTGACAACCTTGCTGAGGCGCAGGGACGTTTATGTGTGGTAAATCCATACATAAATGTTTCATTGTAAATATGAAACATGACATGTGGAAACATCAGTTTCACATGTGCTTGTTTAAAATGCAACTCTTCAAGTCAGCATCAGTAATGGCTGTAAATCAGAAGTCTCTGCTGTTGTAGGATGCTGAATGAATCATCACTTTGTACAACATTTTATGGGGGGAGATCAAGACACATATAAGAGAGATATGAGAGAGACTTTCTCTCTGTTTCATTCATATGCACATGGTGCTTTATACTGTAGTCCACTTAACACCAGCTTATAGGGCAATCACGTCTCTTCAGATGGAAAGGAGCAATATGACATTTCGTTGTCAAACCACTATCAGAGATGAGGTTTTTGTGTTTCATTTTTGCAATTTCGTGGCTCCTTCCGAAACCTTCTGCTGCTGTATGGAGTCAGGTGTAGTGTGAGGGTGGGTGGCCATCTGTTCCCTTCATGTTTCCCTGTGTTTGTTGAAAGAGTGATGAACACCCAGAAATACTGGTTGCAGAGGTGGCTTTCATTTGTGATTTTGGAGTAAATGCTTTCTTTTTTCATCTTTCTTTGGGGAAGATTTAATGGCACAAACAACATAGGGTCACTTTTGCTTGTTAGTTATGTTTTTCAAACCCCCCCACCCCCCCATATTTTTGAACTCCAGCCTTGTGTTTTCCCAGAGTGACAATCTTTCAGTAATGCTAAACTTTATTTAGCATGCACAGCTGCTTACCTTGCTCCTGTCCCCTCAGCCATCTGTCCAGATCGATGCACCACCTCACAGATTCCTTTGCTCCTGTGTATTCTGTTGTCCTCTTGTCCAAAATTAGGAGGCAGCAAGGTTGAGGTTTCTGTCAAACTGAGCCAAACTAATGAGGATGCTCACTGATCTGTTGTGTGTGTGTGTGTGCTGCTGTCAGATGGGACTGCACTGTTACACTGCCTTGGGTGTAAAAACTGCAGAACTCAGTTTGAAGCTTCAGAGTCGCCAGTGATTGTATAAAAGTTCTCTGGAAACATAATCTCAGAAGATAGATAAGAGGGAGCCGGAGCAACTTTGCTTTCCCTTGTTTGCTGGCAGCGGTGATGCAACGCGACACCACATCATCGCTTGTAGCCTACGCAGACTGAAGCCCAATCGCTCGGCTTATATTAATTGTTCTTGTCACAGAAGAACTGCGGTGTACTTTTCTATTCACTCACTGTCACCCAGCAAAACTCTGCACTGTAAATCACTGTCACATTGTCACACATATTTCTGTGTGCCAGAGTGTGTTTAAGAAGAGAAAAGCTCAGCATGCGGGCGGCTGGGATTGAGCTTCCTGCCATTGATGTGGCTGGATTACAACTCTAACACCTTGATTGATTGGAATGTTGGGCCTCAGACAGCAGAGTGGATTGACAGGCAGCATGCAAATTTGATAGTGTATTAAAAATGCAGCTTCCCAGCTGTTATTGGCTGAATGCGTCCATTTTAATTATTTTTCCATATGTCAGTCTTGTTGATATGAAACGCGGCCAAGCCACAGCATCCGGAGAAGTGATTACTTCAGACAAAGCCTCCATCCTTGACTTAGCGTGTGCCATGCTTCATTACCTTGCTAAGCCCAACTTTTAATTCTGCCCTGTGGAGGAAGTCAAATTGGTTTTCATGGCAGACAATTATTGTTTTTATGAATATGATGTGTCTGGAATGGTGGATATGGTGATGTAGTAGCAGAATTAGCGGGGGATGTTATCACAGAACTTTTATTTACTGTGCAATTTCAGCACATTAACGAGTGCAAGAGCCACTAATTGGCGTGCTCCTTATGTAGCAAGCTGCACTGTACGACAGTGCAGTACTAAGAGGCCGTAGGGACTATCAAGGGAAAGGACTTTTAGGAAAAAAAAGGATCTAACAAAGCAAACAGCAATGATTGGGCTCTGCTGTTGTACTAACAGCTGTTTGCCTCTAATTTGTCCTTTTTGTTTACCTTTTTGTGAAGAACTTGATGACAGGGTATAAAAAGCCCCTCTCTGCGTCTCAGTACTTCCCTCTGATTGTGAAACAGTCATCTCCTGTTCCTCCGAATGAATCACATGCCGTGGAACAACAAGCCCACAGGCAGTATCATCATTTCCAGCCCGTGTAATCAACACTCCAGGCTGATGAGGCAGAAGATGAAAACATCCGCCCGTGAAAACCTTTGGTGTTGTTTAAGGTACACAAGAAAAAACAAGCCCAGACAGGAACTGATTCATACGGTGACCACCAAAAGCTCCAACGCATCATCAAACCAGAGATGAAAAGTGAAAATCTGATGCAAAAACTCACATTTTCCAGCAAATCATAGAGTATAACAGCCACTGACACATCTTCAGTTCAGTTTGTCAGCTAATACTGACTCAGTGATGGTTTGAACATTTGGCAAGGCTCTGTGAAGTGGTGTGTCAGGTTTCATTTCAGCCCAGTTGCCAGAACATTTCCGCAAACCACCGGTATGTTGTATTCGTACATTTCATATATATGACGTAGTTCAAATTACATGTGAACAAGCTGAGTTTCTCATCAGGAAGAGATAGAGATGGTGGATGGGGTGACAGCAAGGTGAGAAAGCTGAAAAGCAGTAGCAGAGCAGTGTTTGAGACCAATACATTTTAACAGTTTGGGACATTTCCAGTCATGTTTGTATTGAGTATTTTTAGCCAAAACATGTTTTCCTAACCCTGAACTGAGTGGTTTTTCTGCCTAAACCTAATCAGACGTTAACCACAGCATTTTCACAACACAAAAGTAAAAATTGAAACATAAATAAAAGTAAAGTTTCAACATATGAAATGTGCTAATGTAACATATGTGTCATTTGCAGAAATGTACAATGTCAACATTTATCCAGCCATTGGGTTGTTAAGCTGCATTACTGAGACGTACATGACAGAATGAAGTTGCCAAACCAGCACCAGTGCGAGTAAACTAAGACGACATTGTGCCCTGTGTCGGCTTTAAAGCTGCAATAATTAGTATGTTTACATTAACAATAGAAAAAAGACTTTGTGTAATGTGAAACAGGATGCTTCCTAGGGAGAACTACCTTCATCATCTGACTTTGCAGGATCCCTCAGCTCTAGGGAGCAATATTACGTCTTTGAGCTCATTTTTTTGGTTTTACAGGCCAGTGCCAGGACTCTTAAATTGATACAGATACCAATAGAAGACATTTATTAACTTTTTCCACTTAATTTTATATTACTTCATCATTCATGTGAATGGAAGCATTCAGTTGCGAAAGATGCCACCACCACTCTTCCCCATCCAAATGATTTTTCACAAATATAATCTGAATGTTTTCAAATTATTGGAATACTCATTAAATAACTGTAATAAACTGTACCTGCTGAACTGCCAACTCAGTCAAATACACTTCACACCACAGACTGTATGAGCTGTAGCTGCTATGGTAGTAATCACACATCGCGTGAAACTGCTTGTGGTGTCTGGCTGCAAGCAAAACCATACAAATTGTCTTTTTTTTTCTAGATCTGGGTACAAAAAGGATCAAATGCAGGTATTGTTTGACTCTAGTTTCAATACTACTTGGCACATACCTTCAAGGGATTGAATACCAATACCCAGCCCTATAGCTGCAACTTTACAGTTGTGGTTTATCACCCTCATTTTGAGCGTCAGACTCAACACATTTACTGACAGTAAAAGTAGAGATGTTTGGGCCAACTCCCACAGTTTGAAAAATGAAACATTGGGTGCTGGCTTATATTTATAAATGAACAAATGTGCAATGCATGCATTCTTGCATTGTAATCATTGCAGATACATCATTTAATAAAACACACTGACACATAAAATTGTAAAAGGTGTGTTTTGACCAGGAGATGTGCACACACCTGTGTTTTTAGACAGAACAAAAGGATTCAGTGAAGATGAATTAAGGTGAAATTGATTTTGTGGAGCAGAGGGTTGTAGACTTCTCGTAGACTCCTCGTTTTGTTTTTTGTTTTTTTTATAGTTGAAGGAGTTGATAACAGCACAGGGAGGTGAAAAGACATCTAGCTTTCTGTAAAAATTTGGGCCAAATCGTCAAAAAGTGCATTATAACCATTATCTGAGTGTAACTGAATCTACGAGGTCCTGACAAACATTTTACAGCAAAAGCAGCTTGAACCTAAAGTCCTTTCTTTACAAGTGAAATACCACCACAGTGATGGCAGCTTGTTGATGATGAAGCCCATTTGTGCTGTAGGAATAGAAGTTAGGATAGCATCCGTGAAAGGTGCGGTGTGTCATTCTCTCGTCTTTCACGACAAGGCAACATTTGCAAATGAAAACTCGGGATACCATTTGATTATATCGGAGAAAAGGGGCACTTCTTTGTATGAAAAACCTGAATTTAGGAAAAACAAGCCATATTTCCCCTTTGCTATAAAAATTAATTTTAGGCATCGGGGTAAGTTGCAAATTGTCACCTTATACATCATAGGAGTCTGATAAGAGGGGTTTAGAGTTTAAACATTTAGCCTATTTAGATCAGCGGTTGCTCTCCTACCAAAGATTTCTCTTCTTCCCTCAACTTCCTCTTCAAACACTTTGAAACCAGGTCCCACTTCAGGGAGCAATCTGTGCCCCCAAATCAGTTTTAGAGGCTGAAAATCCGGCCAGGCTGCTCACTTTTCACTCGTTGGCTGTTTTTGATTGACAGCACGCTCCTATCGGGCACAAGTGTACTTGCTCATACAAATTGATGGTCAGGTTCAGGGGAGGTGGCACGGCTGACCTGCTGGCTAAGCACTCTGCGGAATAACCAATAAGAAAGTGTTAATAAGGTCCTGGAGAGAGCAGGGCCGGGGCTGTGGCACTCATTAGCGGAAAGAGAGATCAAGACAGATTTCTCTTGCACACAATACGGAGGGATGGCCGGACATCTCTATCCCTTACCCTGTCACTGAAGCTTCTCCTAATGAATATGCAGACGATGCCAGGATGAGGACAGAGGTCTGCTACTGTATGTAAAAGAAGTAGGATTTTTATTACTGGTAAACATACTGTCTGCTCAGTTAGGGGTTAACAGGGTGTTGGGAAGTAAAATAAGACAGGGTGACACGCCTGTTTTATTATTCACTTTGAGATGCAGCAGGAGCAGAGAGGAGAGGCAAAGACATGGGCTGGTAAAGAGTGTCTTGCTGACACTTAAAGGGACAGTTAACCCCAAAATAAAAAAAATGATATTTTTCCTCTCACCTGTATTGCAATTTATCAATCTAGATTGTTTTGGTGTGAGTTGCAGAGTGTTGGAGATATTGGCTGTAGAGATGTATGCCTACTCTTCAGTATAATAGAACTAGATGGCACTCAGCTCGTGGTGCTCAAATTGGTGTCGCGAGATTGTTTCAACGGCCCAAAATTCCAAACCCCCATTAGTTCAAAAATGTCCCATTAGACTGAAAGCCCATTTCTCCGACAGCCTGTTATTCCAAAAACAAAGGCCTATTACTCCAAAGTCCCGTTTCTCCAAAAATACTCACTCCCCTCAGTGAGTTTTAGCTTCCCAGTGGCGTTTGAGCCACCGATCCAGTGTGGTTTTCTTTACCGACCCATCACATTTCCCAGAGGCATTTGAGCCACTGATCCTGGGTGTTTTTACTGACCCTTCACAGTGTTTCCCAGTGGTATTTGAGCCATGGGGCCCCAGGTTTTTTTCACCGACCTGTTCCTGTTTTTCCAGCCACTTCTGTGCCACAAAACATAGGTGGTTTAAGCCAAAACATGGTGTTTTCCTGACCATAACCAAGTGCCTAAACATAATGACACATTCACCACAACAGTGTTAACCAATGCATTTATGGTTTTACAGAAACGTAAAATGCAAGTGTTTTTTCTGGCACTTGGGTTGTCTAAGCACAAGGAGTGTGTAGAAAATGGGACATAGGCGCTATTGGCGTTTTTTGGGGGGGGATAAATGGCTGTAGGAGAAGTGGGCTTTCGGTCCAGTGGGTTTTTTTCCAGAGTAAGTGGGCTTTGGACTTGGGCCATTGCAGCAATAGGCAACCCCCCTCAAATTGAAAATATTTTTTCTTCTTTTTTTGAGTACCACGAATAGAGTGCCATCTAGTTCCATTATATTGGAGAGAAGGCAGACATCTCTACAGGCAATATCTCTCAACATTGGACCACTCATATCAGAACAATCTAGATTGATAAAAAGCACAACAGGTAAGAAGAAAAATGTGTAGTTTGGATTTTGGGATGAGCTGTATTCTTTACCCTAATTCACACAACTCAGGAGCAACCCTTGGTGTCCTTTAGCCGAGGACTGAATTAACGACTATCTTTGGGTATTGAAAAAATTAACACATGCCACAAACACCTTGTAGCATTTTCCAAAATACCACCAGAACTCAAATATGTTGAGGTCAGTGAATGACAAGCCACCCTACAATTCCTGACAAGACTCTCGTGTATCCTGAGGAACAATAGCACCTCCAGATACACTGCAGTCAATTACAGTGATGTGAGATGTGGGGGCAGACAGAGGAAATGACAGTTGGGAGACAGCTCTCTTATCATTGTCCTTCTGTTGTGGCCACTTTGAAACAAGTGGAGCTATTTGTCTGGCAGCGAGGTATGCTGGAGGGAAGAGCAGGAAGGCTTTTATCTCGGAGAGAGACGGGAGAAGGGAATATGCAAGAAATGTAGCGCAGACAGAATATCTGAGTGGTAAAAAGTGAGCAAGCTAAACAAGAAAGGGGATTTTGGAGCAGGAGTTTGGCAGGTAAAATGGCAGGAGAAGAGATAGAGAGTCCTTGCAGGCAGGTAGTTGGGGACAATGGGCTGACAAGGCTGCTGTGATGTTTGCTCGGGCACGGTAGCGTTCTCTTAATGTGCAGCATCAATCAAGATGCTGCCCACCGCGCAGCATGGCAACTTTTATCGCCGCTCATTAAAGTAAGTGCAGATATTTTATGCATCAGTTGGAATGCAAGGACTTTTTCATGCTAATTTCACTCCTTTAGATTCGTTATTCATCATCTTTGATCAACGGGGTCCTGTACACAAATAAAGTGGAGTGCAGTCCGTGCGCCTGATGAATCTGGAATCCGCCATGTGCTGAAGCATCACATCTGTGGATCGCTTCTGCTGTTTTAGTTTGTTTAGCAAGCTCAGGAGTTTTATATCTGTTTAATGAAACTGTGTAATATATTAAATCCTCCTCCAGTTGTTTAACAAGACTTTTCTTTAAAGTCAAATTAAAGTAGTGTAACATTAACTGCATTTTACAAGGGAGTATTTATCATCCTTTAAAGTGGAGAACAAACAGCGAGTGAAAATCAAAGATTCTGTCCTCCAACTCTTCTCCTGGGAACCATTCCCCACTGAAAAGAACATTTAACAACTTTAAATCCACATCTCCTTTTGCCCCCTGCTCCTCCACCTTCACGCTGACTTCTGCAGGTCCACCCAAAACTGATAAGATGACTTAAAATGCCGCTCTGAAATAAAACGAACTTGTGAACTTTGCCCCAAATATCCATCCTTGTGGACCGTTTTGCCTCCCTCGCGAACGCGTTAGCAGATGAAAGGAGGTTGGCATGAGCAGTTGAATTGTGTTTTGGGTCTAGTCCCAGTCTTTGAATTTCAGGCTTCTCCACACTGGGGCTTTTTTCCCTCCCCTCTTCTTCTGCTTCACAGCATACGCAATGGGAATTGAATCCAATGTTTAGTTTTAATTGATTTTTTATGACCGAACGTGAGCAGTGAACACCCTCTCTGATTAGAGACATGGGCACAGATCTGAGAGCTGTTAATCCACTGCTAAAAGGAAAGTGTCGAGCCTTTGAATCAAACAGCCTTTTTCTCTCAACCTTCCCTGTTAGAGATGCCTCTCAGTCCTGGCTACATTTATTAAATTACACAGTCCCAGTTATTTGGATTTTTGTTTTCTCCAAGTACCCCTAACCTGGTAATCAGCCATGGTTGCTCGCCACCAGCTGAGAATCCAACATAACAAGCAAAAAGGCAGCTAAGCCCGGAACTGGATGGATAAAATGTGTTAAGTGCACAGCAGCAGAGTGCTACCAAATTTTTAGTAAGAGAAGCACCAGAAATAGCTGGCCCAAGCTGTTTATCATATTGAAAAGCCTGACATTGTGTATTGAACAGCCCTGTCCTTCACAGAGTTGCTTTGAGTGATCAAACAGCCGTTATAAATAGTCATGTTAAGGGCGTTTTGAGGATACTTTTCCAAGTATTTTAGAAAGGTCTGGTAAAGACTGATGTTGGCTTTGCTGCGCTGACCTCAAGAAGCTTTATATCCACCTCCCTGCAAGGCAAACTCCCGCTCTCATCTGTAATCTATTATTCATAACGAAGAGGCAGAGACGAAGACTGGGAAAGGCAGATAACTTGGTCGCTTTTCCATCCACCCCCACCCCCGTATTACTATTATCCGGAGGCCATTGTGTGGGAAAACAAATGGAATGATTGCCTTTTGTTGTATAGGAGAGAGGAAAATTTTGTATTCTGTGCAGAATTTGAATGCAGACTTGCTATTCAGAGCACACCATGCTATGACTGCCAGTTGCATTGTGCAAATAATGATGCATGGGAGGGATCGAATTAAAATTTATCAGCACTGGATTGGGATCCATCTCCAAATCTATTTCCAGCGGATGAAAAATTGAAAAGGCAAAGGGGAGCACATGTTTTGGGTTTGGTGTTAATTTGCTCTGTCAGTCTTTCTTGTTTTTTTGATCGATTCTGGTCAAATGTTAGGAGTTCAGTGAGTCTGTTGGGGCAAAATGTTTTTTCTTCTCTTCAGTTAAGACATGCACATTTTAAATACTTAAGTTAAATCTATCTGGTTTACACTTACCTAAACCATTACCAGTACATGCCCTGACCCGAGAGGTGCACAGAGACATGATTGTCTGTGTGTCTGTATTCTGATAGAAAACTGGAAATGGGCGTGATTTGTACTGGAAGTTATGTTCAATCAGGCAAATCAGGTTGTATTTTCTAACCTTATATTTACTGGCAATGCAATTGTTGTTCCTTCAAAGAATCAAATTGATTTAAAAAATGTGACATATAATTCCAAATCCTTATACTGTCCTTTTAACCTCTCTGTCTTTAGTTTTATTTTTACCTAAACTAAGTCTAATAAATTGTCTGACCCCCCTTTAACTGGGGAATATTGATCAGATACTGAATAAAAAAAAGTTTTATGAATAGAAAGATTTGGTTTTGCAACCTAGAAACGATTAACAGTAAAGTTATGTAAAAAATATATCCTTCAGTTGAATAATGATAGATTCCAATCGATTCCAATGTGTTTCTTTATATTTCACTTGTTTTTTTAAAAGGACGAAATTATCACAGACTACAGCTAAAAACTACAGATTTTAAGCTTCACTCTGATGTATAGGTTGCAGGGCTTTAAAAGAAATCCAGCTGCCACACCAGGCTTTTGTCTCGCCTCTCCAGAGTTTCCCCTGGTAATAGCCAGGAACTAGTGATGCACGTAGCGGGTTTACCCACCTGCAGGTTCTGGGTGGCTTACTAGACAAAATCACTGGTTCAGCAGTTAGGTCAAAGAGCGATGGAGCAGCATTCTGAGTAAGTTAATCATGTAAACACAAACATTTTTCACAATAGTCCACCTTCCACCCCACTCCTCTCTCTCTCTCTCAAACAAACACACACTGTGAAGAGAGCTGCAGCACAACAATAAAGACCCCCGTTTCCATCACATTACACATTCGGATACATCCCTACTGACCAAAACCTGAAGTCTTAATCCTTGTACTTAACCTTGTGGCAGGGGTGTAGGTTTTATTTCAAAATTGGGAGGGGGGCAATTGAAAAGAAAGGTTCCTCCATTCTGGTGAATTTTTATGACCCACTTTGTGCCTTTTCTCAATCTATTTATAGTGTAAATGTCTTCAATTTTGTCAAAAATAAAAATCCTCTGCTACTTTTATATTTTCATTGGGGGGCAATTCACATGATCTAAATAATGAGGGGGACATGTCATCTGCATCCCCCTGAAATCTACACCTGTGATTTTTGGGGACCAGCTTTTTGACCCCATAGTGTGATTAATACAAGTACAAATCCACATATTTATATGCCAAACATGGTCAGACCCCTGCGAATGCACGATGAACAACTATGTTGAGCAGCCCTGGTCTCATTTTAGGGGCTGATAAATGTCTCCTGTTGTTGTTATAATCAGTAATCATTATCAGTTTACAGTGGGCAATTGTTTTACCGAGCGCCTCAAACAATTGGCTAATTTGGCATTCACAGATGATAAACCATTACCAGACACCTTTTGCTTGTTGCTCTCAGTAAATTAGCGCAGTGATAATCCAATTCGCTGAACTGGGACGACCAAACCCTTTAACCGTACCTTTTTATTATCTCTACGATATATTTCACAACAAGTGGAGTCTCTCTGCCTCTTCATAAAACAGGTGGTGTTTTCCTCGGCATCCACTTCACACCGTTGTTCATGCAACATGCAAGCTGGAGGGACGGGATCAACACCTTGTCAAGCTTGGCATTAGACTCCAATTTGAAAATCACACGAGATGTGAGAGACTCGACATGCTGAGAGGAGCTCTGTTGGGCTGATAAAGTTACTCCATGAGCCGAGTTGAAAAGAGAAATTTGGAGCCATGTCTTCACGTCTACATCTCTCTCAGCTGTCACTGTCTCCATTCCCCTGTCGCACATTACGCCACAGAGTTCCCGGCCCTCTCTGACCAGAGTGCCAAATTGCCTCCACATTGTCCCCAGTGCAGGTTCTGTGAACTTTCCACATGGCAGGGCGCTAGAATTATCGCTGATAGAGGCTACAGGTATTCAATCTACACGCCTAGACTGTGGGGTAATAGACAGAGGGAGCTGAGGTATTATAATTGAAAGGCTCCTTCAATAGCGATAAATAATGAAGTTTCCCTAGGGGCCATTAGGGGCTGGGGAAGGGAGTGTGTCGGATGAAGGGAGGTGTTCTCACATATATTGAGCCAGCCTGTTAACCCCACGCTGGGTGAGGCATTGAGGGAATATGATACAGGTGTGAAAACACAGGAGGGGGAGTCACTCACACTGCTTCATTATGAATCAACCGGAACAAGTCTATGCATGACGTAACTGTGGCAATACTGTCAGCTGAGATGTTATTTACTGACATTATAATTTCAGTTATGAACAGACATTACAGGAACATACCGGTGGTTTTGCATGTTATAGTTCATGTACTACAAATTATACATACTTCCATTTTTCAAAACTTGGAGCGGTAAATGGTTGACCATTCTGGCAGCAAATCTTCCTATCTTTCTATAGTAGGCCAAACTAGATCTTTTATAGGCCAAATCTGGCCCACAGTAAGGTGCCGGGTGGCCAAAAATTTTCTGATTGATGATGACAATAAATTCATTCACACTGGGAATTTGTTATTATTATTATTGCACTTTGAATGTAAATAAGGTGTCAAAAGTACATATGAAAATAGAGCTTGTATATATATATATATATATATATATATATATATATACACATATATATATGTATGTATATATATATCCGGAGGGTCGCTGGTTGTGTCAGTTCACCTCCTGGGCATCGAACCCCCCTAGCCGCTCGGGGCGCCTGTTCATGGGCAGCCCCCTCACTCTGCCATCTCTCCATTTAATGCATGTATAGGTCCTGTTTGTGCATGTGTGTGTATTCGGACCTGTGTGTATCTGACAACAGAGTGTAAGCCTTGAATTTCCCCTTGCGGGATTAATAGAGTATATTAAAAAAAATATATATATATATATGTATAATATGATACACAATTCACAACACTGATTCTCAATCTATTTTTCCATCAACACTGACGCATATGATTGTGGTATGACAGTAGCGTGGCTCAATAGGGCAATGCATGTGTGTGTGTGCCTAGTGAGTGTGTGGTTGAGAATTTGAGAACATTACAAATGACAAAAAACTTTCATACCTGCTGGGTGAAATACAGCAATGTGCAAACACAGCAGCAAGATTCATCAGCTGTTGTGACAGGAAAAGGGCATCCAACACTAAAAACACACACACACACACAAACAAACAAAAAACATGAAGACTGTTAATCATCTGTGGATTTTGTCAGAGCAAAATCTTTCCCTATTTTTGTTTATATATTTGATTACAACACTGCCATGTTATAAGCTCTGTTCACACATTTCTCATTTTTAGTGGATCTTTAATTATTGTATGTACATTTTTTGTTTTTATTTTACACTTGGTTTGGCAATGTGAACGTATGTTTTCCATGCCAATAAAGCTTTATGAACTGGATCAAATTGAGTGATGGTGGCTGCGCTCAGGGCTGACAGGTGCTGGCGATCAGAGCAGAGGGAAAGGTTAGCAGTGAAGCTGTGTGGTGGTAGTAAATGTACAGTGTTGGTTACAGTTTGTCCATGAAAAAACAGTGCAGTTCCTCAATACCCAAGATGTTCCCGTGTCTTGTTTCCCAGCTGCTGGATGAAAGTTTAGGGACAGGATGTGAATTACAAACTGGAGCAAAGCCTGCTGCTTAGTTCGCTATGTCCAAAGACAGGACACTTTGCTCCACCTTGGCTACAAAATTATTGCACATCAACCTCACGTTTACATGCATATTGTAAAAAAAAAAAAAAATGAACTTTGCAAAAGTTTTAAAAGCCTGAACATTTATTTTCATACCATTTAGAAATGAATGGAAGCCAGTGGCTGCCAGTTCCCATTCATTTGTCTGACAGTATGAACATTCTACTGAACCTTGCTTCAGTTTTGTAATCACAGTGAACATCAAGCATTAAACTTGTCCGTCATTGTATCATTTCTTAGGTATTGGAATGCAGAAGTTTCAAAAAACTGTTAAGTGACTGTCATACTGTGTAGAAATGAATGGAGATCAATGACTTACTTCATTGAAAGTAAGGAGCTAAAATGTGCATACACACTGGTATGGTCCTTTAAAATAATATCCTGTCATATGTGAGTATTTTCAGATAATAATAATGGTAACAATATGTTTAGACGTATGCTGGAAAAGCTCTTTTGATTTACTGAGTATCTTTCATTTTCAACCTTTCCCTGTAGATTTTATTCGGGTGGGAAAGCCTCTGCAATAGCGTTTAGTTCATCATGTGACACTGATACCTACGCTTAAGAAATTCTATTAGGGGTTTAGCAGGCACATAAATCAGAGTGACCCACCCTATCCATTCTCTGTAAGGGATGTCTGTGGGATGCATGAGGCGTTTAAATGGAAATTGAATTTTCCAATTTCATCGCAGGTTTTACAAACCCTTTTATGTAGCTGTTTGTCAGAGAGAAACCTTAATCTTATCAGATGTGGGCAACATGATGGTTGATATCTCAGATTTAATAAAATATAAACATCATGACTGGCTGTGATCTGACCCTTAATAAAAAAGTAAATATCTAACTGCAGCCTGTGTGTAATAGACTGGTTAGTTCAGTGCTGTGTGGCGGAGGCGGAACATAATCAAGATGCAAACAAACTTTTCTTTTCCTCAGACTATTGCACATTTCTGCCATGCGAGTCACATGCTGCTGCCTATAGTATATGCACATAGTAATTGGCACACCCTTGAAGCGCTTTCAAATCAGGCAAAATTAGCAGCATGCTGCCGCTTCTGACAGATATGAGCTTTTCAATCCTCTTCCCAACTGAGTGGAGGAGTTTTCTGTGTCTTAATTACCTCACATTTGGCACAGTGCACTGCAGAGCTAGCGGGAGCCGCGGGGAGTTAGGGACTCAGCTGAGACACTCAGACAGCGGTTGGTGACAGAAGCCAGGGGAGGATGCAGTGGAGAAAAGGCTCCCAGCTAGCATGCCTGGGATGACAGGAGCGGTGGTGGAGGGGGCCAGAGATCCCTGAGGAGGAGCAGAAGAAAGAGGAAGAGCTAGCTCAAGGGAGAATTCCCCTCAGGCACATATGGCAGAATTGAAACATCCATATGCCGGCGTAAAACAGAAGATATTCAGTGTGTCGATGCTCTCGGTCTCTCGCTCCATTTTCCTTTGGAGATCCTGTGTACTGGCTGGTCTGTTTTATTTTGCACATAACTCCAAACCCCTCAGGAATGCTGACAGGAGTAGAGGCAAGACAGGGATGTTTCAGAGGCTCTAGACTGGGACTACAATGTCGTGGTCAGTATGTGCATGGAGCTTTAAAATGCAGGCTACCATAGAACCATTTATGTTCAAAGCAGCACTGAAACTCTGATTCATTTTTGCCAGACATTTAGACATTTGTACCTTCATTATTTTTTTCAGTGACAGCAACCCCTATCTTAGCGTTCATTTTGCTACCACTGATGATGTGGGTATTGAAATATAATTGTAAATAAATTCTATGTAATTATCCCTGTAGGCTGGCACTAAAAATAGTTTTTTTATGTAACCTCCAACAGCCTAACTTGCAGTTTACCAGCTGGGGGGTGAATGTGGACACTCTGTACGTGACTCTGTGCGGTCTTTGATTTGAATGACAGAGCAGTGTACACTGACTACACAGAAAAACCTACTGTAAGTTTTGACATCTGTCATCACATGTCATCACATACAGTGCCGGGCTTTGAAGCCAATTTGACATAGTGGTCAAACCGTGGAATTACAGCTTCTGAGTCCGTCACATGACGCCATTAGGCCCAAAAATGCTTTTCCCTGTAGACTTACATTGTGAAAGAATGGCTTTAAAATCAGTGAACACACTGTTTTTGAGCATCACAACCCCTGCAAAATAACTTGTTTTCACTATCAGGATTTGATCCATTTGGTCCAATAACATTGTGAAAGTTTAGGAAAGCAGCATAATTAAATCATTTTATCCCCATTCAAGTAAGCGGAGGGCTAAACTGGAAGTAGCTGCTTGGCCAGTTGAAGTCTCTCATGAGCTTGTTCTGTGGGCCCAACAATGCGGAAGACCTTTTTATTTTACACCCGGGAAGTCAAACTTTTTTGGCTTCATGGACCACTGAGCAAGCAGTATGAGTCAGTAGCAAACCACAAAAGCTGAAACTGCTGTCTCCTGCTACAACACCAGTTTTTAGTTAGTAGTTAACTGGTGTCATGGGAAGTCCCTACCTAGATGTTGGACGCTTATAACTGTTTCCACATGTATGTATACAGGACACCAAATTTCCGTGGGACTCTGTAAAAACTTGGTATTTGACCCTAGGCAGTGCCCTAAGTGCTGCGTCACACAAAGTGTTGTGTGTCTGATGTGCATTCTCGACGGCGTGCAATGGGTTGTCTCATTGCTTTTTGGATAAGCTACAAAGCTGTAACCTAAAAGTTGTATACAAACCTAATCTTTTCCTAAACTCCAAGATTATACCTACAAGGCATCTTAGGTCTCACTGTAATTTCACAGAGAGATGATTTTTTATTCTTTTGTAATAATCAATTTATGAAGATACACTTAAGGCTGATTTATGCTCAGCACTGGATACGTATACAGACAAAGACAGAACCTCTTGTCTGTAATGTCGTCTATATTTGTGCATGTCTTCTGAGACAGAGCAGGACCGCTGGAAATCCTGGGGGTATTGTAACATAGTTCAAGTAGGACATGACTGTAAGACACAGAGAAGACGTTTTAAAAATAGCAGTATGGAACAAATCGGTAATATATTGAAAATAATTTTCTCTCCACATGCTGCCATGTATTAAATGGCCTCACAGACCATTACAGTATGCAATGCTGGCTCTGTTAAAAGGTACATTGTTCCTCCTCCATCATGTTTGTTGTTAGAAAATCTTTTGACTCTATGCCAGCATAAAGGACGCATGGAGGTGTGTGCACAGTGACAGTTACAATGTTTGAAATAAACTGATCTATTCTCATACCCAAAGGGAGTTTAAACAAGCCCTTAGATTTTTTTCCCCTTTTCCGCAGCTGCAACTTGCAGACTTCCCTGCAGTTTTTCAAATGACTTTTACCTGACTGCTGATAAATTCCCAAATAGACCATAATAATATATACTGGAAAACATGTACAACTAAATAGTGCTAAAATATATTGACATTTACATGGACCAAATTATGTCCAACAACAAAAATCTACCCAGGTGGAGGGTCTGTATTCTGATATCAGTGAAGTGTCTGGCATTGTGCCCGGTCCAAATGGGCTTTCATGGCATACTATCCACTTCTACACAGGTGTGAGACCAAATGTACAAATACTAGGAAAACATGAATAGTAGATTTATATGCCTTCATAGGCTACTTGACATGCATCAAATAAACTCATATTACATGCTGTATTCTTCGGTCTAGTTTGCCTGATTTTCCAACCTTTAGAAATAAAACTACTTTGCCACTCAAACTTCTAATTTCCTTTAAACCAAAATAGTTCTGCATTCCTCCAAAGATGCACGCAGATTATCATATAAAGCAGTAATAGCTCTAATACCGTCATGGTGTATGTTTTTTAACACATTTTCTTACTCGGCTTTCCAACAATGTGTTTTGGCTGAAAGATGACTTCAGGATCACATCCATTGTCAACAGTGTACCAATCAAGTGCAGGAATTAAACCAAAGCCTTTCAGCTGGTGCTGAGACACCACAGGGCTCCAAACACTTAAGGGCACTTATGTCCTCCATTAAATTAAATAACCCCAGTTAGGTAGAAACTTAAAATAAAAGACTAATGTACTAATGTGTCTTATAACCAGGCAATTTCCAGCCAGTGTTTTCTCTCAGTTAGTTGATAGTGAAAAAGCACAAAAAGACCCTGCAGAGAGAATTGACTCCTGCAGGCGCGGGCAATGAACCGCAAAAGGCTGACAGCGAAGCACCCGAGGTGTTAGTGTAAAAAACGCTCCCGTATCCATGCTACAACACTCTGCTACCCAAGCCCATGTTTGCTTGCTCAGTCTTTTAATTATAACAGTCAGCTGATTGCGGGTGAACTGCGCACAGAGACAGCAGCAACATGACACTGACGAGAGATGTTGTGATGCTGCAAAACATAGCTGTCCACATAAACAACCAGACTCATAGTGGATGTAGAGAGGCCTTATCAATCATGTCTGCTCAGTGTCATTCCAGAGGCTGTTTTAGTTCTCCTGATAATACACACTCTACTGAGGCTTTATGTTGTGTATAGTTTCTGTCCATTTTAAACCACACAAAGAAGTTACGCCTCCAGTTCAATTGTGCTCCCCTCACTAAACTGCCTCTATTCCCTTGATGTGGCATTGATCCGTCTACTCAGAGCATTGTCTGTGCCAGCCTGACCAGCGCCATCAATATTGCATCAGGTTCAGTCTAAACAGCTCAGAACTCTTTTGCAGTCCATCTCAGGAGAGGTAATAAAATTCATGCCTGTCTTCATTCCCTCGGCGAGGAGAGTCACACGGCGGCTCGTCTCACCCTATAGCTTTATTTTGTACGCCAGAGGATAGAATAATTGAGACACTCTCCTTTTGTGCCAAGAGGTGAGGTTACGAAATGATACTCTTGGGTTATGCAAAAAGTGACTTTTACATTATTAATCACCTCAAACATTAATTAGTAATCCCCGGTAATTAGCGTTCGGTCCTTTCAGCACCCGGAATCAGCTGTTCCGAGAAAATTAAATGTTTACAAGAGAATGAGTCAATATTTGCTCGCTGGAAGTTAAATTGAATTATCTCAAGAATTACTTCTGAGCGCTCAAACCCACCTGAGCAGCGGAGGGAGTTGATGGCGTCCAGCTCTGTCCTCTGGAACACTGATTTTGGCCCAAACTTCCACCTGACTTTTCATTGTTCCCTCCTCCATCTCTCTCTTGATCACAGTGGTTTATCTGGCAGACGCAGCAATCTAGGGAAGCATGAAGATATTAAATTAAACCAGGAGGAATCAGCCATGCAGCTGCCACAATGCCCTCTGGGAAATATAGTAAAAAATGGAAAGTGTTTCCAGAGGATGATATCTACAGCGCTGGCAGCTCATTGACTTCAAGCCTTTTAGCTAGCTCATTAGCCTTTTAGCTATAACTCACTCCGCAGACCCTGGTGGCTCTGTAGTTGTGCTGATGTTGAACTATCTTTCTTTTTAATGAATGGCCTGAGAAGATTATCCCAAAATCCAAAGTGTGTATTGTTGTAACACAGAACGTAATTTGGTGGTGATTAATGCACAATAAGGGTCATGTGACAGACTTCATATTTAAATTGGTTGTTTCACTTGAGCCACCAGAGCAAAGGGACCTAGCAAGGGCACTGCCTATTTCTGAGGGCGTTGCGGCTGAGCTGGCTAATGATCCAGTCCAATGCAGTAACCTCGGGCTGCCATGTTGGACTCTATTTTAAGAACACTAATTGAGGAAATGTCATTTTCCCATTCTCTAAGAGAAATAAATCCTCCCAATTCTGATAGGCCACACATTTGCATGGTAAAAGATCTAAAGGATATATTCATATATATATATATATATATATATAAAAAAACAGGTCTTATGTAAGTGTTCTTTGAACTAACTCCCCCTAATCATTTAATAGGGCATCACTAATGTACTCTAATTTGTTCTAATTGAATTTGACTATGCAGTTTGACTGGAGCAGATGCATTTGTGCAAAGAAAAACTACCTCTCTTTTCATATCACCTAACAATTATGATTTACAAAGAAATTAGAGCTGCAGTATCAGAAGAAGTTCATCAAATTTAGACATTTAAATGATTTTTTTTTTAATAATGGAGTTTGCATTATGCTGTTAAGTTGAGGCCTTTTGTTAAATTAGCCTCATTGGTACCACTCACTAATAAGTCACCCCTTAAAACTAGTTAACAAGCTGTAAATAATAGTTTTATTAATGGTTAATAAATATTTCACAAATACTAAATACAGCAGTTATAAGCCATTAAAGCTCCTGAAAAGCAACAATCAACAAGATGGGAAAAAAAGCACATTTAGGTATTATTTATTAATTGTTTTATAGCGGGAAACACAGCTCATCTGTGTAGGGTTGATTTTTATAATATTTTAAGGACGGTGAGCTAACAACCCTTTAGCTGTTGTCTGATTCAGATTTTAAATCCTGATTGGTGCATGGGCGTATGTGACTACTTTCCAAATGAGCCCCACCCTCTTCAGTCCAGTGGGGAAAAAAATACAGACAAAAAGAAAACGGGAATCAGAAATGTGGAGGCATTTTGGATTTGAAAAACCACGACTAAAGGTAAGGCCGTTTGCTGCCTTAGAGAATTATAACTGCCTTACAGAAACATTACCGGCGGAAAAAAAAATGTGTGAGCTTGTCACTCAGTGAGACAGCGGAGACACCATGAATGAACTGACAGTGTCACTCCTACAGAGTAGTACAGGATCAGACTACATGGGCTGCATACAAATTAAATCAAATGATATGGTATATGTGTTAAATGTCATTTGTTCAATTCGTTAAAAAAAAGTGACAGCCCCAATAGCCTTAAGACCCAACACTGCTGCCAGTGTTGCATGTCAAAACAGCCGCTCCTATTATTTTCTATGTACAACCCCCACACCGGCGGCAGCTAGGTTTTCACTTTTATTATTTTTGAAGCCTAAATGCAATCACCAGAGGTGAATAGCTAATATTATGCTTCAAACAAACTACACCACTGTTGCATGACTTAATGTTGCCACTGCAGCATGGCTGTGAAGCTGCAATGACATTCTGTAGTCCCGTTAAGCCACTTGTTAACAACCGCCTTTTTTTAAGACACATAAAAGCTTCAAAGTTCACGAGTGGGGTGTTTACTGACATATTTTAAATCACAGAACAAAACGTGAAGGTTCGCACTGAAGACCCTATTTCAGTCATCTAACCAAAAACGCATTGACAGCTCGACGAGGGAACTGGGAGTGGCAATGGGCTTTAGGTCTAATTCCTGTAGCACTGTTGGGTTTAGGGTAAGAACATCAGAGTAAGCCAATCAGGGGCTTCACCATCCTAGGAAAAATACATTTGTGAGAAGGACAACAAAATGCAATGTTTTTCTCCCCCCTCAACTTTATCTATAACAGTCAAAAGAGTGTTAAATGTTCGCGGGTAAATTGCCCATGGTAGGTGTCTACTGTTGATTATTAAACTTGCAAAAATGTATAATCCAAGCAATGAGATTTTATGTGTGGTCCTCTGTTGACGCGCTGCAGCACACCATTTCCTGTTGGTGCTAGGGCAGCGGTGCTGTGGGGGCAGTGTGTTTTTAGCTGTAATCTTTCAAACAGGCTGATGTCAGTGGATGTTACCTCACTTAGAGGGTCAAGCTAGCAGTTTGTCACTGTTGCTCTCCCACTCATTGCAGGACGAGGCTAGTCAAGGTCAGCACAGACATATTCCTCCCAAAATACCTTTGACAGGTAACACAATGACATCCAGGAGGACAGAATGTGAGTGATATTTCTAAAAGTGCTCCAGCCTCTTTCATAAATAGCACGGCTGCTGTCTGTCCTTCATGACTTCCTTCCCCTGGCATGCTGATTGATAGGGATGCACATAATCCATTATTTTGGCCCATTGATTGAGCCCAGCAATCAAAGATCAGTGTTGTGGCAGAGGTAACCGGACCCTCCTATGAGACGGCTCCGTCGCACAGGCGCAAGCAAAGGTGTCAGCCGCCGGCCTACTAATCACCCTATACTGTGAGTAATGGCTATGAAAGCAATCACAGGGGAAATGCATCATCTCTACAGACCCCCGATCTATCAACCTGACTCGCTCTCATTTGACTGAAACGCATGCCAACGTGAAATATGACGCTTTGTCAAAGGCAGAGGGAGCACGTTGACTGTGGAGCTGCAGAATGTAATAATTAAACACACCCATAAAGACCCATTGTATTTCATCCATCGACATGTACGTGTTGCGCATTTCTGAAGACGTTTCCCTGGGTAAACATTTCATGCTTGGCTCCAGTGCATAATTACAATGCTTCACCAGTTTATACAGAGTTACAATATACTAACAGTCATTTTCCACTTCAGTCATCTTTCAATTTGTTTCCCCACATGATATCAACAGAGTAATGGTGGCAGAAGAAAGAAATGCCTGGCTTGCACACCATCAAAAAACTATTTGTCAGAGAGTTTGATGTGTTTCGCCCAAACAAAAGCCACAAGCGAGCGTCCTCGGCTAACCCATCCTTTTGACGGTTTGCATTATGAAGGGGAGCAGGAGAGATTCCCTGGTTTTCTTTACAAATCTGGGATATTTGAAGTTGTTTGTGTTGCAGTTTTGGCTGTGCAGATGTAATTTCACGCAGTGGGGAAGGCTTCCTCTTCAACCACAGGAGTCCTCAGTCACATCACCTTGCAATCTGCAGGCTGGCCTCTTCTTGCCCTCCTCTCTAAAGTGCCTCTCCATTATGCTGCATGTTGTTAATCTCAACAGGTGCCCAAAAATATTTGCACAAGGAGCCCTAGATTTGCTAGTTCAGAAATAAAGTGAAGCTAGATGAAAACATGAAGGCAGAGGAGTGAAAACTGTAGAGGACACAGACTTTCTTTTAACAAGCGCTAATGCGCCAATTTAGCAAAACGACCAACAATGTCAAATGGGGTCCTTCAACCCATAACAAATTCAGATGATGATTTATGTTTTTGTACATCTAACGAATGCAGTATTTGTCATTTTGAAACAAATTGCCACTGCATCTCTGGAAATGAATTCTATAGATTTTCTTCTCTGCTCATTCTGGTTTTCTCTCTGCGAGGTTATTACTTAATTAGATCGGAGGAAGGCTCTGTCAGATATCTCCCCTGCCTCCGACTCAGACTCGCCTTACCTCAATCGCTCACATAGAATGCTGATCGCTCCACAGACACTTTAGCCAATTACCTGACACCAAATCTGAAATAATACATGAATACATTTCCACAAAACCTGTTTCTACCTTTTTTTTCCCTTGTTGCTGCAGGGTGAGTCGCTGTTTTTCAAGATTAGACCGAATTTAAATCTTCAAGTTTTAATGCTCATTAGAGAATACAGCAAACTTGATCTGAATTGAAATCATTCTAATTAAAATTAAATATTATACAAAGGAATGATCCCCTCAGCATTTCATGATGTTTTCTTGCTCGTGATGTTCTGAAAGTGTGCAGATTGTTTTTGGAACAGAGAGTTCTTTATCAGAAAGTGTGCTAAATAGGCATCAAAAACATTTTCTGGGAATACTGAATTTCATGACCTGATTCATGTGAAACTAGGTAACTGCAAGCAGCTATGATCGGCAAGCAGATTGACAGCAATTGGACACTTGTCTCTTATTTGACAAGAATGAATTACCACATCATCACTTGACTTGGCCCCCTGAGGATTCCAACACTGGACCAATGACCATGTGCAAAACTGGGGCTGTTTTTGTCTATTTAAACTTACACTTATACTTACAACACTTACAACAGTCAAAATGTTTGTGATAAAATTCTGAATAAAAACACACATCAGCCTGCTAGTTTCAGGTTTATTGTGAAATAAGTTTAGTCAAGCATTTGATGAAATATTAAAGTAAGATAATAAATGTTATTGTTTGACAACAACATTTGATATCTAGTATCCAAAGAATGTCCGTGTCAATTCTGACAGCTTTTGATTAAAAAACAAACAACATCCTCTGGGGCTTAAAAATAAAGCCAACACTGAAAGCACCAAAAACTGTCGTTCTTTGAATGGCCACTTAAGGCTGGCTCCAGAGGCAAATCAATCCCCATAGACTCCCATGTTAAAGTACCAGACTTTACAGCAAAAATAAACATGTTTACAGCCTGGCACAAAAAACAGTTTTGGCTCTATAGTTAGTTTCCCCCATCGTGACAACTGTATGGGCAGTTAGGATGGGCCGCTTTAAGTGACAGGATGTCTGCCAATAGTGTCCCCGGCTTCTCACTCAGATCCACCCATCACTCCTCCACAGCGCCAGCCTCTCACCCAAAGATGGTCACTTGTGGCTCCAAAAAACCAAGATAATGAAAGCTGTAATGTTGAACTCGAGGCTTTAAAATGGGAGTCCAGGAGTCAGTGGGTGATGTCATGGTAGCTACATGCTGAAAAAAATTCAGCTGTGAAGGATGCACTGGTCATTCATATAGATTGTTTTGAAGTTTGGAATATGAAATGTGTAGAAACTTAGATGTGTTGTTGATTACCAAATGTTGCGCATTGACTGAGTCATGATCCTGCAAATCAAACTTCTTGCGAATTTCTGTAGCCGATTACGAGATATAGAATTTTTGCATTTGCATTTCTAGTGCCAGAATATCTCAAGACTGCGTAGTAAAGCCCAGATTTAGCAACATGCGCACCGTGTTTGGTTACAGTTGCTTTAGCCAGTTTTGATATACAGTAGGAGCATTTATTTACAACTGAACTTAAAGACACAGGTTAAAACGAATTGGTGTGTCAAGATATTCTTTCACACTTAGGACCAGCAATGTGCACAGTTTCTGACAAGTTCGCAAAAATAGGATTTTGAGAAAACTGAGGAAAAAGTTGCAAAATTTGAAATGTTTAAGCAGAAGAAATGGAGCAAAGATGCAGGTGAATTACAAGATTAAAATGGTGAGAGAATTTTAACTCAAAGTCAGGCCATTTTTGACATAATTGTAAAAACATAAGCTTGTCACAGCACAACCTTGAGGTCAGTGAGCATCATTTTATGTGCTTGAGTGGTGGGTAGAATTTGCAACCCACATGCCAATTTTGGTGACTTTTGGTCTCACAGTATTTGCTGCACAAACAATTTTAGCTGAGAATATGAGGAGAAGACTGAGATTAAAAGCAATAGGGCTTCAGCTGTGGGCGTTGCTGCTTGGATCCCTAATAAATAATTCTATGTGTTTGAAGAAACTACAGTATACAGTGCCTTAAAAAGTAATCACCCCCCTTGGAAAAGTTTTCATGTCGGGGCCAGCTGCAGACAAGCAGGTCAGTTTTGACCTCATCAGACCATAGAAGCTTCTAGCTGACTTCAGAGACTCCCATGTGTCTTCTGACAAGATGTAGCATGTTATTTTTTTTAACAGTGGCTTTCTCTTTGCCACTCTTCCACTAAGAGGCTGTGGTATATATAGTACACAGAGGCGTTTTCTGATCTTACACCCCTATGCAAAAGTTTAGGCACTAATACAACATGGTTAGATTTAGGGAAGCATTTCGGTTACGACTGCTACTTTCAGGGGGTGGGTGGCCCTGGGGGCGGCAGCAATTGTATCAGGGGACACCACTGCTCCCTATGCAGACTTTGTTGCTCTGTAACATTGCGTGATTCCTTCCTTTGCCCCTATCCCTATTTGCCACTAGAGGGCTTTTTCACTTAAACATAAACATATGTTGTTGTGGGGCATTTGCTGAAATGACTCATGTTTTTCTTGTCATAGGTCTCTTGGTGTCCTCCTTCACTAGGCTCCCTCTTGCACGCTCACTCAGTTTTTAAGGACAGCTTGCTCTAGGCACATTTACAGCGGCGCCACACTTTTTCCATTCCTTAATGATTCATTTAACTGGACTCCAAGGGATGTTCGGTGCATTGGAGGTTTTCTTGCACCCAGCCCTGACTTGTGCTTTTCAGTCACCTTCGTACTAGATACAGCTCTATTTATATTACAAACAATAGACTACACACAGGTGATTTCCATTTAACTACTCTAAAACCGATTGCATTGATGTTGATTTAGGTGTCTTCTATTTAAGGGAGAGAATACTTATGCAAACATGTATTTTCTATGCACTTGTAATTACTTTTTATCACTTTGTTGAGATATTTGCTTGACTTTGACATTTAATGGTCTTTTTTGGTTGACTGGTGTCAAACAAGACTCTACGGCCATGCTAGCAGCTCTTTGCTCTGTAGTGAGGCACAGCTGTGCTTTGTGCTGAATGCTAACATCAGTATGCTAACATGCCCACAATAGTAATAGTAACATGCTGGTGTTAAGCAGGTATAATGTTTACAATGTTCACCATCTTAGTTTAGCGTATTAACATGCTAACATTTGCTGAGTAGCATAAATACAAACAATAGCTGAGGCTGATGGGAGTGTCATGAGTTTTGCAGGCATATGGCCAAGCAGCAGCCTCCAGGGCTGAGAAAAAAAAGTCAACGCAGAAGTGCCAAAACTGCAGTACCTTGAATGGCCACTTGAGGCTCGCTCCAAGACCAAGTCAATCCCAGGCCCCGAGGGATGCTGCTCGGCTTTGCTTCTAATTTTTCCCGGTGGCTGCTCTCAGTATTGCAGCGAAAAAAATCTCCTGCAGAAAAGCAAAAAAAAAAAGCATTTTTCCCAAAGACTACCATTTTAAAAGAGGTATCTATAAATATGTTGACAGGACACCTGGAACTGCCAACAAGGTCGCTCATTTCAGTTTTCATTATGGTCATAAACCAAAGTACCAGACAGGTTATATTTTTGACCTGATGGTGGAGATAGAGGAAAAGTCAGGGGATTACCAAAGTCATTGGGATTTGTTATCTGAGTAACATCAATACCTGTGCAGAATTTCATGGCAAGTGATCTTAAAGTTGTTGAGATGTTTCAGTCTGGACCAAAGTAGTGGCATGAGCCACCGACAGAGGAGAGACAGACATTGCCATCCTAACTTGCTGCTCACACGGCTAAAAAGCCACACTAAATACTGTACACTGTGATTTGTTGTTGTAAAACAAAGAAAACATGAAAACTTCCAGTGAGGGTAAGTTCCTATTATAGGCACTGTATATGGTGTGGTGTGTGTGTGAATTTAAAAGGACAAAAATAGCAAAAAAAGAGAGACGAATTTATTTCCTGTGAGATCCAATCATAATGAAATATTAACATGCCTACATATGGTGCCATAAACCTCATCCCAAGTTAACCGCCCCACCTAGCTCCCTCCAGTCTGATTTGGCAGGCCACGAAATTAATCACAATTGCTGTGATCACTGCGGCCGATGTGACTAGTGGCACTTTTCTGAAATGTTAATAAAGCCATATTGAATAGTGCACTATTCTCGGCAGGAAGTCCGTAGCCTGTGGCTGCTCACTAAATCTCAATGACTTCATTAACTCATTACCATGAGTCACGGCGTGCAGTGCCAACAGCAATTAAAACACGACAGAAAGGAACGGTGTCCTTGGGCCACTGTTCTGCTCGCGAGACTGATGTGCTTTACTAGATTTAGCAGGATGATTGACATATCAATAGGCACCGAGGTGGATTAAATGGACTCAGTCAATATTCAGATTTGTCTCACTCGTGACTGAAGCAAATTGTGCACACCTTGTCAAGTGCTGTCGGCTTTTGTGCTTCAGGCTGTGCGGAAATGCTGCTGTTGAAGCAGGATATCCTGTCTGTCACATCCAGGAATATGACGTGCCTCTGAAGATTTCATTTGAATTTTTAAAATGCTTAAAAAAAATGTGACTTTTTAACTTATGGTAATTGAAAAATTACCAAAAGCTACACAAAGTGGAAGTCGGGTAAAAAAATCCTAGAGGGCATGAAAGGTCACCAAGATTTTCTCCCGGTACAGAGAAGACTGGTTAATATTCATCCAATCTTTTGTCTTTTTATTCTTTATTCAACCAGGAGGCCAGAGGAGGCGGAAAAATCGTAACTTTCAATGAATATGTCAGGGCTTTAATTCAACTCTCTCCTCTGTCTTTTGTAGAAACACATTTCTATTCATGAAGCCAATCCTCCGTAGTCATGACACTGCATACTTATGTTTCTTTTGTAAAACTCCAGCAAAATGGTAATTAAATTGCAACTGTGGGCTTCTGTCCCCTATGCAGACTTAAAGAAGCCTTTATCTTAGCAAATGACAGGCAGTTGATTATGAAAAACCCAACATTGCTTCTTTTTCTTTCTCCTGCGTGAAGGCAGTCCACCCACACCTTCTGCTTTTGTGGGCACTATTGTTATGGCTCCATTGTTAATGAGTTTAGAATTAACTGGCTGTAATGACTGGAGACTGGAGCCCCTGCTGAGCCTGATTGTGCTGTTGAATGGGGAGCTGGAGGAGTAATGTATGGATGAATGTGCACATGGTGCACAGGTATCTGTGTGTGTTGCTTGCTTGCTGGGAAAAATACGAGCGCTGGCAGAACTGGGAGGGTCGTTTTCGGGGACGGTTACGCCTCGATGCTCATTGCTGCTGCGCAACCTGACATCAGGTGTCATCCTGTGGCCATTCATCTACTTTAGGGGATTGGTTTTATTGTGATTTTTGATATCAGGCAGACATCAGCTGGTAAAGCTGTGGCCTCAGTCAACTGGGGGCATTAGACTCTGCCCAGACTAAGCCATTACACTTTGAATTTGTGCTTTGAACTCGTTTAGAGACATTTACTCGGCATTAAAATATTTTAGATGTGGATACATTCATTAAAGGAGCTGTATGTGACATTCAGAGCATATGATTCAGAGTGTGAGCCAGGATTGCCTGGACACAGCTCTTGACATGGAGGTAGCTGAGTCGGCGGGTAGCACGTGCTAATAGTGCTAATAGTGCTAATGGTGCTAACGGTGTTATCAGTGTGAGCAGTGCTAACAATGGCAACAGTGCAGTAAGCTTTAGTGTTATCTTATCTTCCACAACTCCTGCACTATACTGCACTGAGACATTAGTCACAGTTCTAGGTTTTGTGAAGTCGTATGACAAAATAAATAAATACTGCTAAATGTCAGCTCCTTTTGTGATCACTTTAACAAATGATCACAGTGAGTGTTAGAGGCTGCAGAAAGTTGTCCTTTTATTTTGCTGCCATAAAGGAGGTTTCCAAAGATTCACTTTTCAAGTATTTCAAGATTTATTCATTTTGGAGAGCATTTTCAAAAAGCTCCATGTACAGTGAGAAAAGCTTTGAGTTTAAAAAATCTTAGTGTGGATATAAGGCCAAAACACAGAGAAAAAGATGTTTTTTTTAATTTAGCCAGCTTAATTTTGATGGAATCTTAGTAATCATATCACAAATTATGTTAATAGTCCTATATTGCTCTATTACTTGGGTTTTTTAGGGGTTTTTTTTTTTCAGGAATTTAATGGGAGGGTACATATCATTTTATCTGTGTGTGTATGTACAGTGGAGAGACAGAACCTCACGCTAGCTTGATTGCTTCCTGTAACTCTAAAGTCTTATTTACATGTTGCATTTAGAAATAAATTGGGTTTGGTGTGAACCCTGCAGCTTTACTGTAAGGTGAAGGGGAGATGAATGGGTCAAACAAACTCCAGACTGTTCGTGTCCTGTGTGAAACCAAAAGTCAATGGAGTTATTCTTTTAACAGCGTAGTCTGCTAGTATGTGTATCATGCTATGCTAGTGACATCATGTGATATCTTGGTATGTCATGTGATGTTACATTATGAACCATGATTGTGTTTTTTTAAATCACCACTGACTTTTGTTGTCTAAACCTAAGGACATAAACCTAAAAACAAAGCTTTTTACTAAGTTTATTTCGTATTCATTTAGCAAGCAAAAACTGTACGTTTCTCGTAAAAATGGAAATTAGTATCTAAGTGTAGTTTGACACTGGCCCGGCCACTGACCAAGCGTCGGCATTTTACAAGTCTGAAGTGAGAATGTGTCGACAGATCAGGTGTACAGCAGGGGTATTTTAGGGATTTGAGGACATTCGGGGCTTTGATCACTCCTCTGTTGGAGGTTCAGGGAATCCTCCCCTAGCACATTTTTTTCATAACAAACTTTGTTTTTATGCTTTTTTTATGCACTCCGACACCTTATGTACATTCAAAGTGCAAATTCCCAGTGTGAATAAATTTATTTTCATTGTGAATTAGAAAATGGTGGGCAGGCCACCCGGCACACTATTACAGGCTGTAAGTTGAGTATCACTGTTTTTAATGACAATTGTTTGTTGTTGTTGTTTTCTATTCCTACAAGTGTTGAATGCAGGAGATGTGGCATGTGGGTGTGGTTGGTTTAAAGTTGTTGGAGGCCAACTTTGATGAACCTAGGCTGAGCAATTAAATGTAGCTAACTAATGTAGCTTATTACAACAACTTACTTACTACGATGATGTCCATGTGAGATGATTTTGTATTCAAAGTAGGCCCCCTGCTGGGGCTGCACCACTGGGAAACGCCTCAGGGTTGAAGCGAAGGTCACTATTGCGCATTTCCAACATCTGTAACAGGTTGAGACAGGTTAGCTGTACATCGGTGCTTGGCAAAAAATGTGTTTTAAGTACACTATAGTAAACTAGCTGGATTTAGGGGCTTTCACTGTGTGCCTCCTGTGTCTCTTCTTCTCTCTTCTTCTCTCCCCCTCTGTCCTGCAGCATAATTCTCTATAATGAGCTTGTGGACAGGAGATGAGATATGATTCTTGGAATTAAAACAGCATTTTCTACTTTGATCATCCAGCAGTGTGTGAAGCACTGAAATAAGACTCTCCCCTTCTTTATCGAATCTTTGCTCTCGTTCTCCCTCTCTTAATCTTTCCCTTGCTTGCTCGCCCTGCTCTATCTGAGCTTGGGGGATTGCTGTATGAGATGGAGAGTTAATGGAGAAAGCTTTTTTTTCCTCCCCTGCAAGAAGACTGGTAAACTCTGGCAACTTTGTACTCTGCTTTTGTTAATCGCGTCACAATCGGCTTTCATGCTTTACAATCTCAACCCCTGAACCAGTTAAGCATAAATATTTAACGTCATTATTTTCAAGCCCCTGAGAATATGTCTTAAACAATTGCATAAGCTGCAACACAAACGAATCTGAACTATTTTTTGCTCCTAAAGTTGGCCAAGCAGCTGCGGCCTCTCTCTGAGAGACAATCCCTATGATATCCCTGTTATTCCTTTTCATAATGCTCCATCTTATTTTACATCATTTACAGGCAAAACAGCAGGCGCACAGCTCCTCGTTCTCATGCACACACTCACACTCATGAGTGGCCTTGTATCCGTAAACTGCAAGTGAGATGCAACATTGTCAAAGAGCCATTTAAGATGCTATCATCTAATATGGAGGCTGACGTGGGCTGGTGCTGGCAGCGTGGTTATGTAAGCAGCTTTCTCAGGGACTGATAGCAATCCAACACACCCAGCAGGGGAGTGATGGTGTGTGTTTGTGTGTGTCGGGTGAGGGGTGGGGGGGTGAAACAAATCACACATTCAGTATGCTACATAATATTGCACCCAGTGTTTTGCCACAGGTACAGAGAGAGGCACTCGTTCGTGCCAATTGATTTGTTAATATGCTAATGTACCGTGATTAGCGAAGCAAGAAGCCGAGCACGTCTTCGCTCAGTGAGGTGTTGATTGAAAGAAATCAACAACCAGGGTAGCAGATGAGAAAGAAATGCACATTTTGGAAATCAAACTTTGAACTCAGCAGATGCTATTGTAGCTTCAGCGGCCTGATTTAGCCAAATTGTGTGGGCATTTTCCAATATTACAGTCTTTTTTGGTACAGTGTTCTCTCTTTGTGTTACTCCAGACAGTATTTCCATGCAACAGTGGAGAGATACTTCCTGGTAGACTTGAGCGCTATGACAAAACATTGGCGATAAACTTAACATCACATGTGACACTCGATTTGGATAAGACTGCTGAAGCTAACATTAGCTTTGGCTTTGTGTTTCTTTTTTGCATTTCAATTAGTTACGATAAAATACTCACTAAATTAAATGGTGACAGAGAGAGAAACATGAGTGGTCACACAATCAGACAGGTTGTATCAAGATTTTGGTCCAGCGCAGATTATCTAAATCACTTTACTTGTAGGTAAAGCAAGTGTATTCATAAGCCCCATTTACACTGCCTCTTAAAGGCAGTAATTTCACACTGTTATTCCGCCTTTGCCATTCTGTATAAACGGTACAACCTCTGAATGGGGGAACAGCCAGCTCGCCTTTAAGCCACCATTGGAGGTAGTAACAGCACTGAAACAATGTCTCTATAAACGGGACAGTTGGCAGGACAGGAGGACTATGGACGGACGGGTGTAATGTTTTGACAACAAGTTATGTGAGGGACCCACTAGGAGATTTTAACAGTAGCTGGAAACAGTTAGCAGCTGACTCAAAGTAGGTTGAAATAGGTTTGGAAAGGTCTGGGAGCTGGGCGGGTACGCAAGCACTGTCAATAAAATGGCTGATTCTCTGCAAAAAGAAAAAAAGCTGTTAAAAACACTGACAATTGTATGTCACTCTGTGAGTCAACTTTTAGTGATAAAAAAGACAAACATACTTTGAAAATTGGTGCTGTAGAGGCGAGGCATGACGATACTTTAGCTCTAGAGAAACTCACTGGATCCGTTAAAACCACAGAGGATTTGCTGGCTGTATTTGGCTCTTGCAGAACATTATTACAATGATATCATGGAAGCTTGTGTGAAGTGGAACACTTGAGTAAATTGATGAAGTCAATGCCACTAGCACATGTTGCTGCCAGGGTAAAAAGATGCAGCAAATCAGTTTGGACTGGTCGTGTCAGAAAACGGATCAACATCGGGCACAAGAGTCCTGCAAGACAGAGCCTGGACTTTTCTGGGGTGTGTTTACAAGTTGTTTCATTCATTGTAGTTTGTTACAACAATTCATCCAAAGAACAGAGCAGGTATGCCTTACTGCACGATCCAAATCTTCATAAAAACTTGATGTTTTCCGTAGCGACTGTGATTTTGAAAACAGTAACACACAGATAGCAGAGAGAGGGAGAATGCCCATATAAATAGTTGGGCACTTGCAGGTTTATAGCCATAGTCTACATCCAGTGGGCCAGGCAAGTGCACTGAAAATGTTGGCAATAATTCCGCATGGCACAGACAGAAAAACTGTATATGCCCAATAATGGCAAGAACAGCAAGTCAAACTCTGTGATCATAAATCACAACAAACAATTAACTGGGTAATAATTTTATCATTAGCATCTGTTTTTTCTTCAAAATGAGTTTGTTTTTGGGTTTTATGAAAAACCCATTTAACTAAAGGCCTTTATTTTTGCAATCCTATTGCCAGAGAGTTTTAAAATTGCAATAAATTATTTTTTTGGCCACTTGACATTACACTGTCTGCATTGAAACTTGTAAGCAAACAGTTGTTTATCTGCATAGGAAATTGAGAAGCAACATTATCATTCATTTGTAGGTGTGCTTCCGAATTTCCACTCATTTTTAGGCTCTGTTTTTGGCAACATGATCTCACAGAAATACATGAAATAACCCTGACCTGTAAACACCAGATTACGTGGTGGTGGCACGTATTGTTGAAATTAGGTGGTGCTGGTGCTGCTGGATTTAGACACCAAAACTACTTAGATTTAGAAAAAGATTGTGTTTTGGGTTAAAATAACTAGTACGTTATAAAGTGATGTAAGTAGGCTACATCTTGTGATACCATGTAACTATGTAGAGGATGTCATTGTTGACATTGAGTCACACACAGGACATTGAAAGCAGTCTTTGGGGTGAAAGTCTGGTTATTGTTGGGCTATTCACCACCCCAACCTCCTTGCTGTGCAGACTTTATCGCTCCTTATGCTGCCTATGTAATATTAACCAATGCACATTGCGTGATGTTGCTGAACCAGGGAATTTGTGTCCACCACGACAAGAATCTGATTTGGCTGTCCATTTTCACTGTTTCTGTGGTGCCAGCATGTCATTTCAACACAATACATACTACCATTACTTAGAGGTCCTGGTCAGTTCATGTATTGCTGTGACACCAGGTTAGTTTTGGTCAAATAAAATATCTGTCTCTTTAGCTGCTAAATGCTCCACTGTGTTTACCAGCTATCTCTAACTGTGACTGTGTACGGTTTGCTGCTGAGCAGGCAGTGTACAGGAGGTTTTTAGAGCTCTTTTTCTGAAAACAGCTGCCTGCTGTGGCTGAAAACAATGCTGGGAGCGATTAGAGTGAAACAAACAGTAAAGTTGTGGGTTTGACAGCTAAACAATGAGCTGAAACTCACTATAAGGTTCCATAAAGTTGAGAGAAGCTGCAGATTCAGGTGATAATTCTCTGTAAGTTCATCACTGAAAACAACCTCTTTTACATCTTTGTGTTGTTTCCACACTGGAATGTTATTTTGATATATAAAAAAACAAATAAAATATACGCACATTAAACTTAGGATTTAATTTCAATATTGCTCTTTGCCTTGCTGCATCAAGGACACACTTCTTGCCCTGGCATTTAATGTTTGCATGTGAGATGGGGAATTGTCCAAATCAAAACTTGTATGTCTCCTCAGACTGTGTGGCAGGGAGGCAGTGTAACAGTAGAGTATGCTAACAGCAGCTCTGCATGCTACACTGAAAGCTCAGTGGCGATGAATTAATGAGCAGTTTGTTTGAACGTGGTTTCAGCTTCCAGGCTCATGAGCTGAATGCATCTGCACTATTAGCAAACATGGTTTATGAGATATTACACATGCTGCATTATGTGTTAATATGAGATGCAAGAGTATGTGAAGTCTTACACTCATAAAAAAGCATTTAGCTTTATTGAGACATACATCACAGCATGGCAGCAGCCCCTGGAGTCACTATTTCCTTCATGTAGCCTTAACGTCACTGAAAAGCCCATTGCTATCAATGAAACTCACAGCTATGCTTGTTAGATGAGCAAAACGAGATTTACTTTCATGTATTTTGTAAATTACATACTGCTCAGTGAAGATCAGAGTGGGATCAAACAGCTTTCAACTGCACATAGCTTCCTACGAGAGAGTGAAGTGTTTTGCCCTCAGTTCTTCTAGCTGAATTTGGTTCTTGGAAATTCATAAAAACATCCTCTTACCTTGGCTCCGTGCTATTGTGAACACACGACACGTTTACAGCTGACATTAAAGCGGGTTCAGTCCACACCATTGATTTCAGGAGATAGCCCTGCTGATATGTCAAGGCCGGCCGGGGTGAGGGTGGCTGGAAATGCAGCGGAGCCCTTGTAGAACGAGTTACCTTGGGCTGAAAATCTGAGCAAACATTGTTAAGTGCTGATGGTGGGCATGCTGGCAAGTAGATTTGCCCTGGGAGGGGGGTCTCCTCAGTGCACTGACTCCTCTGCAGCTTTTCACTCGCTGTTGTCTTTCCCCTCAGTGGTGCTGCACCAGAAAGTCAGGAATTTCTGCCTGTTACAGCCAACATCTCGCCTGCTGACTACATGTAGGTGTAGCAGTTGACGGTAAAAACACAGTCCTATTCCAATTAAGGAGCTGTTTACAGTTGAGCTGCCAACAGTACTTACGTCATTTGTAGCCCTGCTTTAAAAGTCTCATTTTTATAAATTTCATCTCTCCACTGACAGCCAGTTTTAAACCTTTTGATTTACCCCCTCTCCCCTGCATTGCAAGAAAATTGCGTGTCAAAATAAGTGACTGCTTTACATGGCAACAGTGTAAAATGAGACGATTGTTTTCTTGTGCACCGCTGAAGGAAATGCTGAATCTTCCTGTAGCACTCTTCAACCTCACAAGTTTCTGTTGACTAAAACACTGCACACATCATAAATATACCGCATAATGTTGAGTCAGGAGAACTGTAACTAATGCTTGGGCATCAAGGTTTCTTGTCACATTTTGGTTCTAAATTACCACACAGGAACACTCAGGCCGGTAAACTGATGTGTGAAAGACCACAGATGGATGAGTTTGGTGTTTTGCAGCTCATATAGCAGGGTCACTAACACGTAAATTACCTGCATTCCCTCAACCAAAGCCATGAAAATACAGCTGCTAAAGCTGAAGGTTTAAAGCAGCCACAGATTTTCCCAAGCCTTAAGCCTGTATAGTGGAGTTCACTGGGTCCACCATGTCCCACACGAAAGGAACACGTCTCCATCGTCCTCATTATCCCCCCTCACCAGGCATACAGACCAACAAAGGAGGCAGGAGATGACAGAGTGTGTCCTCTGGGGGAAACACTCCACTGCCATCAATATACCAGCCTTGCATTACATGTCTGATGGATTTATCAAGCCATCGATAACTTATTGACTGGAATAACGCTCAAGGTCATCTTGGAGGAGTCTCCAATAGCCCTGCTTAACACGGTACAGTAAGAGGTTAATGTCAGTGGTCTGTCCTGTTCCTTTAGGGTGCAATGAGTTCAGATTTCACTGCCTCATGAGGTCAAAACGACCATAATAAATCTAAGGGAGGTTATCAAGAGCGTCTAATCAATACCAATGTATGGAAGCTCAGGGCTGCCAATACTGAAATATAATAATATGGTGTAATTGGAAATTCAATTGAGATTTGTGTGTTCAAAGTGTATGAAAACAAAATTAAAAAGTGGAATGAATCAACAATTGCTATTTTTCAACAAAATCTTGCTTTAGAGATATGAAAACAGGTAAAGACACTGAGGCACTAAATACTCAGGCTCGCACATCAAATGTATGGCACTGTGTTTACAAGATTTCAAGGGCGTAGGATTTGTTTCAACATCGTGTGGGGGCATATGAGATGGGGGTTTTGGGTGTCCTCTGCAGAGTCACTTAATTATTATTCATCCATTCGTCACTGAGATCTACACCTATGCAGATTTTATATATTACTAATTTTCAAATATGAATACAACTATTTTTTTTAGTTTTCTTTTTTATATGAAACGTATACAATGTACAAAATATAATGAAAAGGCTGCAATATCGGCATGTGAATAAGCAGAAAACTTACTACACTCTTTAGAGGAAAGCATTTTCTCTCAAATAGAAATGTAAGTACTGTAATTACTTTAAAGGGTGCCTGTGTACATTTTGCCCAACAGCGGTCCCTGTGGCTAATATGTAATGTCAGTTACACAACAATGTCTTTTTAAAGTTTGCAAACATTAGGGACTGTTCGTTATCTCTGAGAGGTAAGGGGTGGTGTAAAATGAGGGAAGCACCTCAAATAATTGTATTTGAACATATATATATATATATGTAAAATACCCTTAGGCCCTGGTCACACAGAAAGCATTTTAGGAGCTGGAGGTGGCCTCTTGTTTTTGTTCTTAATGAGAAGTGAGCTTTTTGCTTGTTGTTTTTGCGTTGCTATGCACCTTGTACCACTCAAGCTGAAAAAACTTCAGCTCCAAGCGAAAAAGCGCCTCACATCATCTCCGCTCTTTTCCCATTGTCCAGTTGGTGGCCATGACAACTAGTTAACAGTTGGTAAACAGCTGGAGAAGCTGGTGGTGTTCAGTTGCTCGGCTGGACCAATGGACTTCCTGTAGTTAATATTCATTTTTGTTGTGCTAGGCCCGACAACAGACAACAGGTTGTCAAACTGCCCCAAAGTCATCCTACATTATGCCTGGAAACAGCCAACACTTACTGTGCGATCGAGGCTATAGAAAATTTAACCCTGCAAGTGGGTGTGAAAGGCATGTTTTCTTTAAAAATGTCCAACATCAAGCCGTTTATCATAGCCAGAAACTGTGAAATATGGTTATTTATGGTGGAAGGAGGGTCATGCATTTTTCCCTGGTCACTCAGGGAGGCTTAAGGAAATATATTTGTAGCTCCAATGGAGGTCATGATATTAAAAAAGAAGGAAAACTCACACCCCTGCCACCCCGCTACCTTGATAAGTGAAGTGCAGTCCCTTGGCTAACATTAGCCACTATGGGCCACTGGTTGTACCACATCAAGTAAGGTTGTAGCAGCAAAACCACCGAGTCTGTCGAATTGAGCAAAAGTGTGTTTTTTTATTACCTATGAATCCAACATTTAAGTTTAACAAAGCAGGTGCGCTGTGTATCCTTGTAAAGGTCATATACTTTTATTTTAATGGACAATGAATACTCAAGACCCAAGAGGTGCTTAGCGTCTTCTTGTATTGATGAGAAGGGCTTATCTGAAAAGGAAACAGTGTGAACACAGTGGGTAGAATTTAGCAGTGCAATGTTTATCTGCGGTGTGTGCCCTCACTCTGCCGGTACTGATGTGATGTGTACTGTAGCATTTTAGTACAGGGATGTTTGCATATTTCGCTCACAGGGGATTTCATGTAAACCTCCTGCTGCTATCAGTACGCTGATGTGGAAAAATCTGCAATTCATGCTCATCAGTGTATCTACAGCAGCACTCCGACCTCTTATCATGAATGTACTCCAAACTCCAAAGGTTTATTTGGTCAGTGGGTTTAAGGTCAAAACTGTTGTGCATATTGTTCAGACCCAGAGCCGGGGAAGGCATCCCTGTAGCTGTGTGTGTTGGTGTGTGGGAGGCAGCGGCGATGAGAAGCTGATGGTAAATCGATAGTGATGGATCAAAGTGCCGCATGGCTGGAGCCCTGCGGTGTCAGGGTGCGGGGAACAACGGTGACTTTTTAGCCCTCCTCCCTTCTTCTCATTATCCTCGCCTCCTACCCCAGTTCTCTTTTCTTATCTTGAAATTCCAACCCCTGTCTCTTACCCCATACTTGGTGGCATTTTAGGTGCGTGTCTGAATGTGTGTGTGTGCAGGAAAGAGAGGGAAAGAGACAGAGAGAGAAGTGATTTGATGCTTTGTGTCATGGTGTCAGGTGGCATCAGCCAGTAGTTGATGGGAAAATAAAATGTAACACAATCAATATCCGAACACTAAAATGGTTCTCATTTCCAGCAGCCTTCTGCTCCACTTGTGTCTGCATATCTGTCGCTGTAACATGTGGCCAATATTTGACTCAAAAAAGAGATGATATTCATGAAATGAAGCTATTGTGCTGCTTTATTGTCTAATGTTTGTCATAAATGTTCATTTTCACAAAAAAAAAGACAATTTCACTTTTAAGACTTGTTTTGTGAATTTAATCCTATTCCTGCTTTTCAGTGCAAACACAATGACTGCCGGTTGTTCAATGTGACTGTATTTTTCTGTTATATTACAAGCAGAACAATCTAATAAATAACCACTTGGTTGTGTTTTCTAGGCGAAAAACATTGGCCGGTCCGCTCCCAGAGTCACCATGGTAGGGATGGCTGTTCTTTGTTAAAGGGTCAAAGTTGCCTCTAACCACTTCTTTATGATTTCTGTATTTCTCTATGAACCTGGTGATGATTCATAGTGGTAGTCTGAAGTAACATCTGATCAGTGTTTGGAGGCAGCTTACACCTGGACTGTTAATTGTAGTGCAGTGCCTTCCCATTGACCTCTATCTCTCTATATACCTAACCTGTGTATTTTCCCCCTGACATTTAGCTCTCCTGTCTGTGTGATGAATACATGTGTGCAGTCTGGTGTGTGTGCGCTGGTTTTAGGGGTGTAACGGTACACAAAATTCACAGTTTGGTGAAAAATGATAATTAAGACATGCACAGCAGGTTTACAGTAAAGCTATACACTGCTTTGAATCAGAAGGTCAATACTCTCATGTGTGTTAAGTATGGATCTGGAACCAAGAGGCAATTAGCTAAGTTTGGGGTCTGTCCGAAGTTTAAAAATACACCTACCAACATCTCTCAAGCTCGCTTTTTAAAACACATACTACCTCATATATTCAATTTGTAGAAAAAAAAGAAATGTAAAAACATCAGTTTGTCTCTTGTCACAATGAGGTTGCCAGGAAAGTGTGAGATGGAATGATGAAGTGTGGTTTGTCAAGAAGTTTCATTACTTAACTACTTCCATACACAGTTCAGTACCTCTATAGTCCTGATGGTTCAGCTATTACATTAAGTGTGGCTGTCTGGTAGGGGATATTTCCTGGATTAACCTAGCTTTATTTACAGAGCAGGCACTGACTAAAATGCACTTTAAAAGAGGTGTACACCATATCCAGAACATATGCATGATTAAGAGTGTGATTCAGGTTGGAGGTAGTCAGGAAGTAGTCAGCTTGGCCAGTGGAAGTTAGCCACTGGAGTGCACTTGCTTTATGGGCCCTATGATGCAGAAGATCCAAGTAATTTTAAAACTTTTTGGCATCATGCACCACCAAGCAATTTCGATAGGAACAAATGTGGCCACACCTCCAACGCTGTATCCAGTTGTCTTTATACATCAATGGGACACGCAGGGTGGGCGCTATGGTTCTGCGATGGCACTGTGGGTCTATGTGGATTATGACACACACAGAGTTAGCGTGACTTCATTCTTTACTCAGGACGCCGTTACTCCACTATATCTTTACATAGCAAATAGTTGTTTGCCGCTATATTAATGCTCTAAATGTCACATACAGCTCCTTTGAGGAATATTATAGTCTTGTAATGGACAAATGCTACTGGGAATAGTTTAGGCTAGCATGCTTAATTTTTTCAGTTGTTTCTGTTTCCACAAACGTGCCGTTTCAACTTTAACTATGTCCAACTAGCACAGTGTAGCTCACAGATAACAACTGTCACACTGCCAAAGCTCTCCACATGAGACTCTTGCTCTTTGGAATTCATAGTCCCCATGTATTGAAACTAAATAATACTGTTTTAAGCTAATTCACAAGTAAACTGACCAAAATTATTGTTATTGTTTGCCTGTACTGTGCACTTTGAGATTTGTATTCAAATGTAAAGTGCGTTATAAATAAAATCTATTATTATTATTATTATTATTATCATTAAAACCACAATTTTGGGTGCGTACCGTTACACCCCCTATCTTGTTCTGTTCAAATGAACTGTGTGGTGATGTGGGCTCGCCTTCAAGGAAACATTGTAAAGAGGAGATTTCAATTGCACTACAGTTTTTGTTTTCAAATAAAAAGTCCATTCTATGTGCAGAGTTTGGGCCTAATTAATGAAAAACTAACCAAACTAGGACACACTGAATGTAAACAAGAATATTGTGTACCTCTTGATGTTTGTTGCAGCTGGCCCACATTGTTGTTTCTTCATTGTGTTGTGCCTTAAACCAAACTGGTCCCATTTCACTCCTCTGTTCTAATCCCTGCCCTTTGAAATGTATGTTTTGAACTGTTTCACTGCAGCTTTTTCTGTGTTGTCCACTTTACTGAAATGAATGTCCTAACCTCTATGGTGTGCGTGGTCTTCGACTCTGTCCGTCTCAGTGGAGAGGAGGGCTGGTCTATAAAGGCACGGATAAAGGCAGTTTTGATGATGTTACTTCTTTTATTTTAAGAAGACATCAGATAAATCTGTGCTTATCCTTGCTTAAGATATACGGACCCTCCTCTTCCTCCTCTACCTCTTCCTCGCCCTCCGCCTCCTCTCAAAGGAAGTCTGCTTTTCAACAGCCCACAAATGGAGTCGGTTGGTATGTCAATCAACTGTTGAGAGAAATGGCTTTTTTATTCCTACTATGTGACATCCCATGAAAATGCCATACTGTGACACTGTTTGATTTCCAGGAAAGATTATTACCTTTGAGTCACCTCGGCTTTGTAGCGAGGGCACAGAGTGAAACCAGAAGAGCTCTGTAGGAACATCATGAAGCACTACTTCAATAAAATGCCTTTCTTATTGCCTTTTAACACACAAGGTCACCATAGTCCACGTTGGGTTCACTGTCTATCACATTTCAAAATGAACTGGATATGAAGTCCATCTCAACCTCCTGCCCTTCCCCATCCCTGCTGAGTCTATCGTGGCACATTTGTCAAACTGCAGAGGCAGTGACATGTCAAGTAACTACTTGGCCTTTGGTGTCTTGGGGGTGATTGTGAGTTATGAGATAAAGAGCGATACTTACTGGCAATATAGATAGAAACAGTCTGGACTGGGATTTTATTGCACTTGGAAGAACACAGGAACTTTGCAATCTGCGGCTCTAGTGGCTCTCATTAATGGACTAATCTATGAATGCATAATGATATCCGAGTGTTTCAGTGTAGCTATTCATTTCAACCAATTCAAAACGTGCGTTAATTGGTTTTCAGTCATTAGCAGACATGAGATGTAGATTAACTGACAAGCACAGCCATTTAGCAGTGTACTGTATTTGGAGACATTAGGCATACAAATGGTTATAGCGCTAATACAAATCAACATGACCAGAGTCTTAACTGTATTATTGGCCTTTTCTTTAAACGTGTCAGGACTCGTTGATAGTGTTTTCCCGTGTCCCGCTGAATGTAATGCACCTTCTGTTGCTTTCATTACATAGACATACAATAGGTCAAGTCAATAGGAAAATATTTTATGTGCAAACGGAATAAGGAATTTTGAAAAGATGCACCAGCAATATTTTTATATGAACATTGCAACTGTATAATGTTAAAGGTTTAGTGACTAGCCTACAGAGAATTATCACCAACTGTGCAGTTCCTCTCGGCTCTACAGAGCGCTACCTGCTTAATGAATTCAGCGTGAAATAAGCTGTGATAATAGGCTGAGTGCTCCACCTCACACTTGTTTCAGGAGCTGTAGAAAAACATGATTTGCTTGCCTGAGAGCTGATGGATTTGGGGCATAAACATAGACCCTTTCACAGCTGACGTTATCGAAAATATGGGTGTGCACGTTGGCAATGGAAGTAGCGTTTTGCCTCAGCCGTCCAGACAAGTTAGTAAGCTTTGAATAATGAATTAAAACAGTTAACAGCATCAAAATGTCAGGCTGTTGTGTGTTTGGTTGACAGAATTAATATTAATATTAATATAATTTTATATTAAATAGATAACAGCAAAATATTGACAGGATTACGACTGTTTCAGAGTAGCAGTGTTTCAGTTCAGCAAGTAAACTGGTGAAGTAGCAGGTTTATAATGTGCAGTACCTTTATATACATCATCATCATTTACAAACTGCCAAAGGGTCTGTAGACAGTACAGGCAGTGTGGTTGGATTTGTGCAGGGGGGGGGCCCATAGAGAAAGCGGGCCCTCCATCAATGTGATGGGCAGGGAATGGGCCCATTGCAGTGATTCTGCTGCCAACTTGGAAAATATGCATATGTTCAAAGGAGAACTCATGTTAAATTAAATATGGTATCATTTGCTATATGTGCCCTCAAAAAGTCAAACCCATCTCAGTCAGCTTTTTTCCTTTTTTTTTTTTTTTTGGCAAAATAGAAGCAATCTATAACAAAATTTTATGCTTATTCTACATTAACTATAAAAACTATCAAATACGATAAAAACAATTCAATGAAATGAATAATTTCTTCTGTTCTGTTGTGTTTTTGTCATTGACAGATATGCAGTGATTGCTGGGTAATATCTAAGTTGATACTATCCATGGTCAAGTCTCTATTTGATCATGTAACAAGATGATACAATGTACAGTAGCTAGTTTTTCAAGACTGATAGGCTGACCAGAAATGCAAGCCAGGCAAGACTTCATGTCTTTCAAACATAAAAGCAGCAGTCAGAAAGACGAGCGAGAAAAGAACAGCAGGAGAAGAAGGTAGCAAAGCTCCCTACAGGCCCACAGATGACCCCCACCCCCTCCTGGCAGCAATGGCGCACTTTGGCTGGTATCAACATCAATGCTGCCCTCAGTGGTGTGTCAACAACCATGCAGCAGATAATGTTAGGATAACAAGTTAGATATAACATTAGTGAGGTTACTGTGCTAGATATTTTTATTATTATAAATGTATAAATATATATGCCCAATGGTGTGTGTGTGTGTGTGTGTGTGTGTGTGTGTGTGTGTGTGTGTATCTACACGCCTTATAACTAGTACCTTGCGTCCACTGGGGCCCATTGTAACTACCTTACGCCACTGTTAATATCAGTAGGCTGAGAAGGCTAGTAGAGGGGAAACCCACATAGCAAATTATTTTCAGTCTAGTTACCACTGGGTTTGCATGTTGCTGCTCTTTCTGCAAGCATATAACACCATACCCAGCGCTGTGAAAGAAGAGGTCAGAGGATGAAATTAAAGCAACTGTATTTACGATTGGAACATATATGGTGTAAATAAAGACACCCCCCTGGTCTGACACAAGAAATCCAAACAAACAATCCGTGAATTTTCACAAAGTCTTTAATTTCTACAAACAAAAGCAATGCCATCAGAATAGATTAAAAAATGCTATGAAAACATTTCGGTTTTCTACAACAATTCTACACACGTTGGCTTTAAACTGTGATTTTAAGGAGCCAGAAAATATGCTGAGTTCAGGAATGTGGAAATGACTTGGAAATCCTTCTGGGTCTGTTCAGTCTTGCAGTTGCACACTGTCTGATGTTGGAGCCGAGCAGTTTCTTAATCTTGTTTTCTATTTTCACAGCACATTCAAATTTTGATTTTTATGTTAGTAAGTATTGACTCTTGAGTAGTATTTCATTTATATTATTGACACCTTTGGTACTGAGCAGTTGCTGCTATGCTACAGTAGTTTTGTACTAGACATGGAGATATTGCTTGTCAAACTGTGTTCCCAGTGCTGTTTTTCAAATTCAATTTTTCTTTATTGGCATTGCCATAGTTAGATACAGTATAGCAGGAGCAGGTTGTACAAGGTTTACAATGCAAGTGCTGTTTCATATCTGTTGATAGAGTGTGAGTGTCTGTGGGTGGAGTTCTTTTTGTTTAATGGCAGCTGTGGCTAATTATCGACTTCTCAGTTCACCTTTTTCTTTCTGCAAATAAGCTGCCATTGTACAAGCTTCTCTGAAGCAGCTGTAGACAACCACATCTTGCCACTCATTTCTGCAAACCACAGATAGGTTGCAGTTATACATTATTTTGTAGTGGATACATTGAAACTTCATGTTTCTTAACCACACTGTGGTGAAGGTGTGGTTACATTTAGGCACAAAAACCACTTGGTTATGGTTAGAAAAACACTCACGTTTGGTGGCACAAAAGCTGCTGGAAAAACAAAGATGGGTCAGTGAAAAACACAAGATTCCGTGCCACAAACACTGGTTAAAATGCTGTGAAAGGTCACTAAAAAAACAGCCCGTTTTGTTTTTCTGTTGTTGGTCTCGCCTATGATGTTACGCCATCCACCATCCCCTCCACCCTCCTGACAACAAAGTCAGCTCATATGCTGTGTCACGAAATGGGTATATGATACATATGGCACATGCAAATTTGTGGTTCGCAGAAATGTACAATACCAACATTTTCTTCTGGCGTCTGGTCTGAGATGGAATCATTGCAAACAGTAACAGCAACAAAGCAGACTTTTATTATGAAAATGAGACCTTTAGATAAAGATATAGGCTAAGCTTTTTATCAGGGTAAATCCATGTTTTTAGCTTAAGTCCAAATTCTGACTCACAGTAACTAGTTTGTTAAGAATGAGCAGTGGGTGCTAAAATTAGCAGAACTCCAAGTGCTATAAATATATCTTATAAGCATTATCACCAGTTCTGCAATTGGGTCAGAGTTAAGCCGCCTGCTCTGCCAGTGAAAATCAATGAGGAGGTGGGAGCTACTTCTGTCCAGGGGCCTAAAGCTTTGTCCCCTTCTAACCGACTGAAGTGGGGCTATTATGGCAGTTAACATTTAGCGATTAAATGTGAACACTCTTTGTCAGTTGTTAAATGTCAAGCCCACGGTGGCTTCCCTTTTCCCCCCGCTTCCTTTGCTGCGAGAGGAGGGCAGGGACGTGTTGGTAGCACGGGGCTGTCAGCAGAGCCAATAGGACAGAGACATCCGCATTCATACCTGTCACACACATTTTGCACACAAAAACACACATGCACAGTGCACTTTGTGCCCTCCACCGCCACCACCTCCACCTCCACCTCCTCTGGGCCTTTCATAACTCCAGTAGCTCCACTTGGCAGGGCTAATGGGATGGCAGGGCTGTTGGTTTTAGAGAGGGATGTCGTGAGGAGAGTGGAGCAGAGAGCTGAGGATGGCTCTCTAATAGATCTGGGGTGGGCGGTGTGGAGTCTGGGGGTGGTGGGGTGGAGGGCTGCCTTGTGATCACTGGCCCATGCTGCTGTTTCTCTCCTCTTTTCATCCCACTGCCCCACCACAGCCTCCTTTTTCATACTTTTCCTTCTCTTATCTGCTGTCTATGTCAGTTTATTCTCCCCTCCCCCACCCAATGTTGTTGAGAGATACCAAGCCTTTAGGGTTTCCATTAAGTTGTGCCTGTCCGTCTGTATTGTCAGTGTTTTGAAGTCTGTCTGTGTCCACCATAATTTCTACCGTATCTTCTTACAGTTTGCATTTTCAAAGCAGCGAAACGTTTATTCACATCTGCTGCATGAAGCGTTTGTTGCTGCAGGATTTCTTTTTTCTTTTCTTTTCTTTTTTTTTTTTAAATCTTACGAACTTATTCTTACAAAAGTAAAAGAATGAAGCTCAAGTTACACATTGTGCATAAAATCTGAGATAATGAATTGTGTTGAGTTAAAAAGAAAAAGTATAACATTAGTTACAAATTAAAGGGAACACCTACATAAAGTGCCTTAAGCGGTTGGTAAGTAAGTAGGTAAGCTTTATTTTATAGCAGTTTTTTAAAACACAAATGAATAAATCAACAACACAATTAGAAACAGACCAAACCAAAACAAATCAAGACATAAGACAGGAATGGAGATCTATAACATGGGACTGCCGATGGACTGGTTTTTAGAAGAAGGACTAGTGTGTAGAATTTAGTGGCATCTAGCGGTGAGTTTGCAGAACTGGAACTTCTCCTATCTAGAGCCAGTGTTTGTCTGTTCTGGGTTATTGTAGATCAGTATGGTGGTTCTGCCCCATACGTAAATTTAAAGAGCTCATTCTAAGGTAACTAAAACACAAAGATTACTATTTTTAGGTGATGGATAAATGGCTTTGTGGATCAGAGTGGTCGAGAAGTAGAATAACAAATGAAAAGATCAGAAATGTAATTGGGGGCAAGGCCATGCAGTGGCTTATATGTAATCAACAGGATATTGGAGTTTATTCTGACTTTTAGAGGAAGCCAGTGGAAAGATGCAAGAAGGGATTGGTGTGGAACTGACGGCTAGTTTTAGTTAATATCCTGGCAGCTGCACTTTGAAGCAGTGTAGATGATTTACAGTAGCTTGACTGTGGGAATGATAATAATCTACACAGGAGAAAATGAAAGTCTGAATTAACGTCTGTAGTACAATAATACCTGCATTTGATCCTTTTTGAGCTGGAGGTCTTATCCTAGACCATCCCAACTCCACTTCAACAGCAAACTTTCTGTTGCTGCCATCTCTGGAGCCACTCTCCCCCCCCAGTGTATCATCAGTTCAATGTTTGCCTGTTAAGCATGCACTAACACAGCAGCAAACATCCAACAGTGAGCTGTTAAACAGTCCCAACAAACTCACACCGACACCAAAACAGTTCAACTCTGCTGTTAAACATGTTAAAAATAGTTAGGGTAACATTAGTCGTGTAATGATAACAGTTGGCCCTGACACTGTGTGTGCGGCTGGGTGGACCTTCACAGCTGTCCACAGCGCAGAGCTTGACCTTACGCAGAAGCGTAACCCATACAGTTTGTAGTTTGGTAAAGTTGGGCGTGGCGCATTTGATAGGGTTGGCAGTTCCGCTTGTGGAGATGCCACCAAAATGTTTGGAAACATGGCTACATTACATACCACTCCATTCACATTATGGGTATTGAATGTAATACTCTATTGGTATCAGTATCACTTCAAGGGTACTGGTATCATAATTTTGAAATGATACCCATCATTTGGTGTTTTCATGATGGTGGTGGAGAGTGCTGTGTTAAATGTAGCACCAAAATTTCTCATTGGTGTTTAATAATGTTGCATCTTTGTGTTTGTAAGGGCCATAGCATGTGATGCACACCATTTTCACACTCATTAACAAATCAGTGAGCCCTCACATGAACAATCTTATCACCAGACAAGAATGTTGACATCAGACCATTCTACAGAGCCCTATGTGACGTTTTCAACATTAACATTTTAAAAATTAATTCATCATGACATGTGGACTTGTCCCATATGTTATTCAAGCATCTGCATTTGTTACAGTGCATCCGGAAAGTATTCACAAGTATTCACAGCGCTTCACTTTTTCCACATTTTGTTATGTTACAGCCTTATTCCAAAATGGATTAAATTCATTTTTTTCCTCAAAATTCTACACACAACACCCCATAATGACAACGTGAAAAAAGTTTTTGAGATTTTTGCAAATTTATTAAAAATAAAAAAAAAGAGAAATCACATGTACATAAGTATTCACAGCCTTTGCTCAATACTTTGTTGATGCACCTTTGACAGCAATTACAGCCTCAAGTCTTTTTGAATATGATGCCACAAGCTTGGCACACCTATCTTTGGGCAGTTTTGCCCATTCCTCTTTGCAGCACCTCTCAAGCTCCATCAGGTTGGATGGGAAGCGTCGGTGCACAGCCATTTTCAGATCTCTCCAGAGATGTTCAATCGGATTCAAGTCTGGGCTCTGGCTGGGCCACTCAAGGACATTCACAGAGTTGTTCTGAAACCACTCCTTTGATATCTTGGCTGTGTGCTTAGGGTCGTTGTCCTGCTGAAAGATGAACCGTCGCCCCAGTCTGAGGTCAAGAGCGCTCTGGAGCAGGTTTTCATCCAGGATGTCTCTGTACATTGCTGCATTCATCTTTCCCTCTATCCTGACTAGTTTCCCAGTTCCTGCCGCTGAAAAACATCCCCATAGCATGATGCTGCCACCACCATGCTTCACTGTAGGGATGGTATTGGCCTGGTGATGAGCAGTGCCTGGTTTCCTCCAAACGTGACGCCTGGCATTCACACCAAAGAGTTCAATCTTTGTCTCATCAGACCAGAGAATTTTGTTTCTCATGGTCTGAGAGTCCTTCAGGTGCCTTTTGGCAAACTCCAGGCGGTCTGCCATGTGCCTTTTACTAAGGAGTGGCTTCCGTCTGGCCACTCTACCATACAGGCCTGATTGGTGGATTGCTGCAGAGATAGTTGTCCTTCTGGAAGGTTCTCCTCTCTCCACAGAGGAACACTGGAGCTCTGACTGAGTGACCATCGGGTTCTTGGTCACCTCCCTGACTAAGGCCCTTCTCCCCCGATCGCTCAGTTTAGATGGCCGGCCAGCTCTAGGAAGAGTCCTGGTGGTTCCAAACTTCTTCCACTTACGAATAATGGAGGCCACTGTGCTCATTGGGACCTTCAAAGCAGCAGAAATTTTTCTGTAACCTTCCCCAATTTGTGCCTCAAGACAATCCTGTCTCGGAGGTCTACAGACAATTCCTTTGACTTCATGCTTGGTTTGTGCTCTGACATACACTGTCAACTGTGGGACCTTATATAGACAGGTGTGTGCCTTTCCAAATCATGTCCAATCAACTGAATTTACCACAGGTGGACTCCAATTAAGCTGCAGAAACATCTCAAGGATGATCAGTGGAAACAGGATGCACCTGAGCTCAATTTTGAGCTTCATGGCAAAGGCTGTGAATACTTATGTACATGTGATTTCTTAGTTTTTTATTTTTAATAAATTTGCAAAAATCTCAAAAAAACTTTTTTCACATTGTCATTACGGGGTGTTGTGTGTAGAATTTTGAGGAAAAAAATGAATTTAATCCATTTTGGAATAAGGCTGTAACATAACAAAATGTGGAAAAAGTGAAGCGCTGTGAATACTTTCCGGATGCACTGTATGTCACCACTCATTTCCTCTGGGGTTTTCTCCAGTTTGTCACTTGTCTGGACATGTTGCTGGATGCAGCCCATCTTGTAGATTTTTAGGTGTTGCTTGGGTCTGACATTTGGAAGCTCACATCTGGAGGTTGCTCAGTCATTCAAGCAAATGTTCTGATGACAATGTTTGTTTGTATATTAGGTTTTTTTGCTCTGTTGTAGTGCTCACAGAGATTTGCCTCATCATGACTTCCCTATTCATAGAAACACAAGAGACTATGGCTAAACACACACTCACAAACACAAATCATCCCGCTGAATGGATATCATGACGTGGCTGTTCAGCTGTTGTACAGAATGCAGATTCTTAGAAATCAATTTTCTGATGGTTTCCACATTACTTCTGAGCATGTGACCGCAATCAATTCTGCAAATGCGTTCTTAACCTTGGCACTGGGTTCAAGGTGCTTTGTGGTTGGCTCAACGTGCCTTCTCTTGCCTCCCCTGTGTGCTGTATGTGGATGTGATGTTTGGAAGTGTGATGTGAAACAAAATGCCACGCCAAATGTCAGATTACTGACTCACTTGTGTGCCATCTGGATGCTATTATGCAAACTCGCCAAGGAGGTATTCTCCAGAGATCGGTTTTAAGCAAAGGGAAATTTCATGTGAGTAATCTTCTCGCGGAGGTGAGGGCGACTGTATCCAGAAGACAGTGCTCTGCAGCCCACCCGTCATAGATATATGGTTGATTCAGACACTAAATCCGACTGACACCATCTGACAAACACACAGCTGCGTCATGAACATACTGACAGAAAAACATCCATTTAGCAATTTAGATAAGGACCCTGCTTAACCCAACAATCTGGAGAGCATGTCAATCATAAATAATCAACCCACTGTATGATTAGACAACAGCACTGGCCCTGCATCTTTTTTAAAATGCCAGTTTGAGGAGATGACAGCAATAACTAATGGACAGCAGTGTATCCAGGAGGTCTCACCCCCACCGTAAGCTCCCTTCATCATTGACAGAGCTTTTCTGGAGCTGCTTCATGGTAACATGGTGTGTGAAGAGTATTTCTGCAATGTCAGGCGAAGAGGGTGACGGTGGGGTGGGGTGTTCCAAGTCGATAAGCAGCCTCGTGGCTCTGAGAGGTTGGGGTTGCTGGTTGAACTGGGACTTTTCCTTGAATACGGTTAATTGGTCCCCAGATTACAGAGATCCCTGAACATGACTGTCCAGGATCTTAATGAGCTACAGTCCTCTGCTTCTTTTCAGTGGGTCGTTCAGCTCGGCCTGTCTCTCCGGACTCCTCAGACCAGGCTTTGAGTGGAAATCACCAGATTGAGACGAGCTTCTTAGAGATCAAGAATATTGCACAGTATCAGTCCATCTAAGAGTTCTCTAACTGTACTTCTGAGTGAGGGTCAGAGAACATAATACCTTTTAATGATCAAATCTGAGAGATGTCACTCGTCAGTGTGGCCAGTTTTCTTTCTTTCTCTTTGTGAGGTTTGTCTTTCTGTGGTTTTGAAGAAGCTACAAGTTGCAGAATTAACCACATTTTCCAATAGCATGTCATAGCCTATAGATTTATAATGTAGGATTTGTTTTCCAGCAAATATTGGGTGGACTGAGGGAATCAATCACATACTTGTACATGACTGCTGATGGACTGATGACATGTCCAGGATTGCCTACACTTCAGCAAATGCACGGCTATAAAGGCTGGATGTAAAGAATGGATGGAGTTGGATTGAGTGGCTTAACAGCAGACCAATTTTTACAGCATATTACAGTGTTTTTGAAAAAAACTTTTCAGTCTGCTTTTTTATTTAAAGGTGACACATAATGCTCATTTTCAGGTTTGTAATCATACTTTGGGTTTCTACTAAAACATGGCTTTCATGATTGAAAGACACTTCCTCATACTATCTGTGCCGGAACTCCTGTATTTACTCTCTGTCTGAGAGGGCTCTGTTTTAGCACCTGTCTCTTTAAGCTCCCCTCTCAAAAAAGCGCAGTCTGCTCTGATTGGTCAGTATTTCTGAGTCTTTTGTATCTCTGAGTCTGTGCATTGCAGCCTGGAAATGGGGTATAGTGGCACTTTCTACCGAGAAAAATCACCAAAAAACACAATTGGACATTTCCCGGCAGGAATATCATCCAAAATTGGGAGTCAAACAACAACAACAACCAACATCAGCCTCACTTTCTCTTGTTAATCTGGGAGTAAATTACAACATCAGCAACCAAGATCATATGCTTCCAAGGTGTTAGCATGTAGCGTCATGTAGCAGTGTCCATAATATGAACACTTGCAGTAGCATGCCTGGAGCAGATGACCATATAAAGGAAATTGTCACAAGCTGATGTCATCTTGTAGCCAGAGAAGAAAAAAACAGTCTGAAGCCTGAGGATTTAACTCACAGAGATTATTTTGACATATTTACCTCATTATTTGAAACTTCAACCACATTTAATATGAACATCCAACACTGTAACGTTATGACAGAAAATAAAGAAAAGCACAACAGGTCCCCTTAAAATATTTAAGTACTGTATCATAAATTACCTGTCAGCTGTGACACAATGAATTTTAAACACTGCCTTTAAAAAGTGGCACTTTTATTTCAGAAAAGAAACCAGTTTTACATTTATTTACACATCTGAGAATCAGCAATGGTTTCAAAGAGTTTGTAGGTTTTTTTATAGAATATTAATTTGTAGTATAATTTAGGAAGGACATAATTTGTGCTATGATTTTTACTTTAGAAATGTCACAAGTGCTTGAGTTGTTAAAAAAAAAAGTCCTTCCCAAGTAATTAAAATGCAAGTCACCATACATCCACAAATGGCATATTGTGTGAACAGGGTTTCAGTTTAGCTACATTGTCAGCATTTATGGCAATAGTTTCTTTCTGTTGGAGACATAATATGCACCTTCTTTATGTCGTACAGACAGCATGTAAAAGCTTTTACATCCTGGCTGTAGGTTCAATTACTCTTGTGACACAACAGATGGTAACTAAACAGACATATATTTATCTTACAATGCTGTTTATTGAATATTTTCAGGAGACAGTCTCAGATCACTTTGACTTTTCCCCTTTTGAATCATCTCCTCTGTGAGATATGTCATTGTTAAGCATCTATATGAAATAAGAGAGAGACAGTGAAGGAACATCTCATCCATCTCCATAGCTCGAGCAAATATTGAAACCCATGATGTGAGAGCATTGGGCCTCCCTCTCCTCCTTCACTTCTGTGACAGATGTAAATGGATGTTTCAGCAGTTGGCTCTAATGCATTTTTAAACAGGCACAGCAGCAGACAGCAAATGAACGTGTCGCGACGGCAACACTCTACGACGGGGTCTCCATCTATCGTTGCCTCCTCCTCACATACAAACATACAAACCCACTTACACCCACACATTCACACGGTCCTACACACTGCTGAGAATGGCTGTCATTCATCAACTTTCTCAGTACAATGGGCTCAGTAAAGGTCCCATCTTTCAACTAAAGCACCTCCACACTGCAGTGCCCAGCCGAGCTCTGTACCACTGCATCACATTCCCTGTCAACCGCACACACTCCGGCACAGTAGGATGGAGATATGATTGGGAGAAACTGTTGTTTATTCTCAGAGTTGGAAATTAAAATGGCAGAAGACTGTTTCTGCTGATTAGACCAACTCATGCACACAGAGAGCCAGAGAAAAAAAAGGCAGTGACCAGAGACGGAGGATGTGTGTGTGTTAATGTGTTCGAAGAATTGTGCCATGGAGGACTGCAACTTTAAAAAAACAATAAGAAAACATTGTCAACACTTTGACAACATATGTGTCACAAAAAGGTGTCATTTAAGTAAAACACCAGCACATTTAGGAACACACTTGCTAATCACTTCAACATTCGCAACATTAAAAAAACACTGCAAATAAGAATCAACAATAAAAATGCAAACAAGTTGAGATTTTAATTTATTTGTGAGGCTGCTATTGCAAAGGTTAAGAGTGATCTTTCATATGCAAATGTTTATTGCAAAGGTTAAGAGAGATCTTTCACATGCAAATGTTTATTTTAGTTGAAACATTGTGATTGCAAGGTGTAAAGCAAGTGAAAATACTGGTACTTCACAGTTCAGATAAAAAGTGAAAGGTGAGAAGAACTACATCTGCTAAGGTGCATTTCAATAAGAAACATCCACTTACAAAACTTAAAATTCTGTTCTGTACATCAGTAACAGCAGGTGGAAGCTAGAAACTATGCTGTTAAGATAATAAATACAATGCAACAACACATACACAAATAACACCCACTTTTATCACTAAAAACACGTCTGAAAATGTCCTAAGCTCTTGTTAAAAATACCTGCTTTTGTCACTACAAATATTGCTAGAAATGTCCCAAACTCGTGAACAACACCTGCTTTTGTCACTTCGATCACAGCTGGAACTCTTCCTAACTGTCATTAAAAATACCTGCCTTTGTCACTAAAAACATGGCTAGAAATGTCCTGAACGCTGGTTATAAAATACACGATTTTGTCACCACAAGCATGACTGGAAATGTCCCGAACGCTTTTTTAAAAAATGTTGCTTTTGTCACCACGAACATGGCTAGAGATGTTGAAAAATAGCTACTTTTGTCACTATGATTACGGCTTGAAATGTCCCTAGCCTACCTGCTTTGTAGCTAAAAACATGGCTAAAAAATTCTGAAACTCTTGTTGACAACTACCCACTTATGTCACCATGAACATGGCTGGAGATGTCCCTAACTCTCATTAAAAAAAACAGCTTTTGTTGGTTTCGAACAGTGGTCTGCTGCTATCTGCTGATAGATGTCTTCCCATCCACCATGACCTCCTCCTGGTCATATATATGTGGAGGTTAAAGGGGTGTAACAGCGATGGCTTTAACAAAACAAACACTGAGACAAACCAGATTACAACAACTCTCAGAGCAACATAGGGTGGGGTATAGGCAGGTTTGTGTGGCAAGTGTGTGTTTGTGGTGTTGGGGGGTTGTTCAGGAGAGGACATAAACATTTGAGTTGTTTGTATGAGAGTGTGTATGAGTCAGGTGAGGACGTGACTGCAAACTAAACAAGCTGGCAAGAATAATACTTCTATATTCTCTTTGCAATGTGTCTGTGTGCCGCCCATGTGTTGTCACGTTGGTGGATGCCATTCTTTGCTTAAGTTTTATTAACTTGAGCCTTTTTAAATATGTGTATGTGTGGTGTTAATGTGAATTTTTAAAAAGTGCTCTGCTTGTGGTTTCATGAGTTGAAGTGTCGGCCACTGTAGAATTATCACACTGAGGCATTTTTCACAATGAATGCATGAATTGATTTTTGTCTTTGTGTCTTTACTCTCAAGTAACACAATTTTCAAAAAATATGGGAGCCTGTATGTTCCAGGACAGGATGTAATAAATATTGTATACAGCTCTGTTTTTTGTTTGTTTGTTTTTTTTCATCCGTAAGGTTTCTACTGTAGCCCCTGACTCTCTGAATTCTGTTTGATGTAAACAAAAAATGTTTTGCAGGGTAACACCGAGCGGACTCCACCTACTGCAGCCTTACTCATCCCATAATGTCTCTCATCTCTTTTTATGTCCATTAACTTCATTTGAAGAAATTAAAGGGATATTTCACCCACTAAATTAGTTTATTATCAATAGAATGGCGTCGGGCTTTGTGACTTGTGTACGCTATAAAAGTCAATATAAAATGCCCAAATTTCTCTACATAAATCTGCATTTTGTGAACTATATGAAAAGCATTTCTCACAACTGGTGAATTATCTCTTTAATTGTCACCCTCACTGCTAACGGTCTGTACAGTATTTGAGCTGATACAGAGCACTCCTCATGGACGCTGAACGGATCTTTCATTGCTTTTGTCATTGCAGGTACCCATCAGCACAGCTATAACCATGTGGCTTTAGGTAGCCCTACACGCACACCTAAGAATGGTAAGACAAACTAGAGGGAGAGGGGAATATTCAAGTGAATCCACAGTTCTGTTCAGTGTTTGAGGTGAAGCCTGGACTGGGGCATTAACCTGAATTTAGTGCTTGACACGGATGTGTGAAAAACCCCTTGACATGGTCCTCTTTTCAATTCGTCACACAGCGAATCCATTCTGTTATTGAAAATTAGGCTTTTTCGTTGACGATTGAATCATAGAAGTGTCAGATCCCATAGGCATGAACATTTTTCTGTGAGCGGGATCAGGCCATTGTCGCCGTCCATCTCTTTTTTAAAGGGAATACAATTGGCGGAGTATCAAGGTAATGTTCTGTCGAGGTCATCCCGTCCTCTGGTTGACGGAGCGTGAAACCCCGAGAACAAAAAGTTATCACCATAACCTCATGCTCCCCGTGAGGAGCATCACTGTGAATCGGTTTTTATTACTGATGTCATGCAGCTGTTTGTTCGAACAGTTCTTCTGAGCGAGCTGAGGCTGGCCTGGGGTCGCAGACTGGCAGATGTGAAGAGTAGTGGTTGCATAAGGAAGCAAGGTGGAGACTGAGGAGAGGAAAGACAGCAGAGATAAAAGAAAAGAAAGGAGGCCATAAGCTGAATATTCGCTGCCTTCTCTATTTATTAAATCAGTCTGATGTTGCCATTTCATTTATATTCTGTTTGTTTCAACCACAAATACAAAAAAATGACTCGCTTGCTCTCAAGCATTCAGGGGCTGTGCTTGATATCTGCAGCCAGAATGGCCTCTTCTTTATGGAATATAATTGACCATGTGGTCTATTTTGCGCGTGCACACACACACACACACACACACACACAGATAAGCAAACTGCGACTATGGAGAAATGCCTTGGAGATCTATGGAAAACATGAAAAATCCATTTCAACAACACATCTAACACAGACTTTGATCACAGGCCCCCTGAAAGGCTTCCAATTTCAGCACGCAGTGTATTTTCTAGATAAAACCCGCTGACACCACCCCACCCCACCTCCCCCCAGGTTGTGACTCAAAGAACCAGGAGATACAGCTGCAAATCACAAGCAGAAAATGTGCAATCATACACACAAGTGTACATCACATGCCGCAGGAAGTAAACGCTTATTTTAAATTTTTTTTGGAGGGGGGGAGGGGCTCTGTACTAGTCATACTGAATATGGAGTAGGTCTCTGTAGGCTTTGCTTTTCTCCCCATCAACGTGTCTCTGAAATATTTGTTTTTCGCTTGGGTTTGGTAGCTCACCGATCATTGAGACGTGGTAAGTCATACATACATTTAGTGTAAAACTCATTCATTACATTCCAGCACACGTTTGTGTACACATTCACCACAAATCAACCCCCACGTTTGTGTCTTCCACTTGAGTCGGTGTGTTTTCAGACCTGATCTAAGTAGCGTTTGCTAATATGTCTTGCTGTTTGTTTGAACCTGCTTCAACAAGAACATTTATTTTAGTTTGTCAAGTGGGGCAAAAAAGTCCAAGAATCCTCCTGAGCCATGAAAGTACATGAGAGTAAATTCATGGGATTTCATGTGAAAGGTGTGACAAAGTAACTATGGTTTTCTAATTGTCAACAAATTCCAAAAAAAGACCAAAGCCAACAATGTGTTGGTTTTGAAGTCTCTGCTTCCCCCACCCTGTCTGTAGTGCTTGGCCAAAAGCCTATATAAGCCAGAGTGTCATTTAAAAAAAAAAATACTGGGGACTATTTTTTAGTCGTGAATGAATACACATAATGTACGCTAATGAATATTAATAGAACCAGGAAAGTATACAATAGCCTGGTCTCAGACCTTTGAACACACAACTTCAGTTTGTTTAGAGATTTATGGGTCTGTTGTTTTCACTGGATGGAAAGACCATTGGCCAGTCATAGCTTTGTAGTAAGAAGTAAAAATGGGGAAATTCCATTCCTACGTGGCTAGCTAGCTACCTGTCTAAACCAAATATAAAGTAGTATGAGGAAAAAAATGGCAATGAGCATAGATGAAATCTAGGCAGCTTTATGTGTTGTTGTAAATCAACCTAAAGAAAGCAAGAGCCCTAAATGGAAATATGTCTTTAATCATCATTGAAACATTAACTGATCCTAACACCTGCTGTAACTGCTGTGTCACTTTGGATTAGGTTAGAGTAACACAAAACAAAATATACCCCCCTTGCAACAAGTGTCAGGTAGAATGTAGTAAAGTAAAAACTGTGATTAAGTTTGATTAGCAGGATAGGTGTATGTGCCCATGTTCATCTTACTGTAGGAACATACCACCCAGTGGGTGCCTTGCCATTGTTCCGACAGCCTATTATTCCGAAACCCCAATAGTACAAAAAATGTCCCATTGGACCAAAAGCTCTGACAGCCCGTTATCCTGAAAACAAACAGCCGTTGCTTCAAAGTCCAATTGCTCTGAAAATACACACACTCCCTGCGGTTAGAAAGATTCATGGCCTACAATCAGTCAGCCCTGCAATACATTTTTTTCTCTTACTGTGGTGAAGGTATGACCCGCCCTCCTCTGCCTCTGATTGGTTTACTGTTATATTCTTACGCTAACCCATCAGAATTCCTGACCAAACCCCTAAACCCTAACCACTCTACAACTCACAAAACTTAACAATCTGGAACGCTCTGGTACCAGGTCATGAAATCTGATTGGTCCCAGATTTTGGTGTTACACCTGTCATCCCTACATGATGAAAGATTGCAATGAATATTATATTCTACATAAATCTTAAATTAACTGACCCAACCAACAAAGGTAACAAGTACTAGCCAGCAGAGGCAGAGTAGGGCAGGTCATACCTTCGCCATAGTAGGAAAAAGGAATTGGCACGTGGGAAGGTCCAATGATGTCATTGTGCATAATAATTAGCTTCTGTTTAGGAGAGTGTATATTTTAGAGCAATAGGCTTTCAGAGCAGTGAGTGCCCAGTTGGGGGTTTGGAAAAAATGGGCCGTCAGAACAAAGGGCAGTCCCCATCCAGTCAGTACAAGACTTCTGCTGGAGAGGCACTACTTGTCAGTAGGATCAATAAATTGTTAGTTTTGGTCTTTTTATTTTGTCATTGCATTTTACGGCAATAAGAGAAATATCTTCAGACTTCTCTCTTAAAAAACATGCCAAGACCTGCAAAGACTACTTGAGTCAGGTCTGTGTGGTTGTACTGTCCATCGTGATGAAGCAGTGAAAAGTGTTTGCGATTGAGAAAGCTAACAGCATGCAACAGTCTGAGTCAATTCTCCCCTTATTGATGCAGTGTGGCAGACAGTCCAGTCACAGATCGTTCACATCCTTCGAACTCCCTCCCTGCAGCTCCCAGGACCCCCTGCTGTCGCCCGGCCCTGTTGCCACCCCTCCGTCCTAGTCTCCCAAGCTGCCCTCCTTGTTTCATCATACTATACTATTTTCTTCTTGTATTTCGGTCTCCTTTATTTCCTTTTAGAATCTCTTATCTCCATCTCTTCTCCTCTTTCCTTCTTTCCATCCTGCAGCAGTTACTAAAGCCCTATTTTTATCTGTCCATTGGAGGCTGGTGTGGAGCCGCACCCATGCCCACTGCTCTGCACTGCGTGACAGACTCACAGCCCACTGGGGAAAGCGAGATAGAGCAGGAGTGAGAAAGAAAATGAGAGAGAGGGGAATACTGAACGGACAAGAAAGAATTAAGGAGCGGAGGAAAGTGGGTGGCAGCATGGTAGGACAGATAAGATTGACAGAGCAAGGAAGACGGTGGAGAATGGGACAGACTGCGGATGTTTGTGTGCGTGCATGTGTGAAAAAGGGAGATAAAGAGAAGGCGAAAATAAAAGAGGGCTTTGGTCCAGTCACCCCCCTTGTGCGTCTTCCTGGCATCATATCACGTCACATCAACGACAGCCAGTCCAGGCATTGCTCTCTGCCCGGCCCCAGATCACATCACAGCACTGTCACGACCAGGGTCACTCTGCAGCACACATCTGTTGTTTGGTGTGTTGTCTCGTTTTTTTTTTCTTTTTTTCTTTTCTTTTTTGGACCGCTGTTTCCTCCCGTCAAACCACCACGTCACCTGTCAAGTCAGTCCTGCACCAACCGCTCACTGAGTGCCTGATGTGACCGCCTGTACTCCCCCATCGCTGCCACCAGCAAGTTGGAGTTTTAGATATGCAACCATTTCTCAAAGGCTGACACTCTAAACTCACTGGCTGAGTTCAAGCTCAGGCGGAGAAACTGTTTTCTTGAGTAAGTGATGTTGAGACTGGAAGAAAAGAGACGTAAAGTCCTGGTGCTTGTGATACTAACCTTAGACTGTATAAAGCCAACAACCAGGGCTGAAGCTGAGCTTTTAGAAACACTGAGGTCATGAGAGTCCAAACACCAATCAAAAAATATTTCTGACTAGCCTACAAGTATTTCTCCTTAAAATACATTAAATATATATACATTTGTAACTTATGTATACATTCGTAATATATTTGCATTCAATGCATTTCTGTTAATGCTGTCAAAATGCTGTTTCAAAGCCCACAATGGCAGGATATAATTCTAATGGGGATGTAGCAAGTCTCTTTGTTATTTAGTTTTTGGCCTAAAAACAGCTAAATTAAAAACTTCAGTTATTTCAGTTTGGGATATAGTTTCAGGCTAACAATGATCAAGTCTTTAGTTGTCCTTGTTCTGAGCAAAACACAGAGTGCAAAACTAATAAGGTAGCAGGCTTCTCATTTTTTCTGACAGTCACTTTTGCCAGTTGAAATGAAAAACATGCTGCAGCAAAACATTATTATTTGAAATGGGGCTGTCAGTGGTTTAAAAAGAAATGCAATTCTAATTTACATGTAATGTTACATGTCCACAGTGGCTATAGGGCCGCTGCAAAGTCCCTTTTTATGCCATCTTTGCATTTTTGCACAGTACCAAACAACAGCAGCATCATCACCCCAGTGTGTGATTATAGACAGCATGCCGCCAGCGTGGAATCAAAAGAGGTGTGATGGACATGAAATGTAACACAACAGCGTCACCCTGAAGTGTGACATAAAACACACACGTTGGCAGCACATTTTAATAAACAATAACAATGCCAAAACATGGAAATAACAATCATATATGTTATATGGCGGGTGATCTCGTCCTCTGCTCGGAGGGGAAGGAGCTCCCGGGAACTCAATGTTTTCCCAATATAAGGACATTTACAGCTGCTGTTCTTTTACTTTGAGTTGGCTTCTAACTGCTAACAGCTTCTTTTTAAACCTCCCACAGTGGGTGGCAGGAATAACATTGTCAAAACGTCACACCCGTCCTGCGCATGGTCTCATCCTGCCAGCTGTCCTGTTAATACAGACACTGTCTGGGCACTGTTGTTACCTCGTTTGGCGATTTAAAGGCGAGATCCGCTGTTCCCCCCATTCTGTGATCATACCTTATATACAAAAAAGTGAGGCAGTGAGGCAGCAAAATGGCAGGATATTCCCGCCTTGAACAGGTGGTGTAAAAGGGGCTATAATTTATCCAAATCAACGCAACCCCGGCAGTCTATCGTACAATACACTCTGTTTATTTCTTGGTTCCTCCGCTGCTGCGTTTGCAAGCTAACAATACTGTAAAGCAGCTGTGTTTTTAAGAAAAACATCATAACCCCGATCAAAAATGTTTTCATATATGCTGCTGAATTACATGCTGCCTCAAATTTCTTTTCACTGTACCATGCGATGATTTGGTATTCGGTTGTTCAGCTTGCTAGCATTCTCCAGTTTGCAGTTACGCCAGTACTGGGGGACTGCCCAGTTGTTCTGACAGGTAATAATTCCAAAGCCCCAATAGTCCAAAATATGTCCCACTGGACTGAAAGCCCATTTTTAGGACAGCCCATTATCTTGAAAACAAACACCATTTCTCCAAAGGGTCATTTGTCTCAAGGCACTCTCCCAAGTTTTTTGGGTTGCTTAGATTAAGGCATGAGGATCAAGACTGGTTAACATTAGGATAAGAATATAAAGGTAGGCCAAGCAGAGGCATAATAAGGTGGGTCATGCCTTAGCCATTTTAAGAGGGTCCTATTGAATTCAATCTGCATAATAATTAGCCATGTACTTCTGTTTGGGAGAGTGTGTAGAGTAGTTTTAGAAAAACGGCCCTTCTGAGCAATGCATGTTTGTTTTCAGGATACCAGGCTGTCGGACAAATGGCCTTTCAATCCAGTGGGACCTTTTTTGGACTGTTAGGGCTTTGGAGTTATGAGCTGTCAGAACAATGCAGGCTGTTCTCATGCACTGTGAATATGTTTTTCTATGAAAAGTAGTGCACCAAAATTCATACATATCCCACGTAATCATAAACCAGTAATGCATGTATAATGTACATATTTAGGAAGGCTTTAATCATGTGAACCATGTGAACTTTTACTGAACATCGAGTCATTTTAAAATAAGTTTTCACCGTGTTTATTTTCCTAAACCTAACCGCAGTAACTTAACTTGCCTTTATGTTAAGTCTGTAACGTCATACACGGGGCACAAAATCATAGGCTATCATACGAACCATTGCATAAGGATACATTAACCAATGGCAGAGCACCATTTACTGACCGCACACGAGAACTTTAATAATAAAAATAATAATAATTATGATTATTAAATGCATGTTAATAATGCTCACTGCTGGAGTTTAAGCTGCACCGTTATGCTCATACAATGAGAACTTTGAATTTGAACATTTTGAATTCATTTTCACATAAAAAGTGACAGTGCTAAAATTACCAACAGTTGGGTGAGTTTTCTCCAGTGACTTCATATAACTGATTGTGTCACTTGAGAGACAATACCAAGGACATGTCCTCTGTGTTTTCCATGGTAGCTACAGCCCTGGCAACAACAATAACTGATTTACACCTGACCAAGGTCTGCAGAAAGTCTGGTCTCTATATTTTGTAATATTTTAACCTGAATTTACTTGCACAATACAAAGTAAACTTCCACAAATCCAACCATGGATTCCTTCTGCCAAATTGTTTTTTTTTTCAGCACCTCTGCCTCTTTGAAATATTTGTAAAACTAAAGCTCCAGCCTGCCCACCAGCTCAATCTCCCTTCTCTCCCTCAGCAGGTGGTCTTCCATGGTGGCCTGGCTAGCTTTTTGGGGGGGGGCAGGGGATAGGAGAAGCCAGCCTGCCCATTTTTTTCTCTTCCCTTTTCTGTGTCTGTATATGTATGTATGTGTCTCCAGAAAACAATCGGATAAGCGGCATCCTGACCTCGCAGACGGAGCCCTACGACCTGTCTTTCTCACGCTCCTTCCAGAGCCTGTCACACCTGCCGCCCTCCTATGAGGCGGCCGTCAAAGCCGACCTCAGCCGGTTCTCATCCCTGAAGAAACTCAGTAGGTCCAAGTTCACTGCACTAATGCAAGACTAGGCTCCCTGCCCTGATGCCCTGCATGAACAAAAAAAAATACTGCATTAAGTGTGCTTCCCTGACTCCTGACTGGGACTTACTGAGTGGCTCCAAAGTGTTTCGGCTATGAAAATGATTTGCTTGCTGTACGAAGGACATCAAACAATCGGGAGAAAAAAAAGCCCTCACACACATTTTTCTGGAGATTTTTGCAACTCCCCATTGATCATGTCAGTGGACATTGAGGGCCTTGAATCAGAATCATTTTTCAACTCTGATCCTTCATGAAATCAGTCTAGTCATCTCAAGAAACTATGAGTCATTGATATTCCATGCTTCCCTTGTCTCCACTTAAAGGCTGCAGCCACTATTTCTCTTGGAGCGTATAAGTACATTAAGCAGCTTCTTGTGCCCGGCCCGGCTCGGTATTGATTTAGCGGTGCTACGCTGGATTTCTGCTGTGTAATGAGGTCTCATCTCATGATATTCTCCGAGTGGAACGCAAATATTCCTTAAGGCTTGTGTAATTTCATCATGACTGCCCCACTTCACTGCTGGCGTGCAGTCAAAGTGAAGGATGACGATCTACAACTCATCCCGTCAGGGCTCACTCCACACTGGCTCCCACACGTAGCTGCTGGGCACCATTTCAAACTAAATGGCAAAACAGGTTTGCAGGATGCAGTGATGCTATTTACTGGTCCTCAGTCGTATTGGAAAGAGAAAAAAACAAAACAACATTATCATGCTTTTGCTTGAAGAATTAGCGTAATAGTTTAGGCTGTAAAACAAAAGCAAATGAATTCAATTGTCAGAGATAGAAGCTCACAGAGGAGACAGTGTTAAAATGGAAAAATATCCTTAGGCAGTGTCCTTCAGTCTTCCCAACTTTCTTTCTGCTTCCAAAGCAAATTATTTGTTGCAGCAAATAGCCAAAAGGCTCTGCAGTTTCTTTTTGTTGCTCAACTAGTGTGTGCACACTGATAGATCATGTTGGATTGTGCTGGAGGGAAGATAGAGCAGCGTTTTCATTGTCGGGATAATAAAAGAGAAGAATGCTACTGCTTATTAATGCAAATTGGTATCAAACTGAAGAAAAGCATTTAGCCCATTGCAGCGCAGGACAGTATACATCACAAGTTATTCATTCACTCTGTGGTAATATAGTTGATGAGTTTGCAATGCCCCTGCCCGAATCCTGAAGACTATTATGCTTGAGAAAGGAACATCTTGTTTTTATTATCTCTCATAATGAATCGATTTGCAGCGAGCACCCGTGGCTCGCTGCTGAAGGGGATTTTGGCTGAGTGTAATCTTGACAGGTGGTGTGAGCACTGCTGCACCCATTATTGAAAAAGACAGGCTTGGAGTCATCTGCGATTTCTCAACAAGGTGGAGAGGTCTGCTCCCCACGATTTATTTCCACCATATAAATGACACCTCTGACTGGTTAAACATTCATGCTGGTGTTCAGGAAGAATAAAGGGTTTGCGTCTTCATAACAATGGACTTATGAATGTTTCCATTTTTTAATTTATGCTGCATTTCGTCTCTTTGACAAGCTGTCTGACAGAGTTTTTGTGAATGTGCGTCACTATGTGTGTGGTCCTGTACTCAAAGACAAGTCTTTATGCATGTGTTTGTGTTGTGTGGCATGCGGTTGATGACACATTCACTCCTACGCTCCACTGTCTCTGGAAATGTATTCTCGTCTTTTGTGATCTGCTTCTAAATGCATGTTGTCAATGTTTGTACACACGAATAAAGATAAAACACTCTCTTGAGCACATTAAAACACAATTCTCAATGGGAAGTGACTGTTCAATAATACAATTAGCTTTCCAGCATGTACACGAGGTGCCTGTGTGTTTCCCTTCGTATCTGTATGATATGACCATGTTTGTTTATAGACTTTCACATGACCTTTGAAAAGTTTGCTCCCACAGCCAGAGCTGCCTGTAGACTCCCAGACGAAGCCTGGATGTGTGGATGTTATGTGCCTAGCATGTAATACAGTCTGACTGTGATTCCTATGTCTCTCTCTATTTTCTATTCCCCTCCATGAGCTTGGAAAGGTGAAACACAGATGGGTCCGCCAACACTATTCTCTGCATTGTGCGCAATGTTCTCCAATCCCACTTTATCCGATTTCTCCCCTTGCATTCTAACACCTACCCATGTTTTCTCTTGCTTTCACTCCCTGAACCTCCTCTTCACCTCTTGCCTCTTTTTTTTTTTTTTTTTATTCCCATCTCCTCTGCAGCAGATAAAGAAGTCGAGGACTACTACACTCGTAAGCGCCACCTGCCCGACCTGGCAGCGAGAGGCACTCTTCCCTTGCATGTTCTCAAAATGAGTCAAGAACAGGTGGGTACATAAGTGCTTGGTTTAAGAGTGCAGGCGTCTAAACAAGGTCATGCTCTTTGCTTTTTATGCATCTGTGAGGCGAAGTAAGTGTGCTATCTCTGAGTCTCCAGATTTGAATTTGTTAGAAGCTGTTGCTGGTCTTTCTCTGCTTCCTGCAGTAGTGGGTGGCAGAGCCTTTTACCCCTGCATTTGTGAATAAACTCACCTCATTCATCTTTTGCTCAACAGCACCGGGAACAGCAGCTCCAGAGCCAGCCCCCGCAGTCCTCCCAGGCCACTTCCCAGTCGCAGTCTTCACAGCAGCAGTCTCAGCAAAGGCAGAGGCCTCGCCGCGTCCAGAGGGCCATGTCCCAGGATCGCGTCCTGTCCCCGCAGAGAGCCCCACAGCAGGATTATAGCATGTCCTCTAATGGTATGTCCCCGTACGGAGGCAGGATCCTCTCAGACGAACAGCTTCTGTCTGCCGAACGCCTTCGATCCCAGGAGCGTCTTCTTCCACAGGACCGCCACACCTCCCAAGATCGTCTGTACTCCAAGGACCGCATATACTCCAAGGACCGACTCCTGTCGCAGGATCACCTCTACTCAAAAGACCGCCACTACTCTCAAGAACGCCTCTATTCACAAGATCGCCTGTACTCACAAGACCGCCTCCTATCCCAGGATCCCCTGCTCTCGCCGGACAAGCTGATGATGTCGCTGAAGCGCGGCATGGTGAGCAGCATCTCCGGCGGGTTCCGGGGCAGCGACAAGTCAATTTCGCGCGCCATTTCGCACACAGATGTGTTCATACCAACCACACCACTTATGGATCGCTACAAGATGACCAAAATGCACTCCCATCCCAGTGCCTCTAACAATGGCGGCGGCAGTGGTGGCGGCGGCGGCGGTAGCAGCAGCAGTGGGGCAGCAGGAGCGGGAGGCACCGGGCACTCCAACACTTTAGCCATGAATCAGACAGTAAACAAGAGGCAGGCGTTTGCCTCCAGACGGACTCACACTGTGGAACAGCTCCACTACATCCCACCGCACCACCAGCAGCAGCAGCAGCAGCAACAACAGCAGCAGCACTACCGCACAGGAAGCAAGACTGAAGTGACTGTGTAACGGCAGCCAGGACTACCTGAACTGCACTGGAGGGAGCACTGTTGTGTGCCAGGGGGGTGGGGTTGATTGAGGTATGTGGGTACACTGGCCTTCTTTTAGAGTAGGATGGTGGCAATTTCACTTTCTTTGACTGAGGTTCCTGCAAAGTCAGACATTCCAGGACCAAGAACATCCACTAGCTTACTGTGAGAGACCGGAAAAACGAGCTACACTGTACACCGTATACACAGGCCCAGCTAGATCTGAAGCCAGAGAGGGTTGTGGATGGGGGAGGGGTGGTATTATCCAGCTAACTTGCCTATTATTTCCACTGTCTTGATTACCCTATTCATCCACAGGCTACGGCCTCATTCTGTGTATGTTTTAGTGAGAAAACACTGATTGTGTCTGTTTAAGCCTTTATCGGGCCCCCTTTGTCCAACAAATCTATTCTGTGACCTTTTCTGGCAAATCTTAAAGGGCTTTGCATGGTTAAACACATAGACCGACTCCTCCGTGACTTCTGTTGTGCAACACAACACCACCACAGGTGATGAACAAGGTTGAGCCTGTAATAACTTTATAAATATATAAATAAATGAATAAAAAAACAACCATTTGTACGCCCTGTCCGACTCATAGCTCTAGTGAATCTCAATGAGAGAAATTGAAATGGATGTTATTAGCACTTCTATTCGGTGCCTCTGACAGATGTTCCATTTCTAAAAATGAAGTGGTTTTGTGGGTTACAAAGCACAATCAATAAAAAAAATATTCTGTTCTTTTTATGATTTTGTTTTTGAGTTTGAATAGTGATGGCTAGCTTGTTTTGTTCTTAAAGCAATGGCAGGTTTTTTTGCTTCCAGTAGACGATTGTAAATAAGCTATTCTAGAAGCAGTACTATGGACAAGTCTGTACTGGATGGACTTTGTATTAGACTGTCTGTTTTCAATAGATTCTTAAAAAAACAACTATAAATCATCACTGTTTCGTGAGTTCAGAATAGAAACCCACTTAACCAAGTATTTGACAGGATAAATTAATACTCTACTGTGTGTGTCTTTGCAAAACTGTTTGTAGGACGAGAAGTGAATGAATGTGTTGTTGATAACAGATATACCACTGTTCATATTTGGATGTAGACTGTGTTCCATTGACATCAGAGGAGTTGAACATCATGGAAATGGATTATAATGCTTGTTATAGTAGGGTCAAATAAACCATCCATATTTTTCTAAACATTCAACATTGTTTCTTGAGAGATGTCTGTGTTGTGTGTTTGCTTCATAAAATGGATACACCACATTACCACTGCGAGTTCTAGGTGTGCAGTCATATTTAAGTGTTTTGCAGTGGAGGGGGAAATAACTTTATTGGTTGAGTTCTGTTCCAGCGTGTGGAGTAAAAACCAATCTTCCTTGATAAAGTGAAATTAGACTGTAAATAAGACTGGAGGCAGTGAAGGAGGTACATTACACAACTTAATGGTGTGTTTGCAATCCAAGTAAGCAACCAGCTTAGCAGTGTTTTACTGACCTGAGGGGTGTGCCACAAAGTTAGATTAGTGAGCTAGTGACATGTTGAGTCTACGGGTCTTTTCAGAACAAATGCAAATAATCAGTGCAAATAGACCACAATGCAATCAAAAAATTTGGGCCCATCTATCACTACGAGCCTACCCACACTGAAACTGAAACTTTAGTTTTGTGCTGTTTCCTGTGAACTTCGAATTTCACAATAATATTGATATCTAGCAAAACTCTTAATATGATGAGAACATCTGGTGAAGCAGCTTTTATGGTGAGTAGCTGACAAAAAGATGGGTAAACATACTTTGCTGTCAAGATAACATAAGCTGTTATTTCCAAGCTGACATTATACATGTCAGAAATAACGTGGTCTTGTCGTTATAAAAGGTATATTTTAAACCCTGACGATATAGGACAAGCAATACTGTTATATCATTATTTATTATTAGCTTATTATTCTTACTATCTACAGTGGAAATGTATGAGCTCACTGGCTTTCCTTGAGAAAGCCACAGAGCTCCTGTATTGTTAGATGACCATTTTAAACTTAACATTAAGTTTTGTATGCATCACATACACATAGCCCGCATATGATAAACAAATCAGCACTCCAGTCCAGTCATAAATGATGAAAACTAGTGCAATAAGCTCAGCATTTATATTTGTGAAATATGTGAAAAGGCCTTAAACTTTTCAGACTTTTCAGTGTCATGAAGGTGGTTCTCTTTTAACCTAGCTACATCACCACTGTAATGTACATTATGCTGCACAGCTAACCTGATCAGGATCAGTTTTTGTTTAAAGTTTCGGCTTGAAAATGGCTAAAAAGCACTTCTCACTAATCATCTCCTTTGAAAACAGCATCACTCTGTAGTCTGTGTCAGTCTATGAGTGATGCAGAATGTCAGCTGAAAGAATATGTTATAATGCAAACTCCACGTTGTTTTGTTGTTGTTTTTCACCACAGGACCGTACAGTATGTCAGTGATGCAGAAAATCTGAGCAAGAATCTATTTTATTCACAAGGTTGTGTTGCTCTCACTGAGCTACTCAGTGTGTTTGCTCTCTGGCCATTTGCCCATGCTGGCTTTAAAAGAAGCCTTCTATAAAATCACAGGTAGCATTATACAGTAATAGCTCACTATACTATTCATCAGTATGACGTTTACTTGCATATGAAATGTGGTATAATTCATTCAAACTATAACATTACTACTTTGGATTATGTTTTTATGCTTGGTCCTGATTTACTGGAGTCCGTTTTACACTGCTGTTACAGCTAATAGGACATCAATTACAAAACTGATTACTCTATTGTTGCTTATCAAGGGTAATATTTCATCAGTAATTCATGGTAAATCTGCTGCATCAAGTTTAAAGAGCTGTACAATGTGCAGCTGTTATGTTAGAAATATTCAAAGTGTTAGAATGAATATATGAACCTGTGAATTAACACAAATAGCATTCCTCTCTTACCTTGACTGTGGCTACAGTCTTGCTTGTTACTGTAATAAATTTTTAATATTCCTCGAAGGCAGAAGTAGGTGGCACATGATGGATCTGAGAAAGCTGATAACAACCTTTGTGATACCTGTTATCTCTGACTGGGCTTTCAAGGTTTGTTAAGTCAGCTAAGGTAAAGAAAGTCGGACTTGTTTCAGGAACACCCCTCCTTAAGCAACAAAAACTGCCAGGTTAAAGACAGAAAACATTGTAATCACTGTTATGAGAAACTATTGTTAACTGTTAGAACAACACACCGTGGTGTTAAATTCAGACTTTTTTCAAGAACCACTGATTATGTAATTTGCAGGACATCAGGTCATAACTTTGTTAAAACCAGGCTAAATGTCCCTCGTTTGGTTTAAAAGTTTAGTGTTTTTAGAGGTCTACATTTTATGTGACCGTTGTTTCAAGGCCTATATTTCAGTATGTACTACAAGAGCTGCTTTACAAAAAAAAATAAATTACAGCGTTACTTAAACTGAGGTCAAGCTTGCATTCGCTGATTGGCATCAGCTGCTTCATTCATGCTTCACCAGCTGTTTGTCTGCCGGCTGACTGGTAAGGTCCAATTATATCTATTCAGGTGTACAGCGTGAATGGACACTATTACTCTGCTGCAGCTCCCTCCACCATCCTTCCTTGTAACTGCCTCGATACTTTGAGAGCATTTTCCAAAACTAACTGTACAACTGTTTAGTATGAATTGTCAACTTCTTGCCTCTGACTGAAACGGAATAATTGAGACAAAAGTTATTTAAAAACCTTTCACGTTTCTATCACATTAACCTGCTTTAACTGAGCTGTCTTTTGACCTGCTTAACTGATTTAGCTGAAAAGCTTCTTACAAGACAAGGTTACATATAAGCATTGTTTCAGCAGCATTTCAGTGGCCGTATTTAAGCATGACTGCATGCTCTTGATCCACCCTAATCTCCTAACTAAAGGTGAAGTCCAATAATTTTTCAAATAAGCTGTATAATGTGTAATTTTGTAAAATGATTGATCATTTACAAAGTCTGACAAAATAATATATTAATATTAATAATATATCAATAATATCATGACTTCTATAGATTTATAAAACAAAGCCTTTATTACAAACTGGAGTTTAAAGGGACATTTCACCCCAAAACCAAAAATACATATTTTCCTGTTGTTTTGATGTGAGTTGTTGAGGGTTGGAGATATAAGCCATATAGAAGTTCATCTTTCCGATGCAATGGGAGATGGCACCTGGTGTGTGGTGCTCAAAGGGGAGAACTACCCCTTTAACAAGTGTGGACATACACTATTGATTTGCATCATGGGAAGTGTAGTATTTTTTGGATCTTGACCCAAATAGACTGGATACTAATTCTCTGGAGTACCCTTTAAGATTTTTGTCGCAGTGTAAGAATGTGACCATACTTCTTGCTTTGCAGCTGAACACAAAAATAGGTTGTTTAACGTAGCTTGAATAAGCGTCCAATAGTTTTCCTAGCAAGGATAGTTACCAAGAAAGTTTTAAATTCAATTTCTTCTTCATAACCTCCAGTTAACGAGCTTGCGCTGTGTAAACAGCCTTTTTGTCCCTGCCCACTGAGGTGTAACGCAGCCAATGAGATTATTCCTGCCTCCAGAGCAGCCTCAGAAAAATGTTTATATAATTACAACTCCAATCTGCCAACTGTAAAGGTTTGATTTTACAGAGGTGGGGGTCACACACCTTATCTGACAGTATGTCAAAGCCAATAGCACATTTTTAACTGACAGTTTCCCCATGATATACAGGCAACAGTGTTGGCCAGGGCAGTACTTCAATTTGACATCTGAATTAATATGGTTGACTTTAATGCTGGTCAGTGCAATTCCAGACCTTCTTTAAATTCATGGCAATCCATTGGCGCGAACGACAATTCTCACAGCAAACAACAGCGCCTGCAATTGCACTCCTTCACAAACACGAGGGGGAAAAAAAGGGACAAGAAAAAAGCGGAATAAGTTTGGGTTTTCAATTTACACTGATCCTCAAGCCCATCAGCATTTAAATGAAAATATGAATCTGCAATCAAAAAGAATCTATGGATGGGAGAGCAGCTGAAGCGTGAGAGGTAAGATGGTTACGATAGCCTGGGACAAACACTGCAACTCAAGCAGAGGGAGGGGGAGGAAACTAGCCAAGAACAGGGCTTTCCATAAAATAATCAGTAGCTTTCAAACTGTCTTCCCGCTTCTCATATGGCACAGGTTTTCAACAATGTATTTCATTACCCGTCTCTTCCACTTTTAATGCAAGCATGATGCCCGGACAGAGGGCTTATTTTGTTGGTTAAAAATTTAGTTTGCACTCTCTGTAGTTCTCCATTTGTCCCTTGCTTCCGCAGTCCTGGCGGTGCTGTCAGGGAGCACTATCACAGAGATTGTCATGTCTGGATTTGAAATAGAAAGAGGTCTTTCAGTTTTGATCCACAGAAAGTTTTCCAGTGGTATTCAGAGGATGTAGTTTTGACAAAGAAGAAGTGAACTATTTCTATTCTGGATTTTATCTTCCTCATAGAAAGATATAACTGGTTGGCATGGCCACCCTGATACAATTGCTGCTACACCAACTGGTGAAAATAATTGGAGGCTGACACAGGCACCGACGCACAGAGGCACCCTTCACAATGATACAATTCGCACAAGGCGGCAGCAGTTTGTCACACTGTCGGCAACTACTGTGGTATAACAACCAAGAAAGTCCGTATGGGGTAGGAGGCTGTGTAGTGGCAGATTGGGGTGGTGGTCTCCATTTTCAAAAAAGGGGACCGGAGGGTGTGCCACAGCTGTCAGAGTATCACACTGCTTAACCACCCTGGAAAAGTTTACTTCAGGGTGCTGGAAAGGAGGCTCCGACAGATTGTCCAAACCTCAGATTCAGGAGGAGCAATGCAGATTCCTTCCTGACCGTGGAACAGTGGACCAGCTCTTTACCTTTGCAAAGATGCTGGAGGGGTCGTGGGAGTTTGCCCATCCAGTCTACATGTGTTTTGTGGACTTGCAGAGGGCTTACGACTTGGAGAGGGCTTACGACTGAGGCCCATCTTGTGGCCAGTCTTGTGGGGGTTACTGCGGGATACCAGGATTGCTGCTATAAGCCATCTGGTCCCTGTATGACTAAAGTAAGAGCTGCGTCTACATACTCAGCGTCAAGTCAAACACATTCTCAGTGGGTGTTGGCCTCCGCCAGGGTTGCCTCTTGTCACCAATCCTGTTTGCGATATTCATGGACAGGATCTCAAGGTGCAGCCGGGTGGAGGAAGGGGTCCGGATTAGGAACCGCAGAAATGCATCTCTGCTTTTTGCAGATGATGTGGTTCTGATGGCTTCATCACACCATGACCTCCTGTATGCACTGGGGCAGTTTGCAGCTGAGTGTGAAGTGATCGGAATGTAAGTCAGCACCTTTAAATCAGAGGTCATAGTTCTCTGCCAGAAACCAGTGGATAACCCCTTCCAGTTTACTGCCTCAAGTGGGGGATTTCAAGTATCTCGGGGTCTTGTTCATTAGTGAGGGTAGAATGGAGCGTGAGATGGATCAGTGCAGCATCTGCAGTGATGTGAGCGCTGCCCCAGCGAACTAGATACAACATTAGTAACAACTGTATTTATTTTAAGTCAAATCATGTTTTTTTAAGCCCAAGCATGTGCTTTTGTTGCCTAAAGTTAAGGAAGTAAAAATAAAAATGAATTGTTTTACCTATACAAGTTTATTTTGAAAAAGACTGTATGCATGTAATGTGTAGGTACATTTTCTGTGAAAAGGGAAGACAAAGCGGTGGTATTTAATCAGCTGGGATGAGAACATGTTGTGGTTTGCATATCTTGTTGGTAAGGGAGCTAAGTAATGGTCCAAAATTTTGGCATGGGCACAACTTGGATGGTCATTTTCAAAGGGGTCCCTTGGACTCTCACCTCAAGACACATGAATGAAAATAGGTTCTATGAGTACCCACAAGTCTCGCCTAAACTTGAGAAGGCTTGTTCCCACTAAATTTTTTGTTCACGACAATCAATGTACTCCTTCAAATTAAAGGACATCCAGCCTATTTGGAGAACTGCCTAACATGTATAAATACATAACACAATGAAACAGGATTGCTATGCAACTCAAAACATTAACTGTATCAGTATTAGAGTATTACATTTCTGTGGGCACCACTGATGGTTTGGTTAAAAAAAAAAAAAAAAAAAAAAAACACACTGTAATTTCTCACTTCTTGCCTGCAAACTTAAGAAGGTTGCAGGTCTAAAACCAACATTTTGTAAAGTAAGAAGCATTGTGCTGAACTCTGAGGTGACTTTAGAGGGGAAAGATTTGTTTTTTCAGTTTTTGAAATGAAATGTGGATAGCTTGCAAAAGATGAAAAGAACGTGACAGAACACTTCCACTATATCAGGCAGACATACAGTGGACTGTATTACGTTCAAGTGCATCATTTCTTTAGTCACTTGAACCAGGATTTCAAGTGCTTGTCATGCTCCTCTCCTGCCACTTCTTCTTCCTCAATCACTTCTACCTGCTGCACTTCAGAATGGCTGGCAGTCAAACTCCTTCTTTTTAGTGCACCACATGCTGACCCTGCATCAAGTAGTGCCAATTGATGTGAGCAGCACAACCACACACATCACACAGACAGAAGAAGTTAAGGCGAGGCAAGTTTATTTTTAAAGCATATTTCATATACAGAAGCAAGTTTTCAAAAAAAAGGATTAAGATACAGTAGTAAGGGTGTGCCAATATAAGCAACACGCCAAATGATGCCACACATCACAGGCATTTGCTGAGTTAATATGCAATTCCTGTCCCTAGATGGGTTTTAAATATACATCAAATTCAACAACAAATACACACGAGATGGTACAAAACACAAACTCAACAATAAATACACAAGAGACAGTAAAAAGCACAACTCAACAATAAATACACAAGAGACAGTACAAAACACAAACTCAACAATAAATACATACATTAAGAACACAGAACTCAACAAGAAAAATACAGACAGAACAAAAACTGAGGTCACTGAGCACCTGAGGAGCCTGATTTATGTAGGCATTTATAGATTAGTTGAAGATCAGTATTTAATAAAATGATCAAAACTTGAGATAAATAATTTCTGTGAACATGACAATAATGTGATCTTGTCAGCCTTCCTTACAAAATTTTAATTCCTCAGTTGTTGCTTTTGGCCAAGTGGCAACCTCCAGGGCTGAAAAATGAAGCCAACATGGAAGTGCCAAAAACTGCAGTTCCTTGAACGACTACTTGATGCTGAAGCCAGTCAATCCCCATGTTAAAATGCCAGCTTTACAGCAGATATAAACATGTTTACAAAGCTAATTTCAACATTAAGGACATCCAGACGGGGAGTACATTTTTATATAACTTACTCATTTACATCTTGTTGAGGCTTAAATATACACATAATTAAGGGTGGGCTACTTTAAGTCTGCCAATAGTGTCTTTGGCTTCTCAGCTAGATCGATCCGTCACTCCTCTGCAGCTCTCCCCAGATGGCGAAGGCCAAAATGTGGAACTTAAGTCTTCAAAGCTGGATTCCACAAATCAATGTGTGATCTCACGGTAGCTACGTGCATCATTTTTACAGTCTGTACTTGTGACCAGAAAGAGGTTACACAATAACTTGTGTGTTAAAATTTCATAGAGTATTTGGAATAATTGATAGCATGAAATGGTAAGCTGTCTTTTACAAGTCCAAATGTATGTAAGTTTGAAACCATGCTCACCACTTTACTGTACTGCTCACATTTTAGATGGGAATTTAATATAAGGCCAAATAGGGTCATTAAGCCCTGGAAGAAAAGCAAACTGGCAGTACTTAGCAACTTAGCAGCTGTGTATAAACTTCTACCAAATATTACACCGATGAGCCAAAACATTAAAACCACTGACAAATGAAGTGAATAACTTTGATTATATTGTTCCAATGCATTGTTCTGCTGGGAAACCTTTGGTTCTGGCATTCATGTGGATACCACCTGACATGTTCCACTCACTTAAACACCATTGCAGACCAAGCACCCCCCTCATGGCAACAGTACTCCCCAATGGCAGTGACCCCCATTGGTGTCCCAGCAGAACAATGCATTGGAACAAAATAATCAAAGTTATTCACTTCACCTGTCAGTGGTTGTAATGTTTTGGCTCACTGGTGTGTATATATGAGTGTAAAATCTGCATACATTTGAAAACCTGCTCCAAAACATAATTGTGGTAAGTCAAATGTATAAAAACTAAAAAGCAGAGGACCAGCAACAGAACCCTGTGGCACACTTGAACCACCTGTACAATTTTATCAGAGATTAAATTTAGAGAGTTTATGAATAAGAATATCATGATATTATGTGTCAAATGCTTTTTTTTAAGATGGCTGTCACTTGAAGTAGCCACGCCCTTAATTAGTTGTAATTTTAAGCCATAATAACATTCAAATGGGTGACTTATATGAAACTGTTTTTGCACCAGGCTGTTAACATGTTAATGTCTGCTGTAAAGTTGGGCAATTTAACATGATGGTCTTTGGGGACTGACTGGAGCCAGCCTCAAGAGGCCATATGAGGAACTGCAGTGTTTGGCACTTCCACCTTGGCTTAATTTTTCAACCCTGGAGACTGCTACTTGAATAGGGCAGAGAAAGAGAGATGAAACCCTGGAATAAACAGTCCTCACAACACTCACAGTACCAGTCCCTGCTCAGTAAGCCCCTTGATGTGAGAGCATAATCATAACTAAAGCAACAGAGATTGGTGTATCAACATGTAGGTCAGATTGGATCTTCTCTCAGTCAGAGGACACTGTGTATAGAGATCCTAGTGAGAAATAGTGAGTTCCACCTGGAACTAGAAAGGAGACAGGGACATGACGCCCCCATCCCAGGTGACAATTTGTGCTTCAACATTGAGTTGATTTGGACAGGGTAACTGTAGCTTGATTGTGCGATTGACCATCATGTTGGCTACAGAGATGTCTTGCAATTTCATGCTGCTCATTTCAACATCTACTGTACTTGCTACAGTTTGCCACTGTGCCCTGCCATCCACTAAAGGAGATATATATCATACTCATCACTGTGTACTACATAAAAAAGAAGGCTGGTCCTCAATAGCTACAAGAAGACAACTACTCACTAAAACTGTGTACCTCAGTAGGTCAGATCTCTCTAATTTAAAAGTGCTGTTCATTAGAGCAGATCCATGGACTGGCTGACTCTTGATAAGCCCCCAGTAAATACTGAGCTTGGAAAGACGGCCTTCAGCACTTTGCACCTTAGAAATGAAAGAACTTCAAAGGACCTTGAAGTGGAAAGACTCATCTTGTGGCATGAATTTGCAGCATTTTGTTGTGTGTCCCATCTGACTTATTTCTCCTGCTGTACTCTGGTCTGTCTTGCTAAAGAGATCTTGATCTCATTGAGGTTACATAATTAAAAAAAAGGCTACATTGGGGCTGTATCTGATTTAGTATTATGTCAGTTGAGTCAGATTAGGCTGTTCAATACATATATTTTTGCCAAAACTAGATATCAAACAAAGCCAGAGACTGTATCATATTAAGTTTTTGTGAGCTGTAAATTCACCACTTATATGACCAGGCAAAGCCTCTCCTTCTCCAAGCAGCTGCCTCTGTGTATGCAGTTGCCTGTACGGACAAGCACCGAGAGAGCAAGGAGCACTCACCCTGCAGCTAAATTTGGGGACCAAAATGTCCCCAGGTGCACGCTGCATACTGACTGGCAAACAAAAAATAAATTTAAAAAATCCCCGACTGCCCAACTTGAATTGATTTCAGTTGACTGAGGGGTCTCCAACTGATCAACTTTGAGGGGCCAGCCGTAGGTTCCATGGCTGAACAGCAATATTTCAGGTGGCAGCAACCAAAAACAAGAGCTCACCTCAGTGTGAAATTAATAGAAGAGTATCCATGTGTAACCAAGCAAGCAGGCTCTTGCATCAAGTAGGTCAGGTCTGTCTGTGATCTGTTCAGGTGGGATGCAGATGGCGATGACCTAACATTTATACAACGTGATAATAAAAATAAAAAAAACCTTTATATTATTAAAACAATTACACTGTAATATTTCTTTGACTTTGTAATAATCCACTGATGTCTTTGACAAAAGCTCTCTTTGGAACTGCTTTTTTTTTTTTGACCAAAGACATAATCCCTTTAAGGACAACATGTTCTCTGGCTTATCCAGAGTAATGTGAACAGGTTTTGAAGGAAGCTTTCAATACTGTGAGCACCACAGGCTGAAGGCAGTAATCTCAGATACAGAGATCTTTTTACTGACCCTGAACTGACTTTTTAAACATCCCTAAAATCTAATTACAGACTGGCTTTGATTACAGAATTTCCCAAATCTATCTTAGAGGGAAACACCAGCTAAATTAAGAATTCTAACGTTATATCCATGGCCTGGGAAGGTTCAATCAATAATTGTGAACATGAGCTACTCTCTCTCAAAGCCAGAAACCAGAGAGGTAAGTCTTCAACTTGTAATGTCATCAAGTATAAAGTTTGGAGCTGCTCCATAGACAGATTTTGTGAACCCACAGAATGTTTGTCCATATTAGATAGTGGTTATGAAATGATTTTATTGTAGTTTTGGGTACAGTTGCTTCTATTGTTTTACAAATCAAGTACACCACAGACTCAGTGAATTCATTGATGTCATCGATGATGTCGATGATGGTGTCCCAGACAGTGCTCCAGACTCTCTTGTGTCACTGGGGGCATGCATCATGGTTTGTTTACATATCTTGACCTCAACAGGATGGCTGCATGGTCGCTCCTCCTGAACACAGGCAGCGTCTCCACTCTGCAGCCGCCTCTGAACATTGTATGGCATTGTTTATTCCTCTTGTTGCACAGTGCAAACAGGAATGAGACAGCACCTCACAATGCCTTTTACAATCAGTGGCAAGTGGGATGCTAGTTCGGCTGGTACCCATCTTCTCCACCTGTTTGCTGATGTTTACATCTGAAAACCTTGACCTGGCTAGCTCGCAGAGGTCGGCAGGAGGAGAGTTTACAGACTGAGTTGATTTCCTCATCCTGATGAGCTACTTGCAGCCACATGCGACCACCATCCAACATAAACCACAAGACGCACCACCAACACATATAAAAGAGACATTAAACCATTAAATAAGCCCAAATTTAGCAGCACCAACAAAGAGGGGATTGGAAATGTCATCACCTACGTCACAATTCAGAGTTTTAGCACTCTAGTTTTTGGATTTGGGAAAGAGTTGTTCATGTTAACTCACATTTTTTGGACTGTCTTAGACGATAGGAATTACGTATGAATTTTAAGAACAGGCGTAGTTCCTCTTTAATAGATTGAAAATTCAAAATCAGACAAAAATAATAATGACTGGAGCTATACTAGTCACAAAAATGTCAGTGTGTATTGGTACACACGTGCCAGCTTGAATGTGGATGGAGATAATCATTGGCATTATGATTCACAGTAAGCTCCTAACATTCACACAGTAGGTGCTGTTGCTGTGACTAGTTTCTGCCTGACTGCTGTCCTCTCCCTGCTTATCTCCCTGCATGCAGGACCCAACCCCACTTATTTGTGATAATCCACAGATTGTAGGCAGCTAACAGACATTTGTTTTACGACAGATGCCAGATTCAGATAAACATTTAATTAGCAACTCATCAGCTCTGTCAAAGCTAATTACCCCAGTCTCCAGCCCTCGCCAAAAACTGCTCCTCTCGCAGTTGGTCTGCACAGCAGCTGACTCTGCTGGCTGCGGCGGGACGCGAGGAGCCAGAGGCTGCACGGAGCCGAGGCCCTCATAGTGTACGAGGATTGAGAGCAGCTAATCCAGCAATTCTGCCACCACCGACTCTTGTGGGTCAGAGCAGTGAGGAGAATGGGTTAGATAGAATTACAGGCTGAGACAACATTGTGCTATTTATCAGCATTTTACACGCCTGTTGTGAAAATGACTGCTAGCGAGGTGTCTCAGCAGCGCTTTTGGTTGTCACGACAGCACATTTCTCAGCGCTCAGAGGGAGTGTGATGTGAATTTTTTTTTGGGAGGCATGGTGGACCTGCTGTTTGGCTGACAAGTGATCTCTGGGAAGTGTAGTGCAATAGCAGCACAGAAGTTAGCAGGAAAGATTCAGCTGAGAAGAAGAAAAAACTGACAGAAAGTGGTGATTGCAGTCTGTCTTCCACCAAAAGACCACAAAATGATTCGACTGCCTTCTGTTGGATGATCGCTGTGTAGGTTTAGCAGAGCATGTGAAGGATAACGTGGTGGATAGCACATGTAGTCAGAAAACAAAGGTGGGATTTCAAGGCGTCATCTCCATGATTATTAGTTATTGTTGAGCCCTGCAATCACATTATCACATCTCGCCTAAATTAGATCTCTGCATCCTTACATATTATACACACCAAGGCATCTCTACAGCATTCACATTAGAAGCTTCTCTGCACTGACCTGTAACCTAGCAACCGCCTGACGTCTCACCCAAGCAGATGATTAAAGGTACCTTCTTTTCCATTCCGAGCATGAACCCTTTGATAGATTTCCCCCCTTCGACTCCTGCATTCTCTCCTCAGTAGCATGCCAAGAACACTCATATTACCTACAAATATGAAATATGAAATATGAATCGCCGCCCTGTTTTTAGCCATTTGAGACCAAGGGTCTGTTGCTGCCGTAGACTGCAAAGTCCCATCATTAACCGCTCTGAAAAGCTCTTACGCATCTGGCTTTTCATTTACACCAGGACAGCAGTTGGTCTGCAGTGGTGGTTGGAGGACTCTTTGGTCCAAAAGAGGCTCATATTCTGGGCCTGCTCCACTCAATGAGCATAAATAACCAGCGCGCATGACAGTGCCAAAGAGCTGGGACGGTGGTAATTTTTAGCCTTTGCAAAACCAAAACCATGGACGCAAAATTTTAAGTAACAGATTCAACAAAATCGTAAGCTACAGATGTCAGCATGACCAACTAACCAGCTACAGTAGTCATCTTGTGTTCTGAAGACCATATCTTTACCTAACTACAATATTTTCTGAGATTACATGTTATATTAGTAAAATCTCAGCTGGATCATCCACTGCATGGAAACAGTGATGCTACCACTGTACAGTTTAAAGGAGTTTAGTTTAGAGTTTAAAGGGACAGTTCACCCCCAAGTCAAAAATAAATATTTTTTCTCTTACCTGTATGGTTTGAAAGAGGAGTGAAAGAAGCCATCTACGTCAAACTTAAATGACCACCGTTAAACACCGCTTATCACCCACCTACAATGCTGTCTTGGGATCCCACCAGACGACTTCACACTCATTCCCACCTGGTCCCATCTAACCCTAACAACACACATGATGGCCTGGTTGGTCAACGACTCACCTGACGTCAATGACTCTGAAACTAGAGCTCGCATGTGACTCCAACGACTCTGTAGGTTCACACCCACACAGAATTTAAAGCCTGCAACTCTGCACCAGTCAGTTAGAACTGAAGAAGGTTTTTGGATAAGAGGGGAAACGTCTTCAAAAAACGCAAGTCCAGTTGCCTACAATATATCACTTATGATTACCATGACCTGGCTGACTGAGAATCTTCACTGACATCTTACCTGTAGTGCTGTTTATCAATCTAGACTGTTTTGGTTTGAGTTGCTGAGTGTTGGCAATATCATCTATAGAGATGTCCGCTTTCTCTAGAATATACTAGATGGCACTTAGCTTGTGGTGCTCAGAGCTCTGAAAAATACATTTGGAAAAACTCAACAGCAATGTCCCCTCCCAGAACTCACCTGTTTACTCAAGATAATCCACAGTCCTTGTTATGATTAGTTTTATGTAGGAACTATTTTCTTTCTATCGAACTTTTCTCTTGTAAAGCTAAAACATACTTGGTGTGAACATAAAGTACAGTATTTGTGCTGCCTGTCCAAATATGTTTTCCTATAATATACACATGACATTATAACTATTTGACTGCAGAATAATGTAACTGTTTGTAACATTTCAATTATGTTTGTAACGTAACGTTTGTCATGTAAGGTAACATTTTAATTATATTTTTAGCCATGCTAGTAGCATAGCTTGATGCACGATCGGTCCACCATTTTGCTCCAGAGTAAAATATCTTAAAGGGGAACACCACCTAAATTAAAAGTCCAATGTGTAGCATTTAGGGGCATCTATTGGCAGAAATGGTATATAATATTCATTAGTTTATAATCACCTGAACCTAAGAGTCATTGTGTTTTTATTACCTTATAATGAGTCATTTACATCTTCATATTGAGCATGTCATCTTCTACAGATTCCGCCATGTTGTTCTACAGTAGCTCACAACAGGAAAAACAATACTGGCTCTAGATAGGGCCATTCATGTTTTTGCATTTTCCCATCAGCCACCATAGTTGTCCTACATGATTGTTGCTAAAAGTACAGTTTTACCGCTCTAGTTTTTTTATTTGGGCAGTTGTTCATATTAACAAATAATTTTGGACTGTCTTAAACATGTATGAACTTTGACAACTATTAGACAGAATGCAGTGGAGTATGCTTTGAACTGAATGCTGAAGTCAGCATTTAGTTCAAAGCACCGCTGTGCCTCAGTGCAGCCTCTGCAGACTTTTAGCGTTGCTCTACAGTAGGTTAGAAGCAATAACAATTTAAATATATTTTTATTGATAATGCTGGGCTAACTGGCTGTATTCTGGACTTTTTCCCCTTCTGATTGGGTTGGATTGGATAGGTTTAGGCATGAGGAGTGAGATGGGTTGGTGTTTCAGTCAGAATATCAGGGTAAGCCAGTCGGAGGAAGAGAAAGGCAGTGTAGGGCTGATCAGAGAACAAGGCTGCTCTTTTATTTTCATGTCTTACACATGGTTCATCACCTGGTAAGGATACTGACTTATTGACTCTTACTCATAAAATGTAGCTATCAAGTGCTCATATATTGTAAGGGCTTTTTACTGGGTTCTCATTTAAAACTTGCCACTTGAAAACAAAAAATCAGCTGCAGAAGGGCTTTTCAACCAACTCAGTTAGCGTTAGGCAATTAGCTGATACTAGCTACCTACACCTCCTTTTAGCTGATAATATGGAGGGTTATTGGCTGGCAATGAAAAGCTGCTTTTGCTTACTTGTGTGTGATATCTCAGACTCATTGTTGGAGTAGTAAATCTGCCACCAATGTAAACTGCATATGTGCCGTGCGCACGGAAGGCTGGACACGCATAGCAACAGTAACTAAGGGAGTCAGGGCTTAGCAAAGGGTCAACTGGATGAATTCGTAATACTTAAGCACATAGGAACATTTTTGCAGCATCACTGCTGCACTACAGGCCAGAATATTTCTCCTGTGCAAAGCCACACTACAGTTGCATGGGTAATGTATACACAGGCAAAATCTATTTTCATAATGCCACCTGAAGGTGTAATTTGGGAGTTCTACATAAATTGCCTCAACCTGCATCATTGCTTTCCTCCTCCTACTTCCCCTCATCTGCTCCTCCTCCTCACACCTCCATGCATTGTTAAGACTCTCTAATAACTAGATAAAGGAGACGCCGGGGAACTTGGGCTGAGACAGCAAGAGAACAAGGAAGAAAAAAGAACTGGCTTATACTGTAGTGTGCGCGTGTGCATCTACTGTACGTGTTGTTAAGGGATATATCTGTGAGACTCCCCACTTTCTGCTTTGGAGAGGGCTGTTTAATCTCAAATGGGGAGGACGGAAGAAAAAAGGAGTGAAGTAGGAGGAGGAGGAGAGAGAGAGGAAGAGGAGAGAGTTGGTCTAAAGACTTGGAAGAGAGAAGGCAGGACTGGGAGACTGGAAACGGGAGATAGGGGACTGACTGCATATTGGCACTAAAGTGGGATATATTATAGAGTATGTGAAAATAAAACCAAATGCACAATCTGGAACGACGAGATAAATCATCTTTACTCTGGAAGTTTTGGGAAATGGAAATTAATTTAAAATGATTTGTATACATACGAAAATATATAAATGTATATGATCAATTAAGACATTCTCATGGTATTAGAAAATGTGTACATACTGTAAGTACTTTTACAGATTTGGATTCAGCTAAAATGTGTGAAATCACCCAATAGTTCAATTTATTCTGTGATATTTCCCAACCAGCTGCAGCTTTATAACACCTCCTCATAAAGTGACTCACAGATGCATGATACTGCTAGAATTTCTCCTCAAACACATACAGATAATTAGCATTTTAATAACTTAGATACAGTAGTTCAAACAAAGTCTACAAACTAGTCATGGATGATTTTAATGGTCTTTAACAACTGAGGCTCAGAAAGCTGCATTTAAAGGCAATTTTACACATTAAAATCATTGAATGGCAAAAAAGCAAATCTGAAACGGCAACACCCAGAAAGCAAGTACCCGTCGAGAGAGGCAAACGATCTCATGCTGGTACTTTCTCTCTCAGTCGTTTCTGAGACACTTTGGGTTTTACTCTTGAGATGTGTCACGTCACAACTTCCTGCGGGTGGGTAGAGAGAGAATTCCTGCCACTGGCCATGACACCAGAAAATACAGAAAATGTACAAGATCTGAACCTACAAGTGAGATGTAAAGATGCTTATAAGTGAGACTATATAAGTTTTGCAACAGTGGTCACTGTAGCCACAGAGAGTAATTACAGGATGTGGCGCATCGAACTTCCAACCCCGATCGTCAGAATAAACGCTGGCATTGTACGTTACTGCAAACCACACTACATTTGTACATTTCATGTGTAGCGGATATACTGATGCTTTGTTTCTTCACATTTCAGTTTTTAAATTTTATGTGTGGTTAATGTGTGGTTAGCATAAACACCAGTAGGTTAGGGTTGGGAAAACATCGTGTTTTGGATTAAAATACCTACTTCTGATGTTACAAACACCGCTGAAAATGTCACGTAATGTTAAAAACTATCCTCAAGCACTTATCCACTGTCTCACCTAGGTGTCATCAACCATTCCCTCCTCCTCCTGATGACAAAGTCAGCCATTTATACGTTATCTAAACTACGTTTTACAAAATGTGCAAATGTCACATATCTGTGGTTTGCAGAAAAGTACAAGCCTAACATTTTATTCTGGTGACTGGGCTGGAATTTCCCTTCATTTCAAAAGCATTTCAGTCTGATGGTTTAAAGACAATCATTATGTGACCTAACAGAGTGGGTGGAATCGGGAGACTCTCCAGGGACCATCACAGCTTGCAACTGACAGTTGCATTGAGTGGCACTGAGCTGTGCCCTCTTCACTATCTGATATTTCACATTATACATTCTCTCTGATTAGCTGTGTTTGAATGACTGCTCATAAAGGGTGTAATGTCATATTGTGGAGAAAGGCTGGGTTACTACATGACTGTATTGAGTTTGTTTCTATCACTGTCTTTATATTTTGACAAAAAATAAATAGAGGTGAAAAAATAAAAAAGATAAAACAAAGTCTAACCACATTTTCCCTTTGGTGAAATGTGAGTTTTACTAATCTTTCAAGCACAGGTGTGATGCAGGCTTCTACACTGATTGCATTTTGATAGTACAAGTAAACAAGCTAAATGACCTCTAAAAAGTAGGCTACTGATGCCTTCATCTGTCTCTGTCTGTCATGTAACCCTCATCTTACAGGTCGTGCTGGACAACAAGCTGGAAACATGAAACATGTCTTCTCAGTATACCATAAAACTGCAATTAATATTCAGGGCCATTATTTGCTTCAATCACTGAACTCAACTGGTATGTATCTGGATAGGTGTCTATATGGCACAGGCTTTTAATTCCATTTTGTACAAAACTCTTGCACAGCAAAGACAGGAACTAGCCTACGATCAAATTGTTTATTTGAAACAGTATAAATACTACCTGTGTAATAATTAGGCTATCAAATAATATGTCAATTATGACATTTTTTATGAAAAACCCCTTTGATTCTTTTGACAAAAGGAATTTTGACTAAATATTCAGACTTCATGACAGCATCAGAGTTAGGGAGTCGCCACCTTTTTTCATCTCTCTTGTTTACCATGCCAGTAATGCTGACTAAATTACAGTATTCTTTGGTGCTCATAGTTCCAGAAAATGAGATTTACAGCTAAATTGTGGAGAATCTAACCGAGCTAACCATGTGTAGCACGTCAAAACAAAAGACAAGAGTTGAAACTTTTAGACTGTATTTGAATGTGCAATCTAACAGTAGCTTAAGCAGGTAGCCAACAATTGGTGTGCTCTACCAGATTTTATACATCCAAAGGACTATAAAAATGAACTGCTTCACAGCGTCAACATCAACCAGATCCAGCATCTAATCGAGGCAGGCTTTTATGTGTCCAACTGTGTAACCAGACTTGCTATTAAAGGCACTCTGCATGTAATTGGGGACACGCCTTTTAATTGAAGCTTTATGGTATATGGTTACAGTTTGTTTACATCTTGTTTTGGATTTATGCTTAAAGTCCCCCTCCATTCTAAAATGATTTTTTCTTATATTTTTGTCCTGCATGTTGTCTGACCCTGACTATACTGGCTTGTGTCTGTGGAAAGTTTGTCACTTAGTTTTTTCACATTCCTTTACTGAGGGTGGAGATGTCTGTGCACGTGTATATCAACAGGGGTAGCAGACTTTGACACACCAACAAAGAAACCCTAAACCTCTAGCACAGAGTGAACTTGTCAGTATAGAGAGCAGAGTTAGCATTAGCTTAGTGAAAGTTTTGACAGCAAACATGCTAGAGTGTGCAGTTTTTGGATGTAAACCGGAGCAATGTGAACACACTGTACCATTATAGCAGATATAACTGTATGCTTCCCAACCACTGACACTGTGTCAGCCACTGCCAGTATCCTAAAGGCTAACAAGCTAACAAACAACATAAAGAAATACAAGATGCTAACTACACTCACCATTCTGATATGTCTGCTAGTCGCTGATTTTGATGCAAAAACAAGGTCCTCATCTGAGTCTGACTGAGGCTCAAACATGCATGGTGAAATCTGTGGTGGGTGGGGCAGACGCCAGATCCAGAATTTCGCAATAAGTGAGAAAAAGTGAATGTGCTTCCAGTCCCTTTTGAATTTTTATTTTTTCACTTTTTAAGTGCAAAAACCCTGTTAAACAAAATGTTAGTATAAAACTTTAAAATCTGTCTGGGGGGGGTATTAAAAACTTAGTGTAAAAATAGCACAAGTAGAGATGAGTCATAAAGTTAGTAAGTTAGTAAACTGACTCAGTAATTAGTCAGCGACACAGCAACATCTATTGAATGTTTGCTATCATCAGCCACCATAAGCTGCTGGTCATACCAGGCCAAGTAAGACTGCAGCAGCAAACCCCCTGAGTGTACTGAACTGAGAAAGTATGTGTCATATTCCTTATAACCTCAACCTTTCATTTGCAGGAGGAAAACTGCATTATTTCTTCTTTCAAAAGTAACACAGTCTTGCTTTAAAATATCTGGCCCAAAGTGAATTGAACTCTTGACCCTGTTGGCACCATAACCACAATGAAACACTTTAACTCCTGCTAGATCTGGAGAAGCAAGGCCACTCCAGCTAAAGTCCACTTGGAGGGATTTTCTTTGGTCTTCAGGTTGAAGGTCCACACGTAGGTGGGGCCCCTCTGGCGGGTCTTATACACAGGACACTGGTACACATTCCTGCTCTCCTGTTTGTCCACAGGAATGGCTTTGATGAAGATCACTGGCACGGTTGGGGTGAGTTCTTTCAGGCGAGCATCAACAATCATGCCAGTCTGAAAGAAAAAAGGAGAAGGAGAGTGAGAGAGAGGGTGTGTGTGTGTGTGTGTGTGTGTGTGTGTGGGGGGTGGGGTGGGAATGACAAGCCAGCTACCAGACAGAAACACTTCACAGAGAAGTTAGAAATTAGTTTGAGGTGCAGTGAAAACTTGGTGACAACGCTGTACTTGCCATTGAGGCTGAATTTAATAATGTTCTTTTGTAGGAGAAAAAAATAGATGTTCGACTAATCTTGGTTGGCACAAACGATGTTAGACGTCCAGTTTGCAGAACACAATATTGTGGTACCCTTGAAAAGTGGTGAAAGTCAGCAGAGTTTGAGTCGGAGTCAAGCTGCCCTGCCTTAGAATACACACTCTATAAACACACTGAAACAGAGTGGTCTGTCTCATTAATTAATCCTCCTACACTTAGCGCCTGACAAACAGAAGTTTCACCATGCATGCACAGTGACTTTCAGGAATGAATGTAAATCCTGATGACTTTGGAAAGCTCAGAGGACAAAGCCCTAATTGCATCTGCATTTGCTGTAAAACTTTAAAGAGCTGTTAAATACCAATAACTTTATGTGTGTTTGGGTAAATACAAATGATGGGTATCTTAAAGCAGGCCATGAGGGCTCATTGAGATTCACTGTAAATTACTTTAATGACACTGTATGTATATTGTTACTGCAGTTACTGATATCTATTTTTATTGTATCGTTTCACAACATATTGAGAGAATAGCATAACGCTGGAGTATTCATCACCATTAATTGGTGTCCATCACATAAACACACAAACTTCCCATGTGTAATGTCTGCATTTCTATTATATCCATTCGGCACACAAGGTGTTTATCATATACAGCATCTAGCTGTCTTTGATGTCTGAATAAAATGCAAGCTTCATTAATATAGATGAGTGGGTTTATCATAAATCTTTGACTTTTATTGCTGCACAGAGCTGTGTCCAGATGGAGCGCTGCTTACTCTCCTATTCACTCACTGCTGCTCCCCGCCAGTGGCACAGAACTGGCCTTGGGGCTGAGAGGAGGACATGAAGAGAGGAGGAGGAGAAGGAGAGCGGAGGAGTTATGAGGAGAAGCTGCCCGGCCCGTCTGTCCGCCTGTCTTTTTGCCTGCACCTCCAACTTTAATGAAGAAAAAAGGATCCACTCCTCTAAAGGGCGATCTAAGTGTTCAAGTGCACACTCTGCACATTCCCTAATTAAGAAGTCTACAGGGATGCTCCTTGAAAGCTGGGCGCATATACAGTAGCTGTATGTATGTAGATAGATAGAGCCCAGGGAAGCTGAGTAATGCACTGCGCTCTGAGAGCTGAACGCAAGCAGGATGCAAAGCAGAAAATTAAGCCACAAAGGAAATGTGGAGGCCCTTCGGGGAGAAATAGTGAAGTTACTTTACTTGACTCAGTTTAAAGATGCATTTTGGGGTTATCTCACCTTATGCTCATGTGTTAGTCTGTCATCCATCATCACAAGTAGTGTGTAAAAGAAAATATATGAGATGCTGAATCAAAGTGTGCTATTTTTGATTTTGTATCCCCACCTTCCCTGGGGACTAGAAGTCAGATTCGGCTATATGCTGCCTCTGTGACAGCTGAACAAAGCAATCAATTAATAACTCATGTACCTGTGTGTCCCAGCGTGCACCCTCCATGTACAGCCCATGTACATAGGCTCCTTCACGAGGTGGTACAGTGAAGTCCTCGCGATTCTTCTTGGTGACATCACACTGCAGACACATCCTGTCCAGAGGCCACTCGTTCCTGTCAATAAAACCCGGAAAGATTTACTGTGTCACTCCAAGTGGTTTCTATCACACTTACACCCTTGATGTCCTAATGCGCAACAACCTTACCTTCGAGCCATAGCCTGCATGATGGCTGTGAGGAAGGACTGTGGGTTGAAGAAGCCAGCCAGCCACACCACAGAGGGTAAGGCAAAGTCTGCTGACCAGGCTTCCAGCTCCTTGATCCTTGCCAGCAGGTCAGTAAACCACAGGGCCAGGCCAGACATGGAGGGGTAAGCCCGCTTGGTCCAACTGTCTGGCACCATGTCCAAGAAAATAGCATTCTGAAGGTTCTCCATGTCACTGGTCATGGTTAACTCTCCCTGAGGGGTGGGGGCCACAGGAAAGGAGAACATCCAATAACCAACTTAAACCATCCATTTTGCTGCGCTCAAACATTATTATCCAAATGATTTTCAAGTTTATTGTTAATATTTTTTTATTGCTGAAAGGAAGAAAAAATATCTTTGGAGATACATCAGTAATGTTCCTTTAGGCCCTCGTAATAGTGGTACAGTGAATTTAATCTATAGGCGTTTTTCAACCAAACAGTTCTTGGGAGCTCCTTCCAGAACTACATACCTTTAAAGGCTTTTTTTCTCTTTGCATTCACGCCACTAATAGGAAGGCTGAGGTGACATAAGCCGGCTTTTGCTGCAATCTATTGTACTTCGCTTGAGCAAGTCAAAATTACGATGTACTGCTGAAAATGACAACAGAGGTCAACAAGTGTAGCACTTGTACATATATCTACAGTTCAAAACAACTGCCAGTTGTCTACCCGGAAGTAATTGTTGTTGTAAGCGCAATATAACGGTGATTCAGTCTATGAAAAGAGTTCTTAAAACTATGTAAAAGTTCCTCTGGTCTGGAAACGCCTGGTGTGTCCTCATGCTAGCAGCTTAGTGAAGTTATGACTTCTCATACAGGGCTAGTTGATGGCTGCTATAGCTGGCAAGGTAACTGTCAAAATGCAAGCCAGCCTGGAACATGCTAGTGCTACGCTGAGCTGAAGGTGGCACAAGGGTAGGCTACAATAGCATTGGACTCTCCAGCTTTTTATTCCCTCATAGGTTCAACTAAGTTAAAAGTTATGGATATATATCGTCCCTGTGAGCTGGAGGGGGTGCTGAAACACAATCAAATCAAACTTGTGCTGGGAACTGTATCTTACAAACCAAGGACAGACAGCATTTGAATAGCACTGGTGCTGAGGAATAAGGACCATACCGCGGGGCATCTAACCAAACTGATCTTGACATTTGTAGCGACAACTGTGTGTATTTAAGCTTTTTGTGTGACATGGCTGACTAGCTTATTGAATGTCTACCATGTTTGGCAGTTCATTTAGTAAGCAAAGTGGCAACAGAAACAACAGGCCTTCCTCAATCTGTGTTTTTGTCTGTACTCCTGTTCTTGGCTGGCAGACCAGCTCTCAAAATGACCATACAGTCAACATCTATGGTCATTGCAGGCATAACAGTGTGTCTCACAAAGCTTTTTAAAAATTCAGTTTACCAGTGGCACTAAAGCATTTTAAACATAAAACAAATTATTCCTTTAAATAAATGTAGATCTCAGGGTCAGAATCTAATTTCTGTTGCCAAATTTGTTTGGTTACACAACAGCACTGCCTTTATATGCCTTTGGTCTTTTATAATTAAACATATTGCCACACCACTAAAAATATATTAATATGGTTCAATGAAAACAAACAGTAGCAGTATCTTTTGCTTTATTTTTTAAAAGACATTACAGTGAAGATAAGAGATGTATCTGTTTACCCCATCCAATAGTCAATGCGGTTAAAAGCCCTAAAAAAGCAAGTAAGTGGACTTTTGAGTTTAGATTATTTTGCAACACAAACAGGTGAACAGTTGTTGAAGTGTAATCACCAGAGCGTGAGTGAATTTGTGATGTCAGCAAAAACACTGTTGTGCCAGTTGCCAATTTAGTGTACTTCTGCCTCCCATTCCTGGCATTAGCATCCTACTGAAGAGCTCCAGGCTGGGACCCATCTCCATCTCAGGAAACATGCTGAAAAATCATTAATGTTAGGGTGGAAACCACCTGTGTTTATTGTGCTTCCCTATCTATAAATAACATTTACATGCCACTGTGCACAGTATATTTTGTTATTGCTTATTGTAATAAAAAAAAGTAGCTTACTAAGCTCGTGTATTTTTAATACATCCATGCCACGTTAAATGTAATGCATCACAAGATGATGTATGGTACAAGGCCTATTATAAGCTGACTGGTCACGTTTTGTTTCACGTTTAGGCTAAGCATGCACTGTTTGTTGTGCTTATCATTGATAAATAAATGCATTATTTGTTTAGATATACAGTATTATAGGCTATGGAGCATAAAGGGTTTCCCAAGATGACACAGATCCTCCACCACTCCATAATACAACCATAGTATTTCAATATAAATGTAACTTATAAAATTAGGTAACACAATGTTAAGAAGCAAATAACTTCTATACTAACCTTAGGAGTTTGCCAGCGTTAGTTAATGTTACTGTGTACGACATTAACATGTAGCTGGCTAAGGTTACCTAACTTATAAGGTTAGCACAAGTTATTTGCGGCGTAACATTACGTTACCTAACTCTAATGAACACATGCTATCGTATCCTGATGATCATCTCTGGAGTATAACATTCACTTCCTTTTTCAAACTATGGATTAAAAAGGGTCCAACAATGGAGGTGGGCCTGAGCATGGAGCTCTGCAGCTAGACCCTTCTCATTCACGGGAGCTGTAATGAGAGGCCTGAGATGTTTGTAGATAAGAAGACCCAAGGCGGAAAGCAAAAGTCTGTGGCTTTTTCCTGTTCTGCCATGGCTGCTGTCTGACTGTAAAATAAACATTACACCCTTTTGGGTAGTAATATTTTGCTCAAAGGAGAGCACAGGGCAAGTACATTAAAAAGCTGTATTCTGTGGCAGAAAAACAACATGTGGACATAAACTTTATCTCTACTATAGTTTGAATTTCCCAGTGTTTGCTGTACTTTGATGAACAGGCAGCTTGTGGATATTAGAAAGATCTGGCTTTTGGCTTTTATCCTCTGTCTGGAAAACGTCTATTTTAATTAGGATGACTGTTCTCACGGCTGACAGATGCTGCCTCTTTAGTACATAAAAGTTCTTCGTCGGTTTGTGAATTTTCATTACAGGAAGGAACTAGGAGTTCAATGTGTCACTTCCTGTTTGTCTCAGCAGCTAAACATTGGAGGTGACACCTCCCAGCCGCATAAGGTGTTGAGCGGTAACAAGCCTTTGCCTCTGATGCATACATAAATACGCAGACAAGCACGCCGTGCCAGATAAGAAAACATGCTGTAAGATAGCCAAGAGAAGATGGCACTGAAGAGTAATGAGACAACAGTCGTGTCCTTCACCTACTGATACTGGAGCTGATGTATTGCTGATGTATAGATACCCACGTGTGACAGTCAGGGCAATTCCTTATGAGACTGATAAGATTTTGTACATTTATCTACATCTGTGTGTTTATAGTGAGCCTTTCACCTTCTCAGCACTGCTCAAAATAATCCTGATCCGTCAGTACAACCACAGCATATTTTGACACACCATGACATTATGAAGCTGCGCCACCTGACCAAGGCTAACATTCTGATAGCTCCTATTTATTCCACTATAAAGACGAAATATGATTCCATTTGCTGGTACAATAGTCTACATGGCTTTTAAATCACTGAGCCGATTTATTGAAGCTTGTTGTGTCAGGAGATCGAAGCCTCATAACTCCCAACAAACGCTTTTACACGTTTTTTCCCCCCCTTTTTCTCTTTTCGTTTGTTGTTAACACACGACTCAGTCAGGCTTGACACACAGAGCGCAGACGTCTCATTTCTTTCTGCTCCTCTGTAAGCCAAATCTCTGAGTCATTCTGAAGACTGAGCTTCTGACAAACAACAGAGGAAAAGGTTTAGTTATGCAGGAACACTAATGCAGCAGCAGTCAACTGCAGCTGAGCCAACATAGTGTGAATCATAGGTGTTGAGGATAATTGAGGGTTTTGTGGTGGATTTTGAGGGACAGTTCAATTGAAGTTCATTTGTTTTATATCTAATGTATTTAGCGCTTGGCATCATCCCTGCTGGCCCAGTGGCAGATCGACTCTGTGGACACCTGAAGGAGATTTACGGTTTCTGGGAAGTACCCAACCAAATGAGAAATAAGCCCCATTCAGACGAGATTAAGATTACAGGGAGGATCACAGACTGTAAAAAAGAGGTGGATGTAGCCACTTTGACATCACTCATTGGTTTGTGGACTGCTGTTTTGAAGCTTCAAGTTTAGAATTTTTTTAATGTACAATGTGCCATGGAAATGCCTTGCTACACCTTTTCCTGATTGATAGGTCACACGGTATCAAGGTATCATCGTGTATTTTACTCTTAATGGGACAATAAGTAACAAAATAAACATCATTGTTTACTGAAGAAGACTTGAAACTACAGATAAGACCATAAACACACTGGGAAAATGTTTACTGAGGTAATATGTCAAGTGAGAAGTAGGGTCATTTTCTCATTGACTACTATGTATTGGACTTCTTTCTGCAACCAATGGACTTCTGCACTGGCCTCACTTTTCAGACCTGGAGGCTATGTCCACTCCTTTACAGTCTGTGGGGGGGATGAAATGAAATATTCACTTTGCTGTGTAATTTCCCTCATTGTTCCATATGGCATTTTAACCACTGTGAAATTACAGGATATGGTCTGCAATAGAAATGGACACTAAGCAGGACAAGACAAAAAAGGAAATCCAAAAGGATCATCATGGGGAGGGGCGAAGGGAGAGACATGAGGCACAGATACTCCAGGAGGTGAAGGAATTGAGTCAAAATTATACTCTGCATTCTCAGAGTAATAACTCTGTTAAACCCGAACACACACACGACATACTGATATCCCTCAGTGTGACTGCACTTCCTGGGTATATATCATTACCTCCAATGTCCATGACAAATAAACATCCATAAATCAATCATAAATCTTGAAAATCAACCATGGGTACACTGCAAGCAGGAGCTGCTAATAGATCATTCAGCATATTTTTAATGAGAACAATTTTGCCAAAATGGGGTCTTGCTCTCCTTATGGCTTTGTTTTTTTCTGGCGTCATATTTGTTCCCAAACAGGCCTACATGTTGATGGTAGCCAATAATTGTATAATAAAGATCCACAACGTGTCAGCTCCCCGAAAGCCACAACATCTTGATCGCTCCCTGGTGGCTGGCTGCAGTATAGGTCATAAACCCTGTCCCATACATGTTAGCTGAAGGGATAAAAAATTACAACTACATGTCAATTACATTTTCTAAAGATGGTTTCTGTCATTTTAGGTGCTGGTAGTTCTTATTATAGTTGTTATGTTCAAGTGTTCATTTTTCTGATAAGATTGGTTTTAAATAGTTATTTATAAAGGGGGTGTGACACCATGACTGACAACTGTGTGTGTAAGTTGGTGTCCTTGTGATCAATGGCACTGCTCGTGACTGGGTTGGATGGGTTTTGGGGCGTAAAATTGATACCATGGCTCCACTCCCAATTGCTGATGCACAGACTCTGACTCCAAATGATGTCACCAGTGCAAGATAACTGTGGCCGTATCTGGGATATTTTGGTTTCTTTTTGTACAGTGGGAGGAAGTGGAGACACATCATCCATCTTTATTTACAGTCTATGGTGTTAGCATCTATCAGATTAGCAAAAACATTTGACTTCCTCCATTTTCACACAAAAGTCAAACTTCACACTGAGCTGATAAAAAACAAAAGAGACAAAAGTAGGACAAGCAGCTTTTCCCACAGGAAAAGCTCAGAGATCCACTTTAAAGTACAAGGAGGTCAGCCCAGATGGGATTTAAATTAATGTAAAGTAGTTTGTGGTAATTTAATTGGACAAAACTTTTTTTCAACATTTATTCTCAAGATTGCAAATATGCACCATGGAAGCACTATAGTCTTTAAGCTTTTGGAGAATCTGATGTAATGACCAAATATACCAAATATATTGTGTATATTAGGGGGCGTGATCCCCAACCTCCTGCGCCGATTACATGCTTGAACAGAGCTTAAAGGGGAGTGATTGTTGGACATAATATTTGTGGCCAACACGTCTTCAGATGAATGCTAATGTTGCTGGATGTGTAAATAGGCAATTGTTTGCTCACACTCAATGTCAGTGCTGTGTTTACAGCTTGTTCCACTGCCCCCAAATGGCCATAAATAAAATTAATTAATAATGCAGCTTTAAATACTTCACTCGACTAACAAAAGGCACATTTTTCATAATGACATTTGTATTACTCAATCAGGGCTTTCCTGTTACTCACTGAAATCATAAATCCAAAAGCCTTGGCTGATAAAGTCATAATTCTGTTTTTTCTATGGAAGTAAAAACAAAACACAAATCCGCCAAGATTAAAGAATCTCAGCATGATTATGACTGAGAGTGTTAGCACAAATTTTTCATGCACAGAATGGAAGGCATGGATTGATTGTCAATGCTTGTATATACGTTGATATATTCAGCTATAAAATACCAGTAGTGGAAGAGGTACTCAGATCAGATAACTTTAGTAAAAATACCCTATTACAAGTACAAGTCCTGTGTTTAAAACCCTACTTAAGGAAAAGTACTTATTATCAGCTGAATTCAAGTATTCAAAGCAGAAAATAGGCCCCTAAATGTGTGAGCAGCATTTTACTGTTGGAGTTAGGCCCCACACAGAGTCACAAGATAAATCAGAGGGGTCATGAGATCATCAATGGATAAGAGCAGAGAGAAAACACAGTTCTGCTTCCTAAATTTGAATTCTTTTTCCAGAGTTTTCTCTAATCTTTGCTTTATGGAGAAGTTTTGGATGATTTGCTGTCTTTGGGCCTCAGTTAATCAGATGAAACAATGTGAAAGGTTTGGAGAGATAATCGCTTTCTGGTGGAACTGCAAATAGCTCAAAAACATCTCAAACAGGACATGGGGAGCCAACTAAATACTGCTTTAATGGCTCACACTGAACCACTGGGAACCACTACTTATTGTCTTATATTAAGTGATCATATGTTTAAGTAAATTTTTTATCTTTAAAGTACAGTAACTAAAGCTGTCATTCACCCATTCACACACACTCAAACACTAATAGCAAAGGCTAACATACAAAGGTGCCCCTGTTACTTGATTATACATTCACTTGCACTCGTATTTCAATGGCACTTCAGGAGCAATTTGACACCCCAGGATACTTCAAAATACAGACTGGTGGGGCAGACGACCACCTCTGCCTCCTGAGCCACAGCCGCCCCACAACTAAAAGGGATCTTACTCTTTCAGAAAAGGTCTATCCCCGTAGGGATCCTTTCCATAATGTTGTCAGACACTTAGAATAATAATCTGAGCCTGTCATATAATGTAAATACTTACATTCCACCACTGTAAAATACACAGGATACAATTTGACCAATCAAACAACCATCTAAAAAGCAATTTAAAGTAATGCCAGTGTGGACAGACTAGTTACAAATATGATTATAATAATCAGATGAATCCATTTCTGTCTCCTCACCTTGAGTCCCAGGCTGAGCTCGCAGAGAGAGCGTCTGATCTCCTGTGTGAGGAGATTCATGCGCTCACACTCCTGCAGCGCCACCACCTGGTAGGGAGTCCTCTCCTCCGCCTTCCCCAGCAGCTCGGCCATGTTGAACTCCTCCGGGAGCTTCTCCATGATCTCCTCCAGCATTGTGCGGACCTGATGGTGTGTGAGGGAACAAATAAGTGTGTCACTGTGCAAGTGAATTATAGTGTCATTCGACTTACAGTTACAATTAAAGATACTCAGGAGTAAAAACACAAAATGGGAGAATATACACTTTGAAATCAAAGACTCACGAGAGATTGGGGTTATCTGTGTCAGATAAACTCAGTAGTGCCAACACTGACAGCCTGAGAAAGTGTTACAGTTTCAAATAGACAGTTCCATAAATATTCATGAAGATATATTTTGCAACGCAGCTCTTTGTTTTCAATAACAGTCTAATCCCTCCAGAAAATCAATGCTCACATCATATTTTTGTGGGTAAGTGATGAAAGCTAATGCCCGTGTCAACACTTTCCCAAGGCAACCAGCATTAGCGATCAATCAACGGATTAGGTGCCGAACAAAGGATATGAGGTCATCATATCTATGGATTTTTCAGTTCAAATATCTGATCTGGGTTTGGCAGCTACTGAGCACACTGAATACAAAGTGAGCCTCCTTGGTAAGCTGCGCATGGCTGTCATCTGTTAAGACAGGAGAATCAAGGCTTCTGAGCCAGAAAGGTCACACATCATAATACATGGAGAAACAAACACACACAAACAACACAAAACATACAGTGGTAGAGATGGCTGATACTAAAGGGGTGTTTGATAAAGTCATATTTCTAGTTAAACTAGGCTTAGTAAATCAGGCTTATGTATTTCATAAAGGATGTTTAAGTTGAGGTTTGATCTAACTTACCATGGAAGCTTACTGGGAAAAGCCTGTTTTGAGTAAGCCTAACAAACTGAAGTGAGTTTGTATCTTTCAAAATGTGCCCTTCCTCATGTTTTGTGTCTTAGTGACTGATGGGAACAACAATTTTTGCAGCTGGTCCAGCATAGAGCAAGCACGGCTGCAGCCAGGAGCAGCAAAACAGGCTGCAATCTTTGGGCATGCTCACATTGTCGATTTCCGTTCATTAAAAGTACCTGCTTTTGCCACTGACAGGCTCAGAATATAATTTTAAGTGTCTGACAACATAGTGGGAAGGATCCCTACAGCAATAGATGTTTTTGTTACAGAGTAAAATCTTTTTGTTTGATAAGAAACAGCCCTGAAATCACTATCCCCAAAGCCACCAGGCTCCTATAAAATACAAATAATTCTATCACTGTAAAACACACTTTATTCAAAGTCGTCAGAAACAAAATAAAAAACAAAACCCATCTTGGTTCGTCTTTTCAGTCTTCCAACAATCACCAACTCCGGTTTGGTTGAAATAAACCTTTAATTCAACACATTAGATGTGAAATATGCTGACTCTGTGCACGCTAAAATTACTGTTTGTTTAAATGGAGGCTGGTGGGTTTGGGGATAGTGATTTAGGGGCTGTTTCAGGTTAAAAGGATCTTGCTCTTTATCATAAAGGTCTGTCTCTGTAGGGATTATATAATGTTTTCCATAAAGCTGTAGCCTTCTCGCACAATACAGGACCAATTTAAAAAGTTGTTGTTCTCATAAGTCAGTTAGACACAAAACATAGGAAAAGACTGTTCAGGTTCAAAACTATCAAAGTCACCCTTTCAAAGTGATCTCATGAGACCAGCTCAAGTCTGGTTAAAGAACTGATTGGTCATAAGTTCCAAATACAGATGAAACTGCAGTGTTCACAGCTACAGAGCTGCACATTTTTAAAGTATAACTTAGATTTATAAAACAAACATCAACCAATCCACTGCAACTGAAGCAAAAGAGAGTCAAGATGAACTCAACTCAACTGAACTCTCTGTTAGTGCAGCTTGTTGCAGCACATAATTGGCTTTTTACAATGGAAATTCAGTAGTATTCATTCAGCAGGGGATTTTTGTGTAAACAACACTTTTGCCAATCTTAAGCAGCTCCAGGAAAAGTACAACATACCTTCATCCAGCATCTTCAGGTATCTACAAGCAGGAATTTATATCAAACAACACTTTACCGACTTTCCCACTTCAGATTAGTATAAACTGGATCTTCGCCTAGGACCCCTTTTCAACAGTCGTGGGCTGGTTTGGCTTGGCTTTGCCGTCAGCCCAGCACAGCAGGAATTTGCATTTCCATTACAGTAGGGCTATCCACTTGAGGGTGTATCTTTAACTGATGAAGGCTTGTCTTAAGTGACGACTTTTAATAGCAAGGGGCTGATCTGTGGCTACAGTCCCCTGTTATGTTTTGTTTTTTTTTCATCACACAGCAGGGCAGGTAAAAGAAGTTTACCTGCTGGAGCTGAACTGTTTGCAGAGGTGCAATAAAAGCTTGTTGTCTGCAGCTCCTCATCTAACATCTCACTGTGGCTGTTTCTCCTCCCTGCAGTATTATTAAACTTGTCTCTCCTGAACAAAGTTCCACTAATTCATTGATAAACACATTTCATTTCCTATGAATTATTCACAATAAAAGTTATTTTGTAATGTAAAAACTTCTATTGTGAAGCAGCATAAGAAGGAAATGTCGAGTCTTCGAGCAGCAACTTCACACATTTCTAAAGAGGCTTATAGCGAACATGAAAGAGTAAAATAAAGCAGATACCTAAAGAAAAAACAGGCTGCAGGAGAGAAACTAAACTCTAAACCACAGAGTTTCAGTTAGAAGCTACAAAAGTACAGAGAGCTGAATACACAGACTTTTAAAAACGCCTTTCTCTCTGGTCTCCTGTAGACAGAGGTGAGTAGAGTCTTGCAACACACACGCTTGTCTCAATGGGAGAAGCGGGGTCACTGGGGGTTGGCTGCCGTTGGTGAGACTGTCACCCCTACCCACTTGAGGGCAGGCGGCCTGGCTTTTGGACCCACTCCAGAGAAGGTTCATCTCCAACGCAGCTCAGCGTGGCACAGTGCTTTTTAACTGATAATGGAAACGCTAATCAGCACAGCATGGCTTGAGTCAAGGCAGTCAAAAGTGACAGTGGAAAAGGTCTATAAATGACACAAACTTTCATAAAAGATAAATTTTAAAGCCTGAACTCTCCCTCCACAGAAACCATCAAACAAGCCTGGGAAAAAGAACTGGGTGGGAAGATTTCTAAAGACATCTGGGATGACAACCTACATTATGTACACACATGTTCTATAAATGTCAGATAATGCTTAATTCAATTTAAGGTGCTGCATAGGCTGCACTGCTCAACGAGTAAACTCCACAGCATTTTTCCTGAGGTATCATCACAGTGTGAGAAGTGTAATTCTGCAGAGGGCACCTTGTTACATAGTTTGGCCTGCTGTTCGAAGCTGACCAAATACTGGGAAGACATTTTCAGCATCTTTTTCAAAGTGGTTGGTCTGACATTGCATCCTGACCCCAAGCTGATCAGCCTTGGCACAACAGAGGCAGTGAACACATTAAGGGAGCCTAAGAGACAATTTATTGCCGATGGCCTAAAAACTGCAGAGACAGTTCTTCTCCAGCACTGGAAAATACTGGAAACTCCCTCAGTGTGGCAGTGGAGAGAATCAGGTTTGCTCTGATGAACAAGTTGGATGATTTTAAAAAGATCTGGGCCTCCTCCATTGCCTTATATCACTGCCTTTCCATGAACAGGGAAATTAGCTGTACCCGGCTGCTGACATGTTTATTTCTACTGTAAAGTTGGGCATTTCAGCACAGGGGTCTGTGAGAATTGACTCGCTCTTGGAACCAGCCTGCAGTGTAAACAGATGATGATGACCACTGTGAGTGGAGTGTAATGCCAGTACAGTAATGCTGAGAAGCACTAACAGGGGCTAAACCTAAGGAAATGTTGTTGAAATGTAACCTTAAGGCTGATTTATAGTTGTGTGTATGCTGTAGTCTATGCAAGTGGCCTTTGCCTTTGTGAGCATTTATACTGTGGTGGTGTGTATTTGTCACTCTGCAGTTACAATGCCAAAATGCCCGTTGGTGGTGGGGTTTCTATGCCACTGTGTTGAGCTCTGTGACGTGCTACAAGTTTGATTAATTCAAAAGAACATGGCTTAATGGCAACAATATCAAACACAAGTACAAAGTTTTGCTCCATTAAAACTTACAAGGTTCATGGACAAAAGACTTGTCTTTAACTAGACACATTTTCCCCACAAATACAACTTGCAAATGTTATTAGCATAACCCCAAGACATTTTACATTGCATAAATTTTAGCCTAGCTGCTAGCATAGTTTTCCCTCTACTCATATGAAGTCAGGATAAATCACACACAAGACTCAAAATGCTATTTCTGGGGGGTTTATTGTCTTCAAAAATTATTATTTTCATCTGTGACATAAGAGTCAATGAAAACTTTCTTTCCACTGAGGGAAAAAATAAACAGGAGGTCTGCGTTGCTGCAATGTGTAGCTACATTCCTGGGGAGGTGTGTGTCAGGCTATGGCATAGGGTACATGTCTATGTAAAGCCTATGCTGTAGATACGGTGTTAATTCAACACAGATGTATAAATCCTGTTTTATTAGTAGTAAGTTACACTGGTTTCGCACTGATTTAAATGCAATCATTAGGATTAATAGTGTTCTAATTCATACTTTAGAACCACCTCATCATTCATCATTTAAGCGTAAGAGAAATCAGGCTGATGGTAAGAAAAGTAAAAGAAAGCCTGTAACACTACTCACAGTTTGCCTCTTGTTTCAAGCAACAGTAAGCATAAATGACTTTTTAACAAAGCTAACACTCAGACAACCAAGACCCTTATTTACGATATTAAAAAAGTGACACTTGCTCCATTGAGGGAGTGCGCAAGGCTGCACTCTCTCTGACAGAATATTTGTTTGAGTTTTTACACTCAAATAAGCTTTATTTCAGAGCAGTACTGGACCAGAAAATGCCACCCCTGTAAAAATCACCCTGGGTGCTGTCAGAGCCCCCAAACAGTTGGTCTGCAATTTATTTCCAATTCAGTGTGCAGCAGCTACAGAGAATGTCACCTGTTGTCATCATGCATTTAAGATTTGGTGCTCTCGCCTAGAGTTTAGTGAGACAGTTGGCTTTGTGAAAGGCTGTGGTTTACATATCTGCACAGGGTGTCTCCCATGTATGAGGGTTTGACTTTTCAAGACTGAATATCACATCAGAATCAATACTTGAGCCCCCTAAACCTCACTGACAAGCTAGTGGGTCTGTCATAACAAATTCATGCTGTGCAGCCAAACATTACTCAAACCCGCAGAACTCAACTTTAAAATATGAAACACCAAAGTTTCTTAATGTACCAAACATGTTAAACTGAATTTTGGAAAAATGTGTATATAATGATGTACAAGACATCTAGGATGTTTCTAGTTGAAGGAATGATGAGTGTGAATAATTTAAATAAATAAGTGATTGAGTCAAGTTAAGTTAAATAAGTTGGTTAAAAATGGTTTTAAAAAGTTAAAAGCAAGCTATTTTCTGATGGATTTCGAAAACAGTGTCAGAGTGATGCTCTGCGCTCTCGCTGGTTTTCAGAAATAGGGACACAGTAAGTGCTCTCACTGCACTGTGCTTCGTCAGCCTATCTGCGTTTTTTCTTCTTTACTTTGCTAGCATAGCCTCTCCTCAGTTGAGCAGGCAGTCAAGGACAGAGCTGAATTTCTGATGTTGATAAATGTTTTTCTGATACACCTCTGCCTTGGAGATTATTTGTCTGTAAGCAATATATGTTGTTCTGTAGCAGTAAGCTTACAGTGGTAGCTTTTCGCAGCTAGCTTATGACAGTAGCTAATTCTTTTCAGCATGTCAGTTAACTTGTAGCTGTTTTGAAGTCAAACTGTGTGTATACAGTGTATTGACAATATATGTTGGCAGAGACTTTATATTCACATGGTGATAGTATCAATGTAATACTTACCTTACTGTCTGTATGAATGTGTCAATGCTTGTATACTGATTTATTTTCTCTGTAATGTTTCAGTTTTACAACAAAAACCACTAAATCAAGACTAAAGTAAAATACAAGAAAGGCAAGCCTTGTGTGTTTATTGGAGGACTTTGAGATATTAACTGGCTGTCAAGCTTCGCACAAGATTATGCGCTGCAAGGGCAGTACAATGAGCCATACAAAAACTTTTTGTTTTGTCACATTTCATATAAAATGGTCACAGACGCCATATTTGATTAACAAAATCAAATTAACAGCGTATAATCTACTTCACTTTCAACTTTATTTTAAGGGGCTTGCTATCGTTTCTTTCAAATACACATTTTCTGCAATATTTACAATAAGAATAAGAACTTAAATCACTTTTTAGCATTTTTTCTTATCCAAAAGAGCCACATGTATGTCTCTGAACTTAGTATTCATAAAATTCCATTCAGATCATATAACTTAAGTGACAATCTGATGTATGTATATATATGTATGTATGTATGTATGTGATACTGTGAGACAGTGTGGAACAAAATGAAAATTTAAATCTGCAGAAATCTAGAAAACATGGGGAAGCTGTATGTTACAGGGTAAAGAAACTTATTTAAAAACTGTGAAGACATTACTTTGGGAACTCTCTGGTACAGAAGCTGAATGCATTCACTTGAGAAAAAAAGTGTCTGCCCAGTTTTTCTGAATTAACGAGATTATTATCTCTGAAAGTTGGATGGAAAAAAGCTCTTGTTTTTCTGAATAAATGACATAATAATCTTGTTAATTCAGAACAACAAGAACAGAATTTTGAGATTTGTGAATGCATTATGCTTTTGTACGTTGGGGCCACTCTAAAGTCCTGAGGGAAATAAGGGTCAAAGTAACCAAACAAATCCAGTGCATAATGATAGAGCACCCCCAGACCATGCAATATTTTGCCAACACTGCCTGAAGTACAAGGTTTTGAATAAGTTATGTCTGAACTGACGATGCATGTATAATCAAGATTTGTTTTTGTCACGGCTAAAAAAGTTTCTGAAACAGGATTCAAATCCTAGAAAAGTATGAGGGAAATAAATGAAAAAGTAATCACACATACCTGAATCTGAGAATAATGAAACCGAAATCACTTCAAGCCTTTCCATGAGAACCTGCATCACACTGATTCAACATATTTCATAAGGCCAAAAATATTTCCCGGTTTGAGTTGTAACCATTAGTCCATTATTCTAATTACCTTTAAAAAATACCTCAAATTAATCTGCAATCTAAATTATTAACAAAATTAATCAGTGTGAGGATTTGCTGCTTTACTTTGCCATATGTGATGGAAAACGTCATATCTTTGGGTTTTGGACCGTTGGTGAGATAAGACAAGACATCTAAATGTCAGCCTGTAGGGAATTATATTGGGAATGTTTCAATATTTTCAGAACTTTATTACAATGTAAACAAAATTTGAAATTTATTTATTGCGAGAATAACTGGCATGTTATTAGAAAATTAATATTATTAGTTACTTGTCTACATAATTGAGTGGGGCTGCTTTTCCTGATTTTCATCAGGCCCCATAGAACAAACTGGGTCAAATCTGGTACAGTACCACATACAATGATATGGTGTCGTATGCTTCCAGCTCTGTGGCAACAGTTATGTTTCAACATTAAAATGCCTTTGTGCACAAAGCCAGATAATTATGGACCTTTTACCTCACCTTTTAGATTTACACTTGGTATTAATATGTCTCCATTGTGTACACTGAGATCAGACTGAGATCTGATTGCTCAGCCCAGCTCAACTCAAACAACCAAATGGTTGTAACTCTTTTCCATCATTTGCTTAGCCATTGCTTCATGAATGGCTCATTTGCTACATAAATTGCAATTGTGATTACAGTATAATAAATAAATGATATCATGAGGGTTCTTGCTTGATTAGGAAGGAAAATGCAGAGAATAATGAAAGTTTTGAAGTGTTTTCCCAACGCAAAACATACAAATATGAAGTAGCATAAAATTACAAAACCTGAAGTTTTTATAATGCTGTTTTACAAATAATATTTTCAAATACATAAAAGTTTTTCCTTTTTTGAAAATAAAGGTATTTCGGCAAAGTGCAAATACAGTGACATTATTGTAAACCTTCAGGTCTTTCTACGGGTATTTTTGTAAACCTATTAAGTAGTACTTAATACAAAAAACAAAAAGACTGTACAGCACTGTAAAAAAGAATAAAGGCATTTCTGCAAAGTACAAATAGTTTGTTAAGGAGTCCACGATTTCCCTGTGTCTCTTTCAGGTCTTGTCGAATGGCATGACACTTGCAAATGTATGCGTAATTGTGCTTTGTTGTTGTTTTATGAGGCTCTGGCAACTTTCAGTTGTCTCTTTTTCTTTAACGTTTATCGGCTCTCTCGCATGCACTGTTCGTACTTTTCTATGCGCTGTCTTAAGTGTTGATATAGATTGGTCGTGTTGCCGTGGGACATGGCGACTTTAACTTTGCAAGTTTTACACGGTATGTCTTTCTGTTCAATGTCGCCGTACCTGAATCCAAAGAATCGCCATATAAAAGACATTGCGTTTCTTTTACAGCACTAACTCAGCCTGTTCTTGGTTGTGCTCATGCTCTTCTTCAGCGTTCATGTTGGTCACTGCTGCACGCCAGGTAGTCACGTGACCGTATGTGATGTACACACCAGGATAGCTTGTGGCCGTAATGTCAACAAACTCCACACACTATAGGAGAGGTAGTCACGTTCACAGGCACGCATGTTAACATTTATTTACATTAAATTGCAAATTGCAGCCTTTTATGCAGTTATGTAATCTCAATTCTTCTTCAATCTTCAATTTGGTCACAATTGAACAATTCTGGTCCCTGACCACTTCTGGAGTTAGTTTTGCTGCGTCAATCACAATCTGTCCTCACTGCATTTGGGTGCATTCACTCCTGTACTTTGATGTGGTCAAGCACAATCAGATTTCAATCTCAACATCCAAAATGCATTTTAATGCAAAGGTGTAAAGGGGTCAAATAATTTTTTTCCAGCTTGGTGTGGAGGAACTTGACTTGCCTGCACAGAGCCCTGACCTCAACCACATTCAACACCTTTGGGATAAACAGGAACATTGAATCCAACAGATTTTAAGTGGGATGTTCAACAATCACCCATGGGTGGTTGCCTGCATACTTTAGACATGTAGTAAACAATAATACAGACCTTTTCCTCACGCGTCGTCCCGCCACCCTCACCGCCACCTCCGTCCCTGGGTTGCATCTCCAGCACTGTGCGAAAAAGCTTCTCGGATGTTTGTGTGAGGAAGCCGATCTCAGCATTGGGATGAAGGCCGTACAGGTAGGGCGACTCAGCAGGTAGGGTTTGGTCAATGTACTAGAGCGGAAGAAATCACAATTGTCACAATTGTGCAGAACTCTTGTATCATCAGAAATCTTTACCCAGATTTATGGATTTTTGATGGAAACTCAGATTTTAAGAAATTTTGAGATTCTGTGAAGCCTGAGACTGTCTGAAATTTCTTTTTCCTGAAAATTAAGACGACATAAATATATTTTTGACGTTAACAGGACAACATTGAAACTAATACTAATTGAGCCCTCAATTAATTTATATTAATAGCATAAAGACTGGCAACTCCTATTACTTCTGGACTAAAAAGTAGCAAAGTCTTTTTTTCTTTCATATGTTTCTTCTAAAGTACTGCTGACAAAGGACAAGAATGGAACCATATAAATGATGAGGCATTTCTGGGTGAGATTCAAACACTCAGGATCAATTGACAGACTGTTAATGACCATAACAAGGGGAAGGAAATATGGCATTTTCCATCTGCTGGTCCATAATGAATATCAATATGCTTTTAAGTTAGTGCAGATGAAAGTGGAAGCTCAACTGAAAAAGGCTGCTTTTTTGTGGGGCACTTACATTATATAAAAAAGCTCTTCTAATCATAATGTCCTGATGAAAGTTTTGATGGAAAATATATTGGCCTTTAATACAGAAACACTTTGTAGTCGGCTTGTTTGATCTCCTCTTTTTGCTGGCTAACTTTTGCTGATTGCATACACCTGTATATTGTTGAAAGAGGAGTAAAACTGCTGAGTCACCTTCCCTCTTTGTGCCTATCCTATCCTGCTTCTCTCCTAAATATACTGTAAGCTTGTTCTGGATGTTTGTGAGGGAGGCGATGGCCTAACAGACCCCTGGGGACCCCAGGCCTTTACAGCCCCTGTTCTTCAGCCAAATCCCAACTACTCTGCCCTCGGCTTTGCTGTGTGGTGACAGCCAAATGTAAAATGCTCCAGTCCTTCCCACTGGAGCCACTATGACAGCCAGGATGTGCCCGTTGAGCAGCACCCAGACTGGGGGAAAATTAGATACAAGTCGTACACCCCACTCCCTCTGCCGCCTCGGGGAACTCATGGGGGAAATCTGGACTGTCGGCAAGAACACATTTTCTGAACCACTGTTATTCATATAAATGTTGGCAGTTGTCAGTTTTTCTTAAGGGACACCAGTGAAGCTGGTTCCAGCTGTCACAGAATGAAGCTTAAAAAAAAACACTCGAAATTCCAAACTGAAATAACCGCAATATGCTTGGCCTTGCTTATTTATTTATCTCCGAGAATGATACATACCATCTGAGCCTTGATGGTGCGCTGCAGCAATTGCACAACAACCTACCTCATTTATGATTTTACCCTGTCAATCAAGCTTTGTGTTAAATGATAATATAAGACAGCCGAGATGAGGTGAAGCAGGACCCTGATGATGCCTGGAGCTGTCATGACTCATGTCTGAAGTTCTGTAAAGAAAGTTCAACGAGAAGAAGACTCTCCTTTGCAGGAACGCCCTCATATTCCCACAGTTACACACTTAGACACCTGGAAGCTGCCCAATATAACCACAGTCTGACCTGCTGGACACTTAGCAGCTCCTCTCAAGAGGTTGGGGTTAAGGGCCTTGCTCAAGGGCACCTCAGTGGTGGTAATGGGAAAGGGGCAAGCACTGCTTTTTCACTTACCCCACACAGATTTATCCTGCCACTCTGAGGACTGAACCAACGACCTCTCAGTCACAAGCTCTCTTCTCAAGAGCCATATTAATTCTTTTACCTACCAGGGCAGCATGGTGGCTAAGCCTGGATTCAGACTCAGTCCAGTCACACCAGAGAGCATCTAAGCATCTAAGCATAGGCATTTAAATATCCTAGGAACTACAGCTATATTGAATTGCTCTTCATATACACCCCATATATATGTGTATATGTATATATATATATATATATATATATATATGTGTATATGTGTATATATATATATGTGTGTGTGTGTATATATATATATATATATATATATATATATATATATATATATATATATATATATACATATAGATATAGATATAGATATATATATGTGATTGGTTGCTCCTTGTCACGTGACATGCTGTGTGTGCTGCTACATTCCAAAAGTTGAATCTGTTTATCTCCAGGTGCAGCCATCGCGGCCTGAAAAATAGGGAGCTCGGGAACACATGCCTGCAACAACAGCGTTGCTCTGGCGTTTGAGCGTGCCTGCCGCGTGTCCACATAAAAAAACAAAACAAAAAAAAACAAACAATGAATCTGAGGTCGTGAAAAACACGGGATGTGTACGGCCCCTACAGTAATGCTTGACTTCAGAAATACATTAGCAATTTGACTGAATATATAATCAAGTTCCTCTTACTAACTTTTCCAAGAGATTATTAATACATGGTGTAAATACAGTATATGTTTTTAATCAGCGAATGCAGGCAGCTCAGTTTTTATGGAGATGGCTGAGTTGTCATCGACTCTGCTAAAGACGCTAAGATGCTTTTCAAAGCTCCAGAAAAAACTCATTGGATCTTAAGTAAAGAATATTTACAGGTTGGCATTGCTTCTTGCTCAAAGGGGAAGTAGTGTTTGCTACTACATTTGAGGTTCTTTTTGTATAATTTCTGCATAATCTTACTCCTTTTAGCTCTGTTTTGCTCTCCACCAACTCCTGCTCACCAGTTAGCTGCTTACTGTCTGAAGTTTGGTGCTGTGCAGGTGTAAATTGGCTTTAGCAGAGTTGATTCCAGGTGCGGAACTAAATGGGGGTTAATGGGAGCAGTGAGACGCAACCAAAATGATGTTTTTTTTGTCTACATAAATGACAGTTTTATAATAGATTGGTGTTGTTTGTCCTAAGGAATGTTCGGATAGGCTCGCCCACCTAACACAGAGGTACAGTACACACTGTAGCTGCTAGAACAAAATCTAATCTTTACACCATTTTGTGGTGCATCTATATAAATATTTTGTGTGTTCAATGAGTCATCTGGTTCCACTTATTGTGACTTTCATGTCTCCCAACTTTCTCTGTTAGATGACTCCACAAGAGTGTGCCAGTTAGACTTACTGGCAAACTCTTTCCACCCACAGAGCAGCTCCACCTCAGAAAAATATTTATATAACTCAAACTACAATCTGTTATGTCCCAGGGACCCATATGGGAAGAGTTTTATTGTTATTGATTTAGCATTGAATTGTAGAACTCTACACTGTACATGGGGGATAGTGATGGGGAAAAAACTTTTAATTATAGTGATTCAATTTAAGCAATATTAAACCACCATTAAGTTGATGGAGGCCAAATAGGAGCCCCTTGGGGACCCCCCAGTGGCCCCATGGAAATACCTGGTGCCACTGTTATAATCTTCATATTTTCTTTTATTATAACTGTGGGTTTTATTGTATTCATTGCCTGAAATTACAGTTTCAGCCTTCTTTTTCTTTTCTATTCTATCCTTTTGTGCTGGAGTGATTTTAAAGATGTTATGCTCATTTCAGGTTCATACCTATATTTTGGGTTTCTGCTCAACATTTTTTACATGCCCAATGTTCCTCACACTGTCTTTGCTGGAACACCTGTATTCACCCTGCAGCTCCATTTAGCATCTGTTTCTTTGAGAACCCTCTACCAAAAAAGCCTACTCTGCTCTAACTGGTCAGTATTTCCAGGTTTTCTGTATCTTGGCATCTGCAGCCAGGGAAATGACTGTAACGGAGAACAGCAGCACTTTCTAGTAAGAAAAATCGCCAATAAAAGCTTCTAAACACAACCTGACCAACGGTAATTAAGTGTCTCCCTAATGTTAGTATGTAGCTACATGTAGCTAGTCTGGGTAAACCCATACTGCCTTGCAAGCGATTTGGATTTCGCTCTGCAGATCCGCATGAAAAGGTAGACAGATCTTTTTCAAATTCTCCTCCTGAGGTAGGGCTCCAATCAAAAACGGGAGGCGGGCTTAAGACGATGACGACAGTGTAGAGGCACAACGCTGGCAACACCGACATGATTTACCAGACTCCCGGTCGACCGTCAGTCCAATTACTTTTAATCTTTTAGATTAGATTTCTTCTTATCAAAAATGTTGGTCAAGTGGCTGTATATGCCAGCCACTCTCACATTTACTTGGGAGAGCCGGCAAAAATCGCTGGACGCCATTTCACCAGACCCATTTCAAAACAACTACTGCTTCTCGATCTGACTCCTGGACAATAAACTGACTACACATCCTATGAGGCTTTTTGTCGCTCTGCATGGCGTCATCGGGGATCATTGGTCTGATTAGATGTAAGTTTGTCCAATAGTGCACATAGTGTTTGGATCAATGGCCATTTTTCCCGCCTCAAGAACGAGGAAACGAGTGTGCGCTTCCCAGACCAAAGTTCAATCTCAAATGAGATTGATGCAGGTCTGGTGGTAGCCAGGCTAACATGTAGCAGTGCACTCACAGCTTGGGAATGACTGTATATAGTGGCACCTTTTACAATGAAAAATCAGCAGTAAAAGCTTGCAAACAAACTGGACGTGTTCAGCATGAATACAGTCCAAAACTGGAGAGAACTTAACAACATCAGCAACCACGATTACATGTTTCCCTGATGTTAGCATGTAGCTACATGTAGCTGTAGGCCCACAAGCTGACGTCAGCATGTCTCGGAAGTAGAAAAAAAAACCCCATCTAAAACAGACTATTCAGAATGGCCCTGAAGCCTGAGGCTTTTGCTCACAGTCCCCTTTAAATTTACTGTTCATGTAATTATAAGGCTCAGAATTGCCTGATTGGAGGCCGCCTCACCTGGTGGTAGCTGTTGTAGTCCATGTTTCCAGGCAAGGCGAAGCCGGGTGCTAGGAGCAGCTCTCCCTCCATCATCTCAGGCTTGATAAATTCCTCCAGGTAGGTACGACACAGGCGGCGGTCCCAGTCATCCGTGATGTGACCCCCGTACATGATCTCACCAAACAGGTAGCGCAGGTCATCATATGGCACCTGGGAGTTTGAGACAGAGGGAATGCTGCATTGCTGGAAGGTGGCTTGTGGTCTTAAGCTAAGGTCATATGTGTTAAGATTTCCAATTAAGATTACAAACAGAGGGCTTTGTAATCCTTTGCGCAGGAATAAAAGAAAAACAGAAACACATCTACCTTAGGATTGGCCTCCAGGTAGTTGTAGAGGACATTGATAGAAATGGTGAGGTCTCCAGTGTTAAAGGGGTATGATCTGTTCCACCCCTGAGGACCAAACTTCCTCCTCTCTGCCACCACCGCATGGAAGTAGCAAAGGGCAAACAAAATGCTCTTAAATTCATTCTCCCGCGCACACATTTCCAGCGTGTCCTGGAAAACAAAAAAGAGTGATACATATAAAAGACACACACTCACACCTCCTGAACTGTACAGCTGCATTAACTGAGACACATCGGTGTGTTACAGGTAAAAAGTTGTGGCAGGCAGTCCTGTGATCTGTTTTATTTTGTCAAGTCCCCAGCGGTGCGGCGCACTAACAGACAGACAATGAGATGACTAGATGGCAATAAACCCGACAATGAGATTCCCTTTTAATTGTCACAACTTGTCAGGCGCTTTCAGCCTCCAACCGTCTCCTGGGCTCATTATTCCAGACAAGCAAATAAAAAACTGGACGTAAATGGCATTGTAATCTCTGGGGGGAGAGACAGTTAAATAAGCATGCCAATAACCCCTATGGAAATAGGGAGGCTAAATTCTCTTTATTCCAGCATGTGTCATGGTGAGTGCCACGGTGAAGGCCCTTTCACTTCCCCTGCTGCAGTGCCCTGGGGAGCTGACTCCTACAACGCACACGCACATACACACAAGTACAGTGAAGGCTGACTCCCACTCACACACATACACACACACCCTTTCAGAGATTTAGTTAATATTCTGCATGGTACTCCTCTGCTCAACACAGCTGAAAGAGATCCATAGCCTCCCTATTCATGACCTGTGGACTGGAGAGAAACGACACTCAGTCAGACCGCAGAAAGGAGCACACATAAACACACACATACATGCACGTGCACTGAAAAACACACTTCAATAGTTCTACGCGAGTTTGAATAACGAGAAAATTTGACAAATAAATTGAATCGATGAATTTCAGCTAACAAGAAATTGCAAATATATAACAGCTTATTTTGCAACAGTATTATACATGTGTCACCTCAGTAAAAACCTAAGCCATTGTGCCAGACGTTAACTTCAGCCCACCCAGACTCCATTTTACAGGCTTCTGGGGTGGAAATAGGCAGCAGAGCTGTACGCCTCTCCCAGTGAAAAGGTCAAGAGGAAAGAAACTGTCATTTCTCTGGCTTAGCGCTGGCTTTAGCCACGCGGGTGGGCTATTACAGAGAGTTAGCCTAACATTGATTAGCTTTCACTGAGTACACATGACTGGAATATTCCCCCATCGTTACCTCAGTGGACCTTGCTGTGGGTCTGCATAAAGCAGGGCTCACAAGCACGGTGCACTTATCAGGCAGATAGACATCGGCAAAGTAAGGATCGTGGAAATGGACTGGGAGGAAGCCGAGCACTCAGGTAATGGTGCGGAGGAAGATGCATTGGCAGCGAAGCACTGAGGTAATGGTACGGCTTAGATAGAGAGGAGAACTGATAAGGTAGAGAAAAGGGAGAGGCCACTGCAGCGCACTGATCCATTCTAACTATGGAGGCTGTAGAAAGACCCAGGAGCATGACATCGTCTGGCCACTCTCCAATAACAAACACAAAAAGTAGCAGATAGACTCTGTTGTGATCTCAGTCCTCACGTAACGCATCAACGACCCTCTGTGGAATGTATCCACACAAACGTTTGACGTTGGCATGTGCTACATTCACATCTGTCCTCCATGGGTCAGAAGCAATTCCAGGGTGAGAGAAAGGTGACTCCCCACATCTGCTAGCTCCTACATTTCTGCAAATTGGCAACTTGATGAGAAATCTGGAGTGAAAATTGGCATGTGTTAACTCAACTGCCACTCATGGCAAAAAAATGAGTCCTTCAGAGGAAGGCACCATGCATCAAAATCAAGTATCCATCGCCCTCATATATGGAAGATCTCATGAAACGGGTGCTTTAACTGCTTCTAAAATCACTCCTTGGAAAACAGTGCATGTTCTGTTTGTAGTTACTCACTAGTAGGTGTAACTAAAAAGTCAAATTAATGAAATGATAACAGATTTCTTAACTGTCCTTACTTTCAGAGTGTTGTATCAAATCACATTGCCTTTTTCCCCACTGGTTTATGATTAAAAGCCATTTCACACTGAGCATGGATTTTTATCAGGAAACACTGCACAGAAATGTATAAAAATGACTTTTGTTATCCTTTATGAATGCTGGCACACCCCTGCAGAACATTCTTGCTATTGCTAAATATTCAGATGGACCTTGATTTCAGCAGTATTTAAGCCTGTGGAAATATGTTAGACCAATGAAATCCTTTGTTCCAATTGATGTCATACTGCCAGGTCATAGTTAGCTTCCTACCAAAATAGGGAGAAAATTCATTGGGCCTTATTCACTTTAGTATTAACATTATTTTTGACAACAGTGGAACACAGCAACATGGATAATTTGCACTGTACTCAGTCTGCAAAGTTGTCATGCGGTGTGGAAATGTGGAAAATCTGCATGCAAATTTTATGATTCCCTCGCTGCATTTTTGCATCGGACTGATGAGAAATGGCTTTAAGACTGAAAAGATTTCAGCAGCTAACATTCATGTTAAGGACGTAATGATGTCATTTGATGGTGGCTTTAAAACCAAAAGGACCCTTTCAGAGTGTTGTGATTATTTTTGGCCACTAAGTAAATGGTTTTAGTTATTTTCCACCACTGAGGATTTATCATTATCAGATAACCTCCAGGCATGACAACAAACCTCGGGGTGTGTTACCTGGTTGAAGTTGTCTAGGGCCTTGTGCAGGTTGGCGTGCATGCCAGTAGGTGGTTCATTGGTGATCTTGATGGAGTTCTCCAGGATGCCCTGTGGGATGATGTGGCCCTCAGGGGTGGAGGAGGGCTCTGCACTGACAAACACCCTAAAGTTCTCGTGGCTTCCCTCTGCGTGCTGCTCCAGAAGTTTCTCTAAAGTACCCAGCCAGCGGGCAACCAAGTGGATATTCTGCAGGGACCAGGATCAGCAAGTACAGGGTTAATAAGGAAAATTGCACATTATTGGTATAAACGACAGGCTAGTTGTTAGGCAAAATTAATTCCCCTCTGTGAGGGTAGAGAGCCTAATCTACACCCAGATAATGTTTTCTGTTGGATATCTGTGGAAGTCTGGGCTTTAATGGATAACACATAATAGCTTAATAAGGTACTTGATGCTGGAATTGCCCGTATAATTTATGTTTGTAATGACAACTAGCAAAAAAGAGCAATTAAAATGTTGCATATTCTCCTCTCTTCACTGTGACTTTGATGTGGCACCAAATTAAATGGTACATAGCACTTGAAACCTATTTCTAGGATGCTGACATTAAGCGACCGTTCTCCGGCGTAACTTCAGCCTGACTTTTCTGCATATTCATCTCTCAGTGTGGTGCGGGCAGTGGAGCTGACTTGTACTATCACACAAGCATGGATGAGCTCAATTTTCCATCTCAACTGTCCTGACACTTACAGGATATCCTGTGAATGATAAGGAGTCAGCCAAGCCCCCCACATCTCACCATGCAGCACTGCCCATTCCCTAAATCTAATTACAGCACTAATAACTCCAGTCATTAATTCATAAGCCTCTTTACTTTCTCATTTCCCTTTGCTCTCCATATTTAATCTTCCTTATGATGGCTGAAGTTAGCCCTCTTTCCGAACGACGGGACATGACAGGGAGAGGAACGTCAATTTTTTGAGAAAAAAGTTTCACATTCTGTAAGAGAAGTCCGGGAGGAGCTTGGAGCTGAGAAGGGGATAAGTTAGTTTGCCTCTTGATGCCTTGGAGAATAATGAATGGTATACAAATTAAAAGTCTAAATTCAAGCGCTTTTTCATCAAGCCAGTACAACCCTTCCTCTTGGCATGTAAATAATTTGGCAATAAAGAGAGCCAACAGAGGAAGTCAGAGACTGCCTCAGAACTTGTCACTGTAATGAAACCATTCATCCTCTGGCTGCAGGGGAAGAGGAGGGGGAGGAACGGAGAGAGAGAGACAGACCAGCAGGCCGACAGACAAACAAACAAGACAGAGGAGCAGCCACTATTTTATGGCTTTTTAATTAACTTTCAGGTGCAACATTTTTTGTTCCCTCAACGTCTTCTTGATAAGGGCCTTCCAGCCCCTGTGATGACTGCGCTGATACTACATCAAAGAGTCACCTATTTACATAATAATATAAAAGTTGAATCTAAAACCCATTAGAAGACACCACTGGCAAGGTCTTTGATGCATTGCTATCAAACACAACCTGAGGGAAAACACAATGGCACATCGAACTGCCTGTCACGCACACACACACGCTGGCTCATAAACAAGCAAATATAAACATGTGCAGGTGCACGCACACAATATTTCTTTTTCGCACACACAAAAACACATTCGTCAAGGAGCGGCGCTGAGGACAGCTGCACAGCTGGGCTCCCGCGCTGAGGAGGCGGCGGCCCTGCAGTGGAGAAGCAGTCAGACTCCAAACTGACGTAGGAACACAGCAAACAGGACTGAGGGACAAACAGGACTGCCGACACACTGCAGGCACCGACAGCAAGACAGACTGCTGAGTCCTAAATTTAAAAATGTCAGGGATAAATTCACAAATATGCTGGATACAGTTTGAGTTTTGTAGGCTGTGGAGGTTTTTATTTTTAATGGTCGGCTAACTCGCTGTTATACATCGAAATCCTATTTTATAGGAGCCATAAACAAATAAAAAAAAGTTCGCTGTGGTCCATCTGTCAGTATATAAAGGCTAAAATTAGGGTGGCCCTGAGAGAAATAAGAAAACACCTTCACCAATTTGACAACACATGTGCAGTATTTAGACAAAACACTGCAAATAGGGAAGAAACAGCCACATACGAAAAGAGAAATGCACTGCATAGCACAAAACACAATGGAAACTGTCCTCAGGGGGCACTAAAAAGTGATACATGCGATTTAAATTAACCTTGCCTAAGCCTTTTGCTTATTATTAGCCTGCCAATTCAAATAATCCTATGAAATACACACAATAAATTGTGAAACTGGTGTTTAACAGAAGTAGCTCCTTTAAGAATAGCCCTAGTGTGGGCGTAGCAAGAATCTGGTTGAGAGGTAGAGAGGGAGAGAGAAAGTAATGGTGGATGAGCTCAGAGCACACAGGTGTGTAGGTGTTGGTGATCGGAGCAGAAGAGAAATTAGAAACTACTAAGGTGTATTGTGATAAGAGACATCACATCACATGTGCCACTAACAATGACCACAAGCAATTATACTTGCACCAATTTATCTGCAGCACATCAGTATCTGCCGCTACTTGCCTTGTTGTCTGCCATCAGCCTATCAGCAAATAAGACAACATTCACCGATGGCAGGGGCCAATGGTTTTCTGTAGTGTCACACCAATTTTGTGCAGGCTGAAAAGCAGGGCTTGAGACTATTGCGGTCTCAGGGACACTGGAAAATGCGCTCGCGACAAACACAGATCTTCTCCAGGATGCCTTCCGGACTCAAGGACACAGTAAACCACTATCGCTGTGTCAGCGGATGCATCATATTGTTTCCCCGATGATCCCTCATTGTGACAACAAATTTATGTTAAAATCAGCAGGAGGAGAGCAAGTTAACATTAACTTTTATCAGCAGCATGTGGCCACAGCTAACTGCTGACAGAGGTTGTGTAAACTATAAAGTTATGATAATGTGTTTAAATGTAATTATGTAAAATGTAGTTTCTGGCAAAAAAATTTGAATAAATAGTTGTTTGAAAGAGAAATTGGTGATGTTTTCACAGCAACATAAAATAGGTATTAGAGAGGGAATTATATATAGTGAAAAGGCTTTTGAAGCAGTCATTTTCAAATACATTTAATATGTGTAAGAAGGTTATTTAAAAGGTTGTTTCATAAATGTGTATGACTGAATTTGTACTCATTCAAAGGTAGTGTAATGAAGGACTGTGACTTTAAAATAGTTCTGGATTTCCTTATTTCCCTGGCACAAAAGGGGGAATAGATAACAACAAAAATAAAATAAAAACAATGAAAAAAAAAATGTATATTTTTTTTAAATCTTAAGTATTTTTGTATACTACAGCTCCAATTTGTGCCAGATCGACACAGCAGTAATGGAGGAGAATCATAGGGTATCAAGGTATAAGAGTCATCTGCTATATTGGTCAGACATGAAAACATCCCTCCTCAGAAAGCTGAAAGAGGTACATTTGAAGCCTAGTGTAGGCTCAGGCAGAGCACTAACGTCACACTTGCATTAGCTGACTGGCATTAGCCTTTGCACTGATGCTGGACAATTACTGACTCATTTACCAGCTGTGTGGCTATCAGCTGACACTCAAGCCAATGCTGTTTGCTGCTGCAGCTCCCCGTCACAACTCCAACCAACTCCAAGTTATCCATGCTTTTTTTTCCCCCCCGCTGGCATATACTTACTGTCCTGTAATTTCAGATCCATCCACCCCCTTCTGCCCTCATGTGACCCTTTCTTGCCCTTCCCATCACCTGACCTTCCCCGCCCACCTGCTCACCTGTTCCCATTTTCTCTCATCAGCCCTGCAGTAAAGAAACTGGCCCATTTCCATTCATTCCCTGCCAGATTGTCAATTGTGCTTACGTCTTAGATTTTCAGCCCTTTTTTTCTACCTTCCTGACCCCCTGCCTGACCCTTGGACTTAGGCCTGACCCCTTTTAAGAAGAGTTTGCCTGTATTCATCTGCCTGCTTAGTTTTGACTTTTGCCTGTGTTTGACCATGAGTAAACGTGAACTTTTATATAACCTTGTACACTTAGCCATTACACTCCCTCCACCAGCCTGACCCCCTTCTTATGAGATATGTTCCTACTATAGTCAAACGTATGAACTTGTTTTTTGGTTTCCCAGCAGAATCCTTGTTGTTGCTCTGATTCTTTGAAAACTCGCTCAAAGAGCAGAGCCCTTTCCACCAAATCTAAAGGGATACCCTTTTGATATAACTGGACCCTCACTGACTTAATACGACTGTTTTTGTGTAGAGAAACATTGAGGATATCAGTAAGAGAAAACTTAAAAACTGGGATTTACAGTGGGAAAAAATATTCCTGGAACCAGTGGCTCCTCTCATTTTTTCGCAACAAAATTATAAAGAATATAAAATGCTGGTTAATATGATTTATTATTGCACAGCAAGCTAATTCAGGATACATTAATTAATTAAACAGAGCCACAATACTGTTATTCTCAGGGTAGCTGAGGTTGCTCAATGTATTCCTTGCCATCCTTGCGGGTTAAAAAAGGTCACCTCTGCATTAATAGTTAAAACAAATCGTGTCCAACCCTCAGTGTGAGATTTAATAAAATGCATGGCTTATTTAAGTTTTAAAAGAATATTAAAGCGGTCTGGTTCTTCCTTGTGGTGGGTTCAGACTACACCATATTTTTGTCTGTTAAAATTGTCTCTATGTCACACGGTAGAGTCATAAATTCTTGTGGTGACTTAGCAGAGAGATGTGACCAATTGTAGCTTGCGTGATGTCATCAGGAAGGAGGTGCTACAAACCATCTCCTGGAAAACAAAAATTAAATAATGGCATCCAAAGCAGTGTGTATGACAAGCCCCCAGGAACAAGGTTGGGCTTGGAAGCCAATTTGACAGAGGCCAGACTGTATAATTACAACTAGCAGGTCTGCCACATGATGCCATGGTGCCTAAAAAGACTCTTTCCCATAGACTTACATTGTGAAAGAGATGTCTGTAAATCAGTGGATAATTTCTTCGAGGTACATCAACTTCGCAGTGCAAACACTTAAAAACTAATAATTTGATCTTAATTTCATTTATACTCCCTTTATGTACAAAAATAGATGTGTCTGTTTCAAACGTTGCAAACATCCTTGCTCTCATACTTCCATGTGCCAATAGATTTCACTAGAAGACAGAGTTAAAAGTTTCAAACAACAAACGCGGCAACGCTGGAGGAGGTCGTAACATTGTATCTTGAAACATAGACAGCACTGTAGACGGTGGTAGTCTGTGCGGCAATACAACGTTACATCCAGACATGTGGACAGAGAATTCTTTTCACCATATTACCCATTTGTACGGTTCCACCATTATTTAAATTTCTGCGTCATCTACGGTCGTATCTTGCTTGAACTTCACCGTCTCTACGATTGCTGGTGGTAGTGTTCTGTTTCATTCGTATCAGCAAGCTTTCAGAAAACGTGCACAAACACTGATGAAATGATCACAGACTGCGGACAGAAGTCTCCATCTGTCTCCATCTCCATATTGAGTGAAAATGAGCCCTTATACCTACAAGTCGAACTTTAAACAGAGCCTCACCTCACCAAAGCTGTATCCAGTTGTCTTTCTACATCCATGGTTTAAGATACTGGTTGTCTTGTGTTCAGAAAGGCCTAAAAAATGAAGTACCATGATGGCCAAATGGTTACAGCACATGTAGCATAGTCACAATGTTCCTGGTTGCTGATATCTAGTGGTCTGAACCCAGTATTCTAAAGTACTATAAAGAGAGGACATTGAGGGGAAGCATTTTCTGTCAAATTTTCTCTCCTTTCGCTGCTATCTGCACTTCTTTCTGCCAGTGGCTGCAAATGGGGTGGTTTTAGCAGTAAATGTGCAAAGATGCTTGAAAGTTTAGGCCACTTGATTCCCACTGCCTGGCCCATGTGGGATATTCAACTCCAATCTGCCCGATTGATTGCCTCTCCATCTCCGCACCTCTTCCCTCCCAATGGGCTGCTTTCAAAGTTTCTGCATCTCTGTCTCCGAGGCCCATCTGAGCAGGAGCTGCTGTTCTGCAGTATAATTACCCGTCAGCGAGGGGGTACCTGCCATTGACCCAGCCCTCCGCTGATGGAGCCGGGCCTGGCAGCCGGAGAGTAAAGGTGGGCTGTGAGACAAGAGGGGGGGGTGGATAGGTAGGTGGATAGCTGAGATGAGAAGGTGAGGAGGGGAGGGAGAGAAAGCAGGTTGGCGAGAAAGGTGGGAGGACGGGGGATTGATAAGAGTTTGATGTGGTTTGAGAAAATGATAAGACTTAAGTATGAAAGTTATGTAGCGGAATGAGAGGGTGGGAAGAGCAATAGAGAGAGAAGATGGAGCATTATATCAGGAGAAGATACTGTCGTTGAAAAACAGGAGAGAGACGAGAATATGATACTTCCCCTCCCCTCCATTTTCCTCTCCCTCCCCGGCCAGTGCCATGGGGGTGGCTCTCAGCAGGCAGACAGACAGCTGATGATAAAGCGAGTGGGAGGTTTGTTGCCAGGGGGACGAGGCCTTTTTAAGCCTATCGATCGAGATTCTTATGCAAAGGTAATTAAACAACTGCTTGTCTTTGCTATCCTGGGTCTGGAGCAGAGAGTGATGGCGTCCCGATCTCTTCTCTTTTTTTTGAATTTCTACCAGCTGTGTGAATTAAAAGAAAAGGGTGTCCCGCAGTGCCCGGTCTGCGGCTCATATCTGTCGATACTTCCCATTAGAATTCCACCAAGGTTTCCACTTAAAATGCAAACGCCAGCCTTGCCCTCCAGATAAGAGGAGAACAGACACCGCGTAGATATTGTACTGTATAATGCCGCAGCCCTTTTAGTTAGGAAATTTCCGCAGAAAATTAAATTCACTTTTCCGTGCAGACAAACCTGGGAGGAAAGCAAACATCCCATTGAGTGTGTAATAAAAAACAATGTGATAATACATCCCCTTCAAAACATGCACAGATAAGGGAAATGCCACCTAAAACTACTACTGAATGGAAAATCCTTGACACAAAATGAACCCTGTATTCATTTTTGCAAAATGTGTTTTAGATAAACGGTATTTTTATGAGTGTCTGTATGTCAACTTTTATTGCAACCATAATTTTTATGATTTGGCAGCTTTGTGCTTGGTGGATGGGCAATGGACAATTCAGTGAGAGCCAGAATGTTTTAACAATCACACACATCACACAGTCACATTAGTGTTCAAATACCCCTTCAAAAACCTATAATTAGATCCACCCAGTGTGCTCATAAAAAGAATTCAGGTGCTGTGTGGGCTCTCTGTGAATGGTGAATATATGTGGTGAGCTTAAAATACACAGCAGTATTTACTGTGCATAAAATTTCAATGTGATGTTTTTCTCTGTGCCTGTACTGTATATGTATTATACTGTACCTGTAAAATCACCCAGTGGCCGTTCTTAGCTGCTAAATCGAGGGCTTGTTCAGCTATAACCTCCTGGCCCTGACCCAAAGAAACATTGTGGAAGTTCTTGTTGTCAAATGTGTAGCCCAGCCTCTTCCCTGAAAGAAAACACAAAGGAAACATTGCAAACAAAAAACTTCTGTCACTCTGTTGAACTCAAAGGCTCCAAAATGTAGTGTGATATTTTGGAAAATTGCTAATTTAAATGAGAGATGAGAGTTAGCAAGTCGATAAATGTTAATATGCTGTCTATGGGTTTAAGTCAGACATAGCTCGAATGATTAAAAAACAAAAACAAAAAACACACAACTAAGAATCTGGTTTATTTACATTTTGTATCTTGTTAGCTTGCAAGCTCACCACGAATACACACCCAGAAGTCACTTGGATAAAGACAGACAACCTGTCTCCACTTCCACCCACTGAACAAAAAATGAAACTAAAATATCCTGGAAAGTGTGGCTGCCATCTTGTGCAAGGGCGTCATTTAGGCCATAGTCTGCACAGTAGCGAAGGGATAGGGTTCATGTCCTTCACTGCAGCCAGCCACCAGGGGATGATCGAGATATTTTGACTTTACTTTTGGGAAGCTATTATGTCCTCCATCTTTATTATACAGTCTATGGTTTGGATAGTGCACAAAGCAAACAGCTTGATCATGACAAAAGGCCTATTTGGAGTTAGCATGGCTTCAATGTGTAAATTAACTGCTTGCTAGGTAACAGTTAACTGTTTTCTGTTTCGACATGGGTGAAAGTTTAATAGTGCCCCAGGAATGAATCCTACAACCTGGAAAAAGTTGGCATTTTACCACTCCCAGTTCCCTTGTCTTCAAGTCAGTGGGTATTTCAAATGGGTTTTTGGTTAGATGGCTGAAAATAAGTTCTATGGTGAACACAAGCTTAAGAGACTTTCGTGTTTTGTTCTACAACATAAAAAATACATTAGTAAACACCCCACTTGTGAACTCTGAAGCTTCTATATGTTTCTTAAAAAGGAGGTTGCTAACAAGTTGCAAATGTGACTACAGAACGTCATCACGCCAAACATGGCTTTACAGCCTTGCTGTAATGATGACAATTAGTCATGCGACCGTAGTGGAATACATTTACAACCAAACGTTAGCATTTTACTTCTGCCGATTGCATTTCAGTTTCAAGTTGTGTTTATTTGTGAAGGTTATCTTGCTGAACAAAATGTGTGAGTGTCATGAATGTTTGTTTGCCACAGAGTTTATTTTCTGCAACTATCCAAAATCCAATGGAAATTTTTTTTGACAAAGAAACCAAGGTGACACTGACGCCTACAAAAAACCGTCATTCATGCAGAACTCTGTGCATTCACTGAAGATGAAAAATAGCATTTTTTTAATAAATTAACTAGATATTTTTTTTCTCAGAATTATGAGAAAAGCTTTCATGGTAAAAAAAATCGACTCCTGTTTTATGAATTAACAAGATTGCAGGCTAATATCTTGTTGATTAAGAAAATCAGGGGAAAATGAGGCAAATATTTTTTCTCATGAAAATTTTTCTCATAATTCTGACAATGATCTCATTAATTCAGAAAAAAACACAAGAGCAGAAGTGTTTCCTCAAGTGAATGTATTATGCTTGTTAACATTAAAGCTTTGGAGTTGTTGTTCAGAACTACACTAGCAGCTTTCACCTACTTCTGGTGTCTGTGCTGAGGTTGGCTTAACATTTGGCAACTGAAATTGGTCAGTACATTCACAGACCAATGTTTAACACAGGATCCCCAAGCTTTACTAAGCTGCTGCTTATCATCAGCTTTCTGGCCAAGCCAGTGGCACTAGCATGATATACCATATTTTCAGGTTCAAAGTCCAGTAAAAGACCATGAAAGCCACAGAGGGGATCATTATGAGCTAATTCTGTGGCAGACAGTTGACTGCTGAGCGATTAACCCCATACACAGTGCTTATATAAGCATAGCTTTGTAGGGAACCTAACAAACCAGCAACATACCCAACTACTGAACTGAACACAGACACAACCATATCACCATGGGGATATGAGTGGTGATGCAATTTCCTACTTGAGTACGTAACGATGTCCGTTTGATGTAGGAAAAAAAGGAATGGGCTACATACTAAAAGTATATTGAACACATGGTGATAATAATCTTCCCATCTAATTCTCACTAAGAAATTGAATAAGCAAATTTCACCAAAAGTCATTGTATGTGTTCATTGTCAAATCAGCATACAGACAATGACTCAGCCTTCCTTGCCTACCTTAGGTTGGCCCACTGAGATTTAACTCAAACAATACAATTATTTCTGTCTGTTCCATTAAAACTCCGACCTGAAACCAGGCAGATAGTGAGGTTTTGTCTCAGGGATATTAGTCCCCTGCAGAGCATACAAAATCACATCATCTATCTAATGAAAATCTAATTGAAGCCTAATACCAATGAGAAACCCAATAGTCACAGCTATAATGGAAAAGCACCTCTTTGTGGTTCAGTGTAATGTGGCTGCAGCTCCTCATCTTCACTGCGCTCTCTCTACAGCAGCAGTGATTGGTTACTTTTAGCTTTGATGTGATTGACTATGGGTGTTGATAATCCATAATCACACCCCTTACAGGCAGTTCCAGTGGGAGTGCTCCCTCTTATCATATTAGGAGAGGATGGTGGAATTCACTTGGGCCGAAGGTCTATCTATGGCTGATTTAACCACCTGCTGCTGACTGGGATCTGAATCTTTGTGAAAATGAGGCATCTAAAATACCAGCAATGAGGCATCTAAAATACTAGCAAGCACTGGTAGGCCACTGGTAGGATAATAACAGATGTCTATAACCATCACGTTGAAGTGAATCTATGGTATGGATCAATTTAATTAAAGGGACAGTTCAACCCCAAATCAAAAATATATAGTTTACTCTTACCTGTACTGCTTTTTATCAGTCTACATTGTTTTGGTGTGAGATGCTGAGTGTTGGAGATAATAGCTGTAGAGATGTCTGCCTATAATGGAACTACATGGCATTCAGCTTGTGGTGCTCAAAGCACCAAAAGATACAACTGAAAAACTCAACAGTATTGTCTCTTTCCAGGAATTGTGATCTAGTTACTCAAGATAATCCACAGACCTTGTGAGCAGTTTCATGTAGGAACTATTTTCTGTCTACCAAACTACACCAACCATTTCGCTGTGCAGAAGGAAGTGCGTATCTACTCACAGACAAGAGACTCATGCTTGTGACAGTGTGAAATGTAAATATTAATGGTGTCCTCCTCGGCTGAGGTGTAATGTTAGCTAGCTTAGTGGTGCTAAGTGAGCTAGCAGTAGATGCATGCTCCCCTCTGTGCAGTGATACGGTTGACAGGTGTAGTTCGGCAGAAAGAAAGTAGTTCCTACATGAAACAGCTCACAATAAGGTCTGTGGATTATCTTGAGTAACCTGGTCATGATTTCTAGAAAGAGACATTGCTGTAGTGTTTTTCAAAAGTCGATATTTATATATCTGCATCTCACACCAAAACAATCTGCATTGATAATTAGCACTACAGGTAAGAAGAAAAATATGCAGTTCTGATTTGGGGTTGAACTGTCCATTTAGAAAGGACTCTCATGCAGAAACAGAAATTGAAGAAAGTCAAATCAGACAAAAACAGTAAAATTAGTCACAATGAATTACCTGAATGCATAATACTTATATCTGAAAATGTATAGGGACTCTGGAGACATTGTGGAAATCTCTGTTTCAGTAAATGATACAATCTGAGCAATCTGAATATTTCATAGAGCTGACTTCAAATACCCACAGACTGAATTATTTGGCAGCAGATTCAGAAGTGTCAGGCTGTGATGGTGCCCCGTTCCAGTCAGTACATAAGCTTTCAGCATATTTGTGGTCAAAAATCAAAACAGTGTGTCCTGCCACTATCCGCATTATTCATACAGGGTTGTAAAGTAACTCTTAAACCAATGACATTTACTTTCTACTGCCCCTAATACACCAGTGGTGTTGTCTCATATATTTGTGACCTTTAGTATAATCCCTTCAATCTACCCAGAGCCTGTTGTGCATTGGCACTGATGGATGATATCACGGCAGACACACAGCAGATGTGTTTGGATGACTACCATTCTGACTAATAATTCTATGCAGTAGAAATCAAAGTGGAAATCATGCATGCAGGTATGCCTGCACTTGACTTTAATAGGCTATTCCATGAAAATCATGCATGTTCCCACGACATATAGAAATGACAGATAAATTGGCAATATGCATGCTTTCATAAAACTCCAGAACACATTCAGAGGCTGAATTTTACGGCTTATTAAACATAAAACAAGGAAGAGTATTACCATGTTTCTCCACATCCTTCAAAGGGTCAACTCCAGGAGAGAGGATGAAGAACATGGGCGTAGCTGGGCCCGACTCTTCAAAGGAGACGGCGAAGTCCAGTGATCTGCCAATCACATACTTGCTCCCCAGTTTCTCCTCTACAAAGTCTCTGCGGGGAGAATATGACTCAGTTCTCCTCAACACTTTTTTATTATCTTTGACCGACAAGCTGAATAACTTGAAGAGTGGGAATCTTCTGTAGGACAGTGTATTAGATAGACAGCTGCTTATAGAAAAAAAAATATTAACTCTAGTCACGACTGTGTTGTCAGTGGCTCTTTTCAACCTCGCTGGATTAAATCCTTTAGCCTTTAAACATGATTTTCTCACTCTGACCAAACTATACACTCTTAAATAAATAGACATTGTATATTTTCTATATATAAATCCTTGCTGACATATTATTTGAAGATACAAAGCTCACATAAATTATATGTTGATGGACAATTCAAAATAACAGCAATTTAAAACTTCATTCCAAATGCTTTAATGATGTTGCCAGCTTAAACTGTTGTTGTTGACAGCTATTTCAATAAATAGCTCAAATTATGTATGAGTCATTTCACAAATAAACTGGTAAATTACACAGAGGTCTGACTTCTAACTGGGCCAGCTGCATCCACCTGTGAATCCACCAGTGCAAACTAGTTCTTTTCCAGCATAACCCAGCCCAAAGTCCAATTAACCAACTCTCAACCAACTCCTGAAGGAAAATATCTGTCTCCTTGGCTGCTAAGTGCTTGACTGTGCTCACCAGCTAGTCTTCAACTGTGTCTGCCTACTGTTTGCTCCTGAGCACATAGTATATAGTAGGTTGCATAGAGCATTTTAGTTGAACAGCTTTCTGTACAGGGCTGATGAGAGCCATAAGAGTGAACCAAAGCAGTAAAACTGAGGGTTAAGAAACCAAAACAGTAAGCTGAAAGATGCCTCACGGTGTTGAGAGCTGAGAGGAACAGCATACTGTGGTGATTATTTTTGTGGGTTTGTCTCAGAAAACCCTTTTACAGCTGATGTAAACAAAAGTATGTGCATGCATATTGGCAATGAAGGTGGCGTTTTGCCCTGGTCATCCAGAAGAGTCAGCAGATTTTAAACATTGACCTGAGACTGTTAACAGCATCAGAATGAGCAAGAGGTGTTTTAGTTGAATGAATGCATAAGTTACTATGCGCAACCACGGACGCATTCAGCTGAAAGTCACCCGGTAACACAGTCACTCATTAAACCAAAACCACTGTGGTGACTATGGCTGTTAAATGTGTTGCCTATCACTGAACTGAGGACATGATCAGAATTCTTGTGCCACAGAAAACAAAAGCCAAATTTCTGTTTGCATGACCCTGTATCATCAAGCTTTGAGCTATGCTAGCTCGCAAGCCAAAACACTGATTACTAGGCTGTAATGTGAATTAATTATAACACAAGTCTCATACTGTGATAGTGGTCTTGTGCCCTTGTCTTTGGTAGGGGAAGATTTCTGATCTCAAGACACTAAACACTGAGCCTATGTCATAGTATTTGATGCTCTGTACAAGACCCCACCACTTATAAGCTTGTGATTTTGTGCTGGTGTTCACTCAAAGTTTCTCCACCAAATACATGCATATATCTGACCAATTAATATTTGCCATTTTTTATAAATGGTGACAGTTTCCAGATCTGTGGGCAGAAGTACAAGTGGACAATCTTTGGTCGTTGATGTTCTTACTGTACATAGCTTGACAAGTTATTGCACTCTGCCAGCACTTCAGTTGTCCCTATTGCGTTTGCACCCTTATGTACATCATTGTTCACAAAATGTTATTTGTTCCAACAAACAATTTGATTAGTGCAGTTTTAGTATTTGTTTTCCACCTGTTAAAATATTGAGTAAAATATAAAGAATAGGATCGTGACATCAGCAGTACTGAGCAACACAAAGCATTGTGGAACTTTAGGGCAAGGCAGCAAAGGTAGAGACTGACTACTATCAGACAATGCAGTTGAGTTTATATCTTATCCAGCTTAAAAACACGGTGGAATGTTGAACGTCTGCTGCATTAAAAACTGCTATAACTGTTCTCCACCTGACCCGTTAACATATGAGTTAATCAATGACCTGAACCTTAAGTGTGAACCCGCAAACCAAAGCTGAAAGAATCCTGTAATGACCATCACTGACAAACTTGCTGTTGGTAAAAATGAATGTCATTTACAGTAAATATCAAAAAATAAAACATGTGTTTTCTCAAAAAAGTATAACACACGAAGACAGCAAGTACTCACCTGTCACCCGTCAAGTGATTTAGTCTAAGTATGATCTCCAGCACACAGCTGATGTCTGACATTGTTTGTTTGCATGAGCGCACAGTTGACAGGTACATGGTTTGTTTACATGACGTTACACAAGTGCATATTTAACGGATTTAGAGTGGACAGAGAGGCACTTGCTGGCTGTTAGGACACAGTGTTAGGCCTACATATTTGCAGAGGGAAATATTTATACTGGACATTTTGACTGGAGAGATTTAAATATGTCAGACTTTAACAAATTTTCCTGCTGAAAAGTTCAATAATGAAAAAGCCTGAGCACAGCAATGCTAATGATAAAACTGCTTACTGTGTGAGATAGACACAGAGAAAGACAGAGAGAGAGAAAGGGGAGTGGGACGTAAAGTTGTATTATTGCATGTCTCTTAATATGTTCAGGACACTACTTGGTCAGCTTTATGACCTGCCTGCTCATAACCTGCAATATTTTTTAAGAAGCTTACTCGAACCACTGGATGGCATCACTTGTTTGTACGGATCAGGGCCGTTTACTTACTTTAATTTTGCAAAGTTGCTCTACTTTGCTTCCTTGTTCAGCTTCTCTCTCATGGAATGTTGCATTTGCTCTTTGACCAGTCCATTCTTGTTTTTTGTCTCCGTTAAAGAAGTGTGTCCTAAGTATGGATGCTACTACCCAGAATGAAATGCGCCATGACATTATTGCCTATTCTCTATATGGGTAGCTCCAGGCATTGCTTTATGTATCTCTTTACTGTGTTTTTATATTAAGATACGATATCCAAGTAGAGATTGCATGTTAATACCAGGAGAAAATGGAATCTACGTTTGATACAATGACGTTCCTAGACAGAGGGTGGGGGGCTAATAATGAGGCTCATCAATTGTACTTACAAAGCTGTGTAATTGCACTACTTCTAAGCAACAGACGACAACAGTAGCAGCAGTGAGCACAGGTGCCCTGTCGACTCAAACTATAAGCCAAAGGTTAAGCTGTTTAACCTTTACCCTTTAACCAAACAGCACAGGTCAGATCACAGATCACAGAGCAAAGGCTGAACAGTGATTCCACCTCTCACCTGACAGCATACGTCATGCGGTCAGGCCTCAGGGCCCTCATCATGCACAGTCTCTGGAGAGAGGTTTTGTTCTTCCACTCCTGTGGGAATTTCTCTTTTTCTGGACACTCGGACTCCACAAACTTCTTCCAGCGTTTGGCTGAGCCCTCGATGTCTCGGTCCAGGTTCCTGAACTCCTCCATGGAGCACAGGGACTGGTGGGTGGGGAAAGAAAAATAATTCAAACAGAATAACTACTGTAGTTTTAAAAGTGCTGCTACGTTGTGATCGGTGATGCGCACTTAACAGTTTGACCACTTCAGAAACATTTCACAATACACAGCAAAAGGACTAACTTTGTTTGCAAAAGTTGGGAGAAAAAAAGAGACAAAAAAAAAAACAGAGGAGTGCTTATCTTTCCTCACGCCAATATAAATAATATTTATTCAAACGGAAATGCTGAGTAAACACGATCCCTTTCATAACGGGACGGGGGGTGTGGGAGGACTGAATATGCATCCGTTGCAGAAGCAGTAGGGGCTTCATTGTGATGCCCCAGCTGACAGACACCTTATCTCATCTGCGGAGAACAGCAGTGTCACGCAGTGCAGCCTCAAGCAGGTGCACACACTGACGAGTATACACACACACACATGCAGTGTGAACGCTGTCTCTTGTAGTATATATACTAGGAGCAGGGTCCTGAAACCCTCCCACAGTAGACACATAGAGTACAAGGTGTCATGGAAGAAATATCCATGTGAATCCATATAATCTACTTTTCTACGACCACTCACCACTGGGCATGAGGTGGTAAGGCAGAGTAAGGCAAGGAAGCTCAGCACACAGTCCATCACTTCAACTCAGTTTGTTTAATTACCACAGGAGGTTGGCAACCTCTGAGCTGTGGTGAGGGAAGAGTACACTGGGTCTTAGGGGATTCCTGCTCTGCTAATATCATCAAGAGGGCCAAACAATCAGTAGATCTTACCCTCCTTTAAAGCTTTCCAACTGATTATGTTTCCAATTGCGATAAGAAAATCGAGTGACAGAATTTGATTAGCAGGGCCTTTAACATCCACAGTAGGTTGAGTGCAGTCGGAGAAAGGCCGTCTCCAAACCCACACGGGGTTTAGGTTAAGTTAATATTCTAGGCGGTACAGATTGAAAAATTCATGAGCACGAGAGGCTAAAAAAACATGCTGCCGTTAAGGTTTAGTTTGCTGCTAAACTGATCTGACAAGAGAGGGAACCTCTGCTGCTTGACGTCCACAGAGCTGCATTGCCAGACGTCTGTTCTTTAAGATGAAATACGGGTATGCAGAGCTGTTCTGGTGCCCTTTCAATGTTAAAACGCGCCGAGGTCACGGAGCAAAGCCGGTCCCTGGAGAATCACATGCTGTCAGAGTGGAGGTCTGGGTGAAACAGAGAAAATAGACTTCAACTATTCTCCCAACTCTTTAAATATGTTTTAATGCAGTTGTTGCTGGGAGACTGGGGTGCATAAATTGCATCATAGGAAGCAACTCCACCACTATGAAAAGCAGCTAAGTGCTTAAATAACTTGAGGGATTTCGTTGTGCCTTCTTACAGTTTGACCGAAAGAGTTTACATGGCAGTCAATTTAATTTTTTATTAGTGCAGGCTGTTTTTGAGATTTCAACACTGAGGGGACTCCATTATGGAATTGTATTTGTAGGGCTTAAACAACAAATAGATTAAAATCAATTATAAAAATAATTGGCAATGAATTTCATCACTGATTAGCTGGGTCTATGTTATAATGCATGGTACATGCTGTTGCAATGTCTCCTAATGTGGCTCAGTGAGCCAGCCAATGCCACACCGTAGGTAACTCCTACTGTAAGATGAATTACAGGAAATGACCTCATCTCCTTTGTTTCTGCAGCAAGGTTTTGTTGCAAAGAAATTAAGGTCTTTAGACACTTTGCCCTGTTTCTAACTAGTGGCATGTAATATTCCAGTGATCAGAGGGTCTCTGACTTAATTTCAGCTAATTAGCATTACAGAAAAAAAGCAGAAGATATTTCTGTCTGTTACTTTTTTTTTTTTAAATTAACCTGTAACTGCACATTTGTCAGTCAGATAAACCTGTAAGAGATGGCAGATTTAGATAATGCTTATTGCTGACAACAGTACTGAAAGACTTTTTTTTATCTTTATGAAAGAGCAAAATATTTTGGGATGGTGTGAACAACTTTATATTGTTTTGTGCTGATCTTGGTTAGAAAGTTTTGTACTGATTTTTTTTTTTGCAAGGAAATAGTTTACATTTACAGTCACACGAACATTCAGTCAGCTAACTGGTATAGAAGAGAATATTATGTGAATGTGAAAAATATATACAGCATTATATTTTGCACTGAAGCCCCAAGCTCAGCACAGCAGGGAGTGACAATACTAACTCCCCCCACTGGGAAAGGGCGGACATTTACGTTGTGACAACACTGTGGTTGCAGTATGGTTAGGTTTAGAAACAAAAACCACCTGGTTAGGGTAAGGCAAACATCATGTTCTGTCTTAAAATATCCAGTTTGGTTGCAACAAACAGGACTGAAAATTTCCCAACCTATTGTTAAAAAAACACTATTGCTGGTCTTGAACAGTGGTCTGCTGCTGTCTGCTGCTTGGCAGCCGTCTCACCTTGATGTCACACCTTCCACCTTCCCCTTCTCCTCCTATTGAAAAACTCAGCTCATATAAATGTAATCTGAACTACGCCATATGTACAAAACATACAAATGTTACAAATCCTTGGTTTGCACAAATGTATGATGCCAACATTGTCATCTGGTGACTGGACTGCAAATCCTCACATTTTCACATCACACGATGCAAACAATTAATGCTTGCAGTTTTCCTTGATAAATGACCACATAAAGATTAATACATTTTTCAAATGTTTTTGAAGCTTAATTTTCTGTTGACTGACTATTCAATGAACCAACTAATTGTTTCAGCCACAGTTGCAGTCACTATCTTCTGGTGGTACCCGTTTGCATTTCAAATCATTACATTTCAGTATCATTGCCTCTCTGTACCTTGATCCCTCCCCAGGAGTGGTTGGACAGGAAATCCACTGGTGATATTACACCTGGTTGCACAGGGTATCTCAGGAGGAAGTCCAGCTCTGCAGGATTTATTTCTTTATTCATCAACAGGATCTGGGGACACAACAAACAGGAAGGACTTCGAAGTGTTGTATTTTCAGCACAAACCACATTTCCTTTCCACTTGATTAGGTCCAAACAGGGCCGCTGGTCTCAGGAGCAACTGATTCAATGGCAAGCTTGTTCTCAAAACAAACCATGCAGAAGATGAAACCCGCTTCCCTCCCTACCTGGAAGGCGAGCTGGGCGATGTACGTGAGCTTGTCACATTCAAATAGGCCTCTGGTGGTGTACTGGAAGACTGAGGAGGTGATGCTGTCAATTAGGTTGGACACCCGCTGCTTCAGAGCCTCGTCCGGCTCGGCCTTCAGAACTGCTTTCTGGAAGACCACACTGAATGCCTGGGGACGCACAGGAGCGGGTACAACACTCAACACTGGCTCAGTATCTGACATCAAAGTGTTACAAGTAACAATGTTGTTGAATATAGAGTCACTTAGAGTTAACAAAATAGAAACGAGTGATCAAGTTTATTAACCACTGGGTTGTGTCAATATATGGCTAATGTTGGCCTTTAATTATAAATCAAGTCAGAGCTGTTTACCTCTAAAGGGATAATGTGGTTTGTCTAAAGATGCACTCATCAATTCTTATTTGGCTGTTAAGGGAATGGTATGTATGGAAAATGCACATGTAGTAGACTGACTGATGTGGAAAAAGACATATTGTTTAAATAGCTTTTTTTTTTTAATCTCACGGCTGTTCATCATTCATTCATTCATTCATTCATTTATTTTCCATAACCACTTATCCTGGTACAGGGTTGAGGGTGTGCTGGAGCCTATCCCAGGTGTCATTTGGCGAGAGGCGGGGTACACCCTGGACAGGTCGCCAGACTATCACAGGGCTGACACAAAGAGACAGGCAACTATGCACACTCACATTCCCACGTATGGGTAATTTAGAGTCAGAGGAGGTCAGAGATGAGAGGCACGAGTTCTAACCACTGCAACACCGTGCCAACCTCATCTGTCATCATCTGCTTTGTACTTCATCATGTACTTGTACTTCTTTACACCAAAAGAAAGGGACATTTGGAGGTGCTATTTTTTTTTTTATTAAAGGTTATCAAGCAATGGATTTACAAGTCTGGCCCATATGAAATCATATAAGGCTGTATATGGCTCATGAATTAAAATAAGTTTGACACCCCTGAATCCTACTGTATAATGATGTTCTTTAAAAATGCTGTTAACAGAGAAAGTGTAGCTCATTCACCCTTGAAATGATTTCATAAGATTCAGCTTGACTATTCTGAGCTTGTGATTATACAGCAAACATCAAGCAGAGCGGGTATAAATTCTACACATCTACCTACTAATCAAAGGTGCAAGCTCTAGTCTTACTGTAACTCTGTGAACACGTGGGGGTTGGACTGACAGGAAATTGAAACGTTACTGAGGAAATAGAATTGTCATTATCTTCTGCTTGGGTGTCACTTCTGTCACACTTTGTCACACTTTGCTCTAACATTGTGTGAAGAACACATTATAATGTGTTTCATTTCATTCTCAAGGTCAAAGGTATATATACTCTGAATGTGTTTTCATTTGATTATGTTGGGAAATAACTTGGGCCAGGGCAGCTACCTGCGGAGTCGGGAGTGATTGCAAACCATATCTCAGACTGCCTCCTCTCAGTGCTCGCTGGCTGACAATATGAAAGACATTATGCTCTACATAACCACATTAGGGAGCCACAAACACAATAAAAGCAGGGCAAAGAGCATAAAACACAGTGAGCAAATGGAAGAAGGAGGGGAGGAACAGAGAAGTGAGTGTAAAGAGGGGTCTCACTGGGGGCTTGTGAGGCGGGGAGGAAACATGGCATGTCAATAGACAGGCTACCTTGAGAGAGAACTGGTACATGGGGTGGATTTTATTGAGGTCGTTCATTATGAAGTACAATAAGGACGCCCGTGCTGCTGCTGGTCGGTAGTGCTCCCGAGCCTCATTGATTTTGGCCTCTGTCACCTTGGCTTCTTTTACCTACAGTAAAGACAGTGCAAGCACAAATGGAATCACATTCACAGGCATACATCTGCACAGACACTCATATACTCAGGGTTCATCAATCAGCTAATGATGAAATTGTGCACCATCCAATAAAACATCCTCAGTGAAGAGCAGAGCTATTCCAATTTCACGGTTCCAGCCAAAATGTTCTCACTGTGTGGAACACGACAATTATGTGCCTTTTTTTTTTTTTTTAAACCAGCAAATGCTTGCGCAATTATGCTTAAGAATGAACATCTGCAAAGGCAGCGCTCATCTCTTCACTGACAGAAGGCACACTCTCACATCATCATACAGTACTTTCTCAGAAGTGCTCTGAAGTATCAGAAAGTAATTCTCCCCTGGCAGAGATAACCTGACAGGATCTGATTTACCGACCAAAAAACGGATAAAGCAAGGGAGTGAGAGAAGGGATGGGATTACAGTCTGCTAATTACTGTGTAAATATTTTGGACATGGATAACCAACAAAGACCTCACCTGCAAATAGGTTGGGAAAGAAGTACAGAGAATGAGGGGTTAAAACATTTACATTTAGGAACTTAGAAATTTTTTACACTGTAAAAGTGCCAACAGCACCAACCAAAATAAACTGAGTAATTAGAAAAAAAAGAAAATACGCAAAATAAAGGAAAATATATATATAAAAAAACACAACTAAACAAAGAAAGAAAATATCAGCTCTTCCTACCAGACACATTAACACACACACACACACACACACACACACACACACACACACACACACACACACACACACCATAAGCGATGTTCACTTTTGGTCACCAGCACTCCCTCAATTTAATGATGGATATTCATCAGATAATTTGTGATATTAACTGGAAAGTAAGGAATCAAAATATATCGGTATACAATTCCTCTTGTAAAATGTCCCTAAATTCACCTAAAATGCCTGTCCAAGGCATACCCAAAGGTAACTGAAAGCTTGTTCCATTTTTAGTATATGTACACACGGTCTCAATGGAAAGGTAACACTATGAAGGTTTTCCCCAACAGTCAGAGTCACTGTGAATTTGTCACTGACTTATTTACGTTTCAACACACTGAAATCCAATTTTTTTTTTTTTTTTTATCTTCGCCTGAATATTATATTGAAAAAACATGATGCAGATGACTAGAACCGTGAGGCATTAGCTGGAAACCACAATGGGGCCATATCATCAAGGCTCACCTAGTCCAAATCAATTCAGTTCACTAGAAAACCTAAACTGATGAGACAGTTTTTTTCCTTTAAGCCAACAGAGGTGTTGATGATGTTTATAATTTCTGTACATTAATAACAGTCTATGGTGCCTGTGAGGAGTTCAGATCTCCTTTGGAGCTCCTAAGTGTCATTGACCACAAGACTCATAAACAATCAGGTCAATCTCTGGCTTTAATTATTGATTTAAACCCCAGAAATGTGAATGATAAATGTTCACTCAATACAGGCCCTGGTTGGCTATCAAGGCCATAGCAACAGCACTGAAAGCTCCTATTGGCTCAAGTGAGGGGTCAATGGAAAAGCCCAGAGCTCGCTAAACAAGAGAAATTATGGATACTATTTAGAAAAATATAAATGTTTGAAACAATGCAATGGCAGTTTGTAGATATCTATGGATGTAATCATGGCTTTGGACAACATATTTCACTGGGTTTAATTTATCTGGACTACTGGCAGTGTGTTAGAACTGAACTGACAGCTGATTTTAGCAGCATTTCTGTCTGGATAATATTGATCTGTGGATTTAATTAATGCATCACAGGTGAGTAATGACTGTTTATATGTTTGTTTGTCTGACAGAAGAGTTCATTGAACCTGCTGTATTGGGTGTATATTGAAATGGACAGCATTAATAGAACTGTAAAGAGGGTAACTTTTGAACGATAGGTCGTTGTGAGTAATCCAGTTAAACAACAACAAATACTGCAGTTGTTGGCATATAATTGTCATCAAAAACACCAGATTTTTAACTCTCCATGTTGTCATAATTTACAACTAGTCTACATACTACAACAGCATAATAGCATTCCCAAAAGTCAGTTATGGCTTTTGGTTTCAGTGGCCCCATCTGGCCACCCCAGTGAAAAGTTTCTGGGGGCACCACTGAGCGGTTGAGCAGAAGCAGATCAGCTGCAGAGCACTAGCCCCATTAATTCAAGCATTAATCAGGACTGATGTATTGTGTGTGTATGCAGGAATCAGCCCATAAGCTCAAGTTTTTTGTTTTTTGTTACCTCTGTAAAAAAAGGAAAAAAAGAAGGAACTCTACACTGTAATTACAGTATTAAGGGTTTGAACAAGGAACCATGTTTATATTTCCAGTTTTTCCTATCTTGTTACCTAGTAACATTCTTATTGTACCCCATAATTGTAATATAGGTATTCAGTAATTTCAAAATATTTGCAGTGTAATTTATTTCTAAATCCCTCCTAAACAAAAAGTTGTTAACCCCTTAAACCCTGAAGTATTCTTAACAGCCCCTGTATATACATATTTGTTCCAGTATAGGTTCAAGTTTTATTGGTACCCTTTATGTATTCTGTAATCTCATCTGCAGGCTGTAATCTAAACAGTTATTAAGAGGAAAGAAGTCATGATATGATAAAAGGAGTTGTAAAGATAAAAGACAACAGTACCTTCTCTTCGATCTCGGCAGCTGTGCGTTTGGTTGTCTCCAGGTTTTCCACCAGCTCTGTGTCACCCAGGAAGTTTCCTGAAGCTGAGGACAAACGGGACAGCAGGTTGTCCTCCAGCGTCTTTAGAGTGATCTTGAATCCATTTTGCTGCTTTGTCAGGTCGGACTAACAAACAATGAAACACACAGAAAAAACTTCAATTTGACAGATTGCACATGTCAGAGGATTTCCCAGATATATACATGTTGTCAAGTTCCTTTCTGGCCTTATCATTATAATCTGAGGTGGTGGGAGATGTTAAAGGTGTCGGTCAATATCAGGACATGCATACTGAAGGGCACCTCAAAGGCAGAACTAATCAATATGCTCTGCATTGGCTATCCGGACCCATGAAGGGAAGCGCCCTGGGCTGGATTAGCCAGCTTCCGTCTGGTTGCCGACATCAAACTTCTGCAGAGCGACCTAACCCTCGATGTGATGAAGCTGTCGATTCCAGCATGGGGGGAAGGAGCTTTGATGGTGAACTATACACACATACATACACACTTACACTTGTGCAACATACAACACACACCTACAGTATAAATTATCTGTTACGAGACATTATGTATTCAATTATGAACCAATACACACAGAATCTGCACACATACACACACAGCTCATTCATAATGGGCTTTACTCACACCTCACCGTATGGATTAGTGCACCCCGTCCTCTAATAAAACTTGAACTCAAACAGTTTTTTTCAGTCTTTGTTCTGGCTTAAAAAAAAAAACAAAAGTGTCTGACAGAAACTTTCGCTTTTTCAAAGCCGGCCGTTTGCGAGGCGTCGAGAGAACAAAGTCGACAGGGCACGCTTACTTCTCTTTATTGCTTCATCCTGCTTTGTCCTTCATTACAGTCTGTTGCAGCTCCTCGTTTCTGCTCGATAATGACTTTGCTTTATTGAAGTTTCCCTTAATAGAAGCCTCTGTGACCTTTGAATTGTTGTAATTACAGGAGGGTGGGCTGTTGTGAGATTTGCCTACTCTAGTGTTGTCGGTGGCTGATAACAGGCGAGGGTTTTTGAGTGGCGTGATCCCCCGACAGACGGTGGTAATAGGTTTCTGGCAGAGCTGTTTCCGCCCCTGTGTGATCACTGGGGAAGAGTGTGGGCGGAGCTGTTCCTCCTCCCCGTGGCATAATGTTCCCATGACAAAAGACATACTTAGCTCAGATCGCGCCAGGGGAGCAGATAGTTTAAGAGATCACACTGCTTAATTGGTCTCTTTATGACAGTATTTCCTATTGCGGTGATGAGAAGTATTTTACACCATTGTTAAAACTAATTGAGCCTCTGCCTTGTTAAATCCTACATGCTCTGAATTTGACGTTATTACCCACTCTGTAGTTTAAAAGTTCTCCTCTGCCAAAACTGCACAGGAGAAAAAAAGATGTGATTTGTGGCATTTTAAAGAAAGACCTGACATGTGTGCGCTTCAAGCAGAGAGAAAAATCACAGAATGGCTTTGAGTGGTGGACATTTAACCATGGACATTTGCCTGTGTGAGTCAACTGTGACCTTCTACATTTGCCCAGACTCAATGCTCCTGAGGGGAAAAAGCTATCCGCACTAAAACATTCCCAACTGGACCCAGTAATGAGTCAGTTTTTAACGATTAGCTTTCCTCTGGCACATTGTACTTGTAATTACCCTTGCTTGGGAAAAACAAACAATTAACCAGTCAGCAGAACACTCTAATTGGGATTAAAATGAGATATTACATCTATCATTTTTTTAGGCAAATGATTACTGAGTGCCACGGAGCAGCCCTGTTAAGGTAATTTGGGAAGTGGAGCATTTTAGTTCTCATTAACGCACAAGGTCTGGGTAAGAATTGTGCCGAAGCAAACACACACACAAATGTTAGCGTGCACACTAGTGTGTGCGTGGGGAGGACCAGAGGAGGGAGTTATTGTGGTAAAAGGTTGTAGACTGATCCCCCGTGCTCTCTCCAAAAAGGCAACTTGACATTTTAAGCTCCTTAGCCCGTCTTTGGCTTGGTTAAATGAGAGTTCTTTCACCCGGTAGTCATCTTACAGCTGAGCGGCAACGCTAACCTCATTAAAGGTATAATGACGCTGAGTCGTTCAATGAATATAAACAGGTATCAGTCGCTATCAGTTGGATGATTGTTATCAGCTCGAGTTGTTTACCGGCAACAAAAAGCCATTCAGCGCTTCATTCTGCGGGCCGTGTTTTGATAGGAAGGTGCTTGGAGTGTACACAGCAATCCCCACCTCGCCCCACCACCTCCACCCACCTTCAACTTTCAGTGTTAATTAAAATGATAAGTGAGTTCCAGATCTTGTTTTTTTCCTCACCCTCCGATCTCAGTGAAATGCTAATTAAACAAGCTTCATTAAGTCACATTTCACTTCTCCATTGGATTTTGCTGAGGGGACATAAGGCTTGAAATAACTCCTGCTCTCCATTTATATAAGAAAAAAGCTGATTTGTCCGTGGATGAAAGCCTACAGGTCCGAATAAAGCTCTGCCTACACAGGCCCAATGCAAACAAGGACACCTCCGGAAAACCATCAAAATGCAAATAGGATTGTGTTGGAGTAAATCTGCCTGACCCGTTAACAGAGTTCCCACATTATCTTCCGCTGTGATCACTCTGAGACACCGCCGTTAGCCAGACGTGTTCTGAACTGAGAGGGATTTCTGATTCTCCTTTCCCCTCCACTAACAAGAGCCGCATTTAAGGAACAGTGGAAGTGTGTCAATGTGTTGTCTAATTGCTGTGGTACAGTAGCGCCACCGGCTAATCCGTTTCAAACAGCTGACATGAAAAGCGCAGATTGTCGATGAGACGAGCGAGAGGCATCATTAGGTGCTGGAGCTTTGATCAAGTGAATTTTTGCTTAATTACGAACATTTACATTCACACCATACTGTGGATATCGTAACTATCTGCTGCTCATTACTCAACAGTCGGCCGTGCAGCTGCCAGGAACCTGCTGTACTGTACACTGTGTACCGAGACGGCCAGAAAGTGACCAGCTTAGAGCTACAGCTGCTGACGGCTCATCAACTGAGTAAAATATCAGCTCTCTCCTCCTCACAGTCAAGAGTCCACACAACAAAGACAGTGATTTACATGAAGAGGGAAAATGCACCTTAAAGCGTCTCCTATCTGCCTCTCTTTTGATTTTGGAGAGGTGGATGTGTGAACATAAATGAGTCTGCCAAAGTGATAAAAAAGGATCAAACTCCCTTGAGGATAGTATCAAGATACAATTACACAATTCCTGGAGCCTGATGATAAATGGAGGAGTGTCAGAGGAACAATATCCAGGGTGACTGCGACACAATGGTGAATTGTTAGTGTTTCAAAGGTTCATTTGATTTTTTGATTTAGGATTAATGGATTATTGCCTCCAGGAGTGATTCATCATGGATGGTGCGGAGTAACAATCCAAGGCATCCAATTACAAATACTTTATCTTTTTATATTGTCTAATATTTCTAAACATGTTGATACTTAAAACTAAGCAGTTCATAAAAGCTTTTGAATTTTCTATTCAAAGCTATTTGTTAGGTGGGTCTTGCATAGTAACTGATGCATTTGTAACAACAAGACAAGTGTTTGACTAAATGAATACATACAGCAGTAGGCAGCTTGAAAAGTGATGGCCATCATAGCTGAACAGAAATAATGATGTTGTGTGCGGCACATTTTTACATAAATTAAGAAGTTAAATAATAGCCAAGTCGGTTAGTAATTTTTGTTTAGCAGCAGCCAAGTCCTGCATCAGGTCAGGTACCCCTGGGTAACTGGCGGGTAACCCACATAAAAGGTGATATGTGGGTGATATTTTGTCCCATTTCAATCAGGTGTGTTACTAGTAGGCATGTTAACTGTGGAGATGTGCTGCTCAATATTTTAAGAATAAGCAAAAAAAAAAAAAAAACTCATTTAAATTGTATTTCCCAAATACTTTGCTTTAAAATATATTAGTTTTACATGTATGAAATGTACAAAAATAATAATAAATAATAAATAATTAATAATAAAAATAATCAGTTTTAATGCGCTGCCTAACAGAATTATTTGAATTTGCAATTTTGGGTAGGGCTGTAGATCTTGTGTCGGTGCATCGGGTCAAATGGTCATATGTGTGGGTAGTGGGGTGGGTCTAGTATTAAGCATGCCAGTTCTGATTCGGAAATGGGTCTAGGAAATTAGACCCGTGTAGGACTATGGCAGCAGCAGCATTTTTAGTTAACAGTGTTTCCCATAACTCCCTCATTTGCAAGTTTTACTTCTGTTTGTGCTGGAAAAAAGTCATTGTGCTGGAAAGCAATCCAGTGGATTTCTAGCTGACAGTTAAAGCTGCACATATCTATTTTTACATCAACAATGAATTTCATTACTATATGTAATATAAAAGGGGTGTTTTGTTGTGACGTACCCATAAAAAGTTATCATCTGACTTTGCAGTCCCCTCAGTATTTTAACGTCTTTCAACTCACTGACTACATTTACACACAAAAAATATTCCAGTATTTGCTCTTAATCAGAAAAAAGACCTTATTCCAATATTCTACCAAGATGCTGCCATAGCTAATGAAAATTAATATCCCACTAATATTCCTGTTAACATGCAGTTTTGCATACTCTGATGAACGTACCCTTGCTTCTTTGAATGAAAACAAGATTTTTTCTAAGTTTTCCTCCAGCAGTGGACTTCTTCGACGGAGCGAACACTGCCTCCCTCTTTCATTCCTTTAACCACCTTCTTGAAGCCGTCTGCGTTGCAACATTTGTGCACATCTAAAAACCTTCTGATATCCAAGTCTTTCATAATGTTTAAAAGTAGGTGTGTTTCTTCTTCTGACCAGAAATGCGGGCTTTTCTTTTGACCATAAATTTCTACCCCAACCTCTAAACTGTTGGCAAGCTGGTTTGTGTACAACTTACAGAGCTGACCATAAACAAGAGTCTGTGTCGCAAACTGCAGCAAAAACCCCAAGTGAGACGCATATTCCAAATGCGCTGTATAGATGTCCCGAGAATGCTCCTAAAACCTGTGTAATATCGGCACATCCCACATGTCTTAATCAGAAAATGCTACATTCGGAATCAGGCCCAATTTCGAACAATTTACATGACCTGTAACAATAGCGTGCATGTAAATGTAGTCAATGTTGGTTGGTGGTTTTACAGCTCAAAACTTCTTTATCATTTTGTTTCAGTCTACCATTCTCATCAACATCACTGGCTGTTTTTCAGTAAAAATGCTCTGATGAACCCACTGTGCACTACCTGCTCAGCATCAGATATACAGTTAGCGACAAGCTGGTGAACTTAGTGGAGCATTTAGCAGCTAAATAAGACAGATATTCCCTTCAGGAGCTGGTGAAGACCAAAATTTAGATAACACTAAAGGGGCTAAGAGCTAAATATAGGAGGGGTATTGAACTTGTAAATGTTGTTTTAAAGGTTGTTGCACTGCCCCAAGCGGCCAAATACATGAATTATTGTCTGTTAGAGAAAACTTCTCTATACTGACCTGCCCAAATATCAGCCTAGTTCTTCTCAGTCTGCAACAGAATGGTAATTTTTATTTATTTTTTCAAACACCAATAAAACTCAACGGCTCCAGTTCTTATATAGTGTAGAGAAGGAGCTTAAGCTAAAGGTTGACATTAGGTCAGCCAGCAGGCTTTTAGCCCCGCCAAAAAAAATCCTTGACAGGAGTAGCGAACAAACAGTTTTAGCAGTCTAACTCCACAATTCAGTACTATATAGCTCCCAGTCTTTTCACGTGTTTTCAACACGTTTTCTAACATTTCTAATATATTTACATGTAAATCTTGTGTAATCATAGATAACTATTGTAAGTAATTGCAGTAACTGCATGTTCTTCATACACATGCCACATGAACACACAGGCACCCATACACACACAGTTACACACTCAGACACACATGCACACACAGCCTTGCAGTGTCCCAGTCTCCCTAAGTAAGGAACCCAAAGCCCCATAATTATCACACATCCACTTAGTTTGCTGTTAATCAAAGGCACCAGCTGATTGTTTTGGAATCAAAGAGCCCGGACCTGCAGCCTCTTGTGATGTTTAAGACAGACGATGTTTTCTTGCAGACATGAAGCATTAAAGATGGGTAATGACGAGCGAGAGTGCTACGCCCGGCTTCTGGAGGCCCCTGACTCCTCTCACTGTTTCTTTTAATTACACCTGCACAGAAGAGATGTTAGGAGTGGAACTCAAAAGAGTCCAACGTGGAACGGTTGTTTGTTCTCTGATAGCACCTGAAGAGTGTGACAGATATTGCTTTCATGTCCGCTCAGGTTCACTTTTACATTCCTGCGACATGTCAGATGAAAAGAGATCTCTAAAAAAATTCCTCTCTGTTGTTAAATAGCTGTATTAGGTAGTGTATCTCACGGCCTCCACTGGCACTTTGACTTCCTCACCTTCAGCTGTTCCAGGTCAGGTCTCTCCATGCTGACCACCGCGGCCAGCAGCTGGTCTTCCAAACCATCTCTGGTCACTGTGAAATTTATCAAAGTGCACTGAGCCTGCAGCTCCGGCTGGTAATGAGGGCTAGCGAGCTTGGTGTGCAGGATCAGGCGGAAACTGGGGTTGTACTCGCACTCCTTGTCTCCGATTTTTATGTACCTGTTTGGATAAACGAGGACTGGATGTTTATTCGCTGAATGTTACATTATGTACGTATGGAAAGTCTTTAGTATAAGACCATAGTGTTTTCAGTCAAACTAAGAGTAGGAACATTCTGCACTGCATATTTGTGTGAACTCAATGTACATGTCAATCAATAATGATTTCCATAAACAACCAAACAGAATTGATCATTTTATCTTCAGATCATACAGCATCCTATCCATCATATAAGAGGTGAATGACACTGACAAGATGACATCTTGCTAAAGGGAAGGCCACTATGAAACACATATTTATTAAAAACTCATTGATATAAAGTGACTACATGTCTCAGCCAGGCATGCAGCGCACTAGTGGTGGCACATCACATCTCTATTATGAAAAAAGTATATTACACAGTTTGAATTAAGAAGGCTGAGAGTTTATGTAGACATGCGTTAGGCCACTGACCTTTACTTTTGTGATCTTTCATCCCTCCAATGCATACACTGGATGTTTTAAATCAGAAATTGAGGAATGAGCAAAGATTCAATGCCAGCTTTCCATACGTGGCAGTTTCTGATAGTAGGTGCCACAGACACATTTAAAGGGGATATTTGACACCCTTTTATGCAGATGTCCGGTCAATATTGATAGTAAATGTAGTCGACTGAAGCAATAATGCCTTAGTATGTGCTATACTGAACAAGGAAGTTGAGACAACCTCTAAAATCTGTTGTTCTTCCTACATTCAGCACCATCATTTGACATGGCAGTGACACAGGTTGGATTTTGCCTCTAGGTAGCCAGGGGGCGTGAACTTGACTCTGCTCAAAAAGAACTTCACTTGTATTTCAAGCTAACTACATTTCCAACAGTGGAAACAACATCTCAAAAAAATATGTGTAGAGGACGTCGTCGATAAGGATACATTCCATATTGTTTCGGCAAACTCAGATACGCAGCAGATTCAGGCCCAAAAATCACATTACAGCCAAAGAAATGCAGCGGAGAGAGCCATGTAGAGAATATGGCTGGTGGGGAACCTCCAGAACCTGAGCTGCTGAGAGCAAGCAGCGACTGGTGGTGCCTTTGCTGAATTTGCCCTTTGTTGCCATCAGAAACTCTGTGCTGCAATGATTTTCAGGGGAGGCAGTTTTTGTTGGATGCTGTCGTCGATGCAGGGAGGGCTCCAAGGGAGGGCTCCCGCACACATATGGGCTGTATGTGTGCGTTACTATGCATGAAAATTTTCCAAGCTCCTCACTTGGACAGACATGAGCTTGAGACCTCTTTCAGGATCTTGACGATAAGTTAGTAAAGATGACCAAGGCAGAGGGCAGATGGCCTTTGAATGAGTATTTTTGTTACCTACCACCATGTTTTCGCCAGTTTCATCTGCTTTGGTGCAAATGTAAGTGACAACAGGGGCAATAGAGAGTCAAAAGCCAGACAACCCCCAAAATAGGAATGGTTTTGCATGCAGTGGCGACAGACAATTGTTCTCTCCTTATTCTCCTCAGTGATTCTCTCTAGTTTTGTGTTCTGCTAGTGTCCTTGTCACTTCTGGTAGCATGAGACAGTACCTGCAGCCCAATCAGGTTGCACAGGTAGTCCAGCTCCTCCAGGATGGCACATCCATACATGCGGTTGCAAGAAAGTTTGCTGTCTCCCAGCACATTCTCAAGAGCATGGAGGAGATACCAGGAGACTGGCCGTTACACAAGGAGATCTGGACAAGGCAATAGAAGGGCATCAACCCAGGAGCAAGACCAGTATTTGCTCTTCTATGTGAGGAGGAAAAGGAGGAGCACTGCCAGAGTCCTACAGAATGACCTCCAGCAGGCTACTGGTGTGCATGTTTCTGACCAAACTGTCAGAAATAGACTCAGTGAAAGTTGACATGAGGGTCTGACATCCTCTAGTAGGATCTGTGCTCATTGCCCAACATTGTGCAGCTGGATTGGGCACAATTGGTTAGCCATTGGCGTCCTAATCTCTTCCCAAATGAGAGCAGGTTCACATTGAACAAATTGTGAAAGGTGTGAAAGAGACTGGAGCTGCTGTGGTGAATGTTATGCTGTTTGTAACATCATCCAGCGTGACCAGTTAGGTGGTGGGTCAGTGATGGTCTGGGGTGGCATATCCTTGGAGGGTTGCACAGACTTCCATGTCACAGCCAACAGTACCCTGACTGCTGTTAAGTACCGGGATGAAATCCTAAATACCTGACCTCATGTGGCAAGAGTGTGTAGGCAATCCCTGGATGATGAAGGCATTGATGCCATTGACTCACCCTCTCATTCCCCTCGCCTAAATCCTCATGTGGCAAGAGTGTGTAGGCAATCCCTGGATGATGAAGGCACTGATGCCATTGACTCACCCTCTCATTCCCCTCGCCTAAATCCATAAGAGCACCTATCAAAGGTTATGTATCGGTGCATCCAATGCTGCCAAGTACCACCACGCCTGTCCAGGAGCTCAATGATGCCCTGATTTAGAATTGCAAGATGATCCCTTAGGACACCATCCACCAACTCATCAGGAGCATGCCCAGATGTTGTCAGGAGTGCATACAGGCATGCAGGGGCCATACACACTACTGAGTCACATTATGAGTTACAGTGATAAAAATCACCCAAGTTGGATCAGCCTGTGATTTCAGTATATTACTTTGAATTGTGATGTGATATCAAATCCAGCCCTCAGTGGGTTGATGATTTTGGTTGCCCTTGACCGTTGTCATGTCATTTTGTTCTCAACAAATTATACAAGGTACATTAGTAAAGATTTTCAACGTGAGTATTCCTTAATCAAGATCTGATGTGTGATTTAAGTGTTCTCTTAATTTTTTTGAGCAGTGTAGTTTTTAAAAGGTGAAAAAGTCTTTTTTACCTGCCCTTCTTTATGGTTTCTCTGCCCAGCAGAGGTCCAAGAACAGGATCCAATGTTTCCTCCAAGTTCTCTATCAGAACCACATCACCTGCTGCTAGTGCTCTCTCTACGGCATCCAGGTACCTGTCAGGATGAAACAGCAGGATTCCTCCATCAAAATCTTGTCTAAAAAATAACCATGAGCACATTTCACCATAAAGTCTCTCACCCTCTCTGACCGATGCGAATGACACGTAGGTTTTCGCCGTATTTGGTCTTGATCCACTTGATACCCTGCAGCTGGGGGTCCACCATGAGGGGCCAGCGCTGGCAGGAAGTGAGAATTGTGGCATTCTCTGTGGACATCCTGTCAGCAGGCAGCCCTTCGTTCTGCCACGCTGCAATGTCAGCGTCATCTGTCAGCATGGTCAGAGGGTCCAGGTCAGGTGTCACTGGGATGGGGACCTTACAGATGAAAGAGATTAGTACGTATGAAATTTGAATCATTTTTATCATTTTGTCTAAGTCTTAAAAGTGGAACAAGTTTCTGCTAAGTGAATAATACAGTCCTGTTTCTTAAAACTGGAGTATGAAGCTCAAATTATCCTAACACAAGCACTACAGTGGAGATTGTGCATGTGGGTTTTGATTTATTGTTCAGCCTCTGATTTCCACCAGCATCAGAAACTTGCAGGAGAGTACATAAGCAGCTCATGCTGACCAATCACAGTTCTTGTGGTCTCCATGTGGAGGAGTAAATTGTTTTTTTACTGTTGTGTATTTTCAGCTATGGAATGATAAAAAGAAAATTGGTTCTGTAGTGAGTAGCTAAAAAGGCGATACTGAACAGAAAAAATTGTATTTTTATAGTTCTGGTTCTAATGGTTAACACTATTTAGAATGTGCCAACATCACTAAAATAGGTCTAACAGGGCTAGAAACATGAACAGTCAGCAGGAGAAACACTACTGACCATGTGCAGCTGGCTGCACAGTGATGCATCAAACCTGGAAGCTAGAAAACTTTTTTGACTTAAGCGCTTGGCCAGCAATCTTTAAAGCAGGTGGTCATTTTGGTGTCCATTATCCAATCCTTATAAAAAAATCTCTGTTTAAAGGTCTTTGCACACCTGAGTCCGCATTTTTCATCTCAAATTTGTATCTGACCCACTAGAAGTGTATGAGGTTGTATTTATTTGCAGAGACTTCGTCCTCTGCCTGTATTTTCTTATTTTTATCTTATTTTCTGTGTTGCGGACATTTATGGCAGTGTACCCCCACAGCACTCAGGTGACGTCAGGGTTTTATAAAAAGGTAGCTACCAGCTGCCAGACTATAATCAGCACGCATCAAAAAAGACACAGTGCAGAAACAACACAAATATAGCGAAACAACAAACTGGAGTGAATCTGGAGTAGGCTCTTACTTTCACTTTTGCTGGCAAGCATGTTTACACACAGTAACTGGCAATCTTTCATAATCTACCTTTATGAGTTAGATTTTTTTTCTGCATCCTTCAAAATTGTTTAGAAAATTGTTTCACAAAGAAGCAGAGAAGAAAATGGCGGAACCTGCAGGACACAAACATCCTCAACAAAAAAGAGGAACAGGGCCTGAGGTGGACAGCGGGCCAGCAAGAAAAAGAAGTGGAAATATATGGAAGCAATGCCCTTCTTAAAATCTTCCACAAGAAAGAGAAGGTAACTCAGGTGGAGAGAAGTGCAGAAGCAATCTGTCTTTACATTTTGTCTCATATTGTAAATTTTTGTAATAAATAGGACAATAAAACGCATCAGACTCAGTATGTAAGGTTTCTGTGAGTAACAATTTTTTATCAGCTGACATATTAAAAAAAACAGATGAAAAATATGGACTTGGTAGAGCCCTTAAACTCTGATGGATGTTTACACAGTCTGAGATGTGATTTTATCATTTGGTTATATTAATCGAATCATTTGACCCTAGTCTATTTTTAGCAATTTCAGCGCCTTCTGAGGTTTTGGTAATTACTTTGGCACATACAATGTTATAATATCCCACAGAAATTAAGCAAAAAATAATAATAATACTAATGAAAACCCCATCAGCATCAGAAACTTGAAAAAAACAAATCATAGTTGTATGGGCTCAATGAAATATCTCCATAGCCGCTGTAGCCCTAGCATGTAGTTACATTTTTGAAGAAGCACACATCAACCACCACCCATAATGCATGAATATAAATCCCACTTAAGGCCACCCACCTGTAGCTGACTGAGATAAGGCCTCCAGGTGTTGTCCATGAGCTGGAGCCTATAGCGTTTGGTGAAGTATCCCAGGTAAGAGATGAAGGCGGTGATGAGGAGGACGTCCCCACACAGAGTCCTCTCCTGCTTCTTAAAGTTTTCTACGGCCTCTGCCCAGCGGACGTTCTCTGATGCCAGACCCCCTACCTGAAACACAAGGACGGATAACGACCACATTGATTTTTATTTTTCTTACATCACTACAGGGCATCCTGTAAAATCAAATCTACATTAATGTACGGCTGCCATTATCAATGCAGAGCCTCACGAACATCAGGAAATCTTCAGAACAACACTGACTTGCTCTCTTCAAGTCCTTTTTTATTAGGTTTTCATATTCTTTATCACCTCTCTGCTCATGTACCAACACCTCTACTCTTTACTGCAGCAATGATCCAATTTCCCTTCAGGGATCAATAAAGTTCACCTTAATATCTTATCTCTTCGAAACTTGAGAGATCCTGTACTTTGATTCAGACTGTAACTTCTCAGCATACGTTATAGAGAGATTGTACACTTCGGCAAGTTGCCTGCATTTGCATTGATATTTGTGACTGACTAGCAGATGAGCACAACCTCTCGTCCTTCTGTTGCTCCTGCCAGGGCTTTTGAAATCTTTCTCTGAATAATTCAGATTATCATACTAACAGTGTCAACACTCATCCTTTTGTTGTGCTGCTGTCAGCAGTTGATTTGCACACAGGCAGACGATGGTGGGACTTACATGTATGTGTGTGTGTGTATGTGTGTAAGCATATGTACTGTGCACTTAAGAGAGACAGCTGCACTAACAAGCAGATGAAATATAGCTTTTGGGTATATGCCTGTATAAATACAGGTTTGGGCACTTTGGGTGTAATGGAAAACCCACAGGTTGTAGTTTGAGTGGTTCCCAGGGAAATTGAGAAGGTCCTTAGTCAATTTTAGTGCTTTTGGACAAACTGTAGTGCTTGATGTTATATGGTTGTATTAAATGCTATGTTTATTCATGTACATTGAGAATGTTTTTGAAAACTAAATAAAATCCAAAATCTGAAATGCAAATGTCACATCCTGAGTTGGACCAAGATGTCCCCAAAGCACCAAAATCATCTACTTTGTATAAAGTGAATCAAATCTGTTACTAGAACATCATTGGATCATCATTGACATGAGTCAGTACAGTATCTGCTGTCACATTAGATGTTGTGATGTAAGTTTACAGGAAAACCTATAGTAATATCCTATATCTATGTGAATTCTGGTACATTTTATGAGCCTAAAAATATACAGCTATTGTCTACTGCTTGTCCATGGGGACCTCCGTGCCGCCACGCCAACACTGCCACCTTTGCCAGCCTTTGGCTGCGCACAGAACTTCAGAGAGCTGGGTACGAGAGCAGGTAGCAGGTGGGTAGGTGTCAGATCTGGTTTCTGTGACACAAGGAATACTTTAAAAGTAAGTCACGTGATGCCACTGTTCCTAGAATTGCAACACAGATTTGTTGTTCACAATGTAGCGTAATTGGGGGATATAATAGGGTTCGTGCCCTGGACGTGTTGATGGTGAGTTTACTGCATTCTGTCAGATTTGAATGTGTCAGGGACGCAGGACATGTATCTGGGAACATCACTTTCTAGTTGTATTTATTTCTGTCACACAAAATATCTCTATCTATTTCTCTATTCAGATTCATACATGGTATTGTTAGAATTCATTTCTACAGCTTCAATATCAGTAGTTTTAACTGTTTGCTACTGCCATTTATACTCCTTGTATATGTTTGTATTTGGGGTGTAACGATCCATCGGTATGGATCAATAAATTGATTCAATTATCATCAATCCAATATCATCAATGCAAAGTGAAATCACCATCTTTATGTTTTGGATTTATTTTGAAATTTTTTTGAACTAGATTACTCAATCCAATGACTATGAGTCAAGATCTGAAATTACTAAGACCTTTTTCCTGTGACTAAGCACATTTTTGGACATCTATTCTCAGTGGACAGTGGAGACCCTGACATCACCAGTAAAGTGTGAGCTCAGTGGGCTGTTGCAAGGTGCATATATATATATATTTTTTTTTGAAAGATGTGCCAGTCAGGTCAGAGTGACAGCAAGTCTGAGTGGCTCCTGTTTTTGAGTTATTGAGCCGCTGGACGGTTTAATTTTCCTTGGGGATGAATTTTGTTCTGTCTATTCTATTCTATTCTACTGTATAATGTCTGTGTGTTCAAAATATGACTAAGTTATGACTCTGAGAAGTTGTGTTATGCTGGGACAAATATTTCAGTAAGAATTTAATCTGAATGCATTATCTGTTCATAATAATGCATTTGCATTGGTTTCCACCCACACTAAACATATATGTGTGTGCATTTAAGAAATTGACAGTCACACTAACAAGCAGAGCTAAAAATAGTTGGTGGGTATATATATATACCAATTTGTACCCATCTGTATCTATCTGAGGGAAGAAGCAAGTGGGACAGATGGGAAAGACAGTGTGTGTGTGTGTGTGTGTGTGTGTGTAGGTGTGTGTGTGTGTGTGTGTGTGTGTGTATGTGTGTGTGAGTGTGTATGTGTGTTAGTGGGATGCTGATGCTCTGTGTGACCCTGCTGTTGCCCTCCTCACCAGGCGGTTGGCCAGGGAAATGGTGCGCGCGGTTGACTCTGCTTCCTGTTGGCACTTTAGCTTGTCTGCGGTGGCTTTCTCAAACTTGGCTGTCAGCTTGGCCAGGTTCTCATTAAGGTGCTGATAGGCCACAAACACACAGACAGACACACACAGGAATAGAGACAAATTGGCACTTGTTAAAATACAGCGTGGTCATAGAGAATCTTCAAAGACAAAGATAGCTTAAGTCTGCCTGTGAAAGAAACTTGCGAGTGTGAGAAAAGTTGGGTAAAACTTATCATTCCCTCCGCTATGGATTTATTTGGCATATGGAAGCAATTAGCACAAGGACAAACAGGATTAATCGGTGGAGAGGCACACAGGTTCAGTAGATTAGTTTGAGGATTGCTAATTCCCCTTGGCTCCGAACCTGCTCTCCGGGCGATCTGACTGAGGGCTGAAAAATGACAGCGAGAAGTCATGCTGGATCTTATTAAGACTCGTCACTCTGCAGGGTTTGATGTAAGCAGCCGACGCAGCGTCCCGAGCACCGCGCTCTGCTGGGGCTCTCAGGCGCTCTGATGTGCTGAATGTCAAACGCCACTGAGAAACAATTATTTACAGCTGCTTTTATCAATAGGGGTTTTAGGTTGATGGATTTGGTTTTAGATTAATGAACAGTAAAAGCCTTTAATGGCACTTACACCAGCTTTGTATTGATGAAATGCTGGTGGTGTATCACTACTGGCAGAGCTCATGTGTCAACTGTCACTCAAGCTTTGATAAAATAATTCATATCCTGAATTTTTGCCTCAGCTTATAGCCTCTGGTTGTTTTTACTTCATTTCTGTGGCATCAAATTCTTATTGGGCTGCATATCTTCTGGGTTTAATAGAGTTGTTGATGTCTGTTGAAATCTTTGCAGCTAGGTGCTGAGATTTCTGGCTTTCACAAGTCATTTTTCAGCCCACATTGTTTTGTACTAAAGTCAGCCCACAAACTAAAGTTTTAAGATGCTCTTTAGTGTTTGTGTCAGTGAAGAAATGACTAGAAAATAACAAGACTTCAAAGTACACTAAGTCCTTTCTTTAATAAAATTGTAATACAGTTTCATATATTATATCCTCAGGATTTTACATATTGAAATTTCCTTCTTTTTCGAGTACACACTTGGTATATAGCAAATAAACTTTTCATTTCCTGTATCCCTAGTCCAATGTGATGGCTTACATTGATCTTGCTTTTGATGGCGGAAAGCTTCTCCTGTGCAGCAGCCAGCTCTGCATTGGCCTTGCTCAGTGCCTGACGCTTGGGCTCCACCTCGCAGTAAACCTCGTAGAACTTGACAATGTTTAAAACCCAGGAGCACAGGCCTGCCGCCTGCGTTTGACTTGGATGCAACCAGATCTGGCTTGAACTCTGGATCCTGGAGAAGATCAGAAAGATAAACAAAATAAAACACCTATCAAACTCGCCACCAGGGCAAAATCTAGGTCAAAATTAACTTGAAGGTTCTGTCTGTAACTTGCAGAAAGTCCTTGTTATTAATGGCACTGATGGCTCTTAAGTGATCTGCAGTCAGCACTCTGTTTCTCCAGTTTGCGCTCGTAAGCACAAGCAAACATCTGGGAATAAAACAGTGATGTGTCATACACGAGACTGACTGTGACTGACTGGCATGTTGATGGAATGCTGGAAAAAAAATTACTATTTAGAATAAAGCTACTATCCGCAGTGTTTCTATATTTCATTTGGATTTCTAACTCCATAATACTAACTAGCTTGTCAGTTGCAAATTTCTCAGTGAATGTTACAAAGCAAAGAAAGGCAGATCCACGCAGCATAGCCATGGCTAGCTGGTTAACGTCCGCTTAGATTATCATTAGCTAGGTGGCTGCCCAGCTGGCTATTACCTAGCTATGCAACATGGATCTTGCATTGGTTGCTTCGTCACATTAGCTGATAAAGTAATTTGCAAACAAGCCTCATGAGTCTATAATTTTTGACGTTATCCACTCAATAAAGTATTTTGCTACCTGAGATAGACACCAATTTGTCTACATTAGCAAGCAAGCTAATGTTAATCAACATTAGCCAGCTAAAACCACAACAATACAATACAATTCACGTCATGTGTTTCCGCGAGGATTTTTTTCAGCACTGAGGGACACTAGCCAGTCGTTTGCTGACATTGGCAGACTCCATTTATAAGCTAACCTTAGCATTGCTAAGTATTAGCACTGTGGCAGAGCTGAAGAGAGACGAGGCATAACGTCACCTCCTTTGGATGCTTTCACATAGAAATTAGTCCACAGACTGTTACAGGCAAGCGAGAAAGCCAGAGGAGGTCTTAGTTTTTAAATTACGTTACAACTGTTCACCCACTGGCAATAAAAAGTGAGTAATACATGTACAAATTTACATACATTACCTCTAAGACCTGCAAGACCAGCAGTTGGAACTACCAATCTCATGTCTAGCCCTGTCAGTCAAAGGGAAGAGAGCAGGGTCCTCATCTGTGAGATGCGTAACTTCCTTCTCCCCCTTTTTCCCCGCTAAATTCTATTTTACCAGCTTTGAAATTGTCGTGCTTCTCTGCTTAACACTTTAATTACTGTTGGCAAAATGATTAAAAAGTAGCTAAGTATGCTTTCTTGTAGTGTGATGAACATGTTGTTTATGGCTACCAATATCAATATTAAAGGTCTTTTAAAAGATCTATTAAATCATGTTACAACAATAGTCTGGGAACTGAATCAGTGTGGGTACAGAGTGAATTTTGGCTTTATCTGCTGCACCTGACATACCTAGCATCTGCTCCATTGAACTTCATAATCAGGGAAGCTGTTAAATTTGCAACGCTTAATTAACTGGTTGATTTTTCTCTGGCTGTCATTTGGACGCTTGACAGCCATAATGTGCCACTGTCATGGTAGTCACGCCCCTGTTAAATGTTTGACTTATTAGTTGAGTTTGCCAAGCGGAAGACATTGCACACTGTGCGCTGTTAGCACAGACTTAAATGGATGAGAGCTAATTGGGACGCTCACCTGCAGGTAAGGCTGAATAGCTTTCAGGCAAGCCTCTGGGATGTTCTCCTTGTTGAAGTTTATCAGAGAGTCCAGGAATGCGTCCACTTTGGCCATCATCACCTTTGCGGCCTTCCAGCTGCGATCCTTGGGGACTTTGCCACCGAGCGCTGTCAGGACCATGACTGCCGCTGTGACGTTGGTAACTGCCGCCACCGGAGAGCCGAACGACTTCAACTCTGTCAGGTTGTTCTGAAGTACAGAGGGAGTAATGGATGGAAAATGAAAGAGCTATGATTTAATTGAGTTTGAACAACTGCATATCTCTGCTGTCTGCTGGGGGAAAAAGAAAGGGAAAAAAGGATAGGATTAGACTAAAGGAAGAAGAACCTGTGCTGACTTTGAGAAGACAACAGAGAATTCTAATTAGGGCATCTTTAGAGAGCTCTAAGCAGTGATTGAACTGTCTGTTCTGCTTGTTTGAACAGCGAGCACCTTTTAAACACAGAGGGTGTTTTTGAAAATCCCTGAGGCTGCTCATAAACCTATGCGGGATGCAGGGATGAAGTAAAATGCCTGCAGAACATAGAGAAGACATTATTTTAGCAAAGACCTGGCTAAAGCCTGTAATTCAATAATCTTTTCTACAGTTCAAGGCCTGTGTGGACATAACTTATTCCACTGAAGCTGGGAAAACTAAATCAAACAAAGAGAAAAGAACACAACCCCTCTTAAAAAGAAGAAAACTAAAAAAGAAGGGTATGATGGAGCAAATCAATGAGACACGGCGGGGGATATAAGAGGGACTGACCTTATTGAGAGTGTTAAGGGCATCCTGAGCAGCAAGGAGAGCTGGTTCTGCCTTGGCCAAGTCCTCCTCACAGTCTCTCTGTTTGCCGCTGACCACCACAGCAATGGCTGCCACCTTTTGCTCTTCCTCATCAGCCACTGCCTTCTCCTTGGACACCTTCTCAGTTTCTATCCCAACCACCTGGAGATAGCACACAGGATTTAATGCTGGGTTAATGCTGCAAGTTCAGCCAGCGGCTTAGTTGTCACAGCATGGATACAATGGAAGACATAACCTCCCAAACAGGTAATCTAGTGCTCAGTTTGAACTAAAAACAAGAGAAAAACAGTGAAATTACAAGTGACCTAATATGCAACTAAAACTAGAGTTTACATTGATCTGGAGCAGAAGATAACAGAAGATAAAAAAGATCACAGGTCCAGGCTATAGAGAGCAGTTTTCACACCCTAACACATTAATCTATCTGTGGATTATCCAAAGTAAATATGATATTGTTCTTTGAAGGATTTTTTTTTTTTTATTCAAGCGAAATTCAATTCACCCCTTTTGTATTGGGGTCACTGCAGAAATCTCAACAGATGAAAACCTGGGCAGATAAAACCCAAACTATCTGCATGACTAGATACCACTAGAGGTGCTGGACAGTAAGTGAGAAAATACCAACACTGAACAATGATATTTTTTCATAGTGTGTCTAAAAAGGAGCACATGTTCTTGCCTGGATCAACTTGTCAGCGTCTTCGTTCTTCTGCTTGAGTTCCACTTCCTGAGCAGCCAGCTTGGCCTTTAGGTCATCCACCTATCAGAGGATAAGACAGAGAGAGCAAGAGGTCAGGAGGATGTGACAGGCTGATAGTTCAGCCAAGACTTAAGAGATCTGGATGAATGAACTGCAGATCATATTCACTAGACCAGAATGGAGTACTCTCTGTATGTAGGCTTATCAGTCTACCCATAATTCAAACTTCAGCATTATGTCCATAAAAAAACATGAAAGAAGATGCGTATAGGTATCTTTCGGGACCTTTGCCTCGCTCAAAAGCATAATAACATTACTTCAGATGCTGGCTGTTGGCTAGCCTCACCATAGTTTATCACAGTTCACAATTTCTCAGGAAAACTTAACAGTTTTGCAACACCAAAACTTCTCGTGAGAATGCAATTTTTTATTTTTTTTTGCACTGTAACTACCAGATACGGTCAGTAAGCAAAGCTTTAGCAAAGGTCTAAGTACAGGCACGCTTGCACCAGCCCTGGCAAACTCACTGTGACGATGCTTCAGGAAGCCACTGTGCCTGACTGTTGTTTGCCAAGACAGTTCTCTCACTGTCTGCAATCAAAAATTTAGACAGTTTGTAATCAGTCAGCTGTAGAGGTGCTGGCAGGTGTATTTTTGAACTTTAGACAGGCTAGCAGTTTGTCTGGCATTTCTGCCTATGCTAAGCTAGGCTAACTACTTCTCAACACCATATAGTATTATATCAATCTCCCAGTATTTCCCTGAGAATTTTTGGCCGGCAGCGGTGCTAGGGTGCATGAGTTTTATTTTGTTTTATTAGATATTTAGTGGCTGCTAACACGAGGAGGGCTTTAGACACACATTTGTCCACAGATGTCAAATTTGGCTTGATAAAAAGCTTTCCATACCCTCATATGCTCTTACAACGGCTCCTGCGCATCAGGGCAGATGTAACATTTGACCTCTACTGTTTCAATCAATACTGTGACTAACACTGCTTGTAAGGTCAGTTAATGACTGTTTACAAGAACAACACTTATACAAGTTAGCCACATAGAAATCCAAATTCAAAAATCCAATATCCAAAGTTTTAAAAAAATTACATTAAAATTAAAATTTGTTACAATTAGCCTGGTCTCCCCTAATCAACCACATATTTCCAGTCATAGAGACCAAAGGACTCAAACGCAGAAGAGAAAGCGATGGTATAAATTAAGTTCTGTGGTTTGTGTAGACATAACAGAAGACAAAGGTTAATGTTAACAAAATCAGAAAGCATTGTGTGTGTGATCTGAACAAGAAGAGCGAGCCAGTGTGTCTGCACTTGGGGCAGGCAGGTGAACTAAACTTCAGGTTAGCAGTAAACCGTAAACGTAAAATTGTCAGTGTGTGCTACAGTTCGTCAGAACAGCAAGATCAGTTAAGCTATTTTAGCGGGGCATAGAGGAATTGTCTTGCATGTTTTGCATCATCTGATCAGCCTTCGTATACTTTAAATGAACATCAGCTAATAACAATTCATGACTGATTGATCAGATAATCCTTGTTCATCCATGACTCTGGCTGCTTAAAGCAGAAATGGCAAGTTAATTGCATATGAGGAGATTTTTATTAAGCAGCAGCGCCAATGATTTAACAGCAACACAGATATACTGTTAAATGCATGTGGAGAAAAAAAGTGATCTTGACTCACTCCTGGAAAAAAAAGCGATTCAGCAAATTTCCCAAATTGTTCTTTCAAATGACAGTGTGTCCAGTATACTTACATGAGAGGGAGAAAAGAACACATGCGCTAATATGAGGGGAGTAGTCAATAGAGCAAAGGGGTTGGGCTGCTGACAATAATCTATTTTTGTCTCATTAAATGATATAAGTAGCAATCGGTGTGTATATCATGGACACTAATGAATCTATCACTATCATCTAATTGAATCTCTTCGAAAGACCGATCATTTGTTTTCATTGCTTGTATCCTCGTTGGATCGTATTAGTAATACAATCGTTGATCGAGCTCAGTGGCAATTTAATTGAAACCTAAACATCTCCTTGATTCTTCAAAGCAATAAAGAGGATTCTGTGGCTTAGGAAAGCTGAGCAAATAAGCTTTACAAAGGGCCTAAACCTTTGCGGATAACATTTTGTGCCCTGCAGGATTGTGCCATGGACCGTGCATGTGACCTTTAATCTATTACTGAAAAAAAATCTAAGTCTGTCCAAGCAGATAAAGGGGCAGGAAAAGATGAATGGCATGCATATCTGGAAAAAAAAATAAAAGCTTTAGGATCAAGAGCTGCTATCAGCACACACACAAACACAAAAGCACACACCAAGGACGGTTGTAAAGAGAAATTAAAGCTGTTACAAACTCCTCATAACTCCCCGACAAATAGGGCTCTGCATTACCGTCCGACTCCATCAGAATGTTGCACTGGGGAAATAAAAACAGACTGTTTTTCACGCTTGTCTTTCAGCTAATTAACAAACAGGAAATCAGGCCAGAGGGAAGACGGCCCTTTCGGGTTGCGACGATTCTTCGCAAAAGATTCGGTCGAACATTAGACGAGCACCAAGTGAGCCATCAACATGATGAATAGGCAGGGGGGAGACAAGACAGGGAGGAAGGGATGGGTGGGGGGAGAAGAAGGACAAAGTAATTGGTGGGAGACATGGGTGATATTCAATACGTCTGAGCAGCTTCTGTGTTTATCCACTGCAGATGGAAATCCAAGCAGGAAAGCATGTCTCTGACTCTGACTGTATAAAACAACCCACTCTCTCTCCCTGCTGCTGTAAATGTAGATTACAACAACTGTTTCTTAAGGCAAGATAACATTTGATACCAAAGCAGGAGACTATACACGTTCATACACGTGTGTGATGGCTTATGGACTTGTGGTGACTAAGTATAGCTTCATTCATGCTACAAAGAGACATCTGGCTGAGTGTGTGTTTGAAAGGAAAAAGTCTAATTCTAGTTTTTATCCTTTTCAGGGAAACCTGCCATTTTTCATTCTCCTTATGCAAAGAGCTGTCATGGTGCAGCTGATTCTGGTTACAGATGAGGTTTAACACCACTCTGGTGACTGCCAGGAGTCACTAGCTGCTGCTAATATTACAGTTTTTCCTCATTCACTTTGTCTCGTTTCATGGATGAAAATTATTATTTTTTTAACAGTAAGTTGAAATCTCTGAACAATTACTTTGTTGTTCACAACGGATTTGAATTTCTCATTAATTCAAACATATTGCCATGTTTTGGCATGTGTGCAAAGAGTAAGTCAGATTGTCTACAATTTGTACAATAATCACTTGCACATGGCTTGCTAATCAAAACTGATGAGCTGATTCTCAGTGAAATTGTCAAACTCTTCAAAACTTCTAAACAGTCTTTCATTGTTTGAGCCATCAAAAACAAAACTCAATTATCAAAATCTGTGAGGCATACATGTATATTCCATAAATATCTATGGCATGAAATGTTTGTGATGTGACATCTGCTAAACTGCCACATTGCATGCTAGGTGACAGTAATGAGCATGGAATCATGATCAACCAGTCTTTCATTGTTTATTTGTTTTTTTTGCATGGATGTCACTTTGTGGCAGATTTTCTGTTTACTGTATATGACTTTACATGAAAAGTCAAAGGTGAAATTTCGGTTTACAGTAAATGTAACATAACGGTACACAAAAAAATGTACTGTTTTGACTTTTCCATGAAAAACTTCTAACTTCAGAATCTACAAAGCTCAGTGCAATACACAACAGCATTCAGCTAGACAAAACTAGCATTCTTGTATAGTACAGCAAGCAGTCAGTGTCGAAAAGTAGCAAAACAGAGATTTGTATATATGAAACATTTTCAGGGTTGACAGCTGTATTTTGCGGACATGCAATAGACATGCGATGTCCCATGCAACAGTTTATTGTTGTACAGAATGTTAAGTTTAAAAAATGAGCCAAAGCAATCGAAAAATACTGCAATACTACTATAAATACTTGCACAGGGACTGGTATTCAAGTACTACTACTAGTATTCAAGTACTACTACTTCTTCTGTTACTACTTCTATTTCAGCTTTTCTTACAACTAGTATTACTACAGCTGATACTGCTTGTTAGTAAGTATTACTACTTCTATAACAACTAGTATTACTGGTACTACTGGTATAGCTAAGACTTAGGGATCCTAAACCCTATCAAACATCAAATTAAATGCCTTTTCAAGGACTTTCCAGGCTGAATGGCCTCAAATTCAAGGACCCAACATGGCACAGACTGATATGCAAATCAAGGTTAGTTACTATTACAACAATGAGAATTTTCATCATGAGAAAAAGAAAGAGAGAGAAGCCTGAATGTGTGAACACTTCTCAACTGTGCTGTGATACAGACCGAGATGGCAAACAATATTAAAACATTTTTAATTTCTATTCTGCTGCAATATATTTAAACTCCAGCCCTTCTAATGATTCGTGTCTATTCTGATTTTATCCCTCAAATTCAAAAACGTTCAATGATTTCAAGGATCTGAGGGAACCATGACGACTACTACTGCTAGTACAGCTGCTCCTAATACTACTTCTACTGTTAATACTTGTACCATTACTAGTTCTAACACTACTACGAGCAGTACAATGACCAGTACTTATACTGCTAGTATTAGTGCCACCGCTACTATTACTTCTATTACGACTATTACTCCTACAATAACTACTAGGATTAATAATACTACTACTATTACTAGTTGTTCTTCTACTAGTATTACTAGTATAACCGGTAGCACAACGGTTACTTTTCTATTTAATATTTCTACAACTACCACCAAAGCTGCTACTGTCTATACTACTCTTACTATTTCTTCTACTACCCCTATACTACTATTTCTACTGCTACTAGTATTATGACTCCTCTGCTACTACTACTATTACCAGTCTTACCACTTTTAGTACTATGACTGCCACTATTACTATGACTGCTGCTACCATTATTAGTATTATTAACACAATTACTTCTTCTAACACTTCTACTAAATATGCAGCTGCTAGGACTATTAATCTTACTACTTGAACTACTGTCATTACTACTACATTGTAACAGAGGGTGAGGCACTTACATGTGTGTGCTTGTGTGTGTGAGAATACAGTGTATGCTCAATCACTGCTCTCAAACATGCTTGCACACACGCACGCAGCGTTCACACACACACACACACACAGCGCACACACACACACACACACACAGCCTTTGCTTTAACCCTCCTTGTTTATCATGACCACAGCAGCCCCTGGTGAGCCTGGGATTCTCTTGCAGTGAATGTTAAATAACAGTACTTATAGCAGCACGGCCATCGGTGTGGATGAACTAACAAACACAGGGTGCATTAATGGTGGCTTGCTGTAAAGGCTGTGCTCTCTAATTAGAAGGCTTCTCAATTACCATGCAGCCCCTATATACAGTGTGTGTGTGTGTGTGTGTGTGTGTGTGTGTGTGTGTGTGTGTGTGTGTGTGTGTGTTGGCTCCTTCCCACAGTAAACGGGTGATGGCAAACAAAAACACAGGACATTCTGTGCCTTTCAATACATTGATGTCGCTTACGTGTAAGGGGTGTTTGTGCATGTGTGTGATTTTGTGCGGGTGGGCATGTGTGGGCATGTTTATGCAAAGCGGAGGAGATGCAGTATGTAGGGGAAAATTACGTGTGTGTGTGTGTGGTTTTACATTTACTTGCACAGTGCCACTATAATTAGGGCTGCTTCATACACAGACCCTGTGTTGCATTATTCATATAGCTCTCCTGCAAAGGTGTGGAGATGGTAAACATTTGGACAAATGGATCCAGGTGTGGATATTAAAGATGGAGACATCAAATGATGCAAATAAACATTTCTTGTGAGGAAATAAAGAAGGGACAAAAAGTCAACCAGGTATTTTTCTACTCTGCGTAAAGCTAAGTAGGGTGATTGGCTGTGTATGGCATAAAGTATGGACACCACTACTAATAACACTAATACTATTTAAAACAACTATAACTACAATTAGTACTACAATCATTACTACTATACATAGCACTACTTCTGTTACACCAGTACAGCAGGATATGTAAACACTAATGATGTCCTGCTTGGCTGAGCTGTAACATTAGCTTAGTAATGCTAGGTGAGCCAGCAGTAGATACACGCCTCCTTCTGCACAGTGATACAGTTTGCAGGTGTAGTCTGGTAGAAAGAAAATAGTTCCAAAATGAAACTATTCACAATAAGGTCTGTGGATTATCTTGTGTAACCAAGTCATGATTTCTGAAAAGAGGCATTGCCGTTGGCACTTTAAGCACCACAAGCAAAGTGCCAATTAATTCCATGATACTGGAGAGAAGGCAGACATCTCTACAGCCAGTATCTCCAACACTCTGCAACTCACACCAAAGCAATCTAGATTGATAAATAGCACTACAGGTAAGAGTAAAAATAGGTAGTTTTGGTTTTGGGATGAACTGTCCATTTAATATACTACTGTATATACTCTAAAGTTTTCTGACACCTACAGAGAGAACTGCAGTGATTCACAATTTAAGTCATTGCCTTCGCTTTTTTTTTTTTTTTTTTTTATTCCAGACAGCTAATGTTGACCAATGTACCCCTGGGCTGTCAGTTGAAAGGCATTCATTACCTGGTATGATAGAATAGCAGCAGTGCTCAGGGTCCCAGTGAACAGAGATGGAGCCACTGTTTGACTGATTAAAGGAAAGTGTAGCTATTTTTCAGCCCAGGCCATATTCTTATAATTGTGGCCATTCTGAGTATGAGTCATGCAAACTTTGCAATCTCCACCTGGCAGGTACTTCTCTAGCAAGTACTAAGTAGAAAGCATCCCACAGCTTCACAAATGAAAACAGACTGGCATGAAGCTACCTTGGTTAGTCAGAAAGTGGATTCTTATGCAGTTAGCAAGAAAGATAGCTATCCCAGAGGACTTATTTCTATGATTTTGGTCAAAATCAGAGACAAGTGCAAAATTGATATCTATTCCTACTTCTTAAAAGTGAAATCAAAACAGCTGCTAAATGGTAATCTGGGAACTAGACGAATCTGTATGCTCATGTTATGCATTTGCTCTAGCAGATACTTCTGGTCCCCCTCCTGTTCAGACAGATTTCCAGTTGATATGGCCTTGGTTGAGCCAATCACGACAGTTTATATGCTGTTTGTATGCTGTAGGTTTGATATAATGACTGACAACTTCATTGGCTTGTGCACCCTCACGCAGGGGACACCACAGCGAGCATAAACCTAACTTAGTGAAAAGGAGCAGTGTTGAAGCACTTTCAGTAACAACTAAGATGGCTGCAGCTGATGTGGAACTTACTGTTAACGTATTATTGTCAAATTCTGATGGCAAAACATGAAACACTCATTCACAGACATATTGATGCAAAACCACGGCTCATTTCTGCACACTGTAGTCTGCTCAGAGACCATCTATCAGCGCTATGTCACATGTTTTGTTGCTCTGATTGGTTGTGGGTCTATCTAGTTGCCTCCAGAGGTATTTTGGCCTAAGGCCGCTGAAAAAAAAATGAGCTGGAAGGTTCCAGACCTCTGCCAGACCAGGCTAAATAAATAGACCTTGTGGTGAGAAAATTTTGTCAACTGCTATTGCCAAAATAAAGGAAAAACTCTTATGATTACCTTGTAAGCTCACGGATGGACGAAAAGTCCCTAAAGTGCTTTAAGAAAAAAGTCACACTCCATATGTTGGTGAGGATCATGGAATATGAACAAAAGCACCAGAGCCGCTACTAAATGGACTGTGTGGTGAGGCTGTTTTGTCAGCTGTTGGACTTTTAAGATCAGCTGTTTAACTGCTAAAGTTGCAGGAATTAAATGTAAATGAGGGGTCAGGGGCTTCAAATGCTAAAAATTGGAAAATTAATTCAGGAAGAACAATAAATACATTTGAAAAAAAAATTACAGATGTAGCCTACTCCATTTACTGGCTATGATGGGTCAGAATGGTACGTGAGATACGACACTAAAATGCAGAATATTTTTTATGAAACCTGGGATAAGTTTTAAACGGATGCTTATGAACAGTACCTGAGCGGAGGTGCTGTTGAGCTTCTGCAGGCCGTTCTCCAGCCGCTCCATCTTGGTGGTGAGGTCTTTGCTCTTCTGGCCCAGCAGACTGCGATACAGCTTGATCTGCTCCAGAAAAGACTTGGGTGTGGTGTAATTGTAGCGTCGCTCGTTGGCCAGGTACTCCTTGGACATCTGATTGACGCTCATGTGGACGTATGCCATGAATTTACTGACTGATTCCTTCACTTGAGGCTGCAAGAATTATAAATCCCAGAACTGGTTAGTTCACCATTAAAAGAAGATGACTGTGCAGATTTGGCTGCAAAGCAATATTTCCTGAGGCTCCGGTTTCGAATTTAATTTTCGGGTCCTCTGGTCTGCTCTTGAAATAAATATCACATTCGTTGTGTCATGGTGCCTGACATTTGAAATTATATTTTCAGAGTGTGAACATCATTTTTGTGGGTGGCTTCGTCCCTGTGTGTATATTAAAGTATGAGCTGTTCTCACCTCAATATTCTCTACCTCCTGGAGGAACTTGAAGCTGACCGACTCCAGCGCCTCCCGCGGCCACTCGTGGAACCAGTCGATGGCTGTACAGTTCACCACTGCAGGGAACTTCCTGCTGCGAACCCTCAGTTTACTACCAACTGGAGAGAAACACAGAGCCACCTGCAATGCAAGCACACAGACAGAAACACTCACCAAGGTCAAACAGAACTGATACAGCACCAAGATCATAGTCATTTTCTTTCTATGTGAGTGTAACTGGAGTCGCAGTCACACTGAGAAGAAAAAGGCGGGGGATTCTTGCTCTGATTAGTACTTCTTCATGGTCAAGAGGGGGAAGAATGGAAAACTGCGAATTAATTATTTGCAGCTACATCATTAAGCAAATAAAGCCTCCAGCAAGCATGTGAATTAAAAGAGTGTGTTAAGCTATGGGCTACATCAGACTGATTTTCACTGTTGGAGACTAACAGCTGGCTTGTTGAGAAGCTCAGCCAGATGCTCGATACCATTAGAAACAAACATGCAGAAGGCACACCCAAAGACACTACTGATGATAATCAAGGCTTGAGAAACAAGTCGCTGCATACTTATCTTATAATTTCTGTGACAATGGATTTACACTGGAGTTACACCCAGCTGCTTTCATTGCACTGATCTAAAATCTATATACTTTATTTTGAACATTTTTAAAGGAATATATGTGTAAAAAAAAAAAAAAAACAGCAATAACCAATACATAACAATGAACATATATGACAGACTTTCAGTAAGCAACCTAAATTAACTTTTTATGCTTTAAATAGAGTAGGATTAAGGGAAATAATTGTCTAGTCCTACTCCTATTCTATATTAATCCATCAGTACTCAATCACATAAACCAATTCTTAGCCCCAGAGTCCATCCCCACAACTAAACCACTATGTTCATCCTCTTCATACATAATCAATGACACTATTTGGAAGAACACTGTATATAAGGTTACAGCTTTCTTTTCATTCAACATATATCTTAATCATCTTTTCCAAACTCCGAACTTTTTAGCTAGTGACCTATTTATATGAAGCCACGTCTACATGTGATGTCTTGTCATTAACCTACTGAGGAGCTCTGGATCAAAAATGAGTTGTGGGTCTGTATTGGTGCCCCTTTCTTTTCACTGTGGATTAGTGTACACAAGTCGGGACTATTCAATATGTATCTATATACATGGACCACAATGCAGTAGACAGATATATCAGTGTACACAGAATCTGAATCTGTGATTGTGAGTCAATCCAACTGTATCTCTGGCTGCTGCATAGATTTTCCAATATGTGTGGGTTCATCCTTACACCTCAATACAACTATCCATCAAGTGCAATGCATAGAATCTTAATAGTGTGTTCCCACAGTACTGCTACCCTGGTTTACTACTTGGCAGCAGGTTTGTTTGTTGATTTATCAGTTATTTTGTGGCAGAAGTGGAGTTTTGATTTCAAAACTGGGGGGACACAATTCATGCAGGCAAAACTCCTCAAAAGGGTTTTAGTTTCTCAGATACACCTACCTGAGGCAGAACTAGACATGACCATGTTTTTTTCTTTTTTTCTTTTTTTTATATGTCCCCATCATGAAATGGATGGTCATGGAAATCACTTCAGTTTATAGTCAAATCAAAGTGAAATAAGTTTCATTTATTAAATATTATTTGTGATAAATACCACTAGACTAATCAGTTTTCTGATTGGTATTCTATTAGAGCTAATATACCGGCAGTGTTTAACAGACTTCAGTAAATCAGGACCAAGACATCCAGTATTTCAGTAAAAGCAACACATAAAATGAAACAATATTCTTGATTAGATTTTCTGCATCACTGCTATAGTTACTGTGGCAAAAGGCACAATGCAATGCATACAAATTGTGCTACTTTAATTGTGTGGCTTTCTTCGGTGGCATTACTTACAGCTCAACAAGTCTGCAAACATATAACGTATCCCTCATCTGGGAAACTTTATCACTTATAAGGCCTTTTCAAACACAACATGATTGGAGCTGTGCTTGCTGCTGGGTTTAGCGCAGCTGTGGCTGTGCATGCACTTTGCTTGATGCAGCAACAAGCTGTTGTGGGATGTCACAAAACATAGGAAATAGACTGCAGATTGACTATTGACTATAAAGTGACAAAATTCCCAAAGAAGTGTAAGAAAATTTTGGGCTGATTTCAATCCCAAAATCTGAACATAAACTGGTTGCCATGGTGATCCAGCCAGGTTACAAGAGAGCTACCATCATGACACTGAAAGCCCAGGTTTTAGACTCAACATACTCCACAAACCCACCAGTATCACTTACACCCCTCAGTTCTGGTGCTGTGATGTCAGCTGGGTCAGAGAAAAAGTGCCTGGAGCCACTGGTGAGGCATTACTAGCACCAGTGAGAGCCAAATGTGCAGCTACTCTCAGTGATGGCCTTACAGTTCTGATTTGTCTCTTTGTATTGGCAAAAAAATGTTGAAATTTATTCAGACACTTAAATGTGGCCTAAAACTATTCTGGAAATATTAGATTCTACACGTCGTTCCCCAGTTTATACATTTATCAGTCATATCTTGCGAGCCAATTGTGAGCAAAAGTCAGTCAATAATAAACACCAAGAAATAATGATTAGACACTTTCTATCAGTGCACACCAAACAAACTTTCTTACTATGAGCAGAACTGTTTGCACATAATATATACAGCTGCAACAGCCCAATGAAAAATGAATATCAGTATGTGTAAGAGAGAGAGAGATTACCTATAATCACAGCAAATTAAGCTTCTCCTATTTTTTCCCCTGCGTCTCCTCTGTCAATTGCGGCCCTATTTTGGTAATATTTTGAATAAAGGCATATTTATTTGGGAGTGTGCACCTTTTTCTAACAATAGTTTTAGTAATCCATTAAATAAGTGATTTTCCCTTTTCAGATTGTTTTATTAGATCAGGTTTTAGAGGCAGTAGGAGGTCAATGCAGTATTTCATAAGAAAAAAGTCAAAGATTTAAAGGATGTCCAAACACATTCATTTTATATCCAGTAATCATCCTGTAACCCCTTTAGAGACATCTAATGACAACTTGTGGGGGGTCCCAATAGCCAGGCTGGGAACCACTGGTCCAAACCAAATCCGCTCCCAGGTCTGATTTTAGTAATGATTTAAATGTTTGTCTTGGGATTTAAACTGGTGCTCACCATGCAGTTAGTTCTGAATCTGAGTGCCAACATTTTTTGAAAAGCGCCCTTTCCATCCATCCAGACAGACAGAGAGCCAAATAGTTAGAAATCCACTCTTTACAAGCCCGTGCTCATGGGATTGCCTTCCCAATTTATTCACTCTCCAACCCAGAGAGGTTTGAGCTGGGAGCGAGAAGGGGAGGTGGAGGATGTGGGTGGTGGTGGTGGTGGTGGTGCAGCACACTGTAATAATGACAGGATAAGCAACCCCCTGGAATCCCTCTCTCCCGAGGGGGAACAAAGCGGTTACACGTTGGTGAAATTATCTGCAGCTAAACGGCGGCTTTTCTGCTCATGCCGGTGATTTATAACGACGTCCACTGCCTCCGAAAGCATTCAAGTTCATCTGAAAATGTCAGCAAAGAAAATTGTCTAGGGAAAGGCTTCATCATAAAGCCAGCTGTTTATCCAAGTATGAGGGGTTTTTATTTTTGAATGGTCAATTAGAGTGTGAGGCGGCATGCTATTGCTATATTAAGAGAGGGTGGAGATCATATACAGACGGAGTTCTATGAGAGATTTATGACAAACTTCCCCCTAAGGAGAGCCGCTGAGAGCAACTTTCTCTGGATGATTGGTGGTAAATTGCAGAAGAACACATAGTTTTTTGTCCTGTGCTTGTCTGACTATCTGACTGGTTCACCTTGAGCTGTCGGCGAACCCGGTCGATGAAGAACTTCCAGCAGTTTTCCCTCGTATCCATCAATCCCGAGCCACGGACCTCTGGCCTCACGCTGCCAATGATGCTCTCCACCTCGTCATCTGGGAACAGGTCAGGAATCTCTCCTTGAATGAACAAAATCACACACGTTATCACTGGGAAGACCACCGAGATTGTGGGAAGCAGTCATTGTGATTTCTCTCTGTTCAACTTGTGCAAGAACTCGCCAGAACTTTCTTATCTTCTTAGGATCTGAACTGACACTGAGACTCTTTTATCAAATCTGAGTGTGTTAATAGAGGTGGTGGCAGCAGGAGTTCATACACAGGGCTTATGCTAATGCACAGATCTACTTTAAGTCACAGCCTCACGGGAGGAGCAGAGCAGGAACTGTCGACATATACAGCACCTAAAAATTGTCAGTATCAAGCCTGATCTAAGTTCACAGCTTGTGTTTAACTCTACTTTTTTTTTAAACTTTTTTTTTTTTTTTTTTCAGTTGTTTTTTTATTTTTTTGATCAGGCACTTTTAGTTGCTTGACTTTTGCCCTTATGTCCCTCTGTTTAGCTCAAGGCATGTTCTGGTGCGACATAAGGCATAAAAAAAAAAAAAAACACCTGCAGGGGTGCTAATGTCCATCCAATATCATTTTCAGTTTACGCAGGCGCTACTGAGGGAGTATCATTTAAAAAATGATAGAAGTATGAGGTAATCTGCTTGCATGTTGCCCCGTTGTGACTACTATTGGCTATGCAAGCAGTTATTAAAACGTTATCTTATTGATCACAGTAGGGCTGGTACCATAGCAGATTTTCACTACACGATTACTGTGGCCTGAAGAGTCCATGGCAACAATATTAACATGATATCTACAGAAAGTATAAGTTAGGGGTGGGAATCACCGGAGGCCCCACAATACGATATTATCACGATACATTAGTTACGACACGATATTATTGCCATTTCAAACGTGTTGTGACATGTTTAGTATTGCATTAAGACATGTTACGATATTTTACAATTTATTGCCTTTTTTCAACTATTAATTATGTCCTCAACGGAAAACACTGTCAACATCTGTTTTATCCAGTGAGATAACGCTTTCAGTCTTTTTATCTCACTTCAGTCCTTTTTATTGCAGCAAACTTTCCAGTGAACTGGAAAAAGCAACTGATATTATTATACAACTTGGCCACTAAAATAGTAATTTGTATTTGTAATATTTATCATTTATATAATTTTTTAAAATCGATACTTGCCGTCTGTGTATCAATACAATATTCCCAAGCAAAACACTGCGATAATCAGCTGTATCAATTTTTCATTTTTTTGTATTTTGCTTTTTTTTTTGGCACATGAATTACACTCAAAATACAAGTATAGGTAGGAGGAGAGACAGTCTGTGACCATAGCTGTACAAAAGCGTACAAAGAGAGCAATTACACTTATCGATAGTAAGAAGGTAAATAGATGGTACTGGAGAAGGGAGACAGAAACAGAAATAATTTAAGAGGTCAATATTGGGTCAATTTTATCATACGCATTTTAGTTACATGATATCAATATCTATTTTTAAATGTCACCAGATGTCATCAAAACAGGTATATCATAAGATCCTCAGATCACGCAGCACTTTGTTTCTCTCATAATCATCATTTTTACATTTGAAACATTTACACTGATTACATCTAAAAAAAATAGTAAAAGACACTGCTTTATCAAAACTAAATGGGTGAAAAAAAATTAAGACAGACAGCAAGGTCATCAACTTTACCATGTTTGTCTCTTGGTTTAAACACATTATCAAGCTCAGCTCAGCTGAGTTATGCACTTCTTCTCTGTGGTTGATAAATCTCTATAGTAGACATGGACAAGCTGGTAAGGCCACCAACAAGGGGTGCATTTATGCCTTCAGTGGTCTTCGTCTGTTGCATGATCATCGGCTCAAAAGTTGTAATTATCCCTCGGACAGTCCCTCACAAGTGGAATAAGACCACAAGCAAGAAACAACAAACAGGTCTACTAGTGAAGAGTGTGCGTCTACGACTTTTGGCGGTATTTAAAAATGTAACTCGCCACTTTTTAATATCAAATAACACAGTTCCAATTGCTGGAATTTAAGTAGACTAGTTTCTTGTTACTGTTGTCTTAATCATAGGAGAGAAACGCAGCATGTTCCCTGGAGTCTTTGACAGAGTTGGGAAAGAGAAGGTGACTACTGCAATGTTTCTGTAAGTTATTCGTAACTTAATGTTATTCTGACGAATGCAGGACCCATGGGTTGACCCGAGCACATTTACTGTAAAAGGGTGACTCACCTTGCCTTACGACGGCTCAGTGAATGCCGTGAATTAATCAATCAATCAATCAATCAATCAGCATTAGACTGTCACCACACACAATTGAGGCAATATGAGCTTACTTTCCTGGAAATATGGACATTGTTTTCCCTCCATGAGATCAAGGACAAATAGGCATATAGTGGCGAGTTGTAATCTATGTGCAGTATCTAAATTACTGTTACCTTTAAAGGATAAACCTCAGTATGTTTATGTTTTGGAAAACAGCTTTCATCACTTTTATTTCATTAGGCCTATCATGATAAGAAATTACTATCAAATGTCTGAGAAAGAGTTGTTATTCTATTTTACTCTGCCAAGAGGATTAAAAACAGACCTGTGTTGCTTAATTTAAGGTCTGTTGTGGCCACAATAAATAGGCCTATCAAGACACATTGTGCTTTATTGTTCCACTACTCATTTTTCATCATGGCGATAATGGGTATTATCATAGATAAAGTTTGACAGTTATCTTGTCTCCTATTGTCCCACAACAACACTGAAATAATATAGCTATGTGTGCATTAATAAGAAAATTGACACATTTAAAAGTAATGCAAGTCACTTTCCTTTATAAGTAATTACTTTTATATGCAGTATTTGGTAGTAATTCAATTACTTTTAAGAGATGTAGCTAGTTACTGTACCTGATTACTAATTCTCAGTGATATGTGCAACACTGCCTGTAAAATATGGTGTGTTAGCATCTTGTTTCACTTCTGTGATAAAAAAGTAAACACTGAGATGTTTATTTCAGTGCTAAAATGCAGTGTTAAGAGTACCATGTAGTGTAATAGTAAATAAAGAGAGTCAGCAAACTAACTCAGTAATGTCAGTTACAAAGCAATAGCCATCCAAAGTTTGTTAACATTAGCTACCATAAGCTACTGGTCACACCACACCAAGTTAAGCTGCAGGAGGAAACCCTTGAGTGCACTGAATCGGGCAGGTAGACATTTTATTCATTTTTTTATTTGTAATGGAAAGTTTGAATTATTTGTCCTTTTAGAAGTACAAACAGTAGTCTTGCTCTTTGTTTTCGAATCTGAAATAGGAAGTATCGTTGTTGTTGGCATCTGTTGGTTGCTATATGCCTTTCCGGCACAAAATTCTAAAGTAAATTCACTTTTGCAAACTAACTGCCAAACTATTGCACTGCCAACGTTAGTACATAATAATTTTAGATTCCTATTTCATAATGCTTTTTATTGCACCCTTCAGATTTGGAGTACAACTCTGGATGTAATTCCAGCCTTGCTTGCAATTCTTCACAATGATGTGTTGTAGATGATGAATAATGCTGCAGAAAAATGGCATCACAGTGATTTGTTGCTGTGGCAAAGCAAAAGCATTTCTCTCTTGCAAAACATGACACACAGTAATTAGCGAAGCCTGCCGTTACCCGATGCCAACAGATCGTTGACCAGAACGAGGAACTTCTCGTCTGCCACTTGGGCGTCAGTCATTAGGAATACGGTGCCAATATTCTTCACGCCAGCTTTGATGTAGAGGGATGCCAGGTCACTCTGGGTGACAGAGAGAGAGAAAGACACGGAGTGGGAGAGTGACACACATAATGAGATTGGGCTGTGAGAGGGCTAGAGATTTGTTATTTTGCAGTGATACATGCCTGAGACCTGAATCACTGTGAGGATACTCTGTGGATTACCAGTACTGTGTTTACTGTAGGGATTAAGTCTACAACACCTCCATGTTTAAATTTAAACCTCACCTTGCTGTAGGAAACCATTTAATACTTATTATGTGACTAATTGAAGTGTTCAGTTAGATGTTTTTACAGTGTGGTATGTTTTTGCAATGTAATCCTCCGCATACCTTGAGGTCGGCAATACTGTATCCTTTTCTCAAGGTGATCTGGAAAACCTCCAGATTGGAGATGAAGGCAGCCAGTCGGGTCAGACTCTGCTTGCCGCTGCCGCCCACTCCGACCAGCAGCGCATTTCCCCGTGGAGACTCCAGGATCCGGTTTATACGGCAGCTACATGTGGAGGTGAAGACAGTCGGGGGAGTGAAAGGTGTGAGGGAGGAATCAGTGGAAGGGTGATATACCGTAAAAGGTAGAGGGAGGCGAGCTGGATAAAGACAATCTCTGACTCATAAGACAAACAGCAAAAGACAAACAAACACACTTAGTTTCTGTCTCCTCTCTCTGCTTTCATACTGCCTGTCACCACCATCTTCACCACTCTGTCTCATTCAGATGTACCAGCACCAAATGTATTAAACATTACTATCCCCCTGACAATCTTAATGCCTTCCGGAAAGCGAGAAGAAAGGTCCTCATGTCCATCTATAAAATGTATTGATTTCATTTTCATTATATGTTGCTTCGTTTGAGGTTGTTGCCAAAAGCAATACAATGATACATTTTAACTGCTGTCACTACTCTAAATACCAGTCGACACTTCGACTGTTTACATGGCACACACTTCAACTTCCTTTAACACTTTCACTGAAATTTCAATTGCTTTCCAAGCTTACACCTCGATTGTCAGTTGAACTGCTTTAAGTGCTCACAAGTCAACTGCGAGATTAAAGCTGTAACAACTAATTGATTAGTTGTCAACTAATAAATCAATAATTGACTAATCTGATAATTAATTAATCGGTTTGAGTAACTTTCTAAGGAAGAAAAATTGAAAACTCTCCAGCTTCTTAAATGTGAATATTGTCTAGTGTCTTCACTTCTCTGTGACACTAAACTGAATATTTTTGCGTTGTGGATAAAACTAGACATCTGCAGACGTCATCTTGGGCTTTGACAAATACCGACTTGACATTTTTCACAGTTTTCTGATATAACACAGACCAAACAACTAGGGCTGGGTACTGCAATCTTTACGACCGGAACATACCAGGCCAAATCATAACGCAGATTTCAGTGTCTCATTTACCAGATTGTGTGCGTACTGAGAGAAAGAATGTATGGACGTCAGCAAGAGCAAGTGTGTGTGAGAGAGAGAGCCCAAGAGCGAATGTGTGATCAGTTTAGGCTATTTGTCAGTGAATACATGCTACAACTCCTCATGACCCAAGCCAAGTTCCCGTGTCTTCCCGAAGTTAGCAAGCTATGTTAGCCTCAGACTGGGACCTGACCAGGCTCACTCTAGGTGGACTGTTAAGGTGGACAAGCTATTCTTATCATAGTGACAATGTCAGCCAATCCTTAACAGATAGTGGAGAAATGTCTGGCTGCTAAGTCTCTCCTGGGTTAAGGAGACAATTACCGATCCAAAATCAAAATTTGTTTTGTTGGTATATTATTACGGTAACTGTTATCTAGTGTTAAATTATTGTAGTTGGGTCAAGATTTATTTAGCATGTGAATTTGTTGAATATGTTTTTGAAATTTAAGTGTACTGTAAACAGTGAAGAGTTAATATACTGTTCAATTTCAAGTTTAAATTTGCTATAGCAATTCTCTAATGTCACTGATCATCATTCGTGCTTTGTTTTAGTATTGGTTAAGGCACTGTTTAGGCACCAGTAACTGATTTAAAAGTATCATTTTGGCAGCATTATTGGAAAAAACCCAAGTGATTCCCAACCCTACAAACAACTAACTGATTAATTGAGGAATGACAGATTAATCGACAAAGGTGCTTTTGTCTCGACTGCTGTTGCTGACAGTTTAAGAGCTTTCAGCTGGTACTCTTCAAATGACAGTTCCACTACTTTCAGCGCTGTTATGTTCATTGCAAACACCTTCGCTTTCTGTAGCAATTTAACTGACATTTCGCTTACAGTTCAGCAAACATTTCAACTTTCATCTTTAACTTTTCAAATAACAGTTCAGTGCTATCATCAGTTACACTTTCCCTGATGGTTCGATTGATTTCAGTGCTTACATATTGGTTAATATAACATCTGCTGTCATGGCTTAGACATCTACTGACACTTCAGCTGCTTTCATATTCAGGTGACAGTTTAACCGCTGTCAGCCCATACTCTTAAGAAGGTAATTTACCTGCTTTCATTGCTAACATGCAAACTAACAACCCAACTTCGTCCAGGCCTTGAAAGGAATTTCAGTATTTTTCAACATGGACCCTATTTTCCCATGTTTTGTGTCTAAGTGACTAATCATAACAATTGTTAAAACTGATCCAGCATTGAGCAAGAGGGCTGCAGCTGGCAGCAGCAAAACAGGGCTTCAATTAATCCCTGTGGGAAATTGAGCACTGACACTTTGGGTCCACTAGTGCTTGTTTTTGCCACTGGTCGGCTTAGGTAGTTATTCTAAGTGTCTGACAACACTATGGAAAGAATTCCTACAGAAATAGACTTTTTTGTTAATGAGTAGATCCTTTGTGAAACCAGAAACAGTCCAAAATGCAAAGTTTGTCTTTCCACTGTTCCAGCAGTGACCAACTCTGGTTTGGTTGAATAAACCCTTAATTTACCCAGTTAGACGTGAAAATATGCTGTTTCTATACACACTCAAATGACTGTTTATTTAAATGGAGTCTGGTGCGTTTAGTGATGGCAATTTCGGGGCTGCTTCTGGTTAAACAAAAGGGATCTCACTCTATTTAAAAAATGGTCTGTCTCTGTGGGGATCCTTTCCATAATGTTGTCACACACTTAGTGTAACTATCTGAGCCTGTCAGTGGCAAAAGCAGGCACTTTTAGCTGATGTACATTTGCTCAATTACCCCCCAGGGATTACATTGCAGGCTGCTTTGCCACCATTTGCTGCAGCCCTGTCACTCAGTACTGGACCACTTTAAGAAACTTAGACACCAAAACATGAGAAAATAGGGTCCAGGTTGTAAAGTACCACAGTTACCCTTTAAACTGAAAATATACTTGCAATTACAGCAAGTACACCATCTACTTTTACCTAACACTTCAGCTCTACTCAACGCTTCATCTTAAACTGACACTTAAAACTATTTTGATGCTTCAACTTCCACTGACACTTCAACTGCTTTAAGTGCTTTCACCTAAACTGCAACTCCCAAACACAGTTTAACTCAATTTCACATGCAAAGATGTAACATTTTAAGACATTTGAATCTGTTTATGGGTTATGCACCTGAAATTTTCAGCGTAACTGAGAATACTTTGATTTCCTCTCGAGAAAAAGTAGCCTTTGTCTTTTGTACATGTATTAATCATCGTACCCATTAAATGTTAAGAGCCTAAATGCTAATGTATTATTCTACGTTATTTCGTTTCATGCTAACATTTTGCAAAACACTATGCTGAGCATCAAACAGATAGTAGTACTGACCTTTTAAAACAAGAAGTTGGCAGCTGTATTATTATGACTTATGACGAAAACAAAATATTATCTGCTGTAGTCCAGCTTGATATCAAGCAAGCACATATTTTTGCACAACACAGGGCTTTTAGCCACACACTATATCCCTTTACCTATCCCCTTCTATATACTTCAAACCAGCACAATACCTTTGATAAGCTTCCATATACAGTCATTTGAGATCACATATCGTTAAAGATGGAGAAATTTTACAAATAGGAGGACAACGATTTTAGTCATTTTTTTCAGATCACATATTTGGTAATGATGAGTTTGTCCGTTTCTCCTAACTTCCTGACTTCCCTACCTTGTCTGTGGCTCTCAGCCAAATGGTTCCTACTTAAGACACAAATCCTCAAAAATGCTATGCAAATATTTAGCTTCATTTTTTAATTAAAAAAGGCTCAGTGATTTCCTAAGACAGCACTGTAGATTTTAGCAAACATCACACAAACAGGAGGAAATAGTCCATTTCTAGAGGACTATTTTACAGCCCCAGGACAATGTATGAGGTGTAAAAATACACAACAGTGCCCAGTTTTGTGATAAGTAAGGAACATGTTACCCTGTGCAACAGTGTGACTCGTTGATGTGCTTTTAACACACTCATGGTGTCCAGTCACACTCTGTTGAACCCCCAGATATATACAAAAAATATATATATACTATTTTCTTTCTACCACCACACAGAAGGAAGTGTGCATCTACTGCTAGCTCATCTAGCACCACTGAGCAAACTAACGCTGAGGAGTGTTTACATCTAATGTTTACATCTCATACTGTCACGAGCACGAGCCTCTCGTTCACGGGTAGACACAATGCCATCTGGTTCCATTATATTAGAGAGAAGGCAGACATCTATTTGGCAAATATTTCCAACTCAGCAACTCACACCAAAACAATCGCTAACTGATTGATACACAGCACTACAGCAGTGATACTCAACTAATGGCTGGCGGGCCAAATCAGACACACCAACCATTTTCTAATTTACAATAAAAATAACTTGATTCACAGTGGAAGCTGTTTCTCTATTTTAACATACATATGAGTGCAAAAAAACCACATCAAAGTAGAGCATCTTTATCAAAGAAAGTGCCCTACAAAGGTCCAGGCTTAGCCCCTGTTGTCCTCAAATCCTAGAAACGCCCTTGTGTACATGTGTGGGGCTGCTGCAACAGGCTGCTGGACTCCTGTCATTTTGCAAAAGTGGTCCCAAGACAGTGCAAGTTGAGTATCCATGCACAACAAGTAAAAGGAAAAATATATATTTTTGATTTGGGGGTGAACTGTCCCTTTAACTGTTTTTTTTTTTTTTTTTTTTACATTTTTAGACTGAAGCAAAACCTAACCCGCTCTGCATTTTTGTAAGCTGTCATGATGTATGCTGGATTACTTTTAACAGATCTGCCTGTCTCTGCTTTTGACAGTCTGTAAAATAGAACTGTAAATCCTAAAATACCTGGGAAGCCAGTTGAGTTCCTTGACAGACAATAAAAGAACTGACAAAAACACTTTTTTCTTTACTCTTTTTTACCCCCCCACGCGCACACACACACACACACACAGTCCCCGGGGTTCCAAAACTTCCACTCACATGTGAGCCATGGCGTCCTCAAACAGCACCAGGTTTAGTGTGGCGTTGACCTCATTGTAGCTGTCCAGCACCTCTAGCAGGGTTTTATTGAGGCTGCTCCAGGACTCAGCAGCCATGTACCTGGCCTCCCCCGGCCCACGGGCAAAGTGGCAGTACAGGTTCATCTCCCTGGTCTGCTCCAGTGTGTCCTCCATGTCCTCGGGGAGAGAGACACACACACACACACACATACACACATATTGCAGGGGTAAACATACAAAGCCACACACTTCCCCTGTCAGCATAACATTAGTGTTAAGCTTAAACAGTCTGGACAGGGACACAGCTGAATATCACAGCTGTGCAGAGGGTGACCTAGTTCATTTTCACCCTGGCAACTGTTGGGCCCCGAATATTTCACTGGAGAGATTTTGCGTGTCTCTTAGGGATGCTTGTTTTCTCTGCTAACTTCCACTGGCAAGAAGCCACAGTAGGTGTGATGAATGTTGTTGTTTTTATAAATTCACATCTATATCATATTCTGATGCTGTCTTCATTTTCATAGTATCATATGCACTTCCTTTCAGTGCAACAGCCTCTAAAGACTTCCTTGTTTGCATGTAAAAATAGCAGGAAAACATGCTGCATATTGCTCTGTGGCACCTGGGGCAAATTGTCCTAAGTTTACAGAAGGTGCCAACTCTGAATAATATATTCTGGAGTGGTAAGTATTATTCTCTCTCCTTCTCTCTCTGCGGGTGTGTGTACACATATACTTGTCAGGTTCTTCATTGTGGCATGACTAGTGTGCATGCGATAGAGCCAGAGAGGGTAGTGAGGGGAGCATTGGACAGAAAACCATTAAAATGTTTTCCAATTTGCCGGGCTGACAGCGCAGACCCTGACAGCCAGACCCCCATACCACACTGATTAATATTCTCTCCAACCCTCTCCTGGCCCTCCCACCCCCCTCTATTCCTTTTTCTCCTCTCCTCTTTCTCTTCGCTGTGTTGGCCACTGATGTCCAGGTCCAGACACAGAGCAGGCAGCCTAATGATTTCCCCCTCTACCCCCCCCCAACCTCCAGCCTCCCGTTCTTGTCTTCCTCTGCTGAACTTTGTAAAACTCTCACCTCATAGAACTTTTTTACTGTGTCCGCCTGCAGCTTATCAAAGACCTGGAAGTCTTGCTCCTCTACTAGCTTGTCTCTGTAGACCCGGTTGGACTCGTGCAGGTAGATTTTCAGCAAGTCCGGAGGGGCTTTTAGACACTCGCCGGTACAGAAGAGAATGCCCTGGGCAGAGAGGGGAGAGAAAAAGGCTTAGAGTTTCATTCCAGAGGCTGATTTGGCCCATTTACACCACAACAAGGACGGAAATACAGCACAGTCACTGTGGGTAAATCAATGGATATTGAGTGGGCATGCTGTTAGTAGGTGTGTCAGAGAAACTCAGAAAATAATGGCGGTGCTTTTCTTTCATCTCACTGTCTCAGAAGTATTGCTGCATGTGGAGATAAGTTCTGTGGGCAGGTGCTGGTTGGAAGAATTATGAAAAATCAAGGAAAGAGTCTGCTTGTGACTGTAATGCTTCCACAGAGTGTTTATTTTCAAACAAGACTAAGGCTGTGTCCAAAATCTCCTCCAATAAACTATACAGTGCAGTTTATTTGTGTCTGCCATTTCATATGAGTATCCCAATGCTGGGGTTGAGTTTTACGTCTTATATACTGCACTGGAAAATTACCACAGTTGAATGAAAAAAGTGGTGTTCATAGTGAGTACTCTACTTTCAGCTAACAGTCCCACAGTGCTTTGCTTTTCAAACAAACATACAAAATTACCATTGTACGACTTTGCTATCAGTGTTCACACGAAAGTAGTGTAGTATATAAAATAACAGAAATAATAATTAGTATAGAATAGAATAAAAATGCAAACTATAAAAGAGCAGTTACACTCAAAATTACAAAACAAGCAGTTTACAAGCAGTACCCATGACCAGAACTGTGCTGAAATATAAGGGTCATACAGTCTCAGGCGCAGGGATGTGGTGGGGCTGTTTGTGCAGTAGCAGCACAGTATAGTGTGTGTAGAGTAATATGATACCACAAACTATAGTGTACACCACAAAAACATACAATGTAGTGTGGTATATAAATATAAGGTGAAATGTATTGGTAAAGTATAACATAATGTACAGTACAGTTCAGCAATGAAGCACAGGATATAAGGTTTTATAAAATATAATATGAGCATAGTAGAGAATACTTCAATAGAAATAATACAAGTACTACTACAACTAACAATAAATATAGTATATGTAATAGAATATAATAAATACTTCATAAATTTGGTGTGTAATATTTGCATATAACGCAAACAAATGACTTTGGACAGCTCTGTGAGGCTGAGCTTAATGCTGTGTCAGCATGCTAACTGTTCAGTAGGTCTCACAATTGTCTTATTTAAAATATAAAAGTAACGCAAACCAATAATTATAGCAAGGTGATGCTGACTGGCAGTAGACTTGATTATACTTACCATGGTCTTAAACAAGTTTGCAATGCTAACCATAAGAGTTCATTGTGCTAGCATGCTAACATTTGCTATTTGGCACTAAACACAAAGTATTTGCAGCCGTTTTTGTCCAGAGAAAAAGAGAGAGGACAAAAATACAGACCAAAGTTACTAAAAAGCATAACTGCATTAATACTGGTAACAGATATCCTGCCACCTTACATACATGGATTACTTGCATTTGTAAGGTCAACAAGATGAACAAATGCAGGCAAAGTAATACAATCACCAAGAAGGAATGAAAGGAGGGTAGGGGAAATAGTGGGGTAAATATATGGGGTGTTTACATTAAGTTTGTTTGCATAATTGTCTAAAAGGGGTGTCAAGTTTTTTGGAACCTTTTCATGGAGCCCTGGACTGCGCATGTGATTTTTCTCAGTTTGAAAAAGCTAACCAGATGATGGGGGTAAACGGAAATCGTGGGATCACCAAAGTTACCACAGCTCATCCTGTGTACCAACCTGTAGAAAAAAACATCTCTCCCCTACCCTCTGTGAATGTCTGTACCAAACTTTGTGCCTGTCCATACAGTAGATGTGGACATATTTGACTGGATAAGTAAAATGTTTGACCTGACTGAGATGCTACATAAAAAAGTCAGGGGATCAAGAAAGTCATACAGATTCATTTTCTGGTGGCCATGCATATCTTTACCACATTTTACAGCATCTAGCTAGTATTTATCAAGCTATAAAACCACAAAACAAAAAATGTCAAAGTCGGGGGATCACTTCAAGTTCGTCATCCTCTGAGGACCATCAGGGTCTGAACCAATTTTCATGGCAATCCGTCTAATAGTTGTTGACGCATTTCCGTCTGGGCTGAGGTGGTGATCTGAGTAACCAACAGACAAACCAACATTAACATCTACAGAGCATCCACTTGGCTAGCATAGCTGAAAACAGATGTGTTTTTCTGTTTGTAATTCCTTCTTCTCTTCATCCTCTGTTCAAAGCAGCTGAAATTTAAACAGAAAATCATGACAATGAGCAGATGAGTGTTTAGTGGATGATGGATGATTAATGTGTCTCTAGAGGAGGCCTCTGTGACGTGTTGGCTTTCCCACAGGGCCATTCATTATGCAGTCAGGCAGAACCCTGCGCAATCTAGGTGCCTCACATAACAGGTGCCGTATAGGATGAGGAAAGGGACAAAGAGGCGCCCAGGCACTGTTTGTTCCCCTCTGCGCACTGTCACCCAGGAGGCAGAGGCAGAGGCAAGCAGATGTTGTGTGTTTCCAGCCCCAGAAGTTATTCCAATCAACAGAATCATCTCCGGGGGTAAAGCCAGCTGAATCTGATCCGCCTTCATATCTGAGCCCGCCGAATGTGACAATTGGCTGCTAAATCCACTGTGTAATGGTGCAGATGGGTGGTGTGCCTGTGTGTGCGAACAGTCGCATGGATGTGTGTACTGAAGATTCAAACTGAGCCAGAATTATCGCCGCTACTCTAGATCTACAAAAATCAAGATGTTTTCCAGAGTATATGTGAACACTATAATCCTTTGACTTTTAATAGATCTGTCTTTTTTTACTCCATTTCATTGCTGAATGGTGTCAGTCATGACACCCTGTATTTATTGTGTAAAAAGTGTGCCCGAGCACAACAAAACACCATATGGCAACCTATATAACAGTCGTACTCGCAGGCTTAGCTGTCCGTTATACCGATCGAATAAGCGGCGCAGCACTCACAAACTGAGAAGGAGTGAGAACTTTGTTTTCCTTCTATCCAGCAGACTTTGGCAGACTATCTCATCCTCCCTGTCCCTGATCTTTCATTGCTTTGTTCGACTCAGAGGAGAGGGATTAGAGAGTTCTGGGTTTCGGCATGTATCTGTCTGTCTGTGGGGCCGTCTGCAGCGGGCACGCTTTCCTCGTAGTCTGACAGATGCTCTGAGCCCCAAACAATGCTTCCCCCTGCTAACAAATGCACCCAGCTGACTATCCACGAAACATCATACAGACATATTGTGCAGTCAGTACAGTTCGGCTTCAGAGTCTCTCTGCACCGCAGGTCTCTTGTACTCTCTTTCTTTCTCTTTCCCTCGTCTCTGTCCTCCTCTCTCACTACGTCCATCTTTCCCCCCATCTCCTCCCTCGCCTCTTGAGCTTCGAGGAGCTCATTTAGGCTGACGTGGGGAAGACAGGCCCTCGGATATGCCCGCTGGTCATGGCAGAGAATGAACACTGGCAAACAGAGCTCTTTGACAATGCTCCCAGTCGGATGCCAAACTGTTTGTCTTGCCCTCTAAGTGGAATTTGGCTACTGTACTTCATTTATAGAACGTCTAATTTAACATCCACGGGGCGTAATGATTGCCCCAACGCATTGAGAAAGTAGAGATTTATGGAGACAGAGAGTAGAAAGATGGAGTACTGCAACAAAGTGAGTGGTAAAGGACAAAGTGAAAAAGTAATAGAGAATAAGGGGGAGAGAGAGGACTTTGCTGGCATAAGCTCCTACTTACTATTCAACAAATAAACCCCTAACCTGAGAACTTTGTCAGCAAATAATAGCAACAATACTCTCGTAAAAATGCAACCTTGAGTGTTGTCTGGCCCCACTCCTTTTGTCATGTTTAAAAACACCTTTGCAAGGGGGGTTGCAAGCTCACACAGAGTCTCTGAGCTCAGTTCTCTGGCTCATTAGAGTTGATCATAATGAGACGGTTGCCTTCGGCTACATCTCCAAGTTTCAAAGTTTTAAAAAACAAAGTGAAATACAAAAAGTCCCCCAATTATTTCAGCTGAGGCAAACATTTGATCTGTCAAGCCAGAAAACACTGAGTGACAACCATTTAGGCCTCATGCTTGAAATTAGAGGAAGCGTTTGTACTGTCTCACCAATACTTTCCCACTTCTGAAGGTGCAAAAGCACAGAGGCGCGGTGGGGGAATTACAGCTGAGGCAGAGCTGTGAGCTGCGAGGCTGCTCACCTCTTTCCAGCTGTCCTAAGGTGTTAGAGCCAGGAGCTGAATAAGTTGGGTAGAAAAACTTCAAACAAGCTCCAGGAGTCCCTTTCTGGCTTTCTTTCTATTCTCTCTATGGGCCGAGAGGAGGAACAGCAAGAAAGCCTTGACAGTGTTTTCTCTCTGTGGTTATTGGACGTCCAGTCAAGCTGTGCAGACCCCAAAACAAAACAAAGACTCTGACAAAACAGGCACAATGGCCTCTTCAAACATTGGCTTCAAAGTGTTATGGTGCAGCTAAACTTTCTATTGCTTTATGGCTGTGATGCCAGTGATCAAGGGTCTGGGAGGTGAGTCTTGGGGTCATCGGGGCTTGAGTTTAGGGATGGTAATTATGCTTAATCTCAAAGTGCAGAAGGCTCAAATCTGCAACAACTCATTACAATGGCTAAAACCAAGTAGTCACACAGGAAATAAGGTTAATAATAAGATACTTCAAGACAAATCATTAAGGCCTCCTTAAGCTTAAAGCAAAGTGGTGGTCTGACAGTCTAACAGTGCCCCAAATCTTCCTCCGATGGCAAAAAACTTAATATTTGACATTAACACCCACATCATGCAGTGGTGGATCAGGTGTGCTGAGGTGTGAAAGTACGCAGGGTTTGAACTTCCTTTTCAAGATCTCTTTTTTTAATTCTTCAAAAACTCCTTCTGGCGCACTGTGAACAACAGAGTGTCACCCTCATGCTGGCAATTACAGGAAAAGTCATTACAATTCATTGTCATTATCTGAGCAACTGTTGGATGGATTGCCATGAAATTCAGTACAGACATTCATGTTACTGTCAGAATGAACTGCAGTAGCTTTGGTGATTCTCTGACCACCAACTATCGTTATTAGGAGTTGGTGTATCAAGATAAGAAGTTTGTGGAACAAATTTCCCACTCAGGTGCTACTAAATGATTGTAGAAGACGGCACAACAAGATAAATTGCTTTAAAGAGCTCCAGTCAAATTTCATAAATTATTTGGAATACATGATGAAAATATTACATGTATTTACAGTTGGACCACATGGCGGTGAATAGTTAAGTAAGTAGAAGATGAACTGATCTCCAAGAGGCATAAAGTTAAAGATGAAACATGTTTTTCAACATTTTAAGCAAGATCGGTATATTATTTTGGTTTTATATCATTTTTGAGTGAAAAAATGAAAGCAGCACCACACAAAGGTTTGGGCATCCCAAGACATTTGAGCTCTTCGACAACTTTTACCAGGGTCTCAGACCTTCATTAACTTGTTAGGATTATGGCTTGTTCACAATTATTGTTAGGAAAGGCCAGGTGATTAAAAATTTCAAAGCTTTATAAATATCCTGACTCCTAAAACTTTCCTAGCACTTTAAAAACTAAAATGAATGATGCACACAAAGCTGAAGAAGGCTGTTAGAAGATAGCAAAGTGTTTTCAGGTGGCTATTTCTTCAGTCCATACTGTAATTAAGAGATGGCAGTTACCAGGAACTGTGGAGGTCAAGTTGAGGTCAGGAAGACCAAGAAAATGTTCAGAGAAAGTTGCACGTAGGAATGCTAGAAAGGCAAATCAAAGCCCCCGTTTGACTGCAAAAAACCTGCAGAAAGATTTATCAGACCCTGGAGTGGCGGTACACTGTTAAACTGTGAACTGTGCAGTGACACCTGTAGAAATATGACCTTGATGGAGGAGTCATCAGAAGAAAACTTTCCTGTGTCCTCACCACAAAATTCAGCATCAGAAGTTTGCAAAGAAACATCTGATGCTGACTGATTCTTTCTGGAATAAGTCCCGTGGAGTGATGAAGTTCATGTAGAACTTTTCAGATGCAATGAGCAGAGGTATGTTTGGAGAAAAAAAGGATGCAGAGTTTCATGTAAAGAACACCTGTACAACTGTTAAACAAGGAGAAAAGAGTCGATCATGCTTTGGGCTTGTGTTGTAGCCAGTGGCACAGGAGACATTTCACAGCCAGAGGGAAGAATGGATTTTGGTAAATTCGAGCAAATTCTAGAAGCAAGCATCACAGCATCTGTAAAAAAGCTGAAGATTAAGAGAGGTTGGCTTCTACAACAGGACAATGATCCTAAACACCTCAAAATGCACAACTGACTACATCAAGAGGCGCAAGCTGAAGGTTTTGCCATGGCCCTCACAGTCCCCTGACCTAAACAACATTAAAAATATGTTGATAGACCTTAAAAGAGCAGTGCATGCAAGACGGCCCAAGAATCTCACAGAACTAGAAGCCTTTTGCAGGAAAAATGGGTGAAAATCCCCAAAACAAGAATTGAAAGACTCTAAGCTAGCTACAAAAACTACCAAAATTTTCTGGCTTTCTGAAAATGTGCATTACAAACAAGTGGATGGAAACACACACACCCACACACATTCTCTCCTCAGGACGAAGTGGAATCACTTTTCCTCTGGGGTCATCATTAGGTCAACATTTTAATTTGTCCAATACTTTATACCAAATACCTTTGATTACTGCTAATTAGCTAATGTTAGCATGCTGCTAAACATCAGCACATTATCATTGTCACTGTCAGAATGTTGACTGAAATTTTTAGCTTAATGTACTGTCGTGCCCAAGTGGCAGCATCCAGAGCTGAAAGACTATGCCAAGAACTGCTGTTCCTTTAATGTCCACTTGAGGCTGACTCCAAAAGTAAGTCAATTTCCACGGACCCATATTAAAATGCCTGACTTTACACCAGAAATAAACATGTTTACAGCCTGGTATAAATATCAGTTTTGGGCTACATAGCTTAATTCTCTGTTCACGACAACTGTACAGAGACTATATTTTTTTATAACTCACCGTAAACATTTTATTAAGTCTTAAAGTTACCCACAATGAGGGGCGTGGCCACTTGGAGTTACAGGCTGTCTGCTAGGTGTCGCTGCAGTCAGATCCACCTCTCTCTCGTCCAGAGCTACACCTTCCCGTCTGCATAAGTAGTTATCTCAGGTCACTTCTGGCATAAAAAAAATCCAAGATGGCGATAGCCAAAATGCCAAACTCAAGTCTTCAGAACGGGTGTCCACAAACCAGTGGGTGACGTCACGGTGGCTCTATCCATTATTTTTACACAGGCTATGGTCTTGCATTAATGCACCCTCACAAAGCTGCTAGCTAAGCTGCAGACTTTATGCTCTTTTGTGTTTAGTTGCCTGTCTTGATTGTCTTCCTGTTATCAGTCTCTGCCTGCATATTTGACCCAGCAGGCTCTGCTCTTAGCCTACTACAACCAACTCCTTTCACCTTTCACAAAGTAATTTAATGCATTGTAATATAAAATATATTGATTAGTGGAAATTTAAAAAGGTAAATATATGAAAAAGCATATATATTTTGTACATTGTGTAATAGTATAGTGAGAACTCGTAGCTGCCTTTGTAAACTCCTAGATGGCATTATAAAATCTGAAGTTCCTATAGCTCAGTGGCTTAAAGCATTAATTATACAACGGAGTGAGTTAAATGAGAGAGCCTGCCCTCCATGAAACCGTGGAGGATTTTGACAGAAATATTGCCCCCGAAGCTTCTCCCTTGACAGCCTTCGTGCTCTGATATTATATTCATTTAAATACATTAAATCATCACTAACACCCGTGGAAGTGCAAATCCATTCTATTTTCTGTTACACTTATTTCAGACTTATTTCTAGCTTTCAGACCCAGCTCTTAAATCAATAATAATTTAGATGAGAAATTAGTGACAGAAGCCTGGCTCTTTCCACGTGGGAAGCAGAGCTGTTGAAACCAAGAGAATCAAGGCAAAAATATCTAACTCCTTGTTGAAAAGGAAAGTGGAGTGATATGAAAAAGTGTACAACTTTTTCAACGTAACTTCTGACATTTGACTGTGAAAAGATTAACCTGAGATCATTCCTCTAAAATAAAGTCTGTGTAGATCTTCTATCTATCTATGTGTCACCTGGAATATGTTGGAGAGGTCTCGCAGGTTGAAAATGTAGTGAAACTTGACTGCAGTGGGGAGGAAGGTGGAGGACATGCGCTGGTGCAGGGCCAAGGCTAACTGGACCACGGTGGGGCAGCTCTTCTGCAGGGCTGCGCTGAAGCCCTCTCCTTTCAGGTGCTGAGACAGGATGGAGGTGTAGATAGTGCTCAAGGCCTCGGCTCCAGGAAAGGACAGGGCGAAGACAGAGAAGTGGCGCTATGAAGGTAGATAAAGAACAAACAAGGCACCAGTAAACATGGTTGTTACAAATGATGCAGTCAAACAAGGGTCACCTTGTGGGTGTCTGCAGCAGTATGAGAAGAGGGACTGTTCAGTCAAGTGTGTCTTTTAATTTCAATTAAGACCATTTTTAAGTTTGATCTGTAATTGTATATTTCTCTAAGTTTAGTGACTATGTACTGTGCTGTATATTCAAGGGATGTGACAGTAGCAAAAAAGTTTTACCAAAATAAAAAGTTCGTGATATTATATTTATCACAATATATTAAAAAGTGAAGAGAAACAATGACTTGAAAAAAAAAACAAATCTGACATTTATTTTCACCAATTTCTTGTTGGGTCTGAGCATCCTCCCACTACGCCTTTTCCACCACATTAGCTCTGGTTCTTGAACTGGTTCCATTCAGGGTTCTCGGAACCTTGGTGCTATCTAGGGAACTGTTTAATTCGGTTTTGCCTGCACTTGCCATGTTAAGAGTAACTAAACCCAAGTAACTTGACCCAAGTTCCTCCTCCCTGAACTGTGAAAAAGAGTGTCAATATGGGACAATGGTCTGGTGGACGCGGCCTCCCACACACCCAGTCACTCATACCAAGTCAAGCTCTCAAGCCACCTCCCCATCTGCCGCCCTTTCCAACACCCCAAAATAATACACAAACCAAACATAAACACACAAATAGACATACTAATTAGCAAGGTTAGCAATAAGCGACAATAGCCGCACCGACACTTTCGCGACGGACAGGTCATATGAAGTAGAGGACTTCTCGCCTCTGGGGTCTCCTGTCCGCCAAAAAGAAGGCAGTCCAGAGCCACACCACTTTGAGCTGTGGCACGGGTAGCTTGTGTTGAGACAGTCAGGGCTGAGACACCCAAGGCTGCAGATTTGGGGGTCGGGAGAGGATGGGTGATGTCTCCAAAAAGTAGGTGATACACCACGCAGGATTTCAATGTTGTGACTACTGGTTTAATAGAACCTTTACCATAATTGCATTTTATTGTCTACCACCATTTTCTATTTGCAACAGGTGCTCCTGTGGTCACTGCAGTAAGCTCTCTCCTAGAGTGAATCTCTGCTGTAAAGAAAAGGAAAAGGTGACAGAAAAATAGCAAAACATTGCATTATTAGCTCATGTGTATCAGACCAGTAGGTCAATGTAATCATGTATTATTCCACTTCTTACTCTGTATATACATATATTTGCTCAGACATTATAGTTGTATTCATCCAAGTAGTGTGGCTGTGTGCCATAAACAAGACAGTCGCTCGCTATTCCACAGCACATTTCATATGAGACCAAAGCTGCTGCACCGTCAGAAACACAGCCTCTGATTGGTCAATAACCTCACCCCAAGGCAAGGACAGCTAACAATAACAACAACTGTTTTCTAAACGGGAAAATGGAAAAATAATCACAAAAGACATTCAGCGTCGGATTTATCATGTCTCCGAAATAGACACCGCAGTTCAAGGCTGGATTATAAAGCTTCTGAAAGGAATGCAATCGCATACAATCGCATGGTTAGCCTCTGGGCAAAAAAAGTCAGCCTTTGGCATGCCGCGTTCCTGAGATCTTCGACTGTGATGTGATTTCATATAAGACATCAACAACCCCAGCTTTAACTGCTGTAGTGTCCAGGATGTCCTGGTCTGTCCTGTTTAACGCATTGTGGCTAGAAAAAGCTCTGCATCAGCGATACAGTAGACAGTTTATTCTCAGATAATGTTACATTAAACATCACATTTATTTTTCACTTGCCCAAACTGCATGAGGCATTCCACTTGCCTGAACACAGAGTTTATCTGCCTCAGGCAAGCGTTAACATCAAGCCCTGATCATTTTCAACATGGAGAGGTAGTAGACTGCAGCTATACTTGCAAAATAAGATCAAAATTTTATCGGGGTATCACGAACTTTGATATATCCTTCGAGCCTAGTATCAACATTTGTGACTTGCCAGGTCTGTTAATCAGCAACATTTTGTTAATAGAAAAACCGTCAACCCCAGAGTTAACTTTCATAGTGTCCGGTATGTAAAATTTTTCTCATCAGTCCTGCTCAACGCTTGATGGCGAGACAGTCTTGCGCATGCAGCTCAGCTGGGAAAACGCTGCCTTGCAATGCAGTACGTAGTTTATAAGCAGATAATGTTACATACATAACGTTTGTTTTTCACTCACATGATTGGACAACTGCATAAGGCGATCCACTTGCCCACGCACAAAGTTTACTTGCCCTAGGCAAACACTGATGTCGAGCCCTGACAATTTATGACAAGGAGAAATAGTAGAACGCAGCTAGCAAAATAACCACGTGATGTAGTGGTAGATTTTGTCAGTCCCACATTGTTTATTGCAATATCACAAAATTCGATATATCATTACATCCCTACTATATCACAGTTAGAAGATCATGTACTGTATACTTGATAATAATCGTATTCCAGCTTCTGATCATCCTCTACTGCCACACATGCGCACACACACGCACACACACACACACACACACACACACACACACACACACACACACACACACACAGTGTATTGGATTTCCATGTCCACCCAACTTGGAGGACAGTTAAGGACGAGCCTAATTTGCTTAATTGCTGCCAAAGGCTACAAAATCTATGAGCCCTGACGGGATCACAAGCAGGACAGTTAAGGTGTGTGCTGATCAGTGAACTTCAGAGGTTGTTTCGGTGGTCAGTGGATAAAGACAATGTCTCTGAATTACTATATGTAATTAAAATGAACAATTAACACCCTGTGACTTTAATGTCAGTCCCAAAAAAGCTAAGTGTAAATGTCAATGGCAACCTAATTGTGGATTAAATATTGTTTTGCTTAAAACACAGCCAAGGTGTTAAAGTTCTAAATAGTCGTCTCAGGACAGGAGCGTCTGTATCACCTGTTCTGTACACCTTGCACACAATCAAATGGAAGTCCCCTCAGCCACATCAATGTTTTCATGTCTCAGCATTGTTAGGTTTTTGGAAATTCAATGGTTGATGTGTGTGTGTGTTGGGGGGATGGTAAACTAGCTAAAAGACTGACCATAATCTAAACTTTCATGTCCTTCAACTTTTTTACATGTCAGTATTACAAAGTGTTTGACTTGGCATTGAACAGACATCAGAAGAACAGCTTTATAATGACCTTATTTTACAGACGATACACTTTGAGTTGAGCCATAAAGGCAGAATATTACAACGTGAGATCAAAGCTACAACACTGAAGCATTCCTTTGTTCCTGCTGCTGTCACAGCATTTAACAGCCACAGTCATCTGTGCAATCAACAGTTACTGCCACTGCTTAACCGTCTGTATGTCTCTCATTTTGTCCTTAGTTTTAATAGTGTGCATTAAATACTTCAATACATTTGGTTACACTTTGTTTTTCTTAATTGAATCTTTTTGTTGTCACTTTGTCTGTGTGCATGTGTGTGTGGGTATGGAGAAAGAACACACTTAACACAGCACTGTATTTCATGTATTCTCATCATTTGTACTATTTTGAACCCGGAGCACAATTAACAAAATCTATTTTCTCTTTTGGACAAAAGTTAATTTGATTATGAATATATGGCATACAATATATTTTGTTATGACCCACATTTAACTTGGAGCTATATAAATTCAAATGCACTGTATTACTGTCACAGTAATTGTAGATGAAAGTAGAAAGTGATACTCATTGTCTGTGTTCAGACTGCAGGCAAATATGATTCGTTTCTCAAAACTAATCTGTAAGATAGACTGTCTACACTGCTATTCGCGAGTGATCAGATCAGATTTGTGCGTCCAGACATATCTACATGGGTTGCTGTGGTAACGATGTTGCCATCATTAATAACGTAGACACTGATGACCCGGTTTTTTCAACGTATAAGCTTGAGAAATGGAGGTCAATCATTTACGCCCTCTAAACAATCATGCTGTCAACTCCTGGCGCAGAACTCGTCTGTCGTCGCCTGCCCACGTACTGTTGCTCTCCATGTTGTCCTCTGTCACTGCCCGGCCCATACCAAAAACCCGATCTGTTCACCTCTGAAAGATGGTTGGAGTTTGGCGTTGCCGCCAACCATGTTTAGGGTGAGGACATCCTATTAGTGAGGGGACAGGACCTGAGTCATATCAGGTTTCTGGTACAGATCTGGTAGTGTCAGTCCTTCACAGAGCTCTGCTCATAGCAGCATGGATTCTGCTCAGCACCCCCGTCACTCTAGATTTGAGTTTGTCATTTGTAGTGTTGTGATTGATGCAAAAGTCACTTCAAAATCAGACTCAAGTAGCCAGGGCAATTGCATTTCAAACCACCTCCATATGTGGTTTGGAAATGAATTACAAAAATTGCATTTCATGTTTTTTTTTTGCTACCCAGACTTTCTAAAATCTAGATTTGCCAAAAAGATTTGGGCTGGCAGCTTGTCCCACAATCTGACTAAATTGGCTCTTGTACCCACAGTTACAACAACGATGGTTTGTACAAATGGCTTAATGACCTAATGTACTGTATGTTTATACTTCCCTGACAAGTGACACTGTGCAGGCATGTTAATGACTGTTCCCTCCCAGCAGTAGAGGCAGAAGTAGCGGCATGTTACAAAAAAAGCATCTTAGAGGGTGAATGCTTGGGCGTACAAACTGTGTGACTTTAATGCAGAGACCATGACTTGCATCCCCAACAGTCAACACTGGTTTCTCTAAACCATGAAAGCCATAATGCTGGAAATATTTTATATTTGTCTAATTGTCAATAAATCCCACTAACAAGTATTGTGTGTATATCCAAAGCCTGATATATCTTCTTCCTCTGCCCCACAGAGCGCCATCATTGTCCAAAAAGTACTAAAGACACATCAGTGAGTCACACTGTTGCACTGGGTGACATGTTCCTTCATTACCACAAACACACACACTGTAGATTATTTTGAGTCAATCCAACAAACACTTTCCAGCTGTCACAGATACTCACAAGAGCACCAAATGTGCATAAATCCACTGCTAAAAATTGTCCCCAACAAATGCACTGTTTCCTCTTGTATGATAAAAAACTACAGTGCCAAGATGTTTTAAATGAAACTTTACAGTAGATTTGTGATTAATTTAAAAAGACTTAGATCTTTAAAATGAACTAATGGACTTGTGGAAAAGTGCCACAGGTAAGGTGGGAAAGTTTAAAAGTATGGAGATATGGATCAACACATACTTTAGGCCTTTTGATGGGATTTGTAGAATATAAAAAAATGTAACTTAATGGCAGCCTTATCCTTTAAAACAGTAGGTTTAACTGCCGAAACATTACCAGACCTTAATCACAGGATCTACAGAGCACATATTTTTGAACCACTGTGGGAGTGCTGACAACAGGCATATTTTGTCATCTTAATATGAGAAGTCATTAACCAATATGCAGACTATAATATCATAGTTGTCAATCAGTATTCACATACCACCGTGGCTTGGTGAGTACTGTGAGATTCACATATTATTCAAAAACCTGACAACAACCAGGATGCATGTAAAGGTACTCAGACATCACATTAGACCAGCGCAAAAAAGAGTGCACAAACACGGAATGAACACATGAACAATTACTGTGGCATCCAGCTTTTACCAATGTGTTTTTCCTTTTTCCAAAGTCTTGCTTCATCACATCAGACCAGTCTGATTTATTGCACAAACATATGCACAAACAAATGAACAAGCAAATAATGTGCCACCACCCTTAGGCAAACCGGTGTCATTTCCTAAATGCTGAAACTTTTTGTTAAAGTTTCATCTAAATCCAATCAACTGTGCTTAAAAGGCTGAAATGAATAAACGAGCACATGAACAAAGAAACACAGAGAAAATAAACAATGTAATGATGCAAAGTTTTGCCCCAAAAAAATACAAATGAATAAATAAATCATTGTAGAGCAGTACATAATGTCACCTAATCTAATAATAGGAGGCAAATATAAAGAAAAATTATCTATGATATCATGTGCTAGAGGAATTAGTGCACATGTAACCTCTGCAGTGTTGCATAACCAGCGGTACACAATGTGCTGTGAGGACAGGCTGCATGTGTGTGATTGTGTGTGTGTGTGTGTGTGTGTGTGTGTGTGTGTGTGTGTGTGTGCGCGCGTGTGCGTGTGTGTGCGTGTACCTGCAGTCGTGGATTGATGGTGAAGCTGCCGGCTGTGGGGTTCATGCAGGACACGTATTGAACGCTGTGTATTTCCTTCAAAAGCAGCTTATTACGGTCATACCTGGGAGTACACACACACACACACACACACACAAACACGCAGAAAAAAAATCATTATTTAACAGTCTCGCATGCACACAGACACCAACACACGTACACACATGCACATACATTCCCGATATAGACGCCTCAGCTCCCACTTAAGCTGGCGTAGCTCAGTAGCATCCTCCTTCCTCTCAATTTCATACCTGAAATCCTCCCAGCATATCTCTAATGGGCTGACCGTGTCTAAGCCAGTCAGCCTGTGTCTGACGCAGTGGAACCATGTTCAGAATGGCCTCACTGTGTCAGAGAGATGAGCAACAAAATCCTTTTAAGGGGAATCATACAACCCAGCACTCACATTTGACTTTTGACTCATAAAAGTTGTAGCATATTGATACTGAGGCAGGGGTCTGTCTGAATACTAAAGACAATTTCAGTAGAATTATTAGGGTATTACACCTATCAGCTGCTGGCACTCTATTATCTGAATTATCCTTTATTATGTTAATACCTTGAGAAATTGCCTGAAACCGTCCATCATTTAAGCAATTAAAGTGTGGAACAATCCCACTGCTGATGTGATATTTTCTAGAAATCGCCTTGAAATACATAGTGTGTGCATAATGTTCCCCTCTTTAAACAGCACAGGCGTGTACTTGTGTTTGCTCATACATACATATTGCATTGCCACATGTAAATGTCAGAGTCCTACCAGTGGTTGTAGTCCATGTGTTGGCGTATGAGTGTGTGAGGTTGCACTGTTCCATATGCATCCACCTCGGGCATATTCATGTCATCTATGAAGTAGATCAGTCTTCTGCTGCCTGGAGGTCCGTAGTTGCGCCCTGCTTTCTTCTCAAGGGGCTTTTCCAAGACAGCTGTGTGGGAGAGGAACAGAGGAGCAGACAGCAGACACGTAAAAGGGAAGGATGGAGGGGAGGAGGGAAGGAAGAAAGGAAGTAAAAAAAAGAAAGAAAGGTATAACTGGATGACCATATTTATGCAGTAGTTTAGAGTGAAAGAGTCATGGGTCAGAGTGGAGACATTTGATTTTACTGGAAGAGCACAAAAGCTGAGACACAACTTCAGCACACACCTGCCAGCCATTCAGAAAAAAAAGTTCCCATGCATGGCTCCTACCTTGGAGCATAGCAGATGTGGTGTAATAGTTGAAGGGGACATTTTTAATCATGTATTTCTCTGCATCCAGTGATCCCAGTTTGTCCCCAACCAAAACAGACTTCCCTGTCCCAGCATTCCCCACCAGCATGATGGGCCGACGATGTTCCAGAAGGCGGTCCATGAAGTAACGAACCCGAATGGTCTCTATAGTGTGGACCAGACATGCCTGCACATGGGAAACAAACATACATATGTACATTATATACATAAAATATAGTATCTGCACAATCCCTGTTAGGGAATTAATGCACTAATATATTACAGGGTATCAGTTCTGCAGCTAATGATTATTTTGATAATCAATAATTCCTCAAATATTTGTTTCAAATGATCAATTAATAGCTTTGCATATAAAATGTGAATATGAATAAAAAAGTACTTATCACAAGGTCCCAGATCTAACAAAGTCAAAGACAGTCAACAGACAATGACATAAAACTGACCAGCTCTTGAAAAAAGCTACTTAATGCTTCAGTCAGTCGCCAAATTTGTTACTGTGAGCAACTCCACATCATAATGTATAGTCATTTGACCCATTGCGATTACAAAAAAAAGTTATTAGTGCAGCTTTAAAGGGACAGTTCACCCCAAAATAAAAAAAAAAAACATTTTTACTCTTATCTGTGGTGCTACTTATCGATCTAGATTGTTTTGGTGTGACATGCTGAGTGTCGGAGATATCGGCCATAGAGATGTCTGCTGTCTCTCCAATACAATGGAGCTAGATGACACTCAGTTTGTGGTGCTCCAAGCGGCAAAATATATTTAAAAACTCAACAGCAATGTCTCTTTCCTTGTTGTGAGCAGTTTCATGAAGGAAGTATTTTCTTTCTACCAAACTACACCCACCAATCTTATCACCACACAGACAGAAGCATGCATCTACTCATGAATGAGAGGATAGATGGATATTGGTGTTAGAGCGAGATGTAAACATTAATGGCGTCCTCCTCAGCTGAGCTGTAACATTAAGTAGCTCAGAGGTGCTAGGTGAGCTGGCATTAGATTCACGCCTCCTGTGGCAGTGATACAGTTGGCAAATGTAGTATAGTAGAAAGAAAATAGTTCCTACATGAAACTGGTCACAACAACATCTGTAGATTATCTTGAGTAACTGGCTCATGATTTCTGGAAAGAGACATCAATGCTGGGATTTAAAAATGTTTTTCCTTTGGTGCTTTGAGCACTACCAGCTGAGTGCCATCTATATCCGTGATACTGGAGAGAGGGAAGACATCTCTATGGCCAATATCTCCAACATTCAGTAACTCACCTCAAAACAATCTAGAATGTTAATTTGGGGTAAACTGTCTTTTTAAAGTATCAATCAATTATCAAAATAACATTGTGTAATTTAAGAATAAGCCAAGCAAATAAAATCTGTGTATTTCCACCAAATACTTGCAAACAGCCTGAATACTCTAAAACAACCTGCTGTACCTGAAGAGGTGTATCTGTGTCCATCTCAAACTTGGGAACCATCTTGGACCAGGGTTCAAACTTCTTGCTCTCGGGGTCGATGTAGTAATCAAACACAGTGCCCTGGGATGGGAATTTGATGGTTTTGAACTCGGCCACCCACCACTTGCTGAACTCCACTCTGTAGTCGACCAGCTGCACTCACACAGAGAACACACGCAGAGACACAGAGGGTAGGCGAGCGGTCAATACTCTAAAATGACTTCCTCTCTGCTTTTTCTCCCCCATACAGTAGCTATGGATCTGTGCGTTTGATTTACACTGGTGTGAATACAAACCAGAGGACAAATAAATGGCAACAACATAGAGATACAGCCACAGCAGTTGAAGGGTAGAAAATGAGAGATGGCAGGCCCATCTATCCATCTGTCTGATTTAGACGATGGAGTAGCCTCATCACCTACTGGCTGGCAGTTCCTCGCCTTCCTCCCTGCCTCCCCACCCTTTGGTACCTGTCTCCTCTATTCACTACCAACTCTCCAGTCAATAAAACCACTTAGCATTTAAATGCATCTGTGATGGGAAAATAAAGTGGAGTACATTTGTACCGAGGGGAGAGCAGTTTTATCCCATAACTTAGATGGACGCGCTTACTGTACAGCGCTAACTGGATTGCTTAGCAACTGCTCGCCATGGCTCTCCTGCTGATTTAAATTCAGCCAGCCTGTGTGTTGTTGAGCGGGAATGGAGTCCACTTCATTTTCAGATGGGGATCTCTGCCTTTTCACGAACCTGCCATTTCTTCAACTGAAAATAACTTTCAAATGACTTCTCATTTGAAATAGAGACACAAGTTGAGTTGCGTAAGAGCCATTGGGGCTTGAATAATACCAAGGAATGCCCATAATGCAAGTGCAAAAAAGGAGTTATGAGGGGAGAGAAAAAAAAAAATCATTCAGCTGTTTCAGTTGTGTCCTATTCTTTTTCCCTCTTTATGCAACCACTTAGTAAGCGTCTCACATGCCCAGAGGCCCACGCAGTACCTGGTCCTGGAACATGGCTCCCCCAAAGGCCCAAACCGCAGCAAAGACAAAATAGAGCTCATAAAGTTCCTTGGCGCAGTCTGGCGGGGTGTTTTCTGGTGTCAGCAGACACTCCAGCAAGTAGCACAGCATCTGGACCATGCTCTGCTCAGGGATAGGGATGATCTTCTTAAACCTGAGCAAAGACAGACACATTACATCACTGGATTCAAGCATTACCACTGACTTTTGTTCCTCATTTAGTGCTTAAATAGCTAGTGTGCTGAAATAAGAAAATTAATTTTTTGTTTCACTTTGCATTGAAGCTAGCCTTTTTTAACAGATTTAACAGAAAAGCTTCTTTTGACAAAATGAAATTCAGTTCTGTTTTTTGTTTACAAATCTATAAGCTCTGTGGCACTGTGGGACTCTACAGTGGTGCATTCTCTGGATTTTTGGCCTCACAGTGAGGACAAAATATTCCTCCTCTCTGTCTCCCTCCTCTGCTTCCTGTTTTTGTTGTCTGCTCTAATAGCAGTGGTGATGGAGGTGTTGGAGGAGGCGAGTGGTCCTGTACAATAGAATGCAGGATGGAATCCAATTCTTCTGAGTCAGACCCTGTTTGCAAATATCCAACACGCCCACTTTTGCACAGTCCCTCCCCATGTTATCTCACATCTCAACATCCTGCGTCAGCCGGATATTACTGTGAGAATGTCATTTGATAGTGACACAGAGCTGCTGAGGAGCCGTGTTACCTTGATCTCAGGCCATCCAGGCAAGAGGGGAGGTACTTGTCAAACAGTATGGTCAGGTTGGCCTTCTCTGATTGGACCTCCCTCTTGTCGATCCAGCTTGTCACTGGCGGGTTCCAGCCTAGGTCTGCTGGGTTTATGTACAGGATGCCTTGACAGAAAACAAGGAATACAACACATTTGGTGATTACAGTGCCAGCAACCATGGCTGGATTCATCCATTGTGGGTCCCCAGGACATAAAATGTGTTGCTGGACCCCTTTAATCCCCCAACACCACGTACAATGTAGAGTGAGAGCAGACTATGGACTGCTGTTCCATTATTTGCCCATTGTGGGCACTTAATGACAGATTACACTCACATCTTTTGGTCTTGTCCAATCATGCAGCCTTTCTGAACTCTTGTTCAAGCAAACACTAAGAGTATATTGCGATTTGACACTTGTGTCTTTCTCTACTTAGGAAAAATATCCAAGAAACTCGATATCACAGACAAATATTTACTAAAAATTGTTATGGTAGCAACAAAGAAATTACAAGAGCCTCCTCCCTGAACCAATGGATAGATATTGTAAACAGCATATACAGTATGAAACCAATGACTAACACTTTAAGATTACAAAAAGATAAGAGACAAGAGTGCTGGACTAAATGGGATAACAACCAGTTCTCATCCCAACTTGTCAAAAATCCCCTCTTTGTCAATTTTATAATATAATTATTTTGCTAGCTGTGGGATAAAACACATATTAGATAAAGAAAGCTACAGCTTGTCATAACTTAAAAGTTAGCTTAGAATAAAACAATATATTGATTTGCCCTGCTGTGCAAGGAAATTGTTCTTCCTGTATGTCTGTCCCTTTGATGAATTGTCAAGAAATGGGGTGCCTGACACTTGCATTGGGACTGGTGAGCTTTTTGCTTTACATTTCATGTCCTCTTCATTCAAAATACTTTGTAGTCCTTTCTGTCTACTTCTCTTTAATATTTCAGAGCTATTGTTCCACAAATTTGCTATTATTTCCTCTGGAATATGTCTCATTGATATAGTTGAAAACACCATATTGACATGTTGGGTGCAAAAGCTTGACAGGCTTTACAACAGTAACCAAGGGTGGCAGGATTAAGCAAGGGGTCAAATGTAAAATCTAAAAGTGATTGTGAAAGAAAATAGACTATCAACTTTTATGTATATCATCCTATGTAGGTAAGAGACCATGGTTGACATGTTTATTGTGTTATAAAACAAAATAATAAAGTATATATATTTAAAAATAGAAAATGAATCCCCAATATTGTCATAAAGGCCAAAGTAAAAGGATGAGATGAAGAAAGACAAGCAAGGACTACCTGCTCTAGATACTGTAGCAGGGGTAGCAGTGCGAAGGTGGCTGATCTCAAACACCAGCCTCATGGTGGGGTTCAGAGGGATCCGCTCATTACTGGCCAGAGTCAGCACCTAACAGAAGCAGACAGTATATTTACAAACAGTGTACGTAGATATGACTGAAGAAGAATGTGTTTTTCGTGCCTTTTACGCTGTCTAAGCCTGGATTATGCCACCTGCTATCAGCTCTTTCCACTATTCTTAGTATTACATGCACACACACTGTCATTTATCCTCTCATCCACAGAGTGCAAATAGTTTACAACTCTCTCACATCAGTGATGAGTCAACCACATATTTTCATATCTGAATGCTGATTTAGTAACAGTGAAAATGTGTAACCTTCGTCATTTTGATACTGAATAAAAGACTCCACACAGTTACACACACTCACACACTCAACTTGCTCACACCTTGTTGTCATCCATGACTGTGTTGAGTGACTCAATCCACATTGGGTCAATGTCTCCATCCAAAACAATCCACTTAGGTCCGCTATGACTGATATTGGCCAGTTCACGCATTATGTTGGAGAACAGGCCTGTAAAAAAGGAGTTCACATTTTGGATTTTTGACTCAGGTTATTTAACACTTTGTACTGATCAAACGTTTCTGCAAGACTCTGTAATCACCATCTTTCCATTCTCTGGTTGCCGGGTTAATGATGCCAAAAAGCTCATCATTGGTCACAGCCTTTGGGTTGAGGTCCGCCCACACAGGTCTGCGCTTCATGTTCTGATAAGTCCTTTGCAGTGACCTCATCACCTGACTCTTCCCAGTGCCTGCGTTCCCGATCACAAACACAGAGTGACGCACTGCCAGCAGCTCCTCCAGCTGCACCACCTAACACACACGTACAGAATAAAATATGTTATATTATCCTTTGTTTACACGTGAAGGACACTGAAGACATGGTATTCACATAAACACTGACCCTTCTACAGGACAATGTAGAATTTCATGGGCCACTACACTGAGTCACTCAGTCTACGACATCTCTTTGTTAATGTTGTGGTTTATGGTGAATATAAAGTGATGCAGAATGACAGCGTAGTGTGATGCACTGCAGTGCAGAGCAGCAGCTTAGTACACTCTTCACAGACTACAATAAATGACAGCAGTGGTCTTCTGGAAGGACAGATATCTGCACCCTCATTATTCTGTGTTTGCACACTTAAAGGGCCACTCCACCTATTTGACATAACAAAGATCAGTCCACTTGTCTTTGGGACTAGCAGTCAGTAGTTGTTTAATATCTATGGAAAGCACAAGAGTTCAATACCAAATCAATGAAAAAGACTATGTGAAATATATAAACAAATATAATAGTACATAAATATTAGTAAATATAGACAAAATGGGTTTATTTTGTCTGTATTTATTATATAAATATGAAGATGAGTGATGAATAATACCATTCATTTTTCAAATACAACTCCATATTTTGAGAGCTTACTGCTTTGTTTCAATTAATGTAATAAAGTCACTTTTCATCACAAAGTCCTTATCTTCGTCAGTCAGACCAGAAACAGTCATGTGATTTGCTGAGTGCTCACACTGGAAAAGTGGCAAAATGAAGACTACTCGAAACAGTCATGGGTGAAGAATGGATTGCAGCTGCTGACAGCACCATGAATTGTGCATTACCTTCAACTGCTACCTGCCGCGTCAAAGACTGATTCACAGGAGATATTATGCTAATGATATGTAAGTGCAAACACACCCATGAAGTTTTACAACAGAGTGCAATTTGCCTTTTTTTGCATTTGATTGTATATATCTATGTGGTGAAGTATAAATGTTGCCTTTGCACCAACAACACAGTAGGTAGAACAATGGCAGAGACAAAAAGAAAACTGAATTTTTCAGACTGCGAGCTACAGGTCCTGACCGGCAAGGTGTAGAAGCTTTCCTTCAAAACTTAAGGTAAGAAAGAGAGAAACCATATTTGAGATTAATATCCCAGTCTGTCAGTGTACTTCAGTTACCACTAAATTTCTTAAGATGATAATAATTTCACTTAAACTGTGTGTTGCTATTAGCAGTGATCTGCATAGAAAGGGGGTAATTTTGCATTAAATGTCTCTATATTACCTCTATCCAATAGTGCAAATAGCGTGGGAGCACCAAGACAGAGTTTGCTTGGCAGTGCAGTTAGGGGTGCATTTCACCCTTTGCAGGTGCTTTGAGGATTACGAACCCAATCCTTCTGTGACTTCACTCCAGAGTATGCATACCAAAAATACACCTCACAATGCAATGCACAAAGTAAGGCCTGCCCACAGCACATCAAATATTTTGGACAACAATTTCGCTGTCAATTTGTGAAGTTTTGAAAGTGCAGTCTGATTGAGGTCCAATAGTGTACATATCGCCATAAAGATTAGTATATACTGTATACAAACAGAACGCGCTACGGAGCTGGGACTTTGTGAGAAAATCTGTATTAGGCTGATGGAGAGCATTAGCTCAGAACATCACTTGTGGATGCACTAATAAATTGCACTTAAGGGGACCAACCTTTCCTCATGTTTTAAAACTGGTATTATGAAATAAAGCAATTATTGGGAAAATGGAGCTGTGAGATAAAAACTGACTTTAAAAAGAAAACATTTTGAAACAAACATAAAATGACGAATGATCTGCAATACACTCGGCTATTGTAAAAAGAATGAAGTAGAAGCAGGGTGAAATAATACCTCAGCTTCAGCTGAGTTTTAAAAATGTATTGCATCATTTGACAATTCCAGGATTACATGACACATTTTGTCTCTGTTTATTCATATTATTACTAATTATGTATTCCACATTTAAAAATGTGGTTCTCCATATAGTTTGAAGATTTTTTTATGAGAATATAATCCTGATGATGTCAGAGAGAGAGCATGTCACAGCCTGGGGGCACAGACTTTGAAAGACATGGTTGGGCCTAATGAAAAATGAGGATATCTCTGCATCTACTGCTTCCATTGTAAGCACTGCTCTAATTTAATTTACATTTTTATTGAATTTCATTTAATTAAAGTGGGGAAAAAAATGTAAATTGAGCATTCAACTGTCAACTAAAAGAGAGAGGAGTACCTGGTTTGTAACCCTACTATAAAGCATAGTATCATTCTAATTTCATATTACCAAAATTCCACTTTTTTGGAATGTTTGTTTTTTTATGAGGTAATTTCTCAATAGAGTATACTTCCTGAATTGCACTTTTGTAATTAAGAAGTGGGGTGTGGTCTTTTTTTCTTGCGATATGCTTTAATGATTTCATCCTAAATGTTTTAAATAAATATTTCTCATATTTAGTAAGTTGGAGATTACTCCAGTATTATATGCTCTGCGTCTTGTAACTTTTACAAAAATAATTTTGCATCATGTTTGCTGAAACTGTCACTAGTTTCTGAAAAAAGTATGAGACAAATAATAAGTGAAAAAAATCATGCCCCTTCTCCTCTTACACCTCTAACGGCATTAACTAGAATCAGACTGCCGCACGGCAGCAACAACCAATCAAAGCCAAGGAGTCTCTAACACAGCTGTTATTCATGTCAATCGCTCCGTGAACTGCGGTCAGACTGTCAAATTAGGCTGGGCTGAACAAATATGAATCAAGATTCTGTCACTGCATTGCCTATTTCTCACCTCAGATGCTTTCAGAAACGTATTATAGTGCACTGTTTAGCTGTTAAATGAGAAAGTTGGACCAGCAAGCAGGTGGTGCTTGGTGCTCCTGTTTAACTGTGTCCAACATGGGGGCCAGGTCAGAAACTTTCTCATTCCATAGCTAAACACAGTACACTAATATGTTACTGACAGCATCTGAGGTGAGAAAAAGACAATGCAGTGATAGAATTTGATCAGCGCTACCTAGTCTGACACTTTGGCCACTTTGGCTGTTCTTGTTCAGACACGGTAGATTCTTGCAAATGCCATTAGAAACAGTAGGTGGAGGCAGTTCACATGCAGTAAGGCCATTAGAAAATGCTGCAAGATAAGATCACAGATTATCTGTCTGATTTAGTGCTGTGTGAATGTAGCGACAGTTTCAGCAAATATCAGAAAACTGATTTTTTTTTTTATAAAAGTTACCAACTACAGCTTTAAGCAAGCTTTAAAAAGCAGAAAGAGTTTGCTTTACTTTCACCACAGTTTCTCCAGTAACCAGGATGTAGTGCTTCTCTGCATTTGGACTCCTCCAAAGTCAACTTAACACACTCACACTTGACTTTTTCCTTGACTTGCAGTGTAACATTTTCTGTCAGTGCAGGTATGTGAGGTGACACTACAGTGTGTGTAACAGAGAAAAGGGAGAAAGAGAGATTTACACTCAAACATACAGATGGCGAGCTCGATCAATGCCATCGACCGGGCTCCTCGCGGCTCCTACTCCCCATCCATTCAGCTAGAGCGCAGGCGGCTTTACACTCTCAAAGGCCCCGGCTGATTACTGCTTTGATGTGGGGAGGACTAATGCTAGCACAGGCTAACGCTAAAGGTATGCAGGCTTTCTCAACCCCCCCGCTCGCCCCTCGTTGTCTGAAATCAAAAGGTTGGCCGCGCAAACAAAGACAGTAAAAGTTCAGGCTCTGGGGGTGGATGGTTGTTATTGACCGCTCCGCCATTCTCACTCTCTCGCTTGCTGTGTTTCTCCTCCTCTTTGTTTATTTCCGTGGCTGTCTCTCACAATGTCAGGGTTAAGTGGCATGGTGCAGCGCCAGCCTCCATTGATGGAGTGTTATTATGTGGTTCCCGTGTCTATTTGACCTGAGGCAGATTGCACTTATTTCCCCTGGTCCTGCGTTCATCTGTCTCTGACATATAACGTCTTCTATTGTGCATGTGTGTGTGCGTGTGTGTGTGTATCTGTATGTAATATAATGACTAGAATTAGGTCAGCAGCTTGGGCACCTGAACTCTCATTGCAGCCAACCGTTGACTTCTGCAATATTTGCCCGATTCATCCACATCCTGCAGACTTGTTTGACACTAATGTGTATTTCCCAGCGGAACATTATGACGTGAGGTAAATAGCTTTTGGAAAGAACTACGATAAATCTAAATGAAAGTGCTACAACTGTAATATCTGTCTAAATTGTTAAAGATGAAACCCCCATTTGGGGACTTTGCTCCTGCTTCACAGACAACTTGTGATTGCCGTCATCCTTGGCAACACTTGTGACATTTTTTGAGTTGTAATCAAAACAAAATCCGATAAACTGCAGCAGACAGGCATGTCAGAGGGCTACAGAAGAATTGTGTTTAACTTACCTTGAGGACAAAATTGTCCTCAGCTTGTAACTTCAAATCCAAAATGGACTCCTTTACATGCTTCTCAAAGTCCAGGTCTCTCTTCCTGGGGACGTCAAGAGCAGGAAACAGGTCTCCTATCAGGCCCATGAACACTGGCATGTCATCAGTCACAATCTTAGGGATGTTGAAGTCTCTCAGAGCTCGCATCAGCACCTGGTCCTCTGCTCGGCCGGGGTCTCCTCTCTTCAGAGAGCCAGCCACCACCAGGACAGACTTGATGGCTCGGAGGCCCCAGTCATAGTGGTCCTTTGGTAAAGGCCAAAGAGATGTCAGTGAGCAGAAGAAAATAGACAGTTTCACAGCAGGGCATGCAGAGCTGGTAGTAGGGTTGAAAGGGTAATTAATGCCATTTTACTATCTCTTTTCATCAGCATATTAGCACTGATATATTAGCATGCTGACATTAGCATGTAGCTTAAAGGTCTACTGTTGCCACAGAGCTACTAGCATAGGTTGGTGGTTCTATGAATCTTTGCATCCTAACCATGACTCTCCAGGAATCAACCCACCCTAAGACATACAACAAATTAATTGGAGCACTAATTCACTTACTCTATGATTTAAAGCCCCATATATTATTCTAATTATATCTATGTCTGGATGGAGAGTTTATCTGGAAGGATTTAGTGATTTTACAGTGAGCTTAACCTACTTTATATTTTTGGATATCATTCATAATAACATCAACATAATATTCCCCAAGTAACTTATGATATTTCTCTTTTGTCAATACTGTAGCAATAAAGCATACCATCTCTTATAGGCACAGACAAGATTAACAGACACAGTCCTACGCTGCTAATGTTTTCAGAAACATTTTAGTGTATCGTTAAACTGTAAAATGAGAAAGTTTTGCTCCAGCTGGTGGGTGGTGCTGGTGATTCTGGCTGTTTTCAACATGGCGACCTCGTCACAAACTTTCTCATTTTACAGCTCAATAGGACATTTCTCTGAAAACATTGAGATGAGAAATAGGCAATGGAAGAATTTTGAGTTATATTTGATCGGCGCTAACTAGTTTGACCGTTTTACCACAGTTCAAGAGCAGTGATTAACAACTGCATTAGAGACTCCTTAGGCTCTGATAGGGTGTACGTGTTCAGAAATGGTGGATTCTTGCACATTCCATTAGAAGCAGTAGGAGTTTATGTCTTATGAACTACTATTAGGATATAGTGACAGTTTCATCAAATATGATAGTAACTTTTTTTATGAAAGCTACCAACTATAGCTTTAAAGTGGCTTAGTAGCTTCTAAGAAATTAGTTGGTCTCATACGAAATCAGATGCATAGTTACTGTCTGTGTATGTCCTGTCCAGAGGCAAAGATCAAAGGTGTGTGCCAGTTGTCTGTCACAGGTGCATCACAGGTGGTCTTATCCAGATCAACAAAATCAACATGATGGTATGGAGCACGAACAAACTAGAGAACACACACTGCCACAGCATTTTACTGCCATGACACTAGAGGCCGCAAACTTATTAGAGCATTATTTCAGCTCCCTGCAGACTCTGACAGCATGGAATATATTTCACTGTACTCTGTTAGCGTGCTCTGGTGTCCACTGCGTAGTCGTTCAGCACAGGGCCAGCAGCAGAACTTATGTAATATTAAATCCACAATTATGAACCACTTGTTTAACTCAAGAAAGTAGTTCTCTGAATCTGCACTTTCCATTGATTTGCAGTTTCAGCTCTTGTGAATATAGCTTAGAGAGGCAGTCTGTTCATTATCATTTGATTTCATTACCGCTAAGTTGCTAATGTTGGAAAACCTGCAATGAAACTCTAGCAAACAACTTTGGAGCGGCCAAAAAGTGTAATTAAGGTGATATTTAAAAATGTCGGAGGAACTAGAGCTTCATAAAACCGCCATAAAAAGGAAGTAGTGTGCTATGACACTTAAACGGGCCTGTGGTCATGGGAAATTCATCCAGAACTGAGGACTCATAAAATTGCTTACCTAAATCGAGAGGCTCCCCTGTAACTATTAGTCAGCACTGTGAGTGATTTTATTGCTTTTTTAAATCATTTGAATAAGGGCATGACATGTAAAAAAAGGGACCAGACTAAAAAAGGATTAAAGAAAATTTTAGATGGAATAACATCCAAACTCCCTGCAGCTTCTTATTCATATGCAATGTAGCACTTCACTCAGACAGTTCAGTTAGAAAGTCAGCTCTTGTGTGGTGCCTCTGAGTCATTCCTTTATCAAAAGCCTCAAATATAAAAAGAACATTGTGTCACTTGTTCAGCTTTGAAGTGGAAATGGATCTGGCTCTTTCTAACCATATCAGATGTGTAACATCAAAGAAAACAGATATTACCTGTTTGGACAACAGCTCTTTACACAGTGTGTAGAGGGTGATAAACTTCCTCGCCAGCACTCGAGCGTCCAGGAAGCCCTCGGCCACCAGCATGATTTCACATATCAGCTCAAAGTCTGGCACCACCATGGCACATGGTCTGTGGAAAAATGGACAGAAAGCATGGAAATGATCTCAGTTATAGTTCATAATCATAATCCTGGATATATCAATGTCGTTATCTACAGTACATGAAATTAAATTCAAAGCTTGTGGGTTCATGATACCAGATTTTGAGAAGGCATACACAGTAAACAGTGGAGCAACATGAGTTCAATACAGCTCACAATTAAACACATCACACAGCTCTTTTGCAATAAACTGCACATAATTCCCACAATGCTGTCAGCAATCTTACCTTAAGATAGGGCTCCCTTTCTGACAGAGCAACCATCACCTAACATCCTCTCTCTTTTTGCCACACACTGGCCTTGTGCATGCAGCTGTAGCTAATGTCACTTGTGTCAGGTGTAATTTGAAAACTGAACATTGTGGCATGAGAATGTTTTGCTGGTATTGAATATACAATCCATCCGACACTACAGGAGAAATGTACTGGAGATAACCATAAATTTCATTTGTTGTTTTCAAAAACAGAAATGTAATAATAGGAAGATCAGTTAAAGGACAGTTGTGTTGGGGATACTAGAAATTACTCCCACTATCCACAAGTGTTAAAGGGTTGGTTCACACATTTTCTACTGCAGGTTGTTTTTATTTTATTTGCAGAGGTTTTGAGATACTTGTCTCTGAGATTTGTGCCTCTGCCCCAGTACAATGCAGATGGATAAGACTTGAAAAATGACATTTAAAACAGTGATCAGCGGCATGCGTTTCCATAATCGGGGTTCCTGTTTCTTAATCCACAAACGTCATGGTCAGCGGTTTTCAATAGAACAACTTTGGACTAAAAAAAGCAGTTCCTATATCCCTATTTTCGTAATTTGTGGCAGCCCCTTTAAAAGATTGAAACAATGTAGTGTGTACTGTGGTGCGAAATGACATTGAGATGAAAAAGATAAAAAAGAAAATAAGATTGAAAGAGTATGAAATTTGATGTTCTGAACAGAAAGACAAAACACTATCATGTTCCCATCTGTTGATGGGTTCAAATATCCCTCCATCTAGACAGCAAGAACACCAAGGAGCTCAATTTGGGAGGGAGGTTGAGCGTGTCGCCAGCTTTAAGTGTCTTTGAGACTTTCTCTTGCACTGTCAACACTTCAACTCTGGTCAAGAAGAGTCACTAGCATCTCTTGTCCCTGAGGAGACTAAAGAAAGTCCACCTGTCTCCTTTCCCTTACCATTTATTGTACATTCTCTATTGCTGTTTATTATGTGAATATTCTGCACATTACTGTTTACTTTAGGGCTTTTTGCATTTCTGGTTGGATGCTGAACTGCATTTTGTTGTCTCAGTACCTGTCCTGTGTGCAATGACAAGAAAGTGGAATCTAGTAAAATTCCCTTTCTTAATCTGTTTATCCTGTTAAGGGTCACAGGGCATTGAAAATGTATTTTTCAACATGTTTGTAATGTTTCTTGTCAATTTTTAAGATAGTGGTCTAACTGTCATTTCCATTTTGCAGCCACATCCAAGTAAACTGATTTGATAACATAATCAGATTTAATAAAAGTGCTCCTACTGTTTTGTTAAATGATGGACCAAAATAAAGTCCTGTACTGTATATTGCATTAGAGCTGTGTGGCTTGTGATGGTCCTATAACCCACCTGAACAGAGCCTTGAGGTTCTCAGGAAGCTCAGTCCTGCCAGCGTAGCCTGGATTCATTGTGATGAAGATGCCAACAGAGGGGCAAAGATTCACCTCCTCTCCCATGAAGTTAAACCTCTGCTTCTTATCTCGAATGGCGTCCTGAATGCTTTTCACCTGCACGTAAAGAGGACAAAAATTAAATACAGAGTAGAATAAAATGGTATCCAACCTTGATTTTGTGTCAGTGACACCCCATATTAAAAGCTGTTTGTTAATTTCTTTACAAGTCTGGGGCCATGCTAGCAGCTCTGTGTTGAGGTACTGAGGCACAGCTGTGCTTTGAGCTACATACGATCGCCAGCATGCTCACTATACTAATGCTAAAATGCTGATGCTAAGTTTACCATCTATGTTTACCACTTCTGCCATATTAGTTTTGCGTTAGAATGCTAACATTTTCTAACTAGCACTAAAAGCTAAGCACAACTGGGGCTGATGACGGATGTCATTAGTTTTGTTGATATTGGGTCCTTAATAATTATTAATAAAAACAATAATAATAATGATGCACTTTATTTTAGGCACCTTTCAAAGCACTCAAGGACACCTTACAAGACACAGTAAAAAACACAAGCAGCAGTGTATCCATAGATCATAAAATTAAACAATTCCATAATATACAATTAGTTAATAAGATTGTAATTATAAATATTAGGTATAAAATCATCATTCTATAATCATCATCAGTGCAAGTCTCAATATATTTGTCACCATAAAATCAGACTTAGTATGCCAGCTTGAAAAGGTGTTTTTTTCAGGCGGGATTTGAAAGTGTAAAGGGAGTCAATATTGCAGATTTCATGGGAGAGAGTTCCATAGGCGGGAGGCAGGACAACTGAAGGCTCTAGAAACCATGGTAGTCGTGCAGGCAGCTGGTCATGTGAGTTAGATTGCAGAAGAGGATTCCTTGTTAAAACTTGCTGCCTACATTACCCATACTGCTACTCGACTGCCAAGAAACAAGTGTGTTACACTAGTAGCTTAGCAAGGTTAGGACTTGCTAGCCTGCAGCAGAGATGAGCAACAGGCTAAAGAGGTCTAAGTTCTTCCTAACGTCACACCTCCCAACCATTTTCATTTGAAAAAATGAACCACGGCAGCAATTTTGGGCCTGAGCATGTTTAAAAATTCCACTGTAAAAAAATAAAATTTTCTTTGATATTAAAACATTTATTACAAGCTATGGGCTGACATGTTTCCCCGCACCACTTTACTTTTTCTCTATCTCTTGTTATTTCAAGAGCCTGTTGCTGGCTCTGTGTCTTGCGCATGACAGTGGCAGTCTGGGCTTCTCCCCATAGTGCCTCTCCGTCTCCCAGTGCACACAGTGGTCCACGGCGTATCGGCGCACAGATGATAATCACCACTCTCTGCTACATGTTACACTTATCTCTCGCAGTGCTGGGGAAGCGCAGACAAACACTACTAGCCAAGTCCCCTTGCAGCCCCCCCCACACACACTCATTTTCCCTTGAGTCCAATGCAACTCTTGCCATACATGCACAAGGACAGTCAAGTTGCAGTAACAGTTCATATGTAGCCATGACAGTAGACAATATGCTCAGTAGAGATGTTTCTGCAAAGAAGCTACATGTTCTAAAACATGGATGCTTCACACACATCTTCAACTCGGCAGCACAGAAGTTGTATACACTCAGCACAGTTTCAAGGCGGTGACCCAAGATTAGTGTCACCAATTCAGTATTTGACCAAATGTCTCCCCTTCTGTTCCTGAGTTACAAAGTGAATAATGGCCAGAAAAGTCTTTCTGAATAACATTATCACGTCACATTGAAGTTGACCTTTGACCTTGTGGATATGAAATGTCACTACTTCATCATTCTACTCTATTAGACATCCATGTGAAATTCTGTCACAACTGGTATATGAATTTTTGAGTTATGGCTAAAAACGTGTTTTGTGAGGTCACAGTGACCTTGACCGATGAATACAAAGTTGTAATCACTTCACTGTTAAGTGGACATTTGTGCCCACTTTGAAGAAATTCCCTCCAGGCATTCCTGACATATTGCCTTTACAAGAATGTAGTAGTACTCCTTTGGAACATTTGGAAACACACTTTGATGTGTAAAATCAGTTGGATTCCCCTTTAGGGGATCTCAAAGTAATTACAATTCACCCTAAGGGAACATGGATGTCTATGGGAGTAGATGTAGATATTTCAAGCTATAAGCAAAAAGTCTGACCTTCTGGTGGCACGTGAGAAAAATTCAGAAGATCACCAACTCGCAAGGATTCATCCTCCAGGAGTCATAAAAGCACAAAATGTCATGACAATACATCAAACAGTTATTGAAATATTTCACTCTAGACCAAAGGTATTGAACACAACAACACTGTCATCACTAGAGCCACGCCGTCATGGCTCCAAACAGGCTTGGAGAAATTAAAGTACTGTATTGGCACCACTGTGAACCCATTGTAAATTAAAAGAATATGCTTCCAACTAATACAACTCTCACACATGAGAAAGTTATTCTTTCTTGTGGAAGTTTGGTTTCCCTCTATTAGCATATCATTAATATCACGAAGCACATACCAAAGTCAATTTGTAACAGCCTGTTCAATTGGTATGCACTACTCACTGTTTTTTCAGGGACACAATTTCATCAATAACATGAGCATGCTATCAGCCAGGGTTTACTGGATGAACTGCCAGGGCTCTGCTTGTCTACATTGTGATTGAATGAGATATCAGAAATGAACTTTTTGTGTGTGTGCATGAGTGTGTGTGTCTTGGCCTAAAACTCTGAATCCCAGCCTGTAAGAGGCTTTATGAATTTAACATGCGTGTGGTAAAAGAGCGTAGCGAGTCGACAGCTGGAAAGAGGAGGAACATCTCTTCATGGATGAGTACTCGGCTACAGATCACTCAGTCATACTAACACAACAGGGAGAGGAGGGGAAAAATGCAAAAACAAACAGTGCAGCTGCAGCACACAAAAAAAAGAATCAAAGTTTTCATGAGAACATCAGTGGGGCTTGTTTTTTATATGAAATGACAGCGGCCCACCTCTGCTATCCTACAGGGACACAAAAAGAGGTAAAACACCAAAAACACATTTTTAAAAAGATCCTGAACAGACGCCATTGTGAAAGGTGTGATCCAGTGGGGTCAGGCTCCACTCTTTGCTGTCTGTTTGAATGTACATACTGGAGCTAGCAGCTTCAACTGTATTCATAGTTTTCAGGCCTGTGTTGGCTAGAACAGAGGCAGAACTTCACCAATCTATCTCCATGTTGTTATGTCTGACGGCCTTCTGTTTGTCCCTGCTTTATTTAATGTAGAACTGGTCTCGCCACCTGTGTTGGCAGACCCGCCCGGCAGCCGAGTATGTCGCCGTGAGATGCTACCTGCTCCCACTTTAAGAGGATGGATTAGGTGTGTGCGCTATGGTGAGAGATGGCTCGGTGGTGGCTCCACTGAAGCAGTCTGAGCGCTGGAGCGGGCTGCCAGCTGTCACAGCAGGAGTTTGACGCTCCTCTGTTCTCAAGGTCTACTTCTCCACGTATAAGCCACCATGATTTATTATTCATTAAGCTATACAACACCTATTCATTCTTCTGGCACTTTAAAATTCTCTAAGTATTGTAAGCTTCCACAGCTTATGGAAGAAGACTTTCATTGCTGCTAAAGAGAGAAGAAAGAAAGGAAGGAAGGGCAGAGAAGTAAGTGTTGAGTGTAGCAATGAATAATGATCCTTTGAGGAGCTCTATCTCCATTATCATCAAGATCCTGATCAGCGTCCTTATCGACTGTATGCATTTTGCAATGACAGTATTGCACATGCATGAAGATAGTGACTGGGACAGCAGCCTGCAGGATTTGAATTCACCAGAGAGACTTAGAAACCACAGAGAGAGGATCTGTTTGATCCGGGATAACAGAATGCAAGATAGCAGAAAAGCTAGCATCAGCTGAAACACACAGAATATGGCTGAGTCCCATAATCAAAGGGCTAGCTGCTGTAGGTCGCTCAGAGTATACACCATTCAGTGTGGAGAGGAGCAGTCTTTTGCCTTTTTTTTTAACTTCATGTGTCAGTACACATAATGTGAAGATAGAAAAGGAGAACGAAGGTGAAGACACTGACACAATGATCCATTCAGCTGGTCCACAGAGCTCCATGATGTGCAAAAAAGAACCACCTCAGGTCATCCTGAGGGAATAATTTAACTAACATTGAGGCACAGACTTAAAGCTACATTCACTGATTTTTTTAACCACTTGTGGGCAACACAACAAGCTGTAAATACTTTATCATAAACATTATCACCTCATAAAATTGATATGACTACGCTGTTAGCAAACAGTTTCCTTCATGCACATCCAGCCGACACACAGCAACATGATCATGATCACGATCACAGACCTGGTGGCAACAGGACATGTACATCACATGTGTGTAATAACAGCAGGACAGTTATGTGTCTAAACTGCTACAGTCAGCTGAACAGGTGAAGTGAAGATGACAGTGTTGATACTGGTTACAAACAGGTTTGGTAGTTAACGATATGCTAACACGGGCTAGACTAAACCTGAGCTAGATTAAAGAATTTTTAGTTAAAACAGATCAGCGATGCTGTTTTGCCCTTATTGTTCCCCATGAAGTTTGCTGTAAGTGATGAAATGTAACTTTCATGTGGCGTTAGCACTGCCCTGGAGTCTGTTTAAAAAACAGACTTTTAAATGCTACATTGGTTTGTGCTCTGATTAATTTGGCATGCAGTTAACACACCAAACAGAACTGTGTTTTAATGAAAACTCAACTCCTGGCATTTGTTCGTGGTGTTCTTTACCGCTGTTTTGGAAGAAAGAAATAACAGGAGTAACAGCCGAACCAGCTTTCAAAGTGACATATTTTTCTTGTTAAACAAGTGCTGTGCAGTGGATATTTTATGCCGGTGTGAAGAGTGGTTAATGTGGACTGTGGACTGATAAATATTTGTAACTGATAAATACCTAAAGAAACTTTAAAGAACAGTTCAAGCTGTAAACAGAATATATTGTGGCGGTGGAATGGATGCTGAATTGCTTAAGCCCTCCTTTCATATTACACTCACTTGAAGAAGACTAGGTGGAGAACTGGTGTATAGCCGGACCAGTCCACATGCTAAATTTAGGACAATCTACAGAACATTCTGTCAACAGCCTCTGTTGGGACTACTTTTTAGTACAATGTAGTCCCAATGAAAGCCATTAATCTTGCCACAGTCTGTTTTGTCAGATTGGATGGTTTCCCACCCAGCTGGGCTATTCTTTTGACTGTGCAGATAAAGATAATTTTGGGTGACGATTTGTGCCCCCTTTGTACCAATGAAAAAGGTCACTATATCTCCCCTTGTCTGTATGCCTGAGACAGACAGGCCATTGAGTAGTCAACACATAACACACCTGATTTCTCTTCATTACACTGATTTCCTTCCTACTGGCCATTGCTGCTCTTTCTTAAAATGTTATTAAGGTAAATTGTTTACTTTTGTCTCTGTGCAGGTATATTTACTAGCTGTGTTGTGTTATTTTGATAAAATGTGATAATTTGCTGCTTCAGTACAAAAACTGTTATCTTTAAATACATATTTATGTGGGTTGGACCAAAACTCTCTACTAAAGGAAAAATAAAACTTAAAACTTTGCTCATTATTAGAGGCCAGTCTCAAGGTTCTGATTGAGCTGTTTTGTTTTCCGTCAAATCTTTGTGGTACTTCATTAGGATAATTAATTTGAAAGAAGACAACTCAAAATTACAACTACAAATGTGCTATTTGTAAACATAAGCAAATCAAGGTTGTACTCACACTGAGCAAATACTAATCACCAAATTACTGCAGCATGTCACTTGAGAGTAAAGACTTTGTCCATTCAGAGTTACTGTTATTAGTGCTAAGCAGCATGCTGGCGAGCAAAGGAGGCGGTATTCCATCCTTGACTCTCAAATCAGATCAGAGAAGGCTCCAATTATGAAGAAGCTCTGGGGTGCAAAGGTGCCAGCCTTGGTGGATTAGTCTTATAGCTGAAGCAATTTACGCTTGCAATCGGTGATGAAGAGGCTATTTACTTCTACCGTGCTGTTTTCAAGGGCTTATTTTCACCACAACTTGATTTGGATACACCACTTCACAAATAAGATGAAGAGTAACACATTAGGCTCCACCGCCTAGGGGTGAAATACACACAAGCTGCGCTCACACAATGACATCTCCACCTGAATGGGATTCTGGGAGTACCTGAGGCAGATGAGCTGGACTTGTTCTTACCTGTACTGCCACGACAGACAGCACCTCCACTGAGATCCTGTTAAATTCGTCAAAGCAGCCCCATGCCCCCGTCTGAGCCAGGCCTTTGTAGATGTTTCCACAGGACTGAAGGACAGAGAGAGAGGGGCAAATATTCAGATGGGCACTGCAGGACAGGGAGGCAGTCAGTCAGGTCATGATAAGGCATGTGGTGAAGCAGACACAGATGTATGCCAATTAGACAGAAGATATATGGAAAAACATTCACTGCAGTTACCACTGTGCAGCACCACAGCAGGCTGAGAGTAGGCGTAGAAAAACAGGATGATACATAAACAAGGCCTCACACTAATAAAACAAGGCGTTGATGGCAAAAAGAGAAAGGCTAAAATGTCTCCCACCCACATTTTACTTTTCCCAACATCAACTTGAGAGCAGGTGAACAGCCCTCCAGAGAGCAGCTGGACCAGGATGAAGCAGGCAGCTGACTTTCTCTCCAATTACAGGGCCGAGGAAACCTTCTGTGACGCAAACTGGAGCTGACTGCCGGATTGATTCAGCTTGTGTGTGTGTGCATAACTGAATATGAGTAACAGTGCGGGGCTCTGAAGCCAGCTTCTAGTGCCTGTGTTCCTCCTGGAGTATATTAGCACTTCTCTCTGACACCTTGCTGCGGTGTGTATAGCCGGGGGTGCTGTACGCCTCTATACTGTAATGATGCCCCTGTCTGGGGGAAGCAGGAGCAAGTTGGATCACAAGATTATGTTTATGTCTCCCCTGAGCACTCTATATGCAGAAAATGTGCATGTGAGAGTATACAAGAGCGCATAATAAAGCAAGGTGGAGGCTGGGTACAGAGAGGGCATTCTGAGAAGGTTTAGTTAAGAAATAACAATCAGGGTTTAACTAATCAGCTCTTCTTTCAAGAGGGAAGCAGGCAAACAAGATGAAAAGAGAAAAGATGAAAAGAGGAGGGCATAAAGAGGGTTGACAACTTTAATGGCAAATGCATACCATATCGCTGACAAAGGCAAAGATGAAAAGAAACATGCATAATATGGACTGCTGTGAATGCACATTAGATGCACAGAACACGTTCTCATCCCCAACTCACCAATGGCTACTTGGTCAGTAACCCTAGACCTCGAATGCCCTAGCTACGTCTCTAGCATAATTTTTGGATGCTCAGGGACAGTGTGTCAGTTTCCGCTCCTTTAATGCATTGTGTCTTTTCAAAATAAACTTCTGTGTTTACAGGAAATGTAGGTTTTAGCAAATACTTCAGGTTTAGACAACACCACTAACTTCATTCCCATGGCTGAGTTTGAACATTTTTTTGCAGAAAAAACAAATAGCAGACAGTGGATCCTCTGCTCTGAGCATCCAAGCATGTGCGTTGTGTGTTGTTGGTTCCATTATCCTGGCATGAGGTTAATGCAAGAAGCACTCAGAATTTTTTTTTTAAATAGATGTTACCAATTATTTTGAGATCTGACTCAATTAATTATTCATAAAATCCTATTTCCAGAATCAGTTACAGCATTTTTAAGACTTTTGATCGACTGTTTTAAGGCATTTTAATACAAATTCAGGCTTTCTTTTTATAATCATGAATTCAATGCCTTTTAAGACTTTTTAAGGATCCGCAGGAACCCACTGTATGTTACATAACACGTATGTTGTGTAATATTAACTACATCAAGCATTTTTTAAAAAACAGCTTTAAAATTTGGTTTCATAGGGACACAAACAGCAGTCTCCTGAGTGAGAGTCCTGTGTTTGTTTGACCCATCCACTATATGTACTTTCTTACTCTTTATACTACATCATTGCCGAAGACGACTTTATACTGGAGTAAGCTAAAAGTCCAGTGCATCTCAGACAGATGCTAATGAGGTGCCTTGTGCATCTGTATTACACACTGAGGCCCACTGACCCAGCTACCACATTTTAAGCTCTGGGGATGAGAAAGAGTTGCGATGTGCAAAGGCTCAAATGCAGAAACACATGTACTTGCTCACCTTGTAGTCCATCTGCTCAGAGCAGTTAAACACATAGACCATGATGCCAAGGGCTCTGCCCAAGTCTTTGGTAGTCTCTGTCTTCCCTGTGCCTGCAGGCCCTGCCGGAGCACCGCTCATGGTCAGGTGGAGGGACTGGGTCAGGGTGATGTAGCATCTAAATATAGAGGACACACACACACACACACACACACACACACACATCAGTGATAAGGACTGCAGCCTGACAGGTAGCACCAAAAAATAGCTTTGACTGATTCAACTGACTACTCTTCCATTTATAAAGATTACGACAAGGCCACTTGATTCATTCACAGTGAGGAGCTTGACTACACAGAGATCTATGGCATCATGTTGGCACAGGGGTTAGCACTATCTCCTCACAATAAGAAGTGCAGTTTCTGATATTTTTCTGTGTACTTTGCACTTTTCCATGAAAACTAAGGCTGGATCCAAATGTCCACCCTCGAACTCGCCAAGTGAGCCCTCACTGACTTGAGTCGTAGTGTTCACCGACAACATGTCAAGTCTGCAAGGGTGCAAGACTGCAAGGCTATAAAAGCTGCTGATAGACAGGCCTCGAGTCTGTTTAACTCGTTGCGGTGGAAATGTTCAAGCGAAAACTACAATCATGTACAGAGTAATGACACAAAGCTTTCAGCTGAGGAATGCCTTACACCTGTGAAAAGGTAAGGTAGTTATATTCCTTATTGACATTCATGCAGTCTGTACACATCTGTCCCTGCAGAAAACAAAATATAAATCCCATGTATAGGTTTCTTTATGTGCATAAACCAAATGATATGCATACACCTCTATATAACATATAGGCTACACACATACAAACACTAAAGATTTTGTAAATAAGGACCGGACTAGGACTAAATAAACTGGGTATTACTTATGTTTTAAGATGTTCTTAAGTTGTTTTTGGCCATTTTTCTTAGCCTATATATCTGGCGTCACACTGCACAGCTTCTTTATCATGATATGGTTGAATATTATTTCTGGCCTACATGATTCAATTAACATTTTGATAAGGTAATTGCTTTACACATTCATACCAAGTTTTTTTTGTTTGTTTGTCTTTTTAGTGGGCAATTGGAATAACTACAACGTCAAGTCCATTTTGCAATGAAATACGGGTAGTTAAATCAGTGAAGTCTGGTAAAGTCTGCACCCGAAGCAGGCTCTTTGGAGGTCTGCAGAAAGCCTTCTTGAGGCCGCTTATGGACTGAATGAACTGAGCAACTGAGCCCTCAGCACTCGCTGACTTCCCAGGAATGTGCCGGCTAAGTCTGCAAGACTGCAAGCACAGCATAGTCCAGACACCTGGATTTAGGCTAAAATAGACTTTTTTCTCAAATAAAACATTTATGAATTCAAAGAGCATATTTAAGAGTGTCATTGTTGCTGTTTGTTTGTTTAGACCATACACAAACAGAAGAATTTCAATTTGTGGTTTTAGAGGGAGTTACAATGGTTTATTTTTATTTCTGTGCAGCGTTTCCACTGGTTGCCTGGCAACTTCACTGTGACAACACACTCTAGGAGGTTGAGCACTCAGCTGCTCTTCACCCAGAAATACTCTTGGCACATAACTCCGCCTACTACCATACTTTGTATTGGTTTTTACATTGTCGCTTAAGCAAATTTGATAAATAAAATGTTCATTAGTTAATTAGGTGTACTCTTGAACTCTGGACAAAGCCAGACATAGCTGTTTCCCTCTGCTTCCAGTCCTAATGCCTCTTGACTCTAACCCTATACTTAACACAGTAGCATGAGGCTGACATTGACTTTATCATCTCACCTTGGACAGAAAGTTAAAAATAGTCAGACAGTAGTTCAAAATGTTGAACTATTCCTTTAAAGATACAAAAATGGACTGGCTGTAAATTCTGTTTTTCAGTTTGAATTACCAATGCATCACTTAAATGCAAGTTTGATAATTCACTTTATGATTGCCTTAAAAACACTGAACAATGTGATAAATCAATAGTCAGGTGTGGGGTTTGGAGATATGGTGAGAATCAAATATCAATTTTTTTTACCAAATACCTCGATACTGATATCGTGACGGTATTGTAGGATTGAATATTGGTGCTTTACAAAATATTCACATGACATTTTTGTTAAATATTCAGCAGTAATGTAGATCTAATAACTAAGTGGGTAAAGGAAAAAAGCAGAGCACAATATTACAATGTCCAAAAATTGAAGGTTCTGTATGGGACATTCAGACCAATAATGTAGCAGCAAACCACTTCTTGCTATGTAAAATATAGTGGAGTAATGGTGTCCTGAGCAGAGAATAAAGTCATGCTACCTGTGTGTGTTGTAATCCGAGCTTCTCTTGTGGTAGATGGTACAGCCGCAGATGCATTTTAGCGCATGTGTGTATCCCACTGGCTAGCTCATCACTTCCATTTGGTGCTGCACTCCTATCCTCCTGAGACCCGAACTTTTGTTTAGTATGCTTTCTTTTATTTCTCCTAGCTATTTGGGATCAGTAGGACCAGATAAGTTTAAAAACAAAACATTGTCAGCAATAATTAAGCTCCAACATACTAAAACGAAATGATAATTAAGTCGTCAATAAAGTCCCAATGGCCTCAAGAGAGACAATAATTAAGTCCTGATGTCTTCAAATGAGTATGCCCTAATTAAGAGCATCTTACTTGTTACTGTTGCCAAAATTGCTCAAACTTATTTGCCGTTCCAAACTACAAACATTATTGATCACAAATATACAAGTTTCAACCATAAAATGTGATAAGGTTCTGGTCCTTGTCCAGTTTTGTGTCAGGATCAGCTGCAGACTAACTTGGTAGAGATGGCTGCCATCTTGTTTTTACATGGATTAGTGTGTTGTGCTCCTACTAACCACTAGATGGCACAAAAAGTGTCCATGAACAAAGACAACAGGTCTAAGTTTAGTTGAATGAAGTATCAGGTCAAGAAAACTCAAAATGTGATATCCTCATATGAGGACGCAGTGTCTCAGGAGGATATGGCAATTAGCTCTAAGCATAGCAACCAACCTCCTGTTGCCCCCCTGGTTAACACCATTAGCTCTTTCAGCTCTGTTGCAGTTGGTTAGTGTTGTTTATGGAGTTAGCACCATTGGCTGGTGCCAGCTCAGCCACCTCCATGCTAAGAACCATGTGCAGATAACTTACACCCTCTGAATTTTACATTGAGGGCTTTCAAGACGAGAGCTAGTCTCATATCACAATACTGATATAATATTGATATGTTGCCCATCTCTAGTCTGGTGGCACACTGCATACTCCTTACTGTTTCACTGTCTTAGTAAAAATGTATGTTGGAAACAGAGGAACTGAGAGCTCCTCGTAATTCTCACAAACATCAATGTCTCTCTCCAGGCCAAAATACAAAATACCTGAAGGAACCCAAGGTTTTTTTTGGTCTGAAAGTACAGGTGTGTTGACACATTGTGGACTGTGCACAAAGACGCCTCCTTTAAACCATGCTTAAGTAGAGCTGTGTGGCAAGTATTGTTTCAAATAAGTATCAATGAAATGAACTGCAAAATCTGTAAACAAAAACTATGCAGATGGTTCCACAAGTGGCTCAATCAGACAATCAAAGTGTGAGGTGGTATTCAACAGGTGAAGATCAGCATAACAAAGAACACTGAAACAAACATGCTGAAGTGGCTGCGTACAAAGGATTTTTTTCCCCTGCTGCTGCAGTAAGAAAATATGCTGGAATAACACTGGATCAATTGTGTCTGATTGGCACTGTGGTTTTCCCACCTCAGAAAGAGTCTACTTTCACTAGGAAGTATTGCTCTACTACAATAATACCACATAATCGACTAAGTATGAGCAAAAACAACAACCAATGATAAATCAGATAATTAGGTAACTGGAGAATTGATCAATGACTAATTATCTACAGTTCTGTGTTTAAGATCAGATTTCTTTTATGGTCAGAAATGACAGTTTTTAAAAGAGATATATTCCCAGAGCTGAGTCATGTTAAAATTGCAGGAAATTGCAGGATTCATTAGAAATTGGCTCCAGCAACATCAAGCTACCCCTTTAAATGATACTGACTGACTTTTGATAATGGCATCCTTGAAAAAGGTTACATTTCTTCAGCAGCATTACAAAAACTGCACACAGCCGTAAACAGAACAAACTACAAATCCTCAATTGACACAGTCTTATAACCAGCACTGACAATGTCTCTGTGTCAGCTCAGCCGTCATCGTACATAACCTCATTATATGATAATATAATCTGCTCCTGTGCTTTGATTATCACGCAGGCTGATTAGCGACACCAGTGATTGCTTCTCCTGCAGAACCTGTCAGGACTAACAAACAGGTCTGCCCATCTCGTATCAATAAAAAAGCAGCACTATCATGGGCGTGAACTGATGGAGACAATCAGGACTTTATTGATCAGGGCAATAAACACAATGCTTTGCCTTGAACATCAATACAGCAATGATTTTAATGAGCTGCTGGTTAATAGATGATGTATGGAAGGGGAAAATATTGGAAAGCATAACGAGAGACAGACGCTCAGAGAAGACAAATGATCCCATCTGTATACAGTGTATCATCCGGATACCAGCGCCAACAGGCTTTATGGCTCTCCCCTGAAATATGGCCAAAAATCTCACAATCGCTGGTCTAGGAGGCTGGATAAGGATGTCCTGCATGGAATAACTAAAGCCAGATAGAAGACGAGGGTGTGAAGCTAAACTGGGCAGCTGTGACAGGGTGACTTGTTTTATTACAGTGTTTTTAAAAGAAACAGCTATATATCAGTCTGTCTGTCTGACTCATTCTCCCTCCATTCCTCTCTCTTCTGGTGTGTGTGTGTGTGTGTGTGTGTGTGTGTGTGTGTGTGTGTGTGTGTGTATGTGTTGTGTGTGTGTGTGTGTGTGTGTGTGTGTGTGTGTGTGTGTGTGTGAGCTGGGTAAAATATTCCTGACATTTTGCATAATGGTGCAGCTTTGGAGATCCTGCAGTAAGTATTGAGCGAATGCTAACATTGTGCCGATAACATTCCTGCTGTTATAGATTAGTGCGAGTGATTCCTTTAGCCTAATTATGCTGCTGCAGAAGGTGAACAGACCATACTGACTATAGTCAGCTTGTGGTAAACAAGCACATACAGGCCTGTGTTCATTATAAATATCTTCACAGCAGCTGCACATTTATGGCTTGACATTGTGTCGTTGTTATATTACATCCATCTATCCATCTATCTCTCTATCCATCTCTCTATCTATCTCTCTCTATCTATACATATATGTGTGTGTGTGTGTGTATTGGCTTGAGATCTGATGACTGTGGACGTTATTGGATTACACTGAATTCATTGATGTTCAAGAAACCAGTTCGAGATGATGTGAGCTTTGAGACATGGGGTGTTATCCTGCTTGAAGTAGCCACCAGAAGATGGGTATACTGTGGTCATAAAGGAATGGCCATGGTCAGTAACAATACTCAGGTAGGCTGTGGCTTTAAACAATGCTCATGCTACTTAGGGCCCAGACCAAGAAAATTTGTGCCAAGAAAATATCCCCCACACCATTACACAACCACCACCAGCCTCAACTGTTGATAAAAGACAGGATGGATCCTCGCTTTCATGTTGTTGATGCCAATTTTTGACCCTTCCATCTGAATATCGCAGCAGAAACTGAGACTCATCGGACCAGGTAATGTTTTTCCTATCCTCTGATGTCCAATTTTGGAAAGTCCTTGTAAATTGTAGCCTCAGTTTCCTGTTTCCAGGAGTGGCAACCAGTGCCAACGTCTGGGCATCCTCCTAATGAGTTGACGGATGGTGTCCTGGGGGTTCTCCTCCCAGACCTGGATCAGGGCATCAGTGAGCTCCTGGACAGTCTGTGGCAGTACTTGGCAGTGTCGGATGCACTGATGCATAACGTTCCATAGGTGCTCAATTGGATTTAGATCAGGTGAACAAGAGGGCCAGTCAGGGCATCAGTGCCTCCAGGAACTGCCTGCACACTCTGGCCACATGAGGCGAGACACTGTCCTGCACCAGGAGGAACCCAGGACCCACTGCACCAGTGTAAGGTCTGACAGTCACTCTGAGGATTTCATCCTGGTACCTAACAACAGTCAGGATACCGTTGGCTATGACATGAGGGTCTCCTGGTATCTCCTCCATGCTCTTGAGACTGTGCTGGAAGACACAGCAAACCTTCTTGCAACCGCACGTATGGATGTGCCATCCTAAAGGAGCTGGACTACCTGTGCAACCTGATTGGGCTGCAGGTACTGTCTCATGCTACCAGAAGTGACAAGGACACTAGCAGAACACAAAACAAGAGAAGGAAGAGTCAGGAAGAGAGCAACTGTCTGTGGCCACCACATGCAAGACCACTCCCTGTTTGGGGGTTGTCTTGCTTTTGCCTCTCCATTTCACCTGTTGTCACTTTCATTTGCACCAAAGCAGCTTTCTGTAACTGATTCACAATCACTTGTGCTTCCTAAATGGACAGATTGATTTCCCTGAAGTTTAACTGACTTGTGTTATACTGTGACCAAAAAGGGGGGCTGGGGGGGGCTCATTTGGAGTCAGAGGGTGTTTCTCAAAGTCAAGGAAGGATCCTCAAATGGCCGAATTTCAACGAGGCTACGTCATCGAACTCTGCCGAGGGATTGTTCCAATGTCAAGCATCCTTCCAAATTTCATAGAGGACTGAGTCCTTCTTTCAGAGATATTCCAAGGATCCTCAGTGGGTATAAAATCCCCACAATGCTTTGCACACGATTTGCTGGAAGCAAAGGTAGAGCCCCTTCAATGAAACTTGCGCCTGCAGAGCTCGGCAGGATTTTGATAAATATGTCATTTATTTGGATTAATATCTCCAGGAGTTTTTATCATACAAATGTGGAAAAAACTATTGACAGAAACCTCATCATTTACAATTCCCAGAGTGTTCTCTGCCAAATAATGAGATTTTAAAAGTAATGTGATTTAGATAAAACAAAAAAGTTTTCAAATTAATTATTTACAACAGAGATGGAGTGCTAAGTGTCCAACTCCCCTCCTCCCCCCACTATTCACATGATAACGACATGATAATTGCTTTCATTCTGTCAGCTTCAATTGGTGTATTTTTCAGGGGAATTGTGTGAGAACGGCCACAAAAAAGACACTGAAATATCCTGCAGGTCAAAGCATGTCTCATTTGTTTTGAGGTTAACATGTTTCAGAAGATTATCACACAGTACTGTGAAACCCCCTCAGTCTGCTGAGGGTTAATGACGTACACCGTGGGGACCCTTGTTAGCCTGTTCCGATGTGTGTTTACTGAATGCTAGGGGGGACTCTAGCCTTGCCTCTGCAGGATCCTTGACTTTGAGAAACACCCAGTGGCTATCTACATGGTATCGAGTTCACGCCATCTGACCAATCACCTGCAGCACCATTGATCACAAGCACAGACTGGCTCACGCAACTTTCAGTCATGATGTTTTACCATATTTTCATAGCATCAAATAGCTAACTGAAACCAAACGTATTAGAAAAATTAACACTTAACACATACAGTGTGATAAAAACTACCTAAAATAACAGAAACCTGAGACGGCCTGCACACAACTCTGAACATAGAAGTGGCTGAGATGGCTGCTAGCCGCTAACGGTGCTAAAAGCGCAAACAGTGCTAATAACGGCTAGAGTACTAACAGGGAAACCAGAGGATGGGTGCTACGCTTCCGCAAAGTGATCCATGGTAACAATTGTAAGAGTGCAGTGCTAATTGGCGACGATGAGCTAGCCATTGGAACACAAACAGGCACTCACATGCACTAACATGCACATAAGGTCAGATCATTTATCTGCTGAGGATGCCATTACTCCACTATTTGCTGTTTTATTATTGCTCTGGATGTTGCATGCAATCTTCTTTAACATCAATTTGGATGAGTTTTATGTTTTACTTCAAACAACAACATGATTTGAGTTAGTTTTCACAAACTGGCTTCCTGTGTGTCAAATAACTGATTTAAAATTACCACAGTTGGTTTATAAAGCACTGAATGGTTTAAGGCCAAAATACATTTCTGTTCTTCTGCTACAGTATGTTATGAACTGCCCAGACCTCTCAGATCATCTGGGAGAGGTTTACTGTTTCAAAGCTCAGTTCTTGTAAATGCAGGCTCAAAATGTTTCTGCCTTTAAGTGAAATTTATAGCTATTTATTTATATACATTTATTCTTCTCATCTGTTTTACTCAAGTTTTGCTTATCTTTGTCTTTGAATTTATTCTATTCTATTCAAATCATCTTTATGTCTTTTTATACAGCCTCATGTTTCTTTTTGTGTTTGATTTAATGCCTTTTTATCTCTAATGCAAAGCACTCTGGAAATCCATAAACTTGTTTTGCCTAGAGGTAAGTGAGAAATGTTTTTGGGGTGAGCTAGCTCTCAAACAAGCATTGTGTCAAACTAAAAACAAGCCTTTTATTCGCAGCTACTGTGACATTTTGGTGACGTCAGGGTTTCACTTGACAGCATCTTCTCCAGCCAGCTCTGCTGCAAAGAAAGTTGTGTAACAATATCATGAAGCAAACATGCTTTTAGCTGTTCTCTCAAGTCGTGGATTAAAGGATTTGACACCCAACCCCCTGGTCCATGGTCCATTGTTGAAATGAAAGCCAGTGGCAAACTGTGTGAGTCGCAGCGAGCCACAGCAGAGGGCATGCACCATATGGTGAAGTCTTGCTACACGGCCGCTGATCCGCCATCAAAGCCCATTGTTTCTGCTTTGTTCAGGCTTCAAAGGGAATACTGGTCAGTCTAGAAAACCGCACCGTCAAATGCTGCAGTGTGCAGCTGGGGGGCTCTGGGAGGCAGGTATTCATCTCTGTGTAGTTAAAACTTTATCAGGAATCCTGCAGAAACATGTGCATGTGAACAAACAAGCTGTTGGCAAAGTGCCTGAGCTGAGTTGTTCTAAAAGGTTCCACTTGTGGTGGGTGTACATAATGATTCAAATGAAGATCCTCAGAATGCGTCAGATGGTTATTATTAGACAAGAAGCTTGTATCTTCTTGTCAGTTTTTCAATTAAAGGAAAAAAGACCAATTTTCATCAACACAGATGGATTTCTGAAAATGTACTTATAATGGATTTTGAGTGGGCTTCATGCAAACTGGCATATTTGATAAACCTGTACAGGACGTCACGCTAGATATTCTTGCTTTTTCACTTTTTAATTTTTCACTTAACCCTTTCCCAAAACAGAAGTCGTCCAAATGTAACAACCATATATAAGCACAGCCGGTCTGTCAGATTCTGGATTACTCCACATGTTGAAGATGTGTGCATGGTCTGTACATAGACAGACTCAGATTTAGATGAGTTCGGAGATTCTTGCCTTTCCAGAACCAAAGCACGAGAGTAAAGTGCTATGCATGGATTAATCTGTGTTTATGTGCTCCAACATAAGCTGCAAATGTTAGCATATCTGGCTAACTGGCTCACAGTAACTAAACCCAGTTTTACTTCCAAGGCCGAGGAACATTAGCTAACAACAATTTTGTCTCTTTTTACCTTGTAAAAACCATTAATCAAACACACCAAACACTGAGCAGCATTCTCTCACTGTGTGGAAACCAGTCCAGGATGGTACTACTGCACATCAGAGTTTAGGTTAGCGTTAGCAGCTCTGACCTGCTTAGTTTTGGATTTGGAGGTTTAGCTTCCAGCAACTTCAGCATCACTTCTTTTCTCAAGAAAGTTTCTCTCACACACATCAGTTAGCTCTCATCAACATTAAAAGTGAAACATACTGTTTGAAAATATGAACAATAAAGCATAAAGTCCAAATATGTAAGCTAAGGAGATTTTGACTTTTCATTTTTCCCATCTTACTTATAACACTAGAACTAGCTAACCTGCAATATAACAACAATGCTGTGTCTTTATTTATCTGTCCTTTTTGCCTGGGATATGCAGCTTTAGCCTCAGTCTTTTAGCACAATAGGTAGCCATCAAATGTATATGTAAGACCATACCTACATTACCATACATACGGGAATCTCATTTCAAAACCTGTCAGCTAGAAACATTAAAAAGTCAGTCATGTTTTCCACCAACTCATGGAGCTACGCTTAGCTTAGTTAGCTAGCTGCTTTAAAAAAATCTGCCAGTGACAGCTGTCATTTAGAGCATTGCTAGTTAGAAATGAGAGGCATGCTTTAGTCTACTTCTGTCTACTTCTGTCTGTCTGTATCAAGGTCCCACTGTTTCAATAGATGCTAGGAATTTTGATGGTAAATCTGCCACCAAGGCTCAACTGAAATAGCTTCACCTCCCATTCAGTTGACAAGCAATCATGCCATTTGTTGCCTTTCGCTCTGAACAAAGACACCAAGAGTGACACCTCCATACCTGTCTGTCAGAGGAGTGATGACTAATCGTGGCGTGTTGCCCAGGTATTCGTAGGAGTAGAGAAACTGGGCATCGCAAATATTGGCAAAACAATGCTTCTCCTTTTCATCCCATCGGTGTCTCAGCTGGGAGAGCCACACAAAGGCCTGAGAGTTCTCCACCTTAAAAAAAGACAGAGTTGAATAGAGAGTGCCAAGGCTTGAAATAAAGCCAGAAATAATCTGAGCTTTCCCACCCTCTAATTATGGTAATGACATGCCTTGCTTGAATATCTTGAGTGCATTACTCACTGGTAATAGCCTCTCAAAAAATACAGCAGCAATCATGGTGTCTGCATACGAATTGATACAGTAAAGGTTCTTGTCCACATTTATCCACCATGCCCCTCCTCACCTTCTGAGCGATCATCTTGGCCACCACGTCCCTTGCATGGACGTCAATGGTGCAGATGGTCATGACCTTCTGTCGATCACCAGGTGTAAGCTGCCCAATCAGCATGGAGATGAGGGTATTGAGCTGGGACACCTGTTTCTTGTAGTACTCTTTCATGGCGTTGTCATAGCCCTCCTCAAGACGGGCAAACGCCATGCCGACATCAGATGTCCACCAGATCTGAGTGCAGGTCAGTGCCACCTAAGAGGCAAAGACAGAAGTTAAAAGGCAGGAAGTGTGTGGAGCTTGGAGGCCAATTTTCATGGCCAAACAATGAATTTACATACATCACATGATATCATGTTGCCCACAAAGACTTATTCCCATATACTTACATGGCAAAAGACACGTCTGCCAATCAGTGGATACATTTTTTTTTTAACATCATAACCCCCACAAATGGTTAATTTTACTATCGGACCTTGATCCATCTGGTCCAACCACATTTGGAAGGGGTAGAAAAGCCACATGATTAAATCATTTGATCCCCATTCAAGTAACCAGAGTGCTAAACCTGAAGTAGCCGGCTAGCCTGGCAGAAGTCTATAGTGCACCTGCTCTTTTGTTTTTTGTTTTTTTTTTAGGAAAATCCTGCATACCGTTAAGGTCACTTAAACTTACTTGTACCCAAAAGTGTATGAACTGAGCCAGCAAAGACATATGAAACTTATGGGCATGCATATGTATCCAAGTGTTTCATGCATATGTGCAATCCAGGGTTTTCTCCTTACATCTAATGAGGAAAAGCTGGATTCAGATGCAAAGTTTACATTAATCAGCCCCGACTGTTTCTGCTGACCAGTGTGGAAAGTCAGCTTCAAGGAACACTAGATGGACTGAGCAGGTTTCATGCGGTGTGGCCATTAATGGAATTTAAAAATAATTGCTGGTAAGCTAATCTTGTTTTTCCTCCTCCTTCCCAAAGCTGAAATTTATTTACTTACTGTCACTTTTTAGAATTTTGGTCCCCTCCTCTTTGATTTCCTCTCTAAACTTTCTTACTGTCCGGCTGTCATGATCAACATGAGAGAAGCTCTGACTTGATAAAAACACATTCATTCATGTCACCTTATTGTATTACCACTTATTTACAGCAATAAACTTTATTAGGGCCAGTGTCACAAACTGGCTCAAGGAATGTGACGTGAGAGAAATGTGAAAGAGGGAGTCCACACAAGGTCATACTTAAAACAAACATCATATTAAACTTAAGTGAACAATGAACCAATGGAACAAAGAAGTAGTGCATCGTTCCATCCACCACACACAACACAGGAGGTGTGTCGTGTGTTGAAAGTGGTGCAGGGCAAGTATCAGCTGAAGGAAGGGAGACAAAGGCCAAATCCCAACGTCCCCCCCTAAGGCCTCAGCCCTGAACCCTGACGTCACCTGGTAATGAGTGTATGAGCGTAAGAAGCTGCAAGGCCTCCAAATGGTATAGACAGGAATAGAACATTTTGCCACATATCACGTTACCTTGACGACAACAAAATGTTTCGTACAATTGTGGGTTTGGGACATTTATTTTACTTTTTTTTTACTTTTGCTCCCTGTTTTTGAACAAAATAGTGATGTTGGATGAGAGCTGATGGAAGCACATTTAGACAACCACACAACTACACACAGTTCTGGTGATAAATCGCCAGTGAGCTATATATTTATACTTTAAACTTCTTTTTACTTGTGGTCGCTCCTTCCATGTTTGTTTACTATTTTTCTCAACACTTTTGGTCTGCCCTGGTAACCCTGTCTTTTAACGCCACAACACTATAAGCTGTAGGTTATTCCCTAAAGCAAAGTCTGCAGCAATGCGGACTTATGAAAAGTGTGTATGAAGAGGCTCGCTCGAGTTGAGCCTGCATAGATTCAATCACTGCCGAACGCTGCACAAAGCATGCCAGTTTGTGTCCGACTTCACTAGAATTTTGGTCCCCTCCTCTTCTTGTATTTCTTTCCTCTGTGTTTGACTATGAATGTTTTTAATCTCTGCAGCAGCAAACTGATATCATGCTGATGTATGTAAGGCATGTACAATGCAAGTTGAACCATGAACAGAAACAACAGATCATTTATACTATGTATGTTAATAGGCTACTCTGTCATAATTAGAACAACTGCAGACTGTCAACGAATTGATATATGGGTCTGATCAAATTCTAGTAAATTGGAATTAGATCTAACAAGATCTGAGTGTTTCTGTGACTTCCTGTTCAGACTGAAGGCTGCTGGAAGCTGTCAGACTTGACCATGGCTTTTTGTCGCCACCCCCTGCTGCAGCTGCCTCGCCCCGTTCACTTTCCAGGCAAGGCGCAGTTCATCTCGAACGAGCCTAAAGGCTCACAAAGTCTGCGAGAGAGCCCTCATGCACTTGAAGATTTTACAGTGGGACAGCTCTAAGCCCTCGCAGACTTAATGGGAATGTGCCTCAAAGTCTGCAAGTTCGTGAGTGTGTACATTGGGATCGGGCCAGAGTGGCCTAAAGGCTAAGGTGAGCCTAATCAGCTGATGACCCTCCTGTGTCAGCCAATTAGGGAGGGAGTCATAACAGTGAATGCCTTACAATTTTTTTGCCCCAAGTTTTGCCTCTCAGGTTTCCATAAGCCTCTCATTGTTTTGAGGGTTTTTCTCATTTGTCTATTTTGTGCCGCTTTGTCTCCCCTCTCCTCCGTCCTCTGCCTGTGATCCAGGTATCGATCTCAACGCGTCATCTTGAAGGATGTCTCAATTCCTAAAATGCATTTCAAGGGGAGAGGAGGCTGCAAGAGGATGCACAGGTGTATCCTTTGCAGAGTCTTTTTGCCAATGCTGATGTGTAATTGAGAGACACAGCACTGGAATGTACAAACCATGGCAAAATGAGTTAAAAGTAAATATAAAAGTTGTCTCGTACGCTGTTATGCTCATCTGACAGAGATCATAAAATACAGCTGTAGGCTATAACATTAACAATGGGCAGATGATGCAGCTGTGCCACACAGCATTTTTACTTGACGGTGCTTTACAATGATGGCATCGAAGCCATCAATAGAGTGTAAAATCCCTCCATAGTGCAACTAAACTTCTCTTTGTTTTGTTAAGACATTTAATTGTGCCATTTATGAGCTCTCCTTCACTCTTCTGGAGGGCGGTACCAGGAGCACACTGTGTAATGAGCTGCTGCTGCTGCTTTAGTAAATAGGAGTAAATCGGGCCCTCAGCTGCAAAGTTCTTACACTGATGATTTATAACTTACTTCAGTAACAAGTTGATAATCTACAGTCAATAAAAAACTATGCTGAGTTACAAACAGATTGACCTTCGTCCTCTGTTGGTCACATTGTTACCTGGAGAGTGATTCAGCACCTAACGATTTTTGTTGTTTTTTTACCTGTGCTTTTATAAAGTTACTACTATTGATCCAGAAGTTGATTTCAACACTTCTCTAAAGTCCTGAATCAGTTTTTTTTAACTGCTGCTCATTCTGCAGGGTAACACACCAGAGTCAGTTTTGCTATTAAGAGCATCAAATACTTTCTTTGAGACAATCCTTAGCATTTTCAGGTAGGGACAAGTGTTCCATTATCAGACATACACCTACATTTGTTCTCACTTCCTACCCTTCTCTTTCTCACTGTTCAAAATACTCAACAGAATCTGGCTGCAAACTGTGTATGTAAAGCATTAGTGAGTGTGTGCACTGGACTGCAATATCTATGAGAGGCATAGACATGATTATGGTACTAATCCATCAGATGTTGGATAAAGTGACTAACGGGAAAAAATCCCCAAAGTGAGTGTCGTCAGCTGAATCTATACATACATCCCACTGAGCCTGTTTACCTGAGCAGGATAGTCAAACAGCCATTGCTCTCTGGGTTTTTCCTCATAGGCTGTCACCGCCTCAGTCATCTCATGTCGGACCGTGGAGCGCATACTGTCCAGGACCCGGTTCAGCCACAACTCCACCTTACACAAAACGCACAAAATCCAAAGGCAGGCCCATGAATACACATGTTGAAAAACGTTGCTATGTCTGTCACATGAGCACCAACGGGCTCTCTTATCAATGGACCCTAATGAGGTCATTAATAAGCATTAGAGTGGAAGTGGAGTCAGGCAAATACTATGGGATGTAATGGAAAATTAATGGATTTATAGGCTTTGATATGCAAAGCCCCAGGGGCAACGACAGACTCAATTTCATTTGCCTCCTTTATTGTGAGTTGTGATATCTATATTTGATATATATTTTCTTTTATTATAGAAAACGGCAGGTGAGTGAATTTCATCATCTATTAGATTCATCCACAGCTGTAGTGCCACTGTCAGCTGTAAGTCTAATGAAGATAATAAGAATGAATAAACATCTTAAGCATTTAGCTCAACCTATAGAAGTTATGGTACTACCATGTTAGAGACATCAATCAATGGTTATGAGTGTACTTTACCTGTCCAGTACAGTCACAGGGCTGATTAAAGGGGACATATTCGTCCTCCTTGCTGTACATGCCCAGACCAGTCTTAGAAGGATTCCCCTCTCCATCTGCTTCAAATTGCATCTTAGCCATGTTGTCAAACAGCTTAGACAGATGCTTCTGGACCTGAGCAAACAAACAGACACATTCAGCTCAGGCTCAATTCACACTCAGCTCACGGTCTGACTGGTATTTTCTTTGCCGCCGCACAAATAAATAACGTTTCATTACTGTTTTTCAGAATCATTTAGAGAAGGGCAGGACCCATGTTCTGCAGCATGCCTGCTAACTTCCTCTTTAGAGAGATTTAGTGGCAAGTTGTGCTTAACAGTGATTTATTTCTCCACGGTGGAAATGCATAAGACAATGTCCTGATGATGGAGGATGGAGTAGGCTGCAAAACTATGAGCGACATTGCCCCTGTGTGGACACTACGGGTACTAAAAAGTCCACAGCACACAGCAACTGAACTCAACGGTGCAATCGAACATGGTTTAAGAAAACTGTTACAAAGCAAATTGCAATGCATGATGCAAAATGTTTTTTGTCCTGAAATTGAAGCCAGCGGCAGACTGAAGCAAAACATTCATTGTTACCCTTCAAGCAAAAATGAGAGGAGCTACCTGGTTTGGGTTAGTCCCATTCGACAGGATGTCCAGCAGATCAGCTGAAGAGATAAAGTAAAATCTTGGGAAGGCCAGACGCTTAGTGTCCAGATATTCTGCCAGAGCTTTTTCACATAGAGACAGCCTGTAAAAAAATTTGAGGAGTCAGTCTGCATCCATGTGTAAGAGGTATAAACCAAGGGTACACAAGTGCTCCTGATAACAGACTTAAGGAGTAGAAACAGAGAACTCTCACCTGCTTTGGATGTCCTCCAGTTTGCCAAACAGTCCTGGTTTATTCGTGGCCTCCACTACATTGGGCGTTTGATGCACTGCGTTCGCCAGCTCTTTGAAATCAGCATCAATCCCCTCGAAGCGCTTGGAGTCCTGCAGGGGATTTCACAAGGGAGCCCGGCCAAGGGATTTAGGTTCCCAAAAGAGAGAGGGGGAGAATCAGGGTTTAATAGCAAACATCTGGGTTTAAGCACAACCTAAACGATGTGGGAGCAATTAAAAAGTTGTGTAATCTCAGCTCCTAAATGAGGAGTACGAGCCAATTAATGCATTCTTAATTAACAGCTATAGCAGTTGCACTATCTGGGGTCACATGGCAATGACAAGGGCACAGGTCGAGGCCTGCATGCATGTCAGCTTGTCAGTGATGTATACCTATAGAGCTGTAATTAACTGTGTGCGTGCATGTATGTGATTCAGTGTGGGACCTCAGGCAGCTGTGAGCGAATATCTTCGGAGCCAATGAAGATGCTTTCCAGGTGGGTCCATGTCCGTTGCACCTCGAACCAGATGGAGATGACAGAGTCAGCCACGGACAGCTTGCTCTGCCATGATGACACTTCATCCAGGAAGTGGGCGATGTACTTGGAGGACATGAGGTTCTGCAGCTGCACCTGGTTGTCCTCCAGAGTCTCGATCAGTTCTTCGTCTGTGCGCAGCAGAGGCACCTGGGTGCGGTGGTGGGGCTCATACTGGAACTGCATGCCTGGATGGGATCAATTCACTCCAGGTCACTCCAGGTGGCAGGACGAAAAACAGGTTAGGCAAGTGCTACCACAACAAACTGTCCCTTGCTGTACCTGTCCATGTGGAATTAAGCTCAGAGAGGACTTTCTCCATTCCCATCTCTTTAACAGCCTTGTCCACGATCCCTCTCACCTCCTCTTCAAAGCAGTGCAGGTTCAGTTGCAGCAGGTCGGCAAGAGTGGTCTCCTGCTCAGAGAACACCACAAAGGCACTTTACCCACTCTTTATCTGTGCTACACAATATAATATGATAATATCAGTGGCATATTACTGGTGAGCACCGGCTGAGATTGCTGGTTTCGTTTTAACAAGGACACACAGTGTGATTAATGTGAAGCAGTAGAAACCTGCCATTATAATCAAACTGCAGAGGACTCACACCTGCAGTTTTCTGTCCAATTTGCAAGAAAATGAAGTGCTTCTGCAAATTTTGACATATGTCACCTAAAGGCAATGACAATTACGACAGCAGTAACACTCATTGCCTGCAGGTGGCAGTAACCAAGTGTTAACCTTTTCCATCCACAGCGTGCCTCATACTATGAGCAGAGCAGAGCAGAGCTGTGTGTCTAACGTAGGACAGCAGATATTACTGAAGCTAAAATAAACATCATAATCCAATACATTAAGGTTGCAAAAACAACCAGTGTTTCAACCGGTAAAGTTTTGCTGTCAGTCTAATTGTAGTTACTGGATGTAACTTCAGTTATATGAGTACGAGAACTGCAAGGAGAGAAAGAGGAAATTAGACCGTGCCTAGATACAGTCTAACTCCCTGTGAGAGATATGTGGCCAGATTTTTACAGTTTAGAAAAATGCAATGCAGTAACGATTAGGGCTGACCCCTAATAGTCGACCAAATGTTAGTCAACCAGAAAGGCAAGATTTCTGTGGTCAAAAAAACTGTCAAATACGTGACACTCTATTGGGAGCTGCACCTTGGCTAGTTAATAACATGTTGGGCGGGAAATCCAAAGTATAGGATCATTTTGAGAGGGTGAAGGACGAACCCAAGGTGATATGTAAACTCATCTTCATTGGTCGACAACAAACATGACGTATCATCTGAAACATGGAAGTAGCTACATGCCCATTAACCACTTAGCACAATCATTACTGCTTTGCTAACAGCATCATTAACAGGTGGCTCACTCAGGGTGTGACGTGCACTTGTAGATAAAATATAGGCCTATATTAATGAAGGTTCATTAGTATGGTTTTGTATTTCTCTGTAATGTAGCACAGTGTTAACAATGTTACTGATACTATTCTTTCTCAGACCTTAAACTCAAACCCTTGTGTTGCCCCGCCCAAAATATATAATTTAATAATTAAATTAATATCGTAATCATGCGGGCGACTAGTCGACTAATGGCCCTAAATGACGACTATTGGTTGACCAGGAAAAGTCTTAGTCAGGGGCAGCCCTAGGAACAATACACATCTTTCATACAGCAAATGCATACAATGTAGATCTGCCAATGTGCGTTTAGTGTAGTTCATACACTTGCCCCGTTCTGGATGAACTAATGAAAAGGTCTAAAAATGCAGTGCAGTATGGGAGTATTACACATACCAACACCAGGGAAGGCAGACGCAAAACCCGTAAAGAAAGTGTCAGCATGAGGAGAGCAATGACTCTTACGAAGATAATGTTGAAAAGCTCTCTTCTGCAACATTTAATGAAACACAAAAATGAACGCATTTAAACAAAGTTTTGTGTTGGAGTTGTTGGAGTTTGCGTTGTTTTAAATTTGGACATTTTTACTGCAGATGTATACTGGTTCAAAATATTGGTCACCAGTCTGCTTGATTACTAATAATCTGAAAAAAAAACATCATATTGGTCGACCCCTAGTACAAACAGTACACACAAGAATCCTGGTCTAATCTTCCCTCTGCAGAGCAAACAAACTCTGTGAGGACTCAGATAGAGCCGGAGCAGAAATTATGAAAATAATTGGAGAAAACTGCCCTGTGTGTATCCCAGTCCTTAAATGATCAGCACATTGTTAACACCATTGCTCGTTTTAGACAATAAAAATAGAAATTGTAGCAAGTATACAGCTCATTAATATAGAACTACATCCACAGTTGTTCATCTCTAGAAAAAACTTGAAACCTGGTCCATGGTGAAGCGGACTCCAGTAGCAGCCATCAGCTGATGCCAGTGTCGGGCTCGTATGGCCGGGTTCTGGAGCTCTGCCACAGCCCGGAGGGAGATGAGGAGGTTCTTTACCCTACTGTCCAAACCTGTGAAGGCATCCCACGCTCGAACCTAATCAGACACAAAGGCCAAGAATCACTACCAGGGCTTTTGACAGAGACTAGAGAGCTTGAAGCTGCAGTTCAGGATTTATTTATTCTATTAAAGTTGACATCAATGCATTTACACACATTTGGTCGTTCCCTGTCTTGCTTAAGGGCCTGTGACTCCTAGCTGCAGTGGAGAGTAAAGACGGTAGAAAATCATGGCTCTCCTTTCCCTAAGAAACTCTTTGCTTTTGAGCAAGGCACTTGACTCCCGACTGACTGTTCGCTAAGCCCTGACCTGCTTGTTTACTGTTGCTATGCCTAACAAGCTATATGTTCTTGCATGGCACTCATGCCGATTACAATGATAACAGGTAGATATACTACTTCAAAATTGCTAATCATTTTTGAAACAAGGGGTCCTTGATTTCAGACAGAGGTTTACAAAGCCTCTCATCTCTAGCCAGTAGGCTTGGGCAGTATCTATTTTTTCATACGTTCATGAAATTTTACCGGGGTATACAGTATATGACTGGTTTAACCACTGATTCACAAAGTTATGCCTGGTTCACACTACATGACATTTTTGTCTGTTCCAACAGTCACCATGTCAGATTACGCAACTGTGGAGTCATAAAATCATGCCATGACTTGGCAAACAGACATGACAGCCTACATGATGGTCCACACCAATCATTCCTGGTCATCTTTCACAATGTGTGTGGTATCATCGGTTATTATTGTCCTATTTTTATTATTTTTATTATTATTACTATTATTTCAGTCACTGCATCTGTTCCATGTGCAAGCCGAAATGTTGTTGTAGTAACCTAAAAAGCACCACCAAGTGGCAGAAGCTACATCTGAAGTACTGCATGCAATCATGCAAGTCACTGAATACTCCACACCAAGTTCTTGCAAATGTTTCACAATAAAAGCCTGTTTAGAAAATTAAGGGATTCCCTCACCTGAAGTTAAAAGGGCTTTTAATTTTATACACAATACAGGAAGTGTTGAGTTTGAAGTAACAGCTGTGAAGCATTAACTTAATCAAGGCAAACCAGAGCGGATAAAAGTAAAAATAGAAATAATTACAGAGGGAATAATAAATAACGACCTGTTTCTAATGTAGTTTGTTTCAAATGAAGCTGGTAGCCTCTGCAATTGTGGTAAGTAAAAGCCCCACTACTATTTTTTAATATAATTACTTTATATCCTTCTCCATTATGAAGAAATGACATTCTTTGCTAACTTGATGCTAATGGCAATATTAGTATTGCTTCTGTGACAGAAGCATGACAAGAATTGACAAGAAAATCAAACATACTAGACTTTCTGTTGGAAAGTCATGAGACATGGCGTCGGTCGTTGTCTACTATGACCCACTACACAAGATGAAATGGTGGATTATCGCGTACGACACTCACTGTCCTTCACGATCTGAGCCGAAACAGTATGATGCTGCGTCAGGCTATAACCTGGCTGATATCATGTAGCGTGTGTACCCGGCATTAGATGTGAAATTATTCTTTTTTTCCCTTACCTCTCTCGCTCTCTGCTATTGCAGCTGTTTACAGTTCAGTAATGTAATTTCTACCCCCCAAAAATTACTGTTGAAGTGTCTGTCAGCTCAACTCCCTGCTGTTCCACCAGTAGAGACAGGAGACTAACCTCTGGTGGCACATGATGTGTACGACATGCAATGCTTTCATCTCTCTTGTTTGAAAATCTTTAACGAGGTCTTAAATATGCACTTGAAGGCCTCATACATGACGTCATGCTAAAAGACTAATGCCAAGTCCACACTGAACAAGGAAGCGCCTCAATATGTCAGCTGTCGTGTGAGCAGTCGCCTGGCACTGGTCAGCAAGTGATTCTGCTCCTCTGCTCTTTTTTAATTACATGTAGGGCTCTCTCTCTGTCTGCTTGTGTGTGTGTGTGTGTGTGTGTGTGTGTGTGTGTGTGTGTGTGTGTGTGTGTGTGTGTGTGTGTGTGTGTGTGTGTGTGTGTGTGTGTGTGTGTGTGTGTGTCTGCCCGTCTCTTTTGCTCTCTTTTTTGACACTGACAAATATGCGGAACAGGTAAGCATGGGATGCATATTTTATCATCTATCATAATCAGATCTGTGTCACTGCAGGTTTTCTCTGGGTTCTCCAGCTTCCTCTCACCATCCAAAAACATGCAGGTCAGGTTAACTGGTGATAATCAGATCATGTATATCATATATAACATGTCCTATGTAACATTCATAACAGATTATTAGTGTGCTTTCTTGCCACTCGCTGCTTGCAGAAAAAATAAATATAAAATAGACAGTGAAACTACAGCTGCAGATCGTTAGCCGACAGAAGAGCTCAGAGCTGTTGTTAAACATGGTCCCTGTTCACTTTTTCTCCACTTTTTGGATTCTTCGTTCTCTCTAGAGGCATGCCAGAAAAACAAGGTTTTCTTTATGAATTTAATGTAGCACAGGGTGAGCAATTGATATACAAATGGTTATTTGGGGGTGCAGCATTTCTTTAACTCTGTGTCACTTACTACAGCCCACTGCACACAGCTTAAATGTACAGAAATCCAAAGCGTGGCAGCCCTGCCATGCCTTTTAACCAATGCTAAGGCTATGATCTCCAGGGGAGGAGTTTTGGGTCCACTGTAGTTGGAAGTTACTTATTCATCTCAGGTCTTCAGTGTTTATTTATGCTACCTACCTTTTTAAGATACCTTGAATATCCTGATCTATCCTACCTTCCCTGTTCTCTTCGCTCACCTCTTTATCCAGACACCGTATATCTTTAGAGAAGCGTTTGCACTCCAGCTCCATGTCCTCCACATGGATCTCTCTCCAGGGAGTCATCCTCCATGCCGCCATGCTGGATTCCACCATAGTGATCATGTCCCACAGCTCCTTCAGCAGGCCCACTTCACGCCTTGGGGATGAAGGAGAGTGGACAGAGTGAAATCTTCTCAGATACTGACGGTGACTGTAAAAGAGCATCTCTGCTACAACGGCTCATTAGTTTCAAATTTGGCATGGGCTTGTGGTATTTTCTTCTTCCAGCCTTGGGCTTTACCTGCATTGTCTGAGCTGTTTGTACTCAGAGACAGTGACCTCGAATAGGCTGGCAGAATCCACCAGGGAGGCCATCACTGCCTCCCGCTCCTGGATCTGCCGGTGGAATGCATCCAACATCTGGTAGGGGCTCTCGCTGTCAAACCTGGACGAATGCATGAGTGCACACAGGCACCCATCAAAACACACACACACACACACACATTTGCACATGCCCAGTATAAATCAAGCTGTGTTTAGGTAATGAAGGGCTGCAGTTTGCCAAGCCTGTACTGGCTGCAGCATAGCCAGACCAGAGACTCCAGCTTTAACTGCACACTGTGACAATTAACAATGGCTGCCATGGCATTAATGGGAAAATAATCACCAGGTTATTAAGAGACCAATTACACACATAACTAATCTGACAATTAGACATTATGACGAAGCATCTCTACCTATGAATTAATTATCATTATGTTAAGATTCAATTAGCCTTGTCGGATGTGACAGCCTCGAGATAACACTTTACTCTATTATCAGGTGAGAAGGCAGAGAGGTGACATTCTTATCTTTTCAAAGGTGCTCGCTGAACTTGAGTCGCCAAGGAAACTATACACCAGCACTACATGTCTGCACTGTCTGACTCTGGAACGCTCAAATCAAATGGTTACACTTTACCTTCACCTCCTACTGTTTATCATTTACAATAACGCTTACAGATAAACTACTAATAAACTGCTTATAACACACAATAATGTAGATGTAAGAAGGCATAAGATCATTAAAAATATTTAATAATGTAATTCCTCCTATGGAACACTGGTGTAAAACAGATAATAATGATTGACAATATTTTACAGTTGTATTGATATTAATATGTTAATATGAAGTATGAAGTGTTTCTTTATGTATTTATCAATACTTCTGTCCGCCCCATGACAGCAGAACAAACTAATGAAGGCTTTAAGTTGCAGCTGAACAAATGTGTCTGAAAGAGGAAACATTCTCAAAGAATGTATTTGCAAAACCTTTACTGACAACAGACTTAAGTTATTTTATTTTATTTTTTTGTTGCAATGTTTATTTGTGCAGTACATTATCTGCTTTCAGCCACTTCGACATGATTCCTTTTTTCCCCATTTATTTTATGGTAACTCAGAGCATTTAGTTAAAGGGGAACTACACCTATTTTAAAAATTCATACACCTTATGGGTTGCAAGTGTATACCAGTTTCATATATATATATATATACACTGATTTCAAGGTATACCTTGATATTAAAATGAAGGGTTATTGTACCATGTTCATTTGCTTATCTACAATTTTGAAAAATTTCAGTTATTTTGAAAAGGGAAGCTTTTTGCACATACTTCCATTAAAAATGGTTTCAACTTTCAAATGTAGTCATAAAATGTTTAACCAAAAATAACCCTTCAGTTTTAATTATTTTAAGGGTAATTATGACAGATAATAATAATAATAATGCTGTAATAGTGTAATAACGTGAAACCATATTTTCTGAGATAGTTATCTTACCTTGAAAATGCCATACCGTTGCAACCCTAGATACATGTGTGCTATGAGTGTTAACAAACTCTCAGAGGCAAAAAAGACAATATTAACTATACCTGAAGGGCCCATTGTTACGAAAGTGCTCCCTAAAGGTGTGTTGCTCCACATCAAATGACGCACACTTTCGACGCAGGCTGGCCACCTCGATGGCCTGCAGAGGCGCCACTTGCTGTTTGATTAACACAGCCTGCTTTTTCACATGGTTCCACTTTTCTGGCAAGTCCTGCAGATAGACCGATAGATAAACAGATATAGAGAGAGGGAGATAAAGAAAAGAGAATAAAAGCAATGAGGGCAGGAGTGACAGATGATGAATTGCCAGGAGGACGAGCACACAACGGTGATAGGTGATTGGAAGACACAAAGAAAAAGTAAGAGAAATGGCTCTGTCTCAGCTGAAAGCAACAGAAGAAAAAATATGTGCTGGTAAAAGTAATGTGAAGTGACTGAGCATCAGTCCTCACCTCCAACTGTTTGTAGACCACGTCAGGCAGCTCTTGTTCATAGTCCTTTAGCAGAGCAATGGTTTGCTGCAGGGGCTCAAACATGGCATCTGTGCCGTTTTGTCTTTCCTTAACAGCTAGGAGGTGACCCAGGACCCCCACTAGGCCACCGTAGTCACCCTCCTCCACACGCTGGCTCAGGCCAGTCTCTGCAACACTGATAAACTTCTCCAGATCTGACAAACTGAGGGAAGATGACCATGATCATTAAAGGGACACTCATTAAAAGGGGCATTTGATGTGTAAAACTGGCACAATTAATGCAATTATTTGACAGATATTGCTATTGTGAAATGAGTTGCAATTTTAGTGGGAATGCTAATTTTAGCATTTCATTTTTGCAAAAAAAAAAAAAAAAGGAAAAGGAAAAGGAAAGGAAAGGGAAAAAGGAAAAATGATGATGCTGTAGGGCTGCCCCCAACCAAGAATTTTCGTGGTCGACCAGTAGTCATCATTTAGGGCCATTAGTCTACTAGTCGCTCACTTGTTTACAATATTAATTTAATTATTAAATTACATATTTTGGGTGGGGCAACACAATGGTTTGAGTGTGAGAAAGAATAGTATCAGTAACATTGTTAACACTGTGCTACATTACAGAGAAATACATAATCGTACTAATGAACCTTCATCAATATAGGCCTATATTTTATCTACAAGTGCACGTTCACTCTGAGCGAGCCGCCTGTTAATGACTCTGTTGGCAAAGCAGTAATGATTGTGCTAAGTGGCTAATGGACATGTTGTTACTTACATGTTTCAGATGATACATCATGTTTGTGGTTGATGAATGATGGGCAAATGTTTGCCTGCAGAGTTTACATATCGGCTTGGGTTCGTCCTTCACTTTCTCAAACTTATCCGACACTTTGGCTTTCCTGCCGACATGTTATTGACTAATAACAGTAATAACAGCAGGTACCATCCCTGTAAATTAGGGGCTGTACACATGCCACGTCTTCAACCGCCTGAAAACATGAGGTCAGGCTCTGGGCGTTACTCTTGTGCCTTTTTTGTGCCAGCATTTCCATATTTATCACAGACTGAATATTTACAGAAGAAGGGAAAGATACCTGTCGACTGGTTTGTAACATGACTCCTGTCTGACTGCTGAGTGTGGCCTCTTCCTGTGTCTGTCCTTTCAAATTAAATTCCCACATGGTCCAGTCATATAGGTTTTGGTTTATTTTGACAAGGCGCAGCTCCTAATAGAGTTTCATGTTTGTTTGTTTGTTTGTTTTTCTGCAACTACGCGACCAATGAAATCTTGCCAACTTATGACCTTTCTTGTCGACTAACGTTTGGTCGACTATTAGGGAGCAGCCCTATGATGCTGTGATATTTGAATGTTTGCAACGTGTTGATCTCTCTGTGCCACAGTAATCATCTCCTATCTCATAACTGAGGAAAAACCTTTGTGGTGCAGGTTATGCTATTGGTCAACAGCACAAAAATAGCTGTCAGAATTCAGCAACTTGAACTCAACACAAAAGTTTTTCTTTTTATAACTGAATTTCTTCCTTATTATTTTCAATAACTATATTTATATCTAACATGAAAGGTTTGTGTATCTTTATTTCATCCCTGTCAGACAAGCCAGCAACTGCATAAATCAACTGATTTTGACATGAAATTTTGCTATTTTTAATGCCAGTGTGACCAGAGCCTTACCAGAAGCACGAATACAGAAGAGCCTTAAAGTCAGTTGCTAACATTGGCAACATTTAGCTTCTGGTCATACCAGACCAAATACAGCTGAAGCATCAAAACCCCTGCTTGTGTACTTCACCTGTTGGTAACATGGTCGATGAGGTGCTGTTTGAACATAAAGCTCCACTTTTTGATGACGTTGAGCAAGGCACTCTTCATGCTACGGCCATCCACCCTCATCCAGCCGTGGAACACATGCATCGGCTCCAGACCCTGTACCTCCTCATAAATCTTCTCATACCTACAGTATGACAAGCAAACAGATTTCAGTCAGGTAAGTGGGAGCTCAGCCTAAACCTTCATGCTCTCTTAAACTTTTCTTTAACCTACACTTAGGCCCAATCTGTTCATATCCAGATATTTTTGTAAACGGATATTTTTACCCTTCCTTTTTTAAAGTTTTGGTTTCATGTATCATCATGCTGCAACCTCCCTGCTGTTTTCTGTGTTTTCTAACGTTACCTTTCTTCAAAACACCTTCTGGACATCTCATCACCACTGACTTCAATTCAAGGACGAAGAAGCTCACTTAAACATACTAGTGATACTTCATATATTTGAAAGTTCTCTTTCCACTCCTTATTAACAACAATCCCACTCTGGAGAGTGTCCCACCATCTTGTGGTATGATGGGTCCCAATCCAAAATCACCGGTTCTGGTGGACTTTAAACCCCAGATGCTGAGGTGGAGCAAATACACTGGGTGTAGCCCATGTCTCCATTCATCCATGAAGTGGTGAGTTTCAGTGCAAAGTAGTAATTAGACCAAGCAGTGCTACTACAACATTAGCAAACCAGTACCATTGTTGTTATTTCCAGTGTTTGCTCATTACACAAAGAAACAGTAGGCATGCGCGATTTGAGAAGTTTACATCATTGTTTTCTAAACTCTCCATTTTACACATCATCTACACAGATAAGTAGTAACTTTAATAAATCTTCACCTTAGAGGGTCTTTTAAAAAATGTCTGTTTTAGTGACCTAAAACTCCGTTTGCGTGTGGAGAAGAGGCCCAAATGTAGAGAAAAATATCAGTTTACAAAAGTATCTGGATACACAGAGACAGGGCCTTAATCCTAATCTTCACTCAAAAACAAAATTAACTGATTCTAAATCCCAAACCAACTCTTTATAGAGGTGTGGCCATAAGCATGAATACAGATACACAAACAGACGCTCACACAATCCACTTGACCCAACACCCACCCGTCCACCTGTTCTCTAAATTTATCCAATGTGGGTGGGCTCTCTGAGACGCCATCATCAGCATCAACCTCTGTCTCCTGGTTGGTGGGAACGTGGCCGTACTGAAGGAACTGACGCATGAACTCCTTCCTGTCATCCACATACAGGTAACTGTAATGCTCCAGAGAGTTGCGAAACTCGCAGCATGTTGCCATGATGCCCTGCACGCGTTCCATGAGGAGATGACGCATGTCTGCCAGATCAGCCATGTCCTCCATGTCAGCCTGAGGGGACATTTTCATAGTTTTGATAATGACAGTCATCTGCAAATGAAAGTAATTAGAAGTAATGAATGTTGAGGCTGTATCAAAGCATCAGTACCTGGTAGTGTGGGAAGGGGCTATGTTGGGCCAGACGTGGCACCAGTGAAGAGATTCTGAACACATCATTGATGAGGCTCTCCACCAGCTCAAAGAAGCTGTCTCCTGCCCCAAACTCCAGAGATGGAGTGAACACCATGTCAGGAACCTTTAGATCCAGCTGAGCCTCAAACAGAGGGGCCACCACAGCTCTCTGGTCTGGACCCAAAGGAAGCAAACAGTAGAAAATGCAGTGGAAACACTACCAGTATAAAACATATAGATTTGTCATAATAACTGAAAATTTCTGTGTTTAGGCCTTTACACACCAGGGGCGGGACCAATGCATGACACAACAATGCAAAATTTGTGCATGCCAATATTCTGCATCAAAACTACTCATTAACGGCAGTGATGCAAATTTGCAACAACACTTACAACACTTGGTCAATAAAATGTTTGATGAGAATAAATTCACCAGCAGAGATGCAAATTTACGACGACTACAGGGATCCTGTTGACCCAGAGTAGCTTCTGGCAGTCTGTCTGAGGAACGCTGTTTTACTACAAGCTATTTTTTTTAGTTTCCTTTTAGCAAAATTCTCTGGGTGAATTTGAGTTCCCTCTGTTAAACAGTTATGCAGTTTATATGTCTAGGGGCTTTTATTGTGAAAGGTAAGACCTGAAGGAGTGGATCTAGTGTGAGCTGCTTTTGTAAGGGTTGGAAGGTGTCATAAAGTTTGCCGTCTTGGTTCAGACTATGAAGCCTGCACGTTGTTTAATAATCCTCATAAGTATAGGTACAATGTGATTGGTGAATGCCTTAATACATGGTGCAAAAGCTAAAAAAAATTGATAGTCTCTTTTTGCTGTGTAACATTTGCATTTTGTGTAAACATACTCATGACAAAAAAAAGTGTAAAAAAAAAAAAAAAATCTACTGACGTGCAAATTAGTCACACAACAAAAATACTCCCCATTGTGTAATGGCCTTTAGTCTGAAAAGATCAAATTGAAGTTTTTTTTTTTTTCAATGGATTCAAAATAATTCACCAATGTGCTCCTCAGACTGAAAGCATTCCACTGTCATATGCTGATGAAGACAGTGCAATATGATCAAAAGCACCAGAACAAGGGAATATGTAGACCTGTGTTTTGGGAGAGGGTTATATTGATCATTCAGCTGAGTCTTTATAAAACACAGGTCATTTCTATGTTGGTTAATTTCAATTCAAGGATTTGTGCAAGGCACAAAAATAATATTTTCCTTGCTAATAATCTACCAGTGCATTTCTCAAACAGGGGTAAGCATTTAAGTGTTTTTTTAATTAAATGTTGTTGTTCAGAAAATTAGTCACTGATGTCACAGCGCTGTATTGTACCTCTTTATATAGGCTTTTTTTTCCCCAACCAAAAATGTTTTGTGATGGTCAGGGAGATGGTACATTATTATAAAGTTTAAGAAGCACTGATCTAGCAGAGATAATATAATACTGCAGCAGCTAGCACATGGAGTGAAGCAATCCTCCGTCGGGTCAACATCATTTTATAGAGGATGGCCCTGTTTTTCAGGCTAAACAAAACTTTGTATGAAGAAAAGTAGTGAAGGTTTATTCCTAAGTCTCAAGAGAGTGGTGGTAGTGTTATGATTGTCTGTTCACTCAGTTCAGACCTTCCTAATCAGAAATAACTTTTTGAAACGGTATGAGGAGAGGAAGAACAAATGGATGAAGTAGAAGTATAAGAACACTAAGAAAGAGAAGAAGAACTGGACACAGTAGCAGTCTGGCAACAATCCGCCAAATCTTGAACCACATCCCAGTCCATCTAAACCAGCTGACAAAACTCATGCCAGCAACCAAGTCCAGATCTATTTTATGTCCACAGCCAATACAGGCGGACACCCAATTGACATCAAAACCCCTGAGGATGCCTTGCTAGGAAGCTGTCCAAGTGCTGGCTGATGATGATGTTTTTGGTTCGCTGTGGAATCGTTTTTGCATATTACATTTTTGGTTGGCGCAAGAGTCTGGCTTTGAGACAACAGTAGTAACATCACTAACATCACTACGACTTACTATTAACATTGAGCATTTCTTTTTGCAATTTTTCTATTGTCGTTTGTCCTACCAGTGTTATCCAAGAAGAACTTGAGAGAGCACTCAATGCTGTTGAAGAATCCATCTATGATCATGTCGTCGATGTAGTCAACATAGGCCTTCCACTCCTCAGAGGTCTGCTCGGCTCTGAATATCTGCAGATTGCTCTATGACATGACAAAGCCTGAGAGTTACACCAAATAATCATCTCTACCACATTTGAAAATTTCCAAGCCAATTCCCTGACTTCATAATAAGCTGATGAAATGTCACATAACCATGAGGAAACCTTTTTTAATCACCTTTAGCAGGAAGTGGATCTTTTCTCCAGAGGACCGTATCAGACTGTAAAACCTGTCTAGCCTCTCAGCCCTGTCCTCCAGACTGAGCAGTGCATCTTTTTTGCCCTCCTTCCTGTCAAATATGGGGCTGATCCAGGACCTCACACAGCTCTGGATCTCCTCCACATTGTCCTTGGTCCTCTGGAGTCCGCTCTCCAGGTCACAGACGGAGTCTCGCACTTCCTGGATATACTGCCAAATATCTAGAGGGTAATGGATGATAAAGATGGTGGCTGAGAGGTCAAAAGAACAGAAAATGTATGAAAAAATTCACTGGAATGGCAGTTAGGGTATGTGACTACAACAATGGACTACTAAAAGAATTTAGATACAGTATGTTTGAAAAATGGCCAGCTCTGCATTTGAAAAATTAACCTGTCTCAGCTTTTTCTTTCCTGGAATATTTTGTATAGTGTGACATATAGAGGGTATCAGTGTGGATCTGTTGTGGCAGGTGGACTTGGACAGGATTTAAAACCTTAACACACACAACCAAAAGAAACACAAATTGAACTGAACAAATACTAAATGACCATTTTTTAACCATTAACTTAAACTGCTGGCAACAGCTTATTTATTGTGACTGAAATTCTACAGCCATACTAGTGGCTTGTGATAGTGCTTTTTCAGCAAACTAAAATGTTTAGCAGATAGTATTTATCATGTTCACCATCTTATTTAGCATGTTAAGCATGCTAACATTTACTAATTAGGACAAGACACAAGTACAGTTTATGCCGATGGGGATCGTTTCGACGGTATATGGTCGTAAAATAAAGTTATGATTGGTTCTAAATGTTTGGTCAATATGCTCTTGTCCCACCAAATTGTCATTGTTCAGACAATCGTTGGTGTTATTTTTACAAGGCTGTGTGTCTACCAAAGCGTTTTTTTCCCGGCTGAAAATGCCAGGTGCACTTGTGAAAACACGCACCTGTGAGTGCCAGACCACTTGAGAGGTGTAGAGTTTTTTTCAGCCAAGACGCTTTGATTGCATCTGGTTGCTGTAATATGTAATACCCACAGAGGTAAAAAATGTTGGTGCAAGGTAGAGAACTTGCTCTGGCTGAAGGGAAGGCTGAAGTATGTAGGGAGAGAAGGCAGACCTTTCTATGAGGGCTCAATATTCATTTCTCCTCCATACTACTTTCCTCCATTGTTGTTGACGCTTTTAAGAGAAGTCTGCCTAGAAGACTTTCTGCCAGAAAAGTATTTCTTGGTTAAGGTAAGGAAAAAGATTCTGGTTCGGCTTAAATTAAAAGTTTTTAGAGAGGGCTTCCTGGGAGATGCACATGATGTGATGGTTGGTCTTCGTGGTTTTTGTTCCAGTATTGAAGAAGTGGCGATTATGATCTGATAATGGCCCTAGCTGGAAAGTCAAAGGATCGTTTACTATAAGTCATTGTAGTTTATTCTGAGGGGATCAGTTACACCTCTACCAAATGTCATGGCAGTCATCATCTGGGCACCATGAATGTGACCAAATTTTGTGACAATGCATCCAATATTTGCTACTATGTTTCAGACAAACTGGTGCAGGTACTGACAGACAGACTGACATTTCCTGATGAAGAATCACACCACTAGTGTGGCTAAAAATAACTAGATTGGCTCTTTATCCAGTCGATTGGTTCGGGCCATTCTTACTATAGCCGGACCAATAAAGCAGTCAGGCTGATATAACTTACCCACAAATATATCAGTACTGCCAATGTTGGTGTTATTAGCTACTGTCTGCCAACGAGAAACTGCACAACAGAAATGTTAATGGTATGTTTGAGGTGATTTAGAAACATGTCAGTATCACATAATTTGTCAACAAGGGAGCACTGACACATTTATTTTTTTGACTGTAAAATGTCCTTAAAAATGTCATTAGAAATGGTTTTCGCTGTGTTTATCTAATAAAGTTAATATGGTGCCCTCTGTGGTCATTGGAATTCTTATATTCTAAGGCCTTAAATTCAATGTTAATTGGTCTATAATAATTTTATTCACATTTGCAGGTGTAGTCACAAAATAGTTTTCACAGAGTAGGCGACAGTCAGCACTTTCCCTTTATATGACAGCAAGCAGCATCAAATCCCAACAGCATCAGGTGTTTAGTGCAGTGTGAGCAGTGAGTCTATCTACAATAAAATTCAGCATTGAGCACCAGTGTGACAGGCTTTAAAAGGTAAATTAGGTGTCTGAAAAAAAGAGGGGAAAAGTAATGTATTTGATGCAATGATAATACACATGTGAATCTGTTATCAGCTCTAAAATGAAAGGAATGATGGGTTTCCCTATAAAAGTACATTTTTCACTGAATAAACCAGTGTTTGTCAGGGCTAGAAAATATAGAGACAACAGCTGACCTATGCACTTTCAACAAACAAACCTACAGCAGACAAAGATCCTCACACACTTTCTAAAAGTGTACAGAATGCACACACACACACACACACACACACACACACACACACACACACACACACACACACACACACACAGATACTAACAGCACAACATAGAGCAGATAACTGAAACCGCTGTATGCTCCGCAGAGGGACTGTGAGTTTGTCCCTGCAGACAGACAAGTGCATCATAAACACTCTTCTCATTTCTGCTACATTCTTCTGGGAATCCCAGAGTCGAAGACACTAACAACATGCCTGCCAGCAGTGTGTCAATCAAAGCTTATCAATGATTGAACACCTCTCCTATTCTTATTTTATGTTTTTCCAAATGCAAAGGCTCTCTGTCCATGTTACATCTCAGAGCAGAAAATGAAAAAGGAATAAGGGTGAAATATTTCTTTAATAACCTGTAAATTTTCATATAAATAAACATCAGCTCAACCACTGTGTACTGGTATTTTTTACATCATATACTCTGCTATAATATAACATAACACAGCATATATTCAGATAGCTCTTGCATTTGCTGTTTTTTTTAAAAAAAAAAAAAAAACAGTTCCTCTTCTCTCCTAAAGAAATACCTCTGGTACACAGTGATGTGATTGTGACCCACATGCTACATAACAGTACTTTGGGCTGGTAGCAGGTGCAGTGATAGCCATTCAAACTTTAAGAACAGAGGGAGGAGAAAAAGAGTCAAAGAGCTTGACCTGCTCTCTTATTTCGTAGCATAGTATCCAAGATGTTAAAGATAAACAAAAAATAACCTATGGTATTGATTACCATTTTAAGGAATAGGAAAATCTTTAGCATAGGCTTGTACTTTGAAAGTCTGTGTCACTGTCAAACAGAGGCAGGCAGATGGCAAGCAGCCAAGAGAAAGACAATGAGGATAATGTTACTTAATCTGGAATAAATCAGTGGAAATATTTTGGATTTCAGAGAAAATAAGGATCATGTAAACAATGACATGACGAGATAAAACACAACGTGACTTTACCTGCCTGGACGAGCGTCTCACTCCGCTAGCTTCTGGCTTTAGCAACATTAGCCGCTCTGTTTTTACAATGTTCGTCTGAAAAACCGTGCATGCAGACTGAAATTCAACCGAGCTGTTCTGTCGGGAGATGCAGTGACTTTAACACCAGTAAGTACCAAAAGTATTACCGCTGCATGTCATTTGTTAAGCTATGAGAAGAGGAAAACTTTCCGCTAGCCGCAAAGTTGCAATGGAAACATGCTAAAGCTAATAATGGGTGATTAGCAAAAAACAATTGTTTTGTCTATGAATCTTGACAGTTATTACTGAGCTGAACGTTACACTTTCGTTGAATGGTCCTGTTGTTAATCTGTTTTATGGCTGCTTGGCTTTAAGCCAGATATTCCTGTTTTATGAAAAAGATGATGGTTTGTTAAAATGAAATGATTTCTTTCAGAAAGGTCTCTCTGTTGGAAAGCCCTGAATGTCAACTTATCCCATTTCCTTTTTTATTTGTGTCAGTGGAGTCAGTTTAAAGTGAACTTTACGTACTCATTATTTATGTGTCTATGTGTTTTATGGCCAAAAGTAAAAAAAAAAAAAAAAAAAAAAGAAAAGAAAAAAAAACAGGTGTCAGCTTCTTCTGTAACAGACTGTGTTAAATGAGCATTTAATATTGTCTAATATTGATCGCAGACCCCTGAATCGTATCGAAACTAAATCGTATCCTGGCAGACTTTGTAATATGGGAAAATATCGTATCATTGTCCAAAGTATCAATATAATATTGTATCGTGATGAAACTGTTGATTTACACCCCTATTATAACTGTTGCTTATCTTTAGTCAAAATTATTTCACACCACTTTTTTTCCCCCAGGGTTGCCACTCTTCCCATGACAGTGTTTTTTAGCCTCTATACCATGAGGAAAAAGGCTCTTCTTTTTCCAGTGGGGTGGGGTTTTTCTTTCTGATAATTTAAGGCCATTTAACTGTCCCTGTGATCTCTCAATCAAGCGTTGTACAGATATCTGTACAGGTGAACCTACTAAGCCAGTCTTTCTTCGAAGACATCTCAAGTGAATTGATAAGCACAGTAGGCATCTAGCAATAACATTCAGAGGTGCATGACCAAGCCCTACAACAACTTTTGGAGCCTTCATGCTGACAGCAGAAGGGATTATTACGTCATTTTCTGGTGCACGAAGCTCACACCAGGGACACTTGGCATAGACCACTTTTAAATTGCTCCTGATCAGGTGGTGGGGAGCAGCACCTTGTATGATATGTGAGGTTGTGTTGATGTGAGCTTTAGAGGCTCTGGCAACAGTATCTTTATTTTGGACATGACCAGGCCAGCTATTTGCAGTCTTTATGCTAAGCTAGGCTAGGGGTCTGTTTTTAATGCACTGACATAAGATCAATATCCATTTTCTCATCTTGCACTTGAAAAGAAAGCAAATAAACATATTTCTTAAAATACTTTTTCTTTAAAGGTTCAGCAACACTTGTATCTGTTTATTTCTGTATCTGTTTGCATCTGTTTATTTCATATCTGTTTATTTTGAATAATCCAAAGTATCTGGTAATTAACAGTTATGTCCTAACCTTGGCTGTTCCAGTTGAGACTCTCCTCTGCTTTTTTGAGCTGAGAATCGATGTCCCTGAGCTGGCCCTGAACCAGAGGATGCTCCACGTCGAGCACAGAGTGCATCACCTGCAGCCAGACAGTGGGAGAGAGAAACGAGAGACGGAGAGAGATGTGATGTGATCTTCAGCCTCCATTAAGTGTGTACAGAAATATCATTTTAATATAACTTCTGTGTGGCCTTTCAAGCCCGGAGCATTAAGACAGGATGTCGTCCTCATTAAAGTCATTGTTTCTGAATCATTCCATGTTGCCATGACTTAATTGAACTTGAACTTTTAGCTTCCTGAAGCAATAAAGTGCTGTATTTTTTTTTAAAATGTAATCATCTCAGTGAGGTAGGTGCAATACGCGTGGATGGGCTTTGTGGGAGCTGTCTTCTGTGAGGCTGAGTTAATTACATTAGTGATTGCTCTTGTTTTATGCTGCATTATTTAAAGCTCTCATTAAGACCAACAATACAATTACGTGTTTGATAGTGTCTGTGGCAAATAGAGGCATATTTTATACACTAATTCTTTTATTTAAGTCATTAAGTGAAAACACGCACACAGTACATATTCTCATTAGCAGAATTTCAGAGGAAAAATTCTAACATTTCTAGTTGTTAGCATGCACAGCAGTCACTGTAGTTCAGTTGAGTAGAATGTATCTGATCCATGCCATAATAATGACTTTACTGAAATCATATCAGACAGCAGAAAAAACATCTACAGCCATGATAAGCAGCCCTTAAAGGTTCTAATAATATTCTAAAATATTGGATGTAGTCATCATGATGTCGACCATTGGTTTGAAGCCTCGACTTTGGCATTTAGACCTTCACCTGTTAGATTTTTGGAGCCAGAACTGACCATATTTGGATGAGAGGGTGGAGTTGTTGAAGAGTGAGGGGTTGATCTGACTAAGAGCCCAAAGACACCATACGAAGACAGCCCATCACTCTAAGTGAATATACCCTTAATCATGCATATTTTTAAGTTTAAACGCCTGAGTTACATAAAGCTCCCCCCTTGAAAAGTTGTCATGACTGGGGAAATTAACTTAAGAGACTAAAATCTCTTTCTGTACCAGGCTGTAAATGTGTTTATTTACGATAAAGGTGGGCATTTTAACATGAGGGACTATGGGGATTGAGCCAGCCCCAAGTGGCCATTAGTGAAACGGCAGTCTTTGGCACTTCCATGTTGGCATTTTTCAGGCCTGGAGGCTGCCATTTGGTGCTAGCTCAAATACTAATATGAGTTAACTTAACTCTACCTTGGACGTCACAGCGATCCTATACCACTTTCAAATTCATTGCCTGTGACCTCAGACAGCTAGTGAACGCATGTATTTGTTCTTTAATACGCTGGCGTCGCTGCTTTAAGCCTTATCTCTGCCAACCTTGTTGTACCAGCCCACAGTGAGCTCCAGGTTGGCCACATACTGCAACAGCTGCCCCCTGGTGGTGTAGATCTGTACCGCAGTTTCAGGGATGGCCTCGGTCTGTCTAGCCTCCAAGTACTTCACTTCCCTCAGCACAGACGCCAGCTGGAAAGAGGTTGAAAGAGAAATTAGACATATCAATATGTTTACAACAAATGAGAGTTTTATCAGTACAGGCTGCTGATAGCGTCTGCCAATATTTAGCATGTTTACTTTTAAGACCAATTTCACACTAAAAACGATTTTACAAACATGTGTATCCAGCACTTGAGTTTCGGTGTTGACGGTAGAAAACTTTCCACTAAAACTCAGATTAATGAGTTGTAGGTTAGCTATGCTTTAGGGCAGCGTGATCCAACATTACTGCCTTTAAATGAAAAATTAAAATACTGGCCCAACTAATTAAAAGATGAACTTTATCTTAAGATTTATACTGAGCTGCAGGCAGGTGTACGACACTTACTAGAAGATATTTATTACAAGAGATCAGTTTGATATATCGCCAAACTAATAAATCACTCAGATCCTGTCCACGGGTATTCAAAAGAATTACAAGCAGTCGCACATCTTGCAGCTTGTCTTGGACCAGTTTTTCTTTTTCAAACCTGCGGGTTGAAGTTGACTGAGATCAGCTGAGTGGCTGGGTCTCTGCTGATTAATGGCAAGCTGAGGTTGTACTGAGAACTCTCGCCCACAGTCTCTGTCCATGTCTCATACAGGCTGGCTGAGTATCTGGAATACCAAACACAAAGAACGCAATCTGTGATCACAATCAAACAAAAGTTATTATCACAGAAAAACAATTTGTACCTCTCCCGTCAGGGTATAACATTGTTTCAGATTCCCATTAAAAGGGCCGGGACTTTTACTTCACTAGGCCACAGGCGTGAAAACGGCTCACATCATGGAAATTAACATAAGCGAGAAAAAAACAAGCAGCTAAGAGGCATATGATTGAGACATTTTCCCAATCCTCAGAGGTTGTAAACAGAATGAGAGGCGTGATTCGTTCGTCCATATCAGGCAGACAATAAGGCATAGGGAGAGGTAACGGTGAAGGAGGGTTAGATGTAGGCGCGGGGGGGTAATATGAGGATAAACGCTGATTCATCTGCGAAAGACTGGGAACAGAGAATATGTCAGGGCTCGGTACAGCTATATCAATCTGTAAATAGCCACGATTATGATGAGAACTTCAGTGCGCACTGTGTGCTCCTTATTGGATTTCTGCTGCGAGCTTCATTTCCTGATAGTGGCACCGCAGACGCAGAGGCAATCAAATGCCTTGGTCATGGCCATAAATCACGCTACATTTTGTCTGTGGGGGTAATGAGTGAGCATGCCCGTCCTGTTCCTGACTGGAATATGTATAATAATGGTGGCATTCATCGGAGGCAGCGGCGATGATTATTACAGCATAACAAGGGCTCTAATTTCTGATGGGAGTAAATTGAGGGCAAAGAACTGGTGTTGTTCATCATTCCATTACTCCGGGTGGGGGGGGACATGAAGTGAAGGAGTGATATTAAGCGTGCAAAGCATAAAGAATGGCTGTTTGTCTGGGTGTGTGTCAGTGCATCTCATTCACAAAAGACTTCTGGGTATAGTGGACATGCGCGCGCCCACACACACACACACACACACACACACACACACACACACACACACACACACACACACACACACACACACACACACAGATAGACACTTGTATTATTATATTTGTAAGGACTCATAATGATTATATTGATTTTCTAACCTTTAACCTCCCACACTGCATACTCAATTTTAATAATTACTGTAACCTAACACTAATATTAATCTAGGCTCTATAAAGGCCTGCAACAAATGAGAATTGTCACTATCAATTAATCTGCCAACTAAACATACAGAGAAGTGCTTCTGTTTTTTAATCTGCACTCACTGATATAAATAGGGTGGACAAAATGAAAGAAAAACCCCATCAGTCTAACACAGGAGGATTTATTGCAGACAGGCAAGAGGACGGTGTACGATTCTATCACGGATCGCAATAGAAAACGCTCACAGTAAGTTGACTGTGGTGAAACGTGGTCTCTGTATTGGGAAAATTGTGAATATCATGTCCATCAGTGCCCAAAGAGACTGCTGGGAAACCAACAATAACAGACTCTGCAAAAACAGGCTGCATCCGCACCAATGTGAAAATAACACAAGATCGAGCATCAGCATATTTCATATCAAAAGCTATCATGTCATTTCAAATAGTTGAAAATGTAAAAAAAATGTAATGTTATCACAAACTGTTGTAAGTGATTTCAGTATGTTTAGTGCCATTTGAAGAGTTTTAAAAGAAAATTTCACAATGGAAGCCTAAGAGAAAAACAAAGTAAAGTGCAGTGAGAAACTGATATAAAAATGGTCATTTTAAGGGTTAAGTATTCCTTTTAGAATATTTTGATGATTGTAAAGGATAATGGTGACATGAAATTTTCATATTGTCCCATGCCTAAATGCAGGACTTTAATTAAACTGCATTAATGCTAGCTCGCTGGACCTAATACTCAATTAGCTAACCTGGCAACTGAATGTATTTATGCCATCTTATTTCGGCGTCCAAATTCTGAGTGCAAATGTTTGCACTATCTAGTGCAATCAAAAATTCACTTTTATTGTTGCATTAATAACAGTCAAGGCTGGATCCCTCAGCACAGTATAACAATACAAAACATGTAGTGAGGATGCAAAATGACAATGATTCAAAAGGAACCAAAATATGGCTGGGCATTATACTATATGAATATTGTGATATAGGATTAGATATCATCTTAGAATTTGGATATCTTAATATTGTAAGTGTTATCTTTTCAAGGTTCTAAAGGCTGCATCACAGTAAAGTGATGTAATTTTCTGAACTTACCAGACTGTTCTAACTGTTCTATTATTTGCCTTTACCCACTTAGTTATTATATCCACGAGTGATGATTATTTATGAAAAATAAATATTTGTTAGAGCACCAATAGTCAACCCTACAACACTGTCCCAATATCAATATCGAGGTATTTGGTCCAAAATATTGTGATATTTGAATTTGTCAATATCGCATAGTATAAATCCAAAATTTCATTTTACTAGTTATGATTCTTACATTATCCCCAAAGTCAACGTTTAACTTCAAAGTGGTCAAAGGCAAAATCAAGAAACACGTTCATACTGTGGAATTTTTCTCATTTTTGTATGAGGACGTTTCTTCAACAGTATAGAAATGGAAAATCTCTCTGACTCTCATCCAACTCAGCTTGATTTCATTGAAACAGCTTTTTCCCCTTCAGTGTGATACTTTATCTTGCAGGTTTTGATGCTGGATGCAGTCTAAAAGGCCATTTCTCACTTGGCATCAGTGAGCAGCGACAGAGCATATGGGATTATGGGAGTCCTGTGAAATAATCTACAGAGCAGCGCCACAGTAATGAGAACATAAATCATGCCTGGAGCTCCATGTCTACATGCTATTCCACAGGGGCTGCTTCATAAATGTTATACACTCAACTAACAAAATCACAAGTGTTCAGTTTAAAAACAGCGCTGGTGTAAAATTACAGGGAAAAAATGTCAGAGACGGAGCTACTATCTGATTCATGTTGGCTTCTATGATATTTACAGTCCAATAAGAAGGCGTTCTATTCTGTCACTGTCTATTCTATTTTATCTTTCTCTCTATTCTTTTTATTCAGTAACACATGCATCAAGCATGATGACATATAGTGTAACATACTGAGATAAGATCCACACACACCTGTCCAGCAGTTGCATCATCTCCTCATACTTCTGGATGACCCTGGCTCCCTCTGTGGACTCCAGGCACCTGCAGAGAAGATGGAATTTTACAAACCATGCAAAGATTATATTCAATATCTTTCCAGTGGCAAATATTCCACCAAATCATTATTTTGTGTGGCCTTTATAACAGCTCACATTAATTTACACTGAAACCAGCTGGAAATGCATGGCCACACCAAAAGTCATTTTTTTATCTGCTGTGTTGGAGACAAGAAGGGAGACTCACGGGAAGGAAAGGTGTCTGAATTTGGAGAAGAGGGGTCTGGATGCGCTGCTGTAGCTCCTGAGCCCATCTCAGCCCACCAGCTACAGCTGGCATGTTCTTATTCACTGGAGTCCAGCCTGAGCAGGTTAAGAATCATTACTCACTGTTAGCCACACACTTAGCACAAAGTCAGTGAAAGACTGAGCTAAAATAGTCAAGCTGAAGTTTGGTGGAGCTATGCTGAAAATTACGTTTATTAGAAAAGCCAATGAAGGATAATGGTAAATTATCCCGTTTTAAGAGATAACACAAAAAGTTAAAGGACAGTACAGTATATGTCTATCGAGTCTAATTACCCACCCACAAAATCCTGACTAGAGGTCTAATTACATACATAAGTGAAAACATCCGAGTGGACAGAAAATAAGTGCTGAGAACTCTTGACAAAGGTCCAAAAGGACCAAAACCTTAGTGTAACTAATAAATTGTGAAGCTGAGCAAGAGCAGTGTGCAGGTATTTTCTGTTCAAAGACTCAAGTGATATTTTCCAACGCACCTGCATCTGCGAATATCTCTCTTCAAACAAATGAAGGCTGAAGCTGAAATCCCAGGTCCTGTCTACGTACAGATATTTGTTATAACTGATTTTTTCCTTTGAGTTTTGGCCTCTCATCCACACGCAAACGTTTTAGGTCTAATTAATGGAGAATTTTGAAAATGCCTTCTAAAGTGCAGAAGTTTCAAAACTCCAGTTACTTTGTACCCATTGGACATGTAAAATAGAGTGTTCGGGAAACAATCATGTCTCCTTAGTTTGTGCATGTCCATTGTTGCTATGTGTAATGAGCATGGGCCAGAAACAACAATAATGGCAGACTACCACAGACAGATTTTTTTTTTAACGGAGGGGAAAAATAGCTGTTCTCAAAAATATGTAGGCAGGGCCTCATACATGGGTGTCTCAAAACCCAAACAAACAAAGCCAAAACTATCTGCATCAGCACAGATCATCTACTTTTTATGAGTACCATTATCATCTGAGTAAAATGTGTCAATATACATCCTAGTGATGATGGAAAATGCTCACTTGGGTTAGTGTGTTCAGCTCTTACACTTGCGATCAAAAATCATCTGAAGCTCAGTCCTGACACTGTTCTATAAATACTTTTTAAAGGAATAAACATAGCAAATTCTGATCCGCCCATATCAATTTCAGGTTGAAAATAAGAGGTTCTGATTAGACCACACACCTTCCCAGATCAAATTCCACCCACTTTCTTTTTTTTTTTTTAACGATTATTTTTCTGGCCTTTCTGCCTTTATTAGATAGAACAGAGTGAAATGGGGATAGAGAGAGTGGGGAGTGACACACAGCAAAGGGCCGCGTGCTGGAGCCGAACCCGCGGCCGCTGTAGCAAGGCAGCACCTCCATGTGTGCACCTGCACCATCCACCACGCCACCAACGCCCCAAATCCCACCCACTTTTGAATTAAATACCGCCCATCTCTTGTACAAATGGGGATACAGATAATTTAGTAGGTTGAACAGATACAAATACAGATAATGGTGTACTGACTCATCCCTCAGTTTAACCACATTGAACACTAAATTAATCCCAGACATTTGCAGTCTTAACCTGAACATTACTAATTTCATCTTCATACCTAACCTCAGCAATCTAAAGGTAGATTTTTGCCTCAATCAAGCTATCTGGTTTGACCTTTCTAATCACACTCTGCTCACTCATACGTCTCTGTGAAGTGACTAAATTGAGTATTGTGTAAAACGCAGGCATTTTTCTGTCTCTCACCCTGCACCTCTGCAGTTTGGATGTGTTTGTTGTAAAGGCGTTTACAGCCGTCCAGCTCTTTGTCAAACATGGAGACGAGGAGAGGGTATCTGTCCAGAGCATCTGTGGCCACTAAGGGGCGCTCCAGCAAGCTACCAAACATGTACACAACCTGCAGACATCAGATAAGTGAAAGCACTTTCAGTAACTATGTGTGAATGTGTGTGTTTGTTTGTATGATTGTGTATGTGTGTGTGTTTATGTGTGTGAGAGAAAGAGACAGAGAGATTAAGTTCTCAGACCTTGAAGGCATGCTCCAGTCCGGAGGCGTCCTCAAAGGCCTGACAGAAGATGGCTCCTAGTCGTCGGTCTGTATCATCCACCTTAAGTTTGAACTCCCTCGCGTCTTCTTCATACTCCTGCAGGGCAGATAGCTCAGCTAGACCGACAGCCAAAAAACCACACAGCAGTGCGAGCTAACGCAGAGCCAGCACAGCAAATTCCTTTTCACATCTCACTGACTCAAAGCCATCCAGCAGGGAGCACTGACTGGGTCTCACAAGCAAAGTAAATTGCTTTTCTTGCTATAACTCAGGAACATCTTGCTTATGCAACTAGATGGCACTGAAAAAAACACATCATTTCATTTGGGCAGAGATACAATTTGCTCCACAAACGCTGGAGTGACCAGGCTGTGGTGGTGTTTGCCAGCATGAAAAAAAAGAGCACGTACTGAGAAGTATTCAGCCTGTGGCCTGTGTCTTGTATTTCATGGAACCTTTGTGAAAATAAAATGACCTTCAGAGTTGCTTTATAAAATTACAGCCAATTTTCCCAGCAGGCAAGTGAACAAAACTGTCATGCACCCTGTGATCCTAATACTTCATACCCTGTTGTTTAGGTCCAAGCAGTCATAGGGCTTGTCTGTGAACAATTTGTACGTGTCCACGAACTCTTGGTGGAGCAACTGGACTTGATGGCTGAGCGCTCGGCCTCGGACGCCTCCAATTTCCAATTTCTCAAGCTTCAGCAGGTCCACAGCTGTGAACAGGATGTCCTATTGGGAAAAAGAAATGGGAAACTAAGAAGAAATGGGAAACTAAGAAGAATCAAGCTTAACTACAGTATCACTGTCAAGAAAGGTCTAATTTTCACAAAAGGCAAGTTTAACTTTGCCAAAAATTTCAGACATTCCTCAGTTATTTGCCACCTTCTGAGTAATGAATAATGTTCCCATACTTACTTTAATGGTCCTGACTCTGTTGATAAAATGGTCAAGTCTAGAAAAGACCAACAGTGGGGAAAAGTCCCAAGGCCTCACAAAGCTCCCATTCCTCTGGTACTGGCTTAGATTGGCCCTCCGGTCCTCAAAGGTGCTCCTGAAGAGCTGCAGAATCTCTAGGCTTGTCTGCACTTTCAGGAGACTCTCTGAAACCTCTCCTCTCAGAACCTCTTCTGGGACTATATAAACCCGGGCCTGGTATCAGAAAGCAGTAACAGGTTAGTTGTTGCTACAGTGACAGATTAATTTAATAATCCCTATTTCGTGACAAAAGCAACACTTATGACATTGGTGTCACAATCTTTACAAACACATTAAATTACATATAATCACATCATAAGTAACTTGATGTTAGCAAAATGTTAGCTAACTAACTACTTTACATAAAGCTACATCAAGAGAAGTTACCCTAATATCAGATCACCAGTGTCAGCCAGATTGGCTTTCTCCTTATTTCTGTGACATGTTAAAGAGATCTGGAAAATAGGTTGGTTACTGATGTATTTTTAAAATAACATGAATTATATTCAGCCAAAAAAGATTGAGGCTAATATTCCTTTTTTTTTATATTATCTGTGTAATGCTCTGTCCAGAAGTAACTTTTGGTGTTATTTGGATATAAACTTGCAATGCATACTGTAGTCCTTGCAGTCAGTTTCTTGAGGCTACATTGCCCGACGTCCAAAAACTATCTAATAAACACTGCAGCACAGAAAACCAGCATCACCATGTGTCTTTTAGTAAAGCTTGTTGAACCTTGCAACAGTAACTAAGGGAGGCAAGACTTGGGATCTGTCAATTGAATTTTTAAGACTCGTTTACATCGTTCTCCTTTCAAAGCAAGTACAGTGAATCTGCCATTTTCATCCTACTCACAGAATTAGAGTTAATTAGCTAGCATAACTGACAGTCACCAGCTAAGAACGCAAAATATAAAAATTTCTATTATATTTTATAAATCTGCATGTGTGTCGTTCACAAACAAAATGACTGCCAGCTGTAACAACAGGACAGAGCTTAGCAAGCAGTCTATTCAGGATAACTTAGATCACCATAAAATCCTGGCTACATCATTTTTTTTGGTGTGGACTCTGTGGTTGCCTCAGTCACACAGCAAGCTGCAGCAGCAATCTGAAAGGAGTTTAGCAACCTCAGACCACAGCAGCAAACAGCTGTGTGCATTAAAGAAAGCAGTAGTCATCTGCCGTGTTTGCTCTCTAAAACCATAGAAGCAAGACACTTCTTGGCTTTCTCGCAGAGAGTTAGATGAGAACACGGAGACCACTCACTCGAGTTTGGAGATGATTAGCTTAGCTTAGCATAGGCAGGGGGAAACAGCTAACCTTGCTCTCTTCAAAGTTTAAAAAAATCCACCTAACAAACCTTTAAAAGGGAGAGGTCATCCCAAAATTAAAAAAGACATTTTTCTGTCTTATCTGTAGTTTTATTTATCATTCTAGATGGTTTTGGTGTGAGTTGCAGAGCACTGGAGATATCCTCTGCACAGATGTCTGCCTTCTCTCCAATGTACTGAAACTAGATAGCACTTGGGTTGTGATGATCAAAGCTGTAAAAAATACATTTTAAATACTCGATAACAAATGTCTTTTTCCAGAAATCATGACCTGGTTACTCGAGATTATCACAGACCTTGTTGTGAGCACTTTCATGGAGAATCTATTTTCTTTCTACTAACACCAGCCAACCGTTTCACCGCACAGAAGGAAGCATGCATCTACTGCTAGTAGTTCTCCTAGCACCACTGAGCCAGCTAACATTTCAGCTCAGCCAAGGGGGACACCATTAATGTTTACATCTGGCACTGTCAAGAGCATGAGTCTTTTGTCCATGAGTAGATGCCTGCTTCCCGAAAAATATGTAAAGAGCTCAGGGTGCAGATCCATAACAGTCCCTTAAGTTCATAAATTTCCATGTTATATTTTGTTTGTTTAATTCACACACATTAATTACCCTGAGTGTGTGCCTAAATTGTCTCCTAGCTCTAGCATACTTAACAGATAGAGACCTGATCTTATTCCAAGTATTTCAGTTGATATTGTGCTTACATTGTGAATGTTTCTTGAGAGGGGATATTCTGCAAACATTACAAACAGACACACAGCAAACCTAGGCAGGATGGTATTCCAGGTAGGATCACCAGTTAGTCTCTGGAGCTCTGGGCAAAATAAATTAGGATTGCCATGTGTAGTCTGCTATGTGCACTGTGGGTACTGAAATGCCACAGGATACATACACATCCCAAAAAGAGAGAGAAACTCTGGGGAGGGTTGTGAATACGGGCCCACAGCTGAGTTTTGCCCTAGGCCCCCCTAGTGAGTTAATCCAACCCTGGTGGCTGGTCTTTACTGGGACAGAGTTTCTGGTACACTACACAATTCTGGCAGCAAAAACAAAGGTTTGTTTCCAAAACACTGAACACAAGGGAACAAGATAGAATAGAGAATGATGAACAGTGAAAGCCTTCCTAGCTGAGAAGAATAAAGAAAAGTTCCACCCACAGACAGCAAAACTTCATCAACAGAAAATCCAAGAAAAAAAAATCTCAGTACCACCCACCCACTCTGGGCTGACAGGTGATCTGACAGTTCAGAAACACCAAAACAATGTTTACTTAGCAACAAAGATTGTTACCACAAAAATAATACTGAAAAAGAAAGAAGCTCTTGGGATTGATCGCCACTCGATAGAGAAGAGAGTGCAGTTGACCTGTTGGATGAGGAGGTTGGAGGTCTCCTGCAGTAGAACGATGAGGCGTGCTGGGGTGTTGTAGTATCTGGAGTTGGCCCACACCAGGCACACTGTGTGCATCAAAGGGCCGATCTGACTCCTAACATCAGGAAACTCAGCGCTCTCCATGTCCTCAAACAGGCGCTGCAGGGGCCTCAGGTAGGTGCAGATGTCCTTTGCCTCCTCCAAGGCTGGTGAGTGAAGATGTGATCACAGACAGTTCAACCACAAAAAAACTACATGTGAGAAAGTAAATGGTGGTAAAAGGGCTCCTACACATTTGACATTTCAAAATGGCATTCTTATTCAGACTCAAATACTTTTCTGTAGAATTTTAAGACCATATTTGACATCTCAGTACAAACAGATTTCAGTTTAATATGGAAATAAATGGTTATAAAATCCAACTGTTAACATGTAGTGGTAAGACACATTCTGACTATGTATGCTTTTATGTTGTCAAATACAGTAATTGCCAGAAGATTGTAGCTAGGTAATGTAGCTTAACATACTGAATAAATAACTTATAGTTCCCTCATATTTTGTGTCTCTTTTATAAACAATAACCAAAAATAAGTTGAGAAAAGGTAAATAATGTAATTTTCAAGGCATCTGCAAAACCCTGTGGAAAAGAATGCAGACATATAGGTAATGTTTCCTTTGGGCTGAAAAAATAGTCAGTTTATTTTTGTGATAATAACATCACCGCATAGCCCATGAATGTTAAGACAAACTTTACATTTGGTTATCTGGCCTGCACTCTCTCACATAGTGGTGAATATTTTGACTGTACTGCCTGCCTGCTCCAAACACCATGAAAAACACTCTGCATGTACACTCAATTTAGATTTAGAAATTCTGAATTTTATGTTTAGAAAACAGAACAAGGGCTGTTGTCTGGAAACAAAAATATCATTCCACAATTTCTTTCCTTTTTTTCCATACTTATCTAGACCTCAAAATTACTGAGATCAAGTTTCATATTTTTTCCATACTGCGTTAGAACCGTGTAATAAATTATTGTAAATCATGTATAAGCCCGTCAGCCGAACAATTGCTGCACCTTAGAGAGCGAGCCCTTATTTCATTCCTCTATTGTCAGGTGTACAGACTGTGGCATTACCTGCAAGGACATCTTGCTGCATATTAGTAAAAGCAGGGAAATAGCTGCTCTCCACAGCCTCCAACAGCACTGCCATCTTATTCACCTTTGAGGATTTTAACTGCGAGTGGATGCACTCCATGTCTGCATATCTTCAAAGAGAAAGAAAAAAGGTTGCAATTACATTTGACCACTATATTGTGTTACACCAGCTACTTATAAGCCCACTGCTAATTTTGTGGGTAAAGAATCAGCATGTTCAATCGGCATTGGTGATGACGCATAAGAAGAGAAATGGAAGTGAGGAAAGTAAACAAACAGCTAAAGTCAAGAGGGACTGAAACCAAACAAACTTGTTACATTCCATGATGGCTTGTGTTATTGTTCACTGGCGCATGGTAAATATTCTCTGCTCTTTCAACATTGGATTGTGTTAATGTTGCTAACTAGCATCGAGACGGTCTTCCAATTTTCCCTTTCTGAATAACCAAAACAGACTACCACTGCTGGTGTGGAGAGTTACTTTCTCTCACTCAGGTAAAGTACATACGTGCTAGTTTGCCATTCATCAAGGGCCTTCATCGCCACTTGTTCCACTTTTCAGTTTGGTGTGGGCTTTAAGTTTAACTACATGACTGAAAGCCACAACAAGCCTCAAAGCCAAATATAGTTTTATAGGTTGAATGGGCTCTCTCCGCACACAGGACAATGTCTTCAGACTTTTTTCACATTTCAGCCCCAATACTTGTCCGAGACTCAGTTGCTTGGCTTTAGTCAAAAGTGTGCATGTACAAACCCCTCCGAAGTTACAAAACACCTTTCATGAATGATGAGCTTTGCTGCTCTACAATTTCACATTGTCATAACTTCATAAATTATTTCTAATTATTAACATGAAGACACAACACAAAGACAGGATTGGATGCAATAGCAAATGAAATTCTGTACTTTTCTACTCATCAAACAGGTAAGCATTCACATTTTCTAAATGATTGTATAGGTTACCGTCAATTCATTTGCTTGCATACAGTGGTGGCCATCTTTGGGTAGAGTCCTGAGCTCCATCAGAGCCATCTGGATATTTTTATTCTACTATTAGTAAAAGTCTTATTGGTTTAGTCTGGAAACTCAAATATTTTTTCTGTCCGGTCAAGTTTATTATTACAGGGATCATTCAGTTTTGCTTTTTACATTAAAATTTCACAGTGCTTGCACAGGTGGCATTATTATGCACATGACCCATTCCCATAAAGGACAGAACCTCTCAAAGCATTATAGTAATTAACAAAGAGCGATATCAGAACTTTTTTAGATCTGTACATTGATGGCCCTTTTACATCATTTATTTTATTTAATTAAGTACTGAGTTCAAACTTCCAGCAAAAATGTTCCCCCACAATTCAAGCAGCTAGTATCAAAATTTGGGAACTGTTATAGTACTTGGTTTCTTCAGATCTTATTAGGAATTGAGTAATATCAGCAGCAATTACCGCGGATCATTGTTGTTTTATTTCCTTAGCAATGGGTTATCCAGTAAAAGATGATGCACAGACTGCATCACCCAAAAACAAATCTTAACTGCACCCCCCCCATTAGTGTCGCCCCAGTGCAACAAGTGCTGCTCTGCTTATGGATTGCTTGTACATCTTTCCTGGTTTTTGCCGTGCATCATACAACTTTTTGACTATAATTTTAGAGTGGCACTCAAAAGCAGATTTTTAGTGATTTTCAGCCCAATCAGGACCTGGCCACTTTTGGTTGCTCTACAGAGAATTTTGAGTTGCCATATGACATGCAAATTGCTCTGCACTTTGGACTGGTGGTTGCCAAGAAACTTCTTCCCCTCACCTGGAAGTCTACCACTCCACCCTGCTTTGCTCTTTGGCTCTGTGACATAATGGATTATACACATGGAAAGACTGCATCTGCACAAGCTCAATACACAGAATAGATTTGAGAGGATTTAGGGACCTTTCTTGGCACAGTGTCATATTACTCCACATCCATAGGGACTCTGATCTGCCTGCCTATATATGCAGAGCTTGTGTTAAACTCGATTAATTTATTCATGTTACTTAACCTTGACCTTGTGCTGTTACTACTTTTACAAAATCTTTTGAAGACTATTTGTGTGATCTTGTAAGTTGCACCACAGCCTTTTTATTTTGTTCTGTTCTGTTCTTTTCTTTGTGTTGCTTTGTATGTCCTTTCAACATATTTTTTTATTGTCAAATAAACTGTAAGTAAAGTATTTTTTAAAAATGAAATAACAAATTATGGCAACAGGATGTACCAGCAAAAACATTTTACAGTACCAGAAATGACTGTGGTCACATATGCTATCATTTTGTATGGACAGAATCTTCAGCGTTTATAAAATCACGATTTCAAATAGATTTTGTAAAGACAGACAGCATATTCCGAGTGGCATTTTTTTTTATATTTGGGATATTATCATGTTGTGGAACTTCATGCCTCATAGAAATTACGTTTTTACCCCTCAAATTCACTGCTGCCTCTCACATCCCGGGCTATTTCAAGAGTCAGTTCACCCAAACTACTTCTAAAATTACTTTTTTACTTTTTGTCCAGGTTTGTACACAATTGACTTTAATTTGAGATGCTCACAGAACTTTACAAGAGCATTTAAAATTCAACATCTCTTTTCAGAATCAGTGCCCAATACAATGGTGCTGAACAGATAAAAAGAATTAAGCATCTACAAATTTCATGGGGATATTTTCTACTGAAGACACAGTGTGTATGAAACTATCCACAGTGAGATCTACTGAAATCTGCATCTGCATTGTACTGGGAGAATTCTCTGGTTGTAATTTAGTTAGTCCAGCTGGAGTGGATGCAGTCTATAACTGCATATGTTGAGGTAGTAAACAGATGGAGAACAAACAAGTTCTTATCAAATAAAAAAGTAGAGGCTATTGGTCTCATAAGATATAATTCTGCTATGTAAAGAAATAAAAGAAGAACGCTGAGTTCGATATTACATTGTTCACTTGATAGCACAGGTGCTCTGGATCTCAAATAATTAGTAGCACCAGTAAAAACTTCTGAAACAATTCAACTTTCAAGTCCTATAGGGACGTGTTATTTCCACACAATCACAGCTCTGGAACAAGTGCTTCTCAGAAGTTGCCAGTGGATATTCAGTGTCTGTAATAACAGAGGTGCTGACCTGTTCTTCCAGAAGAGCAGCTCTGTGTGCGGAGCGGGGTTTTTGCCCTCGAGCAGAGCCTCAGAGGAGTCTTTCTTCAGGACGGCACGGATCTGATGGCTCCACTCAATCACTGCTGACTCCAAGGAGTGGATGATGCTCTTATCCACTATTTCCCCCCTGTGAGGTTTCACAAAGAAACCATTTATTTCAGACTTGGGACAACTGATGCATTGACATGAACCTTTATGTCTCATGTGTTTGTTTACCTTTTGTCCATCTCCAGGGCAACTTGCTCTATTCTCTCGGAGCCTGCAGGGAGAGGGAGCAGCGTTTTGCCTTGGACTTGGCCTGACACCACAAACACACTGGTCCTGAGGGAGTGGACGTGGCGTAAAATGTCCTGACACACGACCTTGGGCCATTCAATTTGGTTCTTACTGTTCAACAGCAGTGGGGCCACAACCTGGCGGAGCAAAAGGAAATTTGAGTTTTCTGAACATGGAAAAATGTTTATTTTGGAGTAAAAGTTTGGTTCATACAGTAGTAAAAAAATATTTAAATCTGTTATTTTAGTGACAGTAGTCATGGTCAAAATGTTGTATTCATAACCTACTTTTTTTGTAAGTATCATAAGTATCAGCACCATTATGCAACAGAATGAGCCATATTAGTGTTATGTAAGTATATATTACATATTTTTGGTAAAAGAGCTGCATTGATGGATTATTGAATGGGTCCAGACTGGGCACAGCTCCAGGGGCCCAAAGTGTAAGGGCCCCCCTGGCATTCACCCACAGCAATGTCACTTAAATTACCTCATACCGACCAGGAAAAGACTCAAAATGGCCACAGAGAGAAGCAAATTAACTGCAAAGAGACACAAAATAACTACAAACAGGGGTAAAACAACGACAAAGACACACAAAATGACTTAAGAGACACATTACAACCAAAAAGACACAAACTTACCTCAAAGAGATACAACAAAAAGACACAAAACCACCACAAAATCTACCTGTCTTGCTCCTATGTAGGACAGGTGGTGGGGCCTTTGGCTGTGCCCAAGGACCTATTGTCTCATTATCTGCTCACTGATAGCTGTCAGCGGCTCCTCTCATGAGCTTCTAGAAAATTACGGACCACCACTGGGGAATGGTCAAATCACAAAATGGTCCAGAAGAAAATTTTACTGTGGAGCAAGCAGCTTGACAGGGTGTACAGTAACACCTTTGTCAGTAGATTAAGTTATTGTTTGTGAGGGTGTGTGTAGTTCCTGAAGAGGACTAAAAACAAAGAAAGAAAACACAATACAACCTTTTAAACTCAATTATTATAAGGAACTCAACGACAAACAGGTTGCCTAGCTTTATTTATCACTATGCAAAGTGCTGCCACAAGGTCTAACCTTGAGACCAAAATGGCGCCAGCTACGCACATTAAATCATCCCACTAGACAGAAACGGCTCCACAGGTGGAAGCTAATTGCTCTGAAGAGGGCCTAATTAGCGTGACCAGCAGTAACGTTAGCATAAAAAAGACATCAAGAATGGTCTTTGAAGGGGGTGAACAAACAGGAAGCGATATTAATTGGTGATTTAAAGTACTTACAGCTCAATGGACGTACACAAGATTCAAAAACAAAGACAGTCACACCCATTCTGGACTTAATTAGCTACACTACCAGAAGTTACTAGAAAACTCGCGCCTCTTCATAACTACAGTGAGGAGACGGGATGTACCAATCTAAAAGGGGGGAGGCGGAATAGTCCATGTAGAGCTGGGCTATATGGAGAAAATCAAATATCAGATGTTTTGACGAAATACCCCGATATCGATAATGCGACTATATTGGCTGACTACTGGTGCTTTCACGAAATATTTTCACTATGAGATTTTTGATAAATAATCATCAGTAATGTGGATATGATGACTAAGTGGTTAAAGACAAAGGATAGATCAGACAGAACAGTCTGGTGTGTTCAGAAAATTACATCACTTTACTGTAATGCAGCTATTAAAACCGGGAAAAGAAAACATTTACGATAAACAAAGACGATATCTAGTCTCATACCAGAATATGACTATAATATTTTTATATTGCCCAGCCCTAAATCCAAATGGTGCTAGCCTTCTTAACAATTGGATTAATTAATGTTGTAGCCGGCTGAGGTGGCACTGACCTCGACTATTGTTTAATCTGTAACATCATAGTTATTAAAATCATCATGCTTTTATATGATAAATACAATCAGGCTAGATTATGAACAAGAAAAGTAAGCAACTGCACCAGGGCCCCAGACCCTCAGGGGGCCCGAAGGCTCCAGATCACTGTGTGGTAATGAGTTTGTGATCATGTAATTATTTGCAAATGTGCTTAATAGGCCTACTTTATGCACCCCCTAATGTCGGGGGCCTTAAGGCAATCCACCCATCTTTTAAAGGGCCCTAATTAAGAATCTAGTTTTAAAGCTTTTATTATTTTAGTAGTCCATATATTGTGCTTGTGTAACCTGGTTTTCTTTCCACGTTCGTCTCACTCAACTAAGGTGTGTAATTGACCTTTAGATACCATAGTAAATAATACATCTTTAGTTCACTATATTATTTTGGACTGTTGTAAAATTCGTTTTTTTAATTACTCAAATAGTTTTCATTTATTTTTCATGTAAAGCACTTATCTAACACTATATGGCAATAGTGGACAATAGTGAGAGTTATAATTACAGGTGTAATGAGTACAACAGAGCTTTACACCTTTCCCTGGGACAATATATTTTTGGTCTAATACACACTTACAAAACAGACTTAGATTTCCGGTAAGTGGCTGTGCTATAGTGCTTGTTATGGTTGGTAAGCAACCTCAGACGCAACTTGCATTTATGCTCTTGAAAGTTCGCACAGACGGCCCCTTAAGCTTGCAGAAGCACCAACCACACTGATATGTCTTTCCCCATGAAAGGGGAATCAGGGTTCCAAAAAAGAAAAGAAAGTCAGAAAGGAAAGGGAAAGAAAGCGAACTGACTTCATTCAAAAAAAAATTCTCAAAAGGTACATGAGAAAGACATGGAACAAGAGAAGAGGGGTGAGGAGCCCACAGAGACTGCCTATGCATAGAGCCTATAATTTGGTGCTATGCCCCTGTCTTTCCTTAAGAAAAAATAGTAACACTACAAAGTCACCTAAATAAAATATATATGGATATACAAAACTATGACCAGCCAAATATATTTAAAGTATCACCTGTGAGAATTGTAATCATGAAGAATGGCCCCTTTTAAAGTGTTCAAGTGACACTTTTGTATTTAAAAGTCTGTAAAATAAATGTAAATATTTCCCTCTAAAAAGTAGTGAAGTGGAAATGTAAAGCACTTAGTTTCCTTCCACCACTCCCATAAACTGTTTGCAAATTAGAAACTGATGCACACAAGGGGGGAGCAGAAATGAAGTGGACTACAAGCATTAGGGATATGGCATTGTTAAATTAATTTAAAGTTAATAGCAATCTAAGTACATAAGAGCAATACTTGAGTGAGTTAGACCATCGACAAAGTTTAAAGTTCACACTCACAGCTGTGCAGCTTCACTGTGACTCAGAGACAAACTTGGTCATGTTGAGCCCCCTCTCCAAGCATCTAACAATAATTAACACGCTCTGCTCTGCTGCTTGCTTACCTCCTCAACTAGAGCAGAAAAGTAATCCAGTGGAGCGTAAGACAAGTCCCCGCAGACCAGGTTATCCTTCATGGACTCTGGACGTAGCGCTGCGCTGCTTTGCTTCACAAAGTACACAGCTTTATTCTTAGAGCCGGCTGTGAAGCCTGCGGCGGGCTGCAGCAGCCCAGCCGCGGTCACTGACACAACCAGAGTCCTCCGCTCGGCGCTGTCCAGGAACTCCTGCAGCACCTGCCTGTTGTCCTCGCTGGACACGCACTTCTGCCATTTGTCCTGTTTCAGTTTGAGACTCCTCAGCACATAGTCTCCTATGAAGTCCAGTCTTTTGTCCTCCATGTCTGCGGGTCGCACTGCTGCCGTCCCGGGTCAATCCTGGAGAGTGTGTGCACTGATTGTGTCTCGGCCTCCATAGTAACGCAGTGTTTGCATTAATCAGGCCGTCGCTTAGGGGACGTGAGCGACCTGGAGCTAACCCAGGACCGGGACATCCCTCTGTCTGTCCACCTGCTGACTGATACCCATTGTTCCCCTGCAGCCTTTTGTTTGACTTTCAGGGGGAAGTTATTGTCGAAGTGTGGCCACTAGAAGTGATCAGTTAAGGTCATTTAAAACCCTTATGTTCAGATTACAGCCCCTGCATTTTCATACTGTTTATGTCTTCAGTTATTTTACATCAGGGCCGTAATCACCTATTTAACGCTGGGGGGACCATTTTCTATCAACACCTGACTGAACCCTCCAGGGGAGTCTAGGGGGGATTTCCCCCCAAGAGAAATTTGTAGTAACCTAACAGATAACTGGGCGTTTTAGAGCATTCTGGGGAAGCAATCTTAGATTAGGGGTCCCTTAAGTTTGATGACTGAGTGTCATTTTAGGGGGCCAGCATATGATCATGGGCCACACAGGAAAAGTGCACAGTGTATGACACTTTTATGACTTTTCTGTGACATACCATAGCCTACTATTTTTAAATTATTTGCTTTAACCTACTAACACTTTGCAAGAACTATAACAATTGATAGTGACACAGCCTACATAACACTCATATTACATTCTAGTTTTCCACTTTTCAATACATTAGTGCTTGACGTTAATTATATCTACCCACAGCCAGGGGTGTAGCACCAAACTCAGGGCCCTGTGCATAAGCAGCGTCTGTGGCCCCCCGCTGCCCCTCCTCCCTTGATCCATGTCTCTCCCATGCACCTCTTGATTTTTTTTTTTTTGTTTTTACAAGGTCAGTTTGCTTCTCTCTTTCTTTTGCTTTCTGGAACCCCAATTAACCCTTCTTGGGGAAAGACATGACTGTATGTTGGTTCTCCAGCAACATAAGCATTCACTCACTTGACTAGTAGGTGTGTCATCGACGGCTGATAAACCGAGACGACCCACTTTAGATTAATTTCCTGTATCTGTGTCACATGGTTTCGCTCCTGCTCCACCCCTTTAGGAGTGGCAGTTAATGATTCATTCCAATGGGAATGGGACACTGAATTTTTTTTTTTTTTAGAGAGTCAAATCCAAAGAAAATCAACTTTGTTGAGGACATGTCTCTGTTTTAGCAACATACTCTCATGAGATCTGGCAACAACTGGCATGATCTTACACTTGGTTGATCAGATATTAAACTAACAGATAAAAATGAGCGGAAAAAGTAAGGAACAAACAATACATTTGTGCTGTATATAGTGTTGTATTGTTTTAAATCCGATTTCATCCATCCACACATTTACTACACTTCCAAACGAGTTATATGATACGGCAGAGAGACAACCACAAAGAAAAAAAGGAAGTGAAATAAAAAATCAAGCTAAGCAGAGTAGAAGCAAGCAGGAAAAAGAAACAGAATTACAGAAGAAATAAGAAATAATATTACAGTTTTTAATTACATACAGTCATGGAAAAAATCATTAGACCACCCTTGTTTTCTTCAATTTCTTGTTCATTTTAATGCCTGGTACCACTAAAGGTATATTACCTGAAGAATACAATGAACATGACAAAAAATGCAGCTGATTCCATAATACTTTATGTTCTATTTGACATGCTTAAGCTTAATTGTATTCCCAGGGTATATAAGAGGCCATTTCATGCCTTCAATTTGCAAAGGCCTAGAGTGGTTTCCTGCTTACATTCAAGCTGTAGCACAGCTCAGAAGTTGTCAGCTCTCACATAATGCCTAAAACAAAAGAATTATGTGAAGCCACAAAGGCAGCCATCTTGGCACTGCTGGAAACTGGCATAAGAGAGAGACAGGTAGCCAAAAAGCTGAAGATCTCCAAGACAGCCGTTCATTACACCAAGAAAAAGCAAGCCGAACATGGTACTACCAAACTGCTAGCTGGTCAAGGCAGGAAACATCTTTCTACCCCACGAGCTTATGAGCTATTTTTGTTGTTATCATTATATTTGTCCAAACAAATGTACCTTTAGTTGTACCAGGCATTAAATGAACAAGAAATTGAAGAAAACAAGGGTGGTCTAATAATCTTTTCCATGACTGTACATTTGTACCACTTTTTATAGTTTTACATCCATGTTCCCCAGCTATGTTGACAACTGATGTTGCATTCAGATAGTGAGAATCAGCTATAGAGAAAGGATGCAATTTTGGATTACACAGAAACAATGTCAAACTGTTTTAATGCAACAGTTGTGTCCCACTTTACCAACAAGAGTGTCCCATTCACCCAGAAAGTTACACTGCAGCTAAAGTGTGTGTTAATAATTTGTTTTTAAATGAAGTCTACAAGTTAATCTCACTGTAGACATGTCGATGAGGACATATTTCAATGAAAAAAAAACACTTTAGTGAGAAATCAGTTGTTGACAAAAGACTATATTTCTAAAGTCAATACCATTAGCTTCATCAGTGGGTCAGTGGGAATAATGAATAGACAGACAGTAGACAAAACATCTTATCAAGTATATAGTAGCCTATATTGTTATTACTATATATTAAATAATCTTTTATCTGAGTGGTTGTGTGAGGGCTATTATTTCTGTGCATGTAGTTCAGGTTGATTCAGACAGATGTGATTTCCATATTTAGCCTTTAGGTGGCACCACTGTACTAAGAACATCTGGCCTGTTCCATGAAGCAGTTAGCTAGTTATTTTGGTCTCTAAAAATCAGTATGTGTTTCAGATTAGATTGGTTCCTGTTTTTTTCCCCAACACAGATATCCAGAAGCTCAGTAAAGCGGTTTTCTTTCTGATCTGAAACTCTAAACAATGCAAGTCCACTGATCAGGGTTCAGACCCACTTGTAAGTCTCTAGGTTGTGTGAGGGCAGACCATCATCATACTCACTCAACTTGCAAAACAAGTGCAAAATACAAGTTTAAGAGCATTCTGAGGTATGCTGGAAGTACTCAGCTGTGTCCCTTTTGTTCCCCTGTGAGGAATGATCAAACTACACTCGTAAAGTCTGCATTCATCCCCATAAAGCTGTTTAGTAGAATTTGGCTGCAGCAAACACAATGTGTGTGTAATCTGTTTAGTGCTCTGATGTGGGATGTGAAACAGGATTATGAGCAACATGACATCAAATGTTTTCTTTGACGTCTTGTGTCTCATGGAGGTGCAAATCATGGTGGAGCACGATAGACCTCTGAGGAAAGTATGTGTGTGTGTGTGTGTGTGTGTAGAAATATAAGTGTGTGCAGACCGGAAGGTGTGAGTCACTCAGATTGTCCAGAAGCAGCAACTGAGGAGGTTCAGTTCCTCTGAATGACTTTGAAGATTAAGATGACAGACCAAAGAGAACCATCACAGCCAGACTTTCCATTTTAGTATCAAACAAGCTGCCTGGTCACTGATATGACGGAGCTGCTGGCTACATCCAGCTGGGTGGCTGGACACTGAAAAACATAAACCAGGAACGTCTGCCTCACCATCATCTTTAGATCAGCTAGGGGGATTACAGTAAGACTGTTGCTGCACAAAATGGCAGCAGGGATTGACAAAGTTTGGCAATTTGAGATTAAACAGGTTTTCACACAGTTCCTGCTTCTTGAAGCAAAGTTTAAAGGACAGTTGACTCCAAAATCAAAAATACATATATTTCCTCTTATCTGTAGTTTTATTTATAGATCTACATTGTTTTGATGTGAGTTGCTTAGTGTTGGAAATATCGGCCATAGAGATACTGCCCTCTCTCCAATATAATGGAACTAGATGGCACTCCACTTGTGGTGCTCAAAGTGCCAAAAACAAGAACATTTGAAAAACTCAAAAGCAATGTCTGTTTCTAGAAATCATGACCTGGTTACTCAAGATAATCCACAAACCTTGTTGTGAGCAGTTTCATGTAGGACCTATTGTCTTTCAACTGAGCTACACCCACCAACAGTATCACAGAGTACAGGGAAGTGTGCATCTACTGCTAGTCCACCTAGCACCACTAAGCTAGCCAACATAACAGCTTAACCAAGGAAGATGCCCACCCTGCATGGTGATACAGTTGGCAGATGTAGTTTGGTAGGAGGAATTTAGTTCCTACATGAAACTGCTTACAACTAGGTAGGTGCATCCTTTCACAACAGATATTTAATAAATTAGCGGCCCATGAATGGTGTCACATAAAATTACAAACTTAACATAAAGTTAAGTAGATTAGGCACGGGAAAAAAACATGGTGACAATAGACCTTAAAATAACTCAAGGTTCACTTGGTTTCACACAGTCCGGGACACAAATCCTATGTTGTTTGACCCATCCACCAACTAAGCCTGCCTCCTTTTGCTCTTTATACCACCTCCTTCTTTGCGTATTTCAGTGCATTGGTCACATGATTGCAGACTTCCTGATTACGTGTATTGTAGTACTTTTTGTATGTATACTATGAACAGTGCATGAGAACAGTCTGATAAGGTATGTGGATTATCTTGAGTAACCAGGTCATGATTTCTGAAAAGAGACATTGCTGTTTAATTTTTCAAATTTATCTTTTTGGCACTTTGAGCACCACAAGCTGAGTGCCATCTAGTTCCATTATATTTGAGTGAAGGCAAACATCCATACGGAGGATATCTCCAGCTCTCAGCAACGCACACCAAAACAGTCCAGTTGATAAATGGTGCTTCAGGTAAGAGAAAAAAAAATTTACTTCTAAAATTTGGGGTGAACTGTCCCTTTAAAATGTCTTGCTGGTTGTAACAGAGATTGATTCATTGCAACATGGGGTTTTTCTGCCCACCCCATCATTAAGTCGTTATCAGATGTGAATATTTATTTTCACCGGTTGATCAGTAGCTACACATTTGTGAGTACAACATTGTGAAGTCTGTTGCACAATCTGTGTTTAGTTAAACAAATATTTGATTAACTTCAATAAATGATTATTCATTTCCAATACTGATTTTTTTTTTTCATAAAACATTCATTTTTAAGTGCACTGGTCATCCATTTCCCTGGAATGTTGTCATTCACTTGAGTTGAGTAAACCTTAATTTAACAGAGACCAAACTTTTTGTTGGAGTTTTGGTGAGAATGATACACCCAGATACACCCAGCTGCCAGTTTATTAGGCACACCTAGCTAAAACTAGTACAGTCTTAGACAACAGCCCTGCAATGAATCCTCCCATCATACAAGTTATAATGTCCACTTTTTGTTGGAATTGTTTTACAGAGGCTTTTATTAATCTTATGGTCACTGGCAGGTTTTTGTTATTTTTTTGTCCACCACATTTATATTAATAAGGGTGGACAGAAAATTAGAAATGTGATATTTAATGACAAAATCAGAATAAAACGGTTCAACCCAAAAGCAAGGTAATGCTTTTAACATAATATATTCCCTCATTAATCAGCATTTTTTTCATTCTCAAGCTTTATTTACAGTAGTTTTAAATGTGAAATGTTGCTATTCATGCTACTGTACTTCCACCCTGTAACCAGCAGAGGTCAGTAAATTATTGGATTATTTCATGCTACTGTGCGGCTTGACTGGAGGCAATCAGTACTGGGATTGTAGAGATTTGGAGAAAGACTCATAAATATGTTGTTAAAAGTAAAAAAAAAAAAACAAACAATAAAAATAAAACACAAACACATTTTCCTGGGTTTTGAATGTTGTTTGTAAAGGACAAGAAGTTCCACTGAACCATCTGACACAACTATCTGAACAGTTCCTCTGGTGCATGTTCATGCATCTCTGTCCAGGTTAGCTCAGAGTGAAAGCATGAATATGGATTAAAACAAACTAAATCATTAGAATATTATGTCTATGAAGAGTAATTGTCCCTGGAGGTATCACAAACATATGTTAACAAAGCTTACCTGCAGCAGTTCACTGTTTGTCCATCAAACATCAGTTCACTGTGTAAAGTTTACCCTTTTTCAGCTTCACATAAAACCTTGTAAACAGGTACAGTATAAAAAGGTCTTTATTAACTTGTTAAAATTCTTCATTCACCATCTAAAATTTGCCCGTCCCTCTCTCTTCCTTGTTTTATTGCTTTCAGATGTGTAACGGCACCGGTATGAGAGAGCTGAGTTGGATGCTATTCAGGAGAACTAACAGTGTTGGTATTTGTCCTAAACTATCCATCAACACATCCTCATTCGTCTAAAATAAAGCTAAACTGAGTTCACAGGTTGGAACACAGCCAAGCATCAAAAGAGCAAACACGTACAAAATTGTGAGTCACTTATGTATTACCACGCAAGTTAGCTTACTCATACAATATCAACAATCTGGTACTTTGCAGACATTCCTCTATGTCTAAGTGAAGTTTCCAAATGACTTTCCTCTTGATCAATGTCCAGGTTGTCTGGTTTGGACTCTAAGTACACCTGATGAGCAAACCTCTCTTCCTGTCTCTCTTTATGTTTTCAGGTGCAAAAGAGAACAGCATGTTATCACAGTTCCTAAATGATTCACAAGCATAGAGGCCCGTATGCTTGACATTAACAAGGAAATCAAACCCTAGCTAGAAGTTTCAAAGCAGGTTCACACCTAAAGGTCTAGTTCCTGAGTTCGACCCAATGTGAGTATAATTCATTGTTTCAATTTTCAAGCTGGTCTGGTTTGCATTTACAAAAGCTGTTTGATAATTGGTCAAACAGTTGGTGGGTAAAAAGACAATAAACCCCTCACAAATGTCTACCTGGATTCGGACATCATGGAGCACCATCAGGTTCTTGTTATGTTGGTGTTCATCTGTAGCACATATCAGCAGACTTTAGAGGCCTATCTGATGATAAAACCAAGTGTCTCTGTCTCTTCACCCTTCTTTTTGTTGATGTTGCCATCTACCCAGACTGCAGCTGAGCATGACATAACCAATAGAAACCCCAGATTAAGAATTGTCCTTTAAAGGGTAGGTTTAGTATTTTTCAACGTGGATTCTACTTTCCCATGTTTTTGTGTGTGACTAATGTGACTAATGGGAACAACAATTTTTGGTCCAGTATTGAGCGAGGGCGCTGCAGCCAGCAGTGGCACAAGTGACTGCAATATAACTATGGTACATGTTTGCACCATCGATTTATGTCTATTAAATGTGTTTGTTTTTGCCACTGACAGGCTCAAGTCTTATTGTTTGACACTAAAATGGAAATGATCCCTACAGAGGCAGACTACTTTGGTAAAGAGCAAGATCTTTTTTGTTTAACCAGAAACAGCCTCGAAATGGCCGTCACCAAACCCACCAGACTCCATTTAAATAAACAGTAATTTCGCCCTTATAAAACACACTGAATTCAAAGTCGACAGAAACTAATGAAAACTCACAAAATGATTGTGGTTTGTCTTTCGACTATTCTAAAAACACCAAGTCTGATTTGGTTAAAATAAACCCTTCATTCTCCCAGTCAGATGTGAAAACAAGCTGGCTCTATACATGCTAAAATGACTGTTTATTTAAACACAGTCTGGTGGGTTTGTTGTTGGTGTCGATTTTGAGGGTGTTTCTGGTTAAACAAAAAGGATTTTACTCCTTAACAAAAAGGTATGTCGCTATAATTGTCAGACACTCACATAAACAGAGCCTGTCAGTGGCAAAACCAAAATAGGGTCCAGGTTGGAAAAGTTATCCTTTAAGTTTGATGTGTCTGTCTCATTCTCATTTGTCAGATCAGGGTTCCAGACGCTTGTCTAATACTATCATTCATCCATGTACGTATCGTCACTCTGCATGTACACCATCAACAATGTCTTCACACACACACACACACACACACACACACACACACACTGGCTGCTGTGCTGCCAGTGCATGAACTTATGACTCACTGATGTGTAAGCCACAGTACTGTCAGTTACAACAGGAGGGGGCTGCAGCATAACACACTGACAGCTCCTTTTGACACACACACATGCCCTTGCTAAACTTTACACACACGCCTGAGAGATAAACAGAAGTTTTATGCCTGTGTGTCTGACAGTGACCTCATACATGTGACGGTGAAATGCCAAGCAAAACCAGCTCTCTCAATGATGATAGTTAAACACAGAGAGCAAACTGAGACTATTCAGTTTCAAAGAAAGCAATTTCAATGACCAGCCGTCGAACGCTCGAAAACACCAAAACCACGCGGAGACCACAAGTGGACATACTGTAGAAAATGTAATTCATTTTGCATCCGGTTTCTCTCAGCGCACTCCATCTACAATTTAAATGCACACACACCCACACATACACACACACACACATTTCACATTTGCATGAGTTGTGTAGCAGGATAGCTTATATACACCAGTTCCAAGTCATTCCTGGCAAGGCTGGCTAACCGAGAAATGTGACGCAAAGTCTAGTACTGAGGATCTGCCACAATTCATAAAGGCAAGCATCTGTTTCAGTGAAAGCATGGGTCCTGGTGCATTGCCAGTTGCCGCTCAAACCCTTCACAGCGCCGAGCCTGACGTTCTTAACGATCCCAACCTGACACTGGCAGGACTGAAAGCAGCACCTGACACCTGACGCTGTTTGTGCATGAATGTGTTTGAGGAATCCGGCGAATACCTCAGCCTCCTGGGAATGCCAGTAATCCTGAAATGCTTCTGAATGATGCTTTTCCTTCTTGGTTTGGATGGAGCTTGATTCATTTGTTCACTTCATGTCAACAGCAGCAGCATTAATCATACTCGACTCAGTCTGAGTGAAGGCGAACTTTTTCTTTCACTTTGTTAAATCAGAGAAAGAACTATTATTAACTTTGGCTGAAAACAGTGGTGGATCTTCCTATAGGTGACATAGGCACCATATCGAAAATAAAGGAAAAGATAGAGTGGAGAGTATGTGGAGAGCATTAGAGTAAGAGAAAATAAAAAGGCCGAAGCCATCTGGGTCGCAGTATTCCGTTATTGTTTTTTTATTACTATTGTACTGAACGTGCTCGGTCCAGCACAGGCTGACCATGTTTACTCGTTTTTGTCAGTTGTGACACAATGCGTCTTCTCTTGAAAGCCTCATGGAACTTCTGTGACAGCCTATTATTATGCAGCATTCAAAGCACAAGTGGTCCTACTGTGACTGTCTGAGTTTACACATTTGGAAGCCACTACAATGATAGAAATTTATACCAGTAGCTTCTGGAGTAACATCCTCACAAAAAGAGAAGGAGAGCACACCCAGAGACAACATGTCAAACTATTTCTGGGTCCAACACTCCAGAGGGATGTGACACATTGAGTGAGGCGGGGGTAAAGCGCAGGCCAGCCAGTGTATGAGAAAGCTGATAACAAGCTGAGAGGAAGCCCATGCTGTTTATCTGGGCTTTCTGCATAACTATAATCGCCAGGCCTCGCGGTCGTTGAATTATGTGGCCTTACAAACGGCTTGAAACGACCTTGGTTACTTTGTTCCTCAAGAGGGGAGGGAGGTGAGAGGTTTTGTGGTCAGCGGTGGCCATGGGCTGAGTTGTGTTCTGCCAGTCAGGTCTGGCCTCTGAGCCATGTGGAGGTTTGTCAGAAGGAACGCTGATGGCTTTTAAAGAGCTGCAGGCCATGACTGGATGGGTAATTTTCATACTTCCGAGATTTGGTGAGGGGCCAAAAGCAACATGCTGGAGGCTCACTCTCTCTGAAACAGGATATTGGGTTAGTAATGGCTGTCGGGGGACCAGCAGAATGACATAAATGTAAGGCTTTTTTCACACATATTATTGAGAGCTAACAGAAGTTTTAGCATGTATGAAACGCTCTTTGAACAGGACACTCACATGCTGGATTGAAACCGCTCAAAGTGTAGGTCTCATTTGACCTCAAACAACATAAAACTGCTTGTTCCCCAACATGGAGGAAGCAAGTAAGTAAGAACAGAAGATAACATCCCTGATACAGTTTATTTTTGATAAAAAATATTTACAACTTCAGCTTAATTTTTTCACCCCATGAAGAACATTGCAGAAGAAGATGGCCTAACGACATGATGTGATTAAAAGACTGTGGATAGTGGAAAACTGTGGAAAAACATGATGGAAATATGGCACTTACATGTATGTTGTATGTTTATTTCCTGCGACCAACTTGGCTTAGAGGTGTGTGTGTGTGCGTGCGGGTGTGTGTGTGTGTGTGTGTGTGTGTGTGTGTTCATTGAACTAGTGACAAGTATTGGTGACATTGTATGTGTGTTAGTGCATGGATACCTGACATGCATGTGCATACATGGTGGCAGCTATGGGGAATTTGCACTGGTTTCATGTATTACTGTAACTGGAGGAACATTACAGTCTCCACAGATCTGATGTTTTCATCTGCTTGTGTGTTTCTCTTTTAATTAATACTTGTTTTGAACTGTTCCTCCTCAACAGAGTGTGAAAACATTTTGGTGAAAGGTATCACTCACAGAATTATCAACACAATCTGCAGCGTCCCTCAACTTTACAGAGCTTTATAGTGACTTTCAGCAATTTGTCTTGTTTTTACTGTTCTGGTTCACTGTCACTGCTCTCGTCGTGTTGCTTTCAGCCACACCAGTCAGTTTCCAACAATAGAGCTCCAAAACCCACTGTACACTACCTGCTCAGCACCAAACAGCAGGACAGATGCAGTCAGAGACTAGCTAGTTAACAAAGTGGAGCACTTGGCAGCTAAAGATATTTTTTGCGGGAGTTGGTAGAGCCCAAAAGCAGAGCTAAAAGAGAGGTTGACACTGACACAACTTCAAATGAGTAAGTTCACCACATCAACCTTTAATTTTAAGGATGAGCTTGCAACTTGTTTCCACTGCCCCCAAACACCAAATAATCTGATACTGCAGGTAAAAAGAAAATAAATTATGGTGTGAGTTTGAAAACTGCAATCACTTGTAAAATCAAGTTTATGGTGTTCTGGCAAACTGTTGTACTTCTTCTTCTACCTCCCTGATGACTTTAGATGGATATACATGGTCATCCACATGCAACAGAAACACTTTTTCATCTACCAGTAACAAAATCAAAGAGACTAATCTTAAAAATATTCATAAATTATACTCCAGGAGGATATTTAAAGATGCAAAAGCAAAGAGGGAGCATTTATTTTCATGCTATAATCACATCAGTGTTAGACATCACAGCTAATATCGGTCCATGCTTGTATCATGCCTGATCTCTTTCTAGATAACAGACATTGCAGGACACAAATTATGATTAATTACCTTACAAAGAAACATGTTTGTTGTCTTGTAAGGAAAAGTTGTTTTTCGATCAATTATCAATTTTTTTTTGTCCTCAAGAGAGGCATAACTGTGGTAATGTTTGAGGAGCCACATGTCTTTCATATCTGGAAGATTTTCGGCTATGAGGTCTGGGGAAAAAGAGTCTACAGTGTTCCAGACTACCGTTCTACAGCATGAGGTAGTGTTCAATAACCACTCTGTAATCCTTTAAGAACATTATTTATTAAGTGATTATTCCTCTTTGTCCGCTTTTAAATTGCATTAAATTGTACTCAGGAATATCAGTAATGTAATAGCCTCAATTTAAGCTCTAACTGAGGGCCCGCTGGGTTTTAGCCCTGCGGTGACACCTTACCTGGGCTTCATAACAGTGTCTGGCAGCGGTGTTAACCCAACCACGGGGCTTGGCCTGGCTGGGTTCGGAGTACTCTTTCTAATAACCCAGTAATCAAGCCCAATTAGGAGCCAATTAGAGGCAGGGTTTCACCTATGAGGTCAGCGTCCGCATCGGTCCTGGATGCTCACCAGCTTATGGTTTTATAAATCATTTCTGGGGTTTATAACGAGCACGCGTTTGAGTAATAGTGAAAATGATTTTCAGCTTCTTTTCTCCAGTTGAACTAAAACACAGAGGTAGAGCTGGCAAAACAAGCGTGCTGGAAAATGGCGATACAATATGTGCTATAGCGCTCTTTGAGGCACAGATGTGTTATAAATCAGGCCGGCTATGTATAGACTGTCGAGCTCTGAAGGTTTCCAAACAGTTTGGGTTTCTTGTTATGTCATACAACAGCCACAAATCAGCTCAGAGGCCACCAAGGCATACAGTAGTAAGTTTTTCTATCAGACTAACAGAAAGGCTCGGCTGTTGATGAAAGGACGTGACATGACATTAAAAGATACTGTCTCTGGCGTGGCTGGTGAGTGTCCTTTACCTCACAGATTCCTGTGATACGGCTAAAGTAAATTTGGGCCTTGTTGTATATGCCTTACAGAAGTATACTGTTTATTTAACATCTCCAGTGTGCTGAGTTATGACTAGTAATGATTACTCAAATGCCCAGTGTTTGGGCTATTGTACCAGGAGTGCCTCCAAACAGGCCCACTGGTGTTTATTTGAATTTTCCATTTTATATTGCCACGTGTCATTAGGCTGTTTAGAGTTTACTCTCAGTGATGGATCATTTCCTTCACCCCTCTCCACTCGCTAAAAACCTGCTGGATGGCGCGTGCTTGTCCTAAAGGTGGAGAATATGTGCATGTGTGTGTCGTGCATCCGTGGCTGGAGATAATGGCACCCTGAGTGCATGACAGAGGTCTTACTTCATTACAACACAGACAACACCCTATACATTTAGGGCTATGTCTGGCCCTGAAAGAAACTGGAAACTGGACTTAAAGAGCCTCTTCCTTGCTCTTCAACCATGTTTCTACAAGAGGTGTGCACAGTACCATGACATCTGTACAATCTAATGCAATCTAATATATAATTTATACCACCTGCAGAAAAACTTTCAGTCTTCACATTTTTGTTTAATGTGTTAAATGTGTACATACTGGGTGCATGTGCATGTAAAATTGTTCCATTATTTTGCCCCTGACATATGGTTAATAGTCTGGGGAGGTCAATGTGCAAGTCCCTAGATGTGTAGCATGTTTACAGGTTCATGTTTAATGCTGGATAAAATAGAAAAAGTGTAAATAGCAAATTGTATGTTAACATGTTACTCAGGTAGTCAGGCAAGCTAGTTTTTCCTCTAAGCAGCAAGAGCCTTAAAAATAACTGATTAATAAGAGTAATTAAAGCTGCATTAGAGTGATTAAAGGAATACTTCACCCACAACATGATCATTTGTATATCAATTACTCACCCTGTTATACGCCCAGTTCACAAAGAAAATGTTTTAATTGCATGTCTAGAGTGAATGAAGAATCCAAAAACTGAGAAAATGACTTGATGAATTGAAGTCATAAGGGTCCACAGCAAAACTGTATCATAACATCTGTTTACAAACGAGCCAAATTCAAACACACACTTGGGCATATGCGCTACTCATATGTGGGGGTGGTTTGTAAATAGTAAGATTTTAGCAAAAACATATGTGTTTGGGAAATACTGAGCTTACAACTGAAATGTGGATTATACTGCACCAGATGTGTGAAAGTTTTTAAACAGATGTTTTGATATAGTTTTGTTGTTAAAAATGCCCCCCGTTACTTCAGTTCATCAAGATTTTTCTCAATTTTTGGATTCTTCGTTCACCACCGGAGGCATTTGAGAAAAACAAGTTTTCTTCATGTATTCAAGGTAACATGGGGTGAGTAATTGATATACAAATTGTCATTTGTGGGTGAAGTATTTCTTTAAGGCCCCAAATAGGTATGTTTTAGGGTGTATTCTCCTTGATTGACAGGTCTCTCAGCCTAACACTCTTAGCTGGTTACCACCTGTCCAACATCAACTCCATCCAGGCCTTCTTACATTTGACTTGTGGTTCCAGAACACTGGCAAAGATTGCTGTACTAGTACTAGTAATACCAGTCCCATCAGGGGGATGGTTGACACAATGTTGAAATGCTGCGGTTAAAAAAATTAAAATGTTCAAAATTATTTGAACATTTATTTCAAACAAGAACTAGACAACATGAACATTTACTACACACTAGTTTATCTGCCTATTAAAAAATAGTTTTTAACAGTTTATCAGTAGGAATGAATGTAATTACCTTTGCCACTGACCATTCAAAACAATAATAATTAACTGACATTATAGCGTTTTTAAACGTTCAAAATACCCAAACAAAATATATATTAAATTTAAATTTACCTGTGCCAACCACCCCCAAAATCAGTGTGCCAACCAATCCTCCAATCCTGCCTCCCTTTGACCCATCTGTGTGCTGAAATTACATTAGCCAGCTACCCTTGGTCATTGGAAAGTTTCAATTCTTCTATCAAAATGTAGCTGATTCCTGTCTGTATACTAAAAATAACACATTTCCAGTATCTCTAACACAGCTTTATAATACATTTATTCCATACTACTTTTTTACTTTCAATATTTCAAAATTGAAATTTTACCCTCACCAAAAAAGGTAGTGACTTTTAAATTTTTTAGCATAGTAGATGAGTGCAGGTGACTAAAACAAGCATTTTGCTGCTGACCTTCAAAAGACCAGAAGCTGTGTGCCGACCAACCCCAGTCTCCCCTACAGATGACGCCACATACTATGCCCATGTTTGCCTATATTTTATATTACATTGCTTACACAGCCTTCCGTGTGTCAGTTTGAAATGTGTTGGTACAGCCTGTTCTTGAATCATGTTGCTCAGGCCATGCATCATTAGGTACAGGATTAAGGAGTTGTAAATCAAGCCTGCTTTTCAGAGCAAGCGTTATCGTGTATGTATGCATCATAATAATTACTTTTAATCTTCAATTCAAGCATTTAACAAAAAATAGTAAAAGAACACTGACTGTAACTACCTGCTGGCTGAAGCATCAGGGGCTTTGCAGTGTTTCTCTTCAGCCCTGAAACTACCGAGTCAGACGAGAAAGGTATCATAAATTAGTTTCCCCTGTAATCTCTACACCCTGGCTGGCTGTCCCAAGATGTCCTCCTAGATTTAAAAGCAACAGTGTAATGTTTATGTTGGCTGAAAAAGAATATGCATCAAACTTTATTTGATATATTAAAGACACTGCTGGATGTTGTTTACACACGCAGGTGAAAGCTTGGTGGATAAAATCCTATTTTCTCCCTGTTTGATGTCAGCGTCTTAAAGGCAAAAATCAATCTTAAATCAAGATAAGAGTTTTTACGTCTGGGGTTTGTGGAATCACTCAATATTATATTCTGGATATTTCTATGGAAAATGGGCTGTGAATGTCTGATAGCATGAGTTCATAACATTTTGTCCTTTGATTTCCCATGGACTCCTGCATCTACTCTGCATTTATTTTCCAACAGAGGGTCAAACACAATGTTAGAAAACAGAACAACTTACTGTATCTCTTGATTTTTAGCAAAAACAAGGTTAAATTTATTGGCAATTTGATAATTTTCTACAACTTTGTCACATTATCAGGGACATTCAAATGAGTAATCCTTTGGCTGCCAGTGCTGCTGATAGATAACCCTGAAGAAATCCTTTCACAGTACTGTGTTTGAGCTGTTCAAGCCCCCAAACACCCCGTTTCATGGGAAATGGGAGCGTGCTTATTTTAAAAGTCATGCCTGATGTAAGTAGCACACTATGCCTCCTCTGTTTCATGTGCAACTCAAGTCATGAAGTGTGATGAAATCCGTTTTGAATGCTCATTATACAAGTTAGGTCATGAAATATTCATGTCATTTATGGAACGTGTGAACGATATGTTTGCTATTGTTCTAAAAATAAAAGATTTTCCTCTCCTGAAATAAAACAGCTTGAAATGTGCACATTACACAGGTTGTAGAAAGAAATATCCTTAACATAAACATGGCGTCACTGCACGTGTTAACATTGAATTCTTTCATGCTTGTGTGAAACGCAGTAAATGTAATAGAGATGAACCATGAAAACAACAATAATGTTTGACAGAACAAGACCTCATGTGTTGAATGTCACAGATGTTGACAATGCATTGATTACCACACCAGACACTGTCTATAACCTGGAAACATGCTTTTCATTACTGGATAAACCTGCTGTGCATTCATGTCCAGTGAGGATGAAAGGCATTTTCATTGAGCTATATGAACATACTACTGTATGCGTTAACATACAGAGAGCTACTTACTACACACCCTCATATTAAAAGCACATTGCAGGTCAGGTGGATTCTAGAGGGGGAAGATCAATGCAGCATTAATAAAACTTCAACAAAAACAAGTCAGTGCAGCATTTGGAATTCATTGGCCGTTCCTTAAAGGTCGGAACAAACAAACCGGGCCTACAGACAAACAAAGACGAGCAGAAAGCAACTGATAATGTCGCCTTCATTCTTTGATGCATGCTGCATTGATTTAATATGAAACAGTCAAGTTCTCCTTGCCTCTGTGCAAGCACTGGTGTCAGTCCCTGCTAAAGGTATTAATACCACAGTGTGGAGAGATTCTGGCATCTGTACCTAATTACTGGGTTTGGGTTGAGTTTGTGGGAGGCAGCGTGGTTCAGTCCGTGTAAGGAGGAACATCAGGGGTCCAAATCCACACAGTTAAAGGATAATTCAGATTTATTACAACTTTGGTCTTATTTAAATAGTTCTGGCCATCATTTCTTTAGGTTATGATAACACTGCACTGACTGAAGTAACTGCTGAGATCTGCAAATGTGGCAACAACCACACTAGTCGCTAGAATAAAATGTTGGCATTGTACGTTTCTGCAAACCACGGATATGTTACATTTACATTTCATGCGTATGATGTATTTCAGATTAGATGTATGTGAGCTGAGTTTCTCATCAGGAGGAGAAGAGCATGGTGAGTGGCATGATACCCAAGTCCGAGGCATGTCCAGCTGTTTTTGTAATGGCAAAAGTAGGTATTAGAGACTTACGCACGTATCTTTTGAGAGCAGGTCCATGACATTTGTAGATGTGTTTGTGGCAGCTAAAGCAGATATTTTTAAAGAGAGTTTGGGACATGTTCAGCTGTCTTTGTAGCATCAAAAAAGGGTATTTTTAACAAGAGGTTTGTTTTGCCATGTTTGTATTAGTGACAAAAAAGTGGGTATCAGCGACAAAAGCAGGTGTTTATTATGTCTCTTTAGCTGTTCCTCTGTGTTCACAAGCTAGTCACTAACTTTTTCTTTTTGTGATTTGGTGCTGAGCAGGTAAAGTGGGTTTATTGAATTTTTTTCACTGCCCGTCTGAATGAATCTAAATGGGTTTGTTGTCAGCCATAGAACTAAAACAACTGGTATTTCTCCATGTGTTTGTCACTACAATCAACTCTGTTTACATTACAAATTTTCATTTGATCCATAGTTAATATTAAAAACATTATTTGCAACAGCTTTACATTCATTCATTCATTTTCTGTAACTGCTTATCCTGCTGGGGGTTGCGGGGGTGCTGGAGCCTATCCCAGTTGACACTGGGTGAGAGGCAGGGTACACCCTGGACAGGTCACCAGACTATCGCAGGGCTGACACATAGAGACAGACAACCATTCACACCTACGGGCAATTTTAGACTGCATGTCTTTGGATTGTGGGAGGAAGCCGAAGTGTCTGGAGAAGAGCCCCCCACCCTCACCTTGGGTTTGAACCAGGAACCCTCTTGCTGTGAGTTGACAGCGCTGACCACTGCACCACCATTTTTTTTAAAGGAACAGTCTGAAAGATTTAGGGGTAAATAGTCACATCTTGCAGTGAGGATTGCAGATTGCATCCAGCTGAAACTTCTCCTGGTTAGTATTACCCTCACTGTATTTTGTTCAGGGGGTTTTCACTGGGAGCCGAATTATCTACAGAGGTCTCTTCCTCTCCAAAACAAACAAACTAGGTAATAGAAGTCAGTAAAAACACTGAATAAAGCAGTTTAACGTTACAAATCAGTGTTTCACGTATGCTGTTCGGCACATCGCAGACAGGCCGTTAGCCCAGCGCCTGCTAATGTGTGCTCACCTTATTTATGATACAGACATTTGAGAGGTGATTATCGTCGGCCTAACTGTCCCCAGAGTTCAATATATCCCCCTAAATCCTACACACTGGTCCTTTAAGCAGCCTGATATGTATCGTAAACAAAACAGATATTGTGTAAGAAAACTTATATTTATTATTTTCAACCACTCCAGGCCCACTGATTTTTTTTCCACACTGAATGTGAACAACTGCTCTTGACTTAATGCTTATTAAGTTGAAATAGAACCCCTAGGCTCAATGAAGGTGTATGTCATCATCTTTTCTTTCTCTCTTCACTCACATCAACCTCCAGCCTATAACGTTGACTAGATGCACTGCGCTTTATTCACAACAACAGCAACATTTGTCAAAATGCAAATAAAGATATACGAGTGAAAGAGGCTCTGAGGAAACCCAGACCACCTGGCTCCTCTGGCCCTCTTTACCTCCCTGCGTGAACAGGCACTAACATGAGCATGTTTTCAGTTTGCGGCAGAGGGAATAATATATCTGGATGTGAACAATTGTGCTTGTTTTGCCATTACACTCCAGGCTGAGCTCAGTTCAACATACCAATAGTTGCTATTTCGACTAGATGACAGCAGCCTCACTGCCCAGTCTTCAAGCACACCGCACTCACTCAAAGCTCCGTGGCTGAGGTAATGCCTGGGTCGCAGGCCAGAAATCCATGCTCAGAACAGGGATACGAAATCAGATCTAAATTTAGAGGATTGTTAAGTAGACTCTGTAACAATTCCATCAATCAAACAGGCTGACTTCTCCTGCTTGTGTTTTACAAAAGAGGATTTTCTACATTTTATTGCTATGTATCATGGATTACGTCACGGCTGAGGCTCACAGAGTTCTGTGGTGTCACATTTTGGATGCCTAACTTAAACGTCATGTTAGGCATCTAGGTTTTAACCCCCTAAAGTTTTCTCTTTGTACTCCACACGACCAACGACTGAACCCCTTGTTGATAAGTAAAGAAGCCTTATCCTCGGAAGAGAGCTGAGAAGGTGGTTCACTGCTCATCCTCAGAATGTTTTGATACTTTGGTCTTGATCTGAGGTGAACGAAACAAGCTTCTGGTAAATACCAAGCTGACTGTAAAATATTAGCCCTTCTCTTACAGGGTATCACATGAGCCTGCCTCGGGGCGTCGCTGAAAGCTCTTAATGCCTTCCACCTTGCTGCAATGCCACTTTTCCCAGGAGCTGGACTGTCTGTCAAACTAGTTTCTTTGAAAAGAAAAATAATTGTATCAAAGACAAAGTTTTAACATTAGAGGAATGTATATGTAGTTATATATTTACCCAACACAACAGATACACAACCTACTTAATTAACCACAATGGCAGATAGTCTTGTTAAAACAGCCAGGTCTCATGAATCACAATCAGACTAGCTAAGGACTCTCAAAGGTAAGCAGGGCCACAGCCGCCCACAACAAAACTGGGGTCATGTTTTCAATGCCATTTACAGGTTTTTAGGAATCTTGAGACAATTTTTCTTCTGTTAAAAATAAACACATCTTTAGGATTCCAGTCATTATACACCCAGGGTTCGGTAGTGTGGACAGGGCATTTAGACCTTCATGATGGGAAATGAAATGTTAAAGCTCCATTTTTTGAGTCCTAATAATTCCTAATACTTTTCTTGAAGGTTTCTGTAGATAACCATGAAATCTAGCCGAATTAGGGAAACATAGGGTTAGGGTATAGTTAGTTTTGTTGCATTTATAAACACTTGATTTTCAGATTTAAATGTAAGTGAACAGCTAACATTATAAAACATACATATACATTATAAAAAAAGAAAAAGTCTATTACAGTAAAAGAAATATGGGGATAAAGACAAATCTAAAAACTAGGACTGTACTCAAATTGTAATGTGTCTTGAATAAACACCCAATAACGATCGTGCCAAGTTTTCGCTTCATGTTATTTGTCACGTAATCATACAAGGTACAGTTCCAGTGAAATGTAATATACAAATTCCTTCAATTTGTACATTAAAAAGAGTGTAATATCTAGAGCCCATCTTGCGGAGGAATCACTCCAGCTGCGATTAAAAAGGAATATGGACCAGGGTCGTAAAGTTTGGGTCCAGTGGTCCATCCTCGAACTTGACCTTTATTTTGATCTCAACTACACACCTACACATAAGTTTCATGACTGCATCTTGCACTGTTGTGAAGCTGTGCCATTGATACAGACAAATGTAAAAAAGACAGACAGACAGACATATTAACACCTGACAAAGGTAGGCCTTTTCATTATTATCTGTGATCAGGCCCACCACAGTTGTGACGTATGTGACCAGGGAGTAAAGCAAGGGGCTCATAACGCAGCCCTGGAGTGCTCCGGTGTTAAGGATGGGGGTGAATGAGGTCTGCCTGCCAGGAAGTCAAGGATCCTCATACACAGTGAGGTGTTTAATCCCAAATCCTTGATCTTTTTGACAGGCCTGGAGGGCAACTATGGTGTCACACATAGAACAGTAAATAACACCCTGTGGTAAGTCAATAAAATACATTTGAATACTGTGTGTCTACTGAAATTAATTATTTTCATGTTACAGACTAGGGAAAATCAGAAAATGTCAGGTTGAAGCTACACTATGAAGAGAGGTGACTTGACCAGACTGTTTCACAAGAAAACCAAACATCTCTCACTAATAAGTCCAAGTTCCCCAAATGTGAACCAGAGATACTGTGGATGGGTGAACAAACAGTCTGAGATCAAGGCAGATAAAATGGAGGAGTGGTTAAGCCTGTCTCAATGATTACCAAGCCACTGAGCCACTGGAACTCATCAATTCCCAGTCACTGCACGCTCATTTTGTAGAAATCACTCTTATCCAATGACCTCACTACTCTATCAAATAACTCTCAGATAAGCGAGTGGAGGTAACAGCCCAGTCTGCAAACAAAAACCTTGATTATAAATAGCCTTAAAGAGTGCTTGAGACTGCTGGGAGGAGAGAACACACACACAAACACACACACACAGTTAGAGTAGTGCATGTGGAGCAGCAGCAGGGCCGGGTGAGGACACCCCCTCGCTGGATCAGGATTACCCCGCTGCTGAATCAAGCCTCCACCGACGAGTCACTGTGAGTTATGCAATATATCTTCTCTCATCTTTCCTGTCAGGAGCAAACTGAAGCTAATTTGTAACAGAATTACAAAACTGTGTGTATCTGGCTTCTTTTTATTCAGAACTTCAGTTTTATAAAGTGAAGCAATCTGGAATAGCAAAGCTAAAACATAAATAACAGTGAAATAATATTGTGCTGTGTCATTCATAAAGGATTGCAAAGCTGGCCTGTCTGCCTGACTTGTCCAATTTCAAGTTCTTGTAACAGTTTCTGTGCTTCACTCCTACTTAGTGATCAAAGTGTGGTAGAAAGGGATGAAGATATTTCACTTAAGTATGCATTGTGATACTGGCTTCAAAGGCATGCCATATTAAGATTCATAACTGCGGGCTTTGGATAGGTAACTTAAGAAGACGATAATAGCTTGAGCAGACGTTTGGGGTGATAATGCAAAGGTGAACTTGTTTTTCTAACTCAAGGGGAGAGGTGGCGATTAGTCTCTGTGTAGAGGAGGGAAAGGTTAACAGTGGAAGCAAAGGAATCAGGATAACTGAAAAAAAACTGGTGTTTCAAGAAAGTGACTGAGTAAAATATTAAAGAGAAGAGGCACAGGGGTGAGATAGAGGGCTAGTGGCAGCACTTGAGCACAATGCTATCAGCCAACTGTGAAGTAGCATTTCTGCATTCACTCTAACATATTGGATGGCGCTTCCACCTGCTTCATTTTGTCAATGAAATGTATGAGCAATGTAAGAGTAAAAAAAACAACTTTTAAATAATGACAAAATGTAAAAATAAGCTTAACAGTAACAGATAAAATGGACGAATTAACTGATTACTTTTACATTTTAAGGTATCTTCGAATTCAGTCTGTACTGAAATGTCGACAAGAAGTAGGAACAAAATGGCTTGAAAACAGGCAGAGCGACGTCTATAAAAAAGTCACAATTATGTAACGTTATGTTGCATAACATTGTTAAGAGCTGTGGATTTGGAGGTAACGCTTATGTTACTTTCAGTGGGTTATCTTTCATGTTGCTATCTGTAGGAAAGAGAACAGGAGTCATGTAGGCTGTCAACTATGTAAATCTTCTTGTAGATGTTTGCTGATAGCTGCTTGAGCCAAACCAAGATGGTGAATAGCACAGGTGTAGACTCGAGTCATATGACGTGGACTCCAGTTAGACTCTAGGCACAAATTTGATGACTTTAGACTTGACTACACAAAATTAAAAAATACTTGCAACTCAACTCAGACTTTAACACCAATGACTCGTGACTTGATCCTTTTGACTTGAAAATGCTTGATACAGTCCCCCAAGCCCAAAGATTAAAAAGCATGTTTTTTTAAAAATTGTGTCATGAAACAATTAATTAAATTTCCTGAATCAACTAATGTTAACACTATTCATTCCCAGCAAGTCGACACTTATTTCCACAGATGATCAAACATTTATTAATGACCACGCAGCCGAGGTCGGTGGAATTTGCTTTCAGTGCATGGTGGGTAAGCTCAATATACATAGCAGTGTCATCTACATCAAACACAGACAAATTTAAAGTCACATCACTTCAGTCGTATGACATTACAAGACAAAGTTCGTAGACAGTATCCAGGATTGACAAAAGAGTTTTACTGCTGTCCAACTGTCAGGGTTAGTGAGAGGTGTTCAGAGTCCTTATTACTGTGGGGAAAAGGCAATGATTTAGTGGGCAAGGACCTATGACGCATCTGAGAGGGCATCAGCTGGAAGAGGTGGTGGTCCACTTTGTTTGAACCAATCCCACAACATCCAATCCAGTTGCAGGAGAGAATCATAAAAAACTAATGTTACATTACAACCTGTTTTCATTCTGACAAGCCACCTAACCATATCCTTTTGTTGACATCCTGACGTTGGTTACAGCAACCTGGAATGGGTCAGCAGATGCAGGGGGATATATGTAGACGTGAAAGTCTACTGACAACATGGCAACATGTGATGACTTGGGATGAGAACATGTACATTACCGAGTGCCACATGGAAAATATGATACCAAAGATATGTTTGCTTGCGTACAAAAACTATGTGATGGTCAAAAAAATCCAAGTTGTAGTAGACCTATGCAATACGTGCAGGTCAAAAGTTACAGATAGAGACGTAACTTCCAACTGTCTTTGACATATGAAGCTGCTCAAAAAATGGTCAAGGCTAATATTATAGTTAGCAAGCTAACCTTAGTTAACATTAGTTTAATGGCTAAGTAACTTTCAACAAACTTGTTTTAACAAACACAATTTTTAAAAAGTATCCACGATTTTTGTAAATCATTTTGTTAAATTATTACTCTGTTGTGGGCGGCACAGCGGTGCAGTGGTTGGCAGTTCGAACCTTCCAGCTGGCTGGGCCCTTCTGTGTGGAGTATATATGTTCTCCCTGTGTCAGTGTGAGCTTTCTCTGCGCTGTCCAGCTTCCTCCTACAGTCCAAAGCACAGGACAGGTTAGGTTAATTGGTGACTTTAAATTGCCCACAGGTGTGAATTTGAGAGTGAATGGTTTCAGTCTTTATGTGTCAGTCCTGTGATGGTCTGGCGAACTGTGGGTGAGGGTGTACTTCACCTCTTGCCAAATCTCAGCTGGGATAGGCTGCAGCTCTCCACGACCAAAGTATAAGCAATTATGGATAATGAATGAATGCATTACTCTGTTGTTTAAATGGCATAACATTTCTGAAGAATGCATTATGACTTGTTTAGGCCTCAAAACTAAAAGTTTAAGACTTGGTAGATGTGTGCAAAGACTTGATGCTTACTTGTGACTTGCAGTGGCTCTGTCCCACCTCTGGGGAATAGTATTTTAGTGAACAAAGTTCTGGATGATCGCTTTGGCACATCGCTGTGGTGAGTTGTGAAACAAGATGAAATTTGACTAAAACTTTGACCAAGATGCCAAAATGAACACCGATCAGCTGAGGTCAAATGGTGTTAACTATGAAGATTTATTTCTGTATGTCATCAACAAATATTCCAAATATGATTATTTTTAGTCAAAAGAGAAGCAAGCAGCGAGGCCATGTAGACATCTTGGCGTAGGCGAGCGTCAGGGGCCAGGTCTAAGGCCCCAGCCAGCTCAAGAACCAGAGGAGGGTTGTTTATAGAAGCAGAGACGTTCAGGAGGAACGTATCTTCTGGGCTGATCCCAGGAGCCGAACCTAATTAGAAACAACTGGTTGAAATTCACTTCAATGGCTACACAGATCTCTCTTTTTATGTTGCTTGGCTGCTCCTGCACGTTCATCAGCTGCACCTCGAGGCTCATCTCCATCTCTTAAGACTCCTCTGGCTGCACCGTGTTTGTGGATTTCATGGATGGTAAAAAGAAATTTGAGGCTCGCCACCTAACTCCCCAGCTTTATCTCTTCTCTCTCACACACATGCACGCACACACACACACACATAGGTCTTGTCTTGAAACAACAGGCTACAATCACACTTGTCAGGTCAAATGTGTTTCCAATTGGCCCTGGACTTTCATGTGTTTAGACCTCGCCCTGTTGCTTTTGAGAAACATTACATCATGGACCTGGTTTACTGTAGCTGCACTGTAGGTGCCTCGTAGCATTTTAATCTCTCACCCCGCTCATGTTTGGAGTTGAGTCAGTTATCATTAGCGATGAGATCACCGAGGGATCACGCTTTAGAGCAAGAAGTGCCACTGCTGAGTTTCGAATCCAGCTATACAATGCTGACCTGGTGCACAACATGACTTCTACCACAATGTAAGTGATTGCACGTCTGGCAATATTGCATTTTGGCACACATGAACCCAGACGTGAACCTCTCCAAGCTTTCAAGTCAATCTAATCCTGTCATCAGACCATCTCATGAGGGAGTTCCTCATTCAATTGGCATCCGAATGTTCTCTTTCAGACGAGCACTGGCAGAGGCAGCCACTCATATTTGAACCAGGTGATGGAGTTTCACGTCAATATTTCTCATAATATAGACTAAATAATCACGGGGCGGACTTAACGTTGCTTTTTGGGCACAAATTCTACACTACGGATGGTGTTACAGATAAAAATTCAGCTTTATTTTCTCACCTGACACTTTTATTAATGAGCAGATGTCTGTGGAAATATATTGATGGAGAGAATGAGAGAATTTGAGATACAGCTGTTGTGAAATTGATGTTGAGGTGTGCTGCAAGCATGAAGGATGAGATTGCATAAGATACATATACAGTACGTAACAGAGCAGGCCTGTGGAGATCTTCAAGCCAGACACTTGCTGGTTATTTGACTCATGCAAGAAAACAAATCAAGCCTCAGCTGAAAATAAACTCCTCACTATTGACTACTGAACTTGTTTGACATTGTTGTAACCATAATCCCCGGAATTTACACCATTCCAACCTGATCTCCTCCAAAACACATTTGTATAGTAGTAATTTCCTTTGGAGGGAACGTCCTTGCTGCTTGGATTACGATCATAGGCAACAGTTTGTCCAATCTATGAAGTGTGATATCAGTCATAGGTAGCAGGTGGTGGTAGATGGTTGGTGAAATAAATCACAAGACTTTGACTTGTTTTTTCATTTAAGGCCGTTTCTCACCAGTACAATGTGAAAATGCATTGCAGGAATACAGAAAATCCTTGTGCAAATTTTCCAAATGGCAACTACACATACTGGATTTGGTGTGAATTATCTGCATTGTCGTGTTCCATTTCAAAAACCCATCCAGACTGAGAATATCTAAGGGGATGACATTAACTAAGCAATACATAAACTAATTGGACCCCAAATTTGATGCTACACCAGCTGTTGTGGTTAGCCCAGTTAGCAAGTGAATATCAGCTGCATTACTATCTTCATCATATCCCAGCTGCCGGGCGATCTCAGTCTAAATATTGTTGAGAAACCATATTGATTAGTTGTCTGCCCATTTCAGTAGCAAGCTAGCTATGACCTGGAGGTATGACATCAGTTGGAACAAAGGATTTCAATCAAACATATACTTACGCAGGCGGAAATTTAGCTGAAATTGAGGTTTTTATGAATTCCTGTGAGAATATTTTACACAAAATCTGGGCTTGGTGTGAAACTGCTTTTAAAATACTGCGCTTGGTTAAGACTGCACTAATCAATATTTTGGATCAAATTGCTTTGTGCACCATCAATAATGTTGAAGAAATCACCCGAAATCTCATTTGTGTGTTGCTTTGGACAAAAGTGTTTGCTAATTAAAAACCCAAAGTTTGTACAGAAAAAAATCACAACATTACACAAAACAAAAAAATATAAGAAAGTATAAAAAATAATAAATAAAATTGAATTACTAAAAGCAAAGTACTGTATGGCTTTAGCTCCTGGGTTAGATGTTTTGAAACAATCATCGACAGGTTTACAACTAAAAATAAGATGCCAAATGACAAATGAAAGCAACATGTTAGATCCTCTGCTGCCCCCAAGTGGACAAAAATCAACCAATCCAGCTTTAAGTTTAGAGAAAGGTTGTGAACAATGAAAAGGGCGATGCATCAAGTCTTTTCCTAACCTCAACAGTGTGCTTTCAGTAGCCTTAGGGAAACAAAGGAGAAATGTTGACAGTGAATGTTGCATTAATGTTCAGTGTGAACATTTGGTGGTCAAGAGTTCAGTTTAACCAAACTGGCGCTAAAAATAGTTCATGCAGCATTGCGTTACCTACACTACATGTGAACATAGTGTTTAGCAAACCAAGGTTGCATCTTCACATGGTACAGTGTGGCAGTGCTAAGAAGCTTGTCTTTGCCACGTGCAGTTCTGTTGTTGAACTGCCCATTCACACACATCACTGTCAGCCAGGGCTAATATCCTGCATGGTGGATTTAGTCTGTTTTTGTAAAACACACATTCCTTGTCTGTGTTTGGGACAGAAAAAGACTCTAGGAAGTTGTTATAGCTGCAAGCCTTTTAAAGGCAAGTCAACCTAAACAGGGTTTCCTTTAAGTATGGTACATCAACTGTGCATGGACCAGAGAGGGAGTGTGTGTATGAGGGTGAACGGGGTGATGGTGGTTGGGGCTGGTTGGTGTAAGGGGGGCCTGAAGAGGCTACGCTCGTCGGTTTACGGAGAATGAGTAATATATTCATGTTGCGATGATTCATAGCTCTTCGTCTCCAACTGGACTGCACAAAAAGAATCACAATGAAAAATGATATAATTCTTGACCTTCATCGTAATCACGTAACACATCAGGAGCTTAGCTGTAAGCTTAAACCTAGTTGTTCCAGGCCGAGGGGAGCTTTCCCAGACAAATGGTATCAATTTGCTTCCAGTCATTAGAGCACATTGTTGACTGGGATGACATACTGTAGAGCTAAGCTTGCTGGGACCCCAGTCTTAAATCAAATGACCAGCTTTCCCACAAAAGGATCTATTTGGGGTTTCTGCCACTGAAAGAGAAGACTCATTTCAGGCTGGGAGTTTAATGGTTTAGACAACTGTGGGTAGTTTGCAGGGATGATTGAAAAGGTTCCGGCTGCTCCCTTCTTCTTTTTTTTCCAGATCTCCCCTCCTTTTTTATGGGGGAAAGAATGAAAAACAAAACAACACATTCTCTCCCTTCCTCCCACTCACATGCACACCCGTGGAGAGAGCGCACCAGAGGCGTCCAACAGAAACACCAAACAGAAATAGAGCTGCTATTTTGGTCTGAACGGGCTATTATTTTTAGAAAAAGTGACATGCTCTACGTTGAATTACAACATCATAAGGTCACTCCATACCCCCCTTTTTTTCAGCCCTCTACCCTCCAGCCTGTGACTCACCACAAAGTATGTAGTGACGTTACCCAATACTATCCACCCCCATGTTCTCATCAAAAATTTGATCTTCGGCTCATTGACCTGATTCAATCAAAGGGGGGAACTCTTACTATCCACAGAAATCTGCTTCTTGTTTAAACAGATGGTTTGATATTACCGTCCTACAGGTGAAACTGAGCAGTCTGATCAGGATGCTTACTTGTTCACATTGCTTTGTTTTATGTTCGCCCATCATGGACCTGCTCCATGACTTTCCCCCTGCTTTTGACAGCACATCATTAACATTGCAGCATGTGAGTGAAATGCAGCGCACTATATAACAGGATAATGCGGCTTTTGGTATGCCAGGCTGAGACATAATGAAACATGCAGAAAACACATGTTTTCAATTTCTTAGTCACTTCAAGTGTTTGGTCCAACCAGTGATGTAGTTTGAAATGAAAAGGTGGGTAATCTCCGGGCCTTGGTCGGTGATCACCAAAAGGCAAAGCATGGCTAATAAACAACAGGATGACCAAAAGGATCACGATGATGTTCATTAAACAGGGAATATTATTTATACGGTACATCCCTAAAATCCTACTTCACAAAATGTTTTAATAGAAAATAATAAAACTGTACAAATAATTTAAGACTGATACAAAGGGAGGGGATTTAAAAGAGATTTAAGAAATATATGTAAAATAAAATGAGGTAAAAGACATTACAATCAAAGGCTATAAAATGTGTTTGAAGATATGGTTATAAAAGATGATAATGAATTCCCCACGTGAAGTCACTCTGGCAGCAACTTCTACTGTCTACAGGCCTTTATCCTTCTGTCTGGGTAAGAGATCAGATATATATCAAACAGAAGTGCACGACATCATTCAGTAGAAGCAGTAGTTGCACTAGCTGACTGGTTCTATGGATGGCAATGCCACTCTGTCCAGACTGAAATATCTCAACATCCACTGAATAAATTGCCGCAGTATTTTGTACAGGCAGTCATGGTCCTAAGAGGAAGAAGCCCACTGTCTATGGTGATCCCCTAACTTTTCCTCTAGAGCTACCACTGCAGCAGGTCAATCTTTTTAGTTATGCAGCGAAATGTCCAACAGAGATACATGAAATGACCACGACCTATGAACACAGTTGGGTTAGGCACCAAAACTACATGGTTAGGTTTAGAAAAAAATTGTTTTTTTTCAGTTAAAATAGCTACGTTTGCTACGTACAGGACAAAAGTATAGCATAAAGTGATATAAGTACATCTCATAACATAAAGTCACTGCATAAAGGATATAACATGAAGGACATAACGCTAAGTTAAAAGAAGTCAACGTCGCCTACTTTGACACAGGACAACATAGACAGTGGTCTCCTGGATGAAAGTCCAGTGTTTGTTTGACCCATGCGCCATCTTGAAACTTCCCTACCCTAACTTTCTCACTCTTTACACCTAGACCTGTGGGGTCGTAACATGGTAAACATCACCATGTGAGCGTCATCACTGTGCCTAAATACAGCCTCATAGAGCTGTGAGCTGTAAAATCTTAGGCTACACCTATACTAATAGATTTTTATTAACTATTGCTACATTTATGACTGTTGAAATTTCTGTAAATAAACAACCAACCACAGAGCAGATAATCTGCTTCCTGTTCACAAAGCCACGCACATGCCCTATGTACATGAATGGTTGTGTGATATGCATTTTCATGTGTGTTTATATAGACAATGATTATTTCAGAAATGGGGCAAAAATAACAAATTTAATTTACATTATGTACAAGTGCATCGTCTTGCTTTGAACTGTGCAGAGGTTTACGTAATCATGTCCCAATCTCTGTATCATCTTTTAGCTTGATCCCAATTAAAATCCTAGCTGGTGCATTTTCTCGCCTGAGATACAAGTGACTTTTGACTTTCTGTTGTAGTTGTACCACTCTCACCTCCATCCTTGCCTTTGCAAGCCCAATCATACTTGAGAACACACAAAGTATTGAAAGGATGAAGGGGATGGCAACCTACAGGCTTCTGTTAATCACCCACATGTTGACTTCTAGTAAAAGTTGTTACAATTTATACATTCAGTGCAAACCATAATAATAACTTCCTTTTTTACGCTGCATTCCCTGAGCAAAGTATTTATTTAAGACTACAGATTTTTTCAGAGCGTGTTGTGTATACTCCAATGAGGATAAAAGACATCTGTGGCAACAGTGTGACATTTACACAAATACATATTACATCATTTTCACCCAAGCTCTGGATGACTTTACATGATATGTGATCTTGATATAAAACAACAACCCATCACCTCTTCTCTTTGATCTACCTTTCCTGCTAGAAGATGTTTAGGCAGATGGGTTTGCATGACTAAAAAATATCTTCACAATTTTTTTGTAACTCAAGATCCAAGGTTTAAATTGTTGCTGTGGAAGACAGTTTTTATGCACAGATTTTATAGAAAGAAATAATAATAATAAAAAAAACATTGGCACTGAGGCTAAACAACCTTAGTTTAGTATTTCCAGAATCACCCAAGACATTTCTATGACGCACACAGGGCTGTGAGAGAAAAAAAAAAACCTTCTTTTTCTATGTTATTTTTTTTTTAATCATCCAGTGTGGGGCTGAAACAAAACAAAGCTACAGTAGGCCTATTTACTTGCTTCTAAATATGCGTGCCTATGTGTATAATGGCTGTCCGTCATATCCAGCTATCCAGCGCTCTAAAGCTTGTTTGCAGATGATGTGAATTCTATGAGGAGAGAAATGAAAACAACACATCACATAGAAATAATTGCTGTTTTGTTATGTCACTGATGTAAATGCAACTAATTTGAACATTTCAGATAACACTTGAAAGGAGCATGTATTGTCTCTCATTCCACTGACATTATGTGTTTTCTAATGAAACCAATGGTCACATGAGTCAACAACAGCAAAAGAAATGACTTTTTATAGTAATGTTATCTACAAGATAAAGGCCACAAAAAAAAGAAATAAAGCAGCAAAATCAAACAAAGATGTACAACACACCATGCATCATGTGGGAAAAGCTGTGGTGTAGCTGGCCATTAAAGTTGTTTGTGTAAGAGAGCAACAGACATGATACAGAAACTGTGTATTGACATTAGTTCTGACACTGAGATGAAATATATCAGCATAACAACCATTGTGACATCACTGTGGTGTCTACAGTCTATCAGAATGTATTAGGACTGACAAAGTTTCAGCTCTTGGCTTTGACTTGAAAGTGTTCACATCTGTCTTACAGTGTATGACTTGAAGTCTTCGTTTTGTGTTGTTCCCTGATTTTCACAGGCAGAAAGTAAGTGCACAAGTCAATAGATTCTGTTAGGCAGAAATTAAAAAAACTTAGCTGGTGCATCATCATTGACTTTGAGTGTACAGAAGCAATACTCTACATGGACTGGACCTAAGAATGAGTGACCTGATGCATATTAGTTGGAATATTACAGTCAGATTACACTGCTGACTTTTCTCGTCATTAAAATAAAAGAGTCTTTGCTTTGAGAAGGGAAAACAAACGTTTCTTACGGTATCAGCAGAGCCGAACAACAGCAATTCAGCTTGCTTTGGAGTTTTACACATGTAAAAGACTGCATGTAGAATAGATCTGCTTACCTTGGACTCTGATTATCACTTTTAACAATGTTAGTTTACAATGTTTTTTGGGGGATTTGAGGTAATAATGTGTTTTTTTCCCCCATCATTTCTGTGTTTCTGTGGTTATTTTGTGTCTCTTTGGGGTAATTTCTCTGTCTTTTTAGTCCTTTTGTGTCTTTTTGTGGTTGTTTTGTGTTTCTTTGTTGTCATCATGTATGTCTTTGAGGTAACTTTGTGTCTTTTGAGATATTTTGCACCTCCACGTGGTCTTTTTATGCGTCTCTTTGAAGTCATTTGTGTGTCTTTGTGATCTGTCTGTGTCTCTTTGAGGTAATTTTGCATTTTTGTTGTTTTGTGTTTCTTTTTAGTAATTTTCAGTCTGGCTGGTCACTACGTTTTAATTTGAGTGACTTTTGCAGGCAAAGGCTGAGGGGACACCTCAGGCCCATTTAAAATTCCATCCATGCTGGCTTCTCCTCTAAAATCCCTTGTTTTGCCAAAGTGTTATGGGATTGGTTCCTTAGGTTTGTGATCTAACAAAACCTGGCTGCCCGAATCCATGTTTCTGAGACTGCTGTTGGTGGAAATGCTCAACCATGGCGGTGACTGCTTATTTTGCTCATTATATGTCTTATAGCACATATAACTATTACAACTACTTCTACTGCGCCATATAACATAATCCACTATAATGCAATCCACTATATTTGACAGCTATAGTTACTTTACAGATAAACATTTTGAACACAAAATATTATCATTTTGAATTCATTGCTACATCTGAAATGAGAGACTAGTATCTGAAGTAGTCAAGATTTGCTCATCCTTGACCACCTGCAACATCAAAATGCAGTAGCCTAACAATATGTAATATTACACTGATTGGATGCATTTATCTGCATAACTTTTGATACTGTAACTAGCCTAATTTTTATTAATTATATTTAACTTGTAATTGAGTATTTTTACATTGAGGAAAGCATCTGAGTATTTCCCCTACTTCTGATGAACACAGATCTCCACAGGCCACAAGGGCCTGGTGAATGCTTTGCTAAGTATGAAGGTGATGTAACTCATATGATGTGGCCTTCACAGTCCTCAACCCAAACTGAACACCTATGGGAGATTTTTGGAGTGAACCATTATGAAGTTCATCCTTTCATTTTAAGACATAGCCTGCTCTCATATTGCTACATGCCCTGAAAACACCCACTTTAGGGTATATCTCTCATTGACAGATAGTACTGTTAATAATGTTTCTGACCACACTGAAGGCAGCATCTACTGCCTCTCATTCCAGCGGCATTATGTGTTTTCCACTGAAGCCACTGGTCACTTGAGTCAACAACAGCAAGAGAAATGACTATTTATAGTAAACTTGCTCACATAATGAGCCACACACATCAGCTGGAAACACTTTAAAGTCATTTGATATCATTAATGTGCTGTGAGCCAATTTATTCTCCAGTATCCTCCTTAACTGTCACTGGAGCCCCAGCCTTTTGTTTTCTATGTATTCATTTATACACATTTGGTAAATTCTGATAAAATGCTACTTAAACCTTAGCTTGTGATGTTGATGTTGTCACTGTAGTAGGTCATTTGTATATGCTTGCAATATTTTCCACAGGACATATACCACTAAATACTTCCACTTTGTACAAAGTGTTTATTAGCTTCACTGTTTGCCTCTATTACGAAACTGTGAGTAATATTTTAGGTAAAAAGTATAAACATATGATGCGATATTTAAAAGGAGAACACTTGAGGCCAACAGTCTTGTAAGCATGTTATTCTTGCTGAACATATTTACCGACTTTGAGAAGTGACATCAGCTGCACACATCAAATCTTTCCTGTTTTTTACATGATTTAGTGTGAAACATTAACATTATTTATTAAGTGCTCTGTTGTGGAAAAAAAGAGGGCTTTTAGAGGCATACTTGTGTCCTTGTTATGTTCAGGTTTTGGAGTAAACACCCTAATCCTGGTTTCAGAAACCTTAGAAAATACCTAATTCAGGTTTTGAGAAAACAATTGCGCTGAACCTGTGTTCAGTGTTACTGCACCAATCAGTCACCTGCTGTCATATGGGACACAGAGCTAAAGAGGGCAACAGCTACCTGAAGCCTGAACAACAGGTCCCTAACCTTCTAACCCCTGACCCTGTCCCTGACCCTGACCAGGGATGGATTACTGAATAGGCCTATCGGGCACAGGCCCAGGGGCCCGAAGCGCCAGGGAGCTCCCTGGCCTTCATTTGCAAAGTCTGTGTGTCTTGTTCCTATATAGGAGAGGTGGTGGAGCCCTTAGCATGTCTGTGCCCAGGGGCCCATTGTCTTATAATAGGCCCATGACTGCAACCTGACTCAAATATCATCTGCTAGGATGAAAACGGTCAGAAGCATGCAACGCTGTCAATCAGTGAATGCAGAAAAAACACAAAGATGTTACAAAAGAAACAAAGTGAGCCTGCAGGGATCTCTGTTTGAGCAGCCAGTGAACCCTCTGTGTCCTGTCGCTTCATTGGAGAAATACTTATTGACGCTGCCACCCAATCCACTGGCATTATCTTTATCCAAAGCAGACAAACTACACCAAGAATTATTATTTGTTATCAACAGATTATTAAAGTTTCTGTTGCTGTGTGTTTTTATTTTATGAAACATTGCGAGGTATACGTAGTAACCAATTTATGAAAGCAATAAGCCATGAGAGGCAGTGGTCTACAGTGATTTTAGAACAGCTAACATCACTCTGCATCGTGCCTAACAATGCCTCTCAGCTGTTCTAAAATGACAGTAAACCACGGCCTCTTAAGGCTTTATCCTTAAGTAAACACTATATCCATTCTTGTGGTCACTGCCCGTGCCTCTAGAAAAAGAGAAAGTAAAGTCACTTTTACTGTAATGTGGAAGCTTAACTGTATTCTCGCTGTAAACCTCTGTTGCTCCGACTGATGATTAGATTGAGAGGCTAAATGCAGGCCGAGTGCTAAACACAGCAGTGTCCAGGCAGCCAGAAATTAAACTGGCTTCAACTCCCCTCAACTGCTGAGGTAACTTAGTCTGTACAGAGATGACAGATGTGCTGCATGAGGAGAGTAACTGTAACCATCTCATGCATCACGAGCAGATTGTATAGAAATCTGATATTTAAAGAGCTGAGTGTAAGTGTAACTGAGAGGCAATAGGGACGGACTGAACTATGACTGTTCTGACCACATTTAAAGATGTTAAACATGACTTTCTCCCCAAGAAGCATACATACTGTAGTCTTGTCCTCCCACGACTAAGCATGGAGTAAGATTAGGGGATTTCATACTGAAAAGCAGATACCCACTCGATTTAGCTTGCTAAGACAGACTTAGACTTGTAAAGGGAAGTATAACTGGGGTCAAAGACCAAAAATGATCATAAACCAGGTTATCATTTCTATTGATTATCTGTGGGGCTTTTTTTTTTTTTCCTTTTTTAGCGAGTTGCACAATGGAGAGATGACATGAATGAGGGGAGAGAGGGATTGGACTGAATCAGGGGGGTTACAATTCACTTTAAGCCTCCTTCACCAAGAAGCCCCGCAGTAGAATCACACACACATTATTCTAAAGGGATATGAATAACCAGGTCACTCAATGTGCCATGTAAAAATCATATCCCAAATGTTGTCAAAACAGGTACTGTATAAGACTACCGCAGTGATAAAATATTGTACTGGTTGACCAAACCAATCACTAAATGCTGTGCAAACCACAGATATGTGACATTTGTACATTTTATATGTAGCGGATACTTTATGTTCCTTTACTTTCCTATTTTATTTTATGACAACACTGCAGTTAACACTTGGTGAGGTTACGGCTTCAAATACCCATTTTGGTTGCCATTAACACAACTAAACATGCCCCAAACTCTCGCCTTGATGTGTTCCTAACTCTCGTTAAAAAATACTCACTTTTGTGGCTACAACCACGGCTGGAAATGTGCCAAACACTTGTTACAAAATACTCGCTTTTGCAACTACAAATAGAGCTGGAAATGTTCTGAACTCTCAATAAAAAACACCATTTGAAGTGTTTCAAACTCTCAAACACAGCTGGATGTCCCAATCTCTTGATAAAAAAAACTGTTTTTGTTGCTACAAACATGGCTGTAAATGTTGTAGCGTTCATTAAACTAATACCCACTTTTGTCAGTACTAACACAGTTGGAAATTTTCTGAACTCAAATGCTAGAAATGTTACAAATTCTTGTGAAACAAAAAAAAAAATATACTTTTTTCATTACAAACATGTCTGGATATGTCCCAGACTCTTAATACCCACTTTTGTCGCTACACATGCCACTTGACATGTCACAAAATCTTGTGAAAAATAACCTGCTTTTGTTGCTACAAATCCAGCTGATATTGTCCTTAAATCTCATTAAAAATACCCACTTTTGTCACGGCTGGAAACATTCTGAACTCTTGTTTAAAAACAAGCAGTTTTGTCACTATAAACATGGCTGGAAATGTTGCAAATTCTTGTTAAAAAACAAAAACAAAACTTTTGTCCGTTCAAACACGTCTAGAAATGTCCCAAACTCTTGTTAAAAAATACCCGCTTTTGTCGTTTTGAGCAATGATCTGCCGTTGTCTGCTGCCTGGCAGCCGTCTAGATTTTACATCATTCACCATCCCGTCGTCCTCCTGATGAGAAACTCAGCTCATTTGCAGATATGTACAATGCCAACATCAATTCTTTTTTTATGTTACTTGCGCTATGGGTGTGTCTTTAGCAATATTCCAAGAGACAATCAGCTATTTCCATTGATAGTGAGACCAGCAGCAGGAAGGAAGTCCCTGTCACATCTGCATTATGCAAACCAGTGTGGTGGCAGGCTGTATGCTTTGCATGCTGTACAGTTGTTGGACATGGGAGCTGGCAGCAGTGGGTGTGAGGACACTCTCTCCTTTGGGTAATTACTTCACAGGAAATTGGACGTAAAATGTTTGAATAATCACGTATCTGAGGTGAGTTATGGACAGAGCCTACAGTAGTGAAGTAAATTAAAACAAGTGAATCCAATTACTGTTTATGGAAAGCAGCTGCCTGAGCAGCATATGTTGGTGAGTGAAAGTATGAGACTGATGTTGAGGTTTAGAGCTCTGCTGCTTGTCTGTATTACATGATGGCTATTTGAGTCTCTCATTTGTGCATGAATACAGATTGACAAGCCAAAAGACATCTGAAAAACCTCATGGCGTGTGTTGTGTTTGGTAGAAACTGCAATATTAGAGGCCTACATCTGAGCTGAAGTCAATTGTCTTTCTTTTTTTGTGTCTTGGTTAACTCATGCTCCATGAGGGTATTCTGATGTCATAACAACACGATAACTCGCCTCTATGGATTTACAGAAAAACAAGGTTAGTGTTTGCTTACAGTCGTGAACAAACCCTCTTATCCGTGTGTTTATTTACGTACACTGAATCAATTCATCTGTGATACAGCCAACAGTCATGTACTGGATAAGCTTTCGTTTCAAAACATTTGGATTTAATTATCATGGGGATATGATATCCAAACAATCTGGTTTCTTCCATTAATAACATGATTGCGGCATGGCAGCGCGAGCTAAGGCTGTAGCGTTTTCATATATTTTCGTGGATTTGGAACTTGTTTACTTACTATTATGGGCATGAGGCAAAACCCAATTTGGAGTAATGATACAGTTTACGTTTTAGAGTTTTAAAAGATCTGTGAGGAAGTGTCCTGGTCCCACAGCCTGCAGTCTCCCAACTGGAAAACAAACAATACCCGTGTGACTTTTCTAGAATAAAAAAATTCTCACTTGTTTCGGCCGTTTGCAGGTCAGTGCAGTGGACGAGAGGAAAAGGAAACCAGCCAAAGCTTTGGTGTAACTGATAACTGAAGCACTGTACATTGAGGAAGCGTAAGCAGTGTGTTACTTTACAGATAAAGCACCACAGAGCATGATGATCTATTTATAGGCATTAACCACGGTGCAAAGTGCGAGTTACAGGCTCTTGAGTGTGTTTTTCTCCTCCAGATTACAGTTTTGGACAGCAGGCTGCAGTGTTGGGATCAGCAGGACTTTTGGCATCTGCTTTTGGTTTAGTTTTGGTCTTGATGACATAGAAATGCAAAAAATCTCAAATAATCTCAAAATATTGCAAAAAAGTTTAATGCTTGAGGTAGGAGGAAAAGGTTGTTGTATTGATGAAAAGACAACTGTGACTAAGGGCAATGGAAACAGATCCAGCAAATAAATGATGATGTGCAATGATGATGTGCAATCATGATGTTCCGTTATTGTCTGACCCACTGCAAGCTGCTTTTGTCTAACTGGATGGCTTTTAACATGCTTATGTACATAGACAGGGCTGTTAACAGAGCTCCTCCAAGAGCACAGAGCTGCGATATTAGTTGTTCAAATCTCTCTATTTCCACTGGCCAGTGGAGTCTCCATTATTATACATCCATTGTTTTCCTTGGTTTGAAGCATGGATGTATAGAGAGGACTGAATATAAGGCGGGGGCTCCATGAATTCCTATAAAAGATGCTCAGTGGCACATGAAAACAAAAATATTCAATTTCCACAGGTATGAAATTACCCAGATCTCCTGCACCTTGGGCCCTATGAGCAAGTTCTACAGAGAGTTATGATGGCCAAGAGTATTGGACCAAGTGAATCAAATCCTGAGAGGGAAACGAACCATCTAGTGGGGGACTGTGATGATCAAAAAAATGTATTCACTGATTTACAGACTACTCTTTACCAATGTAAGTCTATGGGGGAAAAAATCTTTTTGGACCCCATGTATCACATGACGGACCCAGAAGTTGTAATGCCATGTTTAGCCATTATTTAAATTTAGCTTTAAAGCCCTGGCGCTTTCCCTTAGGGCTCGGCTTGAGGTTCCTGGGGGCTTGGTTTGACATTTGGCTGGTGTTCCTTTAATTACATAATCTCATTGCACCCTCTTCTTCTGCAGTGGTAAATATTGGCATTGTTTATTTCCGCAAACTACGGCTATATTACATTTGTACATTCCATACGTATCATATCAACATCTCTAAAGTGACGTAGTTCAGATTACATATGAACTGAGTTTCTCATTACAAAGTGGAGAGAATGGTGGATGGCATGACACCATGGCCAGATGGCTACCAAGCAGCAGACCAGTGTTCGAGACCAACATGGATATTTTTGAATGAGAGTTCATGACATTTCCAGATGTATTTGTGGCAACCAAACATGTTTACCTGACCCTAACCCAGTGTTTTGTTTTGTTTTTTTGCCTAATTGAAAATTGAAACATATACGCTACATATGCAATGTAAAATTGTAAAATGTACGTGGTTTGCCAACCCGATCTCATTCTAAAATCTTCAAATAATGCAGCTTGGTCAGTGATGTCGGCATCAGACACTGACACAAAGAAGCATTTTTACACAGTGGTATGATACACCGCCAGGCAGAGTCAGTGTAAAACACCACTGGTTGGCGTCAGTTTGAATCGCTGCTAGGATAACAGTGTAATTTAAGGGGCTGGGAAGTCCCTAAAGGGCAGGTGAGAGGGGCGGTGGGTGGGTCAAACACACACTGGACTTTCATCTGAGAGCCTGCTTCCTGTGTAAAAGTTGAGCCAAGTCATGTTTTTTTTTCTACACCTAACCTATGTGCTTTTGTTGCACAAGAAACTTAACGTGAATGGAAGGTGTTTTACTGATGTTTTGACAAAGATTATATGCAATGGGCATGAGCAGAAACTGTACACTTCCTGTGAAAACAGATGTGTATTTTGAAAAGACACAATTCATGTATCGGCCTGCAAATTGACACAGCGCTGTAGAAAATCAACAACCAACGCGGGAGGTTACCTTGCGCATGATATGTAGTCCACTGACAAACATTGATATTTGACAAGTTGGGAGTGAGAACCGGTTGGGTTTGCAGAAACATACAGTGCCAAAATTTATTCTTGTGACTGGGTTAGTTTAAGTGGGGCTTGAATATTAACCAAATGACGTGTTTTGGTGTCATTCAACACATCAATAGGCCTGTTCCTGACAAGCACAATGAGCCATTACACTTGGTTGTATCCCCTCCTTTTGTTATGGTAATCCAAGAGACATGCAGGGAAGGAGGCTGTAAAGAGTTTACTGAATAGTTTTCAGCATAAATCTTGAATGTAATTATTCACATTGGACATCTTGGCATTTTCAAACCTCCCTTGTTATTCTAGAAAAGAATGCAACATTTATACATATTTGACTTTGAGACAAGACTTTGAGAGGCAGATAAATGAGATTAGTTGGCATGGTACTACAGGAGATAAAACAAGTTGTTTTCTTTCACATTATCATCAAGCTCTTTATTCATCAATAAAAAATCATGTTGTGATATTTTTGTTTATGTCAATGTGTGTGCAAGCTTTATGTATAGACAGGTTTCTATGCAATGGATAGGGTGGATTGGGTTCCCAGTGGTCCTAAAGGTAACAAAGATTTGTGCAGCACTACCTTGGTGTCAGACAGATAGACGTTGCAAGCTAGCTGTCAAGCGTGTCTCATGTCTTGTACAGTATATTTACAGAAACTGACAAAATCCTTTCAAATGTGTCAGGTCATACAGTAGCCCTGTCATTAACATCTTTACTTTGACTTAGTTAGCTTAATGACACTAATGATACAACCATGCTCCTGATACTGAGTATGTTTACATGCACAGAATATTCCAGTTTTTGCCCTTATTCTACAAAAGACGATGTTTCTCCTAATCTGTTTCCATGGCTAATAAAAATGAATATTCCAATATTAATCCCGTTTACATACAGCCGTGCACCAATATGTCGTTCATCACCTCAAAATATGGATTTTTTCCACAGTTTCCTACCAGTAGTAGTCTTGTTGGATCGTGTGAACACAGCCTCTCTTTTTCATTCCTTCATCCACCTTCTTGAAAAGCTTGGCACTGTGATATTTGTGCAGATCTAAAAAGCTGTTGATATCCAAGTCTTTTATAATGTTGAGAAATTGCTGTGTTTTTCCTTTCAACCAGAAATGTGGGCTTTTCCTTTGGGCATGAATTTCTACCACATTCTTGCAAACTGTTGGCAAGTTGATTTGTGTACAACGTATCCATGGCAACACACAGAGCCAGTGATGACCCTGAATGTATTCTGCATAAATGCCCAAATAACGCTGGCATATCTCATATGTTTTAAACAGCCTAATTTGGAAAATCCAAACAGAATTTGCTGTTTACATGACCAGATTTTTTTCATATTCTGAATAACAGTGGAATATTAGCGTGTTAGTAATGTTAAATGTAACATTACCCATCATCAGTTAAAGAGAGAGTAGATATGCTTAACAACCAAGACCAGTTGAGCTGAGTGAAATTCATAGGACATGTAAGCCAAAAAAGTTTTTGTGATTCAGCTAGCTACTCTTAGCTAAACATTTATTTGATAAACCCAACAAATTTCATTCAGGGACATGATAACTATGGGCTACTAATAGTCAACTACTATACTATAGCTAACAATTTGTATATTGATGTATTAATATGCAAATAAAAGAAAACAGATCTAAGTCTGAAAAGCACTTAATTATCAAGTCAACAAGAATTTACAAACAATGCGAAATCTACTTATTACAATTGTTGACTACAGTCTTGTGGCCTGCAGCCAAAGCGAATTTGCCTCCCTGGATGCATGTGCACCCAGTAATGTTTGCACTTAAAAAACCTGTCTATGTGTGCATTTAATGTGCTTGCTTGCATGTTTTCAGTGGGGACTCCCAATGGCTGAAGCAGTCTCCAGGGGGTTTGTCTATTTGCTTTAGTGTCTGTGAATCCCTCTGGGTTGAAAAAAAAACCAACAACAATGTTATGCTTCATGTTTCTCTTCTGAAACCCAGAGAAGACGTGGAAGACACGTGATGAAGGCTCAGTGTCTCCGAGCTAATAAATGAAAAGTTTTTGAGAAACAGCCGCTAGGTTCTTCTTTCCTCTCATGTTGTGACCTACTGTAGATAAAAGCATGCAGCAGTCACAGTGTCGAGTTTCATTAGGAGGCAGATCATTCAAATGGCAGGACACAAATCATTTAAATAGACTGGGTATATTGTCAGTTGTTAGGGCTTAGGTTGAGTGCTGTGCTCGTATTTCAAAGGCCTCTGTTCTCTAAACTGGTTTTGATAATCAGTATCTATTGGATGACCTGGCATTAAAGGGCTTGTGCCGCTTAAGTCCACAGCCTGTTGGTCATCTTAACCTGCTAATTGACTTGCTAAATTTGGCATCTTGTTTATTTCACTGTTAATGTGTGACAGTGCCCTTACGTTAAGGATTGTATTTTGACCTAGCGGTGTAATGCCTCAGCTGCTCTGTGCCAAAAAGCCCTATAGTGTGTCCTGTTATCTCTTTCTGATAACACTCTCTCTTTGGTTTCCCTCAAGACACACTCATATACACTTAACACTCACATGTGTTGATGTTTCCTGCCTTTTTCCTTTAAGACCTGCGCATTAGTCTGGCAGTGTGTGGCTCACTGTCGGTTGTATTTAAAGTATAGATGAGCATAATGGGACTGCTGTTTCAGTATGATTAGGGCCATGCAAACAACATGGGACTTATATATTGGTAATGGGAATAGTCAGTCAAACTGTAGTCAGTATTGTGATGTCTGAGACTGAGGATGATAAAAATGAATACACTGCATGTAAAAACTGCTCATTATGACAAGAGTTGTTTATAGATCGGATGTCCCGCCAAGGAATTTTGTCAGAAAAATATCATTAAGCCAAAATTTGTGATGTAATAGGTGAACAAACTGGTGTGCAGATAAGATGCAGAAGTTTCACACTTACCAGAACTCTATTTTAAACTTCATTTTAGTCTTCCAACTTGTAACTTAAAGGGCCAGTTCACCAAAAATACAATGAAAGAAAAAGATAGCTTCTAAATTACCCCCACTGGCGTCAAATCATACAAACAGTTTTAGTTTTGAGATCTTGGTGGCACAATCACTAAAAGAAATGTTGGTGTTCTATGTGTCTGCAGACATGGATTTGTAACATTTGTACATTTATATGTAGTGGATATGTTGATACTTGACGTTTCCATGTTCAATCTTTTTGTCACAACATTCTGATTAATGTATGGTTAGGTTTAAGCACAAAAAACACTTGGTTATGGTCAGGAAAACAACATGTTTGCCTTAAAACACTTGGTTCGTTCACTACAACCACAGCTGGAAATGCTTAAACTCCTGTTAAAAAAACTGTTAAAAAAAAAAACGTGCTTTTGTCTCTGGAAACACACCTGGAAGTGTCCCAAACTGTGGTTAAAAAATACCTGATTTGGTCACAACAAACATGACTAAGATGTCCTGGTCCCTTGTTAAAAAGTATCCGCTTTTGTTGGTCCTGAACTGTGGTCTGCTGCTAAACATATTAATTAGCACTAAAAAGAAATTGCAGCTGAGGGTCATTAATTCACAAACTGTGGGACAAAATTTAATTTTGACCTGATGGCAGTTCTAGATACAGTCAAAGTTATTACAGGGCAAAGTTATTACACTTCACCCTGAGGGGAAGTTTTTAAGACATTTACTTTGAACCAGTCCAAGTCCTCCAACCCATGGGACCATGTAAGTAGTTTGTTACCCTCTAATACAATCCACAGGAGCATTTCCTAAATTAGCATCACTACCGATGTGAAATGATCAACATACTGAAGCAACAGAATAGGCCATAGGCTATATTACCGTTAACAGTTACAGCTTTAAACATGTTTTATTTTGCTCAACAGCTGCAGTTGCATCAAAACTACTTGGTTAGGGTGAGAAAAAAGATCACTGTGCCAATTAAAATGAGCATGTTTGTCACTAAAGTACTGTTACATGACATATATTCATGGGACATACGTCATTTGATACATGTAATTATGTAACATAGTTAAAACAAGTTAAAATTGCCTCTTGGTTTCACACGAGACACAAACACCAGGATCCTGGGTAAAAGTCCTGTGTTTCTTTGACTTGTCCATTCACCCTGACTGCTCCCCCATGCAGAATTTGTAGTTCTTTAAACTATGTCACCCAGGCATTCTCCTTTGCTCCCGTCATTATTACAATGGCCACTAGGGGTCACCACCTTAAGAGAAATATAAATATGGGTCATAATTCTTGCTTGTACTAATGACCTATGTTGTTGTTAAATGGAGGAGGACAGTCTCACCAAAAATGTTAACATGAAGGTGAGAGATGAAAAGTCAGGGTATCACTTAAGTCATCAGAATTCATTCTCTGGGGACTGTGAATGTCTCTCTGTCTAGACAACAAAGTGTCTTTCCAGAATAAACAGTCCTGGTCGTCTGGAAAATCCACAGACCTCCCTATGACTCCACTATGATAAGTATGTCAATACCTAGAATCTGCAAGGTTAGAAGCCACTAGTGGTGAGCGTACCAATTAAAGAATTATTGCATATGGGAGCATAATCTATATTTAGTTAGTTAAACTGTGGTCATGTTGGACTTTGGTGTGTTTCACGCACTTTGTTTCACCTCTCATTGACTGTACATGCAGCTGAATGCCACCCAGACTGGCTGCATGTTATTGGTTTGCTCATGAATTAGGACTTGGACACATCTAACCACATGTGTCCAATTAGAGTTCCAGTAAACTGAATTGGCACACACACCCTACATAATTTGGGTTGCTGAAATGCAGCCTATGGCTCTCCTATGATGTCTAATTACATTGTAAGACACGAGTAATTGCAATAATAAGTAATGTGTTTAGATTATGCAGAAGTCGGCCCAGATGTAAAACATCTGTTTTGATCCTGCGCTTGTGCTTTTGTTACTCTACATGGTATTGTGAGAGCTGCTGTCAAGTTCGTTCACATGTCTTATTTAAATTCAGGGCTGTAAGAGTATATGCATGTGCTATTAGCCACATCTCACTTCTACTTTTCGTACGTATTGTAAATTCAAAGTGAAATGAATTGCGTTGTCCCATGTAAAGCAGGGAGTGCTTCTGGCCTGTTGGCAGGATGGAGTCACACAGTAGCATTATTGTACTGTGTAATAGCCACAAGGCTGTTAAAAGAGAGGAGGCCTTTAAGATCTGTTACCGAGTCAGCATGTTATCAGTGAAAATTTGCTTTACATGCCTCGTATGAACCAACACATGGAGCGTATAGATGAGAGAATACCACCTGCCCAGTCAAGTAAAAACATCAAGGGGAAAAAGAATGATCCCCATGATGAGTAGCAGGGCTGCTAAAGCAAGGAAATAAGAAGACCGCAGTCTAGACGGACATTTAGGTATTTAGCATCAGGAAAGTGAGAGAGAGAGAGTAATGATATCAAACTAGAGATAATCCGCACAGAGCAGAGTCTGACCTGAGCTAAGCTTCCACAACCTAACAGGTATGTCTTCAGCTTATCCTACACGCTATATGTGTTTTTGTTTCTCATCTTTCATATGTCAAAGCATGTAATTAAAGCTTAACTTACACCCAGGATGAGCGGTAGGTGCCTAATATGGACACTGACCTTCAATTGAAGAGGTGAGATTTTGATGTGTAGAGTAAAAAATTTGGAATGAGGCATCAAAAAGATAGGAGGCAGACTTACCGACAGATCTGGCAGGTTAAGCAACACCTTTGCAAACTTTAATGAGTTTATTCTGCTGCTGTGAGCAAAATGGTTTTAAGATGTCATTATGGATTCTTGAGGTGCAATCTGTCTAATACTTTGGTGGGTTTGTGACATGGCTTAAAGGGATTGAGTTCATGAGACGTAATCCATGTTCAGACCGAGATGCTTTCTAGTCCTTTTAACCTTTCATTGAGTGCTCAGCTTTCCCTGACCTTCACATTCATACCTGTGCAAAGCATCCGCTGCTGGTTTGCTTCGACTTCAAAGGCTCGGATGTGGAATAATGAAGACAGATTCCTGTTTGCTTTATGACACAGATTGGGCGAGTCTGCAGTTTATATGAAAAGATCAATACAGTCAGCTACATTTACTCTCTAATCAGTCACACTAACAAAGAACAGACACGATTTGTCTAAAGACTTCAGAAGTTTGTGAATAAATCTAACTGTGTGTTTGTTATCAAGATCCAGCCACTGATCATCACAAGCCATACAATAAAAACCTGACACTTTGAAATGAAGCCCATGCAGCTGGAGATTTGGGACATGAAAATGGTTTTGGATGATGGATCAGTCAACAGTTTATGTGGGTAGTATTCTTCAAAAACAATTCCAAGTATTTGGAATAATTCAATGATGTAACTACAAATGATTTCTCCAACTTCTACAGGTTCCTCCCACAATCCAAAGACATGCAGGATAGGTTAACTGGTGACTTTTACTTGCCCATAGGTGTAAATTTGAGCGTGAATGTCTGTCTGTCTCTATGTGTCAACCCTGTGATAGTCTGGCGACCTGAATGAATGAATGAAAGAATGAATAATAAATCATCTACAACATGAAATGTGAGGTGAGAGTATGGCAGCCCTGTCATCAGAAGAAAATGTTGGCATTGTATGTTTCTGCAAACCATTGTTATGTTACACTTGAACGTTTTATACATATTATATCAACATTTCTTAAAAGGAAGTAGTTCAGATACATGAATATGAGCTGAGTTTCTCATCAGGAGGAGGAGGAGGTGCTGGATGGTGTGAGAGCTAGGTGATGGCTGCCAGGCAGCAGACAGCAAAAGACCACTGTTTGAGACCAGCCGCGTTTTTTAACAACACATCCTGACATTTCCAGCAGTGTTCATGGTGACAAAAAAATGGTATTGTGAAGACAATTAGCACATTTCAGAGTGTTTCAGAGAACAACTGGGTATTATTAAGATGGTTGGCACATTTCCAGGAGTTGTTGTGGTGACACCAACTGGGTATTTTTAAGATGGTTGGCACATTTGCAGTGGTGGTTGGTGCGACAACAACCTAGACTTTTTTAAGGTGAGGTCGGCACATTTCCAGAAGTGTTTGTGGCAACATTACCAGGTATTTTTTAGTGTTATGTCTTGCACATTTCCAGTGGTGGTGGTTGTTGTGACAACAATTGCATATTTTTTAAGGTAAGGTCAGCAGTTGCTGTGGCAACAATACTGGGTATTTTAAGCAAAAAAAAAAAATCTCTTTTCCTAACCATAACCAAGAGCTCTTTGCCTAGACCTTACCACACGTTAACCACAGCGCCACAACATAAAATTAAAAACTGAAATGTAAAGAAATGTAACATCAACATATTCACTACATATGAAATGTACAAATGTACTGTAACACATCTGTTGTTTGCAGAAACATACAATGGCAACGTTTATTCTGGCAAATGGATTGTTGGGGGAGGACAGTCTCCACAGCATGTCACTCGTTTCCTGAAAAGAAAAAAATTGATGCACTGAGATGCCATTCAGTTGCGAAATGTTTACACCTGAAATATCTCAGAATGGATTTATCTTTTTAATCAAACAATATTTCCTGCTTTAAATGTGTCTGTATCCTTTGCACTGATTTTGAATTAACCTGACAGTGAGGCGGCTTTAACAGTGACTAAAAGCATATTTGGCATAACGATTTAATGGCTATGACTTTTCATAACATAAAAGTAGATCGATATGATATTGGCTTTCCACTCTAATGCACTTGTACTTGTAATTGTAAGTGTTTAAAATTTACAGTCATAGGAATGTGCCCAACCACCTGGCCACGGTTAAGTGGACTACACTGATGACTATCACATATGCTGCAAATCGTATGCAATGTTTACAGTGGGATACAATGTTTATAGAATGGGTTTTAATTGAATAGTGAGTTAACCTGAGCTTAGACACTGATCTCACTTATCAGATTTAGAGTTTCTATGAAAAGACAGTGACAAACTATTATTTTCTACAACTTTTGTTTTTTGATTCTGACTTGGCAGAACATGACTAACTGTGCCTGATTAGACTTTGGGTGTTGTAATGCAACCTCTCCTGAAGAATGTAATGATCTCACACATCAAGCAGATGTTCTCAATCAATATTTGTTGATGTGAAAGCCCATTAGTTTGCTAATTACATTTGCATAAACATTTCACCATTTCATATTTACTGTGCTAAATTGGTTTTCATACAGAGTTTACATACAGTGGCCCTCAATTGCTTACACATGTTGGTGTAAATACTGTTTGGCCTAAGTAACAATGTATACACATACATATACAGCCAATCACATGCTGCACGTGTGCGTATTTGTGGCCACACACACATAGGCCTACGCAAACAAAATATCAGCAGCATCGCACAGCTTGCATTCCCCACCAATGACTTACTCAGGGTAAACAAACATGTATCTGCTTCTCTGTTTGTTTGGTGGACACCCCAGTCTGATGTAAACAAGCTATTGAACTTTGTTTAATGAAAGGTATGATTTGGACATGTTAAGAGGATTTTTCTGCTCGTAGCCCCGTGTAGCCACAGTTTAGAACATCTGAATGGCTGTGGTTTGGCTGGCTGTCACAGGGAGATCCAGATAATTAACTAATTGCTGCGCCTGGCTGTAAAGGACGTAATGCAATAAATGCGCTCTCTGGTGGCCATGTTGGAGGTCCTCAGCTTTTGATTCACAATGTATATTTCATCTCAACAGAGAAACTATGTCTGTGTAGTTATTGATTGCAAACAATAAAATCACACAATTAATCGGATTCATTTTTAGACCTGCAAGCACTTGCACATGACACAGTATGGATGGCAGTGTCAGTCAGTTGGCTGCTTCAAAACACTTTGCTCTATTATTATTATTACCATATAATTTGAGGCTTATTGTTTATACTTAATCATGTTGTGAACTAAGCAGTCAGTTAAGAGTACTGAATTAGCACTGAACTCCTATAACACTGTCAGAATCACAATGGATGATTAGTAATGAAGGATCACTACTCACTATATAGTCCACTATCGTGAGTTTGCCATTTTGTAGTGCTGTCCAAATGTATAGTGGGAATTATTTCAACCTGTACAGTGGACTCATAGTATCCCACAATACATCATGAAAGTAATATACAACTAATGGTCACTCACCAGGCAATATATCCCATCATGCATTGTGCCAAAGGAACAGACGGACTATACGGGACTGACATTGAGAGGAACATGGGGAGAGAGAGCAATCTGATTACACCTTGCTGTATATGTCCAACTTATAATGACATGTTGAAGTTTGTATACCAGTTTCATTGCCATGTAATAAACTGTTCCCAAAGAAATACAAAATAATTTATCAGCTGATCTTCTTTAGAGCTTTAAGTTAAGTTAAAAATGCTAGCTAATGTTATCAAGCTGGGTCACTACCATAGACTGTCACTACTAGCTCTAACTTATGCTGTAATACAATAATGCATAACCTTACACATTGAATTCATAAAGTATTATATGACTGACTGGTAAAACAAACTTCAGCACAACAAAGATTAAGCAGAAAATTATTTACATCAGTAGGACAGGTTGCAGTCGTGCTGCTCTCTGTCCTCTTGCCTTCTGCCAGTGTAACATTACTAATATGTTTAATGTGAGCAGAGCAGCTCATCTTAACACAACACAAACAGGCTACAAAGTACTTTGTAATGTTATTTATTAATTTGGGGAAAATATGCTCAGCATAATTTCATCACAAATGTCATGTCATGTCAGTATTTGTTATGGATGGTTCACCAGCTGATGTTGATAGGACATGTTTTAATAGTACAACAGCAATGATGTAATTAATAGTGCAGAGAAAATGACCTGAGTAGTCTCTAAGAGTGTTTTTCACAACATAGTACTCTACATAGAACTCCTTACATAACGAGCAGGGAGTGGTGAAAGAATGAATGAATGAATGATTTCAATGTCTGTATATCAGTGCCTACAATTTTTAAGTGTCACAACCTCAGCAAAATGATTGTCAGACGTCAGTCCATTTGTTCTGATTACATTCTAACAGTCTGCAAGAGCTGCACAATCATATTATTTGATCCCAATTCAAGTTAGCAGAAGGCTAAACTGAAGTTAGCCGCTCAACCAGTGAAAGTTCATGGTGAACTCACTCTACTGGCCCCCTGATGTGAATGATCAGGATAATTTTATACCTGGGAACTTGAACTTTTTTGCCTCATGCGCCATTGAGCAACTTTAATAGAAATGAACAGGGCCTCACTATTATTGTATCCAGTTCTCTCTATAGAGTGCGGCAGGAATGAGTCCCAAAATCCAGAAATGAGTTAGCGTTGTAGCCCTAGTCTCAAAGTCAGCGGATTTTTAATAGGTTTTTGGTTAGATGCCTGAGATAAGGTCTGTAGTTAACACTCCGAGACTTTCGTGTTTTGTTCTATGACGTAAAATGTCAGTAAATTCTTGTGAATTCTAAAGCTTTTTAGGTGTCTTAAAAAAGGTGGTTGCCAACGAGTGGCTAAATGAAACTACAGAGCGTCATGAACAAGGTTTTGTAGCTCTGTTGTGGTGGCAACACTAAGTCAAGTGTCTGACTGTGTGTACTTCCTCTACATACTATTGTTAGCTTTTTACTGCTGGTGATTGCATTATGTCTCAAAAATCATACAAGTGCTTTTTTTTTAAATTGGTGTGAGTATCATGAACACCTCACACAAAGCTTATTTTCCGCAATAACCCAAAATCCAATTAAAAAAATACCACTGGCTTTTTGACAAGGGAACCAGGGTGATGTTAACTTCTGCGTCAGACAACAGAAAAACATCATCCCTGGTGCACATTCACGCTACACATTGTATCATGCAAACAGTGGCTAATGTAGCCTTGAGTCTTTTTTTCCCACATAGGCTATGTGAATTAATATTAGTTATAGTACTCCCTGAGACCTGTAAATAGACTTTGACGTTTGAAATTTTTTTTCAGTCAGTTCCAAATTTATATTTATAACTAAGGTATATTAATTCTGTTGCAGAACGAGGTTGCTCTGCGTGCTTACGACATCAGTGACTCATTATTTTAAACATTTTATAGGCTAACAAGTCTACAGCCATGCTTTATCTCTTTGAGGCAGTACTCAGGCTACAGCTGTCCTTTAAGCTGTTATCAGCAGGGCTAACATGATGACATGTCAGTGGTAACATGCTAAATCGCAGATAATATTTAAAACGTTAACCACCTTAGCCTGCAGTGTTAGCATGCTAACATTTGCTGATTTGTATGTTTTAAAAAGAACAGATGTCTGTACAGTATGTCCTTCAAAAACATCTGATGATTGCAGAGGATTGCATTTCAGTTTACGTAATGAATTGGGAATCAACTGAGTTTTTTTTTTCTTTTCAAAACCACTACGTGTCAGAGGGCTTCTAGATTCCTACAGCATACTGCAGCCTCTATTTTTAGACCATCAATTTGGATACGGAAAAAAGTCTTCTACATTATTGCTAAATTGAGACTCAGAGACCCAGGATATCTTACATTCCACCCGCCTCTGTTGAAGGCTGTTTCACAGCAGACATTTTAACATGTCTTAACAGGAAAATCCCAGGTGCAATGTATAACATTAATTAATAATGGCTGCATTCCTCTCAGGTGTGTCGTTTCCAGGGCCCTAATTTTGTTCATGCTGTTTTACTGACAAGTCTTCCTGGAATGCTTAAATAGAAGAGAGCCAGTGTTCATGTTATTACATTAATATTGGCAGAACATTGACATTAATATTGCTTTTTTTTAAAACTACTATTAGGGTTTGGAGTATTTTTTTTTGTTCTTGTCATTATGCAACATATTTAGAAAAAGAGCAGGTTAACCACAGTTTTAAAATTTTGGTGTGAGTGGTAAAACTACAATAAAATAACTAATAAAATAATTACAAGTAAGAAAATACATTAAAAAATAGGCTGCATAAATTGTGAGCAACAAATAAACAGTGTAATAAATACTTATACATACAAATACATAATTGTCTTCTATTTAAATTAAAGGTTAGTACATTTGTACAGTTTTACACGTCTTAGCTCACTGAATCTTAATGTAATTTTTTTCTTTTTTTTTTGGTTTCCTCTATCCATTAGAAGCTTATTGTGCTAGAATATGCAATACAATTTATTGAGCAATTTTTTTCTTCATTTTATTATTAATTTAATTAGTTCTTTTTCCTCTTTCTTCTTTTCATCAGCTAAATGTAACTGAGCATTGTCTTTATGTCTTTAAAAAATCAAATTTGGAGGAATATAAAGGGATAATTTTATATTTAACATACTGCTGATGTTACTGTATGACAATATTCTTCTGGTAATACAGAGCAGTATTGAATTTCCAGTATCCTTTGTCTCTCTGAAACAACATCTGGAGCTTTTAGTTGTAAGTGCATGGTCAGTCAAAGTGGCCTTTTCAATGGACACTTTTGATCCATTGCTGGAAATGCTAATAGCACTGAGTATAACATAAGTATGACATCTTTTTAAAATTAATTTTTCACTTTTTTAAGAGACAGTGCACATTAATCAACATCACTGTAAAAGTACCAACAATGGCTAAGAGGCTAGTTTTCAAGTGCTGTCCCTCAGTCTGATGTCAGATTGGCTGTAAAAACAAAATCTCTCATGATGATGATGATCAACTGATTTTTTACAGTCATCAATATCCACCATAATGAATGCAGCACTGTTTATATGAATAAAGTTATGCTTGCTCATATTTATGACAAGTCATAATTTGTGCTGCATATTTTGTAGATTTTCTGAAAGGCTATTATTAACTATAACTATATATTAACTAAGAGCACACAGAACAGAAACATGACAATTAATAGTGTTTAAGAAATACAGTGCAGCTGAGCTCCCTTGAATCCATAGTATGCTACAGTATCTAAAAAAGCGCTGGTAGCAAAAATCTCACTTACTGTATGCTCCACATTTAACTGCATATTTTTTGCTGTTTTGATTAAATGACTGTGTAATGTGAAAGGGCCACTCACGGTTACAAACCCACTGAGAAATAACACACATACACAGCATGTGTCTCATATAAAACCAAATGTAGCCTATCTGTAGATACACTGAAATGTGAACACGTTTTTTCCTCTCATATTTTAAAAGGTTTAAGTGAAAGCATTAAGGCTTTTATGCACACAAAAGATTTATTTATTTTGCTTAAAGTTCATTTCACTCAAGATGTGACCACCCCAATGCACACCTTTTGTAGCAATGACGCTGTATAATCATCTTGATATGACACACCTGTCAGATTGATGGACTATCTTGGACAAGTGCACTCTAACACCGAGTTCAATAAACCTGCGACCAAAATTTGAGACAAATAAGTATTTTATGTGCATATAAAAGTCTTAGGTCTTTAACTTAAACCTTTGAAAAATGGAAGTAAGAACAAAAGTGTTGCGTTTCAATTATTTTCAAAGCATTCAAAGATACCTACCGTAAACACGCTCGAGGCCGGTGGTTCCGGTTGCTAGTAAGCAGTCTTAGCAAACTAAGCATGCTAAAGAGCAACACATTTCTCTTAGAAAATGCAGAAGTTAATGGACCGAACTAAATGTAAAAGGAGATTCAGCTGGGTCGCCAGAGACACGACTCCAATGGGAGGATACATCACTCTGCGTCTGCTGATGTGTAAGTAGGCAGCTGTTTGCTAACATGTTTGCTAACGCTTTAGCCGCTTGTTAAGATAATAGTAGCTTAGCGCTGTCTGTTAGCTAACTAAGATTTTCAAATATCATTGAAGTTAATATAACTCAAATGTATACACTCTCTGCACGTACATATTTGTCACATTTTTTCACATTTTATAGTCTGTGGGAGTATTACGGGACTGTGTTTTACTTATCAGAGAAGAGAGGTGGCTGGGGTGTGACATCGTTTTATTTTCTGTCATCCCTGGAGCTACAAATATTTTTTCTTGAGCTTTCCTAATTGACTAGGGGAAAACACAGGACCCTCCTTCCACTATTTATAAAAGCATATTTTCAGCAGATGCTGAATTTTTTCAAGTGTTAGTTTTGGCAGCTATTTTAGATGTAGATGTAGTTTTAATCTTGAGATAAAAATGCTTTTTAGTTGTAGCCATATTTTAGTCATTTCTATCTTTTGTAGTTTTTGTCTAGTTTTAGTCAACAAGTCAAAATGTTTTAGTTGACAAAAATTAACGACATTACGGTAAACTCTTTTAGTCAAACTATTTAGTTCGCTCACAGATAACTGACCCTCATACCTGCTTGTCAAACAGCATCAAATCACAATCTATCTTGACAGTCTGGACTGAGTGGAGTCCTGGGGGGGGATCAGCTGTGAAGTCTGCAGTCAGAGACTGCTTGCTGTGCTGCCAATCACCAATGAACAAGCAGAGCTAGCTGCTAACGGCCACCGCTGTCAATTAACAGACTTCACAAATCCATACATCAGTGTGACCATCTGCAGTCAGGCACACATGGCTGTTAATCTACTGCTGAATTGCAGCTCAGAACTTGCACCAACAACTACTGCTTACACTGCTCTGGGTGTTGAGTGTTTGCATGCTGGCAAAATATCCTGGTGCTGACTAATTACTGGAGTTTACAGCCAGTTGGCGCTTCAATCTCATACTAGTTTTTATTGTCAAGAGCTATTTTTAGCTCATCAATGTCTCATATTTGTCACATAAAAAGGGCATTGAATACTTGGTGTCATAGTTTTTGTTGACAAAATTAAGTGACTTCTTAAGTAAAATGCAAATCCTCCTTAAAAATCATTAGAGTGCGCAAACAGCATTGTCATTATCCAAAATAAACATGACATACACAACAGTGGCAGCAGTGGCCAGAACTTGGCATGGCGGTTGTTATTGATTTTAAAAACGTACCCTTTGATGGTCGAAATTTAAAAATAAAATCCTGAAGTTGAATAAATGCAAGAGTGGATAATTTATTGATTTTTAGAGGATCTGGTTAGTGTCAACGGTTGGACCTGTGGAAATTTGAAAATCTGACGATAATAGTTTTTGGTTCTGACACTGTCATGTAGGCTTTTCTTTTTGAGGAAGCATGTCTTTCAAACCCACTTGTGTGTTTTTGAGTTCTGTGGGTTTAACATAAATACATTATTAAGTTTACAACATAACACACATTCAAACACAAGTTCATAACATAATTCCCTCCCCAGTGCTTAAAAAATGAACTGAAGTACCTCCCCAATGTTGCACCACTCCCTCTTCTCTCATAAGTAACGAACAGTCCCTTAGCAAAGGAGGTAGGCTAATTCAATTGCTATGTTAAAAATTAGCATCACGGTTAGCTATCTGTCTCACAGTGGACTTGGACCTTGCAGACAGTAACACGAGAGGGAATTCTGTAAATCTTAAAACCACTTTCCTTCTTTTCTACAGTCAGTAAACATGGCGGCCGTCAAAATTGGGCAACCATTGATTAAACATTTTCAGTCATCACCTAGCATACTGTTGGTTAAAGTGTTGTGATGTGAAGATAACATGCTTAGAAAAACATGTCACTCTGGCCCTCCATACTTCAAACACAACTTACTCTGGTTGTTATATTTAGAAATTATTTGTGCTCAGCCAGTTCTCCAGTTGACCTCTGTGATGACAGGACACGTGGCTCCCAGGAGATTTGCGACACAAGTGCTGTTTCTACCATTATTCCTGTGCTCTAAATGCACTGAAGTGTGGTATGAGTCTCCTAGAAGTCTGGTTTCATTTGTGTATACTGTTCATTTTTATATGTACGTGTAAGCCTTCATCGTTTATCATCTTACACATACCTTCACTAAGCTCGCAAAATGTCATGCTCTCTTCTCGTAACTGGTTTGTATTCCTTTGGTCTTAATATGACAACAGTTCAGGGAGAGACAGTGGTGCACGTTTCTGGAAAGTCTGCTTAAAGTAATGAAAGTGAATTTAATCAATTCCAGGTCGTGGCAAGGCTGTAAATCTGGAAAAGTATGTTGGTCCTTCATACCTTACCAGACCTTATGGAAGCATATTGAACATGTTATGTAGTTTTCAATCTGCGCTGTTTTGTCATGTTGTAAGACAGATTTAGATGATTGATTCATCTGTTTGCCATATCACACACGTCCTCCTTTGTCTTTTGCCCCATGAGTCCTCTCTGCCTTGGTGGAGGCTTTGGAAGCTGCAGTAGCCCTCCGTGTGCTCACCACTCGGATTAATGGCTGTTTTGGCAACATATGAGCTCATGGGTAATTGGCCGAGGTGATGTTTCCTGTTGAATGCTACCTGGATCTTTTGTGGTCCCCTTCATGGTTGGTCGCTCCCCCCTGCCACTAACACTGGTAATTGAGCAGCACTTTTGTGACACAGGTTGTGAACCGTGATGAGGAAGTTACATGTTTCCTCAAAGTGTCATTGGAGAGAATGACAGTGAGGAATAGTTTTTGCCCTGAAGCACTGTGTATCGTTTTGTGTTGGCTACTGTAACCATTTCCCTGTCATGACTAAGAAAATATCTTAGCCCTTTTTTTTGCCTTAATTTTAACTTTTGTCTTTCAGTTAAAGTAAATGACATGTACAAATCTATTGTTATTGTTCAGTATAAAAACCCAGGCACAGAAGTATTGAATTCATGTGTCATGGTGACCCCTTCTCCTCCCCCCTAAGCCTCACTACCTCTCTTTTACCCGTTTTCACTACAGTTTCTCAACATTGTCATTCCCCACCTGTCCACTAGATGCTCTCAAAGTTCCCTGCCCTCATCTGATCCTCCCCTGCACACCTGACCCTCATCAAGCATCAGTGTATAAAATAGCAGCCAGGAAGGCAGGATTCCTTTGGCTGTTCTTTCTGTCTCTTAGGTGCCAAAATGTAAGTCTGTTAACAGACTATAGTAAAGTCCCTTAAGTCCATCTGTTCTATGAAACAAGTCAGACAGAGCAGGCTTTCTTCAGCTGGCTCGACAGAACCTAAAAGTCCAATCAGTGTGGTTATCAACTTTTTCTGTCAACCAGGTTTTCTTGATCAGGCTCTGTGCACATTCCCATAACAAGGGGGCTTTTGCCATCATTTGCCAATTCTACCACACAAAATGGACCAATCTTGTGCATCTATTTTATTCAAGAGGAGTGGGTTGTTAATGCAGAGCTTTGAAGAATATACAAAACTGTCACAGCAAAAAGCAGCACTGTTGCTGAAAATAAGAGAGGAATGCTGGCAGAAACTGACTGATTGTGTCATTTTGTAAGTTAATGTATATATTACCACTCTGTTTATTTCTAATATGGCAGCTACAGATTCTACAGCTCAAACTTTACACTTGATGCAGCAGATTAACGTCTGCCTTTAAATCTCAAACTGTCCCATAATAAAGGATATGTGAAAATAATTTTTGTTTTTGATAGATTGATGGAGTGAAATAGATTCAATTGATTGAATACTGTCTGTGAAAAATACCAGTAGACCTAGTAAGTTCTCTGATTGGTGTTCTCCTAGCTGTAATATACCAGCACTGTAAAACACTTCAGCAAAGCAGGACCAAGCATGTAATATAATTCAAACCGCTAACATTATGGTGTGAAGAAATTATACCGCATTTCACATACAAGTGAAATAGCGAACTATTCATACATAATGCCACCTGCAATTTTATTGAAGGCCTTTTTAAAAACTAGTGGCAAGCAAATAGACGCTACAAGGAATGCTACAGATCTATTCAGTAATATCAGCTTAGTGAGAGCAAACAAAATGAAACCATATTCTTGCTCAGATTGTCTGTATCACCAACATGCAACATGCAATGCATTTAAGTTTCTATGTCAAAAGAGAAACACAATGAGGTACATATAGTTTGTGCTACTGTCATTGCACCACTATTTTTAGTGGCATTACTAATTTACTGTTAGGGCTCAACAAGTATTTAAAATGTGTTCACCCAGCTTAGAATCTGTATCACTCATAGAAAATATCATCATGAAAAGCTTATCTATCTGTTTAGTCTCCAGACACACTCTACTTCACAAGAAAATCTTCTTGGGTCTGTATCAGTCTAGCCAGGTTAAAAGAGAGCCACCTTTGTGATATTGACAACTCTGGCTTTAAGCTAGACATAACTTGCTAACCTCTTAATCTTGCTTTGTAGTGCACCCCCTCTGCTCTGTTTCAGTGACTGCATTTGGGTCCTCCTTTCTAAGACTCCATCTGCTGATTTTTAAAGTTTAGGTGTTTTTTTTTTTTTTTTTTTTTTTTTTCATTTTAAAAAGTCTTGCAAAAAGCGAGTAAGTCGACCTTATTATTTTGGTAAACTTTTTTCTTTTTTTGAATGTCAAGGATGAATTCTGTTTAAGGTTGTTCCAAAGTTGCTGACATATTTTTCAAAGGCAATAAGTTATTTAATTTCACCCTTTACAAATCAAGCTACTGTTGATGGTGTGTCACTTATATCTGTAGTTTCATATTACAGCATAGATCACACATGGGCATATATGAGTATTTTTTGCCAAATGATAATTAGTGCTATTTAGATTGAAAACCTGTTTAAGTGGCCCTTTGGTGAACCTAATCCCCCCCCCAGGACAGGTCTGAACTTCTTTCTAAGGCTCTCTTTTTGCCATTCTGTACACAGCTACCTCTGCCACTTTTCATATGTACTCTAAAATTAATGAAATCCTTTGAGGATACTTGGAGACAGAGTGCAACGTCTTTTCAAAACAGTTTGGTGATTCTATATTCACTAGGGCTACAGACAGTCACCACACTGAAAGGAAGAAAATAATTAAATTACTGCACCCACGAAACACATATCAACATATGAGAAACTAACAGAACCCTACCAGAAATCCCCTGGGCATAAATAGCAGAATAAGATTGTTCCGTTGTAATGGGAGACTTGTGATGTTTGGGTACACGATGTGCCTGTAATAACAGCCTAAGTGGGAAGAGGTCTTGGGTTCTCCTGGTTTGAATCCTCTCAGTGGAACTCTGCCTTAAGCAGCCTGCATACATAGATCAAAATAACAGGGCTGAAAAAGACCAAAGTAAAACTGTCAAGAATGGGCACTGGTCTGGATGAATGGACACGGGGGCTGTGAATTCTTCCACTGGGTTACGGCCTTGTTGTTTGTATCCTGAAACAGATGTTACACTGAATGCACTGCTCAAGGGGAAAAAGGATGTGTATGATTCCAAAAAACCCACAAATCGGTCCTTTAAAAATAGTGTTGCTGCTCTTTCTTGGGAGTATTGATAATAAAGTTGGGGAATAATGTCCTTCTCACGCTTAAAGTTACAAAGATGCCCTCAATACTTATAGTTGTAGAGATAATGAAAAATAGAGGTTATTGCTGTTGTTGTTGGCTGTTTCCTCTTACAGAATACTTGATGCTGTCATTAGAGTAGCCGAGAGGAATGGCATGACTTCATGTCAGCGTCATTTCCTTGGAAAGGTTTTGTAGTCCTCTTATCACATGGGAAAGAATTATGTTTACAGGATCTATTAAACCATGCAGGCTAGTCTTGTTTCTACAGTGATTCAGCAGCTTAATGAAGCACTATACATCATGGAATACAGGTTATTATTGTGCCATTCAGTCGGGGTGATTTGATACCAGACCAGAATACAGCTGATGTTAATTCATCTCAGTCTCTTGGCTTATTGAAAGATTTATATCTGCTGACCTCTTCGTCCAAGATACATAAAAAATATGCATGCTGAGAGTGTGTGTGTGAGTGGCTTAGGTCTGTGTGTTTTTGTGTTTGCTTGTGCAAGATAGTAAAATCAGATGGCTTGCAGAGCCCTCAAGCAATTAAGTTCACGCCTCTGCAAACAAGCTGGACTCGAGCTCTTTTGTTTCCTCTCTATAACTGTGTGATATCACTCCGCACCAGCTTCAAACATTGGATCCACATGGTTGCATAATAAGCTCAGGCTTTTGGCTCTAAGGTGCAGAAATCAAGTCTTCTTCAATTAACTGGAACGTGGCCATTTCCCCGTCGTACCCTCTCCCAGATCCCACTGGGATTGGCAGAGCTGTTGGCGCTCTGTGGGATCCACATTAACTGTGTGAACATTCTTGTCGTGCTATTCTGCTGTATTTATTGGCTGCTTGATTACATGCGTGTTTACTTGGCAGTTTGTTGCCCCGCCAAGCATCATGATCCACGGGGATAGTTGGAGCTTTCAGGGGTTGTGCTTCATCGCTTTGATGCGCTGTCAGTCAAAGGCAGAAACTGAACAGATGGAGCCTGCTTTCAAATCCCACTCCACCACTTCTGATGGAGAACAGTGACGCTGATGATGAAAGATGAGGTTGAAGATGAAGTTGTAGATGCTAATGTTGGTGGTTATGAGTCAGTCACAATTTTGTACATAGAAAATGATTAAGTATATTTTATGTATGTCATTAACTTCACTCAGTGGCCAATTTATTAGGTACCCCTGTGCAATCAATTGCAATTCAATACTACCATTCTACCAAAAACTCCCAAGTTTATAATGGTTAGTATTTGTTGACATAAACAAAAACAACATAACATTATAGGCATCATATAAAATACTTTATGACTGAACAGTTGTATTGGATAGCAATAGATTACATAGGCGTACCTACTGTAATAAAGTGGTTAATAATGTTGATCATGTTTAGCATACCCATTATCTCTTTCCAACAGGTGGAAGGCACCAGCCTGTGGCCTGAAACAGGAATGCCAAGTGCCAGCCAGTGAACAGGTAGGCTTTCTGTCAATCTCACATCAGGGTTATTTTAGTGTTTTTGCATTATTATGGGTCTACCAATCCAGTATGGCCTTTTTCAGACCTACAACAGAACTGCATTAAAAAATAAAGACAAACTCCTCCTTCATTTTAATGAAAGAGCTGCAGCCAAATTGTAGGCACAATGTGTCACCCTGCAACGCATCCTGCTGCTCAGTTAAATATGTACAAGCACACTCTCATGTAACAGATAACTTTGTAACTTTGTGACAAGAAAGCCATATATTACTGTTTACCTCTTGACAGGTGAGACTGACTGTACTGTTTTGACATCTCATAAGCCTTAAGATCGATGTATGCATTGCTCAAACTGGATCTACTGGCTCTTATCTCATCGTATCACCCCATACCAACGCAGCCCCTTGAATTTTTTAGTAATGCAATGCTTATATCACACTGAACATCTGCTAATTCTTTGATTTAGGACAACGATGCATCATTTTCATGCACAGCCCAGTTGCCAGAATAAAATGTTGGCATTGTATGTGTCTGCAATCCACAGATATGTTCCATTTCTGCGTTTCTACATGTGACACAGTTCACGTATAGTTTCATGTATATGAACTGAATATCTCATCAAGAGGAGGAGGGGATGGTGGATAGCATGACATCTAGGTGGGACTGATGTCAAGGAGCAGACGGTGCAGACCATTGTTTGAGACCAACAAAAACGGATGTTTTATTTTACGAGAGTCTGGGATGTTTCCGCCTATGTTTGGAGAGACCAAACCGGTATTTTAACCCTAACCAAGTAGTTTTTGTGCCTAAACACATGTTAACCACAGTGTTGTCACAACCTAAAATTGAAATATAAAGAAATTGTAACATTTCAAAAGGGTTACATATGAAATGTACAAATGTAACATGGATTGCAGAAAAATTCACTGCCAACATTTATTCTGGTGATTGGGCTGTGATACAAGAATCTAGCCTCATTTATGACATCAGTACCCTGCACATTACTTACTCAGTCACATAGTGTTCCCTACATAAACCCCAGGGGAAAAATAAAAGGGTTGTATGTATAGGAATCTTGGATCGAAACAGGGGAGTGCTGAATTCACAAATGGAGCTAGGTGAAGACAAACGTACTTAAACTTCGAATTACAGTAGAATCTAATCGGACAGGCATAATGGGCCAGTTACCAACTAAGTGCATCACCCCACTGCTTTAAATGATTAGCAAGTGATGTTGTGAAGTATCCTGGCAAAGACATCCAACAAGGTTTGCTGTGCTCATTATGGTCTGCCAGGGGCAAGAATTAGTTTGAGACAGATGTAATTCCATGGAGGCTGGCTGGATAGTAGATGATTGATAGTTCTCTTTGTTCATGTAGCAACATGAATTTTCTTGTTTACCACCAAAGTAAGTTTTTAAGTACACCATAATTTAAACAACTTCTCTTATAGGTAGGTCATATCATCAACTTAAGGAATACTTCACCCTCAACATGACAATTTGTATATTAGTTTCCCACCTCCATAGTATGTTGAATTTGGGAAGAAAACTTTGTGTGTCTCACATGCCTCCATTGTGGACAAAGAATTAAAAAACAGAGACAATTTTTGATTAAAAAAAAATTGTTTTTGTCACTGGAGTATGGCTTTGAAGAGAGCATAGATATTTAGGTCATTTGGGGGGTGAAGTATTCCTTTAGTGTTTGCTAGGTAATCTAAGATGTATCATATGAAGCTTATTTGATTTTCAAGCAGATGTATTTCACACATAAATGTCACTGTAAAACTCTACTGGTCAGATGTAGTGCAGTTTTCTACAATGTGAGCTGTGGCTGATAGAGTTACCTGTCAGCCTTCATTCGTTCCATCTTAAGCCCACTGTTCTATTATACTTTTATTTTATACTTAAATCCTCCAATAAGACCCTGACTCTCACTGGAAACAACTTTTATTACCCAGAGATTATCTTGCTTTCCCATAGTGACCACTATAGGTACCAGAGCTATTAGTTTTTACATGTCGTCCCATGTGAAATGTAATATAGAAAAAGCCCTGACACTCATATAACATCTCAGAATGATGATTTAATGGCGATGTCTGCTGGGATTTAAACATTACTGGCCCTCATGAAATGGAACTATGTACATTTTTCCACCCCATAAAAGTTCCCCTCCCAAAATACCAGTACAAATCAATCTGCAGGAGCTGTTTTGTTTAGTTTGACTCTCAGTAGCAATTGTGCAGGCCTACTGTGTGCGTTACCTGCTCGATGGTGTGCCTTTTGTCTGTATGAGAAAGGGTTCATGGTTGTGACATTTATTACAGCTTGTCACAGGGAAGCTCGCGGGGCCTTTTTACTGTCAAGCCTCAGCAGCATGGGGCTTAATTCCAAACTGCCTCGTGTGTCAGGAGACCTGCAACATCAAACTTGTGTCACTCAAGCATCCCTCTGGTTTCTGTACATGTATTTTATGTTAGTTTTTTTTTTAAATTCGTTTTTCCGCAAAGAAGCCTTGCAGATAAGGAGTATGCTTGAGACCCCTTCCCCGACACACCCTGAACTACCACCCAGTCTTACCTCATCTCATGGCACCTTGATGTTTTCATTTTAAAGGCACTTTGAGTCTCACGCCGCGATCGTTTCATGACCTTAGAACAGTTAATGCCTCTTACTGACAGCAGATTACTCTGTTTACAACTTCCTCTGGGTCAGAGGTGAACTCAGAGGTCAAACAAAGGTCACACTGTCTTTCCCATAGCTATGTACCAAGCCATACAGCTGGATTGTGAGAGATTCTTTCAAATAACACGTTTTGAAAAACGGCCAGTGCATGTCATGAGATCACAGCATCTCCGAATGTTAGAGGGGATTATCATCTGCTGATATCTCTGCTTTCTTTAATTCCTCTGCTCGGGGTGAATTGCTTGACCTATGATGGAGGGGAGGACTGCGCTGTCAGTGATGCCCGTGTGCACACGTTTTTGAAGGGAATGATAGAGGAATGGTTCGAAGGGATCAGAGAAATGAGTAAGTGGCAGGTGATGGATTCAGAGTATGATTTAGGAATCTTTGCTCTTCTTTTCAGGTAAAATTTTTCCTATATAACTCCATATATGGAAGCTTCAACTGCTTCTTTCACATAAATTATGTTCATACATTAGGAACATTCTTTTGCTAAATCTCGTTTATTAATACTCAAAATGAAAACTATCTTTAACTATCTCTCCTTATGATGGGAAAGAGTGCACACCCTTTTCATTGCTGTAGAGGTTCATACGGTACAAGCAGATAAATAGGAGCGATTGGTTTCCCCATGAAGATATAAAATGCAAGTGGTTTCTCTGTATTTAACAGCTGGGGGCTACAGAACCCATTCCAGAATATAGCTGTAGAACATTCTTGTTCAGGGAAAACGCATGTATGATAAATCACAGAAATGCTCAGATGATACATTGTGTCTGATAAGTATAACAGAGCACCCTAAGTGTCAGTCAAGATTTTCAGTGAGTCACAGGTTCAAGCGTGACTTCGTGACCCATGAATTATGTTTAAAAAAAAAAAAAAAAAAAAAAGACAAGATACAAGACGTACCTAGTCATAAACGGGCGGAGTAATGAAGATCAGATGGTAGGATAAAGCCCCGCTCCTTGTCCCGCCTCTAGGCTGTGGGAGAAAAGAGACGGGAGGCTCAGTGTAGAACAAAGTGTTTCGCTTTGATGCCTGTAAATTCCCCCCTTGATGAAAAAGTTCTGCAGAAGTTCAGCTTAGTCAGAGTGAGGCTGTGGGCTATGCAGGGAGATAAGACGCTGTACTGGCAGGTGATCCTTTCAGTATGCAGTCAAAGTGTTAATGTTGTTTTAATCAGTAAAAATTAACCTGATTTCACATAACTTGAACTAAACTTGACTTTGAGTTGCCATAATGTGCTCTTGCTGTTCATAGCTATGGAGCTGCAGGACCAAGTCAGAAACATAACTAAATACATAACCCATCTGCATTCTACACACACACACACACACACACACACACACACACACACACACACACACACACACACACACACACACACACACAGTTTGCTGAAAGTATGACTGACATTATGTAAACATTAGGGTGGAAGATGATGCTATTTTGTTATTAAACCTTTATATAACCAGGTGAACACATTGAAATTCAATAATATACTGCATTTATACTGAATATTTCAACCAATATTTATTCTATTCTTGTATAATAACACATTAATGGATCAATAGTCACAAACTAATGGCTAGAGGCAGCAGTAGCTAAGGTGTCTGGCGGATGTGAATTGGGGGAGGAGCAAAAAGTATTTTAGCTACTTAAAAAAAAATTGATAAATAAATCATCAGTTTAAGTGTACGTTATATTTAGACTTTTTACTTTGCCTTTCCGTCCGACAGCCTTTTCAGTTGGTGAACTGAAGCTGTTATGTGGCTCCTTTCATAGCCAACAGACTCCTTATACAGAGACAGTAATTTCAACTTACACAACATGAGGAGTTGTTGGTCTACCACTGCCTCAGTTGATTTAGTTTGTTTGTGTTATTGTGTGCCTTTGAAAACTATGACAGCGTCCAAAAAAGTATGTGGCTTAGCTGTGTTAGTACTCCTATCTGCTTCTCCAAAATGGTAGCATTTTAAAAACATGTATTTTTTTGAGGAGAGCATAACGTGTGTTTTTGAGAAGAAGGCTTTGCTCAGTTACAAAGAGGCACATTATGCAGGTAAGGAGGTCTTACTTAAACTACTTAATCAGAAACCTACATCAGGTCCTTCAGACAACGTTTTTAGAAGGGCATGGGAAAATAAAATTTTGATGCTACCAGAGGCGATTTCTTTAAGACTGCAAGGGAAGCTCAGCTTCCCCTAAAATGTCAAAAATTGAATGGTCAAATATGTACGGTTTTGTTAACATTTCATTGACTACAAATGCGTTAGAACACGTTCATCTCGAAGACGAGTTCGTTCAGAGTCAGCTACTTATCGATATTGTTAACTTCTCATACATTCCCGTAGCGCAGTTTTCTCAATGCATTTGCCCGTAGAAGCTAAGCGTCCATGCACTTCAATGGGACTGCATGGAACAGTTTTTTTCATTGCCTCGAAACTCGACGGTCATTGGATAAATGCCATGATTTTGTCCCGCCCCCGGACGCTCAGCGTCTCTGGGGGTGAATGGAGCTGTGGGCGGGCCTCGGCTGGGCTGGACGCTGAGCTTCGGCATGATGATTGGAGGATCAGTCAAAAGGCTGAATCCGTTTTGATTGACAGCTACTTGGAGCTATACACCGTCACTTGACAGCTCAGCTCAGTCCCATCGCGGATTTTGCATGTGGAGTCTTCTGACAGAGTCATAGCTCTCAAGTCTCCCGTTTTGGCCGGGAAACTACCGTATTTTACCCCTCTTTCCCGCCGTCCTCCCGTATTAGTATTCTCCCGCAAATCTCCCTTATTATAATACAAAAACATTCCTGTGCCTCTCCAAACTGAACTCTGTCACTAGTCTTGCGAGAGCTGCCACCTGCTGTAGCCTGGGTGGCAGTTGTCGCGAGGTTAGTGCCGACAACGGGAACAAACCCGGAACAACAAAAGAGAGCGATGGATGGATGTGACGAAGGAGAAGGCATTCCTGCCAAAAAAACAAAGAAGTCCTGTAAATATATCGAAAAATGGGACAGCGAATTTACTTTCCTAAAGAGGAGCAGGATGGGGCACATTATGAACTGAAAATATGTTTAAGCAATAAGCCCCGAGAAGCCGCGAGTTACAGTGATTTTACAACGGCTGAGGGGCCCTCCGCCGTTGTAAAATCACTGTAACTCACAGCTTCTCGGGGCTTATTGCTTTCATAAAACGGTTACCCTACATACAGCCCATAAAATAAATACACATGAAAAAGAATCAACAATTTATTGGTAATAGTGCAACAATAAAACTGAGAACTATTCATTCTTCCACCAAGCAAGATCGAGTGGACAGAATGGTTGCCAAGCAACACAGAGGCTGCGGTCAACCAGTGGGTTACACTGATTTTACAACGGCAATCACATTTAAGGATGGGAAGCACCCGTTTTATAAACAATAAATAAACGTGCTTCATATACCCTTTGTGTTTTCATTTAGGCTGTATTATAACGTAGGAATGTTCACAGCATTTCAATGTCAACGAAGGTTGGCCTATCAGATTCTGATCACCTAATTGTAGTTAGTAAGCGGTTGACAAGTTGTTTTTAGATATCTTGTACACCTGTCTTAAAATGTAAGGGATACTGGAGCTTGGTTGGGGTGGTGGGACGGCTCGCAGCAAGCGCCGGAAAATTTCCCTTATTTTCAAATCCAAAACTTGACAGGTATGGTTCTATGGCATGAATGTGGTTGAAAAACGGCTTCAATTAAATGTTCCTTTTATAAGTTACTGCCTCGCTAAAATATGACAAATTTTATGATGTAAATTTAAAGTGAGCTTCCCCTGTTTGAAAGATCAGCAGCCGCCACTGGATGCTACAACATGCATACTTCGACCTACATTTAAATTTTCCAGATTTGAATATATAAGAAATACTACTGATAAGCTTCAGAATGATATAAAAGACAAAATGATAATAATAATGGAGTCGCATGTTAACATTTACACAGTTGGTAAAAATGAAGTTCATTGACAAAAGTTTCTTTGAGCTAACAAGCAACACAAGGCCCTTTTCCACCGCAGGAACTTTTTTTCATTTATCCGGGATTTTGAAAAACCTTGGCATGTTTGCACTGAAATATCCTGGGGGAAAAAACTTTCCCTCGACGCTCAACTTTCCCTGAAAAAACTACCTAGTAGGGGGGTAGGACTTTTCTGATTACCCGGAATTCTTGAGGGGCGGGGCTGCGTGCTGAAGAACACTGATTGGTGGAACACACACTTGCAGCGTTCTGCACTTCGGTGCCAGTGTGGCTGCAAACTTTATTTCATTTCTACAAGTACATATTTCTATCGGTATCAGTTCTTTTATCGGTACTTTTACACATTTAGGTTTAATTCTTCATTGTCCTGGAGCTTCTCCTCTGCGTTCTGTGCCGGTACTGAACACACACACACACACACACACACACACACACACACACACACACACACACACACACACACACGTAAACATGTAGACAGCGATATTCAGTATACCCTGTCCACAGTCTCTCACCCACCGTCACTAACGTTATGTCTTACACACTGATATAGACAGCACGCTAGGTCAGCTAACAGCGAATTGTTACTAATAAGCTCAAATGACAGCTGTCTGTATGTAGACTGACGTAGTTTGACTCTTATCTTGAAATACTTTTAACTCAGCTGCTGGCTGAGACATACAGCCCATCCTCTCTCCACCAGCACTAATGTTATGTTACCAGCCAACAAGCTGGTGGAGCAAACTATAGGGCACACACTGAATCATCTACGTCATCAGCCTGATTTGAATAAATTTTCCGGAACTTTGAGGTGTGGTGGAAACACAAACCACACAGATTACCAGGAATTCTTTTACCCAGGTAAATAAATCCCTGGTAATAAAAGTTCCTGGGAATGTTGGTGGAAAAGGGGCTATAGTGTTACTAGATGACAGTGTAGTGCTACATTAGTGTAAGTGTGTGTATGTAGTCATTTTTTTTTTACTGCTTTAAGTTAAGTTTTTGGGCTCCATAGTAAGCAGTTAAATACACAAGAGAAACTAGCTGAATGCACAGTAGCTATTACTTGTTTAGTCCACTCCACTTTCTAAGCACTAACTGCTGGCCATCAAGTGTCAACAACTGCCTTTAAGTACCCAGAAGTCCTTGCAGTAGGATGCTGCTCCTTGTAGCTCATTGCGACTACTTTCTAAATCTGGACAGACTGCATCACACTTTTTTAAGAAAAGGACTTAGAGAAGAATTTTAAGGCCTCTTTGTATCCATGGCCAACCATGTTTTAGTGATAATAGCTTTCATTTGGCCCAATATTAGAACATTGTAACACCCTAGATGTCAATAAACTGTTTGTCGGCACCAAAACACAACAAAAAACAAGTTGTGCATCACACTTAAAGGCCAACCTGTGACGGTTTCTCCGTGGTATCTGCCTGCCAAAGCTTTCTCACTTGTGTTATCTAGGAATACACTCTGGGAATGACTCCAGCTTGTGTTTTTGATTACTTTAAGCCAAGATAGCTGAGAGCAGTACAGGATCTGAGGTCCCGACCCATGACCCCTTAAGTAAAGTGCCCTACCTCTAACCCCTGCTCTCTTGGTCTTGACCGGCACCCTAAAGTTCCATGAAACTGCATGGATGAGATTAAAGGGGATTCCCTCTGTCAGCGACCCTCTGTTGCTATTTCGAGGATAATCTCTGTTCATTTGTCAACTTTCCCCTTTAAAGTGACAGGCTCTAAAGTCCAGATAATGCAGCTGAGAGGAGGGCCGTGTCATAAAATGGACTATTTGGCACAAAATCTGTCAATTCCTCTGAGAGTTTTATTCTTCTTGTGCGTCTCGGGGATGATCTTGGAGCATCAGCGGGTGAAACGCTGCCCACCCACGGAGGCCTTTCTTGTGGGGAGAGGCCAGCAGCGTTGTCTTCTCTCTGGATCTCTGAGCTGTCCCCATGTAAACAGCCTCCCTGCAGCGGGAGGAGGCAGACGAAGCAAACTGTATTACTCTAGCCGACAAAGCCATTCACTTCTGAAGAATGCAAATTTAGATTGTGAACGCTCCCTTTGCTTTATCACATTGGACAAACAGTGTTGAGTTATTGGGAGGATTATGAATAGCTTTTTTCTCCAGTGGAAAAAGGGAGATGTGGCCAAGACGGAGTCATCAGAGGTCCCTAAAATAGAGTGCAGTCTGAGAATGAAGCAGAGAAAGGTGAACACCGCTGGTTGGTGTGCTTCAGTTAAGCCGATTCTGCTTCAGCGCCCCCCAAAAAACCTGATTCATTTCAGTGGAATCCTCACTTTTCTTTGGTGGATATAGCCTGTTTGGGTTTTCAGAGATGCTTCAGCTTTGTAAGTTTTGAAGCATTATTGTTTTCTTTTAATAAATGGTCTTTTGTGTGGTGTTTAATGTAAATGTTTTTGTTGAAGCGTGCTGTGTGTGCGTGTGTTTACTTTGGCGATAATGGCTAGCATGCCCTTTTTTGTTTACAGGTCTTATTGGCTCTTCACTCCCACACTTTTAATGCGATTTGCTTATTCCTCTTCTCACTCATCGCATCTGAGACAAGTCAACAAGGCATCTCAGCATGCACGAGCACATGTTCAACCTGCGTGCAAGCACTGGCACGCATGCAACCACACAGACAAATACACTTGCAGAGAAGCAGCCTCCGTTCTCTTGTGTATTTCTTATTCACTAAAGATAAATGAGCATTTGAATTAGCGATGTAAATAGAGATACTCAGGGATGGCTGTTTCATTTATTCTGCTCAAATCTCCACAGACAGTTTAGCATGGTTCCCATGACAAGGTCGCAACAGTGCGGTGGGCGGCTCCTGCCAGCCCCTTTTATTTTATTTTAGACCAGGGGCTCATGGGAAAGCTATTTGGAGACCTTTTCCTGTTGGCCTCAGAGAACAGTGCCAGTGGTTTGTTAACAGGTGCAATGTGACCAGAACGACTTTGTTTTTACCCAACAGCTCAATATATGCTGCTGTTTGTTTGGTTTCTGTTTCAGCATGTGGAAAAGACGGTGGGGGTTGTATGGATTTTTCCATGGATGCATTCATGAATAAAATATAGCTTAAATGTGTCTCAGGGGAGTTGCTACAGCTGTAGAATATTGTCAGTTTACATCAGCAGTACAATGTGACTTGCACTACCACTTTTTTTAAAATTTTTTTAGTAAGGCTAGGGATAATTTGTCATTCCAGAACATGTATACATGAAGGAAGAAATGAGGTGCTCAGGTACCTGTGCAGGCAAATAGCAAATATTAAACCCTAGAAAAGAAAGCACACAATAAAATATATAATAAAAAGTATTAAAATAATAACAGTAAATTATGTAAATATAAAGTGAGACAAGTGTGAAAATAAGAAAAAGAAGTGTGAAATCTAAAAGATAAACAAGAAGGCCCATAACACAGCCATGCCATGAAAACAGCAAAATACAGCAAATACAGTGAACAGTGTCACATAAACAAAGATCAATGAGAAGGTCCCCAATGATCTAATTTGTGTAGATTTAAAATTACACAGTGTTTTCCTGTGGTTCCCCATCAAAACTGTGAACCTCTCATGTGAATGTGATCTGTAACACAATCAGTAAATTCACTTCATTGCAGTCAGAAAAAAAGGCTAAAAGATAAAATATGTAAAAGAGAGAAATTGAAATTGAAATCCTTATGAGTGCAAATGCTACATACTGTGTATACAAACTGACAAACACATGTGGACATACTAAAGGCTCATGCACTGTATATTGTATGCATGTGTATGTACCCTGCACATACACATGTACTGTACTGCGAACATTTCATCATACAGCAGACTATAACATCATGTTGTGTGCATGTCACTGTGACACAGGTACTGGCTGTATGCTAATGCACAATAATGTTAAAACCAATAATAATACTGTGTATTGTGTGCAGTAATGGAAATTCATAACAATAATACATTAAGTATTTAATAAAAACAAATAAGATCCTTTTACTTGAGTAAAAGTAGTAATACAACTTTGTAAAAATACTTAATTGCAAGTCGAAATCCTACATTTAAAATAAAGTATGTAAGTAAAATCAGTAAAATTGACCTTTTTTAGTATTAAAAGTTAAAGTACTCATGCAGAAAATATGTCTGCTGGGCCGTTGTATTATATATTATGTCATTAGATTATTATTACTCATGCAATAAAGTGTGAGCAAATTTTTACTTCCGTAGTAGATTGAGGTGGAGCTCATTTTTAACTTTTGTATCAGACTGCAACAAATTATTATAATGGATTAATCTGCTCATCATTTTCTCCATTGATTGTTTGGTTTGTAAATATATTAAGGGTAATGAGAGATGCCATCACAATTCCCAAGAGCCCAAAGCGACACCTTCACCATGATTGTTTTGTCCAACAAAGAGTCCAAACGTCAACATTTTTACTAATGCATTACAATTATTCAGATGTTTAAAACAAAAAGCAGAAATCTTAACATGTGGGAAGCTGGAACCATGAAATGTTTTTGCATAAAAAAAGCCCTCAGCCATAACAATAATTATTTTTTCTGTCAGTCAATTTGTGGCTTAACAGACTATTGGTTTTGGCTTTACTTGTGCATGCTGTTGGGTAGTTTGACTTATAACAAACCATCATATAAACTAGTAACTAAAGCTGTCAAATGTAATGGACTAAAAGGTACAGTGTTTCCTCTGAGTTGTAGTGGAGTAGAAGTATAATGTAGCATGAAAACAAAATACTCAAGTACAAGTACCTAAAATTTGTTCTTCAGGAATATTAAGCATAAAGGCTGTAAAGTATAAAAAATAGTGAAGACAATGGGGGAGTATTTACGTGTGTGTGTGTGTGTGTGTGTGTGTGAGTGGGGGGGATAAAGAGGGCCTGCCAGTGAGAGACGGAATGACTGAGAGATTGAAAGGACAGACAGAGAGAGAGAAAAAGAGTGAGAGAGTCATGTCTTTGGGAGCAGGACGACCCATGTGACTCGGCCTGCCCCTCTTTGTGTTTCCCACACAGTCTGCCATGACCGGAGCTATATCCACACCATCACATTCACATTCTGTCTGCAAACTTCCCCCCTACTTATGATTCATAGCTCAGTGAAGGGCACAATGTTTGCTTATGGTACTGCCAGCTGCACATGGCATCACCAGCGCACGTTTTCTACAAGGCTGCTCTCCCCCTCCTTTTATTCTCAGACCGTCGAAGAAGTGATCGTGCTGATATTTGTAACTTTCTCAGGATGATGGAAACATTTCATCTTTCATCATATCTTCTGTGTTTTAGTGTTATAAATATGCTCTCCATCATTGTCCTCATTTTCATGGTTATTGCACTTATGTTTATGTTCTATATTTTGTCTGCAGCCTGTGGGAATTATCAGATAGTATGGGCTCATATTATGAAAAAGTACCTATTGTAAATGCAATAGCTAAGTATACTTGGCATACGTGGTCACTTTGTATACAGCACAATAGTGGATGCATTAAATCATGCCTGTTTGTCTTTTTATTATCTGAGTGCACTAAATTTCACTATACAAGATACTTCTGTTGCACTATGCCAGTATTCACACACAGTATTAATACACCTTTTAATTTAATAAACAAAAAAAAACAAAAAAAAAACGGCATCTCAGTTGCCAACAGTTTATTGCTTTCCAGAGACCAATTGTCATCAAGAGTTGTTGAAGATGTGCTTGAATATCATAGGTTATATTGTGCGGATATAGTACATATCTCTGAGTAAGGTTGTGTTCCATGATGTTTTCAGACATTAAGTACTTTATACATCCATGTACTGGTAAAAATACACCATAAAATCCTTCATGAACTGCAGCAGCACACATGTTATCTACATGTTTAATTGTCTCTGTGTTCTGGTTTATGTTGAACAGAGCTTTAAAGATTTGTATATCTGAACACAAAACTGATACCAAACATGGATGATGCTGTTGCTGGACATTATGCACAGACTAACCACGGCTCTGCAGCATCATTAAAGTTCTGGGAAACAGAAAAAAATTACCCTTTCTACAGGTGGTGACAAAGTTGACTCAGTGTTCTGCAGCGAGGCATACTGCATCCTTTACACAGATGTGCCTTTGGGCCTAAATTAAGAACTGAATTAGTCATGTTTACTTTATTACATGTGATAAATGCAGTACCTGCATCTTAAAGACATAATGTGTAAAATTTCTGCATTAAAATGTCTAAAAACAACTCAACCTATGTTATGTATTTTGTTGAGCTGTAGGCTTACTTTATCAATCTCAGAGAAATCTGTAATTTTATTTAAAAAAAAAATGTGTTTCATTTGGTTGCCTGTTAATGGCATCATATCCCCTTTACCCTCTGTACCTGCTCTAAAATTATTTACTGCTATATTTCAAGATTGAGCCTGATTACAACAATGTGCTACAGTAAAAAGCGGCAAATGATAGCCGGCCAAGCTAATGTGTCTGATAACGTAATACCTTTGCATCAGCAGTGTTTACCAGGGATGTCAGGCAATATCAGTGCGCTTTAGTTTAGCAATATTATGTTTTATGATACTGTATTAATTCTCAGTGACAGTATCGATATATATATTTTTTTGTTAATAGTGTACATGCAAAGATTAGTGTTAGTGATTTCTTTTTGTGTAGTGTGATGGTGATTTTGGGGCTGTTTCTGATTAAACAAAAAAGATCCTACTCTTTAACAAAAGGGTCTATCTCTGTAGAGATCCTTTCCATAATGTTGTCGGACACTTAGAATAACAATCTAAGCTTGTCAGCGGCAAAACCAATACCAAGACCCATTTCAAAAATTGTCGTTCCCATTAGTCACTTAAACATGACAACATGGAAAATAGGGTGCAAGTTAGAAAATACTAAAGTGACCCTTTCAAATGCTGAAGAAGTGTCACTTTGTGTTTACTGTTGTTTGTTTGTACTATTGGCCAGTACGAGCCACTTTGAGGTTATGTAACTATGTGAACTGTGACTCTGGTGTCAAAATGTTGCCTCTCATTGACCTCTGTTTGAGACCAAGTCAGTTCCAATGAACAGCGCAAACGTGGCATGGGGTGCATGTCATTGCTGCAGTCATGCCAAGCCGACATGGCATTTTGGCAGAATCTCCTCCCTCTGGTCCTCTGCTCCCCCAGGACCTCTCGAGAACATGGATCCAGCTTGTTTCCCATCTGCTGGGCCCCAAACAGAACTAAACAAAATATGTTGCTAATGCTGCCAAAAGGCCCATCACTTAACGTCAGTCCTACAACAACTGCCACTACTACAGCTGTGTGTCCATCAGGCAGGCCTGCGGTCACTGTCCCAGAATTTACAGGGGCTTTCCCCGTGGTCTGGACGACTATTTCCATCCACTGTGCTCCACCCCCACACCAGCAGCCCCTGGGAGCCCCTCATTTTGGCATCAGCCCAGAAGCATTTTGTTCAGCTTTTTAAAAAAAAATCATTACTGGCTGTCACATAAGCAAGATAATTGGATGAGCCCGAGACTTCTAGAGCCAAGTAAACAGACAGTGTGAAAGTTCACGTGGAGCCGCTGGACATCATATTGGATTAAGAGGGCTGATACTCACAGAAGTGATTTGTGGGTCCCCAGCCTCTCGGCTCTCATGACACCATCACTGTCTGAGGCAGAAAGCATGGGATTTCCCATACATTCATCTGATGTGTTAGCAGCAGATTCGATAAGGGAATAGTAATGTCCCTTATCAACTTTAGAGTGTCTCAATACTTTCTCTTCCCTTTTAGATTTGTGTGAACTGGCTCAGTGAAGCCTGTGATCTATGATATATGTTGTCTCTCATGTAATTCTATTACAAGAACAGAATCGGCCCTTGACTGGAACAAAGTTTTTATATCTTTGTAGCTATTTTAGCTCCTGGCCTCAGCTGAAGGTTGTAGTTTACAGACAGCAGAACCTCAGATTGTGACATCTATCAAAATGAAATCACTCTGGGGAACATTATGGCTATTCAACAATTTGTAGCATAAATCCCTGTATTATGTCATTACGCTTTGCAAATCAGTTCCTGACCACAGGCCAGACCACAACTGCTGCTTCCAGTCGACCCCTCTGAGACTCAAACATACACACCCCCACACAAAGAGGACAGGAAAAGAAGTACATGAAGTGTCACAGCCAGGGGAGGGAGTGAGGAAAAGGCAGAAATTAGAAGTGAAGTGAGAGTGAAAGTCCAAGGCAATGATCAAGAGACAGAGCCAGAGGGTCCGATTTGGGCTGAGAAGGAGGAGACATCCAATCCAGCAGCTGAGAGGTTCAGCAGTGGAGCCAGCCGGAACACAGTGTGATTTCCCCGTCTGTCTCTCGCCCTCTTGGGGGTCTGACGATGGGAGAGGAAAATGGTAGACTGTGTTCCCAGCCCAGGATCCGGGGCAGGAAACCTCCCCTGCATTTCTTGGCGGTCCTGGCTGCTCAGCCTGTCTGGCGTTGGCCAACCTCAAACCTTGCCCCCGCAGACCCCAGGCCTAGAGACCACAGCATGTCTAGTTTGTGACCTTGAGCCATATTTTGGCTATAAAAATGAGAGGGTGATTAAGGCTGAGTGGAGGGGGAGAAAAGTGAGGCAGATTGTCATTAAGAATCAGAATTTTAGTGTTACAGCTGACCGTTTACTAAGGCCTCTTCTTAGTCACCCTTGCTATGTCTGTCAAGCAATTTGTTCTCCCTAGGTTTTATCAGCTAAAGCTAGCTAGCGTTAACCCCCAGAAGCTGAAAACTGAGTCCCCTGACTTAAAGCAAATGTAGGCCAGGGACGTAAAATTGATTGGCCAATGGCCCAATTTCCTACCCCCCCCCCCATCAAACTTGGCCTTGGTTGTGATCTCAACTACACACCTATAAAGTTAAATGAGCCAAGGGCATAAAGTGGGGGTGCCAATGGCCCCTTCCCTCATCCTACAGCCCTAAATTTGGCCCCCTTGCTCGGACCATAACCATCTGCGAACGCCTTCATTTTTGATCTCAACTACTCTTGTAAAGTTTGGTGACTGTATCATGCACAGTTGCGACAATATGAGGTTGTGAAAATCTGTCATCAAACAGACACAGCCAGTAATAATATTTTCTCTTTTACATGATGAAGACTAATGATGAGTCTAAAAATCATGTCTTGGGTTAACTTTCTCAAAGAGTACCACAGAGCCAAGAACATTAACCTAACCTTGGACATAATGCTAGTCCTAAATGGGGCTACTTTAATATATGTAGACCCTGAACTAATGGTGTGCTACTGTACCTCTTGGCCTTGGAAGTAAAGCTATGCTTCTTTGTGCCATGGCACCCTACTTTTACTGTATAAGTTATTAAGGTTGTTGGTGAGGCAGACTAACACTTGCCACTTAAGGCGCTGGTACACCAAACCAACGGTTGGCTGTCAGTCAGTGTTGGGCAATCAGTGAGCGTCTGTCACCCTAGTCGGTGCAGTGTGTCCACAGTTGGCTTTTGTTGGCTTTTTGGGGGGGCCAAATCAGCATGTTGAATCAGCGACAATGGAGTCCGTAGATGAATGAAATTACTTCGATTGTCAGTTTAGCTCAGTGCAGAAAATGGAGGTGAGGAAAGTAAACAAACGGCTAAAGTCAAGAGGGAGTGAGACCAAACAAACTTGTTATATAAGGTACAATTATTTTCCTTTTGCCTCAGAGCTCTTTAGTAGAAATGTTTCGCGATGGTTTGTGTTATTGTTCAATGTTGCACAATAAACATTTGTTCTTTTGACATTGCATTGTTTTGTTAATGTGCTAACTGGCTAACCAGCCTCAAGACAGTGTTCCGGTTTCCCTTTTTTATTGATAAAAACAGACGATCATCATCTTCTGGTGTGAAGAGTTATTTCCTCTCATGCAGCAGCAGAATGTACGTGTTGGTTGACCATTGGCTTTAGTCTTTGTCTATGTTCATAGCAACCTTTTCGCCCAGACATGGCGATGTCAGGCAATGCAGCAGGAGGCCTTCGTTGCTGCTAGTTCTCTGAAGACAAATCAACTGTATTATCCATTCCCCACATTTTTATTCTTTTTGTGTTAGGTTTTGAAAAGCTAAAAAATTACTCTTTTAGAAAGAGATGAGTACTCTTGCTGATGCCACACACACTGTTTTGTGCGAGGTTTGTCAACCCGATATGTCTCAGTGAATAAATAAGCAGTCCAGGTCTATTCTTCACTTTGACTTAACAAAGTGCACACCATGTGTTTCTAATCATACCTAGTTTGGTGTTTGACACTGTTAACCCATCCACCTGGATTTTGACTGCCTCAGTCAGATCCCATTTAAATGCAACTCAGTGGTTAATAGATGTGGGGTCTTCCTGGTGAAAATCAGCTGCACATGTTGACTGCTTGTATCAGCTGTAAACATTCCCTCTGTCCCACTGTCACTCTGTCTGTTTGGGATGTAAGGAATGTGTAGTGACCAAAATATGCCAGAGGTTGTGGATGATGGGGCCTGGGGGTGTAATATGTGGTATACACACCCCCGCTTTCACTTGTAGTGACCTTCTGCTCAGACCAAAATACAGATAAAGCAGATCAGAGGGGGAGGGATGGGGGAGGGAGAAGGGTGAGAAGGAAAATAGAGGGTTTAGACCAGTACATTGTCCTGACACAGTGTGCCTCATATTGTGTTGCACACCACATAAAAGTTTCTGGATTAATCAGCCAATTATGTATAGAACATCTCTAAAGACCTTAAGACTTATTTTCCTTCTCGGGGCTGCTGGTGGGAAAAAGGTGTTTTCAGCTTCATTGGGAAAAAGTGCTTGCTTACTCATGATTGAGAGTAAGTTTGGTATTCCACCCCTAAGATTCTGACTTTTTAAGAACATATCCATAATTTAATGATTTGCTGGGTCTCTGTATGTGAGATGGGAGTATTTGTCTTTCATTTAAGGCCAGAACAAACAGCTTAGTGACTTTGTCTTTCACGTGACAAATGTTTCCACTGTGTCTACTATTTCAGAGCTTCTAGTCAGACCTTACTGTTTGTAGCTACTATATGTGCAGCAAATACCTCCAAACTTAATGAATACATTTTGTCCATGCCTTTTTAAAGTTATTTCTAATCACTGCTACAAAGAGGACTGTTTTGTTATCTGGCACAAGTTCAGACTTGGTTAGTTTAAACACCATCTTGTTAGGGTTCAGGAAAGATTGTGATTTGGGTTGAAAATATATATATGTCACATCACACTACTTCCACCTTTGCTCCTGACTGACAACTGCTGGTTATTGAAAACACAGCTGGACAAGTTGAGAGCTCTTGTCAAAAAATACCAGGTTTTGACGCTACAAACACAGCTTGACATGTCCCAAATCTTTCGTTAAAAATGACCTACTTTGGTAGCTAAAATCACGGCTGAACATGTCCCAACTCTCAAAAAATACACAGTTTGGTTGGTAAAACCACGGCTGGAAATTTGTTGAAAAATACCTGGTTGGGTTGCTGCAAACAAGGCTGGACATTTCCCAAACTCTTTTAAAACATACTGACTTTAGTTGCCACAAACGCAATTGTGTCCCAATGTCTCGTAAAACACAAAACAAAACCCAGTTTTGTTGGTCTCAAACAGTGGTCTTCTGCTCTCTGGTGCTTGGCAGGCATCTTGTCTAGGTGTCAGACCATCCACAATCCCCTTCCCCTCCTGATGAGAAACTCAGTTCATATGTAATATGAACTACATCACACATTGTATTACATAAACAAATGTAACATATCTGTGGTTTGCAGACACTTAAAATGCCAACATCTATTCATGCGACTGGGATGAAGGGTAAAGGTGATGTAAATAACGATGTACTAGCACAAGGTCTGTGAAGGTAGAATATGCAGCAGAGCAGGATGGGAGCCTCTAAAGTTCAAAGCAGGCCACCACAAGGCCAAAGCAAGGAGGAAAATGCACAGGGCCAACGCAAGTGAAGGGGCACTGGACAGAACTTGGAGAAGAGGTCCAGCTCAAGGAGAATCCTTGAGGGCAAACGAGGGATTAAAGTGGACAGCTCTGGACGGGGCTGCGGAGCGTGTGCGCCATAATTGAATTTCACGCTCGCTGCCTTCTTCTGAAGTCGTGTAGCAAAGCGATCATTTGAAAAGAAAGCTATTAGTCAAGCCCTCTGCTAAGCTCAGAGCTGTGCCATAGGAAATCTGGGATTACCCAGGCAGTAGGCTTCGGTGTACTCCGTCAAAACACAAGTGTCACGATGAGCCGCAGGAATGAAGGGACAGCAACAGTGTATTATAGGCTGTAAAATGGTGATAAACACACATCACTGTGAATGTTTAAGTTCCATTTTTCTCATCTTTCATTCCTCTCCTTGCTTTGGTTAGTTGGTTAGACAGTTGGATATTTCAAAGCGTTTCCCAGCCTGCTGTGTTTACGACTACATACACACACTTACATTAATGTAGCACTACACTGTCATCTACTAACACTATACAAATTTAGACAGCCAGCATGCTTTTCACTACAGTGAAAGCAAACAATGCAAACTTCATTTCTAATCAATTACCATCAAATGTACAACTTGAAGTCTTAAAATGTGGTATTGCAGGTCTTGACAAGTGTTGGAAAGCTCTGAATTTGGTTTCCCTACAAGGCCTCAGAAAATGTTTAAAAGCCTTAACTTAGTTACTAATTGTTTTTGTATCAGATTGCAGGCTTATTACCATTTTACATTTGGTAACATATCCATGGTTTGCAGTACAATACCAACACATTATTCTGGTGACTGGGCAGCAGAAAATGGATAGATGGGTTACATTTGTATAATAAATTTGCATCATATCAACATTTCTAGAGTGGTGTAGTTGAGATTACATGTATATGAGCTGAGCTCCTCATCTGGAGGAAGAGAGGATTGTGGATGGTGTGACACCTAGGCGAAACAGCTGTCAAGCAGTAGACAGCAGCAGACCATCATTTGAGACCAACAAAGTAGGGTTGCAGCAGTATACCATGAAACTGTTTACCATGGTAATAAAGTTTACAGTAATCATACTATGTACATTTGCTGATCTACGGTATTAGGAAAAAAAGGCAACTGGACAGCACACCTCTTTTCTCTTAGACTCCCTGTCAGACTTTTTACACATACCTCAATTTAAAAACAAGTTTCATTATAATGAAATGTTTGTTCAACCAGCAATGCATTCTGTTTTCATTCCTTGAAGGGTCATTTTAACTGATAATTTTAATGTAATAACATATATCCTGATACCATGAAACCATGATATTTTGTGAGAAGGTTATCGTACCATGAAAATCTGTTATCATTGCAATGCTACAACAAAGCAGGTTTTTTTTTTTTTTTTTTTAGGACTAGTAGTTAAGATTTTCCCAGTCATGTTTGTAGCAACAGAACTGGTTATTTTAGGCCAAAACATGATCTTTTTCAAACCCTACCATGTGGTTTTTGTGCCTTAACATAACCACACGCTAACCACAGTGTTGTCACAACATAAAATTGAAACATAAAGAAACAGTTTTAAGTGAACATACAAATGTAACATTTGTTCTTTGCAGAAATGTACAATGCCAACATTTATTCTAATAGCTGAGTTCATTTTCTGCTTATCCAGGTCCAGGTCATGCCAGTTTAAGGCATTATATTATTTAACACTCTGCTGGGATGTACTAAAAAATGTGATATTGACACATAATTCTAGGTCATATATGCCTATTGCTTTCCATCAAGCTTTCATGCTTTTATGACAAATAAACTGGTATTAAATTCTATATGTTATTAAAATGTTAAACCAACGACATTTATTTGTTTTATCTCCCAGCTGGACTAAACAGTCTAGGTGAGGCCCAGTCACTGGCTCGTGTCTCCTATTTTAATTGACCTTTAGGTGACATTCATAGTAGTAAGTTAGAAGTTAAACAGTGACACCTTGTTTTATACAAACTTTACTTATCATAAGTAATGAGTTTAGATCTTCTGTTGCTGTGGTTTGTGTCCCGTTTGTCCTTTCTATTTATTTGGCATGACTCCAACAAATGGTAAAGCGTGGGGCGTAGAAATATACTGTCACGAAAAACTTCTCATAAGTTCATAGATGTTCATCTTATGTCTTTATTTTTCAAAGCCACTGGGCCAATTTTGACTTAATGAAGCAGGTCCATCAAAATAAGCAGTAGTTATAATTTCCTTTCTGTAGCAGTAAGAAAACTGATCGTTGTCTAAGATATATAGCAGTGCAGGTATTGCCCATGTTACATAAAGTACAATCTTACCATACCACTAAGACTTAAGTTAAGAATTCAGAATGATGGAGCAGATCTGAGCTCAGAAATACAAAGAACTCTGATAGTCGTAATTAATAATTGATAAACATATTTGCTCCAGAGCAAACAGCCACGAGGCTCAATAATCATTAACCTTCTCCAGTCATTATTGTTTGTATCAATATGATCATTTTGTGTATTAGTGTTTGTTTTTGTAATTCTTTTCTAAAACAATATTTTTTAATGTTTTCTAAAACCACATAAGTTGATTGACATGTATTGGAGTGCTAAACAAAGACCAGGATGAAGCAATTATTCAGCTATTTACAGATGTTCTTCTATCAGGCTACATCTATGGTTTTCTTGAGTATGCGCTCACTAAATTCTGACTGACATGCATTGAATCAAGCCTCACTGTTGGGGTTGTTCATTTATTTTGAGCTCTCATGAAGTGAAGCGATTCTGTTTATTTGGTTATTCAGAATCTGAGAAAATAAACATTATAGCGGCACATTAATCAAAGACAGAACTGTTGCTTTTCACTTCCATTGTCCCAGAACCCACAGCAGCGCAGGTCACATTGTTACATGGCAGATTGGGACTTTGTTATATTTTAGTAAAAGTTATTATAATAGCTGGCATTTTTTGAGCTGAGAGCCTACAGTACAGCACAGAACACATCCTGTAGTGACTGTGACTAAATGGAAAAGTTGAGAAAACTCAAAAAGTCAAGGAGACAAATTTAACAATCAAATTTTTAATGTAATCAATTTTCACTTTTATTCACTCACTCCAAGTTGATGTAACCACATCACTAAACTCTATACTTTATACTATTTATTTGAATTCACAGTTCATATTTAGGCCTGGTTCCAATTCTGCTCTGTCAAACCCCATCTCTTCCAAATCAGGTTTATATACTATTTGTTTTTCCAGTTATGTTTTCAAAGTAATGTAATGGCTCCATGCATTATTTTACAGAAAATGTGTAGAAGCTGCCACACTATGTAGAATGGCTAGAGGACACACACATTGCATTGATGATTTACCTCTTAAGCCCTGTGTGTAGGTAAGTTAGGGAAACATTTGCACTTTGATTAAAGGGGAATGCCACCTAAATTAAGAATTACAATGTTATTTCCATGGCCTAGGAAACAATCAATTTTATGAACATGAGCTCCCCACTCTCAAAGCCAGAAACCAGAGAAGTAAGTCTCAAACTTGTGATGTCATCAAGTGTAAAGTCTGGAGCTGCTCCATAGACTATGAATAGGAGCCTGATTTTGTGGTGCCACAGAATGTTTTTCTGTTTTATACCCAAATGAGCTTTATTCTATTGTAGTGTTCTCAACTCTGAAACATGAAATGTACCCATATACTCACCCCGTGGCTACTCTCAGTGTCATAGGACATCTTTCCTAATTTGTTTTCTATGGATTAGCTCCAGACTTTATACCCTGTAACATCACAAATTTGAGTTTTATCACTGTAGCATTTCGATTTGAAATATTTACTAGTAATTTTTACTAGTATTTTTTGACTGTCTTAGACCTTAGGAATAACATGTATGAATTTTGAAAATGGGCATAGTTCCCCTTTTAGAATTGCCTTTTCAGTTGAATGTCAATAAAGTCAACACATCATGTCTTTTGTGCTTAGTATTCAGTATTTAACCAAGACCGCCATCTTGCCCTAACCTTAACAAGGCGGAGGTGCTGTGAGTACCAAAATATAACCATGAAATATGTTAACCATGCTTTAATGATACAAGCTGATACTGTAAAAAAAAAAAAAAAACATTCATACGTACATACACAAACGTACATTTCCTCTTTATGTTGACAAGACTATATTGTCATTACTTTTTTTGTTTGTTTGTTTAAACTTGTTGCTTTTACAAATGACTAAACCTAATTTACGGGACCCAGAGTTCAATGTGACAGTCATTACAACTTTTGCCTTCTGTCACATTCAGAAGTAGATCAGATCTAAGCAATAAGACAGCTAGTACACAGTAATTAAGTGGTCCATCATGCAACATGTCAACTTAAAATAAAGAACGTATACGAGGAATTACCCCCAAACAATACTTGCTAAGAAATGCCAAAAAGGCAATGCATTGTTTTATTTTACAAGTGAAGTGAGGGATCATAACTCATCTTTTCAAATGACAAGACTAAAGTGTAGAAATGTCATTAACTTTATAACTTTAATAAATAGCTTAAAATTTTTACTCATCAGTGCTCAGTCGCTGAATCAAAACACTAGCTTAGGTTGTTGCCACAACTTAATTTTTTCCTTTAAGGTGACAGTTCATCCGAAAATCAAAAATACATCTTTCTCCTCTTATCTGTGGTGCTGTTCAATCTAGAAACAATCAACAACCAGTGTTGGAGATATTAGCCGTATGTCTGCCTTCCCTCAAATGTAATAGAACTAGATGGCACTCAGCTTATGGTGCCCACAGCACCAAAGAAGTACATTTGAAAAACTAAAGTGTATCATAACGCAGAAGGAAGCTTGCAACTGCTGCTAGCTCACATAGCACCACTGAACTAGCTAATGTTGCACTTGAGCTGAGAAGTTTCTGTCAAGAGCACGAGCTTCTTGTTAATGAGGGCACGCTTCCCTCTGCACAGTGATAAGATTGGCAGTTTAAGTAAAAAAAAAAAAAGAGAATAGTTCCTACATGAAACTGCTCACAACAAGCTCTGTGGATTATCTTGAGTAACTGGGTCGTGTTTTCTGGAAAGAAACATTGCTGTTGAGTTTTTCAATTTTTCAATCTTTCAATTTTGGTATATATATATATTTTTTTTTCTTTACGGTTTGAGCACCACAAACCAAGTGTTATCTAGTTCCATTAAATAAGAGAGTAGGCAGATATCTCTATGGCCGATATATCCAATATCCAACAATCTAGACTGATAAATGACACTACAGAGAAGAAGATGAATATGTATATTGAATTTTATGTTGAACTGTCCCTTTAAATGCTACTAATATGTTTCTAAGTCCTAATTAATCACAATCCTTATTTATACCAAATAATATAGGTTTGAATTTTTACAGTGTAAAACAAGCCGTCTCATCCACTTTGTTGTACTTACAAGTCAGAGTGAAACTACTTAAGTTGAGCCAAATGTATTGGAAAAAGTGAACTTTCAAAAATGCAGAAATCAAAGTGGTTTACACTAAAGTCAACAAACGGTTGGTCGGCCTTTGGATGATGATCTGAATGTGTTTTAGAAGTGCTGCTGAGACATTCAGCACTTTACACAGACCCAAGCGCCGTCAGAGACTTCCAAACTTTGCCTTTGGAGAAAAGCGCTTTCCTGTGAAAAATAAGGTGACAACAGGCGTTCCGTCTGTTTGTGTTGAGCACTGCGAAGATGGACGAGCGCGTCTTCAAACACTCTCTCTTCACTTCTTCTTCACCTTTTAGATGCAAATATCTTCTTTGATTTCAACGTGTTGCAGACTGATTTTGTTGTGTTTAACTTTCTGATTTCATACGAACACATCGAGACTGGCAACAATTCCTCTCTCGCTGGCCCGCCTCAGAAGACTCTCAACACTAGAATGTTATACACAACATTCTTCCACGTACAACTATGTGCATGTTGTTCTTTATAATTCTGGCTTCAGATGGGGACAGCAGAGCCAGATACTAGAGCATTACTTAGAGTAATGAAGTTGTTGAAACACTGTGTTCCAAGCAGGGGCTCTGAAATATTTGCAACCTGACTTGCAAATGTAAACATTATTTTTTGTCTATTTATGTTGCTCTAAAAGTGCATTATAATAGCATTTGTAGTATTCATATATATTTCTACAATCAGCTAGGTTTGGTACATTTTTAAAGGATCTTTCTTGTAACACAAAATTTAGAAGGCCACATATCAATATGAAGGGCGGTGTGAAGTGGTTTGGCTATAAAAATGTGTCAGCCCTCTTTGACGGGGCTCTCACAGCAGAACAAGAACCAGTAGGTCAGACTCGTGTGCTAATTAGCAGCCAATTAGAAAGCTGAGGTTTCAGCGTGACACCCCAGTGTTTGTTTCCTGCTGGTGAGTGTGCAGCACCGATATGACCCCGCACCAGTATCCATGGTTATGCTGTGGATCGCTGCTCACTGGCCCTGTAAACACGGAGGGCCTTCACATGACATACACACACAGACACACACACACACACACACACACACACACTAGAGAAGTGCTTAGTGTGGCTTAATATGCCCAGTGGCTTCAAATGAGATAAATCCAACAGGAAAGCTTAGATTTAACTTATTCCAATAAGACTGGTGTTATATGATCTTTCCAGGCAATATTAATTTGACTGTTTACTTGTGTTTTTCTTTTGTCATATTTGTACGTAACACTGATTATAACATAATCAGATTATAATATAATCATCAAGATAATAACCTTTATTAAATCCTTCATATTTAAACTTCTGAACTTTAACAGAATTAAAAAGGACACTTGAATAAAAAACAATAAAAAGATTAAATTATTTGGATGGTCTTCAGATTACAGCCAGTGTAACTTCTGAAAATTCGACTTAGTGAGTGTAACATGAACATATCAGCATTCATCTTAGTCAGTGTCTCTTAAATACTTAAAGTAAAGTCATCTTCTTCAATATAAGATTGTATAGTAACATTGGTTGCAGCTACCGTGACTTAACTATATTTTTCTCATATGATGTCAGCAGTCTATAATATTATACTAATTGTAAGACTTTCCAGGAAACAATGAAGAGATTTTAGATAGGAGTAAGTAAAAGCTGAACACTCGACATCAGCATCAACACACACAGTAAGGCTGTGGGGTCAGCACATTACCATCAGCTTAATATAGACCAGTTATGTACAGGTGATGACCATTACTTATAGAAACAGGCAGATTTAAGGGGGTGTCCAGCCATTTTACACATCAAAGTGCATTATGTGTTTTTCCAGGTGTTGGGGAGTTCTGCTGCATGTGAAAGACGCCTTAGGTGTCTCCAGAGGGAGCTATGTAAAGTCTGATGAATGTCCTTAAGTGATGTCACTTGAGTCAGCACCTAGCATAACACACCTGAATCACTAACTTAATTGTTGGCTGTTGAGTTGCATTGTGGGTAATGTGGATGCAGTGTTTTGACAAGGAAGAAGAGTTTGTGGGATATAAAAGAACATATCTCTGTTTCTGCTGCATCAAATTTGATCCTTTTTTCTGTCCATACTAAAATGGATAGTTTGGATCTTTTAAAGTGGGGTTGTATGAGACACTTATCCATAGTCAGTGTATTACATACAGTGAATGTTTGTCAGCAGGCCCCCATTTTGGAGAAGCAGACAGGAGTATCCCCACGGAAGCTAAACAATGTACTGTTGTGGACGGGGGAAGCAGCAAAACCTATTTTAGCTACCTAGTATTTTCACTGCGTTACAGCCCTTTCCATACGGGAAACTGGTAACTGCTTCAGTTCCCCATCCAAACTCTCGCTGAAGCCACCAGACTCCACTGACAAAATCAGTAATTTTACCATGCTGAACACAGGACCTGCTGGTCTACCGCTGCCTCAATCGGTTTGTTTGTTTTATCGTGTGGATTTGGTGAAATCCAAACTAACCCTTTTAAACACCAGAGTCACAAAATAACACACAAAACTGTTTGAGGCAGCGGTAGACCAGCAGATTCTGAGTGCAGTGATGTAAAAGTACAGTTTTTCTCATTAGAGTCTATCTTTGAAGTGAACGATGTATCGGCTTCTGTTCCTGTCGGAAATGACTGACAGCAAATAAAGTAGTGAAAATATTCTAAATACAGCACACACAAACTGTTATAGATGTTTTTAGGTGGATCTTTTTTTAGGTGGCTAAAAGAGGTTTTGTTGCTAACCCCTCCATACTAGTACATCGCTTAGCTTCCGTAGCTGTACTCCTGTCTGCTTCTACAAATTGGGGGCCGACCAACATCTACCGTATGTTATACACTGACTATGAGTAAGTCCCTCATAAAACCCCACTTCAAACCCCATCCAAACTATCCCTCTGAAGTCTGACAATGTTGTAGGAGTGCAATGATAAACAAAAAGTTTATTGTGATGGTCTCCATGAAGACAAAAAGGCTTTTTTTGTCATGTGATTCACGTAGGATTGAAGACAATGCTGATTTTATGTTTTAGTGCTTGTTACATGATGATTTAAGGGGCTGCACTTTTAGTAAAAAATTCTGATGAGCTTCTATTATTATAATAAGATTGAGTTGTGTTTTAGGGAGGGTACCTTTTGTAGCAGATTTTATGAGTGGTTTTTGGGACAGGAGACAAAGTCCTTTGTTTGCAGTGTAATTTTATATGTGAGGAGTTTTGTCTTTGGTGTCATGTGCGTTGGACACTTGTATATACATGACATAAATATAACTCACAACTGAGACAAATAATAAAAATAGCACATACGATTGTAGACTGAACTTTGTTGATATGTAAATGTCAGTCCAAATAAAAATTCACTGTAATCTCACAAACATCCCTCCCAGTTGTAATTTCTCATCTGCTGTCAGACTCCAATCACAGAACTCTGGTTACTGCTCCAACCAGGAAAGCAAAACAGTGAAATTTCTTTCTGACATCTTAAATATCATTGCCACATCTCAACACAACCCAGATAAGCTTTTCACTGCTTCATCTGATCACTCTTGTCTTTTCCTCCCTCTCTTTCTTCTGTTCTCCCCCCTCATCTTCTCCCTTGTCTCCCTGTCCTTCCATTCCGGGCCAAACTCCTACCACCTCTGGGCTCGGAGGGCTTATTTGGGTGCTGCTTCCCAAGAGGGCCCGTCCAAGCTGCATTAAATTCCGCTGGCGCTGGCTTTGCTTGTCTTGGAAATACAACAGAAATCACAAAGGAAAAGAGCAAAGGAGATAAGATGTTACACGCGTCAGAACCCTTCTTTTATTTTCCATATAGTGAGAGCTCATTAAACATGTGACAGCACATCAGGCCCTCCTTAGTTTTTATGGCTTTCCTTCATGAAATCTGGTCTTTCTTCACACCCTAGAACTCCCAGTGCCCAGTCTCATTTCCCTCATGTTCCAGGATGGCTGTCCTCATCAGGATGGTATCACTACTCCACAACTATCTCTAGTGTTTTGGCGAGATAGTGGGACAAAACAGGGAAAGAAGCACATACTTTACAGTTTGCGAATCTTTGAGCCTTGCCAATTAGACACAAAACAATCACCATATTAGTCCTCACGTATCTGCACTCATCACAAATAGATATTTTTCAAGCTCTCTGTCCAAAGTAGAGCTATTTATTATATTATACAATTGAAACAGCAGGCTTCAATTTGGATGACATCATTCATTTGAAATTCCTACTGCACTTATCTGCATTAGATCTCTCTAAACACTCAGAGATGCAGAATTATTTCCTCTTGAATAAATATAACAAAGAGATGCAGTCTATGAGGTTTGTATTTTAACTATTTGGATATGTGAAGGCATGCACTGAATACTGAGCAGCCATCAACTCATACACACCAAACCCCACATCTCTGACAAAAGACATTGTCTCCATGTTTCTCTTACAGTCTGTGCTTTTATAAAACAGTGAAAGTAAACAGGCTACATTGATCTGGAGCCTCAGGAATTGCTGTTTCTAGTGTTTTGCAGCTGATGTGACACCTATTAAACAAGACCAGCATTTAGCTAGTCCCCTTTTAGCTTTCTGTGTCTGATGAGGCTCAGAGGAACCAGACCCATCAATTCTTTTTTTTTCCTAACCATTTGGAGATACACATCTATTCATAACCTCTTGGAAAAAAAGAACATTTGGCAAAAAATCCACACATGGCCCTCGTCAAGCAGCTACATACAGTAGTGTCGGGGCGAGGCGCTCCTGCAGCGTGTCACGTTCGAATGTTTGGGTGGAGGAATGTGCTGGTGTGTATCTCTTGTGCTCCGTGTGTCTGCTGCTCCACTCATGATAAAAGGTCACAGTGGAATGGGACACTTTGTCATAAAATGCAGTGTTGTAGCACAGGTCGTGACGCTGCTTTCCAGCTACATGGGAACAGGTTTGCAGGGGAAACATCAATTTATCATTGTCAAATTCATTGATTCATCTTATTTATTATTATTACTTAATTACAGGATCATGGTGGAGAGGTTTTGGCAACGGCTATACTGAGCTAAATTGAGCTTGATTCAATCCTTTGTTTTATATTAGGTGTCACACAGGTGTTTTTATGTTTCATGGACAGCAGTGTGGAGTGCAGCCATCGTCAACTATCAGACTCTCCGCTGTCTGTTTGTCTCTCCACCCCATGTGTGTAAGAGCAGAGGGTAAGCCTCTCCCACGGAAAAACACCACACACTATAAACGACAACAAAAAACAGTTTGAGGCTGTTTATTCATGTTATTTACTTAAGTTATGTGCACTTGTTTAATTTCAGCTCAGTGTGAGAGAGTATTCTGCTTGCTGGTAAACAGCATTTAAATGCAGACACTGACAAGTGCGACAAAACCCTGTGAGCAAACAGTCAATTAGAGAAATGTATTAATGTAATCCAGGTAAAGGCTGCAGCGAAGCAACAAACACTGAAGAATACTGATGATGTTAGTTATGTTATTAATGCAATGCATTAAAAGCAATGCATCTAAGCTGTTCCTCCATCTTTCTTCTGTTCTACAAAATTACGTATAAAATAACAGATCTTCGTTCTTTCTCTATCCCTTTAAGAGAGTATTCTTCAGTGTTCGATGCTTCAATGCAATCTTTGCCCCAGTTGCCTGAATCAATTGTATTTTGTTGAGTGTTTATTTTTTGTTGTCTGTACATCTTATGCACTTAAAGTGGCGTCACAGTGTCTGCTGAGAAACACCATGCACCATAGATGACAAACAAGCAAAAAGCAAGATACTCTCTGACACTGAGCTAAAATTAAATGGGTGCACATAAATTGACTAAATAACATGAATAAGCAGTCTCATACTGAGTTTTGTTGTTTATGGTGTGTGCAGTTTTTCTGCGGCAGGGCCTTACCCTCTGCTCCTACACACACAGAGTGACAGACAGTGAAGAGTTATAGAGTTGACGACGGCTGCACTTCATGTTGCTGTGCTGTGCAAAGCATCTGTGTGTCAGCTGATATTACACAAAGGATCAGATCTGGCTCTATATAGTTCAGTATAGCTGAGCCTCATTGGTTTAAAAAATGCCTTGACTGGCCCTGATACTGATCTATGAGATCAGATCAAGACATTCCTTTTTTTTAACCACCTTTAAGTATATCAGTTTATACACTTGTTAAGCATATTCATTCCTCTAATTTGTCTGCATTGAATGGCTAACCTCCTTTTTATTTTAGCTGTCTTAAATATTACTTTAGTAATGCTAGTGACACCAGCCATTACACCAAGAGTATTTGCACTCATCCTTGAAATTAAAGAATAATTCAGATGTATTACTTCTTAGGTTCATAGTTTTGCATCATGTCATTGCTGAGATCTGAGAACTCAGCAATGTCACTAAAAATTAAGCTGGACGTGGCAAGAAATACAAATCAGCACAAACCCAAAGTTTAGCCAAACTGTGGAAGAGATAAAACAAGTGTTATACAAACTGTCCGTTGTGAACATTCTCTCTGGTTCCACTTTGACCTTTCATACTTGCCATAGTTGTGCACATACGCAGTTTTCCCATGCAACGAGAGCTTTTGGGTGTGCTAAGTTTTGGCTTTCCCGCAAATAAAGTGGTTTAGATAAACTGCTCATTTCATGCCTTGTCTGACTTCATCACCATTTCCCCAGCTCTCAGCAAGATGCACATGCAGTGATATAGTTGCTAGAAATTATGGCCAAAACTTTAAATATAAGACCCAAGTTTTACGTAAAGAGGATCTCTTACTGTCTTCCTACAATAGCCTAATTTTACTCCATTACTACAGGAGCAAAAGTGTCTCTTTCTTATAACAGTCATAAATTAAACTCCCTTTGTAATGTAATCTAACAGATTTCCCAAACCCAACCCACTTGTTTGCTTATGTAAACTTAAGGTGGTAGAGGCTCTCAGTCATCTTATATTTATGCTAATATCAAAAGTAGGTAATACAGTCTGAAGGAATGTCTATCATTGCCTCAATAGTGTTTGTGTTTTTGTATAACTTTGCTGAATTTGACCCAACCTTTTAAAGCACTCGTAAAACAGTCACACAATAGCTGAACACCATAGCTCCTGTGTTCAGCAAGGTAAAATTACAGTTTTTGTCAGTGGAGTCTGGCTTTTAAGAGATACGTTTCACTTCCTGTTTAGTTCCCTAAACGCGGACCCCTTTGTACTTCAATTTATCAAGAATTTTCTGTTTTGGATTTTTCATTCACTGTGCAGGCAAAACAAGTGTTCTTTACCAATTCAATGTAACCTGGGTTGAGTAATGGCTATACTGTACAAATGATCAATAGGGGCGTGAAATATTATAAAGTTTTCTCAACAGCTGCATGCCGCTATTAAGTGTATTAACAGTGATCATTTTAGTGTCCTGCTCATGTAAGCATGGCATATTTTATGTTGATCCTAAATGAATTGAGGTCAATCATTTTTAAGTAAAGTGACCTCAGAATGAACATTTGTGAGGAAATGAGATTGTCTTCTGAGAGCTATGTAAAAGCAGTGAGGTAATGGCTGCTGAGCTCTGTTGAAGTTGCCAGGTCTCATTCTGGAGCTTACATAGGAGTTGGGTCTTAACATGAGGGGACTTAAGCAGGCGGCAAATGTGTTGGCTGCCACTCATAATTACTGTCACCCCACCGCTGCCGTTTCCTGGACCACTTCAGTTTGTTTTCTCGACTAAATGCATTTCAGAAGAGGGTTACATCATCGCCCAGTGCCTCGAGGAATCCGCATGACACGCGCTGTATGTTGTAGAAGTGATTGAATGAAAGCACCAAGGTCATAGTGACTTTTCATATTATTGCAAATGGATTTTTAAAACGGTCACGAGAGAGGGAAACCTTCATTCTCGTAAAACATCAGCTGCTACCATGGTTGTTACTAGGATGTCACTAAGAAATTCACATTTCGTGAAGTGTCTATGTTGTAGACTACAGTTGACATAAAGCAGATGTTTACATTATGTCTGGGATTTCAAGGTTTTTCATTTCTTTCCATACTTGAAGGTTGTATATGAGCTGCACTTGGATTACTTCAGTCAAAATGTAGCAATTCTTAACAAAAACAAGTGGAGTTGTAGGAGGACTTTAATGTAAAGGCTCTAGAGTTAAAGGTGGTAACACAGTCTGGATTTACGTGTGTGTGTGTGTGTGTGTGCGTGCGCTATAAATGAAGATGACATACTACTCACTTATACACTCCTGGATTATGTAATTAAAAACTCACTCATGAAATACCTGAATATGGATGGTTTTGACTACTAACTCGTATCTGTATGTAGTCAGCTTATATTTTCATTTATCTCCTTTAACTGTTTTCCTTCAGCTACAAAGCCTCTGCCATCATTACCCAGAATACTTTGACTCCCAAGCACATAGTGTAATGTAAATATTGCTTCTGCAGGATGTGGCTTCCTAGAACTGACATCATGGAGACACGTTATTATTAACAAATATCAGATCGATGATGTGCTTATCTTCTCTCATACTCTGAGCGTTATTACGTCTGTTCGTCCCGGTCACAGAGTGCATGTGGAGCATTTTTGGGCTATTTCACTTGCAAACACAAACAAAACATCGATCACATTTACTTTAAATGAAGTCTCATGAAGGCAAAAACTTTATCTGAATACCAAAATCTTGTTATTATCATTCCTGAAGTAACACAAATGTTAAATGAAATACCCCGTGTCTGTGAGTGTGACAGTTGACATGTTTTGGCTAGAAGTGCACTCTTAAAATATTAACTGAAAGTGACCAAAACTAAAGCTTGAAAGGTGGAAGCTAACAGCTGTATTTCAAGGAACATAACTTCAAACTCTTCAGATGCAAAGAGCAATGTAATATCAAACCAAGTTTGTTGTATGTATATTTTAAATGCATATTATATTATTGATGAAATAACATCTACAGTATGTAGGTACCTCGTTGCAGTTGTACAGTGCTATGAGGACATTTTAAGGTCAAAATTCAATTTCTTCTCATAAAACGTATGATGAAGTTCGGAGTACATGTACTGTATATGAACTGAATTTCTCATCAGCAGGAGGAGGGGATTGTGGATGCAAACAGCAGCAGAATACTGTTTGAGACGAACAAACAACAAAATTAGGGCATTTTTTAATGACAGGTCAGAAAATTTCCAGGCGTGTCTGTAGCAACAAAAGCAGGCATTTTTCAGTGAGAGTTTGAGACATTTTCAGGTGTGTTTGATGTGGAAAAAAGCAGGTATTTTTTAACGAGAGTTTGGGACATGTCCTGCCATCTTCATGATTACCAACCTGGGTATTTTAAGCCAAAACATGATGTTTTCCTAACCTATGTACAAATGTATCATATTTGTGGTAAACAGAAACATACAGTGCCAACATTTATTCTGGCAATTGGACTGCAAATCATGTAGTGCTGTACATTTAAAGAGTCTTTAAAGAGTCACTTCACACAGATACCCAAAAATCCCTTGCTACTGGTAATGGTATGTAGTGGTGCAGATAGTTTGGGTTTTATTTGTCCAGGTTTTGAGATTCCTGCAGTGGCCCTAACACAATGGATGTGAATAGACATTTTGCTTGTGGTGCTCAAAGCTTGACTTAGGTCTGTGGATTATACAGGGTAACTGGATAGTATTTTCTGGGAGACGTCTGTAATTAATTGTCCAAATGTAATGTTTGAAATCTCAAAGACCTAAGCAAATAAAATCAAAGGTTTGTCACACAAAAATGAAAGGAAGCCACCGGTTACCTCAGAGGGTGGAAAAAACAATTATTAATCTGTTGATTACTTCTTTTATTGATAGATGATTTGTCTATGAAATGTCTTCAGATTGTTTGTATACACAGTTACAGTCTTATAAATGTAAAATGCTAGAACCAGCAAAACAATGAATCAATCATCAGTACTGTTGGCGGTGCATTCCCTTGCTTTGAGAGTGATAAATGATAATGTTTGCTTGCAGTCCAGGTCAGTTCACCAGGTTTACTACAACTGGGACTATTTCAAATTGATATTGTTGTGGACTAAATTAAATACCGTCATCACAGGTAATGAGATCAATTAAGTTTTTAGTGTCAGACATCAACCTAATCTGATTAACCTGAGTGTTGTGCTCCTTGAAAATGAAGTCCTATATTACCTTTCAAATACCTTCACATCATTTAGATTCTGAAGTGGCCTGTTAATGTGTTCCATTTCTTTACATCACTCAAACTAAATTCATAACAGACCTACAGCAGTAATGTTAAAGAACACTTACTTGGTGGTTAATGTCAGATCTCCTTCATTAGGCTAGAAGACAATGTGAGTGAGAAAAAAGCTTTTCAGAATGGTCAGCAAGGGACCAGGAGCACTTGCTTTTATAAAATAGGCCTGATTTGCCTGTAGGGAAAATTGGGTCGTCTTTTCCAACTTGGATTAGGCCCATTCTACATGGTGACACACGGCAGGACAAAGGCGAGGTAAATACACAGTAGCCTCTTAGCTTGCAACCTGACAAACAAAGCCAGTATTAATTGTCAACACAGGTTTTTTGAGACAGGACACTAAAGGAAACTGGGGAATGCATGGAAATGCTTGAATGGAAAGTGGCAGAGTGGATTCCAGGGAGGTCTGTGGCTGTTTTGCTGCTGATGGGTATGGTGCGTTAAAGCTTGTCACACAAAGCCCGGCAGAAGTACACTCTCTGTAAACTTTCCGGGAGCTTTTTAAACACAGAGAGTGCCAGCCTACCCAACCAGAGACGGAGCAGGAGGCACAGCCAAAATGTCACAGTCGCACACACTCAACCACGGTGTGTTAGATTATACGGTTCTTTTGTATTTATATTACCTTATGTATTTAGATTACATGGCTTCTTTGTATTGAGCAAGTTAAACACACAGGCCATTATTCATGATGCCAGCAGGGAGCCTGTTCAGCAGCACAGAGGCTGCTGGGCTCAGGAGCAGTGATGTCACAGAGGTTATTGCAGGATAGTCAGATAGGTTGTTGGCAGATGTCTCTGTGAACGCAAACTCGGGCAATAGCCAATATTTCGGGGGTTGTGGTGTAGCCATTAGATATCTAGCGCTCATTGTGGAAAATCTCTGTAAGTGGACATCTGTGTATGAATGCAGATAAAAAAGCCGAAATGTCATTAGATGATAGCCGATGGGCTCTGAGATAGCATTTCGGAACAATGCATTCCACTTCTACTTGCTCAAACGTGATTGATCAATACTACTCACACTACAAATGGAAACCAGAACAGTTCCTCTACCTATAATAGTGTGGACTAATAACAAGCTGTCTTGCCATTGCTGACCTTTGGAGAAACCGTGAGTGGCAGAGTTCATAACTGAGGAAGCCTTGAAGCTCAGCTGTGTTGCAACATCCAGTTTACCCCTCAGTATTGGGGTATATAAACTGCGCAGTTGGGTTGGGTTATGAGACTGGAGTTGATGGTACAAATGTTTCTCAAATCAACTGTGAATCTTTGTAGAGAAAAATGGAAAGAAACTTGTAAAGCTACTGTGACTACCAAGATCCTACCTGGCTAGTGTGTGTCAGCTAGAGCAGTTCACCTACTAGCCCTGCATACATAAAAAAGTTTCAACATATCAGCTACGTATGAAACGTACGTATGTGACATCATATCCTTGGTTTGCAAAAACGTACAATGCTGACATTTCTTCTGGTGGTTGAGTTGCCCATAATGGTGTGGTCCTTAACTTTATTTCATTGTTATTTCTTTTTAGTGAATTGCTGACAAACTGGAAATGACTGGCACCCCTCACACCCCCTTACACCAGTGTTAGGCTGTGCTGGTGGCATGACATGTCATACACAAGCAATAATTATACATTAAAGATTCATTCAAATTTCTCAGGGTCCCGACAGCAGACCACCATATTAACTGGCTAGTGCATTTTATTGATGACATGTTCCAGTTGCCGGGTAATAACTGTGTTACCTTGAAAATGATCACAGTTTGAACAAGAAAAATGTTTCCTGCAGAAGCACCTAAGGTCTTCAAATTGGTCCTCTGTGTTCCTTTGATTTGGATCAGTTTTAGCCCAGATCAGACGAGGTCATGGTCACATATCCTCCTTGTTTCTGTTTTTTTTAATTTTATAGTCTCATCTTTTACTCCTTCACAGTTTGAAACAGACAAAGAACATGATGAATTTTAATCATACTTTCTTTCGCTAGCATTTTCTTAATGGTGGCAATAAATGGGTAAACTTACACATACTTTGGTTATTAACCCACTCAGCATGTGTAGTGAAGGAAACACATTTCAAACAGACCATTTAACTCACTGCATGTCTGCCTTTGTGTCCTGGTGTGTGTGCATATGGGAGTTCCAATACTGATGTTTGATATATTTAGACCTTTGACCTCCTCAGGTTGCCTTCCTCTGCAGCTCAGCTGGCCACTGTAACATCTTTTGGCACAAGGTGGGAGGGACATGGAGGGAAATCTGCTTAGGGCTCTTAATGTTGGAGTAATATTTCCTCATCCACCACGTGCCACTGCCTTTGAAGTATTTGGTGAGTTCTCAGTCCTCAGGACCATGCAGGAATGGAAGATGATGGATTCATAGAAAGCGTGTTTTTCATAACACTCTGGACACAACTGGTGAACTGTAAAATATTAAAGGATCTTCTCTTCTCTGGAATATCTTAATCTCTTTTGGCATGTGGGACCTGACAAGACACCACGCAAGCCCCTGCTGCTGCACACTATTCCAGCTCATTTCTGTTAAATGTGTGCGTAAGTGGGTCCAGGACATCTTCCACTGTTTTTACTGTGAAAAGTGTTGATGAAACGCCTGTGGCTCGATTCCTCATGTGATTGATGCGGATAAAGGCCGTCAAGCTAAACAGTTTGAAGGAGGGGAATACTAGAAGCCCAGCTGCATTGACAAGAGTAGAAACATGTCGGGCTGACTGCAGCCCCTCACTTACCCTCTCATACTAATCACTAAATTCACACACTTACTGCAGCCATTTGACAGAAGTTTGGAAGATGTGCTGGAGCCACAATACGCTAGATTATTTAAATGAAAATAAACACAAATGATCAGTCTGACTCTTAAAGTAGCTCTGCAATAAAGACATATACATCACTAAACTGAGGCCCTTCAGATATGCTGGGTTAGCACAAATGTGTGTCTGCTATCTGATTTGGACAATTCTCCACATAAAGAGACAAAATTGAATAAAACTTTAGAGAAAATAAACTTTGGACTTTCACCTTGAAGCCTGCTGTACAAGTCCTGTGTGAAACCAAAAGTCAAAAGTTGTTTTTTTTTATAATTACAAGTAACCCCCCCCCTAAAGTGACACCTAAACTGGAGCCAGATCTTTAGGGTCGAAGGCACATTTGGGACAGTAAAGTTAATCTTATCTTATATGATTCTTCGTAAAACTAGAAGGATTGATAGGCAGCAAGGTGTGCAGGACACATGACTGAGTCTCAAACCTACACCATTACAGCTCTGGAGATTGATGGCAGTAAGTCAATTTATGTATATGTGCTGACCAATAATATAGAAGAGAGTTGGGTAAGGCAAGGCCGCCATTAGATGTAAATTTTTGTAATAATGATTTCCTTAATCTGGGTGCCTTACTGGTCCAAACAAGGTCTTTTAATTACAGTTGAGTGTGCTAATATGTATGGCATGCTACGCTAGTGACTTAAGTAACAACCATACTTTTTTTGTTTTGTTTTTTTTTGTTAGGCCATACCAAGTTTTTCTCTAAGCTTAAGGGAGTAAACCTAAAAAATTATGTTTTGGTATTTTTTACCTACTTTGCAAGTTTATTTTGAAAAAGACTGCATGCATTCAGTAAACAAAAACTGTAAATTTCTTGTGAAAACAAGTTTATTTTTTTTTTAAAAAACAACGAATGTAAGGAGCATAAATCGATACGCTGTCTCTGGACGTCTAAAACTGAAGCATGGGAGGTACCTAGCACTACATTTTTCGACGTGTAGAGCCACCGACCAAGTGTCGATTTTGACAAGTTGGGAGTGAGAATGTGTTGTAAATACACATGGATATTTGTGGCAAAAATTAGCTCAAAGAAATGGAGCAATAAATAATAAATATACCCTTTGATCAACCTTCGTACTGAGCTTATTTGTATCATAATTGTCCCAACAGCGTATCATAAATGTATGGAAGCAAACTATGTGTAAAATAATTCACTGTAATTCTTGCATAAGACTTGTGTTCAGTTTTTATTGTTTTTCACAAAAAAATACCCAGAATTTTAAAAGAAGCAGAATTTGATATTGTTATGACCACATACATTAAGGTTCTTGTGTTTTCCTCTGCCAGAAGGTAAGAAAGTAAAGAAAAATTAGTGTGTTGTATTGTATACAACATAACAATACGAATACTGTGAAGACTTCATGTGTATTTTAACAACAACAACAATAATAATAATAATAATAATAATTACATTTTACCTGTTTTTTAAAACCCCAAATAAACACAGATACATTTCCCGATCAAAACAGAGCCCCATTCACGGCTCATTATAGTGCATAATATCGGCACTGTCGTGAATTAAAACGGTTCTTAAAAATTAACAGAAGCTGTGAATATTACACCCAAAGTCTTTCTATCAATGTTATTTCATGTTGCCTGTCTTTCACAATGTGCAGCAAAAGCAGTTATTGTAGCCTTTCCTTGTTTATTTGAAACATCTGACCTTTCAACTTTCTCCAACGCTCTTTCTGCCATAAGTTATGGCAGCCCTGTGTATGCATCAACTGTCACCCGCTGCTTTTAGGGGCCTTCTAGACTAAACCACATTGGTCATAAAATAGGTAAAAGTAACAAAAAATGCTAGGCTTGTTTAATGCAGTTTCAAATGAATAAGCTTAATAATCCCATGTCCTATAATAAATCCAAGAATGAGCTGAGGCTGAAAAGGTGCAGCGACAGCACACGCCATTTTATCTTCATGTCTTATTGTTTTGTTTATTTTCTTAAGCGCTGCTGATTTTTATTTTTACTTCCTTGTAGTTGGTGTATTCTATTAGTCTTTTTTTTTCTTTCTGCTAATTCCTTCAGTTATTACCTACTTGAACTTTTAAGTTTGCACAGCGCTATAACACTGTCATCGTTTATAAATCCCGTAAATGGGGGATGAAAAAAGGCCACTGGGCTTTTTTGGATAGTTCTTCAAACGCCCGGCTCTGTGTTTACAGGTTGAGAAAGGGCTGGGCTCTGGGATGTGGAGCCTGCAGTCTTTTACAACGTTGCCTTGTCTGTCACTTGACAGTTGACTGCCGTACAGCTATCCCCCCGCTCAGCAAACAGTCCTGTTATATTTTCCATTCGAAAAATCCTAGAGGTCACCAGCGTGTCTGACTGTGTTGGCTGAAGCCAGATGGGGGTTTTCCTATAAACAAGTGTACAGGCAGTATTTATACAGACTGTGGCACCTGACGCCATAACACTCATGACACTCTGTTTAGTGGCCAAAGTTGCCATAACTCACTTTAGAGAATTAAGTAAATATTTTCATTATGGCCATGCCATTGTTTATTATAGAATGGCAAAAGTTCTAAATCTTGCCAAATCCTCTGTTAAAAAATCATTTAATAACAACTTGTCTAAAGTGAAGCGCCATGTACATAGAGCTGATTCCTTTTCATTATTCGCAAGTCTATTTAGTTTCAAACAAATCCAGAAACACCACCTGTTTCAACAGGGGTGTGAGGAAAGGCTCAGGTTAGAACAAAGCGCTACACAAAGCATAGAGTGAAGAAGGATAAAAGCATACCTCTGGCCTGTTGAGGGGCGCATTGTCTCATTCAAATACAGTATGTCACCCATCACACATACAGACTCACATTCCACTCTGCTAAGTATTATCATGCTGCTGGATTAAAGCAGCATGAGACATGAAGATGCACTGTACAGTATTAGATGCTAAAATTATTGGAGATTACTGTTTGGCCTGATAATGGTGTGAGGGAGAGTTCAGTCTTGGAGAAAAGCCTTTACGATAAAAGCATTCCAGTAAAGAGTGTTGGTCGGTTTGGTGGAAGTCATAAACAAGCAGACCCGTATCATAACAACCCTTTAGCTAAGCTGGAAACAGCCAATTATGGTGCTCACATCAAAATGTACAAAACAGATGTCATTAAGCAGAAGGAATGATCATAATGAGCTCAGCCGGAGGATCCCCCATATTGATTGCAACATAAATTCACAATCATCAGTTGGAAATCCTGGACTAACCCCAATGTAAATACCACTGGCCATGAAAGCCTCCCGTAAATTTGGCCAGGCTTCAGCTTGGCTGGTGGTCGCCAGTGGTTCCCGGAGAGTGTGAGAGAAGCAGGAAAAAGACAAAGGAAAGAAAACATACTTTATAACTTATCAATGAAAGACAACCAGGACTGATGAAGAGATTCAGTAAAAGCTAAATGTGTGAATCTTTGGCTCCTTTTGTAAAAACATTAATAGAAAGCGCATCATAATTCACCATGAAATGCTGTCCAAGTTAAATAAAATGAATGCTTAATTCCAGTAAAGCTGCTCATGGCTGCAACAAGATATTGTGTAAAGACATTGTTAGTGCGTAAGTATACTATAATAAGAAGTAGACGTCTAGTAACCAACAGCCCACCTTTGGTGCTCTAATAATTAAAAAGTAGTTCCTGCATATTCTCTTTAACTATGTCATTGTCAAATGAATGAGATGAGATAACCTCACTGCTTTATGGCTCCGGAAATATTTTTGTCTTTGTTATAATCTATAATTCAGCAGTACTTAAAGTCCAACTGAACTTCTGTGGTCCTCTACTGATTGGGACACATTATAGACCTGTATACCAGGACTCGACATGAACTAATGAGACACTCGTCCTTTGATCGAGTAAATTTACTTTTTACTTGTCCAGGTATAAAAGTCACATAAGTAAAAATTCATGTAAATATTACAATAATTTACCCCATTCATTTTGTTTGTTAATGCAGAATCAAAATGAAACAACAGTTGTAAGCATCCAAATAGTGTCAACATAGATTATTCAATTTCTAAATCTTATTTAGGTATGCAATGTGATCACCTCAACAAATCATTTTGATATGCATTTAATGGTTTGTTGTGTTTGTCACAACAGGCCAGCAGCCTTCATTTGGTTTCTGAACAGTCAGTGAGCAATTAAGTTCAACTGTATTGTTTTCCATTCATTTCATATAATCACTGCTGCCAACAAGGTTACAATTTTGCTTGCTTTGAACTAAAAAGGAACAAAAATACACTAATAATTATAATTGGCTACAATAACAGAAACAAGTCCTCCATTTTATATACTTAAGAAACATATCATGAACACTTTTCTCCTGCTCATAGCGTGTTGAGAGAGGTGTCTCTCATCTGCCAACACAGTGCCTGTCAGCTCAGCAGCTACAAGACAGGTGACTGGTGGATGACTGACAGGTCTTGCTGCCACTGTCAGTCACCTTGCTGTCTCTCACTTAGTTCTCCTTCCTCTCCAGTCACTTTTGTTGGTAGCTTAGCACTTCTTAAAATGTAATTTTGGGTCAATGCGATTCAGTGAGAGCAGGTCACATCTTTCTAGGTGAGTGCTTTGACATTGTTATCTAGTGTATAACACTGCTGTTAACATTAGCTAGCTAATGTTACTTACTGCCGCAGAACATTATTCTCCCCCTTTTGTTGCAACTCATTTAGTCAAATTCATCTCTCCAGCTGTTGAGTTTTCATTTTCTTTTTGGCTTGTATGGTGCAGTTTTCCCGGGCACTCGGAAAGGCTGTGTAGCCTGACAGATCATTGCCACCACCGTACATCTGAGGTAAAATGTTTGAACTGCTAGCTGTTCCTACTCTGCCTATATGTGGGGAAAATTAATCCATTTCAATCCGTATTCTTAGTATATCTATTTAACTAAGGAGAGCTGACTAATGAGTGACATCATGTGAAGACACAGTATTTCTATTTTTTCATTTCTTTTTTATTTATGACTTTTAACTTGTCCAGTGGGGCGAGTATATTTCTCTTCCACTTGCCCTGCACAAAATCCACTTGTCCTAGCAAAGCGGACAAGCCTTACAGTTCAGCTCTTTATTACCTTTGAACACTGATACCATTTTCCCCATTTTTCAACAAGCCAACGTACTGTTGGTAACATTGGTATTTAAGACAACTGTCCCTTTGTAACACTTAAACTTAGCTACTTTTATGTTTGCATTCCTCTTAGGAAGTCGATGAGTGCCACTTAAGGAACATAAAAGTGACAAACCAGCTTTAAAAAAAAAAAGGTAGCTAGTTAACTTAGCTTCCCAACTTAATGTCCTTTTTTATATTGTTACTTTAACATCTGCTAAGTTATCAGCACCTCCTGGATACTGACACATTGTGTGATCACAGAAGGAGGACAAAGTCTAGCTAGTTTTAGCCATCTCTGTTTCCTGGGTCTGCTTGTGGTGATGGCAAATGATCTGATGGTCAAACTCACAGCAGAGGGTAGTCCTGTAACCTCATGATTTAAATCACATCATACTCTAATGTAAGGAGTAACTCGGTAAGTTCTCAAATCAGAGATGGGACTAAGCAATGACGATGTCGACTCCAAAGTTGGTTAATTACTATGTAGCCACTGGATTTATTACGAACTATATTTAGTTCCCGCCCACGCTTATGTTGCACCAATGGAGTTAAATAAGTGGGAGGGGCCACTGGAACCATATATGTTAATGTTAATGTCAAAAGTTTCAATTATTTTACCTTTATTGATGAGAGATGATTTTTTTTTCAGTCAGTTTGGCATGAGAGACTGCTTTAATCACTATGTCATCCATCCATCTATCCATTTTCTGTAACCACTTATTGTACTCAGGGTAATGGGGGAGCTGGAGCCGATCCCAGCTGACTTTGGGTGAGAGGTGGTCTACACTCTGGACAGGTCACCAGACTATCACCGTTACATATGCTATATATTTTGCTAGATCATGACAAAATCTACAACGTGGCATCTTTAAGTGTGACATCACACGTTGTGCGAGCAATAACTTAAACAGTGCCAGGTAATAAAGATAAACATTCCACATTGCAGAGGACATAGGAGGGGTCGTAAACATCCTAAGACGAGTGGGGCAGATAAAACAACGAGCATGTGGCCTGGCTGAGGCAATCAATAAGAGGACAACTGTTAAGTGGAACCTCCTATCAGCTCATCTTGATGGAGCTCCAAGTGCCACGTGTCTTGGCTCTTATTGTGTTGACACAGAGATACAGGCCACCATTCACTCAACACCGCCTCAGATAGCATCAGGCTGTAACCTGCTTCTTTTGAAGACTTACTTTTCTCTTTTTCTCATCCACACTGTTCCCTTCAAGCCTTTCAGTAAATGGGAATTTTTCTCCAGTCAACCTTGTCTTGTAGAAGTAGCAGATTCACTGATAACTTATCATAGTATGAGCTAATATGAAACGTCATCATTGTTGTCCTCTCTGTCTTTGAGGCAGTGTTTTCCCAATGGGGGTTGTCACTGTGGTATAAATTGTCAGAGAAGGCCCTATCTGACTCTGGGTGGGCTTTTAAGCCAGGCCCATCAGTTAAGGCTTCATTAAAGAGGTTCCTCCTGGTGCTCCATGGAGGAGTCCCAGTCTCCTCTAGCCTTTTAACAGACTATGATTTACTGTAACTGTTGTCTTGTTTCTGAGGTAAATGCACGGGTTTGTTATTGTTTGCCCCGGCTGATGTTTATGTACAGTATAGTGTGCAACCCCCTTTTGTTCCTTCAACCACAATCCATGTAATCTGTGTGTCAAGATATGGCCTGAGTAGATGCAGTGTCTTCAATGTTGTTTCTTAGAAGAGGCGACCAGAATCCCAGAAAACTGCTAGGGCATCCTATTCTGATATTGTACAACAGAAAAAAGCCACATGAAGGAGGGAGTCAGTTCAAATTCATGTCCTGAGAGGGTTCAAAGATATCAAGGGCTTTCAGGTGATAATACACCCATTCTCTGTCATGTTGGAGGGCTTTGGCAACACAGGCTGTGAACAGCTGGTTGTTGATGTGCTCAGCTTTATGGACACAGTTGAACAGACATCATTGACTTCTTAACTAGTTTTGACCAAAGACTGTTGAAAAACATGAGCGTCACCCAAAGATTTCTGAAAGGAAGTTTATAATCCAAGATTTGGGGTTTGGGTTTACCACCATCTTGGCAATTAATGGAGCCAGACATTACAAATATGGGCAGATACCCAGGTAGCCTGTGGAGTCTGGGCTGCCTTTGGCTTAGGCATGGCTGCCAGATTGACTAGGTTTTCTGGAGGACTGAGAATCACCTCAGTTTGTAACAATCATTTTAGACTATTTTTTGGCTGGTGGAATCTGCCCAATTTGGCAGATTCCACCAGCCAAGAAATCATTCATGAGTCATCAGATTTATACCATTACATTTTGGCTACCTGGGAAGCAAGTGGGGCCAAAGTGAAGATGGGATGAAGAAGCAGTAGTGACTTTGGCTAAGGTTTATGATACCACTGTCATGCACTGAGTGATCAGTAGCTGCTTTTTGGATCAGAGAAACTTTTTCTTAGTCTAAGAACTCTCCTTTTTACATCAAGAAATAGGAACAATCACGGTACTTAGAACGCCGGTTTGAGGGATTTTTTTAGCTCCTATTTCAGAGAGGGTACCCTCCCAGCAAAAGAGGAACCTTGACTGATGTAAGTATGCTGTCATTGGCTGAACACATGAGCCAATGCAGCATCAGCAACACAGCTGGCCACCAACGTTGTTAGATGTTTACTGGGTAAAATTTAGGTTGTGATGTTGGGTGACCAAAAATCAGCGTCAGGATGTCTAATGCCAGCGTAGATTTGGCGTAGAATATTGATGACAGATGGCATTGATATTTTGTTGGATTTAAGTGGTGTTGTTAAATAACTAAAATTAAACACCTACCAAATGTCTCATGCTAACATCATCTTTACTTAGATAACAACATTTAGTCTTGAGGTATGGACACTAAAACGCGATGTCTGCAAAACTTGACATAGTGTTAACACCTAACATGAAATTCTAATGAAGTTTAAAATATTGCCAACCTCATTTTCTTCCCAACCAAAATTTAATGTGTGTCCAGCTTCTTTCTGATGTCATATTGATGTCTGGTGCTGGAAAACATCATTTTTGAAAACCAAACAACCTTGTAAACAACGGACAACACAAAAAGAACACCTTGTGACAAAAAAATTACAGAAAACATGGACAAATGGACAAACTGACTGACAGTAAAGTCCAGACTTTTCTGGGCATTTATACAACAGGGAAAGTACAACATGATTTTAACTCCCCAAAGTGATTACATCACTTCAGTGTTCCCATTGGCGCTGGAAATGCAAACAGAAAAAATGCCCCTAAAGGAATGTAGTTCTTGGGGGAGCACCTTAGTGGGTGGTTCCTGTCAGAGAGTGCCCAGAACAGTTTGGTTCAAAAACATCTATTGACTTTTGAAAGTGGACATCGTTGATACTGTTTCTTGAACTCCTTCTCATCTGCAGTACAGTATAACACATTGCACTGAATAGACCACCATGTATACCACATCCAGTTTAAACTGCACAACCAGTGCCTATAGTGAAAAAAAATCTGTCTTTCAACTTCCAAGCGTGTTAATGTCCCTCTGTTGTTTAAGTCTGGCCCTTGAAAATAACAAGAGAAGGGTCCTGGTGGCTTTCACAAAATACCAGACCTTAATGGTCCAAAGTGTGATAATTCAACCTAATTGTTTTGCATTGGGAGCCTTCCTGGGATGTTAATTGACCCAGGATGCCCTCAGCACATTTCTATATTCTAAATACTTAAGTATAAATCTATGCTGTTTGATCCCCAAATGCTGTTTTCCTTGTGGCGAAGTTTCTGCAGTAAAACCGTAGCCTCAACAATAACCTAACTTACTGAAGGAGCTTTTTAAAAAAGTATTTTTATAAGCCGTTACATACATTTATGAGAGTTTTATTGTCCTGTAAGCATATGAGCGGTTCTCCAAACAGAGCTTATTAAAGAAAACAGTATTGTATGTTTGTGGTGCCCTATGGTGCAGGCCTCAGGAGATGATGTAGTGTATAGAGCGTAGACAGGCTGCACAGAAGACTTGGCTTGTCTAGGATCTGAGTAAGAGGCTCATTTTTCACATCGACACCTTGTGGGGGCTCTCTAAGCTACTGAATCCACAGAGTAGATGTGTTTAATATTTGCTCAGGAGGTAGGAAGGTCTGCTTTTTGTAAATTGTGTAAATTGATAAGTTGGCAGAGGCAGAGGATAGTGGTGGCTGATGGAGGGATGCATCCGTGAGGTTGAAAGTGGGCTTAAAGCTCTGTAAACAAACAGACACGCGCTCTGCCGTCTGCCTGAGCTGAGATGGACCTCTGAAAAGAAACAATACAAAATCTGGAACTGGCGTTGTATTCTGCAAACACTAACATGGCTATACTCCAGCTCCCGGCACCGCCAAGGATTTTTCAAATGCAAACATTCAAATGGTTGTTTGCTGTGTCTTTCATGCTAGTTCAAACTCAATTAATGTTGGCTCTCAAACTGTTACAGCTGACTGAGGTAGTAGTCAGAGTCAAGTGCTCTCACTTTGATGTGCACGGAGTATGCTCTCTCATTGGGTCTTGTTCTCTTTGAAAGGGGAGTTGAGGTGACCCGAGACAAGATGTCATCTACAGGGGAGTGAAGTGTGGGCCATGAATGCTGTGAAATGCTCTGAGGTCCTGGTCAATGGCCCAGAGGACAGAAAGTGTCCTGGACACCTGCAGAGGGCTACACAGGGTCATGGAGGCGCCGCACAGTTAACGGAGAGAAGAAACCACGTAGTAAAGAAGCAGCTACCATCCACAGAGGACGAGAACGGTAAGCTTTTCTTTTTAAAGTATCTAGAGAGCTGTGATGTTAGCCAGCTCAGATGATCCTATTCATTTTCTTTTATGGTTGGCCAAGTGCCGATCATATGGTTGTACTCACTGCTGTGGCAATGTGGCATACAGAAAGCTACATTTTTACCACAGCTGAACAGTAGTTCACTTAAAGGGATAGTTCAGATTTTTTAAGTGGGGTTGAATGAGATACTGATCCATTGTGGCAGGAGTGCTGAAATCCAAGCAATGCACTACTGTGGAAGGGGGTCAGCAACAAAACGTATTTTAGCCACCAAAAAAAGTCTTACCCAAGAAAATATATAGCAGTAAGTGTGCACTATATTGAGAGTATTCTCACTGCTTTACCTTTCCATCAGACAGCTTGTTATATCAGGGGAAAGCCATCAGACTCCATTGAGAAAAACAGTAATTTTGACCCGCTGAACACAGGAGCTGATTGTCTGCCACTGCCTGAAGTTAGTTAGTTAGTGTTAATGTGTGACTGGTGAATCCACACTAACCCTTTTTAAACTCCAAAGTCACACAGTGACACACTAAAAAAAACTTATAAGGGATGATGGTAGACAAGTTTAGTGATGTCAAATCACATGTTTTTCTGAATGGAGTCTGGCTTTGAAGAAATTGTAACAATGTTTCAGTTACCCATTTACTGGTAAAGCAGTGAACGTACTGTCAATATAGCATACACTTAAACTGATATTGATTGTTTTAGGTGCGACTTTTTAGGTGGGGCCTAAAAGTAAAGGAATCATTTTGATGTGGAAAATGAGTTCATGTTTAATTTTGAAAAGAAAAAGCCATTATCCAGGTAGCCGTGAATAGGCTGCACGTTTAGGCATGAGGATTTTTGTTGTCTTGGACATTCAGTTTCAGGGACAACAGCCTTCAAATGATTGATGAAATCGTCCAAATCAATTATAAAAGCAGAGAGTAAAACACAAACAAGCTCACCTCAATTTAATATGAGCATAACTGCCTTATGTTTGAAACCTTTAGGACAAAATGCCAAATCACAAGTATTATTTCAGCCAACATACACACAGCAGGTAAATAGGTAAGTATGCAAGTCACACATCTTTGCCAAGAAAGTCCGCGGGGCCAGATAAAACAAGCTTGTTTGAACATTTTATTGAATCCATCTGATGATTAATCCATTCTGAAATATCTCCGCTTCTCAGCTTCACAGCCCAAATCAGCGGGGCTTAAATGCCACTCGCATCACAGGGCTGAAGGTGAAAGTATCTGAGGAATCCTGTGATTTCAATCGGTATTTTTAGACTGATGTATCCCCAAGCGGACTCTCGGGATAGCGAGAGCAACACACAGCATTTCCCTCTGCACTCCTAGACCCTACAAAGTTTTCCATGATGTCATGTGTGGCGCGGGAGTGAGAGTAATTGAAGAGGCAGATGAACATAAACTGGAATCTCCTCAAATTCAGCCATTCATTTAATCGCCTTATTCTTCAAATCAGCCCGTAGACGTCAGGGACAAGAGAAACAAAACAAGTGAGGAGCCCAGACTGTGGCTCCTCATGTTCCTGCCAAACACTCCAAACATAAATGAAAGATAAGACCGTTACTGACATGGCGACTTTTTCTTCATTTAGTGTACAGTAGACATGCAGCATGAACTGAAGGTCCAGTTGTTTTGTTTATTTTCAAGCCAATACCAATATTAAAGTTTAAGTTCAAAATAAAAATCCTGATATATAAATGATATATATCATACACCAGTAATTTTTAAAAATCAAAATATAAGGGGCTGTATGAAAAATATTGGTGTTTGAAGTTCGCAGAAAGAAAAATGACACAATCCTCCCCCTTGTCTGACACTTCCTCCCAGTTATTAATTTTTTTACAGTCTCTAACATTCATAGTTTATGATGAGGAAGCTATGTAATGAGTATAACAGTTTACTGATAAAAAAGTAACCATGTCTTAAACATAACATTAACAGTCTTTAAGAAATACAACAGTAATTTTTAACAGTAAAGACTCAAATATTGTATAAATTTAGGCAGTAAAAGTTAATAATACAGTAAGTAGAGATGAAGTAGTGTGCTGTTAGTGCCATAGCTTCCATATGGACCAAAAAGGTCATGGGAGTTTTTGTGGAACATAGTGGGTATTTAAAGTGCTAATTCCAGTTTTTTTAGACTCAATATATTTTGTGGGATTAATTTTAGGTAATCATGAATAAAAATAATAATGATAATTATTACTTTCTCCACCAGAATTTTATTGCAGGTAGTGTGGAGTAGACTGTGAATCCCCATGTAGACCCACATATTGTGAGAAAAAATTTACGTAAAATATAACTGCTCACTGACTGCATACAGTCAGTTTTCAAAATAAACTCAAACTGTAGGTAAAACACTTAAATTTAAGGCTAACTTTCTTAGGTTTAGGCAACAAAACATGTGGTTAGGTCAACGTCACATGATGTTTTCACTAGCATAGTATGCTACACATAGTGGCACACTACATTGTTATTAAATGACCTGATTGACTTTTGGTTTCACATTTTTGTTTGAGTTTGTTTGACCCACTCACCTCCCCTTCTGCCCACTGAGCACTTTTTCTCGCTCTTTATACCATGGTAGTTGCCCAGAGTGTCAAAGGACTACCGCCAAAGGCCACTGTCCAAGCGTCTGTATTTGATGAGTTGGGAGTGAGACTGGGTCGTTACCTAACCCTAAGTCTGCAAGTCTGCATCATTCATTGCCCCTAGCCCCTTATTTTTTAATATTAATTCATCCTTAGAAGTTACAGCAAACCTTTATTCCAGTAACCTAACTCAGCAGTGAGTGTAGAATATGTGCAAAGGTGCATCGTTGATATTTGGCTTCTAGGCTTTGACCTTGTCACTCCCAAAGGAAAGCAGAAGTGTAGTGGGGAGTGATGATGATGTGTAGACTCAGGTAGAAGCTGGTGTGAGGGTGGGGCTCATGCCATATGGAGAGTATCATGCAGTCAGTTTAGCTCACATGCTCACGGAGACTGCCTGAACTAGTAATGGAGGCTTTATGTGAACAGATTAAACCTCAATTGAAACTGCCTTTTTCAAAATGTTTTTGGCATTGCTTTTTGGCCAACATGTGCACTGATGCATTATAACTAGTGATCGACCAAAATTAAATGTTTCATTGCCATTCTCAGGACAACCTCTTCACAGTAATGCGTAGAAACTAAGTGCACTTTGGATTTGAGCAGTACATTTAGAGCCTTCCCAAAATGTGTGTACCTTTGTGAGACAGAGTGACAGTAACAGTGGATGAGTTTATACTGAGCAAAGAAGAGTTCCTGGTTTGGTTCTTTGCCAGGAGTAATTGTTCAGAGCTAATATCTGATCACAGTGATGTTCTCTCTCTGTAAATGATGTTGATTTCAGTAGTTAGGTTTGTGTTTTGTTAATGTACCTTTGTAACATGCAACAGATGATAATGACAAGATGTACCCTCCCTATAGGATCACTAGAGCTTTATAAGAGTCCACATGATGGCATCAGTAACACAACTTTGCCAGTAGAGGTGTAACTGCTGCCCACTTATACTTTTAAGCCCTGCTCCTCAAAATCATCTTTTTTTGGTTTGGTTCCATATTTTCATAGTGTCAATGAAAAATTCTTTTGAAAATAATTTATTTATCTCCCATCATGGAACAGACAGGAATAGAGAAGCAGGGAAGAAATGAAACGACAATATATTTGTCCCCCAAAAAATTCTAAAGTTCACTGATTAATCAGTTTATCAGTCGCCTTTTGCTTTAAAACTTTCTAAAGAGCAAGTGGTAGTAAACATGCAATCAGACTTCACTGGCCGCATGTCAGAGATGTTGATTAAGTAACGTTCTGGTTACTCAGTTAAAGGCGGCCAAACACCACTGTAATTTTTCTCTAGGTTTGAAATTAAAACAGAAATTTACCTAATACATATCTGGGCAACACTCTTTTGATTTAGTAAAATAAGAGTTGAGGAGAAGTCCGACTGGGTAAGAGCATTGTTTGGCAGCTCAGGACTCTCTAACACCTGCAGTAAAAACAACTCTTATTGCTCCAGTCTGGCTTTTTCGTGCAGCACCTTGTGGATTCCACACTGATTTGATGGTGGCCAGAGTTGGGGAGATTACTCTCATCTGGAGGAGATTAGTCCGTGATGCTGATAGACATGATCAGCCCAACACTTGATCATTTCATGCAGTTTAACATCAGCTCCGCACAGCTCTCTTGTTTATGTAGCGCTGTGCTTCTAAACTGACTGATTTTCATCAGAGGAAATTAACTTAGCTGTCTGATTATAGACAATCATGCATTGCACAATAGCTTTAACTCCATGCCTGTGGTTAAAATGTGAACTTAGTTCAGTAGAAAAAAGATTTTAAATGAATGTAATGAAGAGATATTACTGTAGACATGATAAGAACGGCCTGTTCTGTAAACACAGAGAGACACAAATATTTACCTTACTATCCTCATTATCAAAAGCGTTTTCTGCAGACCTGCCAGGCGTTCTATCTTAGCCTCGATCAGCATAAAACCTCAACGCCATAACAAAAAGCAGCGTTTTAGCAACAGGTGGAATGTGTGCCGATCTTTCCTGCTGTTGTTTTTAGCTCCTAATTCATCCATGAAATTACTCACATGTTCATTCATCATCCGAGCGAAGCCGAGAGCAACAGGCCCCGAGACGAGGATCAGTTGATGGATAGAACATTTCTGAGGGCAAATATTACCTCAGTCCACACGGGCAGTAAACAGATTTATTATTTATCAAACCAGTCTGTGTGACGTGATGAAAAACCAAATGGGAGAGCATGAAATAAATACTTGTATTCAATAGGAAGGTAAAAAAAACCCAGGGACTGTTTGTAGTGCCGACCCAAGTTTGTAATTGGTTTCATATTTACTACAGTAAAAGTTATTGAAAGGTATACCAGAGTTCTGTGAGCTCAGACACATAAATAAATCTGTTACCTTTGTTGCAAAAAGCTGCGCATGTCCTCATGCCAAGTGCTCTGTTGACTGGACATTGATCGCTGATTTCTTTTTTTTTTCTTGCTTGTAAGCTTTGAAATATTCGCCTGCCTGGGCCAAGTGCTGTTCACCTATCTGGAATGTACAGTTAAAATTGCTTTGCAGCTAATATAAATACAGGCCACGGCTGTTGTAGTGCAGAGAGATGGCAGGCCCTTGTGTGGAGTGCAAGCAACTCTTAGTCATGGGCTCTTCCAGTGAAGTAAAAGGTGGTCATCATGTTCGCTTTCATGTTGATAAATCTGTAAGTGAGCGTGTGTGTTCTGCTGCTGCCCTCGATCACTGACAAGTAATTAAGAAGATGAGGTCACCACTGAGAACGCATCACTGTGTCTCTGTGATGACAAAGCGACTGCTGTTGGACACTCTCACCTCTCAGAGAGCATTTCACTGTACAGCATTTGTCTGGTATGGAGCTCCAGTGTGTTCTATAGACCGAATATTTATAATGACTTCCGGGTAGAAAACCCCCTGTGTTACGTGCATAAAGTCAAACAGCACTGAGCAAATGCTGCCTTAATGGATTTGTTCTTGGCCACCTAAGAAAGGCCCACCTAAAAAAAATCAATATCAGTGTAAGTGTATGCTATATTTAGAATATTTTCACTGCTTTACCTTGCCGTTAGACAGCCCTTTTCGACAGGGAATTGAAGCTGTTATCTCAAAGCCACCAGACTTCATTGACAAAAACATTTTACTTTACAGAATGGTGGAGTTGCTGGTCTACCAGTGCATCTATCAGCTGTTGTGTAAGGTAAAGCACTGAATATAGTGTTCCTTTTAAACTGATACTGACTTTTTTGGATGCCTAAAATACATTTTGCTGCGGCCCCATCCACAGCAGTACATTGTTTAGCTTCCATGCCTGTAGATTTGGTTTATCAAAGACGCTATTCAAAAGTCTGTTTTATTTTATACTTGCATTTTTCCCAATGGCACTTGAATTTTATGTTGCATTTTATTTTTTGTCACTTACCACAACAGCAGTGTTACTTGTCACATGCACCCTGCCTTACCTAAAGTCTCTGTTTCTTTATATTAATAATGGATCACATAACTACTTGTGAAAGGGGTCTCTTATAGTAATGAACCCAGAGAGAATTATCACCTGACTCTGCAGTTTTCCTCAGTTCTATGGTGTTTTATAGCCGCTTTCAGCTTTCCAGCCTACAACATTATTGTTTTGGTTCACTCTCACTGCTGTGTGCTGTAATACCCCTCTGTAAACTACCTGCTCCTCAACAAACAGCAGGAAGACCATGGATGTACAGTGAGAACTGGATAGTGCTAGCTGCTCAAAACTGCTCAGTGACACATGAAGCTGAAAAGTTTGACTTCCTGGATATAAAATTACCCTGATCTTCGCATCGTTGGGCCCATAGAGCAAGTGCGCTAGAGAGTTTGCTGGCTGACAGAAGCACCTTACTTCTGGTTTAACCTTCCGTTAACTTGAATGAGAATAAAGTTAATTAATTGTGATGCTCTTCTAGACTGTCTAAATATTGTCGGGCCGAATGCATCTAATCCTGATAGTTAAACAAGTTGTGTCACTCAAAAAAATGTATCCACTGATTTACAGACCTCTTTTTCAAAATGTAAGTCTATGTCCTGGAGGTTGTAATTCTACACTTTGGCCACTATGTCAAAGTGGCATCAGTGTCTGCTGTTCGTGGGGGCTTGAGACGGACACCGTTAGAGACTAGCCAATATACGTAGTGGGGCCTTTAGCAGCTAAAGGGCCAGATATTTTCAATAGATGTCTAAAGAGAACTGGATATAGCATTGGAGATGGAGCCACTTTCATTCCTGTGAAATTTGCTCAATGGCTCATGAAGTCAAAAACGTTCGCTCTCCCCGGTGTAAAATTACCTGGATCCTGTGCATCATTGGGCCCAGAGTGCAAGCATACTAGAGACTTCACCGGCCAAGCGGCTACATTCCACCAGCTGAGCCAGGTACTTCCAGTTTAGCCCTCTTGAACTTGAATGGTGTGGTTCTTCTAGATTTCAAAATGTTGGCAGACTAAATGGATCAAATCCGATAGTGAAACGAGCCATTATGGGATTGTAACACTCAAATAAATGTATCCACTCTTTTTCACAATGTACGTCTACGAGAAAAAGACCTTTTGGGCCCAATAACATCATGTGACAGACCCGGAAGTTGTAGTTACACGGTTTGGCCACTATGTTAAATTGGCTTCAAAGTTCAGCACACTTTAACCAACAAGAAGCTGCTGATATTCACACACACAGTAACTGACCCCTTTGTATTTGGCTTGGTAAGCTATCTAGCATGTGCAAGTAGATAACAAGGTAGCTTATCAGCAGAAGCTAGCTGGTTAATTAAACATACCTTGACAGTATTCAATCTAAAGATGTTCCTCAAAGAAAGACATCCAACTCTTTGCAGTCTCTCACTGTGCTCACTCTAGCTAAAAGGAGCTAGCTAATAACGCTAACACTGACACTCCACTTTGATGCTGACTAGTATTCCAAGCTCAAAACTCAGCCTTGCTAATTCGCTGGCTGAGAAGAGAGCATTTGCACCCATTTTGAGCTGAATTCAAGGTAAGGGTAGTGTGGACTGTACAATAACAAAAATGTTATGAAAATAGTAATAAAAAAATAACAATTCATAATAATGATAACGAGTAGAGATTTAATAAAATGCTAAATTGTTTCACAAATTACTGGTGCAGTTGTGTATTGGACACAGTTTATTAAACACACTGGGGCTCCATATTTAGGCAGCAGTAGACACGGCATTGTGTAATCTCATTGGCGGACTCACATTTGGACAGTTTTTGGGAGGGGAAATAGATGTTATTATGATTTCATGGCTTTTATTGTTATGAAAAGGATTTTCAGATTTGAAGCTACTGTCCACTGGAAACAAAAACTCAGCTGGGCAGCTATTAAACTTTCCGTGATTGTCGCTAATATGCGCTGTGGATATGAGCAAGGACAAATGTAATATAGATGGAATTAAAGGGCTTACTTCAGAAGCTTCCATTCAAAGTTTTCATTATTCGTTAGAGTCTTCACGAAGGCAGGCAATTAAAGGAGTACCCTCTTTCATCTGTCACCACAGATACCAGCCATATTTATTATAAAAGCCTTAAAAGCTTCCCTGGAATTAATGTGGATAGAGTAACACACACACTGAGGGAGACAGGAAAAAGAAAATCTATACTGTTTATCAAATGCACTATATATTCTCAGAGGTATCAGTAATCAGTGCACTACCACGTGATTTAACACTTGTAAGTTAAGAATAACACTGACAGTGATCTAATCTGTGGTTCTCTGTAATAATTCATTCATCAGCTGTTAGTCGGAGAGATAAAGACCATCTAGGATTATCTATCTCTCTAAACTCCGGAAAAGATTAGGTCATTGCATCCACGGGGCTATTTTTAGAGCCCTTTTTAACGGTGGCATATTAAACAAAACGCTTAGAAATTCAATTAAGAAACCACTCGCCCACAATGACCTGAAAATAACCCAGAGTTATTCTAAAACAAAGGCTCTGCCGACCAGCCGCTGTGCCGCCTCACATGTGGTTTGGAAACAGGAGTGCTTAAAACCACAGATTCTTAGGGGCTGCGGAGATTAATGAAGAGTTTCTTTTTCCAGGTGTTGTATTGTGGATACAAGAGCTTTGGGCGGTGAATTTTTACCAAGGGGAGAAATCCTCACGGTAGAAATGAAAACAGTAACACAATATACAGCTCTGATCCGGCTCACGGCTCAGATGCAAGAGCAGGAGCGCATTCCAGACCTGAGAGAAAGGAAGCAAGAAAAGACAGCTCCGGATCATTCTTTGATATCGATCACATGTATGGCATTTATGTGAATCGGGGCTCCATAGAGTCAAGGTCATATATTCCCACAGGAGCTGTTTAGTTTGTGAAAACGTTTTACTGGTTTTCACAACCTTTTTCCCCCTCAAACCTTTTAATAACACTGTCTGACACTCTGACATAAATATTAATTAAAGAGACATCTTAGTCCATCCTATAATTTTTTTTTACATCTTGGTCTGTCATCATCAGCGCTTCCCATGGCTATTAGTCATCTACTTTTGCTTTCATTGGCACGGCTTAAAGCTGCCACATGCGCTTTTGATTTTAATGCAAAATCATTTTTAGCCTTACTGTTTAGCCTAAATGGGAAAGTGGAGCTGCAACAACGCAAAGTGTACAAACTGATTTGTCATACTGACATTAATTTAATTAGACTGAACACATGCAAGTTACTGCTGCATTCAGCCGAGCTGGCCCTAGTTTGACTATCTCTGTTTTTTAAAGTGTAAAATAGAGGTATGGACGTTAGTGTGCAGTGAGTCAAACCCAAGTCATGTCACTTGTCACTTTGACTTGAACTTCACTTAGACTTGAGCTTTTTGACTTGAAATGACTCTAAGACCAATTATTGAGATTTAAGTTCTACACAAGTGTGGAGAAAAAACCCAGACAAAGGATATGAATTTAAACCTCCTATTTAACTTGAATTCATATCATATTTAATGGATATTGATAAATTTAGGATATATTAACTTAGTGGTTTTAGATCGGGATCTCGGTTGTTGTGATCACATCGCTTATTAAAAATAAAGTGTATCTTAGAAGGCCAACAGTTGTTAGTCTAATGCTCTCTCAACCAGCCGCATGTGCTGTGAATAATAAAAAAAAATGTTTCTAGGTACACATTTAATTACAATTTCATATCATCCCCATTCTCAGGTTTTATCTACAGGTTGTAAACATTAATGATGCCCCCCCCCCCCCAACAAAATATATAGATCTCAATGGAACCGTTAAGTTTCAGCTATTTCAGATTTTTGTAATAAATGTTGACAGCTAAATCCAGATTTATTTGACAAGGGACTTGGATTGAGATTTAATGAAGTGCAATCAAGCCCCAAACCTAGTCAGTAATAATATACCAAGACAGTTCATTTTTCAAAGATTAATATAGTGGACTTGTTTTGGACTTGATACACAAAGTTTAGGACCTGATTTGGAACTTGGCTCACAACTTAACAGTCCTGTTCTGGGACATGACTCTGGACTTAACTGTCTTGATTGGAGACTAGACTATGTACTTAAGTGTCTTGACTTGAGACTATAATCTGGACTTAACTGTCTTGACCTGAGACAAGACTCTGGACTTAACTGTCTTGATTTAGGACTAGGCTAAAGACATTGTCCCAACCTTTGCATGCAGTTTTTCAAATTTTTGTAATAATTATTGACAGCTAAATCCAGATTGATTCAACAAGGGATTTGGATTGAGCTTATTAAATTGCTATCAAGTCCCAAACGTAGTAGTAGCGGCCTTCAGTCTGGAGAGACCATGGCACATGCGCACTTGAATTGGATCAGGTCGTGCTAAGGGAGCAGTGCTTTGTATGGCTAATAAGTCCCACTCTCGAATTGCAGTCCTGGCAGTGATTACACTTCAGTACACTGTTGCCTGCTGAGGCTAGACTCTGGACTTAACTGTCTTGACCTGAGACTAGATTCTGGACTTAACTGTCTTGATTTAGGACTAGACTTACTTGTAACTTGCAAAACAATGAGATTGTCCCATCCCTTGCATGTAGGATTGATAAACAAGAGCATGGTTTGTGTGCAGTGCACTGATGCCATATCTATGTTGACACTAAAACGTTCTCCTCTCAGTGCCTCTGGCAGCTGCTGAAGTAGAAAAAACACAGACTGCAGTTTTGTGAACATACCTGTTTAACTGCAATCACAGATCATGAAACTATCACATTAAAGCCTTTCTGCTTATGTGCTATTGCGCTCTTCAAATGCAACCAATAACCCAAATAACACAGTAATGAAAAAAATCATTTGGATCAGCCAAGTACAATAGGTCCTGCTTCTAATAACTGTGATCACAGTCATGTATCATGGTACACAAAACCAGCAGAGGAGAGTTGCATGCAAGGTGAAATCATTCTCAGCTCTGTTCCACCTTGCTCTCTCAACCATCCTCATGTGTTGTGAATAATAAAAAAAAAGAAGAATTCATTTTACGGTTTTACTAGTCAGCAACCCAGGTATGCATTTGTCAAAATAGGGGGAAAGTTAGAACCATATGTTAATTTGAATGGGAGGCACCTGGTTGTGATTAGGGCCATGCTGCAGATGATAGAAACACACACTGGGCTGGAGTCGGGGAGAGCACAATGGACAGGACAACACTGGCTCAAATGAGAATAAAGATCTAAAGCATATGCTTTAATTACCAGACTGATGGACAAGCTTACCAAGGACACATGTGCTGTGTTTATGAGCAGATCAGTGTGCTGACGGACAGGACAGAATCTCCACTAAAGAGCAAGTCTTCCATAAATTATAATGTAATTTATTTTACTACGTCCCTCACAGTATGTGGGCTTGTTTGAGCACACAGTTCTTTTCTTCTCTCAGAGAGGCCGCAGCAGAACTCACGACACAGCGTTTTTAAGGTGTTACTCATTTTAAATTTCAGGTTTTTGTGGAAGTCAAACCTTGAACAGGTGTTTGAAATAAAAGAAGAGGTAAAACTGTTCTCAAACATGAGCCTTTTGTTAAGATTTTTGTTTTGTAGATCTAATCAATGCAGAATTACTGCAGCTAAAAAGCAAATTTGGGAAAAAAAAGCTCTAAGAGAACAAGCAATTTCGGTTGAAACAATGAGTTCACAGTGACAAGTCATCAAACCCCAGGTATTTAAGGACTATACCACATTTTTTCTATGTTGGCTTGATGAGTAGTGAGAGCATACACAGCAAACTCATCCACAGAAATCCCAGAGCATCTTAAGTGCATACAGTAGCTGTCAACCTAACTATGATGGAAAAAATGTGATGGAAAACATGTAGAAACCAGTGTGACCTGTGAGCCCTTCTCAGAAAAAAAAGAAACTCTCAAGTCATGTTAATGTTACATTGCATTACATTTATTTAGCTGACACTTTTATCCAAAATGACTTACAGTGAGTGCAATAAACCATGTGGGTACAACCCCAAAAGTGCAAGAATTATGCAAGTAGCATGTTTACGTATGTTGATCTTATGCATTTAGAGTGATACATTTAAAGACATTTGAAAATAGGGAGAGAGAGTCCCATCAAGTCTAACTTTTCAGCCCAGAGTGAAGTCAGAGCTTTACAAAACCAACACACAGTGGATTGCTAACCAGGTTAGATGTACCTAAACCACAGAAGACAATTGCAATTACTGTTAACTCTATTTCAGCACACTGTGAAGTAGAGGAAACTGTACATGCCAATTGTCAACTCTCTTTACAGCAGAATCCAGTAGGGGAGCACTGCAGTGAACCAGCATTTTACCAGGATAACAGTTAAAACACTGACATGACCTGAGCCTCTGTGAGGTAACAGACTGACCACTGAGTTACTTTGCTGCCCTCTGGCCTTTGTGACTGTTCTAGTATGTGTTGGCTTTAAAGGGACAGTTCACTCCCAAATCAAAAATACGTACTTTTCCTCCAAGTAGAACTATTTATCAGTGATCAATGTTTTAAAAGTCGGCTTGTGGTGCTCAAAGTGCCAAAAATAATACATTTAAAAAATAACCCAACAGCGATGTCTCTTTCCAGAAATCATGACCCGGTACTCAAGATAATCCTCAGACCTTGTTGTGAGTAGTTTCATGTAGGAACTATTTTCTTTCTACAAAACTACACCAGCTAATCGTATCACCGCACAGAAGCAAATGTGCATCTACTGCTAGCTCACCTAGCACCACTAAGCTAGGTAATATTACAACTCAGCCAAGGGGGACATCATTAATATTTACATCTTGCGCTGTCACAAGCACGAGCCTCTTGTCCATGAGTAGATGCATGCTTCCGTCTGTCTGGCGACATGGTCGGCGGGTTTAGTTTGGTAGAAAGAAAAAAATACCTACATGAAACTGCTCACAACAAGGTCTGTGGATTATCTTGAGTAACCTGGGTCATGATTTCTGGAAAGAGACATTGCTGTTGGGTATTTCTTAAATGTATCATTTTTCGCACTTTGAGCACCACAAGCAGACTTTTAAAACAATTAGTTGGTTTTTACATGGCTTTGGTAGTACAGGCACAATTTGCAGTCAGGTGGCTTACTTCGCTCACCACCAGTATATGTAATCAACCAATGATATTAATGTGTTGATTGAAACACATTGGTCCACAGCACCTAAAGATAATTCTAGTTCACCATGAGATAGTGTGCTTTATTCACAGGCAAACCGAGGCTCAGTGTTATGATTGATAAGCCTCTTTGCTCTAGATACGTTCTTCATTAAAGTGTGGAGCAGAGAATCCATCAAGTGTTACCTCCAAATGTCTCCTAAATGCTGCCTATCCCAAAGGCCAAGTATAACATGGCACCGAGGGTCATATTTTCAAAGGTTTCAGCTGACATACCAGGAGCTATGGGAAGCTTCAGCAAAAACAACAGAATACCAACTTTTATATTGAGATCACGCTCCAGCCAATTGTATGGAGATCCTATCAGGGTCAAGTATGTGTTCATTACAGATGTTCTTCAATTAACGCTCAGGACAGCAATCTGGTCTGATCATTCTCTGTTTATGTACATTGTCCATTTTCAATACACCTTGGAAATTTCATTAAAATGAAGAAGAGCTGCAACAGGTATCTGGCTTTTGATCCACTGTTTGCTTTGGTTTGATGTAGACGGCTGTCGAATGATACGAAGCCTTTTTGCTAGTTGGCTTTACAGTGAAATTACGAACAGGAAAGACTGAGCTGAGAGAGACTTTGTATCTTATAAGAAGGGGGGAGTAGGGTGAAATGAATCCATTTTATATTTTATGTTAATACAGAATAACAAATATGTGCTAATGCCAAACTATATCTGCTTTTTCTATTTATGGAATCTTAAAGGGGAAATGTTCGTAATGTTTTCTTTTTGAGCCTTCCTAGCAGTAAAGCCTTTGTCTCACTTACATCAACTGTCAGATGATGGTGCCCTCTGTACATCTGTCTGTCTATGTCAGGACCTGTTCATGATACATTTCTACACCTTTCTGACAAAATGGTTGTCACCAGACAACAACACTAATTTTTGATGATTCTGCAAAACCCCAGATTTTGTGCAATGACGTTTTTTAGCCAACAATTTTAAAATTCTGTCCTTCCACACTATGGTTAAGGAAACACTGTGATCATGGAAACTAAGCTATGATTTACATACGTTTGGCATTTGCAAAGTAAAACATTGAGTTGCAAAGAAGATTGTGGAAAAAACAAGTGAACATGCCCCTCCCGTTCTCCCCATATTTTCTTTCTGTCTCTCACACTGTCACAGTCCAATGAAGACAAAAGGCAGAATGAATGTCTAGTGACATCACTTATCAGCTTTCACAAAGTCTTCTTCTGGAGCCACAAAGACTTAATAAAACTTCTGTCACATGTGCAGTAGTACTTCCCAACACCTGGAAACGCACTTTAAGTTGGCCAATTCCCCTTTAAAGAAGACATAATGTGCCCTTTCAGGTCCATCCTTTCATGTGAGTTTCTACAAAATAAGTGTTTATATGTTTTTAAAAACACACTATTTCTCTCATATTGCCACCTAAATATACCTGTATTGACCCTCTGTCTGTCTCTTTTTCCTATTGCCTATTTTCCTGATTAAAACTGGAATCACTTTTATGCAAGGTAACATGAGACCAGATATTGCTGTGGTACTAAAAACTGACTTGGATGCCCACCATGACTAAATGCATGTAACTGATCACTTTTCGCACCTTCACCTGGCAAATGACTGCATAATGTGAGCATGATTGTTGGATTGTCGGCTTTGGAAAGTTGCTGGATGTGGGGATTTAGATATGATCCTACAAACACTTTGTCTGAAGCAACTGATACCCTTACATTCTGTCCCGCCGTATAAAGGGCGCTCTACATCCTGCATTGGCACTGAAAGTTGGCGCAGAATATAAATGAGTTAGGTTAGGAGCAGAATCATCATATATGAACTTAGTTTCTTGGGATACTGAGCTGATAGATATAACACCTCAAGTGTATATGTAATAAGTTTTAAATGTACATCAATGTAATGTAATCTTTTTTTCCTAGCTCTCTACAACTTTCTCCACATTCAGCTATTTTTTTTCCAAAGCTATAATTATAGTATTCACTTTTCACATGCTACCCACATGTATAACGCTGATTTATAGTTGTACAAAGGCTTTACACAGAGCCTATGCCTATACTAATGGCCTACGCTGTTGCAAACATACCTGTATGGTGGTGTGTCTGCGTTGCTCTGCAATCACACTGCCAAAATGCTAGTCGGCGGAGGGGTTTCTATACTACTGTGTTGAGTTTCTGTGAAGTGCAGTAGGGCCTAAAGTTGACTGATTAAACTAACATACATAAAACAGACATTAACTATGGCTTAATAGCAACAACCTTTAACAAGAGTACAAAAATTGGTTTCATTAAAACTTATAAGATTTATAGACAAAACAGTTCTTTTGCTAGACACGTTGCCCTCACAAATACAACATGCTAACTTTATTAGCATAAGCCTATTACATTTTACATTGAAAAAAATTAGCGTAGGAGCTAGTGAACTTTTCCTCTGTTCATATTAAGTACAAAAACCAAGTACAAATGTCAGCTCCATCACAATTCACAAGGTTCACAGACAAAACAATTTTCTTATACACAGCAAGTTTTCCCCACATACTGTATACAACATGCTAACATTAATCCTATGGCATCATATTGCATAAATGAGCCTTGCAGCTAACGTACTTTCATTCTACTCATATGAAGCCGGGATAAATCGCACATAAGACTTAAAATACTATTTTGTTAGAGCTTTACAGTCATGCAATTATTGTTTATCTGTGAAATTAAAGTAAATAAAAGCTTTACCTCCACTGATGGAAATAGTTTTCACTTCACAGAAATATTCAAGAGGTCTGCAATGCCGCATCATCTAGTTATATTTTAGGCGAGGTGCACATCAGGCTACAGTGTAGGGTACGTTTCTACGCAGAGCCTACGCCATGGGTACGGTGTCAATTCAACACAGAAGTGTAAACCTTTACTCCCAACTCCCCTTTATTTGTGCCGACCACATTCACCCTTCATCACAAAAATACACCAGGATATTCTTTAACCTGTCTAGCACATTTTAATCAGTCATTTAAGTGCTGTTTTTCTGGAAATGAAACACCTAGAGTAGCCAGGTAGTACCTACCATTGTGTCTCCTGTCTTTCTGGTAAGTGGCCAGTGGCCGGTGTGATCTCTGACCTGGAGAGTCTGAGCCAACAGCAGACCTCTCCAGAGAATTTCAGGCAGCCATCCCCACAGGCCATGAGTGTTCCCGTCTCTGACAGACAGGAATGATAAGAGTCGCCAGGCAGCACGTTCCCAATCACCATGCAGCCAAATCCTGCAGTACAATACAAGGTCACACTCCAAAAAGGCTCCCTTGCCAGATTCAGTCTGCTTATTTCTCCCAGTAGACTCTTTGACATCTCGCATAAATGTCTGACATTCCCTGCAGGTTCACTTTGAAGTATTTACAACATGATGACATAAGAAATCCATATATTTTTTTATTTAAAAAAAAAAAAAAAGACCAAAAAGAGGATTTTCCCATGAAAGTGAAAAGGTAAAAACACTCAGCAGGAGTACTGTTATCTGTTTCACTAATGGCCTGATTAGTGAAAAGGACACACTGGCAGAGATAGCACCAGTGACCTGCCTGTCTGCATTCACTTTCTCCAATTTGCTGTCTTCCGCCTCCTTGTCTGACATGCCAGCTGCTGTCTGCTTCTGAGAGTTGTTTATCCGACAAATTGCGCCCTCGGACATGTCGAGAAGCCCAAACATTTCCGAGCTGTCCGTCAAGCTGATGAACAGTTGAGGGGAGCGGTGGACAGTTTGCAGGCTCGTGTGAAGTATGCAGAGAGTGAAAGTGTCAGCACAGTGCGGAGGTGTCTCCCATCACACGCAAATACAGAGTACGGCTGACAGGGATCTGTGTGTGTATACATACTGTATGAAAAGGCGTGTGAGTTTAATCCAGACGTCTGTTTCCACCAAACAGACTCTGCAGACAACTGTCACCTACACTGTTGTTATCAGAGGACTGTTGTCTCGACTCTATTTGTGTTGACTCAGTATTTATGTAGGTATTGTTTATTATATTTGACATCACATAGCTAATGGGTGCACTGTAAGATTAGTCCATTTACAAAACGACTTCACATTTCTAAAACATTTCATACTTATTTTCTACCTGATTAATTGATCTTAGAATAAATCTTGTTTAATTCAAAGGCAACAAGGCACAACAGTTTATTCTTAAACTCATAAAGACTGTTTGACAAAATTAACCTTATTCAAGGTTCATTTACCAGCTTTTTTCATAGAGCTTTCAATCAGTTCTTACAGTCTTCATCAGCACATAGAGCTTGCCATTTCATGGAGACTTCTTGGTTGTCATAACACAGCTAACTTGCATAATATGCACACCCAAATCCAAAACACAAAACATAGTAGGCTCTAAAAGGAAAAAAATGAATAAAAATGAAAATAAATGGATCAATTACATTTTTTAAAAAGTCCTCTTTTTAATACAAGAGCAGCAGAACACTGTTCAAGACCACCAAAGATCCTTTTTTAACAGTAGGTTGGGGCATGTACCACCTTCTTTATAGCGACAAAAGCAAGTATTTTTTTGCAAGCATTCAGGAAATTTCCAGGTTTGTTTGTAGCAACAAAACAAGCATATTTTCCAGCCAGGCTTTTTTTGCAGCGACAAAAGCATGTATTCTTTGAATGTAGGTTAGGAGATTTTCAGGCGTGTTTGTAGCAACCAAAACATTGATTTCCTAACCCGAATCAAGCGATACTGTTACCACATGTTAATCATATGAATTAATAAATACATGAATTGTACAATTGTACCATTTATTATGGCGACTGGGTTTAATAGCCAGATTTATATAACGCTTTTGCCCATGTTTTCTTATTATTTAATTTGCTAGAAAGATAGTCTTTTTAATAAAACTAGGCTGTCTATGCAGCAGAAAGATGCAAATAATTTTGAAATTGATGCTACATCACCAGAAAAAAACAGAGAAAAGGGACTGTGGCATTTGCTTTTGCCCAAGAGGTAGAAGACCTATAACTACCACAATGCACTGTGCTGCACCAGGCCCAGAAATGCTTCTGCTGGTGACGTAATTTGAAACAGTATGGCGCCCACTTCTTGTTTGCAGACTCTCACTATTACAACTAAACAAGGTCCTTAAATATATTTCTATGAACATTTTAGATGAGAAACAGGCAGTGCAGTAACATTGTCTTGATTTATATTCCATCAGCACTGACTAGTTTTACCATTTGATCGGATTTCATTCCCAGTTTCAGAGAGAGAGAGAAAAGGCAGACTTACAGCCTGTAGTTTGAGCAACAGCCTGGGAGAGCCAACAAAATTCTACTCGATGATGTATTTTGCGTCTTTCGCATCATGTGGCAGAGATTTGCCAGGGGGGAGAAGGGAGATCTAGACACTAGCTAGATGAAGGGAAGTTTACCACAGTTCATTTACTCATACTACCTGCAGTAGTTTGATACAGAGCTGGTTGAAAAGAGAAGTATCCCTTTAAGTCATAGTTAACAGGTTAAACATGATATCACATCTGATGGATGGATGATCACACTTGGAGTCACTGGCAGTCTATCTGATTCCAGCATCATTCCTTCAGTCGAGGACACTGGAGTTGTCTCTAGCCGTCTGTCCTGCCATTTACTTTTTCTCCCTCCCCCTGTCTCCCCCTCGTCCTCCCGGCTCGTGTGGAGCCTGTGAGTCGTTCAGCCTGTGATCATGGCCCTGGTCCACGACTCAGTGGACAGGCAGCCAATGACATCATACTTCACCGTTTGTGTGTGTGCGTGTGCGTGTGCGTGTGTGTGTGTGTGTGTGTGTGTGTGTGTGTGTGTGTGTGTGTAGGGGGGCAAAAAAGTGACACCTCTGGTCACTGTGACACACCATCTGTCTCGCCCACCAAGTTTGCGCTCTGAGTCAGATCTAATTGTGGTTATGAGTGTGTGTTGTACTTGTAATCCAAAAACCTGTGTTCTGTTTTTCATTTTTTCTTCTTTGGTGTTGAATCCTACGCTCACTCTGCTAAGGACAGAAAGAAACTAATTATAGTGGTATTGAATTCAGCATGGATACTATTTGATGACAATCAAAAAAAAAAGTTTGATGATTTGAAGGAAAACAACGTTCCAATTCTTAAACTGATTGTTATCATTTGGAGCATTTCATTCTGTACCAGAGCACACATATACAAAAGCAAATAACAAGTGAGTCAACCCTCTTATCTCTAATCTGTGTGACATTTCAAGTCATTTGTAACAGAACTACTGTCATTTCAACACAGTAAATCCATAGACGGTGATCTGAGCAAGCGTTGTGGACACTGTGACCGTACACAGGGTGATATCACAGGTTATAGGAGCATTTTGTGTTTCAAAGCTGTCTGCACTGCAATAAAATAAAGCTCAGCTAGATGTAAAGGCTCCAACAAACTTGTCTCCATCTGTAGTTGACAGAGAAATGCCATTATTTATGAGTGCAGATTCAGTTCTTGCTTGTGTCTGTGTTTTCTGTGAAAGAACTTCCACCCAGGTAACATGAGTTTAGTATTAATATTAAATGTAAAAGTTTGTTCTTGACATTAAAAAGAGAGGGTTGAAAAGTCTTCCACTTGCTGACTTTCAGCTGCATTCTGAGGTTCTCCTCAGTGGAAGGAGTTTTTTCAGTTGTCATGGCACAGTCACAGGATATAGGGATGCATTGACCTGATTGATATCAACATTTCTAAAGTCTGCCAAGCTGTACGCCACTGTTCAAGACCACCAAACAGCAAAACCAGTTTTGTTTTTGCAAGTCATTGCTCTTTTTCCAGTAGCTTTTAATCAAACATGGGGATTTTTTGGTGACTCGTCACTGTTTTTCCACTAGATATAGTGTGATGAAAAGTGGTTGTTTTTACCGAAATATCACTTTATTTCCTGCCGTTACAGTGACGTAAATGGTGGTTGTTTTTTATCAAAACATTGCTGCCTTTCCTTCCAAAATTGTGCCCCCAAAACCAGGTATTTTAAGCCAAAACATGATCTTTTCCTATCCATAACCAAGCGCTTTTTCTACCTAAATCTAACCACACCTTAATCATAGTGTTGTTGAAACATAAAGAGTCATATAATTTAACGTATCTGCTTCATAATAACATAAACATTTAAAAAATCTGTGGTTTGCAGTGACGTACAATGCCAACATCTTTCTGGCAGTTGGGATGGTACTGACCAGAGGTGACCTACCCTCATTGAACTTTCTTCATCTGTTATTATGTAATTCAGGCATTCAGTAGTTGGAGTGATATCATTTTTTGAAGTAAATTTTCTGCCCTTTTAGTTGGGTAGTCATTTTGAAACATAACATGCACAAAGATTTTTAAAATAAGTGTAATAAAACGAGGAGTTGCCATCTCTCTATCTACAAACCATAGTAAGGAATCGATGTGAAGTTACAGCCTCGTGTTACCTACATCGAGAATGATGCCAGTGGGGTGACATGGTGGTGTTAGGGTTAAGGCACCAACCATAATACCAACAATGAGGTTGTGTTTTACAAATTTGTAATTTTAAATTGGTGCATTTGTGTACATGTTAGAAGCTTTGTGGAGTCTAAGTCAAATTTCTACATGTGGACAATAAAGTATCTATCCATCTAATCAGCCCCAGGAGATAACTCAGATAGTTGAAACACTGTCATGGTAACAAGTTGTCATGAGGTTGTATATGGTGGTCATACTGTATATCCACACTTCACATCACTTGATGACTGAGCTGTCTCAGTTACAGTTGAGCAAATGCAATCGGATGCAAGGTGTGGTTGAAAGCTCTGGTAAAAGCTAGTAAATGGACCTTGAGTTTTCCAGTCAAAGTTCTGTTTCACTTGGTTTGTCCCTGGCCCTCAGTGGAGACCGCCCACCCCACTCCAAACTCAGGCTGCCTCCAGGGCATGAAAATTGCCATAACCAATGAGGTAAAGGCAATAGTTTTCCACAGTTCACAATCCTGTTAGCTGAAACAACAGCATCAGCTTCGCTTTATCCCATTACTCTCAATCACGACACTTCTACAAGTTTCCAAACCCACTGAGCCTGGAAAAGGTGTGCTGGGGTTAACACACACACACACACACACACACACACACACAGAGACCACAAAGATAGAAAAAAGACAGTAAGAAACACATACACATGCAGCCCCTTTCAGAACCCTAGAACAACATTCGATCATGACCCACTGAGCGTCCCTGGGGTGTTAAAAGCAAGCAGAACCATGTAGCTATTGGTGCCCCTTTGTTGTTTCAGCTTTCAGAATCGGGCAAGGAAGAAAGAAAGGTTTGTCTGACCAAATTACCTATCGCAGGAAAAATAATAAAAAAGGCAACGTACCGAATCAATGGGTCGGCGTGACGATAGCGTTAGTTCTTACTGACAAGTCGCATAAGTCAGGCCTCTCAACATCCCGCAGAGTGGAGATAGCACATGTAGTTATGTGTTTGGTTTGAACGCGGAATGGCAGAAAATGTCACCCCTGATGAATGCTCCTTGGTGCTGATAAGACGTACTCCCCTCTGGCCGGGCGTGCAAACACAAAGGACACACGTGCACGCATAGTCTGATAAACACACATACACACACAGAGACATAGGACTATAAATAAATCTTTGGCCCTGTGGGGTCAAGTGGAGTCCAGCCCAGCAGATACCAGCTCGGTACCCAGGGATCAGTCTGTGGCCCGTGGCAACCCCTGTGTCTGCTCTCTGTCTGTCAGCCGCCTCAAACACTGTACCCAGATCAGATTACATAGTGTTGGAACCTCAGCAAAATTGTTTCTTGCAAGAGCAAAAATCTGACCTGGTGTCAGCGTCTGGAGCGGTGTGTTTTACTCTGTCAGATAGACGTCAGCAGAGGAAGGAGGGATTGTGGGGTTGTGGGGCGGACAGGGTGAGTGGGGTGGGGTCATACCAACAAAAACACAGCTCCGGTCGGTCCTCATTGAGAGAAAGAATGTGCTGGCTGACAGGCCATTTCAGCCAGGCCATTTGGAAGTGCTAGACCAACTCGGGAGATCCAGATAGCCAAATATTTGCACTATTGTTTTTTTCTGTATTAGTTCTGTAGTGATGCTGTGGTGGGCCTGCGTCACTGTGACTCCCTGTTGAAGTCACTTGATGGAGATGCAGATCTAGTGTGCTTTTGTTGAAACTGTTTGAAATCTTCATTCATCACTTCTATTTACACGTTTATGAAGATGTCCCTACATGAATGTTATTTTCAGAATAGGCCAGGCTACTCAGAAATGCCATCATTTGGTACTTTAGTGGGAGATGTAAACACAAAGCCTAATGTTGCCAGGGAGCTAGTGAGTTAGCTGTGGGTTACAATAAACTTATTGGCATAAGTTTCTATTTGTATTAGGCATTAGCAGTTCCTGTTGGCACTGCAATGATGGAAAGTAACAGGCTACATTGACAAAGTACTTGTACCTTACTTGAAGGTTTCTATTGTAAGAAATGTTTTACTTCTCCACTATATTTCAGAGGAAAGTACTTTACTGTACTACATTACTTTGACAGCTAGTTACACTACATTTAGACCTTAATGGATAAAGCAGGCCTTCTGAGTGCATGAATGATCTTTTTATTGTCACTGTGTTCTGCAAAGATCAAGAAAAAACACACTGTCCCTACCTGTGTGCTTGCATTTGCATGTAACTTCTGTTGGACTTATAGCAATACAGCATAAAACAGCAGCAGTAAAACTTTGTATGAAAAGCAGCAATAAAACTTTATATGAAAAGAAAAAAAGGAATCATCGAATATTTGTATTGAACAGCCAAATCTCATTCGACCAACTTAATTCAAAGTGACCGACACCACTGGCTCAACGGTCCTTGTCAATACCCTAACCATTGGAAAGGAGGCAGTGCTGGAGACCCTCACTGGGGAGAGGACCAAGACAGTGGTTCATCATGATGGCAAGGGAATTGAGTCAGTCACAGAACTGGTGGATGGGAACATAACTGTTAATACTATGACTCTTGGCAGCATTGTATACAAGAGGACGAGGAAACACATGTAAATGTGCAGTTTGGATAATAAAACATAAAAAAGGCAAAAATAAAATAAAAAAACGACACCTTAATGTTCTGTTGATGTTTTCAACATCTTAACACTCACTTGTTAAACTGAAAAGCGAACATTGTATGTGTGGTTTGTTTGTAATGGAGACTGAATGATTTCACTTTGTGTTCATTGCCCTAGTTAGAGCAACTAACATTATATTTCACAATAACGCCACATAGTTGATTGAGTTAATTCATTTTGTGGCACCACTGCAACCCTTAGAAAGAAATGTTAGCCCACTAATGTTAGCTAAGCAATGTTAACTTATCTGATGTTCCCTTGTTTCACAAACAGTTTTTCCCAAAGTTGAAGTTTGCTACTATTGTTGGAGCAGCTAAGAAAAGTATAGGTTCCTCCCAGTGTTGTTGAAAATAACATAACAAAGAAAGCATAAGGTAAAGTAGAAAGTTATAAACTTTTGAAGACAGCTTGCAGTCAAATGTGCATGTAAGGAGATGCTACTGCAATAATGGTGACTTGTTTACTACAGGTACTTCCCCAGATTCATCTGTATAAAGCATTTAGCTCCACCACACTACAGCATTAAAACCATTGATAATATTAATGCAGTATTAGAATAAATATATGATAATACAACACAATTACAACAAATGTCCATGTGAGTTCTGACTGTGAGGAGAAGAGCTGTGAATCAGGTTCAGTTTCCTTGCCAGAAAGCCATGTGGAGACAGCTGATCATCTCTCAACCAGCTGCTGTGACAAAACCAGACAGCCACAGTTTAATCCATACTGTTTGCTCTAACTAATATTGAATCACTCTATTTCACTTCACTAATGTTACTTAATTGGTTTCTCTATTCAAGCCTGACGAAAGACATTTGTCTGGCATAAGAGATTGTTCCTCTTGCTGTGCCTTTCATCTGGCCCGTTAGTCACGGACACACACATTAACAACAACAAAGTAGACTTTGAGTTATTAAATTTCTGATAGTGAAGTTTCGGGAATACCACATAAAGCCAGTCCATAGCCCTTGGTAATAGGCAGGAGTTAGAGTTAAGCTGTTCTGATGCAGGCACGTCTCTGCGCTGAAGCCTCACAGACACCCCCTCTCTCCACTCTCCCCACTTCCCCACCCCGTGCTGCTGTGGCCACCTGCCAGCGCCTGCAGACTACAGTGGAGGCAAAGTCAATTGCCGAAACCTAAACAAGAACAAAAACACAAAACAGTACCTCCCTCTGTGTTTTGGGGTTTTACATGATGTGGAGACAATCTACGTCCCTCGTGCTCCTCCATTCAGAAAGGTTGCAGCACCGCTGTCTTTCAAACACACTGACATTTCCAGCCTGGCGGCAGACGCACGGCCCTCGGACCCACAGAGGCCCGAGGAGAGAAAGCAGAGTGGAAGTGACCGCGCCACAGACCAGATAAAGATGGAGACAGGAGTGGAGGTTGTTGGCTGGGGCTCGTCTTTCTGTCACTTCTGGTTTGGATTCGGCTCGCTCCCCCTGGAGCTTCTTCGTTATAAAGCACAGCTCAGAGACGAAGGGGAAAGGCTGAACCTGACTCCACGTCTGGCTCTGTCCACGTCTCTGTTTCCCACCCTCCTCCACCTCTTCTGCTCCTCTCACAGTATATGTCTGCCTCCTCCACCTTGTGTCGTGAGAAACCCCTCAGTTTTCTGATAAGACTGATTGGGTGCTGATAAAAGACCAAATCACTCTCAAGTCTCTCTGTTGACTAATCCAACTTCCTCGTACCTCGTATCACCCCGTTGACTTCCTACATTTTTTACAGTGGAGCTAAATGATAAACGATAGCTTACGAAAACATAGCTTCAAGTTCACTTTAACACTGATGCAAAATACATCATGCAACAGAATGCATGATGAGGTTAAATTTTCAGGCAAATTTAAGTCAAATGGCAATTGACCATCACTAAGCCCTGCCCCCCTTAGTTACTGTGGCAGTGCCATGTCAAGCTTTCTGTCCTGGCATGGCACACAAGGAGTTTACAATCATAATGGTGGAACATTTTTGAAAATAGTTATTCTGTGATTTAAGATAGAGGTAGACAAAAGTTTTTCTGATTTCTACACTGTCCGTTTTGCTTCATGAAATTACAATTGTAGGCAGAGTTTCTTAGTTGTAGCTAGCTAGCTAGGAAGCTGATGTTGGCTCAGTGAGGTGGTTGAAAACATGGTCTCAGCAGACTCATTTTGAAACAAGACTCTAGTGAAAGGGGTCTTCAATAAGTTGCGTAGGTGATATTGTGCTAAAAGACTGTTTCTGAAGCTACGTGTCCCATCCAAAAGTTAGCATCTTCAACAGGTATGGTTCTAACATTATAAATATAATAAGAAAAAATTTATGAATTTCTTTGAATTTGGCAGAAACTTGAACACAGTGATATATTGATTAGAATTTGGTGGTCAAAGGTCAAGGTCACTGTGACCTTGAGTCTGTCTCATTCTTATAAACATGATACCTCAAGAAGGCCTTGAGTGAATTTTCTTTAAAAATCTGATTAGAATTCGATAATCAAAGGTCACTGTGACATTACAAAACATGTTTTTGGCCATGACTGAAGAATTCATATATTATAATGACAAAATTTCACACAAATGTGTAATAGGATGAAATTATGAAGCGATGACATTTTATATCCAAAAGGTCAAAGGTTAGCCTCACAGTGACATCATAATATTTCTCCAAAAACACTTTTCTGGTCATTATTCAATGTCATAATTCAGGAACAGATGAGACATGTAGTCAGATATTGAATTGGTGACACTGATCTTGAGTGTGCACCTTGAAATTTTGCAGATTGTATGGATCTTCTGTGCTGCCGGGCTGAAGATGAGTGTAAAGTATCTGTGTTTTACAATATGTAGCTTCTTGCAGAAACATCAGTATCTGAAGCATTGTCAACTGTCATGGCCACAAATGAGTCTGGACAGACATGGATGTAAACTGTGACTGCCGTTTGTTTTGCATTGGTATACACAAAGCAGGAATTTTATTTTATTTAGTTAGTTTTTTATATAATCTGCGATGGCACAAAATAATGTGGTTAGCTAATGATGTGCACCTTTGCCAGTTAGTGCTGCCAGCAGTAAGCTAGTTAGTAAGCTGAACATGCTAATAATTGCAGCTTGTGCTCCAGCAGATAAACACACTGTTAAATCCACTGCTCACCCTTTTGCTGTTGTGGTTTTATTTTTGGTTGCTACGCTATAATTGGACAATACAGCCAACAGGGAAGTGCCAACAACTGCAGTTCCTCAGATGGCCAGTTGAGGCTGGCTCGAAAAACAAGACAATCCTCCAAGACCCCCCATATTAAAGTACCCAACTTTACAGCAGAAATAAACATGTTTACAGCCTGGTACAAAAATGATTTTAGTCCCTTTAGCTATTCCCCCATTCATGACAACTGTAGGGGGCTGGCCACTTTCAGTAACAGGCTGTCTCTGAGAGGTCACCACAGTATCTCAGTCTGATCCGTCCCTCGTTCCTCCACAGCTCCACCTACTTGTCCAACTATGGTCACTTCTGGCCCCAAAAAACAGGACTCCACAAACCAATGGGTTATGTCATGGTGGCAGTGTCCATTATTTTTATACAGTCTATATAGGACTCTTTCTCCAGTATCCTTATTGGTCATTTAAATGTCAGTGTTTACCTGAGAGCCACCCCGCACAGGGACAGCGAGCAGAGGAGAGCTGCTGTCTGAGACACAGCAGTAAGACAGCACTCAGACTGACAGGACACAGCTGCTGCTGCTGCCACTGCTGCTGCTGGGGCCCTGGAGGCCACTCTGTCTGCCCCTTTACAAACACAGTGCCCTCCAAGACCCCCCACTCATATCCTGTGCACTCCTGACAACCTCACTTCTTGTCGTCAAACAAAGTCTTTACCCGCGCTCTATCAACCCTCTATCTCCCATCCTCCTCTAATGCAATCCTCTTGCCTCATCCCAAGCTCAACTCACACACCGCTTTTCCTGGTAGCCTCACCTCTGCTTGGTTCTAACTCATTTGAAGGACTGTCTCTGTCCTCCAATGACTGAAGCAGGCAGGAAGGAGGGGATGACTGAAGGCCTGAAGACAGAGAGATAAAGGCAGTATAACAGCTGAGTACATGCTCTACAGCCCAGCATCCATGGTGTCCAGCACATGTTCCATTCATACTACACTGGACAGTGCATTCTGGTACACTTCCTCCTGGGGACAGCTGGATTCCACGGATGGCATATGAGCAGAGATATTTAAAGCATTTCAAATACGTGACTGCTCCTATCAGCAGCTTAACATCACTGATTCATCTTTACTGGAACTGATGTCAAGATGACGATGTTGTAAAAAATTCCAGACACATTTTAAGTAATAAGTGTTTGTAATTCCCCCACTGAATTTAGACTTCATTTTTATGATATTTTGTGTAGTTTGGGCATTTTAACTGGTCACATCTGCTTTATCTAAAACACAAGAAATCACACAAAACACTAACAGTCATTTTTGATCTAGATGTCTGTGCAGCCGGCCAATAAACACGTTGCGGTCAGTTTTTGCATTATGGATTTTGTGTTTTTAATGTGATCTTCACAAAGGCGTATGATTTATTGCATCAAAGGAGCATACATTTTGCAATACGCATCACACAGTGGAGCGAAAAGAGTCGGAGCGTGACACCCTGCCGCACGCTTGTTGTATATAATGTGCAAAATGTGCACTCGAATCTGTCTAATTGGTATGTGAGTGTGATCTCTTTCTCTGTCTTTTTCTGTTCATCACACACACACACACGAACACACACATGTACAGCTCCAGACAGTTCAGATGCGACTTGTCACATCCGTTGACATAGGGCCCAATTAAAGGGGAGGATTAAACCAGGGCTGGGTGACCTCTTCAGGAATCTCTCTGAGACGCTGTGTGTACACTGTCAAACCCTCTGACAGACCCTCCCTTTAAGCACTTTCACCTGCTAATTAAGACGCAGGACTGGTGTGTGTGCGTGCATGAACATCTGTGTAATTTGTGTGTGTGTTCATTCACCCCGCAGACAAGACAAATGTACCAGCGAATGTCAGCGATAGATTTGCAGCCTGAGAAGCTTCTATGTAAATATTTGACTTCAGCATTGTATGGGTTTTTGGAGCTTGCTGCGGCACACTTCAGCACACGGGTTACAGCAAACAGATAGGCCATGTCATTTATTACATTAAATGATTATATGTTTTGGTGTGTGTGTATCGCACTGCTGTGTGTGTAGAGGCTCCTCGGCAACAAAAGCCAAGCAGTGTTTATGGTGTGAAGAGATTAAAATGGATAGCGGCGAGGCAGAAGCAGTGAGCTGTTTCTGGACAAAGCTCTCAATGACTGATTAGTGCTGTGTCACTGCTGCTTTTACACAATGTGGAGAAAAGGCCCGTGGAAATCACACACACGTCTTTTTTGGTATTCTTTTTATTTACAGTAGCAAACTGTATGGCGACAGGGTGGGAAATTGGTGGATATTTTAGGAGAATAATAACTTTGGGACAAAGTCAAGCCGGAGATGGGCTCCTGGGGATAAACAAGGTAGATAGAAAAAGTCACAAAAGGGAAAGAAGACAGCTTTGAGATTAAATGGAGGGAGGAATGACATGGGGACAGAGAAGGACCACTGCAAAAAAATCCCTTCTATGAACAGACAGAATATACTGTATAATTCAAAGAAATCTGCCAGCATTAAACAAAAAGATATTGGCAGTAGGGTTAACAAAGATGACAGCATAGAATCAGGCCACTATGAAATACTATATGACATCTAAAGTAATATAAAAGATTTTATATAAGCCATGAAACTGAGAAATTGCCCTTTGGGGACAAATAAAGTTGAAGTTGAAAGTTAAAGTTGAAATTCATGGGAAAGGGTTTCAGTGAAAACATGAATTGCTCTGCATCTCCATACGTGACAGTGAGGAGCTTCAGGAGGAGGATGTAACACAGACAGATATGCCCCTCTAAGCAGATATTAGTCATTCAGGAGCTGAACCCTCATCTCTGAAAACATTCCCCTTCATACAGGCTTTGTCATCAACTGACCCTTAAAAAGCTTACTCAACTTCTTTCAAGAATTTTCTAGAAAATGCATCATTTTTCTCAACACCAGTGAAGCCATCTGCCATCAGTTCAACAAGAGTTTAAGTCTGAATATAAAATTCTTTCTTACTTAAATATTTAGTTTGCATTAAAGACTGTATCTTTAGCCTATTTTAAACTGCCTCTTCAAGGCAGGAATTTCATGTGGTTATGTCGCCTCGACTTTTTGTATAAAAGGTATAATCGCAGAATGGGGGGACAGAGTAGTCTCACCTTTAAGGCGGCATTGGAGGTAGTAACAGTGCCGAAACAACCTCTGTATAAATGGGACAGCCGGCAGGACGGGATCATGGGCTGTATGGGTGTGACATTTTGACGACATGTTATGCTTGCAACCCACTGTGGGATATTTAAAAAGTGGCTGAAAGTAGTTAGCAGCTAACTGAAAGAAGAAGACCAGTGGCCAAAAATGTCTGCCAATTGGGAAAATGATGAGGTCCAGGAGCCCCTTACCCTCAGCAGCAGAGGACGAGATCTGCCGTCTTTTCACAGTGATGGTAAATGATTTTTATTGCCGTGTTAACACTATTGTTATTGTTAATGAAGCAGTGCCAATGATTATTTTAATATAAGGCTAAAGGGCAACGCGTTTGTGTTTCATGTCACACCTGTAACCCCTCTTCTGTAATGCCGACATGCTGTCTAAAATCACACACTGGGGCCGCATGACGCCACTGCTGTTTGGTGCTATGAAAAAATGCAAAGGAGGCATAAAGAAGGGACTTTGTGGCAGCATTTTAGTGCAGTTTCTGAGGAAAGAGGGCTTGTTTTTAAATGCCAAAGATGACAGCTGCATTTACTCCTTGTAAACTGCACTCAAACTAGGCAGCACTGATAAAATATGAATCAAGATTCTGTAACTATGTCCTTGCTTGCCTCAAATATTTTCAGACGAATTTTTTATTGTACAGTTTAGTTTAGTTTTTTTTGCTTTGTAAATTGCAGTCAAGAAAATAAAAAATGTAAAAAAAAAAAAAAAAAAGTTACCAAATGTAGCTTTAATTCAGAAAAAAGAACAACTGTGTCATTTTTGTCTGGCCTAGTTCGAAGATTGAACGTGCTCTCAAAATAAGCAAAGCAACCCAGCTTTCTTTGAAAGAAATAGGCCAACACATTGGAAAATATGCTCAGTAAAGTGAGATAAGAAGATTATTTTACTCTCATCACACGTGCCTAGTGCTGCGTAAATGCCAGGAAGACATTAGCCTAGCTTAGCATAAAGACTGCAGGTGGGAAAGTAGCAAGCCTGGCTCTCTCCAAAGTTTATGCCTAACAGAACGAGCAGCAGCCAGTGCGTTAAATGAAAAAACTGCGGTTCAACCAAAGACCACTTGAGGCTGGCTCCAGAAGCCAGTCGTTAGACCTCCATGTCAAAATGCCCAACTTTAAGGCAGAAATAAACATGTTTACAAGCTGGTACAAAAATGTTCTTGGTCTAAATTTATTTATTTCCCTCTTAATGACAACTATGCAGGGGATGAATTTTTAAGTAACTCACTTGTTTACATTTTTACATTCAGAGTAGGGGTCCACAAACCAAGGGGTGACGTCACGGTGTTTACATCTTTAATTTTACAGTCTATGACCAGAATTTCTAAAAGGAATACTCCCCATAACTGTTTCCTGGCTCTGGCTCCATACGTCTCATAGAGACAACAGTTGTTTTCGGTCTAATTGTCTAACAAAAGCACTTAAGCTTATTTTTCCAAACGTTGAACTCTTCATTTCATTTATTCATTCTTCATTCTTTACTCATTATTTGTGTGACAACAATACAATCCACCTACCAGTCCTGTTTGTTATTAGCTCAGCCTTAGAAATATATTGAATATGTTACTTAGTAAAATTGAGACCACTTACCTCAAAATAAGTTCAATGTAATACTAATACAGAAGGTGGAAATGTAATCTTGTGACTTTCTTGAATTGCCCTTTGCAAAGTGCATGTAGGGACAGGAAGCCAAACTGGTACAGGGACAGGTTTAGCCTCCCCACATTCTCAGCTGTATCCACTGAACCTTTTAATCTGGCTTTAGTGAGACAGTAGCGTCCTGGAACAACAGCCATCACAGACTTTGACACCTGCTGTGCAGCAGAAACAAGAACACATAAATGACTCAACATTCTGACTGTGCTGGATTTTGATTCTGGGTTTCTAGTGCGTCGAGGTTTAAGCATTGCGTCACATTCCATAATAAGTTCAAATCAGTTCTCTGAATAAACAACTGCAGAGAAAGCCTCAACATGTCCAGCTGACATGCTGTGTTGAAGGACGTTTTGGAGGCTATACGATGTATATGAGCTGCAGTTGGCTAACGCCGCCCCTGAGGAGAGCGGGCACAGAGCTCAGTTCAACTCTGACAAATGTCTGCCTGGTATGTGGGAGCTGGAGGAAGGGATGCCTTGTTGAATACAGGCTGGAGAGGAAGATAACCTCCTGCTTCTCAGCTGCTGGGTGACTGACTGCACTCAACTGATCACTTTTTGTAGTGAACACTGATAAATCAAATTCTCCATATACTTCATATCATTTATATCAGAGTCAATGTGAATAGAAGCACACTTTGTGACCTGGCCTAAGTATTCTGCTTAATCAATTGTTTTTTCAATCTCACTGCTAAGGCGAAGGAAAACAGTAAATAAAGGAGGGAAGAAGCAGTATTGGTTAACCAGTGGAAACCTCTTTTAGTGATTTCTTCATTTCTCATGCACATTACCATCTAACTGACAATTTTACTGACGGTTTCAAAATACAGTCCAGCCATTTCAAACTCTTTTCAAAATACCATCAGGTACTCGAAAATAAATTCCTCTCTCACCGTCATTCCAAATGTTTTCCTCTGTATATTCTTGTCTCATCTGTCCCTACTCTTTTTAAATCACTCAAACCAGCCTATGGAAACTTTAAAAATTGTCCTCTCCCAGGCTCCCTGCCAGTTCTTCCGCCTTTTTCCTCACCAAGGGCCGCTCAAGGGGCATTACGTGACTGGGCATTATTAATCCAATTGACGAGGGCGACTTTAACCACAAGTGCTTTGCCCATGTGAGTAAAAATAAAAAAAATTAGAACTGTAGATTCTTCCATATATTGCCATGTATGAAAAGACAAAATAAACACTGCGAGCAGACTACTTGATTACTATAAATGAATAATTTAAACAGCATTTGGATGGTAATGATTCTGTCCCAAGCTTTTTGATCCACACAGGCAGTTAAGTGCTGTAACAGTGATCACTGTAAGTCATAAAATTAGATCTAAAGTTAGAGGATAGACCAGGAAATATTCAGTTAAAGTGAATAAGGTTTCAGAGTACCTTTTTTATATTATGGAGACAAACTTTAGTGCATAGATAGTAAACAAACAAACAAATAAATAAATAAATCCAGAAGAAAAAGAAAAAAAAACAAAAGAGCTAAACTACAGGGAAAACATGCCATGCATACGTCTTGAGTCTGACTACAGGATTACATAGTCTCAGAGGGGACTGATATGTGTTTAGACCTATCTTTCATTTTAATGTAAACCCAGAACTGGTCCCAGGGAGACACCCCTTCCTCCTGATTGCCATTCATTCTACTTAAGCATACATTTGTTGCTCTTTCCATCATTTCACTAACTCACTCTTTCACTTCTGGGGCCTTTGTTTCCTTCCAGTGTCTCAAAATAACTTGACAGACTGTTACGATCTCCACGATAACAGAAAATGCACACTTGGATATGTTTAGTGTTTGGGACAGGCCCCCCAGTAACCATAAGTTTAGATGTTAAGGGAATACTGAACCAAACCAACTTAAAAATTTCTAATACCTGGATCCAAAGTTGGTAGGCTGATTTGTTGTTTTTCAGCTGCTGTCTCATGGCAAGAAGTGAAACTTGTTGCATCCCTGCTTTTCCCACTTTCTCCCTCCTGGCTGTACTGCTGCTCCACTATCAGCGTCCGTCTCTATCTTGATCTCCCCCTCCCTCTCTCCTCTCTAATGACAGTCAGCAGGGCTGATAGGCAGATATATTTACACTGGTGGCAAGGGAGGAAGAAGTCATCAGCCGAGCCCCGTCCAGCCTCCAGGCTGTGGCAGGCGGGGCTTAGAGGAAACCCTGGCCGGGTAGCCCCTCCCCGTGTGGGGCATATCTCTGTGCTGTCCCTGGCCCTGCTCAGAGTTCTCAGCTAGATGGGACCAAAGCTTAACTGGCCCGCAGACCCACACATCAGCCCCCAGGGGAGAGAGAGCAGAGAAGAGGAGGCAGGAAGGGAGAGCAGCCCACAGAGAGCAGAAGGCTGCTGCTAGTGTGCACACTGGCTGAGAGACATACACACTACTTTTCCTGTAGAGCTGTTGATGAGGCAGGCTGGGTCCACTCCAGCTCATCTCAGTCTGGCGTCCAGAGGTGGCCAGGGGGGGACGAAGTGTGTACCGTGTGTGACTTTACTTTGCAACTTTTAAACACTGGAACTGTACTGTGAGCATTATGACTCTTCTGGGCTCTGAACACTCCATACTGATACGAAGCAAGTTTAGATCAGGTAAGTCCAACAAGGATTGACATGTGACTTCTCTGTATCTGTACATGCACTGTCAAATTTATCAGAGAACACATGTTGTGTACAGCTGTGTTTATTCTGAAGGGTCTTGCAAACAGTTTGTCTGTCAACATTTGGCATTTATAGGCGATCCTGTATATGATATGTCATTCATCTGTCTTGGATGAGTTGTGTTGACACTCCTGATGTGCTCTTCAGTGACACCAGCAAAGTGACAGGTGTGTGTAATATACTGTGGGTGTGAGGAATACCAGAGAGGCCAGCACAAGTTAGAAATCCTCCGGAGCGCTGAGCCCTGAGGGCGAACCTTGTCATACTGTGATGGATTTACGGCTCTTCTTTGATGTCCATCAGCCTCCTCGTAAAAGCGCGACATGTGAGGACGATTCCTCAGGCAGGTTAGCGCACTTGTTGCTTGCCAGTCGTTGACCTGCTGCTGCTGAGGGGGAAACCAGCGAGGGGTTCTCTGTGGCTCTGTGCACACTGATAACGGGAGATTAGACACTGCAGAGGGGTCAGAGGTTATCTTAATATGGCTGAATTGGAAGCGGATGGTGCTTGTGTATGTGTGTGGGTGTGTGTACCTGGGCATATCAAAGAGGGAGGAAGGGCACGGACTACAGCACTGATTTAAACTCCCCTTAACGCACAGCAGCTGTTGGGGCTTTGTATCCATCTATCTGCTTCACACACACATAGAACATACTTTCTGCAAGGCTGAGCATGTGTGTTTGCGCTGTACTACTACAGTGTGTGCAGTCTGACCAACACTGCCACCTCCCTGAGGAGAATGTAACTGATGGTGGCAGCAACAGAGCTCCAATGCAGCTCTCTGCTCTGTAAAGTTTGATATAAATGACTGCCTCTGCTGTGAATGTGCAAACTGGAGGATTCAGTCCTTACTTGCAGTTTGCCTGTGAGCTGTAATTGCCCTCCCAGAAATGGCAGGGTAAATGATGCTTTTCCTTTGAGTTGTTTAGAGCAGATCAGCAGGGTGGGAAATGACCCCCGTGCTCCGGGGAACATGACAGGGGGGATGGCTGTGTTCAAAAGCAGCAGGAGGGTTTCACCAAGGTGGTTGAGGCAGCCCAGTCACCAGAATAAAATGTTGGCATTGTGCATTTCTGCAAACCATATATGTTACATTTCATACATGTGATGCAATTGAGATTAGATGTGTATGAGCATATTTTTTCATCAGGAGGAGGAGGCGCTGGTGGATGTTGTGACTGCAGCAGACAGCAGCAGACCACTGCTTGAGATCAACAAAAAAAATGAGTATTTTTGAACAAGAGATTGTGACATTTCCAGCTGTGTTTGTTGGGAAAAAAACAGGTATTTCAAGCCAAAACATGATGTTTTCCTGACTCTACCCAAATAGTTTTTATGCCTGAACCTGACCACAGATTAACCACAGCGATGTCACAATATGAAATTGAAAATTTAACATATCTGCTACCTCTAAAGTGTGCAAAATGCAGAAATGTACAATGTCAATGTCAGTATTCTGCTGATTGGATTGATTCAGGTTCTGTGTTGCACTACACGTGCTCTAGGTGGTTAATAGCGCACAGATGTAGAGATACTGTCTTACTGCCATAAAGGTCATCTTCCTACAAGTCAGCCTGATGATACAGTGGGGGGGATTAATGTTGGGTTATACAAGGTACAACTGACATGACTGGTTGGGTGAATTTATGAGTGCATGAGTGAAATGTTGTGCGTAAGAGAAGTAAAACTATCTGTAAATCTTTCTATGATAACTGCTGATGACAGGGGGAGTCTTAGACGATCTGGTTGTGCAGGATTTACAGTTTTCTGTAAGCTGCAGCAGCTTGTGTTACATTCAGTGCCCCGTGAAAAACAGCAGTTGTTGCTCTTTTGCACCACGCTTTAACTACATTATCAAAGCCATGGGAACTGCCGCTGCATGGGTGAAGCTAAAGGGAAAGATAAAGATCTCACTTAAGTGCTCCCCTTGGACCTCCAAATGTTTTGTGAATGTGCATTACTGACTAGTTCTCATGCCGATTTGATTAACAGCTCAAAGGGCTGTGCCCCGTGCTCTCAAGCTCACTGCCATTACATAATAGTATGACAGAGGCGTCAAATATGAGTTAAATCAGTGCTACAAGGTGTCAAACACATGTTGAACTGTAAATCAGCACCACACACACTTTCTTCCCCAAACACCTGTTTTATATCAGCTGCCACACCCAATCCAGGAGTTGTTGATGTTTTCACCTGACTTACAGAGAAAAATTGACTGCTAAATGGAAATATATGAAAATATGAAACCTATATTTTTGTACCCTGCCCCCACCCAAGAAGAAACAGAAAATGAATCTTGCATTTTATTGGCTATATATTGCTAGTTTTGGGACTGTTCAGAGGGAAGGAGTGCCTGGGGTGTGACTTAATTGTTATTTATTTTTTTACCATCCCCAAAGCTACTAATAAAAAAGTGACTTGGGAAAAATGCACGGCCCTTTCTTCACCACAAATATGTTTTTAGATTTTAAAAATGTACCCATTGATGTTTGAAAGTTAAAAGGTGAAGACGAAATTGAAAAAAGCCTTGGTTTTTCACTACTGTCGTGTATGCTGGTTAGTTAGAGCAAATGGCTAATTTCTGGCAAAATTTTAAATGAAAATAAATAAAAGTGATTTTGATGAAACATCCATATTTTAAGCTTAGATTTGGTTATATATATATATTTTTTTTTCCTCATGAAAGCACACGTCCTGCATAATGTGTTTAAGCACCATCGGAAATTTAAGTTTTTACAGTTACTGGCTATGATAAATGGTGTAATGTTGGTGATTTTGAAGGAAAACATGCCTTCCAATGTTTTCTTTATAAATCGGCGGTAAAAAAACAAAAACAAAATACAGCCATTTAAAGTTGTATTCCTTTCCCCTTAGCTCAACTAAAAAACATAAGTCCCTCCCCAGAGGTTAAACAAATATTTGACATACCCCCCTTTTTTTGCACCACCCCCTCCCTTCTCATAAATAACAAACAGTCCTTTAGCTGTCACTTTGTATTCAAAATTAGACCACAATATGAGAAAATATATCAAAACTTTTATCCACAATAATGATAAATTCACAATTCATATGCATAAGAACAACATGCCTTGTACTCCATCTATCTGACCCACTGTGTGCCCTATCATTGAACCAAGTTGTTGTTGTTTGCTAAACACAAAACAAAGAAATCTAGTGAGTCGCACCAAATGGATCACCATAACTACAAACCATCTGACATTTAAGGTGAGCCAGTAAAGAAACTGTGAGGGGAAAAATGATGGTTAAAACTAAGGGTGTTATTTGACATGCAGCAGCCCTACTGTAACATATGCATGTCATGTTAGTTTGACATGTTAGCTCGAGCTTCCTCTAGTAAAGAACAGAACCTCAACTTACAACATAGTTTAGGACTAGGCTTGATGATTCGTTCAAATGAAATGATTCATTATAATGAATTACTTAAGTTTGTTTGAACTTTATTTTTTGACTTAAGTGTTAGCATCATTTTATGTGTATTGTGTTAATTGAGCCTTCAATGGACAGCAGTAAGACCAAAATAAATGTTCCTCCCATGATCCTGGCTGAGTTTTCCCTTGCTAAAATTTATGACAAAACTGATAATAAGTAATAATATGAAAGACAACATTTAGACACCCTCCACTGACAATGAATGGTACTCTGGCAACAGATAAAAAAGCACTTACCTGTGGAATGGGTTGGCTTTTGCACTTTTTTCGTCATCAGCCTACTATCCCACTGTTGACTATAAGTCACTGTCAATGGAGCTGCTCCAGAAACTGTATCTTAATGGTGAAGTGTTGGCTCTCCTGCATCTGGCTCTGGCTCACGTTCACAAATCTGCCTCGAACTGTCCAAGAGCAAAGCGATAAAGTATGCAAGTTCTGCTTTAAGGTGGATTTTCACTTTATGCAGAGGTATTAGACTAAAATAAACCTAATACTTCATTTAGGAATACCTGTTTATTAGATGTTATACAGTCGCACTCATACATCTGTCGCGAACACATTCCTGCTTGTGCTGAGGGAACGTTCAGGAGAATTCATGTAACAAATGCAACAAGTCTCTTTAGCTAAGTCGTTAGAGTCTAAGTGTAAAAGTGTGGTGTTATTATAAGACCGTTTCTTTCTTGTGTGGTGGCTGTGAATGTGTTAGCCACAGGACGACAATAAATCAGAATATCGCTACACTGGCCTGTGTAATTATCACCACTTCACCAGTGCAAACCAGGCCAAATGATCACTTATTTACACTATAAATCTGAAAACTTGTAAATGTTGCTGTGGATTTGTATGTCCTTTGTTGTCAAGAAAGCCCAAGTTAAAACAAATGTCTTCAGTTTCAAAGTCAACAGTGAGCGAGGGAGAGTATCGTATGGTTCAGTGATCTGTGATTACACAGCCCTTCTGTAACATGTACACTCTGCAATCAGGACAGACAACCCTCTGGTCTTAGCAAAGCTTTTTAGAAAAAAGAGCAGATTATATGGCAGCTGCTGTGTTTTTCAGACAGAATTATTGATAAGGTTTTAGTAAATATAGAGCAGCGAAAAGTTAAGTAATAATATTGGTTACACTCAATTTGTCATCCCGCTTTTTCCGTGACAGAAGAGACAAACCTGCCTGGATAGAATTAAGGCTTTTAGCTGACTTAAAATGCAGCTGCCTATGTTGTGTTAGCTTGTCACATTAGCCTGATAGAAGCACCACAAATACATGAAACAATGCTAGTCCTACAACGGATTTCAGAATTTGGCTCAGTGGGATGTGTTAGAACTGAATGAAGTAATGTGTTAGTAATAAAGGTTAACTTTGGTATTTTTCAACCTGGACCCTGTTTTCCCATGTTTTTGTGTCCAAGTCACTAATTGGAACAATAATTTATGAAAATTATATGATATTGAATGAGAGGACTGCAGCCAGCAGCCGCAATACAGGCTGCAATATAACCACTCTTGGCATTTATCTTGACTAAAACTGCTTGTTTTTGCCACTGACAGGCTCAGATTGCTAAGTATTTGACACCATTGTAGAAAGGATCCCTGTGGAGATTAGCCTATTTTGTTTAAGAGTAAGATTCCTTTTGTGTAACTAGAAACAGCCCCAAATTGCAGTCACCAAAAGCCACCAGACAGACTATTTAAATAAACTGTAATTTTATCATCGTAAAACATACTTCATTCAAGGTCAACAGAAAAAATAAAACATCTTGGTTCATCTTTTCACCGTTCCAACAATCACCAGCCCTGGTGTGGTTGAAATAAACCCCTAATTTACCCAGTTCAGTGTGAAAACATGCTGGAGTCTGGTTGGCAAAGGAGATTTTGGGGCTGTTTCTGGTCAAATAAAATGGATCTTACTCTTTAACAAAAAGGTCTGTCTCTGTCAGGATCCTTTCCATAATGTTGTCAGACACCTATAATAACAATCTGAGCATGTCATTGGCAAAAACAAGTATTTTAGTAAACGTAAATTGACAGTGCGAACATGCCCCATGGTTACTTTGCAGCTGCCAGCTGCAGCCCTCTTAGTCAATACTGGACCAATTTCAAAAATTGGATTTACTTAGATCACCCGAAAACAATGGAAAATAGAGCGCAGGTTGAAAAATATCAAAGTTATAATTTAAGTGTCAGCCCTGACAACAAAGAGCAGATTGCTGTGCTTAACCAAACAGAATTATTGATAACATAATACAGAGCAGTGAGGAGCTGTCCCTCGAGTTAAAATCAAAGACGGGCCACAGAATTAACTACGCACACTAACAGCTACATTGTCATCTTTCTTTTTTTGTGACAGAAGAGACAATCGCTGCTGTTAGGTGGCTTAAAATGCAACTATGTTACCTTGGCGTTAGCTTGTCACAAAAGTAAGGCACAAATGAAAGGAACAGTAACAGACCTATTAGAGCAGCGAGGAGCGGTTCCTTGTGTTAAAATCAAAGAGGCTACATTCCTTTGTCACTTTGCTTTTTCCATGACAGAAGAGACAAAACCTGCATGTGTTTATGCCTGTATACATGGACGGGTGCTAATGCACTACCCGCTATCGTAGGGGATGGCAAAAAACTTCCCTTCACAGAGGCTGTATCAGTTACATGTTTTGGTCAGCTTTCAGTGAGCAGCTAATGCCTGCGTTTGCTCTCTGTGATGTTGCGACCAGCAGGTCATGACCCCCTCACTGTAAACTAAAGCAGATGTTAGATGAAGGGAAGGGCCTGGTGTTACATAATGAAGGTGCTCACCCACAGGGGCGCTATGATGTGGCACCCAAGCTCGCTGATATTCAGTCTAACTGTTACAAAAATCATTACATCAAAGGAACATTCATAAAATGCTAGCCAAATGTACAGGAATATGAACCACCTGGGAGAGATAATTAACAATGGGGAAGACAAGCAGAAAGTGATTAGGGTCTTGTAGAAAAGGAGGAACAGATCATAGCTGTGTGTCAGATCCAGGATCTCATGGAGAGACCTTTAGATAACAGCAATGAAGAGAAACACACACAGACAATGAAAGAAAGAAAGAACCACAGACACAAGCAGACCAACAGACACGGGGGAGGCTCTATGTTTATGACCCCGCACTCCCACCTAGACCACTTCCACACACACACACACACGCGCACACATGCGCGCACACAGAAACGTGCACACACCCTGCGGACCACACACTGGCTAGCAGATCTGTTTAAAAGCCAGGAGCTGTGTTTATCATTCCCTACATCCTGCTCACAGAAATATTTGTGAGCAAGCAGCGTTGTTTTTTTCCGTGTTTCTGTATGCATATGTACATATGAAACATGCGCGTGTTTTTATACCAGCCTGTAGGTGAGGTGAAATTACTCTTAAACTACAAGTTATGAAACAGCATTTAAAATGGGTTGAATTCTCAGTCTCTTCCTGCTTTTTGTCTGTCCCTTACCTGTCTTTCCACATCTTTCTCATCTTTCCCCTTCTTCTTACTCTTCCCCTCCATCTATCCCACCCTCCTCCTCCTCCTCCATCCTCCAACTTCAGTCCTACAGTTAAGACTTCAGCAGAGGAGGACACGAGAGCAGCTGGCAGACCAAGGCATCATGCCTCGTGAGTAACGCCTTCCAACACCGAGCTGCCGCCGCACATGCAGGCCCCACACACTCTTCCACTTACATGTTTTTAGACTGCAGTGTGAGTGAGACAGACACACTCAACAATGACACAATGAACAGGCACGGGCACACATCATCTGGTGCAAGGAAAGGTACAAAAAAAAGCCACCTGGCATAATATTTTCTCACCTACCTGTTGTGGTGTCTAGCTATGCAGGTGGTTTTATTCCTCCAGGTTTTGAGATTTCAGCCTTCACCCCAATGCAGTAAAGATATATGAAATTACATTCAAATATTCAACAGTAACCTCTCCTTTCAGAGACAATGTTTCTGTCATTCTGGGTAATGACCATGCTGTGAACACTTCACTGGAACTCCTTTTTACTGAAAAATAGCTCCTCCTGTTCACAATTTGTTTTGTGGATTATCTAGAGTGAGGTTTCTGTAATGAGATGTTGCTGTTACATTTCTTATTTGACATTTTTCAATGCTGTGAGCACCACCAACAAAATCTTATTCACGTCCTTAGTAACGTAGAGGAGGCAGAGCTTTTAAAGCTCAATGTCAATACCCTGACAGATAAAACCAAAACTATCTTTATGGTTAGATACCAGATTCTACTGTAAGGATGAGGTGATCTGACACTTTAAACCACAGTTTGTCACGTGACAAAGAAAATGGCGTTATCAGGATCAATGTGTTAAAGTAGTAATGCAGTTTTTTGGCCACTTGGGAGCAGCAGAGCAAGCTTTCAATGAAACACTGACATATTCACACTTTATGTAGTTGATATGGCTATTGATTAGCAAACAGGTTTTCTTTTTACACATCCAGCGGACACAGAGCAACATTGGCATGTATGTGGAGTAGCTGATAAGAGCAGTGAGAGTCAACCAGAACAGACACCTGTAAAATGCTAAACACTACACAAAGCTGAGGGGAAGTCTTTTATCGCTTGTTCTATAAATATATATATTAAAAAAATTCTAAAACTATGCATATGATGCAATTATACATAGAGCTACAGGGTAAACACATGAAGAACAGATTTTGAAAATAGTTTAGTACAGTGAAAACTCTGATATTGTGTGTGCTGACAGTTCTGGAAAGCAGCATGGATGTAAAGGTTCAAACATGCAGCCCAGTGTGGGAAATATGAGCGGTTATTGCCTTTTCAGATTTGCCCTTTAATTGTAGGTCTCCTTGGCTCAATCAGTATTATTTTGAAAATCTTGGAACGCAGTTGTGAGAAGCATCATTTTACATGAATCAGATCATTGAGTCTGACAGATCGCATGACATGAAAAGAAAAAGATACGACTGATTTGGGATTATCTATTACAGTTTTAAATGAAACCGTGAAATCAGATGCCAGCTGCTTGTAAAAGAACAAGAATGTAAGAATAAGAGTATAAGAGTAAGAGGTATGGAGATGGAGGAATAGTGTAGCTCAGGAATCAGCAGATGATTTTACTGATGTACTTCAACCAAAAAGAGGGAACCAATCAATGAAAGACGTTGCTTTTTTCACACTCTGCAGCTGTGGTTCACAACATTTTTAGTCTTATGTAACCCCACAGTCCTGTCACATGAACTCAAGTACCTCTTCACTGACAACACATGTTCCAAACATGAACAATGTTTAGGTCTAATTGGTCAGTTGCCTTTGGAGGCTACTACTGAGACTTTGAGTGCCAGCAGCTGGACATTTCAACCATTTATCCTATTCAATGCTAGCTGTTAAAACTGTTCATTCATTGCTCCTGGCTGACTGTTTCAACTGTTTATCTGTTACCTGCTCTAGCTATGTCGACCATTATCCCTTAATTTTGGCTAACCTTTCAACCATGTATTCGATATGTTAATGCTAACTCTCACAGCAATTTATTGGTATCATTTGGCTATCTTTTTCAACTATTTGGTATTTGATACCAATACCAAATGGTTGACATGGATAGCTAAATGTTACCAATAAACATTTAGCTATCTTTCTTTATTTCAATATAAATATTACATTTCATAAGAATACAGATAATGTACAACAGATGATGAACAGATCCGAACTGTACACGTTTCCATAAAGATACCATAAATGTAAAGCAAAATATTTATGAATATTCTCATAATAAGATAAAAAACTCGTAGAAAGCCTAGGAAAAAATAGAACATGTACAACTTTTAGCTAACTGTTTAAACTTCTCTGTTAGCTCTCTAACTAGATTTCACGCAGTCTCGATTGCAGCACAAAGTTTATTTTGTTGTTGCTTCAAGTTAGCTGAGCTACTTTACAATTTAACTGCAGAAGTAACCCTTGGGGAACAAGTACCCCTGGTTGGGAATCACTGCCCTACAGTATATAACTGATGCACTTTGAAACAGTCAAACTGCGCCAGAGCTGAGATCTACTTACACTGCAGATTAAAGCATTAAAGACAGACATGTAGGAAGAAAAGAAAACAGCTAAGATGACAGATGCTGCAAAGAGAACCAGATCCAGACTCCAGACGGATAAATCCACAGGTAGTGACAGATACAAAGGTAGACGTAGAGGACGCAGGTGAATATATGCACCAGACAGACAGACAGGCAGATAATGCCTGCAGCCAGTGAGTAGGCAGACAGGTCGGTGAGTGACCGCAGAGGAATGCTCTTGTGCTGGAAGAGGCTCCGGACCTCAAAAGAAACAGATTTACATAGTCGGTACCTGTTTACAGCGCAGCAACTGTAGAGAGGCACGCCCAAACACAACAACATGGAGCATGAGCTGATGAGAACAAATAGACCTGAGTGTACTCTTAAACCCTTGCTGTTACGATTAATAGCTTCTCATGTTCTTTAGATCATGGCAGCACTGTCACGTTGCCAACATACTACATGCCACAAATGTCATGCACAGATATTTTTGCTGGCATATACAAAATCTAAATTTCAAATATTCATTAGATACCAAAGATGTGTTTAGCATGGGACATTACACAGCACACAGCCACTTATAAACTAAGATCTTATCAATTCCTTATACTTTAAAGCAACAACGTCGTCTTGGCAAACGCGGGAGCAGTGAGTGATGCCAGTGTGCACTGTGTAGCTTTTTGGAGCAGCAGGGGACTGGGGGACTTGGACTGCAGGCCAGGGATTTGTTGAATGATATCTCTGGCACCGTTTGCCATTTCACAGAGGCTCCAGCCTCCAGATAAACTGCTGGTAAGTGTGCGGGGGAACGGAATCCAGAGGCCCTGCGAGGCCCTATCAGTTTTTAGGAGTCTGTCACAGATAAGGCAGCAAGGAGAAACACAATTGGCCAGCAGGGCTGCAGGCGCTTTTTTAAAAAAGACATTTCAATTGGCTGTTTATCTCTTGATTGCAGGCGGTGGCGCACATGGAAGAAGGTTGCAAAGATTTGTATTTGTTAGTACACACTTTCTCACACCCACACACTAGATGTGTTATCACTCTCTAAAGCAGCAGCGTCATTTGTCCTTCCAGCTCTTTATATCCAAAAGTAAGACATTTCTCAGGGCGTCACAGCATCCTCCTCCTGCTCCATGCTGCTGTGGATGTGATCCTTCAGATGCTGGCTGTGTTATTCCTGCTGAGGAGATGGACACGGCACAGGGTCTGTGTATATATTACCCAAGGAACATCTGGTGTTTATTAGGCTATTGGAGAATCCGCCCCAGCCTCTCAAGCCTGACTGGCGTGTGGCCTGCATAGGGGTGCACTGTCTGCCTGCTGGCCACGGGTCTGAATACACACACACATACAATCTAATATATCCTCATAAAGATAATAGGACTGTACCTGCAGGTTTACTGTGCTTTTTTCCTGCACAAAAACACACTTTTCCACTCCCACAGCAGCGGTGCTTTAATCCTCAGTGGATGGAAACACAAAGGGAATTATTCCTTCTAAAGCACCATACGTCTTACCTCTTAGTGTAGTGTTTACATTTGACAGATATGGTCAGCAGGTACGTGTATTGCAATAGGTTTAAAGTGCGTCGTATGTTTTAATACTGCTGCAGAATGTTTAAAAGTCTGTAAGCCAGCTTCAGACTCACACGATCATGTTACAGTATGCCCGTGTGGGCCCGTGCAGCCACAGTTGGACGCGTTTTTAGGCAGTTTGGTTACACAGTTTAAACACACTTAAAGCTCCGTGTGTCCCTGCAATGTCAAATCAGGTCTTAAATCAGACTGGTCAGTGACAGGTGAGGCGGGAGAATGTAAGACAGCGGGCCGACTCGGTGGGCAGCTGACTTATAAACAGATGATGATGTCATCCTGCTAGCGGACAGTAATTGTTCACCAGCGTGACCACAGACTGGCAGCTGGTCCTTCCCCACTGGATCCAGACTGGCATGCTGGATCCCCTACTTTACCCACTGCCCTCCATCTGTGTGACATTCCGTCCTTCACTGCTGTGTTACATCCCTTTATTCCTCCTTCATTTACACCTTCTTCCTTTCATTCCTATCATTCCCCTGTCCTTTCCTTGTTTCCCTTTTTTTAATATATATACTTTTATACTAATTCTGTCCTTGGGAATTTCTACCCACATGAAATTCTCTTCTTCCTTTACTCCCTTACCTTACTCCCTCTATTCTTATGTCAACCTTCATTTTAACTTACAATTCATTCTTTATTTTATTCATCTCTACGTTTATATTTCAACTGTAATTTCTTTCTTTTTTCTTTCTTTCTTGTTATTCAAACTTTTCTTTTTTGTTTGTTCTCTGTTCCTTTTTCTTTTTATTCTAATCTTTCTGTTTGTGTCATTCTTTCTTTCTTTTTATTCGAACTTTGTTTTTAGTCCAGCTTTTCTTTCTTTGTGTCCTTCTTTCTGCTTTTCTTCCTTACTACTTTCTTCCTCATTTAAACTTTCCGTACTTTATTTTTTTCCTCCTTTGTACCTTCAGTTTTATTTCAACTTTAGACTTTGTCTTTCTTGTTTAGTTTCTTAAAATGTGTTTATCTTTTTCTTTTCATTCTTTATCCCTCCATTTTTTTTTCGTGCTCACTCATTTTGAATTTTAAAAAAAAGTCCCCTATCTCTTCTTTCAACCCATTTGTCATTTTTTCTTTCCTGACTTTCTTCTTAGGTCTGTTTTACTTTCCTTCATTTTTATTTCATTTTACCTCTCACACAAATATTATTTCCTTCTGTATTACATCCATCTATTCAGCCTTTTATCACACACTTGTGTCCTTGTGAAGTCCTTTTTTTTGTCCTTTTTAAAGTTTCTTATAAAGCATTACATTTTAGATCCATTTTTCATCAGACAGAAACACTCTACCTGAGTGGTTCAAGCACAAAGGTTAATATCATTCCTTTGATTTTGGCACTGTATCCTGTGTCATCACTCAGAAATATCCCACTAAAATTACATTTGACCAAATAAGTGCTGGTGCTCTTTGTTGCACTCGGATAATCACCATGATCTGGTGTGCTCTCCTCTCTGCTGGGTAATCAGTCCTGTGAGTGCTGTGGATAGACTGTGGGCCAGGCCAGGTTAGATTATTTATACTGGGTTTAACAGAGAGAGATTGTGGAAGATCGAAAATCTCACCCGCTGCAGCCCTTTAATTACAGCCACTCCATTTATTTTTCTAGTACTCAAAGTATCTGGCTGTACTGGGAGTGGAGCAGCTGAGCAGATATTAGAAAAGAAATATTGATTATTGAAGGTTTAGGAAAGTCATGTGCAAAGTGTTTGTTGAGGAAATGACAGCTGAATACAGCAGGGTTAAACTACATAGATGAATAATAGCCTGATGATGGTGATGGGGTGTAAAAATGACATGAAAAGACAAAAAACACAATATTAAACAGAAAGACATTCTACATTTAGCATCTACATAATGATAGACCTGTTGATTTTTCAAGGAAACTTGGTAATTGTAGAAGAAAATAGGCAGCAAAATAGGATAAAACAAAAAATTAATGCATGAAAGCATGAAAATATATCTTAAAAACATCTGCATGCAGCGTTAATAGTTAAATGTAAGTTCTTCAAGAGAGAGGCTTGTTATCATTTGTTCAACTTCTAAATTTTAAGTTTACACTAATGAGTGTTTATTGTAACAGGCCATGCAGCAGGGGAAAACACAACCATCATGTAAGCCTGTTTTTAAAGTGAGGTAGCAGAGAGACTGGAGATAAACCAAACACAATCAAAAAGGCGACAAAAAGCAGGCTGGTTTGCATGAACTGCAGGAACTAGAAAACTGTCTTGCCGTCTGTTCCAATACCCATACTTTCTATACTTACTTTCTGTAGAGGGCATTCACATTACGATTGCGGCGAAAAAGAAGTGTACCTAAAAGACCCGGATGTGTACTCATAACGGCCAAAATTGAGAGTGTGGAACAATGTACACTTTTGTACTCAACGGCCGCCATCTTAGCTACGTAGCAGAAGAGGCGGGACCACTTACAGGTCAGTGGGCAGAACCACTGACCGGCTGTCTGTTCCAGTTTGTTGGAGGGTGACGTCACTGATGAGTCACAGCCGTAGTCGTGATCGTAACATCCGGTAAGTGCGCCATAGAGTAATGAATAGGAACAGCACTTACTCGCTGAAATATGTGCACTCTTTAAGTGCGTACAGTGTACTGTGTGTAAGTGTACTCATGGCAGTATGGATTTCGGAACATAGCGTTGGTTAGTCAGAGTTCCAACAATCACTAACTTTGGTTTGGTCAAAGTTAGATGTGAAAATATGCTGCCTCTACGCGCTGTTTCTGTCCGCAGTCTCTCTCTGTCTTTTACTTTCCCTGTGATGTTATCCCCATAACTCGCAGTCGCCATCTTTCTCAGCTCAGCTGCCTGTCCTATCAGTAGAGACTGACCTCTGGTTGTGTGCACAACAGCAACTCTATCAGTTTAATTAAAGGGTTTGCATCTGTATTTTTTGACAGTATTGAAAATCATACTGTTAGGATTTCTAAATACTCTGGTATACTGTAATACTGTGATACCGCTCAGGCCTTATGACAGTCCTAAAAGTATCAAAAGTAACTCATTATGCCACAGGACTCTCCCTGTCAGTCTTTTGTTATTATATTATATACACTGACTGTGTAAGCAGCATTTAGTTGTTGTATCTGGTTGAAGTGGAGCTAATTTGAACTATTGTGAATACTTAATACAATGTGTGCCAATATAATATCAGTAGCTACAGTACAGTTATCAGACAGATGGAGTTATCATGAATTGTGATGAAAAAAAGGAATAACGTTGCACAAAAATCAGCTCAAAGTACAAGTATCTAAAATACCTCAGTACAGATCTTGATCAAGTGTACTTAGAGACATGTTTCCCAGGTGTGTCCCTTGTTGTTGATGGTGTGGTCCTGCTGTGTGTTGTGCAGACCCAGCCTCAGACGGCTCCTCTCTAGAGGCCCAGATGAGGCTGAAGCGAGCACGGCTCGCCGAGGACCTGAATGAGAAGCTGGCTCTCAGGCCGGGGCCCCTGGAGCTGGTCCAAAAGAATATCATTCCCCTAGACTCTGCCATCACAATGACAGGTATCAGCAGAGAGATGCTCAACACACATTAACACTTGCTGCATCTCAACCTGCCTGACTCCACATTGTGTGTTTGGTAATAGCATCCACTAGTCTTCCTGTACAGGAGAGCACGCTTCACTACTGACTGTGTGTTTGTGTGCGTTTGTTCAGGTCCTTTACTAAGCAGAACACACAGTCACACCATTTTGTCAAACAAGCACCCACTAAACATATTGTGTGTTTATTGTAGATCTTTTATGAGCTCTATGTTCATCCACCACAAACAGGTTTGTGACAGAAGCATGAACTGGACATTGCATTTAGCCTTTGGTGCAACATTCACAGCTGGAAGTGTTCACAATTCTGAGCAAAAAATACTCACTTTTGTTGGTGTTGAACAGTTGTCTGCTGCTTGGCAGCCATCTCACCTAACCGTCACATCATCCCTTCTTCCTGTTCCTGAGAAAGTCAGCTCATATACATGTGATCTGCATTAGGCCATTCGGATGAAACATACAAGTGTAACACATACGTGGTTTGCAGAAATGTACGATGCCAACATTTTATTCTGGAGACTGGAATGCTCTTTCAGTACCTGTTTCCTGTTTTTCCTCCTTAAAGTGATCCAAATTTCTTGGCAGGAAAAAGTATTTATTTGTATTCCTTCTACAGAGAATTTTATTTACATTTTTTAGAACATGATGCATATTTCAGAAAAACTCTTGATCCAGCCTGGGTTTCCAAATATGTTGAGGAAACAGCGTGTTTTCTTTTATATGAGGTGCGTTTACAAATGTATATTGTGGACTGAAGTGTATGGGCAGCCTCCTCCAGTCTTTGATTTAAGGAAGTGCCCAACATGCATGCTTAGACGCTCCATTGATTTAACGCTGTGCAAAGCATCGGGCTTGAGCTGTCCCACTGCGCCGCTCAGACCTCTAACTGTCTGTCTTCTAATCCTCAACATGTTGCTCACTGTCTCTATATCATTCTTGGCAGTGAGACAAGTGTTTTTTAGACTCTGGTGTTTTAGAGGTTTTATGTTTGCCCCCTTGAGCTTCCAGTAAACATGTTGCGTAAAAGAAACGGCGGCTTGCAGTCAGCTGGTTTACACTACCTCTGCAGAAGGAGGGGAGCGCCGTTTATTGAGATGAACAGCAGCTGTATTTGGGTCCACCCTTTTTCTTTCGAAGTGGCGATGTGTGTTTGAGTTCGAGTGCATCCTTGTGTGGGCGTACCTGTGTGTATGTTTGCACCCCCCCTCCTCCTCCTCCATGCTTTTGTCTGTGCTTTAACTGGCCTCGATGGCTCCAGTCACCTACAAAGCTCTGTGACAGGACCAGGCTGTTGCGTTCCCTCGCCTGCAGCATTAACCCCTCACCTTGAAGCTCTATATCCCCTGACACAACGCTCCCAACGATTGTTTCAACCTCTGTCCGGTAATTTTGGAAACTATGTGACCCGCCGTAACTTCTAAACCAGCCACTTGAAAAGCGGAAGTGTACACGGCTCGCAGATTTCCTGCAATTCTGCCATCTCAATCTCCCACTGACATCAAATTGACTTAAAGACTCATGGAAACAGCATGTACTGGACCGCATGTAGCAGAGAGGACACGTACTGAGACGAGCAAATTCACACATGACCCCTTCAGAGTGTGTGTTGGTGTTTGTGACTGTGGAGAGTGAATGAGTTAAACATGAACAGGTGGGAGGAAATGGCATTTAGGACAATGCTGTGTACTAAGCCGTGTGCTAAGCTGTGTGTGTGTGTGTTGCGAGGTCATTGAGTTGCACAGAATGGGCCTGGTGCTTTGATTGAAACCAGGGTCTGTTCCTGCCTGTCACATGTTTGGATACAAAAAGAGAATCTTATACCTCTCTGCACACACACAAACACTGACACACACACACACACACACACACACACACACACCAACCTCTACCCCTGGCTCTGTCCCGTCAGCTCTGTTAGATAGCCGCTCTTAGCTCATCCAATTAAAGCGTTGCTCACTATCAGCCAAGCCAATCAGGAGCATGGTGGATGTGAAGTGGCGGTGTCAGTCTCTCACCCACGCAGCGTAACACCTCCGGGCTGAGTGTCGTACTAGGTGTCAGTGACAGACAGGCAGTGTGTGAATACCACTGGTCACATAGGGAACGTGCTGCGCTTTGCAATGTGTATCCAAGCTGCCTACAAACAGGTCAATGCAAACACAGGATCATTCCTGTTAATCACTACTGACTGCAAATTAGCAGTGCCAACCTGGCAACATAAGCAAACAGCCCCACATCTGCTAACACATTATGGTTGAGAAAAAAAATAAAAAATAAAACAAAATCAGATTTGTGCACAGAGGTCAGGACATCACCTTTTTCTGACCTCAAACCAGGAAGAAGACACAAACAGAAACACAGAAATCTAAAGTGTTTTTATTTGTGTAGCGCACAACACTCATTGTAAGAAAAGGCTGTTAATTCAGGATTAAAGGCTCAAGGTTAGGTTACCTGTCAGTTAATGTGCTTTAATAATGCATACAATATGAACTAACTTACAAACTAAAAGTCAGCAGCTTAACCTGGTGACTTTTGCCCCCCTGAAGATCTTGGGCAGTTGCTGCCAACCTGGCTGGTTACTATTTATAATGATCAATAATAGAAAAAAAAAAACAAGAACGGAAGATTATATTTACCAAGCATTTTTTTTTAATTTTAAAACAGTCACCATGTTCATTGTTCAGATCTGGAAACATGACAACATCACAAAACGGAAGAAAGATCAGCAGGTTGTAAACAGGTTAGAGAAACAAAGACTGATAGTAACATGATCAGCCAAACTGACAGCAGCCATCACAGTTTACAGACTGGCTTTCTGGTTCAACTTTGACCCACTGTGCTTGCCATAGATGTGCGCACTTAGTTTTCCTGTGCACTGAGGGGTTATTTGGAAATTTTGGATGTGCTCACTTTAAGTTTTACCTCCAAATGAATTGCTTAAGACAAGCTAGGTAAACTCCTGGCTTTTTTACAACACGCCTGATCCTCTGACTGCTCATGTTTCTGGCTCCTTTTTTGCAAATCAATCAATAAACAACTGAAATAAGGATCAAAGTATCTTGTAAAAGCAGGCTGTTATATCTTTTCCTTCTCTCAGTACTCTTAAAGTAATGCATAGTGACCCCTCTTTCTCTTTCTTTGCTCTTCTTACAGTAAACCACGGTAAGTTCCCCAAGCAGGAGGATTCTTATGCGTTTGAGGAAGACAGCAGCAGTGAGAGTCTGTCTCCAGAGCAGCACCACAGCGATGAGTCACAGGGCTCGGCCTGCCCTTCATCGGAGGCTGTCGGCAGTACGCCCTCTTCCTCCTCTTCACCTGCCCTCACCAGCCCACGACAGGTACGACTCATCCGTCTCTTGACAGCATGGAGGTCAAAGATGCCTGAATTCCCTCCAGCTCTGCTCTGCTTTCCTCTGTCTGTTTTTCACTCTGACATTGTTGCCCCCTTCGCAGCAGTTGCCACTGCTTTGCTTCTCCTGCCCTCTTGTGGTGTCAGAGTGAACTGCACCGCCACCCTCCTCAGCCTCCTCTGTTGGACTGAGTTGAACTAGGCAGGTGACACATTCCATCCTGCCTGCACAGCTGCCTTTATTTCCTGGCTGCTTACCTTTCACTCACGGTGACCTCATTCCAACGGTCGCCACCAGCAACGGTCACTTGATTGAAATTCATGCCAGAACATGACTGTTTATATCTGTCTCTGAAATGTTCCAACTGAATCATCAGCACTGAATCAACAACTGGAAATTCCTGTTTAGAGCTTCGTGGAACACTTTCACAAATGAAACATCAATAAATGTGCATTTTTGGCTGTAATTATTCCATTTGGATTACAAACCAACTGTCTTGAAAGCATTTCGCAGTTAAACTTTTTAATCCTAAAGGAGAAGTTACTGCAGAAAAAAACACGCTAAAATCGTACAATCTGAGACAACAATGTCATCAGAGTAAACAATTAATAAAAAACAACAACAACGACCTACGTTAATTTACTTTTATTATATACTGTGAGCTAATTGTTAAGTGTTGTTTGTCAGTTGAAATGGATCATACAATGGCTTGATGGATAAACCCTCGAAAACACACCAGTTTACCAAATGAAACATGAAGAGTAATTAAAGACATTCCCATCATACTTAGTCTTTGGTGCGTACATTAACTAAAATAAGCAAAAAAAAAATGGTAAACATTAACATCTTAACAGGGTGACAACATCCACAGAGGCAATCCATGCTAATGTTTGGGGACCGTGATGGCCACTTATATTGGCACATTTTGCAGCTATAAAGCCCTGTGAACCTCCCATAAAGTGAACCACCGCTGCCCCCCAAAAAAATTCTAAGTGGGGCCCCTTCTAGCTGCCGTATGACAGCTGGATACTGTTAGCTAGGACAGTTTGTTAAACAACAGCATGTTGGCATTGTCATTGTGAGCATGTTAGCATGCTGATGGTAGCATTTTGTTGAAAGCACTGCTGTGACCAAGCAGCAACCTGTGGGGCTGAAATATGAAGCCAATGTGGGAGTGCCAGCAACTACAGTTCCTCAAATGGCTACTTGACGCTGGCTCCAGAAGTGACTCAATCCCCATAGTCCCTCATACGAACATGTCCAGCTTTACAGCTGAAATGAATATGTTTATAGCCTGATTTGGTCTCTAGAGCTAATTTCAACATTCATGACAACTGTACGGGGGTGAATTTTTATATAACTCACTTATTTACATTTTAGTCAGGCCTAAAGTTATGCATAATTAATGGTGTTGCCGCTATGAGTGAAAGGCTGTCTGCCAATAGTGTGCTTGGCTTCTTAGTCAGATCCACCCTCTCGACAATGGTTACATCTGGTTCCAAATATCCAAAATGGCTATACCAGATGACCAAAACTGGGGTCCACAAACCAGTAGTTGCCAACAAGCGGGCTACATCCATTATTTTATACGGTTTGTGGCTGTGACCAAGTAGAGCATCACTATACTCACATCACTACAGTGAGGCTGTAGTCTTGCTGTCCAGTAAGCCAATGGACTGTTTAATCTATAAAATAAATGAATAAATAAATAGTGAAACATGCCCAGAACCACAGGTGCCATCCTGTTTTGTCCATCCAGAAGTCCAGTATGTAAACATAGTCAATTTATAAATGTACATTTGAGAAGCTGGTCTGTTAGAATGACACAGAAAGGACTACATATAGCGTGTTGTTTATATTTGTGAACAGGGAGGTGCAACCCGAGACCCACCTGATCAAAGCCAGGATGAAGGGCTGTCTGGTGCCAACAACAGCCAGGCTACTCCCCCAATACCTGTTCCTGCTATCGTCAAGGTCAGCAACATTTAAATAATTCACATTAATCATAACTTACTTCTTGATTAAGTTACTCTTCTTGACTTAAAACTCTTCATTTTCAAATGCCCAGTTAAGACCATCATACTATCTCACCCTCCTTCCTCTGAGCAGTCCAAGACGTCAGACAAGAACCGACACAAGAAGCCCAAAGATGTGAAGCCAAAGGTGAAGAAGCTCAAGTACCACCAGTACATTCCTCCGGACCAGAAGGCTGAGAAGTCCCCTCCACCCATGGACTCAGCTTACGCCCGACTTCTCCAGCAGCAGCAGCTCTTCCTGCAGCTGCAGATCCTCAGCCAGCAGAAGCACGCTCACACACATTCGCAGTCGCAGCAGTCGCAGCAGCACACACACACCCAACAGACTCAGGCCCAGCAGCGGCAGCCCGCTTTCAGCTACCAGCCTCACCCGCCGACCCAAACCCAGAAGTGAGTCACACAGTAAATCTGAATCAAGGTCCTCTTACTAGCTTTTTCCAGAGCATTCAACCACACAGTTTTACAGTCTTCATCGTGGAATGGAGTTTGCTTAGCTTCATAGTCGGGCTGGGTACTTTGGTGAAAATCAAATATTACATATTTCATGTACATCATAATATCAGTAGCTCCATGTCTATGCAGCGCATCGATGTATCAAAAGCAGTGCTGTTTCATCTAACTAATGTCGGCTTAAGATGCTGCGTCAATGTATTAAGAGACCTGGATACAGTGTTGGCAGCTGGGGCCCCATTTATTCCTATGAAAGTTGCTCAGTAGCTAATGAATCGATTTCCACTGTATGAAATTACCCAGGTGATCAGCATTGCCTCTGCATCATTGGGCCCATAGAGCAGGCGCACTACAGACTTACAGCCAAGCACCACTGCGCAGGCCATCTTCTGCAGTCCGAGCAGCTCACTTCGGTTTAGCACTCAGTTAACTTGAATGAGGATAAAATAATTTAATCTTGCAGGCTCTATTAGACTTTCCAAATGTTATCAGACCGAATGGAGCTAACGAAAGCTGAATGTGTTAAACTGAAGTCCACAATGCTAACAGTAGCTAAGATGCTAGCTGAGGTAAGTTGAGGGAGGGCAGTGAGGTGCGGTGGGGTTGCTGCCAGATATACTTGGGAAAGACAACACTTTTAATATTATGATATCCAAAATTTAAGACCTCATCTAGTCTCATGTCACAATATCGATATAACATGAATATGTTGCCCAGCCCTAGTCCATAGTAAAGTCCTATGATGACAACTCCATGACAAGTCAGCGAGCACTATTCACTGATGAAGCTCATGAGATGCACTTGAAAGCTCTGGAAAAGCTTTGACACCTAAAAGGTACCACTTTTAAAGAAGATATCTATCACAAAGGCTTTATAACTTCAAGTTAATGGCTTTATTGATGGTTTATAGATAATTAACTGTTGCCACATAGATCAGTATTAAGCAGTGTTTTTAGTTTATTAGAAAGTTATACCCATTACCCTATATTAATACCTTACAAGTTTTTACTAGTTTTATACTTCATGGCTTATTAGAAAATCAGAAACTGTCTATTACTAGTAGGTCATTTCTAAAGGGTCCTGAGTGCAATCAGCCTAATTTAACAATCAGTAACGTAGTAACTTCCAATATAAGGCTAGCAGATTAATAAAGCTTTAGCAGAAGATTAACCATTAATAAACCATTTAAAAAGGGTGCCTTATTAAAAAGTGGTCACTGTAGCTATTCTTACTTCACTATGTAACTAATCCACTTCTGCTCTGCCATTTCAGAGGAGCCAGTGAGCAGCTATCAGCTTGTAGCTCCAGTGGTCCATCCAGCCAAGCCAACAGTAACTCGTCGTCCCCGGTCAAGAACACATATGCCAACCAAAGTAACATCTCCCCGGTCAAGCCTGGGCCCCTGCCAGCTAATCTGGATGACCTTAAAGTAGGTGTTACAAAGTAACATTACGATTTTTTAAAAAAGTGCCTGCAGGACTGACTTGTTGATGTTAATATGCCTCTTTTTGTGCTATGTAAGGTTTCAGAGCTCAGGCAGCACCTGCGTATTCGAGGCATGCCTGTCTCCGGCACCAAGACAGCCCTCATCGAACGACTACGACCCTTCAAGGACTCCAACACCAGCTCCTCGCCTTCGGGCTCCTCTGACATCACCACAGTGACCTTCCCTGTCACACCCACAGGATCCCTGTCCTCCTACCAGTCCCCATCCTCCTCCAGTGCCCTCTCCCAGGGAGGCTACTACCCTTACCCCAGCACCTCCTCCACCCCTCCCATCTCTCCGGCCTCCTCCGAGCTGTCCCTCAGCGGCTCTCTTCCTGACAGCTTCAGCGACGTGCCCATGTCCTCGCCAACACAGTTCGCCCTCCAGCCGTCTCCAGCCCAGCTCAGCATGGAGACGGCCTGGGAGGGGGAGGACCAAGGGTAGGGGAGGGTGGAGGTATGGATGGTGTGGATGCTGAAAAAGATAAGATGCTGGTGGAAAAGCAGAAGGTGATTGAGGAGCTGACATGGAAGTTGCACCAGGAGCAGAGACAGGTATGTAACCGGCAGCGTACCAATCTATAATAACCATTTCAGAGGTTCAAGTGGTTATAAAATCTAAAAATAAATAAATAAAGACAAAACAGAATTATCACAATACATATATTTAAATACTGACTAACACATTTACCTTTGTCATCATTCCGGTTAGGTTGAAGAGCTGAGGATGCAGCTCCACAAGAGGAAACGCTGCTATGGAGCCACACAGGACACTGCCCCTCCTCCATCTCACCCCTCCATGCACCACCAGCAGACTCCAGCCATGATGGGCCAGCACTTCTTTGGGGTGACTATCAAGCAGGAGCCCATGTCCTTGTCCTCCAGCTGCCCTCTGTCCTCTCCCAAACAGCTGAAGAGCTCTCCTGGCAGCTGCATGGAGGATATTGGACACTGCAACAACCCCCTCTCAAACATGGGGGGCCCCAGTGGGCCACAGTGTATGGACACTTCCTCTGGCAGCCCCTCCACAATGTCAGCTTTCCTTAGTCCACAGTGCTCACCACAAGACTCCCCCATCGGAAAGCCTTCCAGCAGCCCCCAGCCTTCGTCTCCTAATAACCCCTACTTGCTATCACCTCCATTGGGGAGAGACAGCTGCGGTCACCCCCACCCTCAGAGCAATAGCAGAGCACGCAACATGCAGGTATGATGTATTTATGGACACAAATATCACTCTTAAATGTTCCGTGGAGAAGTCAGACAATTTGTTTAAAATTATTCCAAGTGATAGTGAAGGTATTCCTGCACAGTGAAAATTCAAAGCAACAGAATGAATGTTATATTTTATATATGAGCTATTTACCAAAAAGAATATTCGGATGTAACCCCATGTAATCAACAACATTTTGTTTAGTAACTGTAATTTAATTATGGATTTTTTCTCACTAACGATACATAACTCCATCATAACTATTTACTCCTCAACTCTGTAAATGAATTATTGGAAAAATTAACATTTTGACCAGATGATGGTGCTAGAGGAAGACCCTCTTTAGCTCATTAATTAAAATGTGTCTTGTATCCAGATATGATTTAACCTGATTACATCTACACTTGGTATTGCGCATTTCAAGTGTCTACATTGGGATCTGATTAAGATCCAATCACTTTGTCCAGGACCAGTTGTAGCCATTCTCCAGCACGCTTCATAAATTGCTCGGTTGCGATTGTCTTGACTCCACCTTAGAGTGTCTTTAACATCCATAGGCGTTTCCCTTCTTCTACTAGCTCGCCAACTGGCTAATGGCTGCTACCTTGCTGGTTTGGAACAGTCCCCCATAATTACGAATTTCTGCCCATGTAGTTGTTGTTTGTGGACTGAAAAAGCAATTGCATTTACACTTGTGTTCAATGTGGTCACAATGCATCCCTGACCACCCAAGGTGGTTTGGCTGATTGGATCACAATCCATGTTAAATGCATTATGGATGTAATTACTCCTGTCATGCTGCAAACAACTATCCCATTGCAATCCAATCTACCAAAATACATTTTAATGTAAGGTGTAAAGGTGGTTGAAAAGTCAATAAACAAAGTCACCAATCATCCAGTGGAAAACATGATGTTGCCCTCATGTTTATGATATGATAACGTGGTTCCATTTTACTTTTGGCTGACTACAGATGCAGCAGAAGAACGGTGGCCAGGCGGTGAACTGTTCCTATCCTTCTGACCAAAGAGCCCTTCAGGGAGTCTTTCCCAACTCAACTGACTGTGGCCACAGCGGCTCAGCCAAGTCTGAGAACCAGAATATGCAACCTAAGGTAAACATTAAATCAACATGAAGAGCATTTGCAATGTTGTCACGTCAGTGTCATGTACTTCTGAGTCATCTGAATCACCTCACATTCACGTAACCGTTTTTCTCTTTTCTATTCATTTGTGATCTGTCTCTGACTCTATGTAATTGTCTTTTGTTATGAGGTGCATTGTCACTCTTGTCATATCTCCGAGTCCCTCTGTTTTCATCACATATTCCTTCACATGTTGGTGACTTTTCCTTTACAAGAACACAACGCCAACCCTTTTCTCAAAATGAAATGTTTAATGTGATGAGATGATTCGACCATGAGGGCCTGATTTAAAGTTCCTTTTGCTTTTTGAAGAATCTGTAGTACACTCACATTTGGTAAGCTCCCCTATTCTACCTGGTGGGCTAACGTCACTTTTCACCTATGTCTCATATAGATGTCAGTAATGCCCTCTCCTCGGCATGTTGGCCAAAAGTGCCAGGTCCCTCCCCCTGCCTTCAGTAGCTCAGATTCAGATGCATCAGACTTAAGACAGCCCCCATGCTATGAGGATGCAGTCAAGCAGGTAAACTGAAATTCATGCTAAAATCAGTAGATAATGGCTGGCCAGAGATTTTATTGACCTATCGGCGTTGCTCTAATCCCACTTTCCTTCCTGTCTCCTCTTTTTTTTGTCTCTTTCAGTCCATCACCTGTATTGCATCTCTTTTACTCATCCATCTGCTTTGTTCACTGCACTAACTTTCCACCCTTTACCAAGTCTGAAGCAGATTGCTGTTTTAGTTGTACAAACATTTTTTGAAGGCAGATGTAATTCTTACTACCTGACCTGCTACTAGAACCCAGCCAATAAATTAGTTAGACTCAGCCAATGTGAGCATATGTTTGAGGTCATTTAGAAACAGGGTCTCTTTGACTTTGTTCCCCAGCAGAGAGCACTAACAAGTTTATTTTTCAACTGTAAAACATCCCGCTGAGTATATATCTTGGTCACAGAAAAAGTCTACAAAACTTGAAGGAGCTGTTTACGATATTCAGAGCATACCTAAGATTCAGAGTTGTCTGTATACGGTTCTCAAACCGGGGATGGCTGATCCAATGGCTAGCAGCTAACAGTACTTACAACATTAACAGCACTAACAATGGCAGCAATGCTAACAAGCCCCCAGGAACGGTGCCAGGCTTTAAAGTCAATTTTCCAGAGTGGACAAATGTGGAATTACACTGTCCGGGTCCCTCACATGGTGCTATAGAGCCCCAAAAGACTTTTCCCCATAGACTTGTATTGTGAAAGAGACATTTGTAAAGCAATGGATATATTTTTTGAGCATCACAGACCCCACAAAATGACATATTTCACAGTCTGAATTTCATCCATTCAGTCCGGTAGCATTCTTAAAGTGTAGAACAGCTACACGATTGAATCATTTTATCCTCATTCATGTTAGTGGAGGGCTAAACATGAAGTAGCCACTCGGCTGGCAGAAGTTACTGGCTCGGCAGGTGAAGTCTCTGGTGCGTTTGCTTTATGGGCCCCACAATGTGGACGATCCTGGTGATTTCATACCAAGGAAATCAGGCTTTTTTGGCTTCATGCACCACTAAGCAACTTTCGTAGGAATGAACAGGGTCCTGCTTCCAACACTGCATCCAGTTCTCTTTATACATCCATGGTGCTGACATAGCTAACAGTGTTAACCAATAGGGAGCTGGAGGGAATCAGAGGGTGAGTGCTGTGCTTATGCAACATCGTTGGGATGGTGTTATATACGGTAACTGTCGTATGAGCACAGTGCAGAGCACTGGCAGACACACACAGGGACTCACATGCACTAACACACACACTTCCGGAGTGTCTACCACAACAGCAAACAGAGAAACTTTGAGAGAGATACTCGGATTACACACAGAGGTAGCGTGACTTCTTTCTCTGCTTGGGAAGCCAGTACTCCACTTTATCATTAAATAGCAGGGTGTGGTTTGCTGCTATATCAATGCTCTGAAGGTCGAAAACAGCTCCTTTTAGGAATTCTTGGTAAGAGTTTATTCTACAAAATATTGGTCAATATACTGTTTGGGGATTTGTTTTAAACTGTTAAATATCGATGTTGATGTAGATCTCAAATCCAGTATCGGTCGTGATGTTATAGCTTCCTGGTGAAGAGCAACCTCTTACAGTCAAAATCTATAAAATATGAATAGAATTTTTTTTTAACCACAACTTTAGTGATGTTGTCAGCAAAGTTAACCAACTAGCTGAGCTAGACAGTAAAGCACTTTGACAATGACAAATAACTAACTCGTTAGCTAACCTAGAAAAGCTAACATTGTTCACCCAAATGACAAACAGAGACGGGTATAGCGGTATACCGTAGGTGTGCTAGTTTTGATAGATAGGTAGATGGTGTGTTTTGTATAAGTGTCCAGATTTCTGTCTCTGAGACATCTCCACCCCAATACAATGGATGGAGATGGAATTTTGTCTGTAGAGAAAGAGTGTCACTTTTCGTCTCAGTTAGTTTTATCTCCGCAGCTAAACTGGTGTGTCTCCAAGAAAAGTTTGTATTACCAAAACTCTGTTCTGCAAGTCTTTGTAGACTGCTTGAAAGCTTGCATATTTTTCATGTAAAATCCTTTATTATAATTGGATTGAATTTTAATTGTTAAAACATTGTTCAATTAATAAAAGAATCACTTTCTTATTATTGTTACAGCAACTGACCAGAAGTCAGCAGATGGACGAACTTCTGGATGTGCTGATAGAGAGTGGAGGTAATGTGAAATTCCACAGATAATTGTTAGCATAGCTAGTGCTGCACAGGCATATGCAGGATGATTTAAAACCTACATATAAATCACCCAGTGCACTGACAACACAGTGTGCCCCACACATTGGTTTGGGATCCCAGTACCTGCTGTGACCCTCCCTCCTCTCCTCTTTCTCTTCAAGAGATGCCAGCTAACGCCAGAGAAGAGAGGGAGAGGGCCTCTGTAACCAAAGTTGTGCCTCACATTACTGTGTCCCCAGGGTGTCCCGGCCTCCTCATCCCGAGGTTCCACAGACACTACGAACACCTGTCCCCCAGCCAGCTCCCGTACGACCACTCAGCCAATCACATCACTGAGAGCCACCTGGAGAATCTGCTGGGAAGTCCAATTGGGCGGGGAGCGGAGGTGGCCCTTCTTAAAATGCCTACCGAGGATGGGGGGCAGGAAGACGAAGGGAACAGAGACGGCGAAGGGTATGGCAGCCCCCACAACCACCACCGCCACCCTCACCATCCCCAACAGGACAAACTTCTAATCAACAGAGATCTGATGGACACCCCTCTGTCGCCCATCGGCACCAAGGTGTCCACTGTCCCTGAGGTGCAGGGGATGGTCAGCATGACTTTCAGTGAGACGCCGTGGGAGACAATGGAGTGGCTGGACCTGACGCCACCCAGCTCGGCTACAGCCTTTAGTATTGCTCCACCCAGTGGGCCCAGCATCTTCAACACAGAGTTCCTGGATGTCACAGACATTAACTTAAACTCTGCCATGGACCTTCACTTGGAGCACTGGTGAAAGCAATGTGCTAGCCATCAGCCGTCAAGTAGCTGTACAGACCGCTGATATCAGCCATGACCATACCAAAGAACTATTGACTTCTATCCTTAACAGCTTTAGTCCAAGTGCCAGAATGTGCCTTGTTATAAATCAGTGGGATGTAACATTAAGTAGTTAGCCTACCTTCAAAAATTGACGGCTGAATCAGACGTTGAACTACAGAATTATATTTTGACTTATTTTCTCCACTTCATAGAAACGAGCCTCTCATGTTGTCATCATACCCAGAATCCAAGGACTAGGTGCTCTTTGACATGATCATTGTCCTGTTTCGGACAACGATGCGCACAACTGCCAAATAAGTATAACAGTGGACACATGAAGGATTTTCTAGATAATGGATTACAAGATTACAGTGCTCTACCAACACTTTATGCAATATCAGTGTTACACCACCTAGACTTGAAGACACATTTTGACAATCATTGTATATTTTCTGAGTCTATGTTTGTATTACTGGAAAAAAAAAATGAAAGGAATTACAAGGTGAATTGGATTGCTTAGTACGGCCATTTTGTAAATATCTTAACTGTACTGACAGAGACAAGTTGACGTCTGCATATATTTTGTCAGTGGTGTGGGAGAAGACACAAACCACAAATCAAGTGTATTATGTAATCAGTTTATCAAACGATGTAAATATGACAAAATTATCTCACTGTGCACCTCTAGCTACATACACATTTGTCACAGTTTGCTTGAGCTTAGAATACGTGTGTAGAAATGGTTATCATTCCTTTGAAGGATTTTTTTATGCAACTTTCTTTTCACTATTTGGCGTATTTATCCACAGAATGACATTATGGAGAGAAATGAATGTCTTTGAGAAACCTTTGGTCTTATCAATTTTAATCGGCAAACAAACTGTGCCTTATTCCAACAACTTTTTATTACAATATTTTTATACCAGTTTCCCCTTTCCAACGTGTTAGTACTGTGTTATTCCCCTGAAAGCTGTTGACAGACATTAAAGGGACAGTTCTCCTCAAATTCAAAAATTCACATTTGTCCCCTTGCCTGTATTATCAGTCTAGGTTGTTTCGGTGTGAGTTGGAGAGTGTTAAAGATATCCGCCGTAGAGATGTCTGCCTTCTCTCCAATATAATGGAACTAGATGGCACTCAGCTTGTGGTGTCCGAAGCACCATAAAAAATACATTTGAAAACTCAACAGCAATGTCTCTTTCCAGGAATCATGACCCAGATACTCAAGATAATCCACAGACCTTGTTGTGAGCAGTTTCATGTAGGAAATTATTTTTTTCTACTTCCACTGAACTGAATATTGGAAACAAGGTTGATAGCTCTGCGACTGATATCTCCAACACTCAGTAGCTCACACCAAAACAATCTAGATTGATAAATGGCCTGGCGGGTAATAGGAACATGTTTTAATTTTTTTTATTTTTGAGTGAACTTTCCCTTTAATATGGAAAGCTCCAATATAAGCCACATCAGTTATTCTTGAGTTGCAAAATAAGACAAATGTTAATGAAAAATACAACTTCATTGCTATTTTTCTTACTACAAAGTTTATGTACTTAAAAATTTCACCCTTTCTATTCCCAGGCCACAGTTATTTATTTTGTGTTTTTATATTTATCCTGTATTTATACTGACATTCCTTTCTAATAGATTGGGGCTCTTTGATTTAACAAAAAAACTCCAGTACTGCCATTTTGACCACGGACATTTCTCAGTAAATCAGTTCTCTTAAAATGTGATACAAAGTGAAGGAACCACTTGGAAAAGCCATGCTTACTTAAATCACTTTCTTTAAAGAATCCTATGAAGTGGACATGTCCATTATTAGCACTTGTGAATAGGAAAATGTAATATATTCAGATCTTTACTGTGAATACTGCATACTAACACAGCATAAACGTGTACCAGAGCCAGCCTTTACACACAGTAGTTACACTAATTCACTAAGATTAATTGCGAGAATTTCAGACTCAAAAAAAACCGTCATGGTTTTTAGTTTAGGTCAGTATGTGTGTTTTTAACACATGTAAAAAATTAAAGGAAGGAGTTAGATGAGAAAATCGATACCACTCTAATATTATAGGCTACACTAAATATTTGGCTGCAGCCTACAGAGTGCTCCAAGAATGAGTCCTAAAATCCACAAATGAGGTAGCACCTTGGCACTCCTGTTTCCGCCATCTTGAAGTCAATGGGTTTTTTGAATAGGTTTTTGATAGATGCCTAAAATAAGGTCTGTGATTAACACAAGCTTAAGAGACACTAATGTTTTGTTCTACGACATATAATATGTCCGTAAATACCCCACTCATGAACTTTTAAGCTTCTATGTATTTTTAAAAAGGCGGTTGCTAACAAGTGGCTAAATAAGACTACAGAACATTATCACACTGAACCATGCCAAGCACTGCTTTATGGTTATGGTGGTGATGTTAGGTCATGTGACCAAGGTGTAGTTTGTTTATAGCCGAACGTTAGCTTTTTACCTCTGGTGATTGCATTTAGTCTTCAATGATCATAAAAGTGGTGGTCATTTGTGAAGACTATCTTGCTGGACAAAACGTGAGTATCATAAACCTCTGTTTGCCACAGATCTTATTTTCAGCAATAATCCAAAATCCAATGGAAAAATCCCTTTGGTTTTTTGAAAGTGGAACCAGTGCGATGCTAACTTCTGGGCTGACCTACAGAAAAATGTCATCCCTGGGGCACTGTGTTAGCTTTGCTTACACAAAGACTGGAAACTGGGAAACACCTAGCCTGCTAGCTAACTTACTGCTGCCTGTGAAACAGAAGGCCACAAGGAGCTGCCTTTGTCGATCCCTGTCCTCGACAACATTTCAGCCTCTCTTTCAGTTAAATTCATCTCGGCTTGCACCTGTAATGCTCACTGATTAACACATATCTTTTAAATGAATCCAGTCATCTTAAAATTAAAACTTGTTTTACACTTTGGTTTTTGTACGAATTAAACAAATGAAATATAACGTGTTAATCAGTGAGCTTTATTCGTCCTGGTGGGTGGATTTTATTACCCTCAGACAGTCAGGCTAGCTGTTTGCTTGTTTGTTGTGCTAAGCTGGCTAAGCTAAGCTAATCCTGTTCATGTTTATTAGACGCAATGTTTTTTTTTCCTAGGATGGCGAAGGCATGACCCACATTCTTACTAAAGCTGCTTTCACATCGCCAGGTGGTAACCGCCATTACAACCTTCAACCTACAAGAGGGTTCCCCCAAATAGCAAGGTGTTTTTAAAAAGCTATGATCCACAGCTGTGATGACAGGCAGGACAGTGCAAGCTAGCTTGTAGCTTCATAATGTAGCAAAACAGTGAAAATCAGTGACGTCATGACAGTTTCTAGCGCCATGAGTCTGAGTATTCAGACACCAGCATTATTAGCTCCTCCATTTTGTCTTCTTTCTGTTCTGCGATGCCTGCTTTTCAATCAGCCAAAGCCACACAGCAACTGCCAGAAGTTCAACAATGTGAAAATCTGTACGTGTGCACATGGACGGCAACCACTTCATATCCCTACCATTGAATTTAAAATTGCTTCCCCTCTGTTGACTTCCCGTGCAGTGGTGTGAAAGCAGCTTTACCCTAACCAATCTCAGTCCTCTAACCTAAACCTAACCAACCCAACAAAGGAAGGCAACAAGTACTAGCTATTCATAGAGTGGTAGGGCAGATTGTGCCTTCGCCATCCTGAAAATAAAAATTTTGCATACTGTCCGAATATGACAGCGTTAGGCCTATCGATCTTCTCATCCAACAATCGGCACAACAGCAAACACATGAAACCTGTACTTTCCAAAATGTCAACCTATTTTAAGTGCATCAGCCAAAACCTTTCTTGCATTTAGTTGCGTCCTCTGTCAACAGGTCTCACTGTGTTTGGTTGAGACCAAATATTGCTTTTTTTCCTGTTACTTATGAAGTGTTGCACTTGTTAACTAGTTACATGTAGGCTATGAATACCCGTCTTCAATATGGCAAAGCTGATATTCTTCACTTCCTGTCCTGTTGTAAGAATATCTACTGGCCTTTTTATCTGGTGGGGTTCATGTTGCAATAATTTTCCCTCATAAGGAAAAAAATCACGTCTGACAGAAGCTTCCATGTTGCTTGGCCACTGACTTGCTTTACTATTGTAAAAAAAAAAATCCAAAAACATCACTGTATACTACAAAAAAGAAGAGCAATAAACTTATCACAGCAAAACCATTTCTGCAGTTACTTTTTTATTCATGTCCAATTCACAAGAAGCACACAATACAGGTTTTCAATATTTTCCATGGGAACTTTATTTGTAACCCTCGATAAAGATACAATATAATATTCATCGCCCTTAATATCTTATAATCTAATATGAACATTCTAGTAAATTGCAATTTATACAACATGTACCCTGGAGATTTATATTCACCAGTGGAAATGTATCCCATGAGAGAAGAACACATCTGGAGACTGTTTGCAGTAACGGCTCCGTCTGTCGTGTCAGATGAGACTGTGGGCTTTCTCAGGGTTTGCACCATTTCACATCACAGATAGAATAATGGAGAGAACAGAGCTGACAGAATTCTCCATTTTAACTACAGAGAGAATAATGACTGGACACTGCATCTCCACCAACTTGGTTGTAATGTTTTACCCTCTCAAATAAGCCACAAGTCTATTCTTAATGCAACCTAAACTCCTCAAAAACGATGGTGGCCATTTTCCAACATGGCTGACATCTGTAGAGATCCATCATAGAATTTTTATAAAACATTATGGGAACTCCAACAAATGTTACACCTGTATCAAATTTATAGTGACCAGGAGTACTATTCAGCCTCTGAAAACAGTTGTATAACTTCATCTGTGGCTCTGGAGGAGCTTTGTCAAGTCTGAGAAAATAATCCCAATGATGTCATCAGGATTATTCTTTTTGGTTTTGGAGCTTCCCCCATATGAAGGACTAAAAGTGAGGATATCTAGGCCTTTGCTGAATCTATTTTGACGATTATTTTTTAGTCTGTCTCTTACAGTCAAGTACAATACTAAAATTGCTTGAGTGGCCGTTTCAGTACGCTAATTCCTTAAATGTAATTTCTTCACAATAAGCTAAAAGTTGAACACTAATAGTAATAATTCAACTGATCTTGAGAAAGTAAGGTGTTGATTTGAAGGAATAGTCTGTAGTTGATTTGTGTTATTGTGTGATTTATTGTGTTTCAAGGGTTGGTTCAGATTCACTTTAAGTCACACCATAACAAACTACCAATTAAAGCAGCAGCAGACCAGGAGCTCCAGTGTTCAGCGAGGTAAAATTACTGTTGTCGATGGAGTTTCATTTTTAGTTCAGCGCCCCATCAAAAAGGACTTTCTGTCTGGAGAGTATACAACTGGATAAATGAGACTGGGATTGTACTGCACAAGTTGTGTGAGCGTTTGGAAATGGATGTTTGATAGCTTTGTGGTTGTTAAATGTGGACCCCTATGACTTCAGGTCATTGAGAATTTCGTTTACGGATTCTTTGACCACCGTGGAGGCATGCAAGATAAAGTTTTCTTCACAAATTCAATGTAACTGATATACAAATCATCATTTGGCAGCTGAAGTATCCCTTTAAATCACTGTGTACCTTCTGGTTTATTATTGAATAAGCTATGTTACATGAAATTACTTTAAATGACTAGTATTTGCTAGATAAGCCTGGTAGTATTTAATGTTATATGTGAATGATGCCATCCTTATCCATTACATCACAAGTCTCTACAGTGTCCCAGTTTGAATGACCACCATCCATACAGATAGTTTGGTTAAGTAGCTTCCACTCTGTGGGGGAGTGACCCCACCTGGTAGGTGTGGCTTTCTGAGAGGGAACGACAGCGGGTGGATCTCAATAGTCTCAAGCTGCGGGCTCCCCTTAGCCTGTCCTGGTATATCAGCGCCGGTGGAGGAAAACAGGTAAGGGAACGCTTCTCAGACTACGGAGATCAACCCAAGTGTAATACATGGTTTGGCGTGGGAAACATTCTATCATCAGTGCGAGCCAGACAGACATGCCAAGTCACGGAGGAACATGCTGAGTCCATGAAGACCTTAAGGGTCAAAGAGCAGTAACCATGTGAGGAGAGACCTTCCTCCTCTCCTGACAGTTGTGTGGTTGGTACAGAAGTGGACATTATGTCATTTAGCAGCATTTATGGGTGTCATTTTTTTCTCAAGAGGAAACCCTTGCCAGGACATTTAAAAACTGTAGTCACTACTGTTTGCCTTTATATGGCAGCATGGTGCATCTGTGATCAGTGTGGATGAGCAGTTTAACTGTACAGTGCTATGGCAGGCTGCTGAGGAGCATTAGGACTCATTCTCAAACTGAAACATACAGACACACTTCGATTCTGCACCCAGATCTCCTCACTGCTTGATTTGAGCCTTAACTGTCAAGCAGAACCTGCCAGGAACAGCAGATTAGATGTACTATATACATACACATTTACATCAGTGGACTTAATGTCCTAAAGTAACTTTACATCAGGCAATGAAGCATTGCATTAGCTGCAGTTTGTGCATCTTATGAATTGTAATTGTGATTGAATGACAGAGCTAAACAACCATTCGTCTGAAGAGGAATCAACAATCTCTTACAGTTTTGGTAACCCGTTCTAGTCGAGTACAGATGCTTTGTCATGGCCCTCGGCATCTCATAGCAACGCACAGGGCACCCTTTACAGTCTTTATGTGACTCACAGCTGAAAAACATTGTGGCATGTGGTTAATGTTGTGAAACTGTCACAGTTAAGTTTAGTCAACACCACTACTTTGTTTAGGCTTAGAAAAAAGATCATGTTATGTTTGTAATGTAGCGTAACGTGACTGTAATATGTTGTGTGAGTGACGTCAGTTTGCTAACACTGTAGGTGAAATGTGTTATGTTGCATTAAAACAACGGTGACTTTTGGTTTCACATGGGACATAGGTACAAGTTGCACTATGATAAAACCACATCAACTTGCAGGACACTGCAAACTGTTTTCTCCTAAATGAATTTTGTTTCGTTCCGACTTTCTTGCTCTTTATACTACATTAGTTGCTCTGAGCGCCAAGTACTGCTGCCAATGGGTTTACATTGAAGTTGGTTGAAAGCCTGGTGCGTCTCATAAAGACGCTAAAAGGTGGCTTTGGTGACGAAGCGTCAGTATTTGTGCCATTGTGCAGTGGAGGAAATACTGTTTGATTCAGGTAGACAGAAGAGACATAAAGCAATTCTGTAAATAACTTAAAAAGTGTGAAAATTCTTGTTTCATGATCTTTTAAGTTGAAGATTTTTCTTTTAGGAAACCACGTTTAGCTCTGTGACTCAAACGTAATGATAACACATGAAAGGTACAAACTGCGGCTAACGGTAGATGTGAGAAATGTATATGTCCCAAACATGTGTCAAGACAAACTCTCACAGATTGCATATTGAAAAAAAAGACAGAAGTAAAGCCACGCTACCGAATCCATGAGCTCTCCAGAGAGAAACACTTTTGCATACTCATTCATTTACCACGAGTGAAGGTGCCCACAACAAACTGTGTGAAAAAAGAGTGTGTGTGTGTGTTTAGACAGTAGGTCTATCAGCATACATCTGTACATGTCGACAATTCAGAGGTGAACACACATATGCATACATACAGTCCACAATGTACATTTCAATAGGTGGCTATTTTTGTTCATACGTCATGAGTGTCACTGTTCAACATTTTATTTGGTAGATTCTGTATTTGTGTACAACGACTTCAAGTATATACTCTATTCCTTTTTCCACCACATAAAAAGATGCATTGCATTTTATGAAGACGATGTCTTCAGGTTTTTCTGGCTGAAGATGGGTGATGATATTTTAGAATTCACTGACTTTATAATGAGGTGATGGGAGCTGGAAGAGTTAATATTCTGCTCATTACACTGTTTGGACTTAGTTCCTTTGTTCTTTGGAACGTGTGAATTAACAGGTGATCCTACATAACTCTGAGGGCTAAGATGTCAAAGCGTTGCATCACAAAGCTTAGTGTCCCTCCCACTGCATGTTGGGTGACCCTACCCCCACCCCGCCCCGCCCCGCCCCTCCCGCCCGCTCCCCAGCCAAACTCCATCAGTCCACGTACATGGGAGAGATGGGAGAGGCGGGGATCTGATCCAGGATGCGACATACGTAACTGGCGACGTCGACGAAGCGCTCTTCATACATCAGAATGAAGGGATGTTTCTGCAGGAAAGACACAGTGAGGGTCAGGCTGCTGTAAAACAGTTTGATATGAGTTTGATATGAAGATCACTCATGGCAACATTTGAGGAGTCATTTAAGGAGCCATAGATGATGATCCTGAGACAGCTAGCTAATAATGTGTTAACTGAGAGCCAGGAGAATGTTACAGTTTTTTTTTTGTTTGTTTTTTTTTTGCTGTCGATACAGATGGTGATTTCTGTCTTTGAGTCTTACTGGTCAGCAGGGATCACTGTTTTGTTTTTGTCTTCTTGTGCAATGCAGTGTGACGTATCTGTTTAATGATCTCAATGTCTGTTCACTTCCTGTCCACTCTACAGTAACATTACCTCCACCTCCGACCTTAGTGATCACAGTGCTTTTTCATCCCTATGTTAGTTTTTTCACTTTTTACTGTTCATTTTGCCACGGACATGTTGATATTATTTACCATTCGTTAATGTAGTGTTTTTGACCATTTTCATAATCACTTCAGTGTCTTTAAGTAGGCAGATTAACCAACCAATCTACTAAAATGTAGAAAAGCACCATCAAGCTTTTTAAGGAGGGCAGTCATTTTGGCATCTCATCCAAGCACTGAGTTTAAAAGAGAGCCACAGCAACCTAAAATCTGAAAATCAGGCTTTGAGTGACTGGCTGATGTCACTTACGATTATTGTAGACACTGAGGTGATTATCAGAATCATCAGAAATATAATATACAAAAACAAATGGTAAATACCATTAACAATATGTACATGCAAAGCTAACTGTGAAAAGGGAAGTAGCATAATGATGAAAAAGCACTATGAGTACTAAGTTTGGAGGCGAAGGCAACGTTACTGTAGAGTTGACTGAAAGTAAACAGACCAATCTAATATCCACTCTCCTTTCAGCTTCATTTTGGTAACTACGGGCTTGGAAAACATAGCTTGCTAGATGTTTCACTATGAATTCAGTGGCTAAAGCAGTGAACAGTGGATTTTTCATGGCAACACATTAATTAAAACATAATGTGTCATGAAAATGAACTATAATTTCACTATCGAGTGCTGACTGTGTGTCAATGACTCTACTGTAACTAGTAACTGTAAGTGTGGTATCAAATGCAGCAAACTGTCTTCCACCTCCATAATACACTCTGTAAAGGAGACACTTTATTTGTCAGGTTACTCTAAAGTTAATGAATTGCTCTTTTCAGAACCATAGAAAGCACCACTGAGAGACACTTAAAACAAAATAATATTTTATTTCTATGGATCTGAAGTACTGATTTGTGATGACAGTAAAAAAGAACTTACCAGAAGCTCCTTGTACTTTGGCCTTTTTGATTCATCCTTTGTAAGGCTGGACAGAAACAGAACAGAAAATGAAATGACATTGGTGAGCAGCAGCACAGACTGAATACTACTTGCTCAAAGCTCATTTCAGTGTTCAAATTTCAGTGAACACAAACTTTATATTACACATGCAAAGCAAAATTCCTTACATGTAAAAAGAAATAAATAATAAGTCCTTAAACAGTCCTTATATCACCAATCAACGTGATGAATAAATCAATGAGCACAACTGTGCTGTATTTGTGGCTGGTATGTCATTTCAGAAAAGGCTGTCACGTTTAACCTTTTGAAGTCTGAATAACAGAACGAAAGGTCAGTTTTCAGAGAGAACTGTGACGCTCAGTTTTCAAATGTTTTCAGTCATGAATGAAGTGGTGTGTTTCACACACTGATCAGAGGCCTGTAACACTGACTGAGTGATGAGTGTGATGGTGCTTACCATAGGTTAACAAAGTTGATGAACTTGGGGGAGAACTGCCTCTCCTCTGAGTTGCTGAGCTGCGGAGGCTCCCCTTTCACCACTTGAGTCAGCTGATCAAAAACACTATTCCACTTGGGATAAGGGAACCTTCCTGTGGCCAGCTCATACTGAAAGCAAACACAGACTTTGATGGACTGGATTTTTCTTGCTACAATAGCTCTGTTCTTTCAGCCTCGCTCAGACATAACAAAGGTAAGATTTCATGTTAAAGCTGACCACATTATTTATCTTACCAGGGTGATTCCCAAGCTCCACACATCAGAGCGGACATCGTAGCCTTGTCTGGAAGCACTGGGGTCTATCCTTTCAGGCTGAAACACACACAAGAATGGGAGATACTTCACTGAGCCCACAGGACAGTCTCCTCCCAGGGGGAGGTCAAAGGTCAGGGTCATAAACTGAGCAGAGCCTTAAATGTGGTAAAGTTTAAGCTAATACCACTGCAGTATTGTCACTGTCCTTAGTATGTTTAAAATACTTATTTGAGTTTGCATAGTCAAAGACTGTATGAGTCATCATTACTAAGCATTTATTTTTGATATCTAAAAACCATTGTTCATTGCACGCACCATGAATCAGAAAATGAAAACAACATGAACAACATGAAGTTGATTGTAGTAATTCATCTTCCCGCTATGGCCCTGATGTCAAACTGTGGAAGCCCATTTCTGCCAGTGTGATGAAAAAATAGCCTGTAAGTAATTGTTATCAGAAACTAGTTTCTCAACCTAGTATTTCAAAATAATGAGAAACTGAGCTGGTATCTCAAAATAATCAGAAACTTTATCAAAACAAGTTATATCAAAATAAGTTCAAAATAATGAGTTACTATCTCAAAATACTGATAAACTTTTGAAAATGATTAGAAACCTTCTCAACTTGACTTTTCTCAAAATGAGTTAATATTTCAAAATAATGAGCAAATTTTATTTAAAAAAAAAAAAGACTTGGTTTCTCAAAATAATGACACACTTTCTTATTCTTTCTTATTAAAAACTTTCTTGAAATGACTCTCCTCAAAATTAGTTAGTATTTCAAAATAATGAGAAACTTTCTCAAAATTATTGAAAACTTTTAAAAATGAGTTAGTAGCTCAAAATAATGAGTTACTATCTTAAAATAATGCCAAACTTTCTCAAAACGACATGTCAAAATAAGTTTATCTCAAAATAATGAGAAATTTTCTCAAAAAAAGTTAGTTTTCAACATAATGACAAACTTTCTTAAAATTATTACAAACTTTCTCGAAATAACTTTTTTTTATAATTGAGTCAGTTTCTAAAAATAATGAGAAAAAAGAAAAGAAAAAAAAGAAAAAAAGGACTTTCTCAAAATATGAGAAACTTTCTCAAAATACATTTCTATCTCAAAATAATGACAAACTCTTTTTTAAAGTCATTAGAAACTTTCTCAAAATGACTTTTCTCAAAATGAGAAACTTTCTCAAAAAGAGTTAATTCCTCAAAATGATTAGAAACGTTCTCAAAATGAATTAGTGTTGGACAATAAAAATTGTTTCTAAAAATAATGAGAAACGTTCTAAACAAAAAAAAAGTTAGTTTCTCAAAATATGAGAAATTTTCTCTCAAAATTATTGAGTGGCTTATAATAATGAGTTACTATCTCAAAATAATGCCAAACTTTCTCCAAATGACTTATCTCAAAATAATGACAAACATTTTTTTTTAAAGTTATTTGAAACTTTCTCGAAATGACTTTTCTCAAAATGAGTTAGTATCTCAAAATGAGAAACTTTCTCAAAATGAATTAGTATCAGACAATAATGAGTTTGTTTCTAAATATAACGAGAAACTTTCTAAAAAGAACTTGGTTTCTTAAAATTATGAGAAAATTATCTCAAAATAATGACAAACTTTTTTTTAAAGTTATTAGAAACTTTCTAAAAGTGACTTTTCTCAAAATTAGTATCTCAAAATGATCAGAAACTTTCTCAAAATGAAATAGTATCAGACAATAATGAGTTTGTTTCTAAAAAATAATTTTCTAAAAAAAAGTTAGTTTCTTAAAATTATTCGAAACTTTTTTGAAATGAATCCTTATCTCAAAATAATGAGTTACTATAGTTACTAAGTTTGTTATTCGAATGACTAACAGCATCTTTTTTTCCTCACACTGGTGAAACTGGGCTTCCATACAATCTGATCACTTTCTATCACCATGATATAAAATATCAACTTTGCTTACATTTTTATTTTCAAATTCCATTTTAGTGAAGACTGTTTACATCAAGTCTTCATAAAGTCTGTTTCTGTCATGGACAAATATGTGGTGTTATCTGATATGTGAATGTCTGCCTGTACATTCAGCTCTCATGATGTTTGAAGCTTACCGCCATGTAAGGCCTGCAGCCTGCATCTCTGGTCTTGGCTATGGAGTCCACCAGCTGACCGCTGATGCCAAAATCACACAGCTTGATATTACCCTTTCGGTCCATGAGAATGTTGGAAGGTTTGATGTCTAAAATGACAGAAACAGAGAGTTTCATACAGAATAACAACATAAATGTTTTGATACTGTGGACAGCTAAAATTATGTGCTGACATTAAATACCTGCTATGTTTCAAACCGACAACATGGCTCGTACTCAATATTCTATAAATATTAGATCTGAATCTTGATGACTTACATTTTAGAAATATTATAACAATAAGACTTACCTCTGTGAATTATTTTCAAGTTTTCTTTTAAGTGGTTCAGTGCTTTAACGGTCTGTTGAAGACAAAATAAGACACAGTACTTCTTTGTCAGTGATATGCATGCATGTAAAATCAAAATATATGAGGAAAAAGTGAAGCATCTACTCACCGCTAATGTTATTTTGCCTAATATTTCCTCTGGAATGACGTCATCTAATGCACAATATACATATTTGTAGAATTTGTCTAATGAGGTAGCCATAAGTTCCATACAAATCCAACAGTCCCCCTGAAACAGACAGTCAAAGGTTAGTGACTAATATCTGATGCAGCTGATCACTAAATATTAGATTCCATACAATTGCTGTTAAACAGTAAACACTAGAGGTGTAATAGTACGCAAAATGTCCAGTTTGGTATGTAACTTGGTTTTGGGGTCAAAAGGAAAAGGAAACGAAATCTTAAAAATAAACCATATCTGCAGTGGGGAAACTGAAAGATGTGGGGAGGTATGTCCATTTTTGTCTCGACACATTGGGGTGATGCCGTCGTAAATTTAATGTCTGAAGTATTTCCACAGATGTATACCCAACTTCAGTTCAACATAGTTGGCATACATTTAGACACAAATTACTGTCTACTGTACTTGACTAACTTGGCTAACTGGGCTAAGCCAGCTGATATCCTACAGACAGCAACTGTGCGCTGCCAAAACTTCCCAGGTAACGTGCTCTAGAATTTCGGTTCCACGTGTTAAAATACTGGAGAGTACAAGACTATTGTGACTGTCTAGGTCACAGGATGTACCAAATGTATGTCGCATAGAGAACCGGAGGTACTGTAACGAATACACGTACCGTTACACCCCTAGTAAACAATCAGTGTGGTCATAGACAAGACTGGAACATGATGTGGTGCTTTCAGACCTCTCTGAAGAGAGCGCCGTAGAACTGAACAATGTAGGGACAGTCACTACTCCTCATCACCACGTCAAGATCCATCAGCAGCTGCTTCTGCTCCTTCTCATCCACAGTGGAGCGAATCCTCTGAGAGATACAAACACACTGACACTTCAGACTTATTCTTCCTTTCCTGACCATCTACTGGTGATGATCAAAACTACACAGTGCAATAAGTCATGTAAGAATCTTGAATAAGTGAAATAATATCTTCAAGACCAAATACAATTGGCCTTAAGGGCAATGGTAACCTCCTGTATTTTGATTCACTGTTGTTCTGGACGAGGTAAACTCAGGAAAAGTGAGGAGTGGATCAGCACCTTGACAGCCATGATCTGGCCCGTGGGTTTGTGGACCATCTTGTTGACGGAGCCATATGCCCCACGACCGATCTCCCCGAGGTCTCTTAGATCCTCCGCAGTGAAGTCACAATGCTGCTCTGGAGAGATCTTCAGCTTCCCCGACGACTCGATACTGTGTGTCCGCAGGCGCTCTCTGGAGGAGCACAGAGGACAGGATGAGTCAGGATTGGATGAGGTAACAGATAAGACAGAGTAGGAGGAAGACTCCACAGGAAGGGGAAGGAGGAGGTAGAGAAAGAGGCATGACAGGAAGATGCATTATAGATTAATGTGGATAGGATAAATATTTAAAAACCATGTGGCTTTGTAATCTGAGATTTCTTATATGATTGAACTCTTTGAGGGACTAATGTGAGAGTATAAAGATAGGCTGGAAAAAGACATGGAACTGGCCAATGACAGACGCTGCTGTGGATCACTCTTTGCCTCCATCCCCCAAAATGACAAAGGTGGTGAAGACGGAAAGAAAGACAAATATATCAACCCACCATCAGGTCATACTTGTTTTAGTCTTTAGCAGTGGACCTATGATGTTGACGGAGGGATGGCCTAAAATTTTCACATTTCAAAATGCATTTTACTCAATTACTTTTCATTCCCTTATTAATGCGGGACCAGGAATTATTCTATATTTTTTATATACTTTTTTTTTTTCCTTTGTTTTTTTTACACAAACAAAAATATGGAAATGTCTTTTTCAATTATTTTTTACATAATCAATAATGTTAGGTTACTGCATCATTAGGAATTGAAATCACTGTTGTTGCTACTATCAGTTAAAGAGGAGCACCAAGACAGGCTAGCAGCTCTGTTTTAGCATTGAACTGCCAACAAATATGAACTTCTCTATTATTAAAGGAATACTTAATCCCTGAATGATCATTTGTATATCAATACCTCACCCCATGTAACAATGAATTTGGAAAGAAAACTTTGTTTTTCTTGTTGCTTCCATGATGAACAAAGAATCCAAAATGGAGAAAATTCTTGATAAATTTAAGTCATAGGGGTCCATGGTCAACAACAACAAAACTATATCAAAACATCTGTTTACAAACTCTGACACAACTTGTGCAGTACAATCCAAGTCTCAGTTATCCAGTTGTGTTCTCAGTGCTTCCCAAACACATGCATTTTCACTGAAAGCTTACTATTTAAAAAAAAAAACTTCACATAAACAGTGCAGGCCCAGTACTCGTCCACAGCTGAGGCTGTTTATGCCACATGCTTTATATATTGCAGTTCTGGGGAAAATGCTTGTGTCTGGGAAGTACTGAGCATACAACTGGACAAATGAGACATGGATTACACTGCACACGTTCTGTGAGATTTTGCAAAAAGATGTTTTGATATAATTTTGCTGTTGCTAAACGCGGCCCCCAATGACTTAAATTCATTAAGAATTTTTTCAGTTTTTGGATTCTTTGTTCACCGTGGAGACACGCAAGAAAAACATTCAATGTAACATGGGATGAGTAACTGATAAACAAATTGTCATTTCAGGGATGAAGTATTCCTTTAAAATGATCATCTTATCACTTATGTCCCTTCAGCACTTTTCAACACAGTTGTAATGCAGCATTGAACATATCTTTAAAGTTCTTGTTTTTATTATTTCGTTTTTGGAGGCAGCTGTCAATATAAAACTCTAAAATAATCAAGAATCATACTCGCAATTTGAGAAAACTTGTTTGTTCCTTGGACTGGTTGAAATACAGGATCCACTGGCCCAAATGTATTATCTAAAACAGACAGAGATCCCATGAGATCATCAGCCATCTCTACCTACATGTGAGGATTCTGGAAAGATGGAGCCGTTGGATGGAGCGGAAGCCGAGAGGCTGGTTTCACTGGAGGGTTGGCGAAATTCAGCTTCAGAGCTTTACGTTTACCTGGCAGGACAAAGAGAGAAAAACAGGTACAGATTCCCAAAACATGCACACCACACTGTGGGCTCAGCCAGCTGGTACACACAGTGTGATCTTACCTCAGTAGCCTCTGTCTCTACACACTTGAGATAAGCCTTTAACATGAGTGCAATAAGAGATATTCAGAAAGTCATGCCACAAAACTTTCATATGACCAGGTTCCAAAGCATAATTGTGCTTTGTACGGAGAAAACTTTTGTGGCATAATTTTAAGATCCAGTTTATGACCTCTAGGTTATCTCAAGTGCTTCTTAAGATCAGAGGAAGCACAAAATGCATTTTGAACACAAGCAAAGTGCCCAGATGTACAGGGGTTCCCAATACTCAGACATTGCACTTGTTCTTTTAGCTCTAGAGGGTTTTATTTCATCCAAATTTTTTTATTCAAGTTATTAGAATGCCAAAAAGAGCCCAACTGCAGGATACTGACATTGGAAATCCCTGTCCAAAACATTTCCATCGAGAATTTTTTTTAAAAATGTGCAATTCAAACCTGAACAGTTCCCTCGAGATATCAAAGTGACCCAACACTTAGATAGCACTTGATTCCAATTTAAAACATGTCGAAGGTGTCTGTCACCTGCAAGTGCATAATAGGATGCATCTCTAGAATATAAGTGGCGATTAGACTAGCTTCTATGCAAAGTGCTGAGTTTAAGTGTTGGGTCGTCTTTGCCATGCCCTGTGTAACCAGCTCCTGAGTGCAAACAGATCCCTTAACCTTTAAGCCCCGGTGCAAATGAATCTCTCTTGGCCATAACTGCATTTGTGACAGTTAACAGCAGTGAACAGTGGACAGACTCCCCAACTACCAGAGCACCACACAGGCTGTGTCAATAGTATACAGTGGCTTCCTTTCACCTATTTTATCCAATTAAATATGATAAAAACATCAAGAATCTGAAGCTCAATATCGACGCTGACTGATCACTATGCAGCCAATGACTGAACAGAAACACAGCTCAATGAGAGTCAGTAAGGACAGGAAACCACTTTAGACTACTGAGGTGTACCCACAAAGAGTAGAGGTCGGTGTGCTTTGTGTGCGAGTCTATTGCTTACTTTGGGTCACTCCAGACAGGCTTATCTGAAACCCTGAAGTAAAGAAAAAACATTTTACTACATTTTCTTTGGGCTTGTTTGAGTGTAAGGGGGTCATTATTCAGTAGTGCCATTCCAGCAAGAGCCAATGCTGAAAGTAGAATACAGGGCAGGTTGCTTTGAATGGTAAAAGAAGCACCATATTTTGGAAGGTCTAGTTTAGTGCATTGCCATGCAGCTGTACCATCTGTTGCTTGACGTGGTTCCGTTGTATTCCCAGTGGAATTAGAGATAGTTCCGTTTTACCAGGTTTAGTCAGCACTTGCCCAGTAGCAGAACGAATTAAAATAACTATTTAATTGCTTTGCTTCATCTTTTTGTTACCCTCTGCAGTTATCACTTACTATTTAACATTAAACAACAAAAATGAGATGGTGGCTGTGTGGTGGCTGATGGTTTGCCAATCTCGTCTTAGTGGCATATGCTAATGTTCTATGTCACTGCTGCTGCTGTTCTTTTGACATAACACATATCAAGAAGCAAAACTTTTGCACACCTGAGTTCAACAGGTGCAAAGGAGAAGACGATGGGTCGATTATCATAGAACAAAGACCTCCCACACACTGTCTGCTACACTTGCAACAATAGGACATTTATTGGAAACAAGAACAATATTTCGGTACTGAGGCCTTTATCGGGTTATCTTCTAGTTATCCTCTGGGTATCTGGTAGATAGTTATCTTCTATATATCTCCTGAGTTGTCTTCTTGTCATCTTCAAAATACCCTAAATAGTTACCTTCTAGATAACAACAAGATAGTTGTCTTACATTTATCTTCTAGGTATCGCCTAGTTATCTTCTCTTTATCTTCTAGATATCTCCTAGATAGTTATATTGCAGATCTCTCTTCGATAGTTGTCTTCTAGATACCTCTAAGATAATCTTCTTGTTATCTTCCAGATATCTCCTGGATAGTTATCTTCTAGATAGCTCCTCGAAAGTTGTCTTCTAGTTTACTTCTAGGAATTGCCGAGATAGTTGTCTTCTTGTTATCTTCTAGGTATCTCCTGGATAGTTGTCTTCTAGGTATCTCCTTGATTGTTATCTTCTAAGTATCTCCTAGATTGTTATCTTCGAAGTATCCCCTAGATTGTTGTCTTCTAGGTATCTCCAAGATAGTTGTCTTCTAGGTATCTCCTAGATAGTTGTCTTCTAGGTATCTCCAAGATAGTTGTCTTCTAGTTTACTTCTAGGAATTGCCGCGATAGTTGTCTTCTTGTTATCTTCTAAGTGTCTCCTAGATTGTTATCTTGTAAGTATCTCCTAGATTGTTATCTTCTAAGTATCCCCTAGATTGTTGTCTTCTAGGTATCTCCAAGATAGTTGTCTTCTAGGTATGTCCTAGATAGTTATCTTCTAGGTATCTCCTAGATAGTTGTCTTCTAGGTATCTCCAAGATAGTTGTCTTCTAGTTTACTTCTAGGAATTGCCGAGATAGTTGTCTTCTTGTTATCTTCTAAGTATCTCCTAGATTGTTATCTTCTAAGTATCTCCTAGATTGTTATCTTCTAAGTATCCCCCAGATTGTTGTCTTCTAGGTATCTCCAAGATAGTTATCTTCTAGGTATCTCCTAGATAGTTGTCTTCTAGGTATCTCCAAGATAGTTGTCTTCTAGGTATGTCCTAGATAGTTATCTTCTAGGTATCTCCTAGATAGTTGTCTTCTAGGTATCTCCAAGATAGTTGTCTTCTAGGTATCTCCAAGATAGTTGTCTTCTAGGTATCTCCTAGATAGTTGTCTTCTAGGTATCTCGAAGATAGTTGTCTTCTAGTTTACTTCTAGGAATTGCCGAGATAGTTGTCTTCTTGTTATCTTCTAAGTATCTCCTAGATTGTTATCTTCTAAGTATCCCCCAGATTGTTGTCTTTTAGGTATCTCCTAGATAGTTGTCTTCTAGGTATCTCCAAGATAGTTGTCTTCTAGTCATCCTCCAGATATTTCCTAGATAGTGATCTTTTAGATACCACTAAGATAATTGTCTTCTATTTATCTTCCAGATATTTCCTAGATCATTATCTTATCTTATATATATCTCTTCTTGTAGATGAGAGATATATCTTCTAGATACCACTACAACAGTTAACTTCTCTTCCTGATATCTCATAGATAGTTGTCTGCTTGTCATCCTCCAGATATTTCCTAGATAGTGATCTTCTAGATGCCACTAAGATAGTTGTCTTCTAGTTATCGTTTGGGTATCTACTAGATAGTGAACTTCTCGTTATCTTCTAGATATCTCCTGGATAACCTGATAAAGGTATCTGTACTGAAACATTGTTCTTGTTCTCAATAAACTCCTATTCTGTGGCAGACAGTGTGCAGGTGTTCTTCATCCTATGCCATATGATATGAAATAGTAATACGTTACTTGTTACAGCGTCATGATATGAGGAAAGTATGGAATATGCAATACAATCAAATTGCTGAATATCATGAAAAAGATATTACTTGGGGTAGATAAACAGATATTAAAGTGTATATAGTTTCCTGCTGCTTTCACTATACTGCTAAAATTACTATTGTTGAATTAGAACAATGACAGAAAATTGTTTTCCACATTCTTTTACTGAACAAATTGAACACTGAATTTAACACAAAAGACACCAATAAAAAAAGAAAAATTAGCTTCATTTTTAAGTGCAGCTTTCTACTGATACTTTCAACTAACTACAAAACCCCTGAGTGCAATACTGCAGTCTTTCACAATGTGTTCATCGTGCAAGTTGACATTGTGATGATGACAATAAAACAATATATTGTGAAGTCCTACTACTCATGTTCCACTGATATGTTCCACTGCTGTGGTGACAGTATGCCACATACATGATAATGCTGTTTCACTGACACACTGCACTTCTTACTTTAAAAAAAATGACATAACTGGGGATAACGTTACAGGACTGGTAATAAAAGGTCAGCTAGCAATGGCAGAGAGAGACAACAGGTAAAAACAGCATGTAGAGCCATCATCTTTTCACATCCAACTCGGTGAATTAGTTGTTTATTTCGACCAAACCAGAAATGGCAATTGCTAAAATAGTGTAAAGACAGTTCAAATTAAGCTAGTCTTTCAACAGTGAAAGAGACAAATTTGAATGCATCAGGCGTACAGTTGTATTTTTCTATTTAATAAGGAAAATTAGCGAGAATATTTACTTTCTTGATTTTTTTTGTTTTTTGTGTATTTATTAGACTAAAAAAAGCTACAAGAGCTTGTAGGCTGTAGTAAACTAGCCGCTTACACAAATACCATCATATGTATGAAAATAAGATTATGCCCAAGCTGAATTGACAGTCTGTCTATATGTGCCATAAGTCAGTAGAACAGCAGCACTGTTAACACAATAAGTTAACAGTGGCATACCACTAAGAAGTGTCACTAAAAAAAGCCACATTTCGGTATCTGCGCTGCTGAGGGAAAACACTCCCAGAAAGGGCTGCTTGATGCAGTGTCTCACCGTGGGGTCTGTCTACTGTGTCTTTATACCATCATTCTAATATGGGAACAGGCAGATAAGGGGATAAAACAAACAGAAACAAAAATGATCAACAGAGGAAGGTGGATGGGGAACATTTCAAGGAGTCCCTTTGCCAACATATGTCCTGATTAAACATAGAATAAACACATAACCCCCAACAGCAGGCTAAAACCTTGTAAAATAAGTGTGAATACCTGTTTCATTTTGACATCTCCAGCAGCTGTTGGTTTCTGTAAGGTTTAGATAAAACATTTGATACTAGACATCTGCCACAGAGTAAGAAATACAACTCAGATGTGTTGACCACTGGATACATGACTGTACTGCTGTTTAATAGGTATCTAAAAGTCAACCCATCAACGGACATGTCGTCCGTTATCCACCATCAACACATCCATTATCGGACACAACCCTGCCTTATTAATCTATGTCCTTTTCCATTGAGATTTAGGCATTACATGAAGGTACAGCCTACTGTATGTAAAGTGTGATCCCAAATTAGGTAACGTTGCTAGGGGTGGGAGGATCGATACCAAAATATCAGTACTTTTGATACTACATTTTCATTTTGAAGATCAATTCTAGCGTCAATGGAATCTATACCAAAAAATGATCAGCTTCTTCCTCCTACATCCTACCTATTTGTATTTAAGAGTAAAACTATCTGTGCAAACAATGTTCCATTCACCTTAACACATCTAGTGCATGTACTGTTTGCTTCTCCAATGCTATTGTGTCGTCTGCGCTCAAACAACATATGCATCGCATACGCGCAGCACACCATGGCATGCAACCTGACTAGTTTAATCTGACACTTAATGGCAAAGATTGCTTAATAAAGAGGTAAAAACCATGAAAAGGAGAACTTGGAGCTGCATCTGAAGAGAGGGGAGGAGGGAAATGCCTCAGCATCCTGACCCCCAACACAGAGACAGAGTTCACTTTTCACAGTCTTTTAAAAGAGGCTCAGGCATATTCAGGTATATGGTGGTGAAATTAATATTTTAGTCATATAAGATCTTCAGCATTGGTTACTGTTACATTGTCAATTTGTAATTGGTCATCATTAGCTGTGACTTTAGCAGACTGATCATTCACCTTATAAATCATGACGCACTGCTTTACCCTACATTAAAGTAGCCACTGTTCATTTAAAAAAGTATTGTCTGGTACTGATATCAGCGATTCTGGCCCTGTATAACTTAGTATCAAATCAAAATAAAATTTTGTGGTATCGCCCACCCCTAACCGTTACCACAGATCCATCCACCTCAGCTGGCACTGGATGTTTCTTTGCCATTTTCTGATAAGACTTTATGACTTGTACCAGTGGACACTGATGTAGCTCAAAGTATCCTATAGAAACATTTGTGAGTGAAATAGGCAAATAGGCAAAAACAATTCTTAGCTAAACATAGGATTGGCCTTTTGTCCGATAATGGATTTAGAGAGCAGACTCTAGCAGTAAACTTGAAATGTACAGACCTGTATCACATTAACAAACGATAGACATATTGTTTGAGTTACTAACGTTACATTAGCAGTGTTAAAGACTGAGGTGTTTATCAGACTGACGTTATCTAACGTTAACGACACACTAAACGAGAAGGACTTGGAGACGTTGTCAGACGACTAAAGCGATATCGTTTAAAGGCGATAAATAGCACTGATATATTTAACTTTAACTGTATATTCATAGACAGCGGTGCATTCAAACAGTGGCCTGGCTCAGGAGAGAGAAACACTTGAGTGTAGGCCTTGGTGCTACTTTAGCAGCCTGGTGCTAATAATATCGGTGATTGGACACTCATGAAATGCACCTTTACGATGTCACACGGTAATTTAAGTGTCGTTTCTAATGAGAATAGTGTCAGACTGAAGGAATGAAATCACTGTGCCTCTACAGGTCAGTCGGATCAGCAGCTAAACAGGGGTTACTGCATCACTGCTAACTGGGAGCCGTGTAGTTTCAGGCAGCTACTTCAAGCTAGCCAAAGAAAGCTAGAGCATTAGCGGAAACTGCGCAATTCACCCTTCAAAATAAAAGCGTACAGTTTGACAAGCTAACGACACTATGGAGCTCACACTGATGTATTCAAAATGTACTTAGTTTATCAATTTGTGTGATACTAAAGGACTGTTCTTTATACATGAGAGGGGAGGGAGTGGTGCAAAACAGGGGAGACCCTTAAAATATTTTTTAAGTACTTGGGAGGGAGTTTTTCAATTTGGCATTTAACTTTCAATGGTTGCCTTTTGTATTTATTCTAAACGCCCTCAGGACTCCAAAACCTGCAAGTGGGTTCAAAAGCCATGTTTTTAAAAAATAAAACTTCAAAATCACACCATTTATCATAACCACAAACTGTGAAATATGGTCATTAATGGTGGAGGGAGGATCATACATTTCCCCCCAGTCACCGAGGGAGGTGTAAGAAAAAATAGTTATATCTCAGGAGAGGGTTATGATTTAAAAGAAAAACCCAAAGTCAACCACCCCCACTCTGATACATAATGTACAGTCCCTAAGCAATAGCTGCACTTTGTGAGTTTTCAAACATCTAGATTTACAAAGTGTGCCATGTCAACACTGAACTCTGGTGCTAATTCTACTATTATATAGTACTATCCAGTGTTGGTCAACAACATGTCAGATTATGTAGGATTGGTGGTCAGGGTAAGAAATTAACCTTTAAGTGCACCTGCCACTGTGGCTGGTGGATTCAAAAATCTATCAACCAATCAACTGATTACCATTGTTTTCTTTTGGCTGGTGAGTGAAGCAAATCTAGCAGCCACTTGAATATTTTCTCCTTTCTTTTATTTTTCCTTTGCATATTTTACCAGAATTTTGCAGGCAGTTGGTGCTAATTTGGCCCCTGTTAGTAGTGTTCACCCCATGGCTCGCTGCATTTAAAAACAATACAATATATACTATGCTTGACAGTGCCAAGCCAATGTCTAAATTTTTCATTTACATAACTACAACATTCTAAAAATGTCACTTGACAAAGTCACATTTATTAACATTAACAAATGCTTAAGTATGGTCTATAGGCAACAACGCGGATCTTATTTTGAAAATTCTGACCGGAAGTGTAAGATTATTCTGTGGTTTTTCTGCTTCTGGGAAGCTACAAGCTACATTTTCCTACTAACTCCAGAGTCTTCAGTAGAAATAGAAAGATGTGAAATAAAGGCCGTAGCCTACCTTGCATGCTGCTGCTCTGTGTCTGCGGGTGAAAATGGTGCGACGTGGATCCGACTATGTTGCTGCTGTTGCTGGAGCTTGTGGAGTTGCTGTCAGGACTGGGAGTCGCCATTGTTGTGTTGTATTCCTGTGGGCAGCAGCAGCGCTCAGGCTGCAGTGCAGAGAGTCAAACTTCCTCTCTGCCTCCACCAAACGGGACACTGCGACACTTGAACGCAGCAGCTGCGCCACGGCCACGTCTGTGCCGCTGTTGCCTTCAAGGTGTGTCGGAAATACAGATATCATGACTTTAAAACGCAATTGTTGACACATTTCTAGCTTTCATGTAAATCAGCACGCTCTGCATAATATACCTTTCTCCTTATCTCATCATTTTCCCACGTCCTATATTGCATAAACTGTATCAACTCAATTTTCTACTTTTACCTTTTCTAATTCAACAAACTGGTAAACACAAAAGTGGGTATGCTCCTTTAACCCGCACTGTTACTGTGATGCTGTAGCACTCTGTCCCTCCTGATTCTGATTCACAGTCTTTGTGTTGTTTGAGTCACACAGCTGAGTGATTAGCAGTGTTTTGTTTTTCACTTACATTTCACAGTTGCATTCTTGTCACTGTTATATGTGTCATTTAGCGTTTAGCATTAAAGGTCATTCTTTACCATTGCGATGGTAGTTCGACAAAATAACCTTAACTCAAGGTCCACCTTCCAGAGGTGGGACCAGGTCATTGTTTTGCAAGTCACAAGTAAATCTCAAGTCTTTACACTCAAGTCCCAAGTCAAGTCCAAAGTCCTAAACTTAAAGTTCAGAGTCTTTAACAAGTCATAATGCACTCTTATCCACTTGTAATGCCATTTTAACATCAGAGTAATATATTACATTTATAAAAAAAACATCAATGTTTTACTTTTTTTGTTAAATTAAGTTCTTTAAACAAGTGCATCTGAACTTAAATATTAAAAAACAATAGTGTTGACGTTGTATTTTCATAGCATACAACACTATGAACCAGTACCACAGCAGAACCTGTGTTCTGTCCTGTCTTGTTTTTAATGTAGATGTTTTTAAATAGTAAATAGAATACTTTAATATCATATGCAACATCCTCTACCTCAAAATAACTTTTAATCTTTTGGTCTGGCATATTGGCAAGTCAAAAGGCTCAAGCCCAAGTGAAGTCTTGAGTCATTGGTGTTAAAATCCAAGTCAAGTTGCAAGTGTTTTTTGATTTTGTCCGGTCTAAACTTATCAAATTTGTGACTTAAGTCCAAGCCATGTGACATGAGTCACACCTCTACCACATACTAGCTAAATAAGAGCTTTCAACCACATCTCATGGTCTTCGTCTGTGGATTGAGTTTGCTCACTTGTCATGGAGATATACCATTGCCTGATGAAGACTGTGAGATGCGATTGAAAGCTCCAGAAAAAGCTATTAACTGACCTTAAGTATTTAATTCCCTTTATACCATGTCCTACATGTTACTGGTCTGAGTGTTTATTATGTCACTACTGTCATCTACTGGTCATTTTCTCACAGAAAGTAACATCTAATTACTGACAAATGACTTGTCACCACATTGTCATCTGCAAGTAGAAACTCCACAGTGTTACTGCACTACCACAGTGTGCAGGGTGATGTCAGACTGGGGTTCATAATCCAACCTTGAGTGAAATTCAAGAGAAAAACTCAAGTAATAGAAAGTAGGAGTGTAAGAAAACATTTATATACTTGAGTATCATATTATGTTTTGTGGTACTGTATTGATTCTCAAAGACACTATCGATTTTTAATTGGTAATTGATGTGCAAAGATTTGTGGCAGTGGTTTATTTTGTGTTGTGTTCAAACCCCCAGCAGTAGATAGTGTTGTAATCCATCTTCAGCCGTTTGACTCGTCCACTACATCGTAACAACATAACCCAGCAGGCTGCTGACATTAAAGTTTGGTTGGAATGAAAATCAGGTTGTCATTTTTAACGTCTAATGATGTTAGGATTTCATGTTGTGTGGACATTAACATGACATTTTGCAAACACTGGGTTTTGTTCGCCATACCTCACGACTAAAAGTCATTGTTCTACATCAAGATGACATTGGCATGAAACACGGAAGATGTCATATTTCAGTTACTTAACAGCACAAAAAAATATCAACGTCATCTGTCGTCAAACTCTACATCAAATTGACATCAGCATTAGATGTGACATTGAGTTTTAGTCATCCATCACAACCTAACTTCAACCAAATATCAATGTCAAACAACACAGGTGGCCAGCTGGGAAAGAACACAAGCCTGTGAAACAGGCAGTCATAAAGGCGGCACTGCTAGCTCCTAAAATTAGATTTTTAAAAACTGCAATACGCACTTGCTTACAGCAATATATTCAAAATTGAAATATAACTCATATATAGCCCCTGTATAGTGATATGTATTGTGTTGCCAGCTTCTTGCCAATACACAGCCCTAACAGAAAGCTTGTAGCCACTATTTTCCTTTAAACTTCAATGCAGCATAAGATGCAAGAGATGTGGGTGGGACATTCAGCCAGACACAGACGTGCAGCCACTGCTGGTATAAAGATTTTATTACTGGTTGCATTGTTTTACATTGCTGATCTTCACACCTGAAAACTCAGTAATATATCAGCTATAGTTAGCAACACACAGCACCTATCAAATATCTCACTACTTTGCACAACACAGTGCTCAGCAAGTAATATGAAAATCACTTATGTGCAATATGCAACATGCAGAAAGGCAGCAAGTGCAAGAAACTCACTTTCTTTTTAAAATATGAGTGTAAAAAAATGCAAAATCTAAAATTTAACCTCCAACTTAAAACACAACCTGTGTATAAGATAAACAGCAGTCTTAGCTTTGTCACGATTATCAATAATAAAATAAGTGCAATAACTTATTTGAGGTAAGTGAACGTAACAAGCAGCATCTAAAAAAACAGTATATATATGTCTGTGTTTTTGTAATAGTTGTCAGTGCTTAACCTTTACAAGTGTTCCCATCTTACTAAAAGAATGGAAAGTTCAAGTACTTACATTACAGAAGTGAGTTAATATTAAATATTTTTTTTCATCTGAGGAAAACACAGGCAGCCCTGTGTCATGGGAGATTTTCTTTCTTGTAAAGTGACCCGTGTAAAATTCCCTGACTTCTCCAAAAAAATGTGACAAACATCCTCTAAATGTCCCAGTCCAGAATATACCTCTCTAAATAAAATATATTGCTTTGACAGACATCTGAATTACAGCATGTGTCATATTGCCCTATGACCTGCGTCACTTTGGCATGGAAACAGAAACACTCGATCTTTGATCCTCCCGTTGCCTTTCAGCACCATCCTGTCCTCGTACACAGACACTGTGCCAAAGGCATTACTGTTGGGTGGAGTCTCGATCACCCCTTCTAACGTCAGGTGGTGCACTCCCGTGTCTTTATCCTGGTGGTATCCACCGTCGTGGTCATGTCCAGCCATGAAACACACCACACTGCTGTGGGATTGTATAATGGCCAAGAGCTCGTCGAAGTTCCAGGCGAGGCAGACGGGCTCTGTGGAGTAGGGGTGGACAGGGAGGTGACCTGGGCAAAGAAACAAACAGTTGGATTTTTTTTAAACTGGTATAGCAGGACAGCTAGTTTGACACCCAGTCTTCATCTGAGAAGGTTGCTGTATGTTGATTTCTGTTGTTCAGAATTAAATTAATGACAAATAAGATGTCAGGAATCCAAATCATTCTGAGTAAATTACACTTTACAGACGCGAAAGGTTTTACTTACTGACAATTGTGACTTTTTCCTGTTTATTGTCAGCCGAGGACAGAACAGAATCTAGCCAGTCCAACTGGTCCTTACTGAACCCACCGTTGAACATTGTAAACCTCTGCAACAGGCTCTCAGCCACTGAAACAAAAGCACAGAAAATTACAATCATAACCTCCTTGCTGGGATTGACAGTGAAAGAGATTCAGCAGCACTAAGTGTAAACACACGACTAAAAAATGTCATACAGGCTTAGAAGACTTTCACCAGAAAAATAAAACAGAACAACAAGGCTGAAGTTGGCCTCTGGTTCAAGACTGAAAGGGATGAAAAATGTTTTTTTGAGTAAAGGTTTAAAAAACACTAGTTAAAACCATATTAGGCTTTGACTTTGATGCCTATTACCAGATTTCCCTACAATCAGCTGCAATATGCAGCCAATCCAGGACCTGTTGTTTTTTTTTTCAGCACAAATACTGTCATATACCATAAACACCAGTGAAATGTCAGGAAGGTATGATGAGATATTAGATACTGTCAAAGCCTGTCAGGATACACCCTGCACAGGTCACCAGACAATCACTGAGCTGACGCAGAGACAGACAACCATTCACACCTATAGACAATTAAGTCATCAGTTAACCTCACCTGCACCTTTGGACTGTGAGAGGGAGCCAGTGTTGTGTTGAAGGCTGTTCGCTCCTACTTTAGCCTGAACCAAATCTAAACCTGAACCTAATCCAAGCCCACAGCCAGACACAAAGGTGCGGCTGGTGGGCTCAAACCCGAATCCCCTCTTGCTATCAGGTGACAGTGTTACCCACTGCACTATTTTTGCACATCTCCTGGTCAATAATTTGCATATTCCCACACAAAACTGTAGAGATTAAAACTGATATTTTCATATAAATCTTCTTCCTGATTTTTATTGTAAATTTTAAATTATATCTTAACTTTTGCACTGAATCACCAACACAAATTCCTTGGCAAACCTACTTGGCAATAAAAATGTTTCTGGATTCTGATTAAAAATACATCACAGATATGAAATTTATCTAAGTTATTAATTAATGGTATTGAATTACATATTATCATAATAAATGTTTAACTACTCAGAAAATAAAAATGTGACTAGTTAGCCAGCATACCTGGAGGACAGTTGAGATCCTCGTTGTTGTTGTACTGTCTTATCAAATTCATAGCCTCGCTGTACTGTCCACTGGACTTGTCTCTGCCCAGCAGGCTCACATCGTAGGCATCCAGGACAACAAATGTGAAGCCGGGGAACGGGCTGAAGTGGTAGGCATAGATATCACTGCCGGCCCGGGCTCGACTCAGGCTGCTGTCAGTGTGCAGTGTGCTGTTGAGCTTTGAACGGAGCAGCGCGCTCCTGCTGAAGTTATAAAACTCGTGGTTTCCCCACACATGGTGGACCTCCACGGGGCTGGAGCTGAACTCTCTCAGCACGGTGTCAAGCGCTCGGTCTGACGCGCCGTGGCCCTTGTTGAAGCCGTCGATAATGTCTCCCAGCTGGAGGATAAACTCTGGTTTGACAGCCGACTCTGACCAACTTTCCTGCGCTTTCCTCAGCAGCTGGAGGCTGCTCCGGTAGTACCGCTTCCTCGTCCGGGAGAAATTGTATCCGTCGTCGAGGTCTGCGTACTGAATGTCAGCTATCACACCGAATGTAAACAGCGGCGTTTGCTGAGGACAGTCGTCCATTATCGACGCTGTCTTCGGTAAAAATAGTGTCCGAGTCTGTGTGTGTCTGCCGAGGGAGTTAAGAATACAGGTGACGCTGACCAGGTACCGGTAACCTCTTGACTTCCTCACATGACGAAATCCAGCCAGGCTGTTCGGTGTAGTGCGGAACTTCCGCTGTCGTCCGACACGATGACAGTACAGAACCAACACAAACGGTACTGACAGTGACAAGTAAAGCGCAATAAAAGCAACGACTTCCGGCTGTATCCTTCAAAATAATGCTGTTAGACTACGAATATCGAGAACAAGTGGATATGGTGACGCAAAATGGCCGCTCATTTATTCAAACGGAACCTGACCAATACCAAGGAAAATATGTCTTTTCTGTTATGTTCCCCTTAGCTAATTCAAGGAGGTGATTTTTTTGTAACAAGTATTGTAAAAGGTTATATTTTGCCTGCCTGCCGAGAAGTGTCTGCACCATGATGACATTCTGTAGTCTCATTTAGCCACTTGTTAACAACTGCCGTTATAAGGACATATAGAAGCTTGAAAGTTAACGAGTGGTGTATTTACTGACTATTTTATGTCGTGGGACAAAACGTGTGTGTGTCTCAAGCTTTTAACCACAGAACTTATTTCAGGCATCTAACCAAAAACCCATTGATTTTGAGAAGAGGGAACTGGGAGAGGTAAAATGCTAACTCATTCCCGGGGAACTCTACAGTTAAAATCACCGTCAGGGATCCCTGTCACATTCTCTTTAGGGCTGATTGTCATGAATTTTTCATTGTTCTTTATAATGTTTGATAAGGATGATAAATGCACATAATGGGAATGATTTCTGCTGCTTGTGTTTTCTGGATCCATGAGCTGGTTAGGTTGTTGCATTTCAATGAAAAATGTAATAAAATAATATAGACACAACCAACCCTATTCAGTGTGATAACCAGCCCCATGATGGGGATGGATGTCACAAGTGCACAAAACATACAACAATCAGCCAAAACATTAAAACCACTGGCGGGTGGTGATTGACATCGATCATATTGTTACACCACAATGTTCTGCTGGGAAATTTTTGGTTCCTGGTACTCATGTGGATACCACTTGACAGGTAGCACCCACCCAAACACTGTTGTGGACCAAGTACACCCCCCCCCATGGCAGCAATGCGCCATGCCACACTGCAAAAACGGCTCGGGAATGGCCTGAAGAACGTGATAGAGAGCTCAACACATCGATCTGGCCTCCAAATTTCCCAGATCCCCATCTGATTGGGCATTTATGGGATGTGCCAGTATCCCAGAGGTACCTCTGATCCACTGTGGGGCCTTTTTGGATCAGACTTGGCTCTGGCATGTCAAGGCATGGACACAGGACATCTGGGGGTGTCCTGTGGAGTCTGGCAGTGGGGCACTTGCGGTGGATCCTTTGAGACCTGTCGGTTGTGAGGTGGGGTACTAGCATGTTCCACAGATGCCCGATCAGATTGGGATCTGGGGAATTTGGAGGCCAGGCTGATGCCTGATCGGTGTATTTGGCAGTCCCTATCTTTTGAACAGAATAAGCTTAAAGTCAGGATAAAGCAAAAATAAATGTCATGAGTTTGTCACACAACAAAAAAAAAGTAAACCACCCAGCCAAATTTGAATGATAAAAAAATTGCCAAGTACATAAAAGTAGATCTTACACTGTAATCATGTAAGGTCATTGTAGTCCTACCTGAAAATTTAGGCTTTGGGTAAATATTAAAAGGGATCTATTAAGAATACATTTTGAGGGGTTTAAATAAAGAGTGAAAAGTGTGATGACCAACCTCCTTCTTCCCTATGACTGTCTGAACCACTCAGGAGCTCACCTCGAAGAAGAGGAAGAAGAAGTGGTTCTGGAGCTGTCACTACAAACAGAACCTACGGCAAGGAGGCCGATCCTCGTACACACACACGCACTTCCCCTGTTTATGATTATTGTAAGTTGTTTAATACATTAATTTGATTCATGAAATTTACTTCCTCACACAAATGTTTTGTAGAATATAAAGCTGTGTGGAGTGCACTCAACAGAATGAAGGATGAGAAAAAGAAGGGACTCTTAACTGGGTCAAGTTTTACAGAACTTAGCACATCACTGGTCTGACGCATATTAATTAAACTAAGGAGCTGCTTGGAACCTGGTTATCTCCAGGGAGCCCAAACTAAATCTGATCAGGGCCCTGAAAAGGCTTAGACTGGCCCTGCAGCTCCTGAGGTTGAACTGGAGGTTTCTCCTTTTGGTTATGTGGTTTTACATTACTAAGATAAAGTTCACTTTTTCACTCAAGAAAACCACTGTTGTTCTGGGAACTGCCACAGGGGGGCACTGCACTGTATGTAATGGAAAGTTTCCAGTTGAGACAACCAAACATCTCCATTAGAAAACGCTGCAAAATAGAAGCTTAACAGATTTATGTACACATTTATTAATATGTTTATGTTATTTTGCCTTTTAAACATAGGTTAAAACAATTAGGATTGTGGTCTGATCACACAGGTCAGTTCTCTGCTCCCTCCTCTGCTGAAGCTGTTTCCTTGTCCCCACCTGACAAAAGAAAACACACAAACACACCATCACTTAGGTTCATATTTTGATCCCAATCTCTTTAATCATCATTATATCCTGTCTGGCCTCTGTGTGCCTCTGTTTGAAGCATCTGAGGCACATAACAGCCACACTTCAAACTACAGTCACAAAAGCAGCCATGAGGTGGAATTTATGCCTCAGAAACAACAACAGAGACTGAATGTCAGCAGATTGGTATATTTACTGCAGGTATTTTTGTTAATGTGTGCACCTCCTGTTCAGTACAGTGTAACAAGCCCAGGTCTGTCAGTGTTTCCCTTCACATAGTTTTGATAAAGTTCACCTGAAGTGTCTTTGCCTGGAGTCCATGGTGTTAGGCCTGTGATACACTTGGGAATCCACTGGAGGACGGTGGTGGAGGCCAACTCACCCCACTCACCCTCAGCTCGGTCCTGCACAGAACGAAGGGAGCATGAGACGAAGCTTTACTTTTTTGTGTACAGAAAAATGCTCTGAAATATATTGCTGTGACACATTTTGGTTTGTATTACAAGCATAATGCACGTATATATTTCCATCTTGATGTTTTCACAAATGACAGTGGGCCTCACTGTGTTCAGTATTTGTCACATAGAAGCAGCATGACTGTGCAGCGAGGCAAACATGAAAACATCTGCAAACTCCAGGCTCATTGAAGATGACACACTGCAGCTTGCATCACAAACAAACGTCTTACAGTTAACAAACATCCTGAAGTTTCGATGCAGTCACTCAACATGACCAACCACATCATGCATATAAAGTCAAACATGCTCTTATAACAGGCAAGTGTGCACACTGACAAAGAGGAATAATATTTGTTATATTTTTGTTCTTGTGCAATAAAACACATTCACATATTTTAAAATACCCCAAAAAATCATCATGCAAGACACTGCTGTGTCTGAGTGATCTATGCTACTGACAAAAGGTTGTGTATAGAGGCGGTGGCAGCACCTCCTCTGCTCCTTCTGAGGTTCCTAAGGTGAAATAACCTTCTCTGGAGCCCGGGTAGGGCAGCTTCTGTGTTTTGATATTTTGACCGTTCTCCTCATCGGTAGCTGGCTGGAGTTTCAGTAAAGAGAGTTATCATGGTTATGTTGTGTCACAGTGTTTGTCATATCAGTGTGCCCTGTCAAGTTCCGGCTTTCCAGATTATGGCGAGGAAATAAAGTTGGGTTGTGTTGATGCTGAGTTACCTGCTCTGCTTGGTGGTATTCACCATGCTGCTCACACCCAATGTCGAACACATACTTCCCCTGGCCATACGTCTGCAAGATAAGAATGGGATGGCAGAGACAACTATAACACTGAATCTGCTTTGATGATGACAAATCAAAAATATTGGCATTGTACGTTTATCCATACAGTGGATACACAAGTTTTTTTGCAAACTCAAAATCACACCACAGTGAAAGATGTTGCATATTTCATTAATCACAGGCAAAGCATTTTCTGAATAAGTAATCAAAGTAGAACTCACATTATTGTTGATAAAGTTACCCTTGTATCTGTGGTTAGAGTGGATGTACTCTCCAGCTGACTCCATCTTGCCATTCACCCATGAGCCCTTGTACTCTGAGCCAGTTTCTTTGTAGTGGTAAACGCCCTGGCCGTGCCTGGATATCACACAGCACCAAGGAAGTTTGAAAATTCCCATTTCTCTAACTAATTAGAATAGATTTGGTAATGTGCAGTCAAAAAGATGACATTTTTAAAACTAGTCTAAAATTTGGATTAAAACTGAAAGGTTTTGATACATCTAAGTTATATATAATTACTGTATGTAAACTGGTCCTGTTGTATGTTTAAAAAAACAGTCATTTAATGCTGTTAAAACAACACATGCAACCTACATAGATATCTAAAAAATGTCATCATCATGGACGTGGTTTGACCTGCACATAAACAAATCCACACTGAAAAGTATATTTCTGTTTTCTACAGCTGTGATGTCCCTAGATATATCATATGTATTGTCATGTATTTGTATTATTGAGTTTAGACAAAAGGAAACAAGCAGTCTATTGATCGAGGAAACACAGGAGAAAGCTGGATTCAACCCTGCAGCAGAATGTGTGCTCTCAGAAATGAACGACAAATATCTCAGTGACATGCACTTGTGATTTTAAAACTGTAAATGTACCTCATATGATGCAGCCACTCTCCGTCATACGTGTCACCATTGGGGTAAGTGTAGACACCATGACCCTGTCTCAGATCCTCCATCCACGACCCTGACAGACACAGAGGGGCAGTATAGTTTGTTTCTAAAAGTCCATGTCGGGGCTTTTAGCTGGACCCATGTCAGCTGAAAAGTCCTTCACAGCACTCACACTAATGAAACACACACTAACAAAATGCAGAAGCTGGCAACTTTCTCAACTCATATGCTTTTTGTACCTTCATATTTAGAGCCATCTGGATAGTAGAAGGTGCCCTGTCCATGTTTCATGTTCTGGTAATAGTCTCCCACATATCTTGCCCCATTCTTGAAGCGATATGTCCCCTATAAGACAAACAGGGCAAAGATCAATACATATTAGTCAAAGAGAACATTCTTTTCCTGAAAACATAATGGAAACAGAAATACTGTAGTCATCACAGACTGAATATGTATCTTCAGTAAACAAAAAAATAACAATGAGAGAACATTTGTTAAATGTGAAGTGTACTTTGACCTCAATATACACATGTAAAGTCTGAACTAACATCTAGTTAACCTACTTTTATTCACCACATTCAAAGGCTAAAGTCTTATTTTCATGTGGTGGACTTGCAGTGTTCAATCTTTCTAAAGGTGACTGCTACAGCTCTATGTGTTCTGTTGTGTCCCTTTTCCCTCCATTGGAGATGTGCCCAGGTGTGCTGCATTAGTTAAGGAGGTGCATTGCTGCCCTGCTGCCTCTCAGCGTGGGATTTTTGTTGTCTTGTTTGCTTGTTAATTTGTTAATAAATCCCATAAATTTAAGTGTTTTAAAGATGTCTCATGTGGTTATTTTGGGCCCAAGGGTGGGCCATAACAGTGACACTGGCAGCTGCCTGGGGCGCCACCTAGGTACCTCCTCGGGCACTGAATGTGCTAGGACCGGCACTGTCGACTTGTTCTATGTTAATATTTTAAAAGTTTTATAAATTGTTTTTTTTTTCTTACCATACATTGACTAACTGTATGAATGTTTGAATGCTGGGGCCAAGGTAGTTATTTGTTTGACATGTTTGATATGAGTACTTCTCTTGAGTGGGACTTTGCTGTGGCCACTCAGCGCCATTGAGACCTGTGGTGTTAACATAAACAGGTGGATTTGATTTGGATTGAGCACATCATACAGTACCTGTCCGTGTCTTCTGCCGTTCTCGTACCGTCCCTGATAAGTGTCTCCGTTGGGCAGAGCAGCTTTACCGACTCCGTGTCTCTCTCCTGCTTCATTTCTGCCCCCTTCATATTCCTGCACCAAACAAACCCGAGTTTGTATCCACAGACAGAAGAAATAACACCACCTTTCATCATACATCCACACACCAACTGCTAACAGCTAACAGGTACGTTAATGCTAGTGTAAGGCAGGTTTTCCCTTCTGTCTCATCTATAAACTTACTAGTTACTGAATTATTTATCAAAGGGCTGTTGGTCAAGTAAGAGCACGGGGTCAGCCTCTCGTAATGACTTGGTCCACATCAATCCTCCAGACATCGACAACAACAATGGCATCTCACATCTTACGTATCACTCCGCCTAACTTCATCATAACTCTTATTACCTGCACGTACGGTGCGCGATATTAAATAGTTCCCAAATGTAATGTGAGGAGCAAAATAAAATGCGTAAACAATATATGAATGTAGTGTAGCAAAATAATGAACAGAGTAAAAACAAGACAATCTATCTGTTACGTCCTCACGAAAATAAAGAGTATCTAACACGTTTATTCTCTCACCCCGAGTTTACTGCGTTCATCATCAAACTCATCAGATCCTGCATCCGACATTATTCTGTGTCACTCTCAAAGTGTGGACGATGTAAGGTTTTAGTAAAAACCCTTCAGACGCTCAGAAAGCTCTGTGCGCGCCTGCTTGTTACCGGTTGCCGTGACAACAGTCCATCCCACATGACCAAGAGTTGTGGTTAGGGACTGTCTGTTACTTATGAGGGAGGCGGTGGTGGTGCAGTAAAGGGGGAGGCATGTCAAACTATTTTTTAAGCACTGGGGAGGGACTTGTGGGTTTTTTTGGCAAAGATTTTTTAAATGAAACATGCCTTCCAGGGCAGGTTTGGAATGCACTGTGATTAATGTCCAAACATATGTGTTTTTTTATTGTGTAAATCCAGTCCTGCTGTTTTGTCCCTTAAACACACACATACTTGTAGGGCCTCCTGCTGCTGCTGTAATGGAAAACAAGACACCACTATGCTTTTAAACGGCTCCTTTCACTGAGAAACTCCCAGATGGCTCAGTTGACAAGTCAAAAGTAGCATGCACCTTGTGTCAAACGGAATTTAGGTAGCAGCTTCTCCTCCTGAGGTCCACACACACCAAAATAAACATAAAACGAGACATATACACATATAAAAAGTCTCATTAAGAATGTGTTCAAGACAAGTAAAAGTCAGCAACTAAACATCCCAACACATTAAATTGAATTAGACACATACAGTACAGGCCAAAAGTTTGGACACACCTTCTCATTCAATGCGTTTTCTTTATTTTCATGACTATTTACATTGTAGATTCTCACTGAAGGCATCAAAACTATGAATGAACACATGTGGAGTTATGTACTTAACAAAAAAAGGTGATATAACTGAAAACATGTTTTATATTCTAGTTTCTTCAAAATAGCCACCCTTTGCTCTGATTACTGCTTTGCACACTCTTGGCATTCTCTCCATGAGCTTCAAGAGGTAGTCACCTGAAATGGTTTTCACTTCACAGGTGTGCCTTATCAGGGTTAATTAGTGAAATTTCTTGCTTTATCAATGGGGTTGGGACCATCAGTTGTGTTGTGCAGAAGTCAGGTTAATACACAGCCGACAGCCCTATTGGACAACTGTTAAAATTCATATTATGGCAAGAACCAATCAGCTAACTAAAGAAAAACCAGTGGCCATCATTACTTTAAGAAATGAAGGTCAGTCAGTCCGGAAAATTGCAAAAACTTTAAATGTGTCCCCAAGTGGAGTCGCAAAAACCATCAAGCGCTACAACCAAACTGGCACACATGAGGACCGACCCAGGAAAGGAAGACCAAGAGTCACCTCTGCTTCTGAGGATAAGTTCATCCGAGTCACCAGCCTCAGAAATTGCAAGTTAACAGCAGCTCAGATCAGAGACCAGATGAATGCCACACAGAGTTCTAGCAGCAGACCCATCTCTAGAACAACTGTTAAGAGGAGACTGCGCGAATCAGGCCTTCATGGTCAAATAGCTGCTAGGAAACCACTGCTAAGGAGAGGCAACAAGCAGAAGAGATTTGTTTGGGCCAAGAAACACAAGGAATGGACATTAGACCAGTGGAAATCTGTGCTTTGGTCTGATGAGTCCAAATTTGAGATCTTTGGTTCCAACCGCCGTGTCTTTGTGAGACGCAGAAAAGGTGAACGGATGGATTCCACATGCCTGGTTCCCACTGTGAAGCATGGAGGAGGAGGTGTGATGGTGTGGGGGTGTTTTGCTGGTGACACTGTTGGGGATTTATTCAAAATTGAAGGCACACTGAACCAGCATGGCTACTACAGCATCCTGCAGCGACATGCCATCCCATCTGGTTTGCGTTTAGTTGGACGATCATTTATTTTTCAACAGGACAATGACCCCAAACACACCTCCAGGCTGTGTAAGGGCTATTTGACCAAGAAGGAGAGTGATGGAGTGCTGCGGCAGATGACCTGGCCTCCACAGTCACCGGACCTGAACCCAATCGAGATGGTTTGGGGTGAACTGGACCGCAGAGTGAAGGCAAAGGGGCCAACAAGTGCTAAACACCTCTGGGAACTCCTTCAAGACTGTTGGAAAACCATTTCAGGTGACTACCTCTTGAAGCTCATGGAGAGAATGCCAAGAGTGTGCAAAGCAGTAATCAGAGCAAAGGGTGACTATTTTGAAGAAACTAGAATATAAAACATGTTTTCAGTTATTTCACCTTTTTTTGTTAAGTACATAACTCCACATGTGTTCATTCATAGTTTTGATGCCTTCAGTGAGAATCTACAATGTAAATAGTCATGAAAATAAAGAAAACGCATTGAATGAGAAGGTGTGTCCAAACTTTTGGCCTGTACTGTAATTCATGACAAGCCACATATAAAGATTTAATTTTTTAAAAACACATATAAATCTTAATAAGATCGTGTTCAAGACAGGTAAATATTAATTACAAAAACTAAACATTACAACTTATCAAACAGCTTTCCATCTTTGTTGGTAAGTTTGGTTCACATTGGGGTTATTGTTAATGTGTGCTTCAGTTATCATCTTTGGTAACCTGTTCCACATTGTGATGGCTAGATACATTACAGATCTGCACACTGCATCTGTTCTTGTCTTTTGCTTAGCTAAATAACCACTAGTAGCCCATCTGGTGGTATGACACCCCTGGCTCTGAACATAATACTTTTGTTTTCTGATACAGTAAAGACAGGTCTGTTCTCACATATCCAGTCAAGTAATAGTTGCAGTTCAGACTGAAGAGTGTTTCCTAAATGCAAAATGTGTAGTTGTATCTTCTGCAATTAGAGTAGCACTGCACTTATCCAAAGCATGAGGCATATCATTGATAAATTTTGAAAAAAAGTAATGGCCCAAGGCAACTGCCCTGGGGCCCGCCGCACTGTAAGCACAGGACAGGAAACACTGACATTAAAAAACACAGACTGCATCCTATTTGATAAAAAACTATCCATCCATTTGATTGCTCTCGGACTAAACCCAGATGAAGTTAGTTTCATTAGTACTAACCTACTGTCTACTGTATCAAATGCTGCACTAAAGCCAAGCAATCCAGTTCCAACCATCATCCTTCTCTCTAGAGTAACAGATTTAACTGGTAATAAAATACATCCAGCAGAGTCCTCGTGTGTGTATGTGTGTGTTGTGTTACAGGGTGTCACAGAGGCCTCCTGTTTGTTGTGAGTTTATCGCACTGAAACTTATTTCCACCTGAATATTGTCCGCGCCTCAGCTCTCAGCCTTGTCAAGGTTTTCTTTTATCTGGCACAGACTCAAAATACTGATGTGCCATTTGGGAGAGACCTATTGTAACGCCCCTCCCACCGTCTTGGAGGATGTTCTAGCCACCATCAGGCAGCTGGCTGACATGGGAGGGTCGTTGCCTTGATTAAGTTACCTGGGCCTTCCAGGCTTTAAAAGCTGCCTCATGTTTTCACTCGCTCTCTCCCTTGCTACAGCAGATGTCCACCCTGCATCGCTTTTTGGTTTTGCCTCACATGTCCTTCAACAACTGCCAGCACCAACAATCTTTTTTAGTATCCTGTAACTACAGAAAGCCTCAAGCTTATAAATCAGCTGGTCTGATTGTTAGCCCTCCGGTGACTGTACCTGTATATGCAAACACACTGATTTGGTCTTAACTCATATACTTCTGTTACAGTAAGCAACCTAATTTCCTCTTTGACGACAAATTAATGTAGGTTGAGGAATAATATTTCACATATATTGAGCGTATTGAGCCTCTTAAGTTTTAAAAATCTATATACATCCTATATTAATTCTGCAAATGCTGTTTTTATGTTCGGAAGATCCACCATCCGGTCCCTGTATGACCAAAGTGAGAGCTGTGTCCACATACTTGGTGTTTAGGGGTGGGTGTTGGCCTCCACCAGGGTTGTCCCTTGTCACCAATCCTGTTTGTGATTTTCATGGACAGTATCTCGAGGCACAGTTGGGGGGAGGAAGGGGTCCAGTTTGGGAGAGTTACTGCCTCAAGCGTTCAAGTATCTCAGGGTCTTGTTCACGAGTGAGGGTAGAATGGTGCGGCTGCTGCAGTGATGCAGGCACTGCACTGGTCCGTCATGGTGAAGAAGGAGCTGAGCCGGAAGGCGAAGCTTTTGATTTACTGGTCCAGCTACGTCCTGACCCTCACCTATGGTCACGAGCTCTGGGTAGTGACCGAAAGAATGAGATTACGGATACAAACGGCGGAAATGGGTTTCCTCTGTGGGGTGGCTGGGCTCAGCCTTAGAGATAGGGTGAGGAGCTCGGACATCCGGAGGGAGCTCGGAGTAGAGCCGCTGCTGCTTCGCGTCAAAAGGGGTCAGTTGAGGTGGTCCGGGCATCTGATCATGATGCCTCCTGGGCGCCTCCCACTGGAGGTGTTCCGGGCACATCCCACTGGTAGGAGGCCCTGGGGCAGACCCAGAACACACTGGAGGGATTACATATCTCATCTGGCCTGGGAACACCTTGGGCTCCCCCAGGAGGAGCTGGAAAGCTTTGCTCGGGAGAGTGATGTCTGGGGTGCTTTGCTCAGCCTGATGCCCCCATGACCCGGCCTCGGATAAGCAGATGAAAAATGGATGGAATGGAAGATCCACCTGTGATCAGTTCATTTCTTATATATGTATTCCATTTTGTTTAACACAAGATGCAACCCCCGATTAACAGTATGCATATATATATATGTTGTACAGTTTTTTCTTTCTTTCTTTGTTGTATTTATGTAGCATGTAAGCCTATACCTGTTCACCTTTTTAGTTTAACAGCTAACAGTTTACAATAGTGGAAGAGGGACTTTGTGCAGATCTTTGCAGAGCAGTCAAACCTCCTCACACAGTGTTATTACTGAAGATCAGATCATACATGATGTTATATGAAAGAATGTATGTGATCCGCCTGCTGTGAGCCAAGTATGCAGGGACCATCTACAAGGTGCAACAGTGAAAAAGGAAAATATTCTATAAAATTAGCTCTTATACACTGGATTGTCACCAAATATGAAATAACTAATAACTAAATAATAAATCTTAGAAAAGTTTTTTCTGTGCCTAATGTTTTAAAATTCAGTAACAATCTGTTGAATTAAGTCCTAATATTAGTTTAATTTTAAAGGTTTTGTCAACTCTCAAATTATTCTGTTGCACTCACACCATTTAAATAAATCGGTTGTTATACATGACGTCAAATGTTTCTGATTTCTTTCTGCACCATACAGGTGTTAAAAAAAAATTTTTCTCAGGGATGCATGAAGCAGGGGGCGAGAGGAGAATAATAGTAAGCGATAAAGGCACAATGTACTTCAATATACTTAACGTCTGTTTATGGTGGAGCTTTTAATTCTAAAATATCACAGGATAGTTTAATAAATAATAAAAGATCATATTGTAATTATTACATTTTGTGAGTAAAATCTGAACCTGCAGTGCAACCAGTAAGCTGTCTCTGTCAGGTAAATGTAGTAGTAGTATTACACTATTGAGCTGCATATTTTAAGTGCATTTGTGGCCTTTTGTGAGTTATTTTTGAGGTACAATGAGTAAAAATGGTGACGCTGTAGTGTAAAATAAGTGGTGACAGATTGAAAGTGTAATGGACTGATTTTAATCAATATAGTAATCAATATGCATATACCTAGTAAGTACATATCAATGCACTGTCCATGTGTCCACATGTCTGAACATGCCTGGACCATATCCCATTAGGTTTTGGGTTAAGAGGGGAAGCTTAAGGAAAAGAGGTGGAGAATCAGCAGAATCTCCACGAGCATAAAAGAGAGCGCATCGAAAGTGAATCCTCAGTCAGTGAAGCCTTGTTCCCACCACTGCACTGGTCTGTCTCATTCATAAATATCTCCCTCCATTAGTTTGTCCACTCCCAGTGGTTTCAAAGAAAAAACTCAAAAACACTGTAGCTCTGTAAATATGGTGACATCTTAAACTCCAACATGATGCCTTACAGTTCTTCTCCGAGGCGACACATTACCCTTAAGTTTCATTCTTATTTAAAGCAGGTGGATAGCCACCATGAATGTAAACATGTTTTCAGGTCCTGAGGTCCTCTGAGCAGCAGCTGAGATGTTTCAGCTCCAGGCTTTGTTTATGTTCATACAAGTATAGGTTCATATTTATCATCATAAATGTTTAACAGTTTCTTCAAACCATAGTTAGAAGAATTACAGCAAATAATTCAATGCTATAAATGAAAGTTTGCTGAGCATTTATTTACAATATTTTAATTGTTGGTAAAAATAAAATATACACTGATCAGCAGCAAAATTAAAACCAACACGATGGGTTAAGTATTTACACTGATCAATCAACTTCACCCTCCTGTGGTTTCACTGTTTTTGGCTGATCAGTATATTACCAATAATAATAATAATAATGCATTTTATTTATAGGCGCCTTTAAGAACACTCAAGGACACATGCCACAGTAAAAAAAACAAAACAAGGAGCAATGTATCCATAGATCATAAAATAAGGCAATTCAGTAATATTCAATAAAAGTTAATAACATGACTAGACAAAAATCATTTTGATAAATATTAGGTATAAAATCATCATAATAAAATAAACACCATGTCAAAAAGTTGATGTAATTTCTCTGTTGTGTGGTGGTGATATGCCGGAAATGAGAAAGAAGAGGCCTTTAAACACTCTATTCACAGAGCTATGATCCAAAATATTTGCACCTATATTAAGAGCTCCTCCTGTTGACTGCAGAGCTGTGAGAATCATTAAAAGGGCGCCCACTCACAGAGTCAATGTTTACAGCCACTGGAGAATCCATAGAGGTCACTGGTTCAGTTGATTTCATTTCCTGCAAAACAGGATCAACTCTTTAATTGACAAAGCTCCACAGCAGCAAAGGAAATACACGTGTATCAGTTGAGACCGCCGTGAGCTGAACCGATTGTAAGTGAGGAGTGATTAGAGGGGAGCAGACAGTCACTGCTGCCATCAGTGTAGTCTATGCACCAGTATTGTTGTGGTGGAGAACCATCTTCATGTTTGGTGTCCATGATGCCATGGTAACGGTGCTTGCAGCTCGCCCTCTCCTCACTACTTCTGTTCTTGTGGCTTGTGGTGGCAAAGAGGCCCAGAAAAGTCAGACAGTTAAGGTCAGGATGGAAGCAAAACATGATTACTTAGATTGAAAAACCTCGGATGGGTCAATGTGACACGGGCAGAGTGATCTAAAGCAAACATTGTGTGATACTGGGGCAGAACAAGCTGTGGTATAACACCAAGTATTAGGATAAAACAACACAAGTTCTGGAAACGGCAGGAAATCACACCTACACATACATGCACGTGGAAAGTTAGGTATGATGGTTGTCTGAGGAGGAGTATAAGAATGTCTGGTGAACTGCTCTACGGTGCTGTCTCGTTGTTGTGGTCTGTGAGGTTGTAAGCTGTGTCTTCAATAAAATATCCCGTGGAAGGCTACGATTGACCCCATGTGGGGTTTTTTTTCAACATAAATGGTGAGCCAGCCAGTTTTTGAAGGGGGCCTGGGGCCCGTCTGTCTCTAAATGTAGATGAAAGCTATAAGCCATGGCAAACCTAAAGGTAGGAGACTGAAGTGTCAAAGTACTTCAAAAAAGTCCTGTTCTTCTGTATCAATGATGAGGAGTCAATCAGCAGCACTCAAACAGTCACTGGAGACGCTTAGATCAGATGCAAAAGAGCTTTATTGTGCCATAAGACATAACAAAACTCTGAGTTAACACCCGGGTGTCAGACTGAAAATCTGTTTTTCTGCACTACATTTTATATGCTGAGTGGGTATGCTGTTTTCTACCCCCCTTCTTGTGAACCAACTTCTAAGATCAAAAACACTGGCGGGATGTTCTGGATCATCTCCAGCCTCTCCCCTCACCACCTGTTCAAGCTGGTACCTTTCCCATGGGTATTGTTTCTTAAAAACATTTCTTTAACCACAGCATTAATCAAAGCAATCATTACAAGAGGTTCAGGTGCATCAAACATTCAATCCCTGTGTTATTATATTCAAAACTCAATATATGTGTCATAGTGTGATAGGTTAAAATAACATACTAAAATAATTCACTCATTAATAGGTGCTGGTGCAGTGAATATCTAAAATATAGCATACTTGTGCAATACAATAATGTTCAGGTGCTGTAATACAGAGTATAATAGTTTCTCAAATAAAATATAATGGTATAAAAACATTCACAAACAGGCCACTAGAGTGTAGGCTAAGACCGTGATATCCTCAACTCTCTCACTCACCCCACCCTGCCCTGCCCTCTGCAGAGCGAGGTAACTTTAGGTCAAACTCAACACAATAACAAGGACATCAAGTGGCAGAGCTGCCCAAATAACATTCTCTTATCTTCCCTCCTATCCTTCCCGATGGCATGACGGCCACACTCCCGTACGTCTCATACAAGCTGACTCTCCTTCATCTCGCGCTGCTGGGAGGCTACCGATCCTGGGAAACTAGAGATAACGAACAGGTGCGGCGGTTAGGAAGGGTCCCTTCACGACTACCGGGAGGTTAATGATGCGCTTTCTCACGCAAGTGCGCCATGGCGGGATGTTTTTATAGGCAGACTATATGGCATAAACAAGACCGAAGGCCGAGGTTTCAGATTACATGTTCTAGTAAATGCTGCTTGACACAGTGAAGTTAGTTTGAAGTTGGATATTCGACAGACATTCGCTCCCAAGCCCTTTACAGTGAACACACGGAGCAGAGCAGACGGATACAACTATAGGCTGTGCAGCCAGTGGTGTACTATCATCCCACACTGATTTTGAGTCCATTGGTCACATGACCTAGAAGCTATTGAGCTAAAATGCTAATATTTACATATAAAAAATTAATAAAAAATATTTGGAGATTTAAAATGTAAAACTAAGAGGCGTATCTCATGCAGCCAGTGGTGTACTATCATCCCACACTGATTTTGAGTCCATTGGTCACATGACCTAGGAGCTATTGAGCTAAAATGCTAATATTTACATATAAAAAATTAATAAAAAATATTTGGAGATTTAAAATGTAAAAATAAGAGGCGTATCTCATGCAGCCAGTGGTGTACTATCATCCCACACTGATTTTGAGTCCATTGGTCACATGACCTAGAAGCTATTGAGCTAAAATGCTAATATTTACATATAAAAAATTAATAAAAAATATTTGGAGATTTAAAATGTAAAACTAAGAGGCGTATCTCATGCAGCCAGTGGTGTACTATCATCCCACACTGATTTTGAGTCCATTGGTCACATGACCTAGAAGCTATTGAGCTAAAATGCTAATATTTACATATAAAAAATTAATAAAAAATATTTGGAGATTTAAAATGTAAAACTAAGAGGCGTATCTCATGCAGCCAGTGGTGTACTATCATCCCACACTGATTTTGAGTCCATTGGTCACATGACCTAGGAGCTATTGAGCTAAAATGCTAATATTTACATATAAAAAATTAATAAAAAATATTTGGAGATTTAAAATGTAAAAATAAGAGGCGTATCTCATGCAGCCAGTGGTGTACTATCATCCCACACTGATTTTGAGTCCATTGGTCACATGACCTAGAAGCTATTGAGCTAAAATGCTAATATTTACATATAAAAAATTAATAAAAAATATTTGGAGATTTAAAATGTAAAACTAAGAGGCGTATCTCATGCAGCCAGTGGTGTACTATCATCCCACACTGATTTTGAGTCCATTGGTCACATGACCTGGGAGCTATTGAGCTAAAATGCTAATAGGCCTTTACATATAAAAAATTAATCAAAATTATTTGGAGATTTAAAATGCAAAACTAAGAGGCGTATCTCATGCAGCCGGTGGTGTACTATCATCTCACACTGATTTTGAGTCCATTGGTCACATGACCTGGGAGCTATTGAGCTAAAATGCTAATATTTACATATAAAAAATTAATGAAAAATATTTGGAGATTTAAAATGTAAAACTAAGAGGCGTATCTCATGCAGCCAGTGGTGTACTATCATCCCACACTGATTTTGAGTCCATTGGTCACATGACCTAGGAGCTATTGAGCTAAAATGCTAATATTTACATATAAAAAATTAATAAAAAATATTTGGAGATTTAAAATGTAAAACTAAGAGGCGTATCTCATGCAGCCAGTTGAGTAACATGATGCAACACTAGTAGGGCTACAATTATTTTATTGTATCATATGCCCCTCATTTTTAGTCACATAAGCCACATTTCCAACTTTTGTCCTTTGCATCTTCTATGTCCATGGAGAGACATGAGCCATGGAACCACCGGTCACAGCTATCACATTGGATCTGTTTAGGTAAAAATAAAATATACATTTTATTAATTTTAAATTTCTATTTACTATTATTTGAGACTTAAGCATTATTATGGGTTTTTATGGCTACATAACAATTCAATGTGTGTGTAATTGTTTTCAGTCACTCACCCATTGTACAATGGCAGTTCCCTGTCCTGGTGGCTTGAAAGTGGCACACATTGCACAGCAATTCTGTTCATCAAATACTAAAAACAAAACAAAACAAAAACATTTTTTTAAACATATCCCTATCTGTCTTGTTTTTGATTATGGTTAATTATGCTTAATTTGCCTTTACCAGAGGCCTCCAGGATGGCAAGCGCCAGATCTCCCCTCTCCTTCCGCATTTCCTTCTTTGATGTTTTGAAGTGTAAGTCGGGGATGGCTGGGAAAGCCTTCATGAGGGCTTTTGCCATCTAAACAACATATATTGCAGGTACTTACAACAATAATGGGGGGCATATAATAAATTACATACACTCATGAGTGCTATTGTTGCCAAAATGTTATCTACTCTATTCATGCTTCATTTGCTGATATTGGTTCAAATCAATCAATCTCTCACAAGACAAATTCCTACCAATGTTTTTGGCTTACCTTTGCAACAATGACTCCACAGCTGCATCCATCCTGTTGAAAAGAGTGGGGCATAACCCCCCCTTTCCACCTTACACCCACCCATTCTGTCTTCCCGTGCATGGTGCGCCTCATCTTGAAGTACTCCCTGAATAAAGTTTATATTCATCATTCTCTTTAAATTTCAGATCCTGCGCGTCCAGAGATAATCAAACATTTGCAACAACGCAATGAATAACTAATGTTTTCATTATTTACAAAGAATTATTCATTATCACCATTTTCAGATCAACCCCCAAGATGGGAATACACTGTTAAATTTTATGAACTGTTTTAAAATCTAAATTAAATGAGCCTATTAAGGATACAGTACAACATCCATGCAGGATGCAATGATTGCATCCAGCATGGATTCAAGATAGTCACACACTTCAAGATAGTCACACTAACAGAAACAGGAAGACACAGACTGTTCTGTCAACACCTAGCAAAATAGAGAAAGTTTCCTCTCTGTTAGCCCTTACTATGAAATATGTATTCAGGGACATGGATCAATTAATAACATTTTGAACTGACATTGCTGCAGATTTTTTTTAAAAAGTACCATGGGTCTTTTTTAAAATATATTTTACAAGTGAAGTCCAAGCAGCTAAGTCATAGATTTAAGCTCTGAACCCTGAATGCATTTGTAAATCACTGTCTTTATATTTTTTATCAAGATTTTGACACGTAACAACAAAATGTCATATTTTACCTTTTAAAATGATCTATCTCCAGCTATTGATCGTTCGAGCTTTGGCATGTGGCCCGTTGAATGAAAACAGGTACACTTTTTTTGATAACATTTGTAACATTAACTGAAAGTAGCTTTTATTAATGAATCTACCTGATTCTTTTTGCAGCAGTCTGTGAGGCCTTCAGCTCTGATCCCTTTTGGGCTGGATCCACCATGTACACGGTGCTGGTTGTTGCATGCATGTACTGTGACAAAACAAAACAGTGTCAAACTACAGAAATTCTGGCCCCAAATTTTGAGAGTGCCACACGGTGATGATGGAGATATGTGTGATATTAATATATGAATTTGGGCTAATCTGTACTGTCTGTCAGTTGCTTTATGCCTGTGTGCTGCTGTGTCTCTCTTTGTCTGTTTCACTGTGTTATGCAATCATATTTGTGGTTATTTCACAGTCAGTGTACCTTACTGCATGGCCCATGGCACGATCAATATTTCTGTCTCATTACTTGGGAGATGATATGCATTTAAAAACAAAAAACAGGAGATCGACATTCAAAATTTACAAACCAGCAAGTTCCAATGATTGCTGTTGACCAGCACAAAGGACAGCACAGCTTCAAATTCAGTGAAGTCCACCTACAATTGGAATACGAATGAAAATTATCACAGAATCAAACTAAGACAAACTAATAGACACACAAACATACACACTTCGTGAGGACACTCATTGATATAATGTATTCCCTTGCTCCTTACCCTAACCTGAACCGTCCAAACCAAATGCCTAACCTTAACCTTTACTCTAAACCTAACTTACACCTAATTATAACCTTAACCCTAAAATAAAGTCTTAACCCTCAAAGAGCCCTTTGAAGGTCTGGAAGTCTCCACCCTTTTTCTCATTTAGGAGAGCCTCTACTATCAAAAATATTGTCATGTACAAAAACATGACTCCCAACAAAACCACATGGCTGACAACAACTGGCATGTATAGATGTGGTAACTGTGCCTGCTGCAATAACACAACAAATACAAAATCATTTAATCATCCTCACACAAGGAAGAAAATTCCTATTCAGGAATTTATAGTCATAATAATAATGTGTTATAATAATGTGAGCCAAATAAACAACTGACTGTGAGTATCTTGTCCTCCCTGACTTGAAGACTTGAGATGTGCTACCCTTTCAACTTTTTTTTGGAATATGCTTACTGGATTTGGGTTTAGCACTCCACTGAGAATCCTATTGTTGAAGCGCAACCTCCTTTTCTAAATTCAGCCCTTTGAAGGGGTCGGAGAAAGTGAGGACCGGCCAGATTGTCCTCACTCTGATGGCTTAAAACTCAAACTGGTCTTCTAGCCATACAAGTATACACACACACACACACGCACACACACACACACACACACACACACACACACACACACACACACACACACACACACACACACAGGGGTGCATGAACAGGTCGCACTGTACACACCTGCACGAAGAACTGCTGTCTGGACTCCACGTCTGTCCTCCCGCCAGATGATTTTCAGCCAATTCGTGCATTTTTTTTTTTCAGTAGTTTTAAAGACATCAAGTGTCAGTGCTGTCCACATATCTTCTGGGACATGATCACGGATATGATGATTTATAAAAGACTGGATAATGGCCTCTCCACCCCCAGCTCTTTCCCACATGTCTCTGCTCCTTTTCCTTTCGCCTTTTTTAAAGCGCCCCATTTTCAAGATCTCAGTCAACTATCCGACAGTCTCCTGTCTTCAACTACAACCTATCGCCGGCGACGATTCTAGCGTTTAAAATAGGCCTATTTCTCCCCCGTAACTCTTAAACGTTTCGCGCAAGCGAACAAAATGAAAACGGTTTCTGAAAGCAGACATTCGGTGCCTGTCGGTGATATACGGGTCATTACGGTAATCCCAGGGAAAGCGTCTCAGCAGCAGAGTAGTAGGCCTACTTGCAGCAGCACCTCGATAGCCGACGTTTCAGGGAGTAAGGAGCAAGTAGCCTATAGACAAGTGAGATTTTGTCGCACTTTTCCCCACCGTTTCCTGTTAGGCTATTCTTTTTACATTTGACATCTTTTTGTAATTTTTCATTAATTTACATTAGAAGTTCAGCTCAATAGCTCCCAGGTCATGTGACCAATGGACTCAAAATCAGTGTGAGATGATAGTACACCACTGGCTGTATGAGATACGCCTCTTAGTTTTACATTTTAAATCTCCAAATATTTTTCATTAATTTTTTATATGTAAATATTAGCATTTTAGCTCAATAGCTCCCAGGTCATGTGACCAATGGACTCAAAATCAGTGTGAGATGATAGTACACCACTGGCTGCATGAGATACGCCTCTTATTTTTACATTTTAAATCTCCAAATAATTTTTATTAATTTTTTATATGTAAATATTAGCATTTTAGCTCAATAGCTCCCAGGTCATGTGACCAATGGACTCAAAATCAGTGTGAGATGATAGTACACCACTGGCTGCATGAGATACGCCTCTTATTTTTACATTTTAAATCTCCAAATAATTTTTATTATTTTTTTATATGTAAATATTAGCATTTTAGCTCAATAGCTCCCAGGTCATGTGACCAATGGACTCAAAATCAGTGTGAGATGATAGTACACCACTGGCTGCATGAGATACGCCTCTTATTTTTACATTTTAAATCTCCAAATAATTTTTATTAATTTTTTATATGTAAATATTAGCATTTTAGCCTATAGTTGTATCCGTCTGCTCTGCTCCGTGTGTTCACTGTAAAGGGCTTGGGAGCGAATGTCTGTCGAATATCCAACTTCAAACTAACTTCACTGCGGTGCAGCACGAGTATGAGACACTAAACATAAGGTCAGAGATACAATTAAGGTCAGATATAATGACTTGTGGCGTCTTTAAAGCATCATAAAAACAGCATAATATACTATATCTTACACTACAAGACGTTGATTCTCACTAATTAAAGCGTGCTTTCACTGTGTCCTGAGATGTGGCTGAGCTTTTGGGCTCTCTCAAAACAAAGAAACTGTGTATGACGAGGATTGGTCGCAGTCAACAACTCATGTGCACATGAGCGGCTGCTGGCATTGTGAAAATGTATACCTAAACATTGCCTAAATTGTGAGAGACAGTCTAATTAGAGATTGGATTGTTATCTGTGTTAAAGGCAACCAAACAATTGGCCAAGTGTGGTAGTGTATAAGGTCAGCAGGGTCATCTCCCCGGGGAGACCTGGAGGCTAGCAGCAGGAGATTGTTTCAGTTCCAGCTGGGTGCTGGCAAATTTTGTTGTAGACGACTGCGGTGCTTGGCCCGAGTTTTGAAAGGCCAGAAGAACCAGCAAGAGTCCGCTCATATTAAGCCTGTTATCCTAGGCACTCCTTGTAAAGGCTCTGAAAGGTGAATACCCGAGAGATTTCGGACTTATCTATTATATTTATATGTGATGAAAATCATACCATATTTCGCAAAACACAGACGTCCCGTGATAAAACTAGTCCCGTGCGAATCTGCATCTCAGTGATTTGGGGGTATTTGTTTTTTTTATTGCGTGCCTTTTACTTTTTTTTTACGCCTTCTTCTTCTTTCCCGGTTGAAACATGGAGGCTGCGGTGGAAATTATGAGTGGCGATTCTGTCTCGTCTCTGTACTCATTATGGAGACCCATAAGAAGAAAACGCAAGCTCAGATCCATCAAGAGAGCGAAATTTCAGAGTGTATTGAGATGGATTACATGCGTAGCAGCATGCAGTAAGGAACATTTTTCTATCTTTCAACAGGCTTAATAAAAACGCCATGATGGCCCATTATCCCGACAACTGCACACTGTACCGAAGTCACGTTGCTGCTTTGACATTTTATTTGCACAGACACACACACAGACACAGACACACACACACAGACAGATACACACACACATACACACACACCAAGGCCTGCAAACTGACAACATGTTTATACTGACTGCCCTACTTTTTTTTTTTTTTTTTATAGCTGATGCATGGTACACTGAAAGAACACCACGGGAGCGAGGCCAGTCCTTCTGGGAAACGGAGGTGCTCCAGAATTTTCTGGAGAAAGACTGGTACCTCAACTTCAGAATGCCCAAAGAGGCCTTCAACATACTGTGTGACCAGCTGCGCCCATATGTCAACCCTCAAACCACTAACATGCTGGATCCAGTACCATTAGAGAAGAGGGTTGCAATTACCATCTACAGGCTTGCCAGTAATGTTGAGTTTCACAACGTTGCCAATCTGTTTGGTATTGGGGTCAGCACAGCCTGCAACATCTTTTGGGATGTATGTGAGGCCCTGAGCAAACTCAGAAAGATTTACGTGAAGAGGCCAAAAACTGTCCCTGAAGTGAAAGCTATCATGACAGGTTTTGAGAAGAAGACGGGATTCCGGGATTTAGTGTTTCCTCGCGCGTCCAGTGTCAATTTTTTTTGCGTGTAATGTTAGCAGCCATCTCGCTTAGCCTAGCTCCTGCTTAGCACATGGATGTGATAGCAGCGGATGTTGCGACGTGCAACATCCAGTGCTATCATATCCATGTGACAGCAGCGGATGTTGCGACGTGCAATGCTTTGACATCATATCCAGGCAAAAATGTCAGAAAATTTGAGTAAAATACAGACTTCACTTATCCCGTGCGAATGCACTGCAAGAAACACAGCCGTGGGGGGGTAATTTACAAATTACCAGACGTCCCCAGGTAATACTAATCCCGTGCGAATAGGGTTTATGTTGTTCCACCCTATGTCAATGGGGGGTGCTGCAGCACATACATTTTCACGCCCTTGCTCATCCCACGTCCTTCTATTGCAAGGTCTGGCTCTGTGGGGCAAGTGAGAGACAGACAGACAGACAGACAGACAGACAGAGACAGGTAGAGACAGAGTACAGGCGGCTGGACTCATGTACGCAGGCAGCTGAGCTCTGTTTATCTTGTGCCTTTAACTATGACTGAGGCAGAGCCATGCTTTTTGTACAAAGGGGTCCTTGTGGCTTCATTTGTGCACAGTCCACAGAGCCTGAAATACTTTGAAGAGTTTACTTTTCGCCCAGATGATGTCATCATTGCAACATATCCCAAGTCAGGTAAGTCTTCCCTGTTACTTGTGGAAACCACTGTTAAACATGTTTTGAATACGAGTGTGTGTCGCACAGTCATGATGTGAAATCCCTAATGCTTGTATCGTTGTATAGAGGATCTTGTAAGTAATTTACAGACCAAGCTTTAAACTCTAAAGTGGAATTCCTGATGTTTATGTCATATAGAAAAGAAGGCGTTCAATAAAAGTTCACTAGTAAGGCCATGACGGTCATTTTGGCCTGAAAACCTGTAAATGTTTACACCCATTTCCTCTGGAGCTGGAAATCGGTCTCTACCTGTGTGTGCCCTAAAGACAGTGTTTTTGGTGCTGCGTTTGACTTCTTTCGTGCCACACCTGGAATTTACTTTTTGTTAAATTTACATGAATTGTGAGGTGTAACATATTCATTGCAAAATAATGTGACCTAGGTCATAAACTCACTGTTACAAAATGGCAGAATGTCGTAAAGTATCTGGCAGACAAGAACTGACCCTGGTCTGATCAGTAAACAAGGAGCTGTCAGCTACTCAACACACAACCATGCCCCGTTTACCTGCATTATTACACAAGTATTGTAGAGTAAGGCACTTTGTACCATCCAGTTTTGTTGAGATTTAGTTAGATGGTAGCCAAATGCTACTTCTGCTGTCTCCACTGGTGTTAAAAGTGATAAAAATGTGTAGATGTCAAGAGTAGTTTAGGAAAAACACCTCTGTCAGATAGTTGTGGGGAAAGTATTCAGATCCTTAAGGGACTCTTCTTTACTTATCAGGGGAGGGGGAGACTCCATAAGCTACAAATATTTTGTCTTGAGCCTCCCTGAACAACTGACAGAAAGCATTCATCACACATGATGTGTCCAAAGACAGTTGGAAATGTGAAAATCCACATTCACATTCACAGGCTCACATTCACAACTATGGCAAATTTAGAGTCACTAATTAAGTGTGGGAGGAAGCTAGAGCGGAGAAAGCTCATGGTGACATGGGTGGAGTCAGAACATGCAAACTCTGCAAGGAAGGGCTCCCCCACCCTGGGGTTCAGACCCCTTACCCTGGATTCCCTGGTGGGGGAGCCTCTTTCTGTGAGGCAACAATGCTAACCGGTGCACCACCGTGGACCGTTAAGCAGTTTCTTAAAAATCTGCAGTTAAATAAATACAAAATACAACCATTTCAAATTGTATGCCCCTCCCTAGGTCAAAATGAAAAACACATGTCCCTCCCCAGGGCTTAAAAATGATTTGACATGCCCTATTGCACCACCCCTCTCCCCTCTCAAGTAACAAACAGTTCCTAAATGAAGTTAGCGGGAGAATGGTCCATTATGTTTAAATGTCACAATTTTATTTTGTTTTTTTTTTTCTTCTCAAAATCTACTTAATTATCAAAGGTAAAGGTACTCATGATGGATGTAAATCTTACATCACCTGTGTATTATATGCCATAGCTTGTTATCAAAAATTGTACAGTACTAATATAGAGAGTGATTTATCACAACAATAAAATATACAGCTAATGTTTGCCCAACTAGGCAAGCACAAGGGAAAAAAGGAATAAACTTGAAGAACAATTGATTAAAAACTGTAAAACACATTAAAGTAAAAACAATGGGGGACTTTATAATTAAGTGGTGCAACAGCAGGAAATAGCCACAGTATAACAAACTGTTTAAGAACAAATATTATGTATACCATTTAAAGTCTCCAGAGCCGCTCTCCTACTGGGGAATGGTCAGTTCAATGCATCTTCCCAGTTAGCATGAGCAAACACGGCAGCAGAATAATTATTAAGTAGTGTAATTATTCATTTTAGAATTCCTCGTTTGCTTCGTTTAGGTACGACTTGGACGCAGGAGATTGTCCCTTTGATCATGAGTGGAGGAGATCCAGCTTCTGTTGAGACTCTCCCTAACTGGGACCGTGTTCCCTGGCTGGAGCAGAAACGAGCCTCCATCCTTAACCTTGAGAAGAGGCCCTCCCCACGAATGTTTACTACACATTTCCTGCACAACGTGATGCCTCCATCTTTCTTTGAAGTGAAGCCAAAGGTAAACCTATAATTTAGTCTGTGTCTTCTACAGGGTCCTGGAAAAGTTACGGAATTAGTAAAAATTATTGAAAGTTTTGGAAAAGTCATGGAATTTTTTCTTTGAATAATGAAATTGTTAGTAATTTTTCTTGGATAATCTTCAACGATAGGTAACGCAACAGGCAATTTATTTTTTTACTACTGTACAGTTATGTACAGTCAGGCACTCATGGGGGGTAACTGTGAGAACTTGACCCTGTGCTGGACTTTGGAACTTGATAGCTAGCAGCTAGTTAAGTTTTTCAGTGTTTACCCTCCTCGGTAATTCTTTCTGTTTTTTTTTAATAATTATCTTAATTTGATTTCAGTCTTTCCTCCATGAGGTTTAACTTACAATCTCATGCCAACAAACATTTTTGACACCTTAATGTATAGGATAATGCACAACGTACTATCCTAGCATGGTGTTAGGCTAGCATGAACTAACAAAATCAACAACAAACATCTTGTGTCTTATATTTGGTGCAGTAAATGTACTGATGTTTTCATGTAAGCCCTAAAGTAATTCTTTGAATTAAATAGTGTAAAATTGTGAGAACAGAATCTTGGAGAATTAATGTGACTGCCAGCGTGTTAGCATTTAGATCGTCGATTGCAGCAGTTGACCAACTAGCCCTACTCACTGTGACACCAAGCTTTTAGAGCCACATATTTTGCAAAGTTCTGCTAGTTGCACTATGTTTCATCATGATGCGTTCAAGCTCTATCCAGTAAGGAGTACTGGAGTATATTTTAAAATTTCGTTGTTAGTAAGAAACTTGAATAAATAAGAGTTGTTTGGACGAGAAATTTGTTGATGTTTTCACAGCAATATAAAATAGATAAAAGAGAGGGAATTATGAAATAATATATACAGTAAAAAGGCTTTTGAAGCATTTTTAAAAAAAATGTTTTTCATGTAAAAGAAGGTTATTTTAAAGGCTGTTCCAGGACTGTGTATGATTAATTTTGTGCTAATTCAAGTGTAATGAAGGATTGAATGATAGGTTTTATTTTGTAGTTACAATTTCTTTGTTTCCCTGACACAAAAGGAGTAGAAAATATCAACAAAGAAATAAAACAAAAACAAATCAAAATATCGGAATCGGCTGTTAATTTCAACTTTAGTATCAGCCCAGAATTTCAGAATAGTGCATCCCTAAATGTACCACCTTTAAAATATTTTTTCAACCAAGTGCCAGAGCAAAACATTTTCAAACATTTTTAGATAAACATGGTGAACAAATGTAAACATAATTGCGTTTGTTGACAATTTACAGGAATTAACAATTGCATTAAGAACAGAAATACTGAATATAAAATGGGGCTTATTGACCTTACATAAACTTTTTTCTTATGGAAGTTATTACAGTATAATTATTTCAGGAAGTATGCACAACGTTTTTTTTTTTAAATTATATTAAAGGATAAGTCCGGTATTTTGCACTTTGAGCCCCATTCCTGGTTGTTTATGATGAAATGGAGTGGTTAAGACCAAAATCTTGGCGACTGCTCCTTCTCTGAGAATTTGAGAGAATTTGGCTTTCCCCTGCCTGGCTTAACAATGCTGTCTATGGCCATGTGTAAATCTGTCCTAAAACCACCTTAAACATTCGTTTTCAAAGCCATGAAACTCACTGAGTGGTGAGTGGTGTTCGTTGATGTTCCGACATAAAAATTGAAGCAAACTGTGGTTTCCATCCGTGTTTTTGCCATTCATCTCGATTGTGGAACTATTTTTTCAGCTGCCTCACACCCATGTGTAAACTTCTGCTTGATTGTTCGTTTGACCCTGAAGCGTTATACACTCCAGCCCACTTGATGGCGATAATGCTTCTTTACGTGAGTGTCGCCAACCGGCAGGAAACAATTGCAATGTAATGGGACACAGAAAAGAAGCAGAAGAAGAAGGCTGGCGTTGTGTTCAAAGGCATCGTACCACGAAGGTTATTTACAAGTGAGTAATAATGGGCAAGTTTCGTGTGGTCAGCGACTGCAAGAGAATTCCTCCGAAGAGGAGGAGCGCACACAGCACTGTCGAGCCGGCACTTTCGCTGAGCTAAAAGACTACAATGACTACAACCTTGTCATAAACAACCCCCTTTCCGTTTCCAGTGGCGGATTACTACCAACAGACAATGAGGCTTCCTATAGGAAATCAATGCATAGACAAAATGTCAAATAAATCATCGCGGAAAACCACAGTTTGCTACGATTTTTATGTCGGAACATCAGCACCACTGACCACTCTGTGAGTTTCATGGCTTTGAAAACTAATGTTTAAGGTGGTTTTAGGACAGATTTACACATGGCCATAGACAACATTGTTAAGCCAGGCAGGGGAAAGCCAAATTCTCTCAAATTCTCAGAGAAGGAGCAATCGTCAAGATTTTGGTCTTAACCACTCTATTTCATCATAAACGACCCAGGAATGGGGCTCAAAGTGCAAAATACCGAACTTATCCTTTAATATAATTAAAAAAAAAAAAAAAAAATCCAACATACCCCCTGCAGTACTCTGAAGTACTCCTAGGGGTCCCCATTCCTCCATACAAGAAACACAGCCATACTGTATGTATGCAGTTTTTATGTTGATATATTATAATGTAAAAAGCACATACAGAAGCCATTATTTAGGCCTGCTCTTTTTCTCTCTAACACGTGGTATAATCAGACAGAGATATCAACAAGAAATGGCACATTAATGCTGTGTGGCAAGGTAAAGCAGAGCAGATTTGTAATGTCATGTCATATTTCACACACAGTATTTTTTTTAAGACTAAAAAGGTTTGAGTCTTCAAAACTCCACAAATAATTCATGGATGTCATATCTTCACTGCAGGTCATCTATGTGATGAGGAACCCCAAAGATGTGTTTACATCTTTGTTTCACTATCAGGGGATGGTATCCTTTGCGTTAAATCCAGGCACACAGAATGAATTCCTCCATAAGTTCCTTGATGGAGAAGGTTGTTCTCATTGATACACTTATGCAACATACAGTATTTGTTCACAATACAATATACATTACAGTAAGTGACAGTAACCCTTAACTACACTGTATTTTATTAAGTACCTATGGCCTTTAACTTGGTTTATTATTGGTGATATTCAAAGGCCATGAAGGTCAATGCAAAAAAAGACTTAATAGTTTTCAAGTTCTAATTTGCTCATGATAATGGAATACTTGTGGCTTTTCCCCCTCTAGTCATGTATGGCTCATGGTTTGATCATGTAAAGAGCTGGCTGAATGCTGAAGATAAAGAGCACATCATGTACATCTCCTATGAAGAGATGATTATGGTGAGATTTAGCAACAATCCTCAAAATGGCCTTCTAAAATCTCTTCTGAATATTTTCTGAACAATACTATCCTCACAAGAATACAGTCATACAGTGAGACCCGTTGCAGAAGTATGAGATGATGTTCTCTGTGGTGCAGGACCTGAAGGACTCTGTGGGCAGAATCGCTCAGTTCTTGCAGAAATCTCTGGACGCTGAGGTGATAGAGAAGATAGCAGACCGCTGTTTGTTCAAGAACATGAAGAAGAACAACATGTCAAATTACTCTGCTGTTCCTCGTGAATTTATGGACCAGACAAAGTCTGAATTTCTCAGGAAAGGTGTGTTCCAACAAATAATACATGTAAAGTACATGTCAGATTCCACTGTTATTGGGTATGATCTATGGAGCCAAGTTACACTGAAAGGCAATGATTACACAATACTACTGCACACACAAATACCATACTGTATTTCTATTAAGCAAAAGTTGTTGAGAGAATTTCACTTTTGAAATGTCAACTTTTGAAATACAGCCGTATGTGTTAAATCCCGAATCCGATCCGGAGGTAGAGACTGGACGCCTTCAAGACGTCTCTGAATGGTAAGTAACGTTAGCTGTTAGCCATAGCTTGTTGTTGTCATTACTTGCTTACCTCTGCGGCGTATTCCTGGGCATGCCCATATAAGTAAGTCCAGCATGCATTGACATCAATGGGACTACTCTGTTAAAAAAACACAGTAAAACACAGCGTGCAGAGCCACCCAAAACAGCTTGTGGGGCTCACGTCCAAATGCATAAACATTATTATTTGACAATTTGGTATCATTTAACACGAGTATCTCACATTGTAACAACATTTATAGGTCAGAAAAGAGGAAAAGCATAATAGTTCCCCTTTAAATTCAACTGTTATTGGATGCATCTGTACGGTCTAATATTTACAGGGAGATGTCTACTTACACAGTACTACTGCTCACTCATTTTACAGTATAGAAGATTACATACTGTATTTCTATTAAGCAGAAAAAAAAATTTAAATACAGACTGTTGCATATACCTTTCCTTCAAATGTAATCTGACTCCCTGTTTTGCACGTTGCATTCTAGGGATTGCTGGAGACTGGAAAAACCAACTAACAGCAGCAGAGGCAGAGTTCTTTGACTTTCTTTCGTTCTTGTCTTTACAAAGACAAAATGAAAGATGTCAAATATACATTTGCATGGGAATAAAAGAAGTGAATGGAAATCCTAATTGAAAGTAATTCCACCATACAATGATGCACAGAAACTTGTAATATAAATGCAGTTGATTCGATGTACTTCGATGTTCTAAAGTGTTTCATTGTTTTGTGCGATAAACATATTGATATTACATCAATAAAAGCTGAATTTACCAAAAATCACATATACATGTATATACATGTGCCCCTCTAAACTTTTTTGCCGGGCCTGGGATGGAAGGCAGAGTATTTTGTTTGAGCACTGAGCAGTGAAATAACATGTACTTTGGATTGTTAACTGCTTCGTCATTGTATTGGTGTATTGTAAACCCATGAGGGTTGGGCAGGTGTTTGTTGCATGATAAAAAACAAAGATAAATCCTCTTTATAGCTGTACACATCAAACTGGTCGATAATAACATAGCCAGAAAGAAAACAGCGGGTGTGCGTTAGAAAAACTGGTTGGGCCACATTTCATTATCTCTACAATACAGAGTAGGCTAGACTGATGTGCACCTCTACAAAAATATAGCCATCCATTGCAGCATTGCACGAGGGGTCTTAGTCCCCTTAGTTGTATTTTTTCCCCAATTTGAAAAAATTTGCCCTTGCAATTTTAACAGGTTAAGTCAGTTCATCCTGCACCTGTATTACCTGCAACATAGCCATAATACAGATTGAAAAGTGTCATCTTTCTTTACACAGGCTTATCAAATAAAACAAAATAGACCTTCAAACTTTGTAGTACTAAGACAATAACTAGGCAAGAATAGAATGTACTTCACCCAGATGAAATTTACATTAAAGTTTATTGGGACACAGTCTGTCCAAGTTGGCAGCTTAAAGGGCAAGGCGGGCATGGCTTAGCCTGAAATGATTCAGCTATGTCACTGCACTCAATTTATATTTAATGATCATGTACAAGGTGAGATACATTAGAATTATTATTAGTGTCATATATTTAAATGTATATATTATTTATTCATTATCACGTTTAATGCTTAGGATAAATAGTAGCTCCTGTCCTCCAGGACATAAATTGGCAAACTGTAAAATCCCCAAAAATGTAAGTTAGCTACAATTTCAAATAAATACAAGTCTGCTCACTGCAGGGAATACATATAAATAAACTGAAGTGTCACAAGGGCTTACTCAAGGATTAACATTGCTTTTTAAGAGCAAAAAACAAAAGAAACAAAGCTGTACAGTAATAAACATAATAAATACTAATGATAAATAGCAGCTTCTGTCCTGAGAAGCAGTTAAATCAGATTTGTGTTGAAACCTCTGCTAGCCAAGGCCAATGGTGCGTTCATGTGCTCCTCGCATGGTTGTTATTACAACTTCAGTGTGTTAAAAAAAACTGTTAGGTAAATGCTGAAATGCGCTCAAGACCCGACAAGATACCTGTGACAGAGGCAAACTTTAGATTTATTTAACTCTCATCACATCTGCTGGCATGAGTCTCCAGGATGTCTGAGGTCTGTCATAACTGGATAATTTATCTGCAAGGAGAAAAAGAAACAACACTAACGGTAATTCCAGAAATGTTTATTGTATACACCCGACCCCAAGGCTTATTCCTTTAAAGTGAAAACCTACTTGGCAAATGACCTTATTGTTATTAGCTAATGAGTGTAGAGTATATGAGAAGCATCTGAAGCTTTATGTTGGTCCTTTCTTACTACCCTAACATCACCTCTGCTATCACCTGTAACTATCTCCTTTCCTTCCTCACTGGGTTTTGCCTAGTTATATCAAAGTAAACATACTACTACTAAGGAGAACCATTTGGTTAATGTATATGGTTAATATAATATAAAACATTTTGTTTGAAGGCAGCTACAGTTTTTTCCCAGCTCACCCTCTTTTGTGGTTTTCTAAAAGAAAGCCTAATATCTCCAATGCTAGCATGACCAGGGTTCCTTTTCATGACTGCTCTCTGTGCAATCACAAGAATCATCTTTATTCTACAAACATTTGTGACTTATGACTTATAAAATGAGAATCAGGTAAAATAAACATATAACAGAGCTTACTGTGGGACTGGGTGGGTGGGGAGACCCCAAGATCTACGCAATTTACTCAGCAGACTCATGTATTAACACAAGCAAACACACAAACTTAAATTTTTATCAGTTTTGTATTTTTGAGTGATATGAATATGTATGTAAGAGATTATCACTAAAGACTTTGCTTTGGGTGATGATTGGGTTTATTAACTATTTATTAATTCATTTCTTTCTTAGTTTATCTCCTGATGTTACCCTGGTAGGTATTTACATCAGTTTTACCCTCTGAGCTTTCTTTCGATATATTTACTTTAACATTTGGGTGACCTGTCTGTCTTTCTTCATTCTCATGATAACAAAAAGGAATTTGCAATAACCAAAGCTGGATCCTCTTTGACTTTGACATTTCTCTCTTTTTTATAATAATAATAATAATAACAATAATAATAATAATAATAATAATAATAATAATAACAATAATAATAATATATCAAGAGCAAGTGTTTGATTTGTTCATGCTGGGCCATTGTAGAACAAGATGGCGGACTCTGTGGAAGAGGACCTGCTCAATATGTAGATGAAAATGGATCATTCAGGGAAAGGAAACAGAATGATTCTTTGTTTCAGAATCACTCTCACATTCACACCTACAGCCAATTAAGAGTTGCCTAACCTGCATGTCTTTGGACTGTGGGAGGAAGCCGGAGTACCCGGAGAAAACCCACGCTGACACGGGCAATACATGCAAACTCCATGCAGAAGTGCTCCCCCACCCGGGGGGTCATATCATATAAGGTACAGCCTCTCAGCACTTACCTGCTCCATGTGGTGAAATGTCTTGTCTCTCATTTTCTGAAATCTCGCAAACTTTTTCACATCGTTGAAATCAGCTGAATATTTAGCCATGACATTGAAATTCCTTTAGATATAAATGTGTGCTGTACTCCAACACAATGCACTCTTCCCAGCAGTCCTCTGTCCAACTTTCACTGACTTTTCAATAGTTGTTCGTCCTGCAAAAGTCACCTCGTGCAGAAATTCAGACCATGACTTCTCAAGTGAGACTTAGACACAAAAACAAACTTGGTCAATGAAAGGTGAGGGAAAGTGTTTCATTGCAGTGGAGGGTCCTTTCCATGTCAGACTCTCATAACAACAGTCTTCTGTGGAAGAGACTAGTGGGTAAGGACCTTTTGAGAGAAGGAGGGTGAAGACTTGAAGCTAACAAAAGTGTGTTGCGATCAGTCTCCTTCTGGTACAAGGATGTAGATAGACCATCATTATCTCTAATAACCCACATATCCAGAAAATTCCACAGATGATTTCATGGTAAAAATCAGTCGAGATGAAGATCAGGTTTTTACAAAGAGGGTACTCACCAGATTGTGTGGACAGGGCATACAATTTGGCACTAAATAAACCTCGCTCAGAGTTATTAAAGGAAAGTAATAGGAAAGAAAAAACAGTTTTCAGTCACAGGTGTGACCACCTTTTCCCCTAATTTGTCATTAAATCCATTTTTAAAAAAACACCGGCATATTTTCATGGTACATGCCAATTTCCAGTCTCAAAGTAAGGTCACACATGGACAAACACTTCTAAGTCCTTTGCCTAAGAGTAGCTTCCCATGTGGCAATTGTGCACAGTGTCATAACACTTTTAAAACTACCTGTTTTAATCATCCACATACAGGCAAGAAGTTCAGCATTAAAAGCACTATTACATGTGCTTCTACCTATGTTATATACTTAATAAGTCGTCCATGTGGTTTAGCATATGTAGGTAAAACTTCTAGACAACTGAAACAGAGAATCAGTGAACACAAAAGCATCATCTGCAGAAATAATTGCAATTATCCTGTGGCTGTGCATTTTAATGATTTCAGTCATGACATTGCTTCCTTTCGTTTCATTGATATAGAACAAGTCCATCTTCCAAAGAGAGGGGGTGATTGTGAGCTTCTGCTAAAGCAACGTGAAGCTTATTGGATTCATACATTACTAACATTTTCCCCGAAAGGTCTAAATGATGAGTTGATACTAAATGTAATGCTGTGACTGTTGTACCTACTTTTCTCCACCAAGTGTCACTGTGGGACCATTATAGGCCCTACATCTAGTTCACTAGTTCTTACGTCACAGATTCGCCAGCTCCAACTTTCTGAGCTTTCTTGCTTTATGTTGAAATGTAATTTTATTTTATTTATCCACTGTATCTTTTTAAATGTATATCATCATTATTGCAATGGTTTTCGTAAACTTATCGTACACCTACAATGATGACTCGTGTTCGAGGTGCTTGTGCTGCTCCATTGGGGTGTGTTTATTTACTAATTGTCACAAGCTATAACCTTTCTTCATGCTTGATAAAGGTCCAGAGGACCGGAACGCTTCATTGAAAACCATTGCTGTGTAAGTGCAAGTCAATGTGGGCAGTCCTTCTTTTCATGTTAAGCACTTTCTGCTGTGCCAGCACACCTGAATGAATGAATGAATGAATGATCTTTATTGTCACTGCACATGTTACAGAGCAACGAAAATTGTTTCAGTTTCAGCCCATCCGAGAAACATAAAAAAAGACAGTGACACACAACACGGGGAGGACAGGAGCGGGAGAACTGTGGGTCGCCAAACGAACAGCGCCCCGTTACTTAGATGAGAAAAAGGGAGAACAAGAGGGAGGAAGAGGGAAAAAAAAGCAACTCCCAAACTAGGCTCCTGTAGGGGGGGCACAGTGTTGGATTAGGAAAAAAACACCTCAGCACATAAGCAACATAATAGACATAACAACAGAACTCGAAGACTTGCACATGTGGGAGAGGGGGAGGGTGCTGGGAAGGGGAGGTGTCGCAGCACAGACACGGTGGGGGGCACGAAGCCACATTTGGGCGCATGGCAACAACCTCCTATGCTACACTGCGACGAAGGGAGGGAGGGGGGGGTGGGAGCCACGAAGGCGTTGAGTTGGAGGGGGGTGTGTGTGTTATATGTGTCTTCCTGTGTGCGTATGTGTAAGCCCGTGTACTTCATCTCCACTCAGTCCCAACCCATTGTCTCTGCCGTCTGATAACTGATGACGAAGACACGGCCGTTGACACGACCTGATGACAGAAGCTGATTATGCTGGTGTGCGAAATACACTTTAATACACTCTTGTGATACCAGAAAGAGAAAAATTGTGGCTTCCATTACTCATTTGGTCACAAATACATCAAAAAATAGGGTTCTAGCTGAAAAATACAAGGTTCCCCTTAATGCACTGGCTGTATAAGTGGTTCTAGGACTTCACCCTCTGTCACATTCCAAACTCAGTGTGCCCACATGCTTTCTTTTTGATGACTGAGCTGATAGAGTTATAGTCCAACATGGAAAACTTGTTCTTAAGGTCAATCATCATTTAGACCAGTTAAAGGATAACCCAATGATGCCAGTTGTCTTTACTTAAATATATATGTTTATTATTGCACAAATCTGGCGAGATAAGCACTTAGTACAACATGTAAATTGAAAGAGATATGAGTCTTGAAGTTTCATGACATTTTTTCAGCCTAATTCAGCTTATCCCACATCATACAGAAATATGTCTATCAGGCTACCTTGGAGGGCAAAAAAATATTGTGTAACTCTTGGTCCACAGTCCACATTTGCTTGTGCCCAGCTGACACTAACTATTGGGAATCTGCTCTGAACATTAACTGCTTTGAATCCAACGTGACTACACCTGCCAAGATACTCTGCAACAGAGAGGCTATACGACCCAGACAAATCACACATAGAACTGCACTACACCATAATACCAGAACCAGTATTTATTTTGGTTATATTTTCAACATACAACAATACTTATCATCACACAGCACTGCTTATACTTAAAATCAGTAAAGCGGAGGTTCAATCTGCCCAACAGTCATACAGGTTTTGTCAGTGGAGTCGAATGACAACTAAAGACAAGACTGTGCCCATCCCTGCTCATTTTAGCTCTGAACCATGACTGAGGCAGAGTTATACACAGTTTACAAAGGGATCTATTTCCCTTCAAAAGTGAACACTAAGAACTTTAAATACTTTGAGGAGTTTTCTTTTCGGCCGGATGATATCATCATTGCAACATATCCCAAGTCAGGTAAGCAGTTCTCACTTGTCTAGTGTTTGCAGCATCATGCAACATTTATTATTTTTTAATCTTGAAGAATTTAAAAAGTACTCACATTTTCTCAGTCTAAATGTGGACTATTGTTGAATCTTATTCTCAGACTAGCCTTGAGTATAGTATGACTCAGTGTGATGGTGCTATTAGATTTGCTGAAACTGCTGCAAATGAAAACAGAAGCTTGTAAAAGTAAGTTGGGCCAGAATCCCCTACATTAACTGTTACAGCTGATGTAATATAATGTGGAGAGTGACATGTCATGATATCTGAGGTGAATGCATCATTAATCCCAGAGGAAAGAAAAAACAGAAATGAGATCTCTTGAAGTTTTCTATCTCTCCAAGACAGCAACAAGATCAATGTGTTACAAAAAAAAAAACAAAACTACTCATGTCTCATGTTGCTTGTTTTTTTTCTTGTGCAAAACAGACTTGGGCATTTCCAGCCCATTTTCATTCCAAAGTGGTCAACTGCCACTTTGTCTGTGATTTGGCGTCAGAAACCTGATGCCAAAAGTCACCTTTCACAACGTTGTGATTTTTGTTGAAGTCCTGATATTGTAAGTGCACCCTGGAATATCAAAAACAGACACAAAAGGACACCTAGGGCACAACATGTGGACATGAAATGCCACTGACAAAATGGAGATATGTGACGACTTGGGATAAGAACGTGTTGGCCTTTCTCAAATCAGACCTCTGTTGATCTATACAAATAAGTCTCAAATGATGCTCAGTGTAACACTATTTTTGCTTCTCAAACTTAACTGACTGATATCAAAGAGAGCTCTCTACATAATTTCATTTAAATCTCATTTCAGACTTTAAACCACCCCCTTAGTCTCACATTGGACTCTGATCTATAAAACAGGTCTCCACACAGCCTTGAATAGTTTTCATCAGCCTCAAGCTCATGTGTTTTAGATCTGACTGATAACAGACCTATTTCAAGCCCTGCCCTCTTTTTCTATGGAGAACAAAAAATGACATAAGTATAAATAAATAAATAAATAAATAAATGTATAAATAAATAATTAAATACACGAATAAATGAAAAACCAAGGACATTTTGGTAATAAAAAAGGCTATTTCTGTATTTTTACATTTATTTATTTATACATATATTTATTTATTCTTTTATTTCTACATTTATTTATTTATTTATACATTTATTTATTTCCACATTTATTTATTTATTTATTTCCACATTTATTTATTTCCACATTTATTTATTTATACATTTATTTATTTCTGTGTCAGTGTCACACAGAAATGTAAATATGCTAATAAGGTAGGCAGGCCTATGTTAGTAAAGCCCGATTGGTCAACTGGGCAAACCAGACAGAAGCAAACGATTTCAAATCCCATGATCGTCTCAATTGCTGCCTTCTCGTACTGTGTGAAATTAAAAACACATCTACAACACAGAGGAAAGACAGCAAATTGGGCAGTTGCCTAGACGTCTAGAGCAGAGGCGATTTCTTTAAGACTGCAAGGGAAGCTCAGCTTCCCCTAAAATGTCAAAAATTGAATGGTCAAATATGTACGGTTGTGTTAACATTTCATTGACTACAGATGCGTTAAAACACGTTCATCTCGAAGACGAGTTTGTTCAGAATCAGCTACTTATCGATGTTAACTTCTCATACATTCCCGTAGCGCAGTTTTCTCATATGGTCTATGGCATTTGCCTGTAGAAGCTGAGCGTCCATGCACTTCAATGGGACTGAAGGGAACAGTTTTTTTCATTGCCTCGAAACTCGACGGTCATTGGATTAATGCCACGATTTTGTCCCGCCCCCGGACGCTCAGCGTCTCTGGGGGTGAATGGAGCTGTGGGCGGGCCTCGGCCGGGCTGGACGCTGAGCTTCCGCATGATGATTGGAGGATCAGTCGAAAGGCTGAATCCCGTTTTGACTGACAGCTATTTGGAGATTTGACAGCTCAGCTCAGTCCCATCGCGGATTTTGCAAGCGGAGTCTTCTGAGTCATAGCTGTCAAGTCTCCCGTTTTGGCCGAGAAACTACCATATTTCACCCCTCTTTCCCGCTGTCCTCCCGTATTAGTATTCTCCCGTAAATCTCCCGTATTATAATAAAACAACATTCCTCTGCCTCTCCAAACTGAACTCTGTCACTAGCCTTGCGAGAGCTGCCACCTGCTGTAGCCTGGGTGGCAGTTATCGCGAGGTTAGTGCCGACAACGGGAACAAACCCGGAACAACAAAAGAGAGATGGATGGATGTGACGAAGGAGAAGGCATTCCTGCCAAAAAAACAAAGAAGTCCTGTAAATATCTCGAAAAATGGGACAGCGAATTTACTTTCCTACAGAGGAGCAGGATGGGGCACATTATGAACTGAAAATATGTTTAAGCAATAAGCCCCGAGAAGCCGTGGGTTACAGTGATGTTACAACAGCTGAGGGGCGTTCAGTGCCCCTCCGCCGTTGTAAAATCACTGTAACTCACGGCTTCTCGGGGCTTATTGCCTTTATAAAACGGTTACCCTACATATAGCCCATGAAATAAACACACACAAAAAAAAAATCAACAATGTATTGGTAATAATGCAACAATAAAACTGAGAACTATTCATTCTTCCACCAAGCAAGATCGAGTGGACAGAATGGTTGCCAAGCAACACAGACGCTGCGGTCTACCAGTAGGTTACACTGATTTTACAACGGCCCTGAACACGGCTCAGCCAATCACATTTAAGGATTGGAAGCACCCGTTTTATAAACCATAAATAAATGTGCTTCATATACCCTTTGTGTTTTCATTTAGGCTGTATTATAACGTAGGAATGTTCACAGCATTTCAGTGTCAACAAAGGTTGGCCTATCAGATTCTGATCACCTAACTGTAGTTAGCAAGCCGGTGACAAGTTGTTTCTAGATATCTTGTACACCTGTCTTAAAATGTCAGGGATACTGGAGCTTGGTTGGGGTGGTGGGACAGCTCACAGCGAGCGCCGGAAAATTTCCCTTATTTTCAAATCCAAAACTTGACAGGTATGGTTCTATGGCATGAGTGTGGTTGAAAAACGGCTTCAATTAAATGTTCCTTTTATAAGTTACTGCCTCGCTAAAATATGACAAATTTTATGATGTAAATTTAAAGTGAGCTTCCCCTGTTTGAAAGACCAGCAGCCGCCACTGAATTGAAGCTCACCTACTTTTGGGACACACCGTTGGAGACATTGCACAGTTGTTCGGCGTGTGTGAGAGAACATTTCATCGGAGGATGGCACAGTATGGGATAAGGTAATATGTGTAACGTTATGTCAACCTATTAAAATTCCGTCTAGTCTGTCTTATTTACATTCAGGGTGCTTTTGCCAGTGGTGGAAAGAGTACTGAAAATCTGTACTCAAGTACAAGTACTGTTACATTGCTAAAATAATAATCAATTACAAGTAAAAGTACTGGTGTTAAAATGCATTTTAACTTTTGCTTTAGGCTACTAGTCTTTTGCAGACTAGGGCTCTAAATTTTGTGTGTTTTGCTTTACCAATAGTTAAAATGCATTTTAACTGAAGAGGTGACTGTGACATCAACGGTTAAAAGTAACTAATACTCTGAGTAGTTTTTTTGGCGAATACTCTGTACTTTTACTTGAGTATTTTTCTAACACCAGTACTTTTACTTGTAATTGAGTAATATTTTAGCAATGTAACAGTACTTGTACTTGAGTACAGATTTTCAGTACTCTTTCCACCACTGGCAAAAGCACCCTGAATGTAAATAAGACAGACTAGACGGAATTTTAATAGGTTGACATAAGGTTACACACATTACCTTATCCCATACTGTGCCATCCTCCGATGAAATGTTCTCTCACACACGCCGAACAACTGTGCAATGTCTCCAACGGTGTGTACCAAAAGCAGGTGAGCTTCAATTATATCAGGAGGTAAAATATATTGTGGACGTCCAAACGTCGCTCCCTCTTCCTCTGTCACCGAGCGGATTTGAAATTCATGGGCAGCTTCTTGGAGACCATCTAGCACCACGTCAACTTCTATGTCCCTATCAGCTGAGAGTTGAGCTAAATCTTCGAGTAATCTCTCGAAACGAAACTGAAGATAGTCGGTAGGTTCGCTGTTATCGAAACTGTCCGCTAATGCTCTTAAATCAGCAGCAATAGCCCGCACAAAACTATCCATTGCTAATAGCAAGCTAAAGGCTAACGTGAGAGCCAGCCAAATCAAGGCAGCACTAGTAGATCCGATCCAATCGACGTAGACGTAGGCCTGCCCACCTAATTAGCATATTTACATTTCTGTGTGACACTGACACAGAAATAAATAAATGTAGAAATAAATAAATGTGGAAATAAATAAATGTGGAAATAAATAAATGTGGAAATAAATAAATAAATAAATAAATGTGGAAATAAATAAATAAATGTAGAAATAAATAAATGTAGAAATAAATAAATGTGGAAATAAATAAATAAATGTAGAAATAAATAAATAAATAAATATATGTATGAATAAATAAATGTAAAAATACAGAAATAGCCTTTTTTATTACCAAAATGTCCTTGGTTTTTCATTTATTCGTGTATTTAATTATTTATTTATACATTTATTTATGTATTTATACTTATGTCATTTTTTGTTCTCCATATTTTTCTGATCCCTTAACCACAACTGCCACTCTACTTAGAAGAAGCAGTTGATTGGAGAATCAAGAATGGGACGGAGCTTGAGATCGGTCTATTGCATTGAAGCTGCCATAGTTGAATGTTTTCCCTAAATAATTAATGGAATAAACCCTGCTTAAATAATGTAAACCTTTGTTATTGGATTCAGTTATTTTGCACAGTAGGTAGCCTTTCTGTTTGCTTGCTTTATTGCATGAAGATTTGCATATTCAGAAGGCAATCGCTGTTTAGTGTAGCTACCATATTCTTTCTCTTACATTACTCATTATTTTCACTTTAGACATTGAACACAAGAGGTTTCACTCATGAAACGTGAGCAGAACGAATTTGTGTGTAAACTGTTTAAACTGTTGTGTGTAAAGTGGTGACACTGTGAGACCCATGTTACTGACCAAACACTAAGCTATCAGTGATGGCTGTCAGATTGTATAGTGATGTAACACTTAATATACCATGTACATGACCGTACCTTCAAAGTTTGCTGTTGACTGCTCCAGTGGAGTCATGTCGCTGTCTCCATTCGGAATAATTCTTGACAGAGAGGTCTCTCCAATGATGTAAGCAATGTGCTCATCTACAGCTGTGACTGGGAAGCGCCTCCTCCTGTAGCTGTTGTGTTTTCTTGTGTGAACTTATGCTTTTTTTTTTTTCATCAAGTTTCATATCAAACCATTTTAGTTTAACGTCTTGGATGGTTCTTTCAGCAGAGGATATGGTGTTAACAGCATCCGTTACATCCTTCGAGGCCTTTGATTTATCTTTCTGTCACACCACTAATAATAACATTTTATGCATGAATATATGTATACATATACAAAAGAACTTATTATATTATATCATATATTATATTCAATTTCTGCCCATTTATCCCCCCTAAATCCTTCACTGGACCTTTAAACCACAAAACACGTAACGTCAATGCCTGATGATAAAATGTGCCATTGTTATCTAGCTAGCAAGCTAACATTAGCATTTACATTGCAACAGTATAGTGGTAGTGAAAAATACACATGTATATTTGTACAGTGCTTCGGTGTTCATCTCAGTAGTTTAGGTACGTACTGTAGGCAACATGGCAAGGTTGAGAAGTGTCCACTATTCCACGCTTAACTTTCTAACAGTATGAATGGATCATCCAGGTACTCATAGTGCACTGCATCTTGCCATATCTCTCAGTGTGACTGCACCTATTCTCTCAAAATAGCAAGTACAGTATAAGTATTTAAGTATCAGAATTAAGACACAGCATTTGACTTTTAGTACTAACACATACTAGAATGGAAAATAATACTATTTAATTTGGATGTTATAAAGGCATGAATTATCTTCTCTGCATGGTCAGAAAATACCTTATTTTATCCACAATGCAGAACAAGCTAGGCTGATGAGCTGAACCAGAACAGATTCAACACATGGGCCCCCCCCACCAACCCCCTAACTTCCGCACTCCTCTTTTCTCCTTGCAGCCACCCTCCACTCTTAAAAGAAAAGATATACTAATAAATGTGTGTCCAACTACAGTTTTCAGAACATTGCTGCTGTCCTACTTTCAGGTACAACATGGATGCAGGAGATTGTCCCTCTGATCATGAGTGGAGGAGATCCAGCTTCTGTTGAGACTCTTCCTAACATCGAACGTGTTCCCTGGCTGGAGAGCTATGAGGCCCACAGGCTTAACCTTCAGGAGAGACCGTCTCCTCGAATGCTTTTTACACATTTCCAGTACAACATGATGCCTCCATCTTTCTTTGAAGTGAAGCCGAGGGTAAATCTGCCATATACTGAAGTTTATGTGATGAATCATTATCATCATTCTTTTGATTGGCACATTTTCCCTTTGATGTCATGTCAAGTTAATAATGAATGTGTTATAACATTATTTCAGGTCATCAATGTGATGAGAAACCCCAAAGATGTGTTCACATCTTCCTTTTATTATTCTGAGATGGCCTCCCACTGGGTCAGCCCAGGCTCACAGAACGAGTTCCTCCACAAATTCCTTAATGGAGAAGGTTATTCTGAATTTTATTTCAATACATTATATTTATAATTATATCACAGCAGTGAGAGACAGTATATTCACCAGTAAATAACTGACTGATGGATGATAAGATTTAAATGTCAATAAGATAGTGATAAGATTTAAAATGTGCATCACTTTTCAGACACCTCAATAATCAAACTTATATTTCACTCATGGTAATAGTGCATTTCTGATCTTTTTCCTCTAGCTGCGTATGGCTCATGGTTTGATCATGTGAAGAGCTGGCTGAATGCTGAAGATAAAGAGCACATCATGTACATCTCCTATGAAGAGATGATAATGGTGAGATATTCCACAATACTCCACAAAACTAAACACAAAGTACAGCTGACGCTGATGGGAATGTCATTTGTTATGCAGGCATTTGGTCATAAACCAAAGTACAGAACAAACAGAAATGACAAAGTCATACAGTGAGACCCGTTGCAGGGGTATGAGATAATGTTCTCTGTGGTGCAGGACCTGAAGGACTCTGTGGGCAGAATCGCTCAGTTCTTGCAGAAATCTCTGGACGCTGAGGCGATAGAGAAGATAGCAGACCGCTGTTTGTTCAAGAACATGAAGAAGAACAACATGTCAAATTACTCTGCTGTTCCACGTGAAGAGATGGACCAGACAAAGTCTGAATTTCTCAGGAAAGGTGAGTTCCAATAAATAATACTTGTACAGTACACATTAAATTCAACTGTCATTGGTTCCATCTGTACGGTCTAATATTTACAGGGAGATGTCTACTTACACAGTACTACTGCTCACTCATTTTACAGTATATAAGATTACATACTGTATTTCTATTAAGCAGAAAAATAAATTAAAATACAGACTGTTGCATGAACCTTTCCTTCAAATGTAATCTGACTCCTTATTTTGCACGTTGCATTCTAGGGATTGCTGGAGACTGGAAAAACCAACTAACAGCGGCAGAGGCAGAGCTCTTTGACGCTGTTTACAAAGACAAAATGAAAGATGTCAAATATACATTTGCATGGGAATGAAAAAAGTGAATGGAAATACTTACTGAAAGTTATTTCACCATACACTGATGCACAGAAACTTCTAAAGAAGATGCAGTTGATTATGAAGTACTTCGGTGTTCTAAAGTGTTTCATTGTTTTTGTGCTGTAAACGTACGGATTTTATATCCATAACAAATAAATTTACCAGAAATGTAGTATCACATTCACATGTACTGAATTACCACACTAATTCATAATTATAAACATTGAAAACACACAATATTTTGGCCATTGTTACCTTTTTCCTCCTAAAAACTTCAAAATCCCCCAAAGTGGCATTTTAATCACCTACTGTATTATGGTACACTGAAAAATAGCTGGATGTATAATTTTTGCATTTTGCTTTCTGACTTTTCTTTTTTTAATCATCTGCCCTTCTAAACAACTTCAACAGAACATTTGAGTTTTTTTATTTGCAGTCCTCATCAGTGGAGGATGACAGCATGTGTTGCTCCAAAACCTGTATGTACATTTCAGCATTAACAAAGCCTTCACAGATGTGAGAGTTACCCATGGTCCCGTGGGCGCTAACACTCCCTAATACCATCACAGATGCTGGCTTTGAACTTTGAGCTGCTAAGTACCTGGATGGTCCTTTTACTCTTCAGCTCAGAGGACAGGACGTCCATGATGTGGACTCATCAGACCAAAGCACACTGAGCTCGGGCCCAGAGAAGTCAACAGCATTTCTGGATGTTGTTGATATATGGCTTTCACTTTGCATTAGAGTCTTACATTTACAGATGCAGCAACAAACTGTGTTTACTGACAGTGGTTTACCAAAGTGTTCCTAAACCCATGTAGTAACATCCTTTACACAATCATGTCAGTTTTTAATGCAGTGCTGTTTGAGGTCACAAAGGTCACAGACATTTAATCTTGACTTTCAGCTTTGTCCCTTACTTGCAGAGATTTCTCCAGATTCTTTAAAACGTCTGATGATTGAATGTAGATGGTAAATTCCCCAAATTCTTTGCAACTGTACATTGAGAAACATTGTTTTCAAACTGTTGGGCTATTTACCCACATAGTTTGAGCCTTTTGAGGATGCCCCTTTCATACCCAGTCATACTTTCATCTGTTACCAATTAATATGTTTACCTGTAGAATGTTCCAAACAGGTGTTTTTTTTAGCATTTCACAACTTTTCCAGTCTTTTGTTGCCCCTGTCCCAACTTTTTTGGAACGTGTGGAAATGTTGAAAACCAGCTAGATAGGAAGTGTTCTGCAGACTTCCCTCCCGGGGCGGGGAGCCTTATTAAACTTGATTTCTCACTTGAAGAGCCGATCTCCAGAGCTGTGACTCATCAGAAAATATCTTTTTGGCCATTGTCTTTATAATGACTTGATCGTGGGTAATTGAGCTTGGGATATTTCTCAACCTCAACAACGAGTCTCTCGTTATCCAATCTTTGTGACACACGAGGCAGCACACAAGGTTGTTCTTAATCTTATTTTGATGCAATATATGCTGAATAAAAATCTGATGGCGACAATTTTGTTTTTGCTTCCATTCTTCACAGGTTTAAGTAAAATATCGAAGACTTTTTAATGCACTCAATACAAATATCTCTCTCAAATTTTGGTTGCAAATTTGATTTTTTTTTTAAAAATGTGTAAGTGAGCACTTCCCCTTCTCCAAGATTATCCATCCATCTGACAGATGTGAAATATCAAGATGCTGATTAAGCAGCATCAAACTAATTTCCGCCGCTTGTATCCGCGATCTTATTCTTTCGGTCACTACCCAGAGCTCATGACCATGAGGGTTGTGACGTAGATGGACCAGTAAATCTAAAGCTTCACCCTCCAGCTCAGGTCCTTCTTCACCACAACAGACCGGCACAGCGCCTGAATCACTGCAGAAGCTGCACCAAACCGCCGATTCATCTCACGCCCCATTCCACCCTCACTCGTGAACAAGACCTTAAGATACTTGAACACTCTCGATTGAGGCAGTAACTCTCCCCCAACCTGGAGAGGGCAATCGACCAGTTTCCATCAGTTTCTGCGTAGAGAACCATGGCCTCTGACTTGGAGGTGCTGACTGTCATCCCGACTGCTTCACACTCATCTGCAAACTGCCCCAGTGAATGCTGGAGGTCACGGTGTGATGAAGCCAACAGAACCACATCATCTGCAAAAAGCAGAGATGCAAGTCTGAGGTCCCCAACCCCCCCCCCCCCCCCCCCCCCCCCCGGCTGCACCTCGAAGTGATGGACCAGACAAAGTCTGAATTTCTCAGGAAAGGTGAGTTCCAATAAATCATACTTGTACAGTACACGTTAAAGAGGACCTCTTGTACTCATTTTCGGGCCTTTGTATTTGATTATTGGACTCCTATAGAGCAGCTACACACGATTACCCGCACTGAAAGCACTTTGGGACACTGTGTCTCTCGCTGCATCGCTTCCTTGTATTTCCCACATCCCACGAAAACGGTCTGTGTTATTTACTCCACCCCCCCGGCCCCGAGCCCACTCCGCTGTGATTGATCACACTCCCGAGGACTTCCGAAGGGCTGCCAAGCGCTGCCGAGCCCCACCTCCTTATTTTGCCAGTGCGGAAGTTGAGAGAATTTCACTTTTGAAAATGTCAACTTTTGAAATACAGCCGTATGTGTTAAATCCCGAATCCGATCCGGAGGTAGAGACTGGACGCCTTCAAGATGTCTCTGAATGGTAAGTAACGTTAGCCGTTAGCCAGTAGCTTGTTGTTGTCATTACCTGCTTACCTCTGCAGCGTATTCCTGGGCATGCCCATATAAGTAAGTCCAGCATGCATTGACATCAATGGGACTACTCTGTTAAAAAAACACAGTAAAACACAGCGTGCAGAGCCACCCAAAACAGCTTGCAGGGCTCACGTCCAAATGCATAAACCTCATTATTTGACAATTTGGCATCATTTAACACGAGTATCTCACATTGTAACAACATTTATTGGTCAGAAAAGAGGAAAAGCATAATAGTTCCCCTTTAAATTCAACTGTTATTGGATGCATCTGTACGGTCTAATATTTACAGGGAGATGTCTACTTACACAGTACTACTGCTCACTCATTTTACAGTATAGAAGATTTCATACTGTATTTCTATTAAGCAGAAAAAAAAATTAAAGTACAGACTGTTGCATGTACCTTTCCTTCAAAAGTAATCTGACTCATTGTTTTGCACGTTGTATTTCAGGGATTGCTGGAAACTGGAAAAACCAGCTAACAGTGGCAGAGGTAGAGCTCTTTGACGCCGTTTGCAAAGATAAAATGAAAGATGTCAAATATAAATTTGCATGGGAATGGAAAAAAGTGAATGGAAATACTTACTGAAAGTTGTTTCACCATACACTGATGCACAGAAACTTGTAATAAAAATGCAGTTAATTATGATGAACTCAAAGTGTTTCATTATTTTGTGCTGTAAACATATTGATCTTATAATCACATTCACATGTAGAGAACTACCACACAAATGCATATTCACAAGCACTGTAAATGCACACTATTTTGACTATTTTGAAAAGGAAGAGAACTCTGCGGTTCACACTTGGCACACAGGAGAAGTTTCAGTTGGTTGCACTCTGCAATTCTCACGGCCACATGCCACTAAATCCTGTGAATCCTGTTCCTTTAAGGGGATATTATTTCAAAAGTGTATTATGCATGATTAACCACTAGAGGGTAACATCTACTTCTAGGAAAACACTTAGCCTTTAGGACCCTGCATTATTGATAACACTCCATCTACACTTGGTCATTTATAGCAGCACTGACAGAACTTTAAGTGTTACATACTTCAGCAGAAATTTGCTCATCAAGTGATGTGTTTGTATCATTTAACATATTTCCCACTTGTTTTCACACACACACACACACACACACACACACACACACGCACACACACACACACACACACACACACACATCTCATCCAGTAGGAGCAGATGTATGATTTATGGAGATAATTCTCAAGGCTACATAGAAGAAGCTGTTGTAGAGCAGTCAGTAGCAGCACGCAGATACTCTATCTTGTAGACATAGGATGACATATGCAATCTGATTCATTACCCAGAATTCAGTTTAGCAGACATGTAACTGCTATCTCTGTGGGATCAAAACAACTTGTCGACAGACCTTATCATAGAGTGTATGTTCGCATGATGCAGTACAAGTTGTATTATTACTTATATGCTGACAAAGGCAATTTCTCAACCTTACAAATATGAAATTCAGATTTTTGGTTGTGCATATTTTGCCACATTAAATTTAATCACACCTTCAGTTCAGACCCATTTTTACACATGTACATCCACTTTTACTTGAGCACAGTACTCTGTTAGAACTCTTCTCACCTCTGGGTAAAATGTTTACAATGTTCACCATCTTAGTTTAGCATGTTAACATGCTAATATTTAAAGCTGGAACTTACCCTTCGCTGAGTCCCGTCACTCTAATGCAGTCTGGCTAATCATAGTGTAGCATCTTGCAGCTCCGACAAGGGTCCAACAGCAACACAGCTGCTCCATAATGCAATCATTTCAGATTTTCTTCATTTTCAGGTTGGTGTTGTGGATTTCGAGCTAAACTCATGTAATGATGATACTCATTATCTGGAGAGGTTGGAAGGAGGTAAACATTTCTTTCCCATTACAAAACAAAAATCAAATCCTGATAAGTGTGGGGTTACATTTCCTACTGAATGTATAGCCTACTGAATGTATACACGTACTACTTTTGCTATTTAATGATGACAACAGTGAATAAAAACCGGCCCTGCTCTACAGGAACCAGTGAAGGGAAGCAGGGAAACTTTGCCAGTGTTCAACCAGCTGTGTGTCATCTCAGTGTGTGCAGATGAACATTGTTTGGCTTCCCCAGGAGCTCCCCACCTGTCCACGGGGGAAGCCAAACACCGTTCATCTGCTCACACTGAGGTGACACACAGCTGGTTATTATTGGCTAAGTTTCCCCCCTCTTTTCTTTGTTCTCTCTCAATTGCTAGTGATGTGGTGGTTCACTTTTACAGTGTCATCTGTAGCCTGTAGTTTGGCTTTAGCTTCTGTCTTTATCTTTTTGACCTGATTTTGCTGCTGAGTGAATTTGACTCCCTGGATATATCCAGCATGTCTGCTTCTCTCTGAAAAGCCTTTTTGTTTTTCCAAAAATGTGATCATATTTCTTCAGGGAGTGCAGTTTGTCACAGTGTGGGCTTCATTCTAGCTCCGACACCTTGACAGACCATCACAAAGAGGCGGGGCTTAGCAAAGGGTCACTTGGGCCATAACATACTGACACATTGTGATTTTGTCCTGTGGATGGTACCAGATGAAAAGTTTGCTATCTCTTTCTCAGATTCCAGTCTTTATGCTAAGTTAAGCTGACTGGCTGCTGGCTGTAGCTTCATAACAGACCCAGTAAATTGACCTTTTCATCCAATCCAAGAAAGCAAATAAGGACATTTCCCAAAACGTCGACCAATTCCTTCAGCCGCACTGTCAGAGACGTTCCTCTTTGCTTGAGTGTAATCCCTTTAATGCCTTTGTGAATTTAGACCAAAACATGTGTGAAATGTCACTGGGTGTACATATACAGCTGATAACAAGGGGGGCCCTCTTTTTTTGTGCCAAAGTTGTAATCTTTATGTCAAGATTCAGCTGCCACCTCAAACCTTTAATTAATCAAATTCCATAAACGTGTCATGCACAGGCAGACAACCTGCCACGAACAAGCTGAAGCAAGACAGAGAGAGCAGAGATGCCCCCTCGTAACTCTGATCCCAGATCAAAATCATCTGTGTGAGGGTTAGCTGATCCGAGATCTGCACCCAAAGTAAACTATGTACACAGACTTACTGCAGTGGGTAGATACACAACAAACCAAACTCTATAATTACACTGTGATAGAAGGCAGCTGGATCACTGCAATTAACAGGTAAAAGCCAGCGATTATCCTGCTGCTTCATGGGAAAGTATTTTTCGCTGCACCTTATGATCCTGAATTAAGTTTGCTGTTATGTTCTGAAAGGAGCAACTCTGTGCTGCACCGTTTTGTGTGTTTAGCCCAAACCAAGGCAGATAGGTCAGATTATATCCCCTAATTGTTTTGGCAAATGTAATCATAGACATTAACTGTATCTCAAACACACAAGGTACACTCTTACTGTATGTTTGCTTTAGCTAAGAGTTGGTGGTTTACAGCTTTGTCAGAAGTTGTCTGGCTGGCCACGAGGCGACCACCCTACCTACAACAGTAGGTGGCTCACTGAGACATGGCACCCCACCAGAGTAAATCCCTGCCAAAGATAAGCTCTCCTTGCTGAGGGTACAACACAGTAGCTCCTCTTGAATCTCAAAAGCTCTTACAGAAACAAGCACTCTGTGGAAGGGTTCAGAAAGAACAGATTGATTGATATTAGCTCTTTCATCAGTTGGTTTGAAAAAGGCAGCTTGGGAAACTTTCATCATTTTTTCCATGTCCATCTTTACGTACACCTGTGTGTTTTTTTTTCCAGTACTGATACTCATAATGTTTAAATAAACAGTGAGTGTCGAGTTGTCGGAGATGACAAAGCTCTGTGTAAATGAAAGATCCTACAATCACAGAAAAAGACAAAAAATGGAATTGATGTTATTTTAAAGCTGCATCAATGGAGTTTTTGGCCACTTGGGGGCAGTGGAACACGCTGTAAACACAATGTTGACATGTTATCACCTTATGAAGTTGGTATGGCTAACCTGTTAGCATGGCTAAGCTGTAAGCAAACAGCTGATACAACTGGCAGACATGAGGCAATATTAACCTTCAATTGCAGTGATGTCTATGGCCATCTGATAAATGTAAGCCCTTATGTTCACTCTTTATTAGCTCTTCTTGGCTCTAGCTCTCAGTGACATGCATAGGCTACCTCTCTAACTGCAACATACTCAGCCCGCTCTCATTGATAATGGTCGACTGTGCAAGCAGCTTATAACAACACATACTTGTGTTTATTGTAAGGCATCGCCCTCTTGTGGCTGTAGTAATTATTACAGGAGTTAAGAGGGAAGAGATGCAGCATTAAAAGACAACAAAGTCTGCACAGTGTTTTACAGATATTAAAGAAGAATTGGGAAACATTACAACTGGCATTAACACCCAGGTCAAATGACTCTGCAGTGGTCTCGAGTGTTTATTGGCTCCAGCTCCGATTGGCATGATGGAAACACAACACCTAGGAGAACACGCCAATTGAAGCTCCTTTACTGGTGAGATGCAATGATGTGCCACCACAAAATACTATCTGTACCCACCTAAGCAGTTCAATCATCAATCCAAATTAGTCTGCACTGAATTTGAAAGAGAAACTGAATAAGTAAGAGATATATAAAAAGCAGTGACCACCTTAAAGTTTTCATGGGCGTCCATGCTGCTTTCTGTTTCTGGCCTGTCTGTGACAAACTCTGCACACCAAAAACACACACACACACACACACACACACACACATACACACACAGAAAGGCACACTCGTCTGCTGCAGAGCTTTGTGTACAGCTCTGGTCTACTGGCAAGAGGAAAGGAGTCTGTCACCTGTTTTTAGTGGGTTTCCTGTGTTTTAAAAACCCACGTACACGCACTTATTTTGATAGAAAAGGGGTTTATGATGTTTTCTTTAACCTAACCATGTAGTGTTGTTGCCTAACCTAACTAAGTAGTTTGCAGCGGAACAGGGAACGTTTGGTGATGCTACAGACGTGTTTAAACTGAAACTATTAAAACAATAATGTCTTTCATTTTGGGGCCTGACATATAAGTTATTTTGGAAGTAAGAGAGCATTGTAAATGCTCCACTCTATGTTGTCATTATCTTTGTCTTTTTGCTGTTTAGTGCTGTAGCATAGTATGGGATTATATATATATTTTTTCTACTGAAAAAAAAAGTTGTGGACGGTAAAACCAAAACAATCATCTGAAAAACTCTACAGTAAATCACTCCCTCATGATGAGGGAAAATGCTGAGTTGGATGGTAATTGATACTACTACTGGCTCACATAAGCTGTAGTCATTTGATCTATTGTTAAAAAAATTGATTAGTTCAGCATTAAATTTGCATGTATTGATTTTTTTTTGCCACTAAGGGGCAGTTACAGTGAACATGCAACCAAATGATTGCCAGACATGGCGCAACATATGCATTCATTTGGAGTCATGTTTCTGGCCTCCTGTACAGTCAAATAATCACTGTCTTTCGATCTCTGTTTCAGTTTTAACTAACTCCTGAGGAAATCTGTAGTGCACAGTGGGTTTATCAGATTTTTTTTTTGTGAAATCAGCTGCCTACTGCACATGCTAAAAATGTTTTTAGCCTGAGAGGAACTGTGCTGTTGGGTGGTATTTCTATGTGGATTTGTCACAATGAGTGAGCCCTTTTACCTTACACATTGTCATCTGATCCATTGCTAACTTAATAAACTGAGTAATGAAGCTTTTAAAGAAGGTGAGAGCCCTTAGACACCAGAGATGACAAAGCAGATCTGTCACAGGAACTGCGCAGTATTGCCTCGATTATTTTTTTCTGTAATGTAGTGTAACTGTATATCTAAATTGAAATTAAAGCAGTGGTGCCACACTGCTTAGTGAGACTCCATACTGTATATACAGGTAAAGAATAAATTGACTTTGACATACAGTACTTTTTTTCACGAGCAAGGTCAAATTCTTGAGCTCTGCACACATGCTGACATCCGCTCAACTTGGCGATTTGTGAAACACAAGCCAGAAGCTGACTGTCATCTGATTCCCTGTCAGACAATAAGCCTGTAAAAAATCCCGTTTCCACTGCCAGCCTGATTAAAAACTTAAATGACTCGTTCCCCTCATACCCTCAAGATGAAACAAGATAAATTACCCACTGCTGTCATTTTCCTCTGTTGCAAGGTAAACATATCATTTTGTGCATGATTTCCCCCTGCCTGCAGCCAGTGGATACCACAGATCTTAAGTGAGGAGATGACTAACTGACACATTGGCACATGCAGGCAGACAAGCAGCGAAATGAAAAGCACTGGGGCAAGAATTAAGAGCAGCTTTTTATTTGATGAATCCTTTCTGAGACCTGCTAATTCCACATGAATAATTTGATGTCAAAGTTTTAACAAAATACTGCCACAGCAGATTTTGTCTGGTAATGCAACCTGTCCCTTTGATTGTTATGTTTTTTCGACACTGTAGAGCTCTTTGATGTCTCTTAGACCAGGGGTTTGCAAACTTTTTTGTGTGAAGGACCCCTTAAATGATACACATTGAGTCACGGAGCTCCATTCGATGGGGACCTCCATCTGAAAAGATTTTGGTTGTTTGATATGACTAAGACAGGAGTTCTGTGGTTGTCACCTACAGTTGAGGAGATAACTGTGGAGGAAATTAAATCAGTCAGCCAATTTGGCTGTTATCAGGCCATTGTGGTGATAAGCGTCACAGATATGGGATGGTAGAGGCCTGCCACATCAAATTTCAGGTTGAGAAGGCCATTATCAGGCCATAAAATGAAACCTTCTGCCAGAAAGGGGCCTGGCAGAGGACTTTCACCCATGAGACCATGATTCAAGTCCCATGTAAAACCAATATGTATGCCAAACCATGACCTTGTTCCAACCGTAACCACGCATTTTGGCATCTAAACACATGGAAAGTGAAAGTGAAACCTAACACACAACCTAACACACTGCTAACAACCATTGAATGGGCTGATAACAGCCTCCGTAACCTACCAGCGCACATTGCAAGCACATACTGACCCATATCTATGAGGCACAGATAACAGCCATTTGATGGGATAATAACATTCTGTTTGTGTGTCAGAATAAACACTCCTATGACTTTTACTCATATTGGCCTAACTTCTATCACAAATTAAATTGTGAAAATAAATATTCCCCATATTCCCCACGAAACTTCCCCAAGCACACCTGGCAGTCCCTGGATCATTGGTTGAGAACCACTGTCATAGACCACGGGTACCCAAATGTTTCCATGCGGAGGCCCCCCCACATAGCATTGGCTTAGGCACTGAACCCCCAACTGCTTGGAGCGGCTGTCCAAGGCAGCCCCCTCGCTCTGACATCTCTCCATTGAATGCACGTAAAGGTCATGTTTGTGCATGTGTGTGTGTTTTGGGAATGTGTGTATAACAACAGAATGAAATAAAAAATTGAATTCCCCCCTCGGGGATTGATAAAGTGTATTTTCTGCTTCTGTTTCTTCTTCTTATGGTGTGATCAATGACGTTTTGACTGGCAGACAATTAGAAAGATGTGCATGGCAAATAAAATTATATATGTTATATATTATATATATTACTATGAATTATATCTTATGATAATAAATTAAAATAAATACACATAATTATATTTATGGATACAATTTAATCTCTTTTTTGTTTTTTCTTTTTTGCGTTTTCCCTAATCTTTATTCCAAGTTGCTGAAGCCCCTCTTGGCAGCCCCCAAGAACATTTCAGTCATTGAAATACACATAACAATTATGGACAAATATTTTCTTCTTTTTCTTTTTCATGAAAATAACTTGCATAATATTTATTTTGCAGCACTTTTCGGGTGTAAGGTGTTGTGTCTTATCACTTTACAACATTGAAGGTACGGCCCACCTAAGTCCACTGCTTTGGTTCAGACTGAAAGCTTTCACTAAATCAGTAAAGTAGCTTGACATCTACTGCATGTATTGAGCCAACATTTAGTGCAAAACTAATGATTCTTCAGGCTCTGCTCTTACTTACTTTTATTTAAATGTAAGTCAAATTCTGAATGCATGACTTTTAAGATAAGGAGATGTTTTTTTTTCTTTCTATGTTTTCCGCAATGTAACATTTTATTTACAAGGCAGTTGTATATTTAGTGCAAAATGTGCAGGAGCTTTTATTCTCCTCATTTTCAGCTAAGGGTAATAGTCAATTTTCCATACACACGCAGACAGACTTTGGTGATTTATGTATTTTACTACTTTTTTTTTTGTGAATCATATTTGACATATTTTGGTTGCAAATTAGCCCCCTTTGTAGTGTTATATCTCTGCACAGGAATGTACTTTTTTTTAAGGTGGGGTGTGTGTTGGTGGGGGTTGCACATTGTTCTGCTGGAGGCTGGCAGTCTGTCTTCCAGTGTTGTACTCCTGTCAGAGGGTGGTGCAGCTTTAGGCAGGAGAAGTGTGTGCATGTGTGTGGGATGGTGGGGGCTGTTCCAGCTCGTTCGTGTTTTCTCTTTCCTCGTCGCCTCCCTCCTGCTCCTCTCAGGGTCAGGTAGCAGGCGTAACACACTTTCACAAACACTTACACACCCTCTCTCTCTCTCACACACACACTCCCACAGCCTCAAGATAACACACACACATACACACATGCTTCACTTCCTCCCCAGATCCTGCTTGGGTGAAGACAGCATGGGCAACTGTGAGCTGTGAGGATGGAGAAGAGAGTGTGTGTGATCCAGACTGACTTCCACCAGTACAGACCCACCATCGCTCTGCACAGCAGACCCCTGGCACATGTAAGAAACCTGCCTCTCTTCCTTTGACACTCCCTTTTTTCCCCCTTGTTTCCGTCTGTGTTTTTGTACCTCGCTTTATTCTTTATCTTTGTATATGTTCCTGCTGTCTAACTGACTCTCTTTCAGTCTCTATTTTCTGTCTGTCACTGTTTTCTCCTGCATGTCACAGGGCTCCTCCTCACTAGAGGCCCTCACCTCATAGAAACAAGAACTGCTTATTCAACAGGGGGCGTCAGAGTGCGTGGGATCATCCATTTGACTTTTTTGTCTTTAATATTGGCTTCACATTTCACTTTTCCTTGTTTTTGGATAAGAATAATTCCTACAGTGCTAGCTGTCAAATCAGGTTAAAAGTTGCTCATATCATATACTAGCCTGTCTTCCTCTCTAACACACACACACACACACACACACACACACACACACACACACACACACACACACACACGTTACAGAGGGATGCAAACACAGACAAGCATTGGAAAAGCTGAAAACAAAAAAACGGAAATATCATGTCATGTGCTTGGCAAAAGATTTGAAGTACAGCTGTGAGGATCCATTAGGGTGAAAAAGACTGTCAATAAAAGTTTAACGGAATAGTTAAACATTTTAGGAAATACACTTATTCCAGCCTGTTCTCCATCCCAGGCCATGGAATACCCCTTGGCTTCTGATATTGACGCCAAAGGCACCCTTTAGCTTCTTAATGAGACGCACCAGGCTTTCAACTAACTCCAATGTAAATCTATGCTGGGAATATGATGCTGAGAGCAACTGCTGTAATATAAACAGAGAGAAAGTCTGCTTAGGGTGGGAGGAGAGGTTAATGGGTCAAACAAATCTGGACTTTTATCCAGGAGACCACAGTTTGTGCCTCGTGTAATCCAAATGTCACTGTTGTTTTAACATAACATTACGTCACTTACATACCTAGATCTGAGTGAAACGAACAAACTTACTTATTAGTTTTGTTGCCTAAACCTAACTGCGACTGTTTCACAACATTAACCACATGTTACAGTGTGTTTCAGCTGTATGTTACGTAGATACACTAAAGGATGCCCCGTGTGTTGCTGTGAGATGCTAAGGGGTTCGACAAAGTGTCTGTACTTCATGACCTGTGAATGAAAACACTTTGCCTATTTCCCTTTCAGAGATAGATACCACTCTTGTCTTATTCTGGTAAAACACGGCCTGAAATACATTGGACACGGACACAGTGCGACATGTCTGGTGTCTGGTGTTCGCCTGCAGCAGGATGCATCCATTACAACTTACGCTGCTACACTGACAAAGGAATGGATCCCCATTAGCTGAAGCCTTGGTGACTGCTAATCTTCCCCAGGTCCACATAAGACATAAAATACATGACATAAAACATATGGTAAAAATAGTGAAACACATAGCACAGGCAGATATTTGGATGTATAGTATCAGTACTAACAACATACATTATAATTTGGTTATTACAATCATAACTTCTTCAAAGGAGAATCAGAAGGCTACAAATACAATACAGTTACAGTCATATGGCCGGTGGTATTGGGTGTACCTTTGGCATACTTTTATTTTCCTTAAACTGAGTTTTTCTTCTAAATAAATCAAACTAAAATGTACCAAAGTAGAGCTTGCTTATTGAAAAAAAAAGAAGAATTCGTGGGAAAATCCCCATAGACCCTGCACAGAGGTTTGGGCTAAGCCTCCAATATCCTCATCCTCATTCTAAAAAATGCCCCTGGCCAGCAGGTGGGTAGCTTTGCTTAGTATATAAACCGGAAGCAGGGGTAAACAGTAAAAGTAAAAAGTTCATTTTACCCCCTACCCACACCTCTAGCTGACTAATTAACATTTGTATTCTTTTGTTTCCCCTTTTATTTCAACACAGAAAGACATGTAAAAACAACATGTTGTAGTTTTAAGGGAGTGCTGAACAGGAGCCAGGCTCACTGGGACTAAAGGTGTGTTCAAACTAAATGTGAAGCTAATTTTTGCCTCATTTTACTGCCAACCACAAAAAATGGGGAAGACAGCTAATGTCAGTGTTTGATCGCATTGGGATCTGGAGAATTTGGAAGCCATGTAGATACCTTGAGCTCTTTGTCACACTCTTCAGGCCATTCCTTTGCAGTTTTTGTGGCAGGGCATGAAACATTGTCCTGCTGGGGAGGCCATGAGGGGGTGTGCTTGGTCTATAACAGTGTTTGGGTGTGTGGAGCATGTCAGGTGGCATCCACATGTATGCCTGGACCCAAGGTTTCCTAGCAGAACATTACATTGCAACAAGATGATCAATGTTATTCACTTAACTTGCTAGTGGCTTTAATGTTTTGGCTGATTGGTTTAAGTCCAATATCAAGTGACAACGCCAATGTGTGTGTGGATGACCTGCCTGCTAGTTGTCTTTCTTTCTATCTCTGATATATGGCTGTGAGACGTTAACCACCTTCTCTCCAGTGCAGGACCATGATGGTCTTTGAGTAGATGGATGCTGGTCTGATCTCTTGTTCTTGTCTCCTTCTGCATTTTCACACCCGCACACACATGCAGCACACACAAAGGGACACAGCTGGGTCAGCCAACAAACACATGAAAAGCTGTGTGTTTTTCCTCCTTTGATGAAGCTGCATGCGGGTCATCATTACACTTGAGTGTTTTCAGGGGTCAGAGAAAATCCTTTGAACCTTTGTGTGTGTTATCTCATAATACATTTGAAAGGTGCTAAATTGGAAGGAATTTACAGATAATACTATGTTTGTGTCTGTTCAATTTAACATAACCACTGCTAGTGTCGTCTTTAATTTACTTGCACTGTAGTCCAGCTGTGTTAGGTATTTCAATCAGCCTTGTCAGGACAATAACTGTTACTGAAGAGAACAGAAACTCTCCGCTGCATTTATAATGTCAGAAGTTATCTCCAGGGTAATTGCCTGAAAACAACCATGTCACTGATATGATTTATAAGCTGGTGTTATTGTACCTGACCTGCAGCCAGTATAATTGAACTGTGAAGAGCTTCAGTGATCAAAGGCTGGCTCTGCCTTCCTCCATGACCTGGATCCAGAGTTCAGCAAAAGGTCAGGCAAAATGCAGAGCAGTGACTGAACAACAACAGAAACACACTACATGGTTGATGCGATGCATCCAAAATCAGGCCCAGCCAAATTCAGACCTCCACTTTGAACCTCTAGCTTGTGCCACCTACATGCAGGAAACATAACAGCTGTTTTGACCACTAAATGCAGACCAAGCAGCAACCTCCAGGCCTGAAAAAGGGACTAAGGGACAGGGACTAGGACAGGGACAAGGCATGTCACCATTCCCCGAAATCAAGTAGTCGATATCAATGCCAGTAACATTCCAAGATTCTCAATGTCCAATTCTATACAACAGTAAAAAAATAAATCAATAAATCCCATGTACTTTAACATACACTCCTTTGAATTAAACTCCTGTAATTTTGATATTACAGTATATTAACAGTGATGACTGGTCTTTGTGGTAGACCAAGGGTCTTCAACTTTTTTCAGGCCAAGGACCCCTGGCCTACTACAGAGAGACAGGGCACCGCTACATATATTGTATAAAAATGAGTTGCACTTGAGATATTACTTTGAATATTACAGGGTCTTCTCTATTTTGTTCTTGCCTGTAGTTGCTAAGTCAGCAGCAGTTGTAGCATGGCTAAACGCATTAGCTTCATCCTCTGCACTTTCACCTGTGGTTTTTGAGGTGGATGGTGTGTCAGAGGTTCTTGCTCGAAAAAGTTAGAAAATGATCAATTGTGACTCAAAAGAATGTCCATTCACATGGAATAATAATAATACTATAGCTAACTGGCCAAAATGTTTTAATAGTACGTGAATGTAAGCTAACTAGTTCACCTCGTCACTATGGATAAATGCCCCACAATGATTTTATGTCGGTCAGCTCATGTGATTGTGCAAAGATTCATGGGTGACATAATGCTGTGTACTGAATAGACCAATTTATCTTTGCTAATAATATGTTGGATTGTTGTTTATGTGTATTTTTTTTGATTGACCCCCTGTTGAAGACCCAGGTGGTAGGCTATTTGTTTCATCCTCCACTGTGATTGGACAGCTGAATAAAAAGTGACAGTGACAAGTGCAGCGCTTTACCCGAAATTTAACACTGTTTAACTTTCAAATCCCTAGCTTAAAATGGCAAAAGTTAGCTCAGCTAAGATTGGCATATTGACAGTGATGCCATTTTAGGGACCAGAAAGCCAAAAAGGAAGCTATCATAGCCGGTAGCTTAACGTTCAAGTTTTTTTTTAAATGATAGTGGCAAGATAAAGTGGGTCCTGTGCCGTGCTACAACTGCATCATCTGCATAGATTGTAGTTTTGCTGCTGATCAAAGTCTGTTAGCTGTGTTGATATCACTCTTACAGGACTCTGCTCTTATAGAGAATAAAGTGCTCTGTAAAACAGGCACAACTTGCAATACTTGGCAAGCAGGAGTCAGTGGTACCAATATGTATCTAAAAAGCACAAACAACTCTGTCGCCTTTGTGTTAGCTCGGCTACCTCAGCTATATGTTTAAACGAGCGCTTTTTGTGCTCGTGCTTTTGTTTCCTATAGGTGGCACAGGTCAGCAGGTGGCAACTGTTCTCATAATAAATGAATAGCGCCTCCTGGAGGTGAATCAGCAGCTTGCAAAAAAAGGATGTGTGTCTGAGTTTATTAGCATTAAGACAGTTCCAGCTAACTCTACCAACACTGAACATTAGGCAAAGCTTTGAGCGATGATACAGAGTTTGCAAAGCTGTCACATTAGCACCACATTTTCTTTTCTATGATCAAAAGTGGTTTTGCAAATTAAATGTTTGTGCAGGGTGGACACTAAGTGGGATTGAGTATGTACAATTAATACAACGCTGAAGGAGTCTGTAGCCAGTAGCAGGTGTGAATAGGAGAGGAAATGGTGAGCAGCTGTTCAAATAAAAGAAAGGAATTGAGGTCATGAGATTAATATCCCAGTTACCTCCACTTAGACTAAAAAAATGCCAGGAATCAGAAGAAGAGGGGGTTTCTTGGGACATTGCAGAATTGTCTAGGAAAAATCTGAAAAAAACATCATATATTATAACTGCTAGAAATAGTTTTAGAGAGCTATGAATCAGACAGTTGGAAAGTTTGTTTTACTGGGAGGAGAAGTCCAGTGTGTGTCTGTTTGGCTCTGCAGGCTTGATCAGACAAACATCTCTTAGCTTCAAGTCAAAACACGAAAACTTTGCTAAAGTGTAACTCGCATTCATCTAGCAGAGGGGCACTGTGCTGGAACAAAGAGTGCATTTAATTTGTGAATTCTTAACAATAGCAACAGCTTAACAGGCTAAGCCCTGTGATCATGCTAAAGGTGAACTATTGATGTGTCACATTTATCTTCCGCTGCTTTTTTGGCATCAGTGTGCACACTGATGTCAAGTGCGACGGTAAATCCTGCACTGACAGCTAAATATATTGTGTGCTTAGACTGACAACAGGCAAAGGAAGTTCAGGTGTGTCAGCAGGTAGATCCTCATGGCAGTTACAACTCACATGTCCTACATTTTATTTGGACAACATGGCAATTACCGCTGCACACTTAAGAAAGACGATACCACGTTTCCCTGTCTAATTTCCCCGCTGACAAACTGTACAGTTGTCAGGTTTAAGAGGTAAACTCACTGTCAGGGCTCAGAGAGCTGAGCTAATGACGGCTCTTTTCCAATGGCACAGATACCGACACTCAAGCAGCAACAGGTTTTTCTGTGTGTGTGTATATGTATGTGTGTGTTCTGCCTGTCTTTCTGTAATACAGCTTTTCCCTTTTAAACCTCTTCTTCAGATCTCACTGTGGAAATTTAGCTCACATCTGTTTTTCCATAGAGGGAAACAACTTCTTTTTTTTTTCGCTCAGGAAGTAAAGCCAAAATTACTTGTAGAATCTTGTTAGGTGTTGAGAGAAATAAAATAAGACTGACTGACTGTGGCATGACCCGTAAGTGCATACAATAGACAGTTGCTCTCTGCAGGACATTTTAATTGCTTTGGTTAGTTCAGGTCAAGGTTGTTTGTCGTCTAGTGTTCATGGCCATTGTAACTTAGAGGAATACTTCACTCGCAAAATTATCAGTTACTCACTGTGCTACCTTAAATTGATAAAATAACATTTGTTTTTCTTGCATGCCTCACAAGCAAACAAAAAATCCAATAAAGGTGAAAATTCTTCATGAACTGAAGAGAGGCAGTGTTAAACAACATCAAAACTACCAGTATATCAAAACATCTGTTTACACACTCTCACACAACTTGCAGTGTAACACAAGTTTCATGTATTTAGTTGTATAGTGTGCTACATGACAGAAGTGTTTCATGTTGTGACATTTTAGTCGAAATGCATATGTTTGGAAGGTACTGAGGATACAACTGGACAAATGAGATTTTGATTATGCTGCACAAGTTGTGTGAGAGTTTGTAGACAGATGTTTTGACACAGTTGCTGTTGTTAAATGTGCTCCCTTATGATTCAGATTCAGTTTTTGGATTCTTTGTTCACCATTGAGGCATACAGGAAAACCAGTATTTTCCCTACAAATTCAAGGTAACGTGATGAGTAAGTAATGTACTGTACAAATCGTAATTTTGCAGGTCAACGTATCCTCATGCAACAGTCTTTATGATATTCTACAAATTAGCACCCTGTAAATGACGTTACATACTTTACATAAAGTTACAGAGGTTACATTTAGGTAAGTTAAGTTACTGTGGTTAACTTAGGAAAAGCAACATGGTGAGGACGTGCCTAAAATGACCCAAAGTTCACATGGTTCTAAGCACAGGTCTCCTGAGAAAAGTCCTATGAAAAGTCCTGCATTTTCTGACCTATCCACCACCCCAGCCACATAACTAGACTGCTACCATCTTTATTCCCCTCAGCGCATTGGCCACGTGATCACAGCCTTGCCAAATACATTGGTTATACCAAATTACTGGCTCATGATTATGTAGGATATGTACAAATATTGGTGCAATACTTTTTGTAGGAAAACGTACCTCCTACTAATCAGTATTCTAAGCTCCATTTCTACGCAGATGACACAATATTATGTGGCCCAACCCATACTTTTACTGTTTTCCAGATATGCCCTCCTAATCATGTTCTTGTTAAAAATAACCAAGTGCATAGTAATCCCAACATCTTCCTGTGTCTCTGACTAACCTGTTAGAATTTCAAATGATATCCATGTCACTTTTGTCATGAAGTACAAATACATCAGAATTTGTCATTATATTCAGCATTAACCCTACAATAATTAGAGATCAAACTAGGCCGTGTAGAATTACACCTCCATTTAGCGATTGTTTTCGGCCAATTGGTGGTAGTGAAAAGATGTGGTGAACACAGCATTAAAGCTTCCAAATTACAATTTAACAACTACTTACCTTAACCAACTACTTATCTAAGATATCCATTATGTATGCACTAATTTCTGCAGAACTAGTTCCTTTTTATGTGAATGGACTGTGAACTGCGCAGACTAGATCTTTTCAGACCTCTTTTTTAAGCTCAATAACTTGCTGTTTTTAGGACTCTTGTAATTTATATTATGCATTCTACTTTCAACCTGATGGTTGTTTGGCTTTATGTATTGCTGACAATGAATGTTTTATGTTCTTGGATATCTCTTGAAAAAGAGATCATATTCTTAGAGACAACCTGACTAAACAAAGTATAGCACCATGCCACAATGTTTCAGTGTGTACAGAACAGTATTGTGTTTACATCAGTATGTCAGGGATGTCTGTTTAGCCTGTGAGTCTGGTTCAATGTGATCTGGTCAACTGGTGACGTGCTGCTGGTAGAGAGAAGGACTCAGACTAGTCATAGATAGATACCACATAGTCCTTGAAGTATTTTTGCACAGAGTCTGTTCAGGTCAGGATAGTGTCTATGAAGAGAGAAAGGGAGAGAGAGGTAGGATGGGAGAAACAGGGGCAACCAACCATTGGCTTAAGTGTTACAGAGCCTGATGCAATAAAGTGCAGCCCACATACCAACAGCATTTTTACATTACTGTCTGCCTCTGATCAACTAAACACTGCTGGCTGAACTCTCCCTTTGATCTTTGGCCTCTGTGCCTTGTACAGATTGGGTCTGGGTGAAACAGTACTCACTTTTCTTGGCGTTTGTTTTAACTGGCTCGAGGTGTCAGACTGTTAACTGCACAAGGAAGAGCTACAAGAAAAGTAGTTTTGATTTTCATGTTGTTCTCATGCACTGTTCGTATGTATACCTATGAAAAGTAATGCACCACAATAAACCACGTAAGCCAGTAATTCATGTTAGGGATGTATGATAATATTTGCATGTCATAGGTATTGGTTGATATTGGCTTTAAAATGACCTATCAGAATCGGCCAACACGCTTTTTCTTATTTTGCACAATGAATGAATATCACATACATTGAAAAGTATTCTATTTCATGTCTCCATCTGCTGGTAAGCCATCACAATAAGGGTATGCATGCATAATTTGATGTTAATTCCACTACAGATGAGACTTGATGATCACTAAAATTAGGTGGGGGGGGGAAAGTGGATCGATATCGGTTATCGTCAAATGAGTAGCTATATATTGGCATATCAGATTGTGTATCCCCATTTCATGTATATCCCACGAAATCGGGAAGGCTGTGATCATGAGCTATTGTGCTGAATGGTAAGTAAAGAGGGAACCCCAAGAGGCCAGGGCCCCTTCTTCCTACATGGATAGCTCAGTTATACAGATGAGAATGCTGGTGATTTGATATGAGGCTGGATTTTTTTGGGTTCTTGGGCACTAATTTAAAATTTATCTGGAACTGTTGGCAGAGCAGCAAGTCCTTAAGCCCAAACCTGCAAGCATGCAGGCTTTTTGACAGCTTGTTGGATAATGAACAAGACGCTTTAGGGCAAACCACATGTATGAGCTAATTTTCAAATAAAAATGGCTCACTGTCTTAGTTTTCTAGTCAATCAATCAATCAATCAATTTTATTTGTCACATGAAATCATATAGGATACAATTTCAGACAATTCTGAAAATTTGGTAAAATTTGCACTACATTTTTCGGAAACCTGACTAATGTACAGTACAGGCCAAAAGTTTGGACTCACCTTCTCATTCAATGCGTTTTCTTTATTTTCATGACTATTTACATTGTAGATTCTCACTGAAGGCATCAAAACTATGAATGAACACATGTGGAGTTATGTACTTAACAAAAAAAGGTGAAATAACTGAAAACATGTTTTATATTCTAGTTTCTTCAAAATAGCCACCCTTTGCTCTGATTACTGCTTTGCACACTCTTGGCATTCTCTCCATGAGCTTCAAGAGGTAGTCACCTGAAATGGTTTTCACTTCACAGGTGTGCCTTATCAGGGTTAATTAGTGGAATTTCTTGCTTTATCAATGGGGTTGGGACCATCAGTTGTGTTGTGCAGAAGTCAGGTTAATACACAGCCGACAGCCCTATTGGACAACTGTTAAAATTCATATTATGGCAAGAACCAATCAGCTAACTACAGAAAAACCAGTGGCCATCATTACTTTAAGAAATAAAGGTCAGTCAGTCCGGAAAATTGCAAAAACTTTAAATGTGTCCCCAAGTGGAGTCGCAAAAACCATCAAGCGCTACAACGAAACTGGCACACATGAGGACCGACCCAGGAGAGGAAGACCAAGAGTCACCTCTGCTTCTGAGGATAAGTTCATCCGAGTCACCAGCCTCAGAAATCGCAAGTTAACAGCAGCTCAGATCAGAGACCAGATGAATGCCACACAGAGTTCTAGCAGCAGACCCATCTCTAGAACAACTGTTAAGAGGAGACTGCGCGAATCAGGCCTTCATGGTCAAATAGCTGCGAGGAAACCACTGCTAAGGAGAGGCAACAAGATGGATTCCACATGCCTGGTTCCCACTGTGAAGCATGGAGGAGGAGGTGTGATGGTGTGGGGGTGTTTTGCTGGTGACACTGTTGGGGATTTATTCAAAATTGAAGGCACACTGAACCAGCATGGCTACCACAGCATCCTGCAGCGACATGCCATCCCATCCGGTTTACGTTTAGTTGGACGATCATTTATTTTTCAACAGGACAATGACCCTAAACACACCTCCAGGCTGTGTAAGGGCTATTTGACCAAGAAGGAGAGTGATGGAGTGCTGCGGCAGATGACCTGGCCTCCACAGTCACCGGACCTGAACCCAATCGAGATGGTTTGGGGTGAGCTGGACCGCAGAGTGAAGGCAAAGGGGCCAACAAGTGCTAAACACCTCTGGGAACTCCTTCAAGACTGTTGGAAAACCATTTCAGGTGACTACCTCTTGAAGCTCATGGAGAGAATGCCAAGAGTGTGCAAAGCAGTAATCAGAGCAAAGGGTGGCTATTTTGAAGAAACTAGAATATAAAACATGTTTTCAGTTATTTCACCTTTTTTTGTTAAGTACATAACTCCACATGTGTTCATTCATAGTTTTGATGCCTTCAGTGAGAATCTACAATGTAAATAGTCACGAAGATAAAGAAAACGCATTGAATGAGAAGGTGTGTCCAAACTTTTGGCCTGTACTGTATGTCTTCAGTGCTGGCTTTCCAGGACAGTCTGGAAAGTACTGAACCATACAGTCCTTGGGTGTTGTGTTCCAGACTAGTTTAGTCTTGCATTCTATGATGTCCAGCTTTGACAAACCACTGAAAACTGCAACTATCAGCTTGGCATTCTGGTGGATGGAAAAAACACACAGAAGTCCAATCAGGCTTCTGTCCTCAGCTTAAAGCTAACATACAACTCCTTCAGATTGCTGAGAGAAGTCTCAAATGTTAATAGGTCATCATTTGGATCTTCCCTTGTTTTGTTGCTAGTAAATCCTTTACTTCATTGGTTCCAATTGACCAACAGTACACTGTCTTATGGTGGTCCATGTCCACTTACTGCACAGCAAGTGAATATGGTGTCAAAGCAGCTGTGGCTTGCAAAGTGTAGGCTAACTCAACAACACTGGGCTGAACAGAGACACGAACACAGGAAAAAAATTAGGACACAAGATAAGGTTCAAAAGGCAAAATCTTTACTTGAGAGCTGCACAGTCACACACAGATAGTCAATCCAAACAGGGCAAACAAAACTAGACAGGAAGGAGGCAAATATCCAAAAATCAGGGAGCGAGGCAAAGTCCAACACCATAGAAACTAACACTATGCTGGAACACGAACACACGGGGCAGAACAAAGACAGTCTGGCAGAGGAACAAGGGTAATCAGAGAGGTTGCAAACACACAAGGGCAGGAACAACAGGAGAGGTTACCCTTACAAAATAATATAGGGAAACAATGATAGCTGATTTAAGGACGTTACACAAAGTGACAGTGCTGCAACTAGCTGATGGAGTTCACTTATATATCCAAAGGCATAATCAGATGTCTCCAGTCCTGCTACTAGAAAACAACACTAATCAATCACACCTGACTTTAATAATCAGATGCATTAGATAAGTCCCAGTCTCTTTTTGTCTGTGACTGTGCACTGGCTGTTGATTGGGCATCATTAGTCCCATAGCTTGTTCAATTTAAACATGAAGGCAACTGCAGGCCACTTTACATACACATGCTCACAAACGCTTTCAAACAAAGTTTAATGGTCCTAGGACTGAGTCCACATTGCCATTTTGGCATCTCAAAATCTCAACAAATTGAAACCTTGGCTTGACCTGTTGTACACCTTTTTTCTGTCTCTGTGCCACATTTCATGGCTCTGGGAGTTATATGTCTGAGGATGCTGACCCTAAAAATGGCTTTTTGTCTGAGACATGTTTTAGGGGGTGAAATGACAACATTCCAAGAGGCATAAAACTATGCAATACTAACAATTCAGCCAAAACAGCCAGAACTTATTTTTGGTACACCTTGGAGTCAGTATCTCCAAATCTGAGGCCACAATTCTCTGCAAGAAAACTTGCTCCCCCTGAATTGGGGGTGAGTTGCTGACCTGAGCAAAGGAGTTCAATTATCTCATAGTCTTGTTCATGAGTGAGGGTAAAATGGAGCATGACATGGATTGGCGGATTGGTGGATTGGCGGTTTGGCGCGGTGCAGCGGAGCTGAGTCAAAAGTCAAAGCTCTAGATTTACTGGTCCATCTACATCCAACCTTCACCTATGGTCATAGTCTTTGGGTAGTGACCAAAAAATTGAGATGGCGGATACAAGCAGCCAAGAGGAGCTTTCTCTGTAGGGATGCTTGGCTCAACTTTAGTGATAGAGTGAGGAGTTCCAGAAGGAGTCCGCAGTAGAACCGCTGCTCCTTCGCATCAAAAGGGGGCCAGTTGAATGGGTTCAGGTGTCTGATCAGCATACCTCCTGGACACTTCCTGTTAGAGAATTTCCAGGCATGTCCTGGTAGGAGGCCATGGGGTAGGCATTGAACATGCTTGAGGGATTATATTTCTCATCTGGCCTGGAACACCTGGGGATCCCCCATGAGGAGCTGGAAAATGATGCTGGGAAGAGGGACGTCTGAAATACCTTGCTCAGGTTGTTGCCTCTGCGACCTGGCCCCGGACAAGCAGATGAAATGGATGGATATCGACGGACATTTATCGGTCTTAAATAGCATATAAATAAGATTTTAACAAAATCTGAAATGTAAGCCAAAACCTCTAACTGATTTGACTTGGAATAACCCCACTATAACACCAAACCACTCAGAAGCAATTTAGCACAGGAAAGTTTTATATTCTTTTAATGAAATTCGGACAGCAGGAGGCCGAGGGGAGGAATTGTGGGCAGTGTGCATGTATTCATACATGCACGTGGATGCCTTTGAGAGGGCAAAGCTCTTTGACAGCAGTGTGGGTTGGTTTGTCAGATGTGGATGGAGGAGAGAGGGGAGAGAGAGAGAGAGGGGGTACAGTGCAGACTCCAGACAGAAGGGAACAAAAGTGAGAGACTCAGCCAGAGAGCCAGCCAGCCAAGCCAAAATATCAGACTTTTGCATGTGTGAATATCTGGATGTGTGTGTGAGCGTTGTTCCAGGCTGGGTCTCTGTCGTTGCAGCGGCACATTCATACACAGCAGGCAGGGATGAGGGAGAGAGAAGAGCTGAGGAGAGCCATAGAGCAGAGTGAGCGACTCCTCTCCAAGGTCCGCGAGCTAGAGGAGCAGAACACCCAGCTTAACAAGGAAAAGAATGAGGTGGCCACTAAGTACCGAGCTGTAAGTCTGCTGCTCCGCTCTGCTGCATCTCCCTCTTTGCTTCTCCTTCTCCTCTCTCATTTTTTCCCTTTACAAAAGTCATTCCTCTTTTGTTTCAATAACTTGATACTCTAGAACTCACATGATTTGTGATGTCTGAATTTCTGCTCGATAAGGGATTTTGAACGTGGTCATTATACCAACCCCGGGTGGATGAAATTAAGTGGATAATGATACCCTAGCAGAGGGAGAGAGAGATGCAGCCACCATGGCAGTCACTGTGTTTGAGCTTGTTTAAATGCTGCGTTTCTCTCTGTGGGTTTTTACTGCTGTGTTGACCATTTTCCAGCTGATCGTTTTATTGAGAGAGCAAGTACAGAGTGTGTTTTTTACTGAGACTGCTGTCATAGTTCTGTGAGGCACCATGCTGTTTCCTGGCCTGAGGTATGCTCTATGACTGATTGGTTTACTGCGAGGAGCACTGTTTGAATGACACATCCCCTTTGGTTGGGAAGAGGTGTTACCACAAGTTTTATTGTGAGAAATATAAACCCACATTGTTGTTTAGAAGCATTCAGCCCATAAATAAAGCACATTCATTTGGATTGCTGAAAAGATCAAAGTTTGAGTTTACCACTGATTTTTGAGAACAATAGTTAAACTATATTGTTTATCCAGTTTTATGAGAACTTAAAGCACTAACCAGTATTTTTATGAACAACAGACCAAATGACTGTGTGGAATGTGGAAAGCTTTTAGTGACTAATCCACAGAAAATAATCACCAAACTCTGCAGTTCCTCTCAGCTCTATGGATCTTTTAGCATCTCTTAGCTTATTGTTTTGGTTCTGCAGTCTTAAACTTAAGTGTTTTGATTCAGTCTTTTCACTCATATTAACTAATTTTCCAGCCAAAGCAGGCAGCTGTCGTCTGTGAACTGTCATCAAGACAAAATAGCAGAGAGAGAAGGTCAGAGACTAGCTGTGAACAGTGTGGCATCTAGTTGGCTAGTTTAAAGGTTCTGTACGCAACATTCAAATGCAGTAAATCGCTGCCTCCAGTCATTTCAATGAGGGGAAAGCAGTAGAGGGGAAGAGGTTTCCAATGCATAGGGCTGATAATGTTGGTGTCTGGATATCCAGACTTAGGCGACGATGCGTAGGCGATGCTTGTGCAGTGGTCTGTCTGTGTCACTCTGCAGTTACACCTCCAAAACACTGGCTGGCAGCGGAGGTTTCTGTGAAGTGCTGTAAAGTTTAGTTGATTCAAAACACATCCTAAATACGCATTAAACACACATTAAACATGGCTTAAGAGACAATTTCAAGCACAAGTACCCGAATCAGCTTCACTTTAACTTGCAGCATTCACAGACAAACACTTGTCTTTATCTGGACACATTTTCCAACATGCTAATGTTATTAGCACAAGCCTATGGTATTTTACGTTGTATAAATTAGCCTAGCAGGTAGCAATCTTTTTCTCCTCTCATATAAAACCAGGGACAACAGCAACATTTAACAAAGGTAACGGCACATAATTTGGCTCCATTACAACTCACAAGGTTCACTGACAAAACAGCTGTCCTATACTAAACACGTTTTCCAAACAAATATAACATACTAATGTTATTATCACAAGCCCTTGGCATTTTACATTGTATAAATTAGCCTAGCAACGAGCGGAGATTTCCTCTGCTTATATGAAGCCAGGATGAATCCCTAAGTATAAATCCTCAAAGGATAAATCACACACAAGACTTAAAATGCTATTTTTGTGGAGGCTTTATTATCTACCTGATTTATTGTTTCTTCTCTGTGACAGTAAAGTAAATAAAAGCTTTGTTTCCACTGAAGGAAATGGCTTCAGTTTACAAAAATAGTCTCCGTCGTCGACGAGCAGTTACATTTCTGGGGAGGTGCATGTCAGGCTATGGCGTCGATTCAGTGGAGAAGTATAAATAGAGGTAAAAACTGGGCCTGGGACAACATTTCAACCAAACTGCAGATGATTTGTAAATTGTCCAAATTGTCAAATTCTTTGGTAACTTAAACGATTTCCGTAGTTGTAAAACTGTATGCAGCTAAAAGCTAAGTGCACTTCTGCCAATGTTCACTGAAGCACCTGCCTGTCATCACAGCATGCAATGCAATTGCATGTAGGCTGCGCGGCAGTGAGAAAGCAGCTTTAAGAGCATTAATATGGCAGCAAATCTGTATTTGCTATAGTCGGTCCGATAACATTTGGAGAGTCTACAAGAGTCAAAAGATTAAATCATTTTATCCCCATGCAAGTTAGTGGAGTGCTAAACCAGAAGTCAGCTGCTTGGCCAGCGGAAGTTGACCGCTTGGCTGCACTCAGCCGTGCTTGGCGGCTGTAAGTTTCTAGTGCACCTGCTCTATGGGCCCAATGACGTGGAGGCAGCGCTGATCATCAAGGTAATTTCATACTGAGGACATAGAGCAATTCTGGCTTCATGCGCCACCGAGCAAATTTCATAGGAATGAACAGCGCTCTGCTGCAAATGCTGTATCCACGTCTCAATACACTCATGATGTACACAGAGCTTTGTGGAAATGTTAATGTTTGCTCTGTCAGCACTGTTGCCGTTGTTTTGCACTGTTTATGGATTTAGCACCATTAGTTTCTAGCAGCCACTTCCATGTTGAGACCTTCTCAAAACAAATCATATACTCTCAGTTTTGCATAGAACTCCTTTAAGGGTCAGATATTTCCCTCAGATTGTGGTGGAACCGCCAAAAAAGAGCTAAAGGGAGACTGAATTTTGGATTTACATTTATGCAGCATCCACAAACAGAATTCTAAATGACTGCTAAGGTTGCTTTGTGTCAGCTATAGGCCTATATGTTAACAACAAACTTGCTCACACTTTCCACAACAGCTTTATAAGGTGATAATACATCAATATGGTGTTTATAGCTTCTTTCATTGCCCTCAAGAGACCACATTAAATCAATTAATGCAGTTTTAAAGTACTACTTAATGTATATTTGCCAAATACCACAGTGTTCAGATGTTTTAGGAAAACACTAAGCCTTATTCAAAAATGAAACTATATTTATGACCAGTTTCTAAAGATTAACACCTTCACTGGAACAGAAGGGCTTAGGGATGAGTGTCATAGTTAGGTTATTTAAGTCACAAAGTACTAAGTATTGTTGGTCTGGCTGTGTCAGTGGAATTTCAAAAGCAATCTGTGTATGATAAATTTATTCATGCTAACTCTTTAAATCGCATGTAATGGTCTTCATATAGCAGATAGAAGTGACTCAGGTTTCATCACATGACCTCAGTGTGGAATGTAGGTCATATGATGATATTTTCATGATCAGATTTTCACAAGATAGGTCTGGAAGTTGGGAAATGGACCTTTTTAAGCTTAAAGTATTTTGTTACATGTTCTTTCCATGCTCAAAGAAAAATGTAACATAACACCAGTCTTGTTTTTTTTATGTAAAACCATATATTTATGACACCATCCAACATAAATAAACAACCGACTTCTTTGAGGAAAGGACTTAATACTGTAATTCAATTATTGCTTAAAAGTACACCCATCTTCTGCTCTAGATTGTCTGTTCTCAGAACAGAGAACAGCATCCAAACCACCCTAAGTCCGTTTTGCAAAAATGATATTAGGCTCTTTTAAACGCACATCATACCCCTTGGAGTGAGGACAAGATAAAATCTGCATTGATGATGATGATAGTCATCATTTTGCTGATTGTTTTATTTTCCAAAAGTGAGTCAGTGTCACATTTTGGAGTGAATCTCTTGTGGAGGCAGAGGATTTAGTCTGAGAGTGTGGAGCAGCACGTGCTGTGGCCAATGTTTGTGGAAAGCACTCCAGGGTTGCCCACGGGATTTGGTCATTACTGGTGCTGAGTGCCTTAGCAGACTCCTCAGACGGCTTTGATGGAACGCATCGTAAAGCGTTGGACTGCGGCTCGTCACTCTGCATTTTACTGTCGTCTGGATATGACAAATTCATGTGTGACTGTAGATCTTTGTCTATATGTGCCTTTGAATATGTTGACCTTTAGCAAGTATTGTCTGCACTGTCAGTTCTTTTTATCAGAGTGGTAGTAAATCACTAAACCTACGCTTTTTACTTACTAACATCACAGCAAGTCAGTCTAAAAAGTGAGTTTAAGGTCACTACAAATCTATCTTTCCTCTACAACCCACACTCTTCCATATACTTCTCTAGTAGTATTTTATTTCAGTAGAGGTAAAGTGATAACAATAACCACTTTTTTATTACCCCTTACAACAAAAAATCACCAGGTGTGCTCTGACTCCAACTGTTTCTTTTCTTCACTGCTTAGATTAGCCAACCATAAATGATGAAGTTAATTTGTGGAGGAGACAAATCAGCCAGCATAGTTCATACCTCGCAGCCCTTCTGGTTTGACTGCAGTGAGAAATGTGACCCCTTGTCAGAGCTATTTAGTGCTGCTGCTGCCTGTGGGAAGCCTTCCAGTTTTCCAGGGGAAGTTTTGTCCCGTTCCTCATTATCCCGTTGTGTGCTGAGGCTGAAAGGACACCTCACACATCTTTCATCAAGGTTACGATGAATTCCGGCTTCTTAATCAACCTTAATGCGCTGCTGCCGTCAACGCTATCCTGACAGACTGACATTCTTTTGGCATTTACTGTTTTTAAATACATGAAAAGTAATTGATTTCTTCAAATTATCTTCTCCAAAAAAAGAGAAAGAAATATGTTTCCACTTTGCTGCTCTCAGTCTATGATATTAAGATATACTGATCCAATCCATGCAGAGAAAACATTTAAAAAATATTTTACTAAGCATCTTGTGTGTTACGTCTGTAGCTGTCTGGTTTACCAGAAGCATCTCATGATCCACCTTTGTAATTCCAGAAGAACATTTGGAACTGTGATTGAATTAGAAAAGCCAGCCACCAGGGTGTAATCAAGAAGTTTTGTCTTCACTTTTGGGGAGCTGTCATGTCGTCCATCTGGGCACGGCTCATCTCAAACAAGCCTATTTTTCTAAATTGCAAACACAGTAACTCTGCATCATGATATAACACACACAAACACAGTTAATCTATTTATTTGATTTGATGAAGGAAAAAAAGCAAAGAAGGCATGCGGAGCCAGGTGAGGGGAATGAGGAGGAGGCATGGCCGGAGGGAGAGGCGAAATCTGAAATGACAGGAGAGTTAGTGAAATGGCAAAAAACCCAAACAGATGAGAACATGATTAACTGTCGGTGTGATTTCTAACAGGCCATAAACCAAAGTTATTGAGCAAATATAAATTTTGACCTGATGATGGTGCTGGATGAAAAGTCAAAAGTTCACCTAAGTTCCATCCAATAGAATGCTGCAGGGATGATGTTTTTTTGTAGGCCAACATGAAAGTTAACATCACCCTGGTTACCTTGACGAAAAGCCAATGGGATTTTTCCATTCGATTTTGGATTGTTGCTGAACGTAAGCTCTGTGGTAAACATACTTTATGATACTTACATGTTTTGCTCAGCAAGATAATCTTCATAAATGAACACAACTTCTTTGATTTCTGAACCGGAAATGCAATCGCCAGAATGAAAAAGCTAACGTTAGTCTGTAAACAAACTACACTGTGGTCACATGACTTAACGTTGCCACCACAACAAGGCTGTAAAGCTATGTTTGGCAAGGTGACGTTCTGTAGTCTTTTTTTGCCTCTTGTTAGCACCTGCCTTTTTTAATTTACACGAGGACTTTGAAAGGAGTGGGGTATTTACTGATGTATTTTATGTCATAGAAAAAAATTTAAAAGTCTCTTACGCTTGTGTTAACCACAGACCTTATTTCAGACATCTAACCAAAAACCCTTCAAAAAATCCATTGAATTCAATACAAGGGACCCTGAATGCTAAAATGCTAACTATTTTTTCAGGTTTTAGGACTCATTCCTGCACTCTCTAAAGTTTTTGAGACATTTTAATTTTTTTTTTTTTTTTTTTAATTAAATTGACCTAATGGTGGTGCTAGAGGAAAATACAGATTCCTGGGCACCATCATTATCATTGCAGTCTACTTTATAGTAGGCAGTCATTTTTTAGGGACCATGAATGTCTGCAAAAAAATTAATAGCAATCCATACAATAGCTATAAAAATATATCAGTCTGGACCAAAGTGATGACTGACCGACTGATATTGCCATCCCCTAGCATGGCTAAAAAGTGCCACTAAGGGAAAACTCAAAAAAGCAGAGGAAAAAAATGTGACAGTACTACCCAGTCCTTGTGATTAACTACTCACAAGTGCAGTGGAAACACCAATAACAACACAATGAAAATAATTGGGGGAATACCACTACAAGAAAAGAAAGGGGAAAAAAGATATATCTTTGCTTCTACCATTGTTTCAACTGTCTTTGGTACAAATAGATATAAACAGAGAAATGTCCACTATTTACCCCTCAATTACTGCTAATGGGAAATAAATGTGGAGTGTTCCTGCAGAGCTATCCAGATGCCCCAGTTCTGCATGTGGAAAAACTTTCAGTCTGGACCGGCTCTGAAGTTTCTGGGGCCCAAGGCAAACTGTGGGACAAAAGACTGGCAGGGAGAGATGGATGAGGGTGGAGAGGGGAGGTAGAGGAAAGGCTAGGGACTGAAAGACTGATTTGATGTTCATAGGCAGGAGAAAAGAAGCAAATGAATGTATGAACAAATTAGTCAGCAGAGATAAACTTTGAGGTTAGTTTCGGTTGAAAGTCTTTCAGATTGACTGCATGGGTAATAGGAAGCTACAGATGGCTGTGAGGGAAATCACTTCTCCTGAATTCAGTAAACTCTGTTACAGCGTAAGCCATCTGAGTCTCCAGTGTCATCCTGTATTTCTCACACCTCCTCCAGTGGTGCTCCATTAATTCCTTAACAATGCCTATATCTGAGGTTTAAATGATCCAATGATCTCTTGTACTCTGCTTTGGGCTTAGAATTTTTCTCTGTCCTTAAAGAAGAAGCTTTGTTGCTCAGATGGTGCATCAAGTATCTTATTTTATGTTTTTAGCCATGCTACCAACATGACTTAAGGGATAGTTGTTCAGTCAGTCCAAGACTTTAATCCAGACGGACATATCTCAGCAACTACTGAATTAATTGGAATCAGATTTTGTGTGGATGTTTATGGTTACCTGCCTCTGGGTAAAAGCTCAGCCTCACGCTCTGAAAAGCTCACTTTCATCAATTAAAATGGCAGCATTACTCCCATAAACCAAATCACTCAAGTACTCTTTAAGCAGTGCTGCTTGTGAATCGTTGACATATGGCGTACCATAGCTGTAGGTACTTTCAGCTGAGACTGTTCAGTACCATTACCCCATACTCTCAAATCCACCTGAGTAAATCTGGCTGCTGGTAATAGCAGTTCTTGTACATACTCACTGCCCTTGACAGTCTTTGTACATGTCAAACTTCTGCCTTTATGCAAAAGTACCAAGTGTAGTGCAGGGCAAGGTTTAAGCGACAAAACTACTTGATCGGGGTTAGAGAAAGATCATGCAGATTTTTGTTGATGGTAAATAAATGATGACTTAAGAGACTAATGACCAAGTACCCCTGATCATGACTCCCAATGGCAATGGCAGCCCCCCAGCACTACAACATGCCCACCACAAAAACTGCTCAGGAATGGCCCAAGGAAAGTGACAAAGAGCTCAAGGCATGAACCTAGCCTCCAAATTCCCCAGATACCAATCTGACTGAGCATCAGTGGGGCGTGTTGGTACTCCACATCACAACCCACAGGATGCAAAGGATCCTCTTCCCATCACCCTGATGCCAGTCCATGACTCAACAGGTCAGAGCCAAGTCTGATCCAAGGAGGCCCCACTGTGGACCAAGGGTCCCTTTGGGGTCGCACGAATGCTCGATCAGATTGGGATGGAATTTGGAGTCAAGGTCGATGCCTCGAGCTCTTTGTCACGTTCCCCATCACTGTATCAGGGAGCACCATTGCCATGAGAGGAGGTGATTGATCTGTAATGGTGTTTGGTTGGGTGGAGTATGTCAAGTGGCATCCACATAAATACTAGGACCAAAGGTTTCCCATTAGATTATAGCATTGTATTGCATGGTATTCACTTTATCTGTCAGTGGTTTCAACTTCTTGGCTGATCGGTGTATTTTACAATGGCTTTATGGTTTAAAAGTGGGTATACTGTAAACAGCCAGAAAAAGAGCTGAATGGTACCCCATATACCTGCATATAACCTTTACCACACCACTGTTCACATGACAACATTGTCACGATCCTGCTCTGCATCCAGAGACTTTGTCCAGGACTATTTGGCGTCATAGTTGTTAGTTCATCTGTCTTTGTTTTCAGTCTTGTATTTCCACCCCTGTGTTTAGTGTATCAAGAGGATTTTGTTTTGGGTTTTTTGTTACGTTTCGTTTTATTCATGTGTCATGTCTGGTTTTACTTCCTGCCTTGTGTGTTTCCCCACCTGTGTGGTTGTGTGCCCCGCCCTGATATGTTTCACCTGTTCTTCATCAGCTCTGCTGTCTCCTGTTCCTCATTATCACTTTGCTCCCTGGTGTATTTAGTCTGTGTTCTCCCTTTTGTCTATGCCAGTTATTCTTTCCTGTTACAGTGAGCATTCCAGCTGCAAGTTCTTGGGTTTTTTTGGACCATTATTGTGTTTCTTTAACTCATTTTGGATACTTTTACCTGCTTTTTGGACTGCTTACGTACTGAACTCTGACTTAAAGTAAAAACTTTTGACTTTTATACTCTGTGTTGAGTTATGCTATTGAGTCCTTTTTTTCTGCTGACCAACACTTTCATATGGACACAAACATGGACCGTCTCCTGGGTCAAAGTCCGGTGCTTGTTGGACCCATCCACCTTTACTCCCACCCACCTTAAGCAGACTTTCTCACTCCTTACACAACATATATTGCTCTGAAGGTTTAATAATGATGCAGATGGGTTTACATTGGAGTTGGTTGGAAGCCGGAAGCTAAAGGATGCACTGTGCATCTGTATTTGACGTGAAAGGCCACTGCCCAAGCAACATTTTTGGACGCTTTCTTTGTTTGGTTAAACCAGGGCAACAAACCACAAACTTAGCTGTACTTAAAAAAGTGATAACTCTATCAACCTCATCTGTTTTCTGTGTTAAGTGCGAGCAAATGTTAACAAGCTAACACTCAAAATAAAGACAGTGCACATGCTAAACATTGTCATTGTAAACATGTTGCCTTACTAGCATTTAGCTCAAAGCACTGCTGTGTCTCAGCACAGGTTTACAGAGCTGCTAGCATGGCTGCAGACTATTAGTCATGTTTTTTTTTTTTTTTTTTTTAGTTTTTAAAAAGACTCTATCGGGACTATTTAACTGTTAGGTTAAAAGCATCCGGCAGCTGAACCCACAACCTCCTCCTCCCTCCGGTGTTATCACTCATCTAGCCTTTATGTTAAAAGGCAGCTGGCAATTAAATGGCAGGCTTTCTACCTCATAGAGTTACTCTGACATTCAGAATATGGGTTGCATTTGGCACGGAGCAGCCAAACATAATCAAATATCATCTGTGTAACTGGAGGGCTTTCCCTGTAATGCTTTCATCTACAGTAACCATGTCCTTACTTTACCTTATAACTCTGTAATCAGTATCAAGTGCAATTCAGATCCTTTGGTGAATTAATGAATATGACTTTGGACAGCAATGTAAACAGGAACCTTTGTGGTGTTTCTTGTTTCCAAGCCTTGGAGTTGGTATAATGAAAATCTGGTTAGTATTTGAATGTGTATATCTGACTCACTGGCAGCCTTCATGCCAGATATGAGTGTTGGTGTTGGACATGAGTGGTGTCTGGAGAGGCAGCTCAGTGTCTCTGGCTTCTCCAGCTCAAGTGGGAGTTACATGAACAGATCTCTCTGTGTTGCCTCTCCACACAAGAACCCAGACCACATTGTCGAGAAAAAAATTCTAAGAAATCAGTTGTTTTCATGTTTTTCTTTTGGGTAGCTGGATGTCTTCCATAGCTTAGCGGCACTGGCAGAGTGCTTATCCTTGCTTATATAACTGTGTCCACTTTTGGGCAGTTTTAGATTCAGTGTTATTCTAGCTTTACGTAGTTTAGAGAGGTCAAATATGGTTGTGTTTCCACAGCCTTTGGTTTAGAGTGAGAATCAATATTGCTTTCAGATGAATAAGGTACTGGTTGAATACAAAATGTAGTATTCTGATTTTCACATCATTGCATCTGCAATGTTGGTTGCCATTTTTAGCAACAGCAGACCTCTCTGCCTGCAGTTTCTGATAAACTGGATGACTACCACATGTTCTGAAATATGAACATTCTGTGCATATGAACATAATAAAGAATATATATATTACAAAGGTGGTGAGATTTCAAAGTACACATCTACAAGTCTAGACTCTATAAAATGCAAATACATGGCTCTCTGTAGACTCAGTATTCTGAACAAATGTACAGTTTTTTGCATATCCAGTAGTTATAGGTTTCTTATACACTCTTTAAGGATATATATTGCCTACATTTTAATCAGCAATGCTACAGTTCTTAGTAATTATCTAGTTGGACTTTTTTTAACTCAAGGTCCACTTACTCAATATTTCTGGGGCTTTCAGTCACATGTCATGGGCTTCATCAGCAGACGTAGTTTATTCTGTTGTCATGAGGTGGCTTTATTGTGGCTTTGGTCACATCTGTCACATACAGTTCATGATGAAGGCCATGAGATGTGGTTGAAAACTGAAAATGGTCATCCTGTTCTTAACCCGTGTCATCAAATACCGACGAATTGTCACATTCCTTGGTCTCTTAGTGATGCATAGGCCACACAGGTGAAACATATTGTAACACGTGGGTAATGTTGTGAAACGATCACGGTTAGGTTTAGGCAACAAAAACTACCCAGTGAGGTTTAGGAAAAGATAATGTTTTGAGTTGAACAGGTATGTTTGTAATGGTTTCACACTCTACCTGAACTGCAGTCTCTTGGATGAAAGTCAGTTTTTGTTTGACACATCCACCTCTCCTCACTCCCACCTCACCCAGACTTTCTCTCTCTCTATTCTACGTCAATTGCTCTTAGTAATACGTAACTGGTTTTATATTGGAGTTAGTTAAAAACCCAGTGCATCTTATACAGACACCAAAGACGTGTGTGAAGTCGCTGTTATTAACTTTGCATTAGTTGCTTAGTCATCATGTCAATAAGAATGACCTAACATATTAAAAAACTGAAGGAAAAGCCTGAACATTTTAAGAGTGTTTCTATCCCCTCAGTTTATCTACAGGACTTAAAATGCACTGAGTGCTCCGTGCAGTTTGGGCCCTTCAGTTCTGTGGGGAGAAACAACAGCATGTTGTACCTGCCCCAGGTGGGCTAGGGAGGGCTTTTAACCATGGGGGCCCAGGGGCCCATTGTGTCATAATCAGCCTAAGCTCCTGAATCGATATCACATGCCGTGGGCTGTGACAAAGCGGTGGTATGAAACGCCCTGGGAATGAGAACGAGCTGAAATGGTAGTAAGGGGACCTTGAGTCTAGATGTTTTTATGTATTATTATTAAGGGAGAACTGGGAGACTTCCCAAATGATGAAAAGTGGGACATCTACATCATAACATCTGAGCAAACACTATGTTCCTATGAAGACCATGTAAAAAGGTAAAACAAACAAACCAAAAACAGGACTGCAGTTTCCAAGTTTTAAAGGTCAAGAATAGCCTGCCAAGATAACTAGCTATTGAACTTTCACAGTCAAGTTACACATTATTTTATTTAGATGTAGCCTATATTCTAGAATTCAAGTTACAGGTAAACTATGAATGTTCAAATGTCTCTATTTGCTCAGCTAGGATGCATTTATAGTCTGTTTTTCTTTACTATTTTCTATTGCAATGGCCCAATTTCCCATGAGATTATTAAGTTCCATCCTACCTTAATCATTATGCCATCTTGTGACCCTGCTTGATGTTAACTCTAGATATGGAAATACTCAGTCTAGTCTCTGTGGGTCTTCATTCAAGAAAAACATCCACACTTGAATCCAAAACACAATATGCCTCGTTGTTCTTGCTACGATGAATGCTGTGGCATTGTGGGGGGACCGTGTGGGCGTGGGCGCTCAAGACATTTATGTCAATTATAACGTAGACTGAGAGGAGAGAAGGCATTTTTGACTCTGGAATACTGCCCTTGTTTTCTTGTCTTTCTGTGGTGTGGCTTTGATGCTACAGCTGAGGGCTGCTTTTCTTTGGTACAACAGCACAACGTTAAAGGCTTTTCTCCTGACCTGACATCCTACACCAACCGCCATCCCTGTGGGACACCTTTGGATCCCGTGAAAGTGCGCAGAGCCACCTGTTTCTGGGGGAGGAGACTACAGTGAGGAAAGAAGGCAAGAGAGGTGGTCGTCGTGGTAAAACACAGTCTAAAAGTGGACCGAGCAGTGGCTACCTGCATAGAGTTACTAGTAGCAGTAGAAGGCTGTGCTCAGGCTGGAAGTACCTGTGGAGGAATCTTTGGATTTCAGTAAAGTACATACCAGCACACCTTAAAATGAAATGTAGATGAATGGTTGATTGAAAGGAGAGAAGGAGAACAAGAGAGAAAAGAAAAAAAGGCTTACAGAGAGGAAAAGAGGGCTGACAGATTAAATAGCACAAGGAAGGCAAAAGAAAAGGTGAGTAGAGCTGTTAATGGGAGAGAACAGACTGGAGCACCATCAGTGAGTTAATGCTCTTCCTGCTGAAACCCACCTGGAACAACAAGAACAGCTGTGCGCCAAGCAAAGGAGACAGAGAAGTGAGAAAAGCATCTCTGCAGTAGTGCGGAAACTTTGTCAGAACAGGGGGGTAAGTTGCTCCATTGCCAAACAGGTGAAGTCTGCAAAGCAAGAAAGTGTATAGCCTGGAGGGATGATGTCTGTAAGGCGCCATCAGCGTTGCCATTCCCTCTCTGATGACTCTGAAGAAACCAATGGAAACCATGCAGATCCTGGACCAGAACTGGAGCCTGAGGAACTGGATTGGGATGGCTATAGCACCACACTGGAGCACAGATTAGCAGCTGTGGGTAACTCATATTAGTTTGTAAATACAGTAGTAGATTGTGGAGTGTACTGTATATGTCTTAAAACTAACTGTAGCGGTACAGCTAAACCTCAGTTGTCTACTTGCACAATGTGGTGTCTGTGTACTTCCTGTCAATTCTACAGTAATGTCACCTTTGCCTCCGACCTTGTGTTTTTTAATTCTTAGTAACTTCACTTTTTACAGTTAGCTTTGGACATATTATTAACAGTATTAACTGTTCTTTTATGTATGTAGTGTTTTTAAACATACGGCAATCACCTCAGTGTGTTTAAATAGCGAGGTTAGCCGGTTAGCTAGCTTAGCTGACTACTCAAATAAAGAAAAACACTGTAACACTGCAAGACGGTGTATGCAAGTTACTTTATTTTTTAGCAGCTCTTCCAAGCAGCAAATGTAAAAAAAAAAACAAAAAAAAAAACAACATAGCTAATGTTAGCTAAGCTCTGAAAATCCGTGGTCTAAATGTGACTAGTTAAGTAGCCTAAGAACTTAGTCAACTAATTCATAACAATAACAATCTGAATCTGAAACTTTGGTTGGCTAACTTGTTCTGTTTGTGTCAAAGCCAAACATACAATTTGCGTTACTTGGCAAACTGGCTTGCCTCAACATGTTAAGCTTAAATTGAACATTCACTAACCTGTGCTTTATCTTTTCTTTTTGATACTGTGTTGCAAAATATTTCCTTCGAAAATCAATTAGCTGCTACCTAATACCTATGTAACCACTTGCTAACCAAACCACAAATATGTGACATTTGTACATTTCACATGTATTGGAAATGTTGAAACTTTACATTTCTTTAAATTTCAAATCATTTTTCTACGTTCAACAATGCTGTGGTTAATGTGTTTAGGTTTAGGCACAAAACCCCCTTGGTTGGGGATAGGAAAAAACAGCATGCTTTTGCTTCAAATACTCAGTTTGGTCACTACAAATGTGCCTAGAAATGTCCTGAACTCTTGTTCAAAAATACATGCTTTTGTCGGTCTAGGGTAGTTGTCTGCTGCTTGGCAGCCATCTTCCTTATGAGTCACACCATCCACCACCCCTTCCATCTCCTGATGAGGAAATTAGCTCATATACATCAAATCTGAACTATGTCACTTAAGCAATGGTATGATACATATGAAATGTACAAATATAACATATCCATGGTTTGCACACCACCAACGTTGTATTCTAGCGACTGGGCTGTGCTAACTCTAGCAACACCAAGGAACATTTAATAGGCCCTAAAAGCTAGGCACTGTGTGTAGTACAGCATTTGTTCGCATAATGGTGCCAAAAATATATTCCAAATGCCAAATACTTCCAGTGTTATCACCAACCTTCAGGTCATGCTAACAGAACCCTTTATACCAGTTGTGCTGGTCCAAACAGGAGAAAATACAGGTGTATTTAATAACATTAATGATGGCTCCAGATCATTTAGGTGTTGCAGCAAGCAACACGCCAATGTCAATTTACGTCCACTAAAAGTGTTTGTTTTGCCACTGACAGGCTCAGATTGTAACTCTAAGTGTCTGACAACATTATAGAAAGGATCCCTACAGAGATAGAGATTTTCGTTAGAGAGTAAGATCCTTTTTGTTTAATCAGAAACAGCCCAGAAATCGCTATCGCCAAAGCTACCAGACTCCATTTAAGTAAACAGTCATTTTAGTGTGTAGAGTCATATTTTTACATCGGACTGGGTGAATAAAGGGTTTATTTCAATCAAACCAGAGTAGGTGATTGTTGGTACAGTGGTAATATGAATCAAGACAGTTTTAAGAGTTTTATTTTGTTTATGCTGACTTTGAAGTAATAAAAAAAACAATAATTTATAAAATTACTCTTTATTTAATGGATTTAATGGAGTCTGGTGGGTTTGTTGATGCTATTTCTGTTTCTGGTCAAAAAGAAAAGAAATTAATAATCTGAACCTGTTAGTGGCAAAAAAAAAAAAAAAAAAAAGCATTTTAAGTGGACGCATATTGACTGTGTGCACATTCCCTGAATGGTGACATCACAGCTGCTGCCAGCTGCAGGCCTCTCAGTCAGAGCTGGACCAATTTCAAAAACTGTTGCTCTCATTAGTCACTTAGACAAAAAAAAAAAAAAAACGTGGGAAAATAGAGTTCAAGTTGAAATAAACCGAGGATACCATGTCCTTTCTGTGTTGAAGCTGTGATTAATCTTGTCTTTTTGTCATACCTGCCAACACCTGCTCAGTTATCACTAGGTGAAAGTGTTAAAGGTGCAAATAAGTTAACACGAGGATGGAAATGATGTGAGGAGGCTTCAGTAAAGGCAGGGAAAGAACTTGAACCAAGTGCTTTTATGGAAATAAATGCAGATGGAAATGTGGTCGTCTGATCATTTCACAAATGCCCAGATATTTGGGTATGCTATTAGCTCGTTCCAAATGCCTTGCCCATGATGACTGGTCCATAAGAAAGTAACAGGAACCAGAGCAGGCTGCCACAATCAGATCTTTTCACTCCTGTTATGGATGGCTGTTGACTAGGTCATCTGGTGTTTGGTAAAACTTGCTTATCAAGTCAACATTGTACAGCACGTCACTGTGTTGCCACCTCAGCTGTACTATATTAAGGCAGCTGCATATTAACAAAGGGAAGGTTTCTTCTGACTTGAGGGAGGATAACTTTCATCTTGTGGCGGTAAGATACACTGCTATCTTTGCTTCAGCCACTTTTATTCAACTAATCTCTTCATCCCTTAGCCTTTTGGTAATTCACTTTTTCTCTTTCTTTTTACTCTGTGAACTATTTGTCTCCTAACTTAAACTACAGTATATTTGCAGTTTGGTTAAAGTTGTGTATGAATTAGTGAAACAATCATTATATTTCTATTGCAGTAATGATATTATTATGTAATAGCATTCAGCAAATTAGAGCTACTTTGGTAAAATGCAATGTGATTTGTTTTGTTTACTTAGACTGTTTTAAAAAGTTTACAAGCTAAATATTGCAATTTTGTCAATGGGAAATTACTCTATTGTAAATTTGCAAATCATAAAAAAGGGGGTTTAAAGATGGAACTACTTGTTATCTATCCATTGTCTATTAAAATCTAACAAAAACTAGACGTGCAGCAGGTATACAGGCCTCCACAATAAAACATAGCAGAAAATCTTGACGAACAGTAATGAATCATAATATGTCTAGCAAAAAAGAGGTGTCAGCCAGTCCATAATGTGACATATATGGTTCACATTATGGACTGACTCATAAATGACAAATAATTGCTTGAAATACTGTCTCTAACACTACAACACTGACATTAAGAATTGTGGACCAAACTCTCTTTGTGTTTGTTCACCTGCAGGAGCAGGAGAGTGCCCAGGCGTCTGAGCAGCGCTGCGTCCAGCTGGAGAAGGCCCGGCGTGAGCTGGAGCGGCAGCTGTCAGGCCTGTCAGAGCGTCTGGAGGAGGAGGAGACCTGCTCAGCCCAGCTGGCCCTCCACAGGGACAGGCTGGAGGCCGAGTGCAGCAGCCTCAGGAGGGACCTGGATGAGCTGGAGAGCACCTTGACTGTGGCTGAGCACGCTAAACAGGTAGAACATTACATGGTCTTCACCACAGGATAGCCCTCTGGCTCAGTGACGGCACTGAAGGGGTGTGTCATAAAGTTAATTAAAGACCACAAATTGAAGTTGGAAGGAAATCTTGATCTTGATTTTTAACAGTTAAAAGGGGAGAGTTACTCAACAAAAACACAGAAGTGTTCGGTTTTACTTTAAAGGGATACTTCACCCCAAAATTATAATTGTTTTGGTGTGAGTTGCTGAATGTTGGAGATATTGGCTGTAGAAAAATCTGCCTTCTGTCCAATATAATTGAATTAAATGGCACTTGGCTTGTGGTGCTGAATAAGTGAATGTCCCAAAATGTCAAACTTTTCCTTAAAGTTATATTGTAGCTAATTAGGAAACCAGTGACAGCAACAATCAGCTTTTCCTCTGTTTTGTCATATGTACTTTTATGTAGTTAAGCAGCCTGGAAACCAGACGAATCTGTGAGGTCCTGTAATATTTGCTCTGGCAGATACTTCTGCGCCCCCCTCCAGTTCAGACAGATTTTCAGCAGACCTGGCCCGAGTCAAGCCAATCACAACCGTTTATCTGATATGGGGCGTGTTTCATACGATGACTGATGACTTGGGAAGCCTTAGTGCATTACTTACGATGATGTCATTGTTGGCTTGTGCACCTTTGCGTTGGGGACATGATGGCGATCACAAACCAAGCTTAGTAAAGACGAATGTCAATGAGGCTTTTTTAAAAACAACTAAGACAGCAGCAGCTGATGTGAAACTTTCTGTTGAAGTACTATTATCAAATTTTGAGGACGTGCCGCCTTCCTGGGGGCCTGGCTCTACCTTATTGGCAAAGGCTTTTGGGGTTGTATGCGCCCTGAAATAAATGCCTGCAAACAATACTTAGCTGTTTTAAAAAAGTTACCTCTAACATATTTTTTTGGTTAAAAAGAAATCCATATTTTATTTACATATTCTTCATAATTAAGATTTAAAAGATGACAATAACCATCGTAATGTCTTTGTTTGATCTTGTTTCAATGATCCTTTCTTTATTACAAGCATTAAAAAAATGCTAGTGTTGTGCTAATGTTGCCAACAAGCTAGTTAGCTAACGCTGCCTAGAAATTGCTGATTTATGCATGACAGTCCCACATTCTGATATACTTCCATGTTGCATGGCCCCTCTTTGACGGCATATGATACCCGAAACTTGATTTAAGCCCAGCAAAGTAGTTGCTCCACTTGTTACCACCCCTCTAGTATCAGTGCAGACTGGCAGCGTAGGAGCATGGGTTGATAACATTTGCCAAAAGAGCACTGCAAGTGGCCTGGTGATGAAGCAAACTTTGTTCACAAATTGCGAACAGCCATGCTTTTCTATCCCATCAGATCAATGGCAAATGTCACTGTGATAATGCCATCATTGCTATTATTGTCATAGTTGTATCTGTTTATGTAAATGCAATTGAAGTATACTGCTGATGTATCAGAGTCTTGAAGGGTGTTCCATATCGTAGGGAATGATTTGTACCAGTACCCCTTCTAACTGTGTTCTGAGGGGCAAAGGGGCCACTTGAAAATAAGGGGTAAGAGGACTGGGCCTCCATCATTAAAAAATTAAGGAGCAACATACAGAGTTCCTGGCAAATACTATATTATAAATTAGAAAGTATCAGGTAGACCTGTCTATCAAGGAAACTACAAAAGGTCTAAGTACTGTAGTGCAGGTCTCATTTTGACCTATATCTGTGTATATATTTTAGTGCCTTCCTGTTTGATGGTTTCTGCTTGTACTTTTGAAGCTCCGTCTCTTCTGTGTAGACACTAACAAGCAAAGGCTGCTTTGACATCTCCATTACAGCCCCTCACCAAACCCCTTTATCTGTTTTACTGAGGTGTATCAGAGGATTATGATGTTATCTTTGTCCAGGAATGCCACAAGAATGCACCGTACTGTGAAGATTGTAATGAAGAGTTTTCAGTAGTGCAGGGTGCTGCTGATTTAGCCTCCGCAAATTAGCGGTGATTAATTTGATGTGGGTCGTGGTTTTAAGAACTTGATCCTCTGGCTATATGAATTTTTTCTTAATTGGTCTTCCACGTGGTAGAGATACCATATGTGTGAGAGAACTCCTTAACAGTGGATTCAACAAGACCAGACCTGTGTGAGAGCAGAGTTGACACAGGGCTTTGAAGAAAAAAAAAAATGACATGGCTGTGTCTAATATTTATGGTATGCTGTCATAACAGACATTCTGAGCAGACGTGATGTGTTTGATTCGAAGCAGCAAAAGTTTAGAGCAGAATTTTACTCATATGTCTGATATGACATGTATGATAAAAGAATAGACATACAATTAACACCACAATATATCTTTTCCCACAGTCTGCAGGGATGTGTTTGCAGTCCAGTGGTCTAACAGATTTCAAAGCATCACACGTGTCCACAATAAGAGCCAGGGTTTCACATGCAAGTAAAGCTTTGATGTCCAGAAGAGAGAGGCCAAATAATGACGTCTGTTTCTGTCATGTAAGGAGATAATTGTTTTACGGTCCGGCTGCAAAGTCAGACCCTGCAGATGGAAACCACTGTACTCACAAGCCAACATGGCTGCTTGCCTATTGGGAAAACATTGAGAACCACAGAAAGACGGTTTTAGCAGGTAGATTAGAACCAAATCTTGTGTATGCTGAGAAATGGTGCTTAGCATTGGGTGATTGGTTAAGTCAATACTGGGTTACAGAAATAATGTTTTTTAAAGGGGAATTTTGTTTTTGACTATTTTCTCTGTCTTTCAGTCATCAGACGGTGAGTTAAGGAGGCTGTCGGAAGAGCTTTTTCAGAGGGACAAGACAGTGCAGAAGCTCCAGAAGGAGAAAGACCATCTGGTAGAACTCAGCCAGGTAAGAGCACCGTGGGTGTTGTTAAAAAAAATTCTTCAACCCCCCCCCAAATGAACATCAATTACTCACCCCATGTTATGTTTAATTTAGAAAGAAAATTTTCATTTTTTGCATGCCTTTGGTGAACAAAGGGTCCAAAAACAGAGAAAAAAATCTTGATGAGTCAAAGTCACAGGGGTTCAACAGCAAAATTATGTCAAAACATCCATTTATAAACTCTCACACAACTTGTGCAGAATAATCCAAGTCTGATTTATCCAGTCGTATGCTTAGTACTTCCCAAACACACACATTTTTGTTAAAACCTTTCTTTTTTTAAAAACTGAACTGAAAGTGAAATTTATCTATGTTCTCTTCAAAGCCACACTCCATTGACAAAAAAGGCAATTTTGCATCGCTGAAGATGCAAACTGCTGGTCTACCTCTGTTTCCATTAATTACTTTGTTTGTGTTATTGAATGACTTTGCTGAAATCTAACTAACCCTTTAAAACATCAAACTCACAAAATATCACAAAAAACTAACTGATGGAGACAGAGGTAGACCATCAGCTCCCATGTTCAGCAAGGTAAAATCACTGTTTTTTGTCAGTGGAGTCTGGCTTTGAAGAGAGCATAGATGAGTTTTACTTTTAGTTCAGTTCCTGGTTGGAAAGAGCTGTCTGCTTGAGAAGTACTAAGCATATAACTGGATAAAAGAGACTTGGATTATTTTGCATGAGTTGTGTGAGAGTTCGAAACCGATGGGTTTTTTTAATAGTTTTTCTGTTGTGAAACACGGACCCCTATGACTTCAAGTCTTCGAGAATTTTCTCAATTTTTTCATTCACTTGGAGGCACACAAGAAAAACAAAGATTTCCTCACAAATCAACATAATATGCAGTAATTCTCTGATATACAAATAATCATTTGTAGGCTGAAGTATTCCTTTAAGTAGACCCTGAGGTTAGATTTAATTCCGAAGTCGAGATTAAACTTCGACAATTTACTACTGTAAGATATACCTCAGAGTCAGCTGTCATCAAGATTTATGTCAGACTCAATGTAAACTATGTAAACTACACCAGTACTTAGACAGCATGTCATGCTGTTTGACTGTATATGTGATTGTTTATTAGTGATATTGATAGCCTCGTACCATTTATCAGAGTATAGAGAGATACCTCATGTGCTGACTTGACTGAGAATAAAACATCAGTTCAGGAAAACAGAACCACATGGCCTGTGGGCCTGCCAAAAGTGGCACTCATGATAAATGTGCTCCCCATCAGACACACAGCACTCTCTACTTTGAAAAATGGAACAGATGCCTTGAGATCTATAGAAATCTTTACCCTCAACAACCTCATCATACTCTGTGGCAGAAAGAAGAGGCCCTGTTCAGTAATTTCTCCCAGATGCTTTGACCCACAGTAGCAGTCTGCATCATTGTGTAATCTGTGGGAACAATTTAGCATCAAGTCTCATTATCTTTCTATTTGTTGAAGATGTGTGAGATTATTGATTTAGTCTGTAATACAAAGAGAAATGTATAAAAAAGATAAATAACATTTTTATTTATCTATCTGCATTTGAGCTATTGCAGTGAGTTTAGGCACAGAGTCACTGGTGTATGCATTTGTTTCCAGCTGATGGAAAGAGAGAGAAAATCTCTGATCCATCAGATCAAACTGGGGATGACTTCTGACATTTTCTTTGCAACCAAACAACTCCTATCATTCCATGAGCCAATGTGGCAGACAGATGGATGTGAGGCAATGCTATGGTGGATCAGTGATTAAGCGACACATGTGCAGCCCAGCTCAAACATCTTGTTTCATCCCAAAAGCAGGCCATTGAGGACCTGCAGAGTGAAGAGGAGAAGGTGAACCTGCTGACCAAAGAGAAAACCAAGCTACAGATGCACGCTGAAGATGTAAGTTCATATCATGTATATTTACTGTATTGCTCATATTATATACAATATGTTTTTTTTAAATAGTATCTATTGAAGCTAGGTCAGGATATTTCATATATCTTGAGTATTTGATATCTTTGAATTTGACATTTTCACACTAATAGTTCCATATGCAACTTTTTCAGAGGCATTTTGCAACTAAACTTCGCTCAACTCAATTCAACACAGTTAAAAGCTGCACTAATCAATCTGTTCATGGAAAAAAGGTCTGTGACCCCCCTGTACACATTGCATCAAAACATCTTTTGTATCCAGATTGCATCTAGATATGATTTAACCTCACATTTACACCTGGTATTAATATGTGTCTCCAATGTCCATATTGAGATCTGATTAAGATCCATGTACTCGGTCCAGCTCATACAATCAACGTCATTCCTATCATTTCCACATGTCCTAAAGAATAAGAAATGAAAAAGGGCCGAGTTACCCTACCCCTAACACTTTTCTTGTTGTCCTTGGCTTTTGTGTATGCTGGTTTCGTGTGATTAATGTTTCATTGACAATGCCGCCAGGACCGGTTGTAGCCGTTCTCGACCATTTGCTTAGCCATTGTGTCATAAATGACTTTGTGATGATGAAATCATCCCGCATAATAATTAGCCATGTGCTTCTGTTTGGCAGTGTGTGTAGTGTATTTTTGTAGAAACAGCCGTTTGGAGCAATGAGGATTTGTTTTTGGGTTGCTGGGCTGTTGGACAAAATGGCCTCCTGGTCTGGTGGGGCATTTTTCAGACTATTATGAGTGGTTGAAACAATTGCATGGCATGCTAGTAGCTTAGCTTGCTAACTGGCAAATATAAGCTGGTTTGAAACACTCATGCATGGCTATGTAGTAACAATGCGTCCCTGACCACCTCCAGAGTTGGGCTGGCCAATTGAAAGACAGTCTGTCCTCAATGCTTTTGGTGTGCATTTACACCTGTACTTTTATGTGGTCAAGCACTAGCCGATCACCCAAAATAAATTTTAATGCAAGGTGTGAAGGGGTCTTTGTGTAATGTGAAAGCAGAGGCTCCTAGTGACCTGCCTTAAGGGACCAAGCTGACAGACATGAGGAGTCACAGGTGGAAGTCTAAAAACATTTTTGATTGGCAAAAAAAAAGAAAATATAAAACTATTTACAAAATATAATAAAGCTCTGAGCACACTCAAGAGGTCAACAGAACTTAATTCAGGCTATACTAACTCATTATGAACTGATTAAAACGGTACAGACTAAACTGACCCACCAATCTAAGGACAAAGCAGAAAATACATATAATGGCCGTCGGGACCATTTTTGAACCAAAAGGGGTAACATCAAGACTAACACAAACCTAAACTATAACTAATACAAAACAGGACAATAAGTAAAGTGAATATATTAGCAAGTAGGCAAAACAGCCCCAACAAACTAATTAAATATATAAACAAAATAAAATAAGCTAAATATGTAGAAGTATAAATCCCAATCCCCCTCATGATGTGGCAGGCAGTTGGTACCTTCTGATTAGCCAGTCTCTGTCTGACAAGATGTCCCTCCAGCAGCGGCCACTGTACACGACCTGCTAAACAGCAGTGAACAGTTAGCAACTAGCGTTAGCTGGTGAACTTAGTGGAGAGGCTAAATTCGTTTCAGATTGGTCAGGTGACCATAAACATGATTCCAAATGAATGCTAATGTTGCTCTGTGTTTGTAACATGTGAAAATGGGCAACTGTTTGCTAACATGGTCATTGTGCATGTCGGAGTGGTAAATCTTTTCATACAGATTTAACTTAATTTAGAGTGTGTTTGCTGTAGAGATAATCCCTTTTGAAATGTGTAGTATATGACATGCTAGCACACAATGTAAATGTAGCTAAAGGAGAGAGGTCATAAAGTCAGCAGACATTTAGTAATGTCAGCATTAGCTAACATTAGCTAACATTAGCCACTGCATGCTACTGGTCATCAAAACAAGTTGTAGGCTGAACTGCACAAGGTGTGTTTTACTGCTTATAAATGCAACCCTACATTTAAGAGAAAGTCTGTTATATGGACTTTCAGAGTTATAAAGTCGTGTTTTAATTAACAAAGACTTGATTTAATTTTGGCCATTTGGGAGCAGTGTAAGAAGACTAAGCACTGACATCATGTTGCCTTTTAAGCTGATATGGCTAACATGTTAGCAAACAGTTGGTTATTTATACAGTCGCCAGACATGAACCAATGTTATATTTCATTTGGAGTCTTAAATCTGTCCCAGTGTGAGTGTAAATTCATGTTCATGTTCCTCATGTTCCTTCTAGCCCTGTCTTGCTCTCCTCCAACTCCTGAGAAATATATCTGGCTCTTGTTGGTGTTGCTAAATGCTCCACTGTCCACACCAGCTGGTCGCTGACTAGACAAAGAAACAGACTGAAAACAGTAACAATAAAAGCTCCTTAAACAGCTAGAGTACTGTTTATTGTATGAATTCTACAATAAGTGAGCATTCCATTAGACTTCCTCATATGAGAGATAAACTATAATGACTGGACCAAATCTGATTTTTAATTAAATACCAGTGTAAGACCAGTGTATTGGTCTAACCTTTGCATCCAACAGAGGCACACATGCTGCACACATTAAATACTGTCGTAATATTAAGGTCGTGAACCAACTATTTGACAATAATATGAGGAATGGAAACTTAAGGTTATTTGAGTTAATTGTAACCCTGTTAGCCAGTAGGCCTTGGCAAATCTGAGGAGACATTTAATACATGTAATTTTATGCATAAAAATAGTTGTAATAAATTGTCAATATAAAAAATATTGATTATTGGCACAAAATATATATCCATTGGCAATTTTAGTGGATAAAATCTACCATAGCCTCCTACAGTTGAACCCTACTTTCAGCTACCTTTTGCAGCTCTATTGCATTATGATCATTGTATTTTGTGTCTTGTTGGTGTCCAGTTGGAGTACCAGCTGGAGCAGGAGCGCTATCAGCGTGGAGAGCTGGAGAAGAGCAGGAGGAAGTTGGAGGGTGACACCAGATCCAGACAGGAGAGTCTAGGAGAGATGGAGAAGAATAGGACTGGGCTGGAAGAACTCATCAAAAGGTAAAGGACATGCAAACTAACATAAAAGATTTTATAGTATGTGAATAGTATTGTAAATAGCCACTCAGAATACTAGAGAACATTCTGGCACAAACTGGACCATTCGTATACTGTTTGGTTCAAAGCACAAGACTCTCAGAGCAGCAGAGTGTACTCAGAAGACAGAGCAGTAGAGAACCAAGCAGTAAAACTGAAACTTTACTCTTCATTAATTTGTATAATTCATACGGAAAGAGAACGCTGGAATACTGACAAGAACCTGACCCGATTCAAGCCCGGGTAAATGTTAAAAAATTATGTCCCAGTCAGCCCAGCCTGGCCTGACATAAGCCCGACAGGTTGGATTGGCCCAATCTCTTCTCTCTTTGATATTCTTTCCCATTAAACGGTAAACAGAGTGGTATTGTACACATGAGCATGATGTGTATAGTTTACTGAGGCACATTACAAGATGCCTTTCTTCTTCTTCTTTTTTTTTTCTTTTTTTTGAAGTTCAGGTCATCATTATTCTGTGGAATAACTTGTAATCAGACATAAAGTGTAAAAAAAAAATGAGTAGGTTAAGCCATACCCTCCAGCCAGCGATCAAACGGGAAAAAACAGCAACATAAACATAGACATTTTCAGGCATGCATTTATGCCAATTATGGCATAAGGCTTTAAAGTTACCTCATAAACAATTATATCAGCCCTCAAACAAAGACAAATACACTGTAAAATGATTTTCATGAGATTTACTCTAGAACTCATGCGTGTGACAACAGGTCTTATCCACAGCTGTCTGTGGATATACCATACAAACGAGAGCTGCTGTGATCATATCTTTTAACCCCAGGAAAGAGACAAACTGAGGGACTTCAGAAAGTTCTTGACATTCTGATATGATGCTCCTGTCCTGAGGGAGAAGGGGATGGACTGTGAGGCTATAATATGTAATATACCTGCTTCACAGTCCAGTCATCTCCACTTTGAGGTTCGTGCCCCTACCCCCACTCCAGGTATTCAATATAACATCCTAACATGTTGCTATCTGCACTTAACCTTGCAGCAACATCACCTGAAGACAAGAACCAATGCAAACACACGCACACTTATTGAGCACGGATCACTGAACATCACTATTTCCAATACAAAGTTAAAACTTGTTCCCTTCGGCAACAATATTTGCATGGCCCTCCGTCTCTGTGAGTGTTAATAAAAAATGAGTGACTCACCTTGTTGCTAAGGTGCTGTGTTTTCCAAACAGAATATGAAATCTGTCACTCAGTTTGACTCAGCTCTGAACTCAAAGATTTATTTGCATTAAGTTTCGCCAAAAAAGTATGTTGCCAAGGTATGTAACAGTTAATGAAGAAAATAATGCACGCAATGAATCCATAAATAATTGTGATATACTGCATTTGGAATGAAATAACTCGTTACAGATGACACTTAGAGAAAACTGTGACTTTAATCATCTGAGAAACTGTCTAACTGCCTATGAAAGAGGTGGAACCATACAGAGCGTTGTCTCTTTTCACAATAACCCTGCTGCATCTTAGCCATTACAGAAAATTTGTGTAATGGACTCCTTTATCTGAATGGCAAATAGCCATTACTTTAAATCAGATATAGGAAGCAGTAATGTTATGTACAGTATTAAATGTCTGAAAAGGGGTTTTTGTTATCCTGCCAGTTCTGCCCATTGACTGTATAAAAATAATTGACATAGCTACTGTGACATCACCCATTGGTTTAAGGTTTCCCAAGAGACCGCCTTTTTTTTGTTTGTTTTGGAGCCAGAAGTGACCATGTCTAGTCAAGAAGTTGGAGCTGTGGAGGAGCGATGGGTGGATCTGACTCAATGACTTGAAAGATGGCTTGCAGACAGATTTTTATTCAAGCAGCCCTGCCCCTAAATATGCATAACTTTAAGACTTCATAAAATGTAAAAATGTCAGCTCTGTAAAAATTCAACCTTTGTAAGGTTGTCGTGAGTGTTGAAATTAGCTGTACCAGGCTGTAAACATGTTTATTTATGCTGTAAGGTTGGACATCTTAACATGGGGGTCTATGAGGATTCACTCTGTTTTGGAGCCAGCCTCTAGAGACCATTTAAGGAACTGCAGTTTTTGGGACTTCCTCATTGGCTTTTGTTTTCAGCCCCGGAGGTTGCCAGTTGGTTCTGCCACATGACCAGTTTTAGAGGTTTGAGAGGGTTACTAGGCTGAAAATACTATAGGGGAGGAAACACTAAAATGTTGTGTAAATTTGGCACAAGTTTCATTACGAATAATAACATTTTACACACTCTTAAAAAATATAGATTTCTATCTCCAATTCTTACGTTTTTTTCTCTGTCTAACAAGTGCTCTCTGTGGCGAGTCACCTCAGTAGCCAAGTGATGATCATTAAAGATGGATGATTAGCTCTGTGTTAAGGGGTTACAGCAATAGCTACGTTGTATCACTTGGAGGCTGTCAAAACTGTGATAGGTCAGCTTGGACTGCTTATGTTTTCTCCTACCAGTTTGCAATAACGATGGATATTGTTGAGGGTATAGATGACAATAGGCATGTTGAGCAAAGGCTCCCCTTTTCAGTATCACACATTCAGCAAAGCCATTAAACTGCAAGTCTGATAACTGCTCTCTGTGAGAGTACATCTAACAACACAAACACCTGGATATAACTCCAGTTCTATGGGTATGGGTATTTCTCACTGCCAAGTTTTCTCACAAAATAAATTAAAGAATGTAAATACAGCTATTGTATATATGGTATGCATAAACACACTGTAATATAATACACACACAATATGCACTGATTGTGTACAATATAATCTCACAGAAGTTCATGAAATGGACATGACCTTGCAACAACATTACATGGTGGTGGGCACTAAATGTGTAAAAAATTATGTGCTGGCAACACAAAATCAATGCCAATACAATGTCAAACATGTTGTTAATGTTGTTAATGTAGTTTTAGGGAAAGAAAAACACTTGATTAGGTTTAGAGAACAAAAAAATACTTGCGTTGAGGACAAAGCCTGGTTTTGGTTAAAAGAACTACGGACAGGATGTAAGTGACATACACCTAAGTACTTGGCATAGTTATGTTAAGTACCTACTTAAAGTACTTTGTGTAGTTGTATTAAGTCTATAAAGTTACATAACTACACTGACTTGTAGTTTCACAATCAGGGGGACACAACCAACAGTCAGTTTGCTTGATCCATCCACCACCCCTCCCGCCTTCCCTATGTGGACTTTCTTGCTCTTTTCACTTGATTCGTGTGTCCACCACAATAACAGTTTTTTATTTACTTAACATTGGTATTGTTTTCATGTTGCCAGCATGTAATTACAACACATTTTGTGCCTACCACCGTGTAATGCATTCCGGTAATCTCAGTCATCCACATCATGGTAATCTAAAGTGCTATATTGTAGGCAACTGGACTTACTGGAGTTTCTTGAAGAAGTTTCGCCTCTCGACCAATAAGAAATTGAAGACGCCTCTTGGATGGGAGGCAAAACATCTTCAAGAAACTCAAGCAAGTCTAGTTGCCTACAATATAGCACTTAAGATCATGTAATGCACTGTTAGGAGTTTGTGTTCATTTCACGTATTTCTACAAGACCAGGCTGTTGCTTGTGATACATCCAAAGGTATCTCCTATCTATTTTCCAGTAGAAATCCATCTTAAAGGGGAACCCATTTTCAAAATTCATTATCATCTCTATGATCTAAGACAATCCAAAAATATTAGTAAACATGAACAACTATCTCAAATCCAAAAGTTAGTGTGCCAAAACTCAAGTTTGTGATGTCAAGAGTAAAACATTTGGAGCTGCTCCACACACACTAAATGTTGAAAAATGATCTAGATGACGCTGAGAGCACTCGGGGAATGACCGGAGTATGTGGGTACAGTTTCAGCTACAAACACCTGAGAACACTACAACAGATTAGAGCTCATTTGGGTATAAAAAAATCTGTGGGTCAAAAAATCAGGTTCCCATTCATTGTCTTTGGAACAGCTCCAGACTTTATACCCTATGACATCACAAGTTTGAGACTTACTTCTCTGGTTTCTGGCTTTGAGAGAGAGGAGCTCATGTTCACAAACATTGATTGACCTTTCCTAGACCACAAAAATAATATATTGGAATTCCTAATTTAGGTGGTGTTCCCCTTAAAGTCTGTATTTAGTTAAAATTAGTTTGTTTTAATGAATGTGGGTTAAATGTTGGTTTAGTTTTAATTATCTCCCATTTCCAGTTTTGGACTGACTGTATTTGTGTTCTTCCAGCAGTTAGATTAACATTGTGTTTATTATGTGTTTTTTTTGAAGGAAGGACTTGGAGATCAACAGTACCAGCTCCAAGCTAGAAGCAGAGGAGGCCCTCAATATCGGGCTGCAGAGAAAGACCAAGGAACAGCAGGTCAGACCCTTTCATCTGTGTGCACATACAGTGTACTACAGTAAATAGAGTATGCATCTGCTGTGTATATGACTCAGGCTGCAGAAAAAAAAAATATTCTCTCAGACATATTGACTAAAGACGAGTTCAAAGCTGCACTAAACATAGAAATGGTGTTAATATAATGCAAATAAGGACCAAGGGGGACCAAAGCCAACAATATGTTAGTCTGTCTCTTACCCTGTGTGTGGGACCCAAAGCCTATTCATTCTTAAGAAGACATACATTTAAAAAAATATGTAAAATATGGTAGCTTGGCCATTGGCCATCAGCGCTCAATTTCAACACAGAAGGCATCCTTTAGCATCTGTATGAGACGCACCAGGTTTTAAACTTACTCCAATGTAAACCTATCTGCAGCAATGATGTAGTATAAAGAGCAAGAAAGTCTGTGTAGTGGATGGGTCAAACAAACACAGGACTTTCACCCAGGAGAACACTGTTCATGTCCCATGTAAAAAATGAGGTTTCTAAAAATTACACTACTACGTAGTTAGCTAGCATGACATACATGTCCCACCACAAACTTGTTAACTTGCTTACTAAGTAAAGTTATGTAACAAACATACTTATTTTAAACCATGGTGATTTTTCTAAATCAAACCAAATAGTTTTGTTGCCTTAACCTAAAGTAGTTTTGGTGAAAAAACATATATTTCTTGTGTACATAGAAGTTTATTTTGAAAAGACGCTATACATGTAACCAGCAGAATTTAACACCCGGTCCCTGAGCATCCAGAACTGATGCTAAAGGGTTACCTAGAGTGTTACAGTTTGAAGTGTAGGGCAGCCGATCAAACTGCTGTAGCTGCTGTAGCTGATGAGTTGGGAGTGAGAACGTGTTGTTATGTGTTATGTGTATGTTGTGTGTTTGTTGGGGACTATTTCGGGTTGCAGATAAATCCACGTTTGGTCCTGTGGTGAGTATTTCGGTCTGCAGGAAAGTGTATGGGGATTGAGTGAAAATAAACTACAGTGTGTGCGTGTAAATGGTAATGAAGGAACATGTCACCCAGTGCAGCAGTGTGGTCTCACTGATTAATAGCTTTTGGACAAATAAAAGACAAAGAAAACAGAGACTTTTTTACACACACAAGACTTGTTAGTAGGACTCATTGTTAGTTGAAACTGTCTGTAATATGCACAGTCCTTTGCCTTTGAGGTTGATAGTCATCTTCAAGAGTGGTATGTGCCTTCCATCTGCAGCCTCTAATTTGAGAGATGTGAACATTTTCAAAGAGCTGTGCAATTACATGCGTCACATCCAATATGGGTGCCTTGATGAAATCTTGCTCAACCTGCAGCTGGCTTTCAAGATTAATCAGTGCAAATCATCGGGAGCATTTATAGTTATGTTGTCAGGATATATTGGACACAGCTCCATGAAAGAAAACACTATAGTAACACATTTAGTGACACTGTAAGAGTTTTTGAGGGTGGATTTTTTTCCCCCTAGAAACACTATCAATGGCTGGAATGACAACCTGGCTTGGTTTCCTAAAAAGACATGCAGGGACCTCAGCTGTAGCTTACAGAAGAGCGGTGAGATGCATTCTTGCCTTTCAACAGAGCTGCTGGGCTCTGCTCCGTAATTGGAGCAGTCACTTCACAGCTCCATGCCTGTCAAGAGATGGTTAAAACATACCTCCTACACCCAAACTGATAACCATCTCTGCTTCCAGACAGCGATACTTGGAACACTTGGGGGTAGCCGCAGTCAGCAACCATTCTTTTTGCATTTTTAGTTGTGAAGACTCTGAACATCTTTATTAGATGTTTGGTTCTATGTTTCTTTTTGTCTAACATGGAAGTTTGTACCTCACAGAATGTGTTGATATCATAATTATTAAAAAAAAAAAAACAACCGAAACACAGGACATGTTTAGAGTGTTTTAACAGTAATTCTACCTTTAGTTTAGTTATTCAGAGGGCAGCTGCCTGTTAAAGAGGTACAGCAAAGGCTTATATATCCAACTCAATCACCCCAGTCGCCAGAAGAAAATGCTGGCATTGTGCAATTCTGCAAATGATGGATAAATACAGTTGTATGTTTCATATGAATCATATCAACATTTCTAAAGTGACATAGCTCTGATTACACGTATATGAGCTGACTCTGTCACTGAGAGGTGGAGGGGATGGTGAATGATGTAACAACTAGGCGATGGCTGTCAAGCTTCAGACAGTTGCAGACCACTGTTCAAGAACAGCAAATACCAAAACAACTTGGTTTTTAGCAAGACATCAGCAACATTTCCAGCGGTGACTGTGCCACCAAAACCACTTGTTTTTCAGCAAGACTGTCGGTGGCAGTTCCAGTGGTAACTGTGCCGCCAAAAACTGTTGTTTAAGCCAAAACATGATTCTTTCCTTGCCATAACCAAGTTTTTTTGTGACTAAACATAACCACAGCATTGTTGAAAAATGTAAAATTGAACGTGTCTGCTAAGATACGGATGTTACATATCCGTGGTTTGCAGAAACATACAATGCCAACATTTACTCTGGCAAATGGGTTGACTCAATAGTGTCTTAATTATACCCTCCCTGACATCATCAGGTTTATTTTTTCAAATTTGGTAAAGCTCCTTCAGAGCCACAGACGACATTGTACAACTGTTTGCACTGGCTGCTCATGAGGAGTGAATTGAACTCCATGTGTAAAATTGGTGAAGTTTTCCCCATCACCCATTGCAGTGGTCACATAGATTATAAACAAGCACTTTTTGGTGTGTGCAGTGGAAAATCACAGCAATGACCGCCTGCCACCAAAGATGTTGGCATGTACAACGCCATCATCAGAATTTCCCTTTTGAAAGGCCGTGTAGAACACAATCTTTGTATAATTAAGATGAGGGCAGCATTATTTGTGTGATTATGTTGGTTTCAGAGCACTGTTTGGTGTTTAGTCTGCTTCTGTACAGAGCCCTAAGAAGAAAGCGAAGTTTACACTGAGGCTTTTCCTGTGAATCTTACTGTGTCATCCAGATAGAATCAAGCCAGTCAGAGAGCTTTCATCTGTGTAACTGGTGCATGTTGCAGATAATGTGTTTTGTCTGTCCCTCTGATGGAGCGAATGAGACGACAGCCTGCTGAGAGTGAGTAAGACACTGGGAGACAGCGATTCCAAAGTTCAGGTGGTACTTCTTCACTCTGTCGATGCCTCTGGGAGCCTGATGTTTTCTCCAGAGGGTTGTAAGAGGAAAAATAAAGAGTCCCTTTGTCTGTGATTGGAGGGGTGAAAGGCGATCCGTGTGTCTTTGAGGGTAGGCATGTTTTCACATTTACTGTCGCTTTGGCATTCTCCCTATCTCACAATAAGACTATTATACGCGTGTGCATGTTGTGGACATTTGTGCAGGTGGACGGGCAGCCCAGCTGACTGCACGGCCCATCTCTTTTGTCGCCCACTCATGTCTGGTTGTGACGTACAGTAAAGGTCACAACCAGAGGAATATGTCCACAAACTTGAGTGGAATCAAAGAGATAGCTTTGTCTAACTTTAACGATGCAGCCGCCTCTGCCTCTCTAGTGTGCTGTAATTTAAAGCAGTTGGCTTGATGGGGGTCTTTAGTGATAGAGGCCTTCAGTCCTGATTTCTCACAACAGCTCTGTGCTCTTAGCGGTTTTATGAGATGGTGGTAAAGCAGTTTAGTTTGGTAAGGCAGTCTGTTTGGTTTATACCAGGTGTTTTACTGGAGGTGGGACATCAGACTGTGCCACAATGGTAATGATAGTCCAATGTTCAGGTGATGTTTCTTATATTTTCTAAAGTGCCTTTAATGATTTCAAGCCATAGTGGTTTTGGTTTTATTTGTTCAGATTTTAAGATATCAGTCAAACAAATGAAGGTGAATGGAATTTTGTTTGTGTTGCTCACAGCAGTAAATTCAGTATGGAAAATTACGTGGAGATTTTCCATATTCCTGCGCCACATGACAACTATGCAAACTGGCTCCGGTTCAAATAATCCACTTTGCAGTGTTCCATTTTCATGAAAAAAAAAAAAACCTATCCAAACAGAGAATGTCTAAGAGGCTAACATTAACTACATAATGCATACACTATTTGAACTCCATATTTGATGCTAACACTAGCTGTTGTGGGTAGCCCTGTTCCATGTATATACATATATCATTAAGAGTGAATATCTGCTAAATAACCATTATTATCCTATCCCAGCTGCTGGGCAATCACAAGCCATATACTGTCCTTTATTTTGTTGTTTAGGTAATCATTTTGGTTTTTGTCGTACATTGTTAGATGATAAGAAACCAAAGTGTTACGATGTTCACCCATTTTGACAGCAAGCTAGCTATGACCTATGACATCAGTTGGTAATTTATTTATTTAAAAGTACAATTCAACATTCAACATCCAAGAGTCCAGTCTTAAAGCTAAGCTAAGCTAATTTTCTGCTGTCTCCAGCACCATTCTTAATGCAGAGACATGAGAGAAGTATCAGCCTCCTCATCTGACAACATGTCTACACAGGAAGCATTTCAGCCGCGTTTTTCAGTCATCTGTCTCACCAGTGTATGACGGAATAGAAATGCTTAGATTTTAATTAATCTAGCTGTCTATAAAGGCCACATCACGACTTGTGTTTCATTTGGGTGATACATGTATAAATGCCTCCTGAAACTTATTCTAAGCTTGAAGTCTGTTTTTAGTCTTTAATTTTTTTAATGCGTGTAACCACCGTGAGTCTGTGCTGTTTTAAGCTGAACCATGATGTTTACACATAGTGGTGAAACCTAACCACATAGTCTTTGTGCCCAAACCTAATCAAAGTAAAAATAAAACCCCCTGAAGCCAACGTGCTTTTATCGCCCTGATATTGGCATTCTACACATACTAGTCAGTAAAGTAGCACCCTTCTACCCAATATCTATGACACTGATAACCACCTGTAATCCTCATTAAATCTACAATAACATTCAACATAAGTGAAACTTTTAGAGTGGTGTCTTCAGCCTGTTATATATTTCTGTGTTGAATCGATGCTGTTGGCTACGGCAAACAGTATGGGTCCACACAGAGCCTATGCCGTAGATAGCCTGACATACACCTCCCCAGAACCTTGTGAGTTATAATGGAGCCAGATTTTGTAACATTACATTTGTTACATGTTTCTGTTGTTCCCACCTTTATATGAGTAGAGGAAAAATCTGCTAGCCCCTAGGCTAATTTATCCAGTTTAAAATGTAATAGGATTATGCTAATAATGTTAGCATGTTGTATTTGTGGGGAAAACATGTTTAGCAAAAGACAAGTGTTTTGTCTCTCAATCTTGTGAGTTATAAGGGAGTCAACTTTATTACTTTCGTTTAGGGTTATTGTTGTTGTTGTTGTTGTTGTTGTTAAGCATGATGTGTTTTTTTTTTTTAATGCGTATTGCTTGAATCGATCCAGCTTCACTGAAATTCCCTGAAACATAACACATTGGTGTAGAAACCCCATGGCCAGCTAGCATTTTGGAGGTGTAATTGCAAAGCGACATAGACACACCACCATACAAGTATAAATGCTCACAATGGCGCCAAAGCCAGTTGTGTAGGCTAGTGTTAAGCCTACACACAACTATAAATCAGCTTTTAGGACATAAACAAACTGTCTGAAGTTGACTTATTCTTTAGTGAGGGGAGGCAATCACAACGTTTACACGTACACTCCCTAGTTTTGTTCCAGCGCTCAATACTGTCCCCAAATGACCAAATTTCCTCCCAGCTCTCTGTTGCTGTTTTAAAACTCATCTGTTCAATTCACTACGGTGACCTGGGAGGAAACTTTGGGGATTTGGGAACAGCAGTGGGATCTGTAACAAATCAGGGAGTGTATTGTAATGCTGTATTTCCTGCAGTTGGTCTGAAACTGCCTGAGTTTTAAAAACTCAATTTAAAAACTTCCAAATATACAGTCCCCCTTAGAAAAAAAGCCTGGATCGTGCTGCCATGTCCTGTATATCTCAGATGTCCTTATCTCACAATGTGCACCTGTGCAGAGCAGACGTCACATCATGTCTAATACCACTGATGTGACCTGTGTTATCACCCACAGCACAAGGCTTAGACCAGGTCAACAGGGCCTGTCATCACCCGGCCAATCAAACAGCCAAGACTTTTACTTTTGGAAGCCATACTCTGCCATCTGAAGGCATTTAAAAGAACAAAGCAGCAGATTCCAGCCAAGTCGCAGGGACCTGAATTATGTGAGCATGTGTGGACAGTATGGTGGACTGACATCAGCAGGGGGTCTGAAATGCTGTGTCTGGTGAAGGAGGCAGGACTTGCAATTTTTTGGCTCTTGTTTTCCCCACCGACCAATATGGGGGGGGGGCTCACAGGATATAACTGCCCACGCCGCTGAGTATCCCCTCAGACACAAGTGAGGAGACATCAGCTATGAGGCCACATCTGATTGCAATTTATGGACAATTATTATGGTTTCAGAGTGCAGCGAGGAAAAAAAGAAAGCTAAAGCTTTAAGCACATACAATTATCGAGATCAAACCCTGCAACCATTCTCAGCAATAATGGACTAATTTTGTTATTTCCCCAACATGACTCCATGAGTGCTCCTAAGCAGAGGGGCTAGTGTGGGATCATTTAAAATAGAGTAAATTTCATTTAGAAAAGTGCACAAAATCAATGTATAAACTCTCTCTGCCACAGATAAGTAGTCCAAATTGCGTTTATCCATGCAGTCTGGCTCAGACATCTTAACACTGTTAGTACGCTATGTTTTCTACAATTGTATTAGAGCCACAATATTTATTTTGAGGCTGGTTTGAGGCTGTGGAAAGTAGGAATTTAACAAGAAACAGATATGTGAGTGGGGAACTGTGAGAGACAGAAAAGGGCTGTGCATGCACAAGGGGGTGTGGACAGTAAAATGCCAGAGGGGATCGACAGTGAAGCTGTGTGAGAGTGTGTGTGAGAGTGTGTGTGTGTGAGTGAGTGTGTGTGTGTGTGTGTGGGACAGTCAGTCAGTCAGTCAGTTGGGCTGCTGCTGCCTCACCATGGCTGTTCTCTCTGCAGAGGTCCTGCGCTGGCATGTGAGTTTTTTATTTCACTTTTTGTCTCATCATTTGTGCTTAGCTTTTTAAAAAATACTGTTGAAAAAAGTATGAAGTTATGTGTTATTTTAGTATCAGGCTGTGGCATGCCTGACCCTACTTTTGAGATGTTTCAGAGAAATTAAGCCAAACTCCAACTTGCATTAATAATGAATCAAATACAGTACAACTGCAAAATAACTGCCTGTGCATGTGTGTTAATTTGGCCTTAAATATGTGATATTGTCATGTTTGGGGAGCTTTGGGAGCCATGCAGCCATTGAATGGCTTTTAGCACATCAGTGCGTGTAGGTGCTGTTGCTGTGAATGGCCCTGGGCAACATGCCATGTCAGACACATTTCCTGACATAGATAGAAGCTGGAGATAGCGCAGAACATGACACAACTTGGACAGATGCAGTCATGTTGGGAAATTGGAGATACATTTTTATTAGCAGTGCAAAATGTGGCTTTGGCACGAGATTAGTGAAACATAAATGTGCTGTGGGTGATTTATTATTAATCATAAATCATTGTCGTTGTTTTGACTGTTGAAGCAAAATCTGGTAGAATAACATTAGGTGCATTTAAGCATGATTAAGGTACACATGATGGTTATACAGATATTGTAACACATCCATCACTGAAAGTAATAGTTAAGGTACTTAAAAATAAAATAATATATGTCTTTACTATTACCAATGAATTAATGTGTAAGCATTTTATTGTTGTAGTCAGTGTAGTTGGAGCTCATTTTACCTACTTTGTATCCTGTTGGGTTGTTATAACAATGCATTATATTTTATGAAGGCAATTTATACTGTAACTAACGGAAGTGTGGACTCGAGTCACATGACATGGACTTGAGTAAGTCTGGAGTCACATATTTGATGACTTGAGTCTCAATCAAAAAAGACTGGCAATGCGACTAGGCAGCATTTAGCATCAATGGACTTGTGACTTCACTCGGACTGGAGCCTTTTGACTTGAAAACTTTCCCCAAGCCCAAAGTGTGTTATTTATAAAGTGTGCTAATAACATTACATTACTGATTGCCGGTTGTAAAAATGTGTTGTGTTTTGAGTTGCACGGAAGGAAAAGACTGAATTTCTCATTTTGTGATCACAAAATTAACAGTAACTTTAGTATCATCCCACGATTTATAAGCAGCATATAAACAATTAACCAATGGTTTATAACATGCTATAAAGTGGTTGTAAGCAGGTAGGACATTTATTAAGTTTATACTGTTGTATTTTTCAACAACTATCATTCTAAAGCTGCTTCACACTGCTGTGTGGTAACTGCCCTGACAACTGTCAGAGGAGCAAGCTAGCTTGTAGCCTCATATCGTAGAGAAACAATCAAAATCACTGAAATGACAACATATTTTACATATTTTGACAGTTTATCTGAAGTTTTGTGGAAATGTTATCCCAAGGCCTGTTTTTCTTCCGGTTATAAGTTACTAGCGTCATAATTCTGGGTATTCAGACACCAACTTTATGAGCTCCTCCATCTTGTCTTTTGTGTGCTTCCACGATGCCTGCTTCTTGATCGGCCAAAGCCAGGCGGCAAACAGCAGAAGTTCAATATAAGAGGCTGCGAGTTACCGAGCAACTATGTGAAAGCCCCATAACTGTGAAAATCAATAACTGTACTGTCTATAAACAGTTGATGAAACATTATTAACACCTTAATAGCTTATTATAGCACAGTTGTTCATGGCATAGCATATTTGTTATTTACATTTTAAGTCATTTTAAGTCTCTTTAGTACTTTCAACACCTTTATAAACTGTTCAAACTAACCCAAAGACCCTTTAGCGTCTTTATATGACCCTCAGCCGTCTCCTGGGTGAATCACATTGTAAAACATGTCATGGTTTGGTTTAAGCAACAAAACTACTTGGTTAGGTTTTGAAAAAAAATATGTTTTGGGTTAAAATATGTTTTTTACAGGGTTATTGTTACACATAATGTCCCATTACCCAAATACATAAGGTCATGGATGTGACACATCCACATAACTTACATGACCATAGCTTGTAACACTGGGAACTTTTGGTTTCACACAGGACACAAACAGCAGTCTCCTGGGTGAAAGTTTGTGTTTGTTTAACCCATCCAGGGAGACTAGGCAGACTTTCTTGCTCTTTACACCACGTCAGTTGCTCTGAGTGCCAAATATTGCTGCCAACAAGATTTTGAGTTGAAAAGCCTAGTGCGTCTCATAAAGTTGCTAAGGGTGCCTTTGGGGTCAGTATCACACGCCAAAGGGTGTGACAAAGCATCATTGTTGGATGATTTAGGAAGACGAACGGGCTGTTCAAACACACATGTGAATGATTTGCATCTTTGTCTTTTTTTAATCTTCATTCATACATAAACCTTTAAAGTGAAATATATTTAAAACATATAATTCTATTGAATACATAATTTTTTAAAAAAAATTTGAGCAGGTTACAGTTTGGGCCTCACAAAGATTTTTCATGATAGCAACACAACATAGAACACCTACACTGCGTATTCAGTCCTTGGGAGAAGCATCCTTGACTTCCAGCCAGGACTGTAAAACCAAGAGAAAGCAAAAACATAACACAAATTCCTCGAATGTCATGAAAATGGCACCGATGCTTTTTGGTCTCTCTGACCGGACATAGCAGACCCAGCCCTGGGTCAGAATACAGATAATGATGGTGGCTATGGACATTCTTGCTCTAAATTGCTACCTGAGGAAAAAGCCAGAGGCATGCCAAATCCCCAGAGAAAGCAGAGGGTACGAAACGGCCTCACAACCACACAAGTGCTGCCCTGAAATAGCAAACAATCTGCGGAGGTGACGCCCCATTTGTTCTCTGTCAGAATGATATAGGCACTGTGAAACCAGAGGATAACAGCTCAACTTCACATATCCTGCTCATATTTCATATTTTAGCAGACTGTTATTCTTTTTGCCGTTTCACTGAAATCCATTTTCTCTCCGTAGGCTCGCATTGAGGAGCTGGAGGAGGAGCTGGAAGCAGAGCGGGCCATGAGAGCCAAGGTATGGTAACACAACTATGCGTGTAGTGTGTAACATCTCCCCTCTCCCTGAATGAAACAAAGAGCAGATGAGCCTTAAATCTGTCTGTTAGGCTGCAGGGCAGATAAGAGGAAGAGCTTGGCTCTACTGTAACATTCAGGCCGGTGGCATTAAAAGCTGGTTGAGGATTGGAGGGAACATTGAAAGAGAGAAAGAAAGAGAAAAGAGATTGCTGATCTGTTGGCAGCCGGTGGGGTACGTGTGTCGGTGCTCGCCTCTGGTCACCCCAAATTATCTGCACCTGTGATAATAAACTCGAGGGGAAGGACCTTGTGTTTCTAGTTAACATACAGGGCAACCCCAGAGGCGTAGAGGGACCCCAACATCCTTTTTACTCCTTCTTATTTCTTATTTTTCCCAATCTTTCTCTATAACCCACACACACACACACACACACACACACACACACACACATCAGTGCACCTTCTGTTTCTTGTAACCCCCTTGCCTTGCTCCCTAAAAGCAAATCGGAAGAACAGGACTTTTTTTCTACCTTCCTTTTCACCGCGGCAAACTTTCCAGGCCATCTTCTTTGAAATGTAAAAAGGTTTGAAAACAGCGGGCCTGGTTCATATAAAGCTAATCTACCAAGGTGGGCGCTCTAAGTGCTTGTTGTTTCAAACAGGACACACTTAAAGCCGGTGTGTATTTAAGCCACAGAACGTGGTCGCCCCTCTTAAGACCTGCCTGCAGTTTCCATGTTACAGTAAGTAAAGGCAGAAATGCAAAGGTACATATTTCACCCCGAGTGTTGAATAGAGTGACAGTGGGCCCGAGGGTGTGTTTTGCACACTTCTTCCCACTCTGGGTGGCATTCCTAATGGTGCTGGCTGCGTCCCCACCCCCCTACCCCCCAGCCTCACCAGTCTCCAAAGCCACAGAGCGGAGAAAGAGGCAGGCAGAGACATGCAGGTCTTTATCTGTTCCGCAGCCTGCGTCTTCACAGGAGCTCAAATACAACATACCTTTGCTTCAGACAGGCTCTCTATTGTTAGAGTCTGCTCCTCAGGTCGCACAGGGGAGATATCATCAGGAGATAGGGCTGACAGACAGCACTATTTTCCATGGGATCTTCTCCCAACTGGAATGCCAGTCACTCTCACACATACATATATGTGTACAGTGGAGTGTTGTCATTCACTCAGAAATACACACACAAACACACAAATTGCAGATATGCCATCTAAATCTTTGAATTGACCCTTATCCTTGCCTCTGAAACACCATAAAAAAGGGGACACTAAGCGTCTCCACTGGAACCCATACTAAAGAGAAGTGAAATTCAAAGCTGCACAGATGAATATTTTCATATGAACAATGGGTAAAATGACTGTGAGTAGCGTTGGTCCACACTGCTTAAGAAGACCTGGTTTGTAAAAAGAGAAACAATGAAGTAGCATTTCCACATATTTTTATTTAATATTGGCTATTTATTTCATGAAATTTTTCATTAACATTTTACTGTATATTTTCCAACAGGGAAGGAAACCCTGTCTTTGCATTTTTATTTTGATGACAGTTTGTTTTAAAAAAAAAAAAAGTGCTTGTGACATCTCACATGTGGCTTTTACTTACAGTACAGGTCAACATTAAGCCTACTTTGAACAATGAGACAGAAATGTGATTTATATGTAGATAAACACAAGTGTCACAATTGTGTTTTTAAGCCTCTGCACTGGCAATAACTTGTGTTTTCAGGCTCGTCTGTCCATTCCATTATTGTGAACATGATATCTCAAGAACATCTTGAATTAAATTCCTCAAATTTGACACAAACGTGCGCTTGGACTCAAGGTTGAACTGATAAGAATTTGGTGGTCGAAGGCCAAAGGTCACTGTGACCTCACAAAACATGTTTTTGGCCGTAATTGAAGAATTCATACAATAATTAGAAAGAAATTTCACACAAATGCCTACTGGGAAGTGATGACGTTTTATATCCAAAAGGTCAAAGGTCAGCTTCACTGTGACATCATAATGTTCTGCATAAACACTTTTCTGGCCATTATTCAATGTCATAACTCAGGAACAGAAGGTGAGACATTTGGTCAGATACTGAATTCTAATCACAACTTTTTCACAAACAAACAAATGATCTGTCAATACAATATTGTTTAATTTAAGGAGAAAACAAAGATGCTAGCATTTGCTTTTTTCATTGCAATTTTATGATCAGTATTTCTTGGTTTGTAAGAGAGGGTCTGAATTGACCATTATTGGACAGTTGTCCCCATCTGGCCATCAACCTCATAACTGCTTTGCAGTCTTGCGGGGTGATATGGTTGGAAGGTGTAGTTTGGTAGAAAATAGTTCCTGTGAATTTTCTTAAGTAACCAGATCATGATTTCTGGAAAGAGACATTGCTGGAGAGCTTTTCAATTTTTTTTTTGGCACTTTGGGCACCACAAGCTGAGCGCTATCTAGTTCCACGGTCGATATTTCCAACTCTCAGCAACTCACACCAAAACAATCTAAATTGATAAATAGCACTAAAGGTAGGAGGAAAAACATGTATATTTGATTTTGGGGTTAACTGTTCCTTTAATGGTATAGTACGTACACTTTCATGTAGTAGTAGTCAGGAAAGAACCTCCATCATACTGGAGGCAGAGGACATGGATGGATACTGGAGAGCACATATACAAACATTCATTGGCATGTGTGCACAGACTGAACAGACACGCTCCTACTCCTTCACACTCTTGTGCAAACCAGGATGAATCTCCCTCCTCCAGAAGGACTCTTTGGGAGCGCTGACCTCCAACTAGCATGTGAAAGGGAGTGAGTGGTGTTGGGTGGTGCTGATCCGGAGGAGCTGTTGACTCAGTCAGTAATGCGGAGGAGAGCGATGAGTGAGCCGAGTGCTCGGTGTTAACCCTCGACACAGAGCCAGGTTGTAGACACAGAGGGTGGGGCTGTGAGGGGGGGTTAACTGGTAGGCCATAGGTTTTTGGAGAGTGGGCTGGGGGTGTGGGGGTGAAAGAGGAGGCCCCCAGTGAGTATCATCTGTTTTCCCTTGTTCTGCCTGAGGTGTGTTGACGGCTGTGGCTCATTGCTGCTATCAGGGAGGCCTGAGACTCCAGCTTTTACAGACCAGTCTCAACATCTACGTCTGTCTCTAAAACAGCTGTAAAAGATCGGTGTAAAAACAACAAGTGCTTTTAACTACAGAGCGCTGGCTGTTTGTGCGTGTAATGGCCTAGCATTATAAACTCTCTCCATGTGTGCTGTACCGTGTTTGAGCGTGAGAAGGATCTCTGACGACGTTTAGTTTATCATTCATACATTTCTGAGGCTTCATGTATTTTATTTGTTTCACATTTATGTGCAGAAAATGTAGTTTGTATTTCCTTTGATGTAAGGTGTAAAGTTTTATTGTTCTGTGTATTATAACAGTATTACATTTTATCATACTTAGTTAACCAGTGTGGATTTTGAGTGTGATCCAGATGTATTTCCATGACGCGACCATTTTGTTAAGTTTATTTCTTCTAAAACAGTATTACATTTATGAAATATCAATATGTTGATTACATTGTTATATAGATATCCCTTAAAGTTTGGGACTGTAGTGTTATATTGTCAGTTCCTATGTACTTAAATAAGGCAAATATGCCTCCTCCCTTTTAAATTTAAGCTGCACTTGTTAGTATTTTTTTCATATTAACATTGGATCAAATGACCATGTGTAATGTGACAGCTTTCCATTGTAGTTGAAAACCCTTCAGTTCTACAGAGTGTTGTTGAGTCTTTTTCAGTCGATAACCTAGTTTCCAGAGATGGAGCTCAGGAGGGTAGCTTCTGGGGTTTCAGCCCTGAATGTTTTTTCAAAAGCCCCGAGTGTTTTAGGTTTTTAGTATACCTTCTACTTTGTGTCATTCAGATAATAATATATGTCCATGTTGTTCATCCTAGTATGCTGTTCCCTAAAGCATGGGTTCCTAACCTATGAGTCCTGACCCCCTAATAGGGGTCACCAAAGCCTCTTAGGGAGGTCACAAGGCCTTCTTAATGTTAAAGGGTGTGAGAAAAGTTTTTTTTTTTTTTTAAATATAGGCCTTCATCTCAGCATTTAGTTCTCTTTCTTTTAAGAAAATTACATGAAGTTGTTACTGTTTGAGTTAAGATTATTAATCAAGAAATAAACTATGAAAAGAAATACCACAGGATAAGGGCACAATGAATACCTGAACACAAGCTCTATTCAAAGAGCCTTCACTAACTGTTTAACAGCCTCATTTCGCATTAGAAGGGTACACTTGAAAAAACCAAAGAGCTAATAACAATGGCCAAGTGTCAAGGAGAATTTGTAAAAAAAAACCAAAAAAAAAAACACCAAAAAACAGCCTATTAAAAGTAAATGAATACAAGATAAATACAGGCGGCAAATAATTTTATAAAAAGTTACTAAAAATATATGAGGAAAGCTCCACTCTGATGCAATTTTCACAGGAAATAATCTATTAAAATTAATTCAAAAATACGCAATGATAGAAAAGGGGTCCCTTGTTCTAAAGAAACCTAATATAATTACGCAAATGTTTGTCTGTTGGCCTAATATGTAATTCAGAGTAGTAAAGACCATAATTACTTGTCATTGTTGGGAGTTATTATGGGATGGATTTAAACATAGCAGATTTGTCAGCTAAACATTCATACTGTGAACAGAATGAATCAAATGGCTTAAAAAATAATGCATACAGCTGCTGTAAATAGGAGAAAAAATTCCTAGGGGAGGCATGCCCCCAGACCTCCTAGGTTTGGGCTGAGGCCCCAATGTTTACAACACCTGGCTCCGCCCTTGCGAAAAAGTATTGATGAACAAACTGTACTCCACCTGCCTGGTACCAGTCAGAAGACACGGTTAGCAACTGGACACAGTGGAGCATTTAGCAGCTTAACAGCCTTATATTATTCTCAGGAGTTGGTGGAGACCAAAAAACAGCCAAAACACAGTGACTGTTGGACTTCCATTCATCAGATGGACACAAACATGCCTTTAAATGAATGCAGTTTTCGTCTGTGTCTGCTGAATGTATTAATTACAGAAAGAGTTTGCATGTTAGCCATAACAACTTAATAAGGTGATTATATGTCAATATGGTGTTAACAGCTTGTCAGCTGCCCAAAACTAGCCAACAAAAAAATCAGTGAATGCAGCTTTAAGGGTCATTAACCGCTTTGTAGGATGTTTAGCAGTGAATAGAGTACTAAGTATCTTCCACAGGAAACAGGAGCTCATAGATAATATTTGGACGGTGTGACAGCAGCTCACCCCTGTAGTGCTCTGATTGGATACCAGTTACTCTCCTGACCTCTGACCATAGGAAAGATCACTTCCCCTTGTGGGCCGTCAATCCTACTGATCCCCTGGTGGGTTAATATCCTGTCTGAGGAGGTGGGACTGCTTCAGAGCCGGAGTAGCAAAGTCTTCTGCCTGAAGTTTAATACAGTTGAAGTGTTCATCAGTACCTTAATTTGACCAAGGAACTTATGTATGTTTTTACTTACTTATCACTATCACAGGACTTCTTACTACACTGTAACTTGCTATCTAGTGGACTGGGGATGTTCATTAATGTGACTCATGGATAAATTGTGATTATGTATTCTGTACAATATACCATGACGGAAAACTAAAGGATTTAGTCTGGTGTAATATTGAATCATAATGAAATAATTTGGATCATTTAGTATCAAGTTGTACACTTAATGTTCATTAACATTTTGGAAGTAGTCTAGATTTTTTTCCTTTTCTTTGGCAGGTTGAAAAGCAGAGAGCAGATTTAACCAGAGAACTAGATGATCTCACTGATCGCCTGGAGGAAGCAGGAGGGGTCACTGCCTCACAGGTAAACTACAGTATATATATTCTAACAGACACACACTGGTCCATTACATTTTTTCAAGATGCATTAGATTTAAATTATACAATATAGGCTTTTTTGCCAAAAGTTAGATTGGAATATTTCCAGGATGTCAATATGGCTTTTTTAATGATATCAGTGAGAGATATTCCGAAAATAATGGCAAACTACTGGAATAATAGTTGTAAAATATGAAAGAGATGTTGACAGAAAGAACGACGATATGTATTAAAGAGCTACATTTACAATAATGTAGGGCCAAGCTAGCTAAGGTTAGGACTCAGCTGTGAGTGAGGTCTTTCACATAAAGACTGCATAAAAATGGTCAGCATTACCTTGATGTCACCCATTGGTTTGTTGACTGATTAGCCTCAAGTTCAGCATTTTGGTTGTTGCCATCTTGGATTTTTGGAGCCATAAGTGACCATATTTGGACACGAGGGTGGAGCTGTGGAGGAGCGAGCGATGGATCTGACTCATAGATTATGGCGGCACCTTGCAGACAACTTGTAACCTGAAGAAGCCACACCTTTAGTCATACATTACTTTAAGCCTAAATAACATGTAAATGGGTGAGTTGTATAAAAATTCACCCCCATACAATTGTCATTAGCTACAGAGAGCAAAACAGTTTTTTGGACTAAGCTATAAACATGTTTTTGTGTTCTGTAAAGTTGGACATGCTAACATTTTGGGTCTATTGGGATTGACTGGCTGCTGGAGCCAGCCTCAAGTGGCCATCAGAGGAACTACAGTGTTTGGCAATTCCGTGTTGGCGTCTTTTTCAGCCCCTGGGGTTCCTGCTTGCTTCCGCTCCATTTAACCCATATCTGACATCTCTCCTTTTGCATTTTTTGGCTTCATAAAAGCAAAAAATATTACACGCTCTTCAAAACTCAGAGGATATCTGCTGTTGGGCTTGCAGGATCCATATGCACACTATTTAAGCATTTTCCCTTGTTCTAAAAGCCTGAAAGTTGCTATCATAGGATAGGAAAGTGGCCGTTCTAGGGAGGAGCTTGGCGAAGGGCCCATTAAAAGTGGGAACAGCTTTGGTTTTTTACCAAGTTGTATAAGTTTGGCACACTGTGAAGCCTTAAATAAAGACCTTGACACACAGCCTGTGTGTGATTTACAGATGGAGATGAACAAGAAGCGAGATGCTGAGCTGCAGCGTCTGAGGCGAGACCTAGATGAGACCTCCCTCCAGTCAGAAGCGCTGGCTTCATCTCTGAGGAAACGGCATGGTGACGCCATGGCGGAGCTGAGCGAGCAGTGCGAGGCTCTGCAGCGGACCAGGGCCAAACTGGAGAAGGAGAAGCAGAACCTGAGGATGGAGGTGGATGAGCTGGCCACTTCTCTGGACAATCTGCAGAAAGCCAAGGTCAGGAATAAGGTCACATGTATTGAGGTTAACAATGACCTGCTCTCACTGTCAGAATGTTTCATTTTTGACGAGTCAGTAAGGTCGGGCTTACCTAACTTGGGCAATAAAATATGTGCTTTTGTATTTGTGCTGTGCTACAGGCATCATCAGACAGCCAGATGAAGAAGCTGGAGGAGCAGCTGTCAGATGCCAACAGGAGAGCAGACGACCTGCAGAGAGCCCAGACTGAGCTCAGTGTGGCCAGGAACAGACTCACAGGTACTGTCCACCTGTTACATGTACATGTTCATTTCTCCCATGGATGGATTACAGCTGGTAATAAGATCCATTGTGTTCACATACAGTTTCTTTAGTATGTGAGACAGAGTTTTGCCATTTTTTGCATTTTAAGGCACCTGAAAACTCAATTTCAAATGTTCAAGAATATTCTCAATAGACACTCATGAGTAAAAATAAAAAGGCAATTTAAGTTATTTCTCGTAGAATCCCAGAAGAAGCTGACTGAAAAAACAGTGTACTCCAGTCCAGCTTTGGTAACATCCCCTAACCACCTTACCCAACCTCACAGCCACCTCACAATCTATAACCTCTGAATACAATAAAATATCTAGGGGATTACAGAGAAAGTTAGAAGTGACATAATAAATGTAGAAATAAATAAACGAAAGAAAGATCTGAACCTGTTTCCTCCTTTGTCCTCTTGACCTGACTGCAGTTTGTCATTTTGCCCGACTTGTGTGGTTGTGAGGTTGGTTGGATGTACTGCCAAATTAAGGGAAACTGTCATTGCTGTGATTTGAACATTCAGATCACGAACAATGGCTCTGGTGGACATTCCTGCACTTCCTGGAACATCAGTGACATTGCGTTTGATGAAACTGCACATTTTAGAGTGGCCTTTTATTGTGACCGTACCAAGGCACCTGCGTAGTAATGATGCTGTTCATCAGCATCTTGATATGCCACACCTGTCAGGTGGATGGATTACTTTGGAAAAGGAGAAGTGTCCACTAACATGGATTTTAACAAATTTGTGACCAAAAATTGAGAGAAATAAATCTTTTAAGTGCATGAAAAAGTCTTAGTTCTTTAACTTAACCTGTTTTTTTTTAAAGGAGCAAAAACAACAGTGTAGCATTTAAATTTTTGTTCTGTGTACATTTGAAAATCTCAGTAGCAATGCCTCTTTCCACAAATCATGACCCAGTACTCAAGATAATCCACAGACCTTGTTTTGAGCAGTTTCATATAGAAACTTTTTTTTCCCACTGAACACCTGCCAACCCTATCATCGGTTGAAGGAACCATCTACCTACCGATAGACAAGAGGCTCATGCAAGTGACAGCATGAGATGTAAACATAATGGCATCCTCTGCAGCTAAGCTGTAATGTTAGCTAGCTCAGTGGTTCTAGGTCAGCTAGCAGTAGATTCACACTTCCTTCTGTACAGGTGTAGGTCCCCTTTGTTAGCCTCACATACTGTTTTGGTGAGAAACACTGAATATTAACATAACCTTTGTTACTCCACAGGACACCTTTGAAAGCACTCATCAAAGAATTTAGTGTCACTCTTCCATAACGTTTGGGGATATGCAAGCTGCACATATAAAAAAGAACAGTCACAATCAACTGCTCATGACTAGTAAATTGACTCTGACGTATAAAATCAGTGGGGAATAACGTGACTTTTACTTTGTTTCCAATGGCAAGAAAAACTGTATTTATTCACCACAGAGCAATAAATAGACACAGATATGAATGTATCTTACGGGAAGATGAGTCATTTGATGCTTCATTTAGTCTTTGCTACTTAATATATCTGCGCAGTGAGGTACATGACGTAATCCACATCTGCTGCTGTAACCAAACAGAGATATTAACAATTACAGGACTAAAATAATTACATTGTATGCTTGTTTTCTTGTGTATCACTACAGAACCTGGCATATGTGCTGGTGGTTAACAGCTGCTTTATGTTACAGTGTGATAATCAGTGTCCTTGTGTGTCCCATCAGCTGATAATGCAGACGTGAGTCGACAGATGGAGGAGGCAGAGAGCAGAGCCAGCCAGCTGAGCCGCTCTAAGACTCTGCTCCAATCCCAATTGGAAGATCTGAAGAAACAACTGGACGATGAGGTCAAGGTCGGTTTATGTGTGTATGTGTGTGAGTGTGAGCTCAGAATAGACGCTTCAAAAATAAAATATCTGCAAATAAACTTAAAAAATCCCCTGCTCTCCAACTTAAAGTCTTATATTCACATGTGTCTCTCCACTGTTGCTGCCAGTGTAAGCAGGCGGTCAGCAGCAGTCTGAGCTCAGTGCGGCAGGAGTGCGAGGTGCTGAAGGAGCAGCTGGAGGAGGAGCAGGAGAGCAAGCAGGAGCTGCAGCGCCTTGTCTCCAAACTCAACAGCGAGGTGACGCATTGGAGGACCAAACACGAGGCCGACACCATCCAGCACACTGATGAGCTGGAGGAAACCAAGTACGTTGTGCTGATACTGGCGGTCGTCCGTCACATTTGGCGCTTTAAATGCATTTCAGTGGACCATTATAATGTGTGTTTCGCAGGAAGAAGCTGGCAACCAGGCTTCAAGAGGCTGAGGAGGCTGTGGAAGCCACCCAAGCCAAATGTTCTTCGCTGGAGAAAACCAAACAGAGGTTACAGGGAGAGGTGGAGGAGCTCTGCATGGACCTGGAGAAGGTGGGAGAGGAGACATGTTGTATGACTGTTGCAGTGTCGCCATGAATGTTTTTTTGTGTCATCTTTTAACATATGTTCCCTCTATCAGGCCAGCAGCTGCGGTCAGGCTCTGGATAAGAAGCAGAGGGTGCTGGAGAAGCAGCTTGGAGACTGGAGGCAGAAGTGTGAGGAGCTGGTGGCCGAGGTGGAAGGCTGCCAAAAGGAGAGCAGGCAACACGCCAGCGAACTCTTCAAACTTAAGACGGCCCATGAAGAGTCTCTGGAGCAGCTGGAGGCCCTACGCAGAGAGAACAAGGCCTACCAGGGTATTAGAGTACACATATGATGGGGTGGGATGATGTCTCGAGCAGGTTTTACAGAATAGTTGAATAACATAAGTAACCATGGTCAGGATGATGCATTGTATGAACGTATACCTACAAAAAGTAATGCACCAGAATTCGTAAATAACCCAAAGATATCATATGAACTGTTGCATGAGGATATGTTGCCTTGGTTTATTTACACTTTATTTACACACTGTGGCTTGTCTTTGCCTGACAGAGGAGGTAACTGACCTTACAGACCAACTCTCAGATGGAGGTAAAAGTGTCCATGAGCTCCAGAAAGCAAAGAAGAAGATTGAAATGGAGAAAGAAGAGTTACAGGCCTCACTGGAAGAGTCTGAGGCAGCTTTGGAGGTACACAGCTTTAGCAGATCTGTCTGTTAGCTGTGATATTTACAGCCTATTGTGTTGTCAATATGTGCTATACGCTAACTCTTAATTTTTCTCATGCCAAGTTTAATTTTATTTCATATAGTTTGGCTAGGTTGCCACAAAAATCTCCCTGGTCTTTCCTTACTTACTTCCTCCCTCCCAGGCTGAGGAGACCAAGGTGTTGAGGCTGCAGCTGGAGTTGTCTCAGGCTAGAGGAGACCTAGAGCGCAAACTTCAGGAGAAGGAGGAAGAGACAGAAGCCGCTAGGTACCTCAGCTTCCTGTCAATCCTTTATTTTCCTCATCCTTCAGACAAATCATCTTCCGCCACATCTCTTTCCGATTCCACGCAGACGATACACAGTTCTACCTAAAATTCAAAGTTTACTGCTTGACTGCATAGATCACATAAAAGACTGGAGGTCCTCTATTTTCTACATATTTACTTCTAACAAGCCAAACATCCTGATCTTCTGCCTTGAAACATTAAAATCTGAGTGTTATTTTTGAGTGATGCTGCATATAAAGAAAAAGTCCAGTCCTGTTTTTATTAACTGAGGGATATCTCAGCTTTTGTATACTTATGTCTGGACAAATGTATTGTCTTATTTACTTCAACCTGGGCCCTATTTTCCTATAATTTAATGCCTAATTGACTGATGGGAACAACAGTTTTTGAAACTGGTCCAGTTTTGAGCAAAATTGCTGTAGCTGGCGGCAGCACAACAGACTGCAATGTAACCACTCAGGGCATGTTTGCAAGTCAATGAATGTCCAATAGAAGTATTTATTTTTGCCACTGACAGGCTCAGATTGTTACTCTAAGTGTCTGACAACATCATAGAAAGGATCCCTACAGAGCCAGACCTTTCAGTTAAAGAATAAGATCCCTTTTGTTTAACCAGAAGCAGCTCTGAAATTGCCATTGCCAAACCCACCAGACTCCATTTAAATATGCAGTAATTTTAGTGTGTATAGAGCCAGTATATTTGCACATCTAACTGGGTGAATTAAGGGTTTATTTCAACCAAACCAGGGCTGATAATTTTTGGAACAATGAAAAGATGAACTAAGGTGGGTTTTGTGTGTTTAAATTTGTTTCCGTCAACCTTGAATGAAGTGTGTTTTATGATGATAAAATTACTCTTTACTTAAATGGAGTCTGGTGGGTTTGGCAATAACGATTTCTGGGATTTTTCTGGTTAAACAAAAAAGATCTTACTGTTTAACAAAAAGGTGTATCTCTGTAGGATCCTTTCTGTATTGTTGTCAGACATTCATAATAATGATCAGAGTCTGTCAGTGGCAAAAACAAGCACTTTTAGTGGACATAAATTGATGGTTCGCATATATCCCTATTATTACCTTGTGGCCTGCAGCCCTCTCATTCAAAACTGGACCAATTTGTAAAAATTATCATTGGTCACCAAGACAAAAGACTAGGGAAAATAGGGTCAAGGTTAAAAAGAAATACTGAAGTTACCCTTTTACGGCACTGGTTTCCATTCTCTTTTAAAATTCATTTGTAAATACTATCAATCATTTCCAATGCCTTGCATGGTCTGGCACTTGAGAATATAACTAAACATCTAACCACTTATTGTTCTAGCAACCTTGAGTCTAATAAATGGTCCAGAGTCCAAGTTTAAAATCATAGGGTGATCAAGCTTCTGTTGCATTGGTTCTGTGGATCCAAAACAGCCTTCCACTAAGCGTGAGCTCAGCTTTAGCATTTAGTTTCTGTTTTGAAATCTTAAAGGAATACTCAGACATTTTTGGATGATGTTTATTTGCTTTCTTGCCAAGAGTTAGATAAGACGACCAATAGCACTCTACTGGTTTCTACTGAGCTGCAGAGGTTTTGGTAGGGAGATTGTTACTTTAGGACAGGGCCAGGCTTTCCCTAAGTTTCCAGTCTCTGTGCTAAACTATGGCATTTCTTGAAGGGACAGGTCCATTTATTATCCTACTTTTGTAAATCATTTTGTGTGTCTTGGTTGGGAATGATCTATAAACTTATTATTACCTAATTCACTAATGCTCTGTAATTCTCTAACTCTATTGTTTTCATCCTGTCCTTTATCTCTCTTCATTCCTTCATCAAAGTCATAGTGCATTATCTTATGAGGTAAGGTCTGTCTCAATAAACTGTTCTTACCGTCACTGCAGTGATACATGCACAGTTCATCTTTGTAACACCCTCCCTCTCCTCCTCTGTCAGAAAAACCCACCAGAGGGCGCTGGAGTCCCTGCAGGCCAGTCTGGATGTGGAGGTGAAAGGCAAAGCTGAGGGGCTGAAGCTGAAGAAGAAACTGGAGGCCGATATCAATGAGTTGGAGCTCCAGGTGGACCTGCTCACCAAGAGCAATGCAGAGCTCACCAAGAACAGCAAGAAGATGCAGCAACAGATTAAGGTTTGATGATAAGATACAGTATGTTGCTTTTTTATATACTCTACTTTTCTTGGAGGCTTACAAAATCACTATCCCCTGTCACAGGAGCTGCAGGCCCAGTTGGAGGAGGAGGTACGGAGCCACGAGGAGTGCAGGGAGGATCAGGCGGCCATGGAAAGACGCTGCGCTCTATTGGTCAGCGAGGGGGAGGAGACTCGTGTAGCGCTAGAGAGCGCAGAGAGGGCCCGCAAGGCCCTGGAGACTGAGCTGCAGGAGGCCAGTGAGAAATACAGCGACCTCAACAACCAGGTGATACGCTGTGTTTCAGGGTCCTGCAGAGGCATCAGTTAAAAATGTAACCCGTGTTAGTAGAATTGCCATATATCAATGACTTTCTTAATGTTTTCCCTCGTGTGTTCAGTTCCAATTGGCACTGAGTGGGAGGAGGAAGCTGGAGGTGGATCTCCAGACTCTGCAGCAGGAGCATGAGGAGCTGCAAGGAGAGCTGAGAGGATCCACAGACAAGTCCAAGAAGGCCAGCTGTGAGGTAAAACACATGCAGGACCACAGTTGTGGAGATGTTATAGTAGTAGAGATTAAACGTGTTGAGTTACTTGAAATAAATGTATTTTTAATGACTGGCGTGATCCTTTCAGTTGGCGCGAGTGGGGGAGGAGCTGCGTCTGGAGCAGGAGCACACGCTGCACCTGGAGAGAGTGAAGAAAGGTCTGGAGGCTCAAATCAAAGACATGAGCACCAGGCTGGATGAGGCCGAGCAAATGGCTCTGAAAGGAGGCAAGAAGATCATACAGAAGTTGGAGGGAAAGGTACAGAGACAGTTTGGTTTGGTTGGTCCAGAGCAAGACATTTTGACAGCTACTGGCCTGATTGTCATGAAGGCTTGTATGAATATCCATGACTCCTATAGGATGATGTTACTGACCCCTCTGAACTTTCCTTTAGCACCTGTATTAGGCCAAAAATATTTCATTTACACACAGCATATATTAAATCTGGAAAAATGAATATCTGTAAAGCACTGAGCATGTTTCCTTCCAGGAAACAAAAACAGTATATTCAGCATTGACATCCATCGGGCAGAAAATTGCTGAGTATATTCCTGGGCCAGATTAACCTGCGAGGGGGTCACAGGTCACAAATGAGCAGTGGGCCCCCAGCAACCACCACTCTGTATAGCCCTCTTGTATAGCCCCTTCCCCGCTGGACAAAAAACACATAACTAACACAGCTGGCTTTTGTATTTAATGAGAAAGGCTACAGTCCGCATTTATTCCCAGGACAAATGACTCTGCAGTGGTTATGAGTATTTTTCATCTCTAGCTCTGATCCACAAAATACAGCAGTGCTCGAACATTGTTGCAAATTATTCAGCACCAAATTTGAAAGAGCGACTGAATAAGTAACAGATGAAAAAAATAACCATTTGTTGATTTGAAAAACACTGGCCCCATGCTGCTTTCTACTCTTTACTAACCATGTTTTCCAGTGTGTTTGTGATGCCAAATGTGACACACCAAAAAAAAATTAACAACAGAAAGGCATACTCGTCTACTGGTGGTAGGAAAGGAGTTTATTGCCTATTTTTAACTTGTTTACATTGTTTAAAAAACCAGAAAATACGTGCACTGGTGGTAAAATGGTTGATATGTCCCCTTAAATAAATCTCCTGGGAAGCTAAACTTGTTTTTAAGAGACAACAAAGGCAAATAGTAAAAGTATTATCTAACTTTTCTTCATAAACGCCCTTCACCGTTTCCAGACTTTCCAACTTTGTGAGCTACTGTACTTTCCATAGTTGAGCACACATGGTTTTCCTGAGCAATGAGGGATTGTTAGCAACATTACAGGTGTGCTCACTTGTTATTTTAAACCATTAAAATGTTCAATCAACACAGAAAACTGTAGTTTACCTTTAAATACAAGCTAGGTCAGCTATAATTCTACCTACCTGCCTGGTCTCTGGTGTGTCAGTTAGTTTATAGAAGTTTAATTCAACTCAAATGAATGAAAGAATATGCAGCAAGGTGATATCACCTGAAATAATACACACATTAACAGTAGATTTTGACCTTGGGCCATACAAGAAAAAATGTTAGTACAGGAGCCACCTTAAGGCTTTATCAAATACATTTGCAATTTATAAAATTACCATGAACTCATGGCAATCCAGGGACTTTGGCACCCTTGGGGCCTGGGTGCTATCTTTAAAGGTGCTCTATACGACATTTAGAACATATCTAAGATTCAGAGTCTTGGGCAGGATTGTCCGCACATAGCTCTCAACAAGGAGGAGGCTAAGCTGGCGGCTAGCAGCTAACGAAGCTTACAGTGCTAACAGGTACTCAAAAGCAATAACACGCATGAGCATTCCATCAATTTTTACATACAAATATCAGTTTACTTGTCATGAGGAGTACCACCCAGCATGGAGAAACAGCCATATCATGTCTTCAGTGTCTCTGGGGGAGCCTTAAGTCTGAGAAACTAACCCGATGATGTCATCAACTCTCAGACTACAAATCCTCATAAATGTAAACTCTCTTATTCACAATAGGTAACTTGATGAAGTATCAGAGTTACAGTCACTGCCATGTGTCCATGTGCAGGTGAAAGAGATGGAGCTGGAGTTGGACTCAGAGCAGAAGAGGCACGCTGAGACGGTGAAGACACTGCGGAAGAACGAGCGTCGTCTGAAGGAGCTGCTGTTTCAGTCAGAGGAGGACCAGAAGAACCAGCAGAGGATGCAGGAGCTGGTGGAGAGGCTGCAGAACAAGATGAAGGCCTACAAGAGACAAGTGGAGGAGGCTGTACGTCATCTCACTCTCTTATTTTCTCAAAACCTGTTTGACATACAGCTGTGTCACTTGATGATATTCTTGTTTGTTTGTAACTGTAGGAGGAACAGGCTAACATGAACTTAGCGAAGTACAGGAAGACCGTCCACGAGCTGGATGATGCTGAGGAGCGAGCTGACATTGCTGAGTCAGCACTGACCAAGATCAGGACCAAGAACAGAGGCAGCTTCGGAAAGGGATACTCCTCTGTAAGTATTTACTGAACATACTGCTGTAACATCCAACAACAGGGTAATGATAGAATTCGGTAGTTGCTCTGAATGACTCTGAGGCATGTCTGTGCTCCACCAGGGTTACAGCACTCCGTACCCCGGCCTGGTTAGGTCGCCCAGCTCTGTGGGTTCAGAGGGCAGAGGGGAGAAGATCCTCAACGACGACGAGTCTGTCAGCTCCCTCATCCCAGCGTATCTCAACTCTCTCAAGAAGCTCATGGTTGATTAGAAACTGAGCTGTGACGTCATCACGGTTAGCATTTCAGGTCCAACTCTCTCCAGGTGCTACATCACTCTAGCTCTGATGTCTTTTGAAGAAGTGAAACACAGTACAGCATGAAGTTTGAAACATCAGAGAGGCTGACACTGCAGTTTCACAACACATTCAGGTCATAAACAAACCTTTAATGTGTGTCACCTGTTTGTGTATACTGTACATACCCATTGGACTTTTCTAAAATGTATCAATTTCTTCCTGTCTTTGTTATGACTGCAGTCTGTAAGATCACAGCTTTAATAACACACACCACCTTTAATCCAACAGGCTTTTATATCCACTTCATGATGTATGTTTGTATGGTGGCCAACACAAGCAAACACACTACAACAGCCCAAAACATTTCTATTTGGAGAAATGTGCTGCAGCTTCCGAAACAATGCCATTTCAAAAGCATGTACAAAAATCCGAAACAAACACAACAACAAAAATGTGCTGCAAATGAAAAAAAGTGCGGCTCTACTTAACACCCCCCTCAGAGGCCTTGGAGAACTTCATTTGTAAGTGGCACGTCATAGCGCTTTTCTAGTCTTCTGACCACTACAAGTCACATTCACCCATTCACACACACATTCACACACCAATGGAGCAGCTATTGGAGGCAACTTGGGGTTCAGTATCTTGTCCAAAGATACTTCGAACGAACTGCTGATCTTCGGTTAGTTGTAGACCTGCCGTACCTCCTGAGCTGCCATGGTTACTGGATATGCAGCGTTTTTCTGTTGCTTTTGTTTCCATTCATTTGTTTGTTTGTGACTGTGCATCATTTCTATATTCGCAGCGTGCTGCTTGCTGTTAGTGCATTTGTTTTGGCTGTCTGTAGCACATTTTTTCATTTGTAGTACATTTACATGTTGTATTTGTTTTGGATTTTCATATGTTTTTGAATTGTCAACGATTCTCAAGCTGCAGCAAGTTTTTTCCTTATAGAAATGTTTTTGGCTGTTGTTGCGTGTTTGCCTTCGTCGGCCACCGTTAAAAAAAATTGAACACAGCAAACTGTACTGTAAACTGTAAAATCACCAAAAGGTTAGCACTTTATTACAACTAGTTATAAGTCATTTATAAGTCATCAGTTAAGTATGAACAGAATTAATGCACCATTTATTTGCAATTGTAAATGTTTAATAAAGTTAAAGTAGCTGTTACACATTCACCATTTATAAATGGTGCACTGTGGTAAAATCTCACATTGTGAAATTCTAGAGCAAAACAAAAATTTAGTAAGTATTAAAATCACTAAATAGTAAAAATGTATTCACTAATGCCTCGCCTTCCCTGGATTCACAACAAAGAAGTTAAACTGCAGTTAATGCTAGCTAACTTCACCTGTAAGCTAGTTAAATGTTTCCTATCTGCTGCCACTGGAAATTAAAGTTAGCATATGGAGTAAGCACCATATTCTTTAACTTTATAATTTGTAACTTTTATTTAATTTAAAAGTGTTCTCTTAGCTAGTACAGCAAGAATAAGGCTAGCAAATATCTACTACTTTAAACAACAAGGCTACGCTAGCAGGTTAGCTTTGGTTGATTCCTAACAGTTCCCTAAACCCTAACCCAAAAAACACAAGGTTAATCTCTTTAAGCATAAAATCTAAGGCTCTTCATGCTAGTGTATGTAGCTAATAATTCCTTCCTGCCAGAGATATATGTAAAATCCTGTAGATGTATACAGTCAGCTAACACAGCTGCTATATACAGCCAAACCAGTTCAAACTGGTTTAGCTTGCAGTGTCCATGAATCACATTTGAGTGTCGTCTGCATAGTGTTGTTGTGTATTGACGAATTCCATGTAATTACATACATATAAATGATTAATTCATTATTAGCTAATGGCCTATAAATGACTTATAACTAATCATTATTGTAAAGTGTCACTAAATAAGGTATGCAATGAGGTACCATCAATACACATGGGTTATTTTAGGTCAATTATAACAAAGGCAAAGTCAATGTATTTTACTTAAACTGTCTGACAAAGTCCAAGTGTATCTCTGTCTGAACTTTTATCTTCGTTATCACGGCCTAAACCTGTAACATGGCTTGACCAAACCATTTTATTGTTGAATGTTCAAATGTTTTTTTTGTTGTTTTTTTTTTAGAAAATAAAATTCTTTTTCGTTAATTATATATGCCTTTTTCCATTTTGTGGTCGTACCGAAATGTCACACACAGAGCAAAAAACAACCTGGAAAGGAGCATGTTGACATAAGATACGTATTTTCATTTTATTAAGGAAAATTCCAATCTAGCTGTTAATGTACAAAAGCATCTCAGTCCTCTTCTCTCAACAGTCAAGTAATACTAAGCAGTAATACTGGACAAGACATGGTTGTTAAAGAGTATTTTGTACAACATTTAGCTTCTGCAGGCAGCAGCACTGACACTGAATCCAACTGAAGCAACTGATTTCTGTATGTCCAAAACTGGAGATAAGTAAGAGGGCTGTTATTTCTGTTGCATATAAAACACTTTGTATGTTCCATATATTATCAGTGCCAAACTTCTGTGTGTTTGTGTAAGACTCTACTATTTACTGTATTTTACATCCTTCACTCTGCTGCCTCCTTTCACTGCTAATCACACATCTCATATATTTACAGGCTCCCTGTGAACATAACCAAAACACTCTCAACTTCCATTAGTAATAAAATGTGTAACAAGCTCTCTTTAGAATATTTTTCATATGAACAGCAACTTACAGTATATTTTGTAAAAATCACTTGGGTATAAAGTGCAACTGGCAGATTTTTAATTCTTATTAGGAATGAAGTAAAACAGAGGGGGATATGATTTATTTTAGATTTTGATTTGTTTCAGAGATGCAAAGAAGAGCGGCACCATTTGTGATTTTAGTCACAAATCTAATGACAGTTTGTTAAACCCCGACTGACGATGATGATGATCAGCTTAGCAACTGTAGCGAGGCACAGCAGGCCTGTCAAGCTTTGGATTTCTCACACACATTAACTCATTAGAGAAATATTCTGTATCAGAGGAGTTTACAGGGTGGAGTCTTTTTTCAAGAAACAAAAGCCCAAAAAACAAAACTAAGTAAGTAATGGATTGAACCAGTGACAGGCTTCTCATTGTATAACACATTGGAAACTTTGAAAAAGCAGCTGGAGACAGCTGCTTTTTAAAAGTTTTAGCGTTTGCATGAGTTTTAGTGTTAGCGTTAGCTTACTCAAGCTAGAGAAACTCTGTTTGCAACAGTTGTCATTTCAGCCAAAAGCATCCAAAAATGAACAATTTGTTTGATTACCTCTGTGTGAAACCAAAAAACTATATATTTCAAAAAGATAAAATTGGTTTCTTGTTGTAAACTTTGTAGCAGTGTCTCAATTCAGGGGCTGCAGCCTTTGAAGTATGCAGCCCTCGTGGTCGATGTCGGCCACGTCCCTTAAAGACCACAATGCCTGAACCAAGCGGTCTCCGAAATGGGTCTACAGAGGATTTCCTGTTTATGTGACCAGCTGTTCCCGCCCCTACACCTAGCAACCGGCTGCACTTGACTAGAGAAGTTAATAAGCTACGAGATGGTTAAATAATGGAGCCAGAAATTGTTAATTTAGATTTTTTTTTACAATTTTATTACATGGTTGTGGAGATGCTTGACTGCCAGCGACACCGGCATGTGATAAATTTCAGGCTGAGAGAGGACCATTTTCAGGTAAATTTAACTTTTTTAAATAAGATTGTTTAAGCTGTGCACTTGAAGCTAAAATAAAAACGGTGTTGTGTTTAAGGGATGCCATATTCTTTGAAAATGACCCAATGGTCATCGGGATGCAGTGAATATTGGGAAAGGTTTGGCCACGGAGGATTCATCCGTCACATCCTCCAAATTCAGCGAAAAAAAGGCCTCATTTCTTGGCCGCATTTGAAGGAGCCTTCGAAATAGGACAGCCTTGGTCGTGTCTCTGTGATGCAACTGGTCTTTAAATGCTTCAAGGCTGCAGCCTCTGAATTGAGACACAGCTAGTATGTGCCATGAGAGCATGCTGCGCTTGATGGGCACAGCAGTAGTAACAAAGGGGGCGGGGCTTAGCAAACAGTCAATTCCTGCACACAGTGAATGTTAGTATTAAAATACTTCAGTCTTATTCTGGTACACAGTAAAATCACTCTAAGGTCAGAACGCATTTTGCTTAGCAGCATCTGTTAAATCATTTTGCCAACAACTTGCAGGTCTGAAGTCGCATTTGTGTCAACACACGAGTGACTTCAGTGAATTACCTCACAGAGCAAAAGCACATACAAACTGCAGCATTACACTGCTGCATGACATAAAGCTATTTAACATTTACAGGTGTTAATTGTTCACTGTTGGTGCTTCTTGATCATCCTCCTTACCTTTCACTTCACAGTTCACACTCACGGTTCCATGTCCCCTGTGCCATTTCAGCTGAGCATCAGCTTGCATAACAGAAAACCATGACCTGTCACTATCTGACATCTTTGCTCATCACTGAGGGTTCTCACAATACTCCCCAGATACTGACATCATCTTCAGCAGGTTGCTGGCGGGATATGAAGAGCTGACTGATCATCCCTCAGTCTGTTAGGAGTCACAAGTGGATCAGTGGGGGGGGGGGAGTGAAGATCCAAGCACAGATTTCATCTCCCAGTCAGTCCTCGGGCATGCAGCCTCTGAGCCAGAGGGTAAAAGTGTGCACGTGCAGAGCCGTCAAACAGCACTGAGGTCAGATCTCTATGTCCACTGGCCTGATATCTCCAGTCTTATTCTCCTGCACCCACAGCTCTCTGTCTCTGGCCGGGTCCACACACTGCAGCAGCTGGTCCACTGGCTCCATCGTCTGGACAAAGGAAGAACAGTTGAGGCATCGGCTCAGGTAATAGCTAATGTTCACATTGGTCAGTGGGCTTGTACAGTGGCTCTCTGATTCCCTCTGCTGGTGTACGTGGGTAATGATGGGATTGAGGGAAAACTCGTTGCTTTTAATTTACAACATATGCTAAAGAACAGCATATAGTAAAAGTAACAACTGTTATGAAGTGACTATATTGTGCAATAAATACAGAACGTTAAGCATTAAACACTGTGTCACTTCAAATGCAAATGTAGTAACAACACTAATAGCTGAGGCTCAGCTGTCAAATTTGACATTGGATTTGCATCAAATTTATATATTGTACAGAGCTTTTTAAATATCACATTTTATCTGTTTTCTAATCTGCTGCTGCTGAAATTTTACCCTCAGGGATCAATTAAGTCTTGTCTTATCTTGATGCCTCCCAAAACTTTAGCTAGGAAGCTTGATAAAAGCAAAATTGTCCTTGACTTTTACTTCTTGCAAAATTAGGATTGCGCTATCTATTGGTGTCATTTGACTTAAAGAATACTTCACCTCCCAAATGACCATTAGTATATCAATTACTCACCCTGTGTTTAGTTGAATACATTAAAAAAATGTTTTTCTTGCAAGCCTCCAAGATGAAAGAAGAATCCAAAGACAGAGAAAATTCATGATAAATTGATGTCATTGGGGTCCATATTTAACAACAGCAAACTGTATCAAAACATCTGTTTACAAACTCTCACACAAACTGCACAATATAATCCAAGTCTCAGGTATCCTGTCCTATGTTCAGTACCAAAGCAGCCCGCTCTGACAGGGAACTGAAGAGAAAATGAAACTTACCCATGCTTACTTCAAAGCCAGACTCCATTGACAAAAACAGTAATTATACGTTGTTGAACACAGGAGCTGCTGGTGTATCGCTGCCTCGATCAGTTAGCTTGTTTGTGTTATTGTGACTTTGGTGTCTCAAAAGGTTTGTTTGGATTTACATAAGTCAAACAATAACACAAACTAACTGATCGAGGCAGTGATAGAGCAGGAGCTCCTATGTTTAGCAAGGTAAAACAACTGTTTTTGTCAATGGAGTCTGGAGCATAGATAATTTGCACATTCAGATCAGTTTTAAACTGTAATGCTGAGACTTGGATTAGATTGTATGAGTTGTGTGAGAGTTTGTTAACAGATGCTTTGATATAGTTTTACTGTTGTCTAACGTGGACATCAATTTATCAACTTGACAATTAATTTATTTATTTATTTTGTATTCTTTGCTCACCGTGGAGGCATGCGAGCAAAACAAAGTTTTCATAAAAATTCAACGTAACATGATGTGAATAACTGATGAACAAATGGTCATTTAGTAGGTGAAGTATTCCTACAACAACACTACACTAAAATGTATGAGGAGCCTCTTGGGATCATAGATGACTTTAGTACAGAGACAGAAGTGAGCTCACACCTTTAAGACATGTTTTGGAGTGACTGTGCACTGTAGCATTGGTTTAATTTTACTGTGTATGTGTCTTAGAGAGAACTGACAGCCCAAACCTGTCACTCAAAAAAGAGTGTGGAGAAGTATTTTAGTAGCTGTAAAACTGAGTTGACGTTGAACTTACACTTTGGTTGAACATGTCTGTCTCATGCCGAAGGGTGGTGTACTGACACAGATGCTGCCTGATCATCTCCACCCGCTCCACCTCCAGTCGCTCCAGCTCCTGAGGAGGAGAGCAGTGTGTAATGCCTGAGTCATCAAAAAATCTCTACACTTCCATCTGTCTACACAGAGTAGAGAAAACGGTCTACAGTGCTGACCGGGGACAATAATTTCACAAGAAGTATTTGCAAATTCCCTGTTTGGAAGACTGAAAACTATTTTATTTAAAGGCCTGGTCTTTTTTTCAAGATTGTTACGAGGATAAAAAGTATGACTGTAGAGCACCCAAATACTTGCTTTGACTACCACATCAAAGTCTACACATAAATGAGCCATGCACTTTAAATTCTGTAAAATAAATGTAAGAATTAAAAGAGAGCTCTGATGCAGTGCTTTTGGTATAGCCAGGCCCCAAAACATACATACATGGAATTAGAGAGGAGTTTCCCATTTCCTTAGCATTTATACATATCTTACAAATATACTTTTATAATGTTTGTTTATAGAGATCCATCAATCAGCCTAATAAAAACAAAAATTCTTAAGCTTCTTCTACTGAACTGAAAAAAACAAAAACAAAAAAGTGAAAAAATAAATGATATCCTCAAATTCTCAGACTGTATTTAACTCAAGAAATCATACATACTGACTGATGACTGAATATACCGTAAAACTTCAATTAGTAGCCCAGGCTATTATTTGCTTAAGGACTGAACTCAACAGGCGTATATTTGGGACAGGCGGCTATATGAACAGGCCTTTAATTCCTTTTACGCAAAACTGTTAATCAGCAAAGATAGGCAACACAATCAAACTGTTTATCTTAACCAGTATGGATCTTATGCTTCAGGCTGCAGTAGCTCAGTCCATAGGGACCGCCGGACCAAAATATGGAGCGTGGACTGGTAGCTGGAGAGGTGCCAGTTCACCTCCTGGGCACTGCCGATGTGCCCTTGAGCAAGGCACCGAACCTCCTAACCGCACGGGGCAGCCCCCTCACTCTGACATCTCTCCATTTAATGCATGTATAGGTCCTGTTTGTGCATGTGTGTGTGTATTTCAGGCCTGTGTGTATATGTAATTGACAACAGAGTGAAAACATTGAATTTCCCCTTGCAGGATTAATAAAGTATATTGAATTAAATTAAATAACATAACATATCTATTACAAAGGAATGAGAATAACTTACAATGTAATCAAGGAATGGACACATATTCTGACTTTATGACAGCCTCAGAGTAAGGGAGTCACCCATTTTTTTTTTGTCATGCCAGTAAATCAGAATGAATTATGGTCTTCTCTGGTGCTCATGGTTTCAGCAAAATGGACTGAAGGATTCAATTGTGGAGAATCTAACTGGGCTAACCATGTGTAGCATCTCCATACTGACAAAATTTAAGCATTTACATTCATATATGTGTGATCTAAACAGCTAACTAACATTAGCTCAAATGGTTAGCCAACAACCCGGTTTAATACATCCAAAGTACTTCCATAAAAATAAAATATTTGGCAACCAGACCTAATTGACACAGGCCTTTATTTGTCAATATGTAAAGCCACACCAGGCTAGTAAAAGGGACTGGGCATTTATTTGGGACTAGGCTTTTAATTGAAGTTTTACAGTACAAAAATATATTTCATGTTTACCTTTTCTCCTCCTCACAAAATGTCTTTCTTTTTATTTCCTTTTGGTTATTATGACTAATATTTTACACTTGTAGTTTCTTTGTTTCTTTGTGTACCTACTATGCTTTGTACCTGCCATAAAAGGTAATACAGTAAATACTCTGGCAGAATTTTTACAACTAAAAACACAAAATGCTGCACTTCTAAGTTTGGACTCATTATCTTATACTAGCACACAAAGTGAAAACATCTGTATCAAATTAGGTAGTCCTTCAGTGAGTTGGTTTGGCTATTTAAAATTAAGTTTTGCACATTGAAACGGTTCTGAAAAAATGAGCTGAAGTAAATGTAAGAAAATGTAAGATGTTATAAACTTGATGATCTAAAGAAAAACTAATAAAACAGCAGCACAGCTTCCTCTCACTCACCAAACTACCCACATTAAACACATGATTTCTTACCAGACTTGTGGTGACCATCTCCTCAAACCATTTGGACTGAGACTGGTTATAAAGGTCAACACAGCGCATCAGATCGTCGCCTGTCAGAGAGAACAAAGAGTATGTAAGGAATTTCTTTCAACAATCTGTTTACTGAAATTTCAAAATAGACCAAATGGAAAACACAGTAATATTTGGTCAATCCAATAATGACACAACAAGAAAGTAAGTATTAAGTAGTGATGGCCAAATGAAGCCTCAGGAAGCATTTTCTTAATTTTCTAAGCTTACTAGATGGTGCTCATGGTTTAAAGAGAGAGGCTGAAAGAATGGCAATGCTTTAAACCTTTTGTTGAACAAAAAGTGCCATCTAGTGGGCTCAGAAAGAAAATGCTTAATGAGGCTTCATTTGGCCATCACTATCAGTAAGTAAACTAAGAACAATACAAAACCCAGACAGGACTAAGACAAGACAAATACTACAAATCAAATCAGTACCTAGAACAAGACAAAGAACAAAACAACATAGTAATAAAATTAAAATATTGAAATAAAAATATGTAGATATGCGTGTGTGATGATAAAAATAACATAAAATACTGAAACATAATATAGTGGTGGTTGGTCGGACAACTGCCTGTGACATCACAATTCAGTGTCTCTAAAATACACTATCAATCATTCAGCTATATCCTGAAAATCCAGGTATTGTATATACTCAAAAAAAAAAAAGGGATCCCACATCATGCAAAATTTCCTCAGTAAGCCCTTCATTATGCACCTGATTCTTTCCAGTTTGACAAAATTAAGGACTATAATGAGTTTTTTTTTTTAAGTGAAAATTCATGCACACATAGGACTACATGAGACCTGACAATATCTAGGTATACTGCACATTACAGTGTACAGTGCACTATACTATCCTCCACACACTAGGTGGTGCTACTACCCAACTGTTCCCACACAGCTGTTGCATTACTGCAACACACATGTTCAGTATTTGTTCCACTTCACTCAGCTGATGCGATTATCCCAAACAGTGCAGACAATCTGGACTGATAACAGATTTCATTATGATAGCATAAGCAACGATAAAAGGAAAGGTCTAATCCATCTTTTCATTAATGTTACGGCCTGTATCCTGCTGACAACAAAACAAACACTAATCATCGGTTAGATTAAATCAGGGAGGAAATGATGCAGATCATTCTGTTCCTCAGCAGATGACTCTCAATCATCTGCTGATATATCTGCTACTTTTCATTTACATTAATATCATATTCTTCTTTTAAATGTGTGAATGCTTGATAGCTCCCAGACAGTGTAGGACAGTGTTTCTCAAAGTGGAGTCTGGGGAATAAAAAGGGCCCTTCAGGTCCATGGAAAAATGACTGTTTTGATCTGAAGTTTCACTGTTCCAGTTACAGTGAAGGAAGTTATATAACTCTCTGCCTAGTCACTTCTAGTGGTAAATGCGAAAGGCTCATAGTTTGTAGCCTAGGAATCACCTTCTTAAGTATCTCACTAGCTACCTAGCTACATCCATGAAAAAAAAACAAAATATGGTGACAGGTGTATTTACATAACTGTGAAAAACAAGGTTACAAAAAAATAGTTTGATGTTTTTTCTGTGAACGGTCCATACATTTAGCCCCGTAAACGGGTTCTATGTGAAATTCAGAGCGTATGAGTTTTCTGCAAATGATTCTCAACATGGAGGTGAATAAGTCGAGCAAAGCGAACAGTGCTAACTCCCTGAACAGTGCTAAACAATGGCAACAGTGCTGACAGAGCTATCCACGTTAACCAGAGAGGAAACGGAGGGTGGTCGCTACACTTCATGACAACGCCGTCCTGATATCAGTGATAACCTCCATATAAGCACATTGCAAAGCAGCAATGATCAGCTAGTCATGCACTAACATGCGCACATGGGAAAAGCTCCTTGTATGCGTTCTCCAAGGAAGCCCTTTCTGACAGAAATCTATTCATTTGTAATCTAATCTAAACCACAACTTTTTTCCTAACCTCAACCAAGAGATCTCTTTCTGGTAAAAAGCCCTCAAGGAAAATTTCTCCCAGCTGCCTAACATGCACATAAGGGTGGACCAGCTTATCACAGCAAACCAAAGAAAAGCTCGAATTACAACACACTTCATTCTCTGCTCACAATGCCATTACTCCACTATATACATAGCATGTAGTGGTTTGAATGTTGCATACAGAACTTTTGACGTCTAGTTTTTAACACTTAATTTCACGTTAAACGTTATGTAGCTGATTTTTTTGGCCACTTGGTGAGCAGTGGAATCAAGCTGAAAACACAACGTATACATAATATGACAAACTACTTAACAAAAGCTGCTCATCCAGCAGATGCAAATGTGGTATTAATTTGGAATGTGATAAATCTAAGTCCAATATACACTCTCTTTTTAGCTTTGTGTTGGCTTCCACCAACTCCTAACTCCTAACTCCTTAAAATATTAGCTGCTAAATGCTCCACTAGGTTCATGAGCTAGTTGCTAACCTTATCTGTCTGCTGTTTGGTGGTTAGTAGAAAGTGTACAGTGGCTTTAAGAGCTTTTTTGCTGAAAACAGTGGCATTTGCGATCAAAACAATGAGTTAAAAAGGGCTTGAAAGCTCTGCAGAGTGGATGTATAATGAGAACTGGATACAATGTTGGAGGCGGGGCTCTGTTCATTACTATAAAAACTGCTCATTGTCACATGAAGCCAGAAAGTTAGTAATTGGTTCAAATGAATTAAATTTTGATAGTAAAACAAGTCATTTCGCAGCAGCTGTGATGTTCAAAAAATTATCTGCTGATTTACAGACGTCCCTTTCACAATGAAAGTCTATGGGAAAAAGTCTGTTTGGGCCCCATGGTATCACGTGACGAAACTAAAAGTTGTAATTCCATGTTTGGCAACTATGTCAAATTGGCTTCACAGCCCTGTGCTGTTCTGGGGGCTTGGAGCTGAGTAGCACTGCAGGGTTTAGTGATAATTCTGAGGGTTTGTCGCTACAAGCTACATCGTTAACATTACACATAGTCGTTTGATCCATTATTAGTATAAAAATATTGATTACACCTGTTTTCAGTAGCCTCAAGTTTACAACATCTTTTTGCAGCATTATATTTTTTCCATCAGCTTGTTCCAAGTCTACATTTTAGTTTTCTTGTGCATCATTTTATACACACTGTCCCTAAAATTCTGCCTGGCATTTGGTGTCTTTGGAAACTTTCAGTGCCCTGCTAGAATTGAAAAAAAAAGTTCTGTGGGTTTGAACAATGTTTGGCAGTACAGCATGATACAGATTTAATGACAGACCTACTGGTGGGTCTGCGGGACTTAAGAGGTTAAAAGGAACAGATCTATTTAAGCTGATTTTCATGTGGACTGTGTGTTCCAGCACATCAAAAAGTTGTTTGCTGCTGCAGCAGCTGTAAAGTTTACAGTAAACAGGGTCTTTGGGTCAGCTCAGAAATATGCTTCTATAAATAGAAAGCGAAGAAAAACGGGAAGAAAATGCAAAAGAGCTGCTGTTTATGCTGCAGATAAGCCCATCACATCAGCCCTCCAACCCTTAAAAAAACTAAATGAATACCAATAATTCCCTTCTTTTAAAGCTAAAACCAAAAGTAATGAGCTCCATAATAGGGTGATCATGGCCTTAGGAAGTTGATATAAAAAAAGTCCCTGTTATAAGAAGACATAAATGAGTAAATGCTGTGTGTAGTCCAATGCAGCGAGAGCACCGTGCGATAATGAGTCTTTGTTATGAGCAGACAGATGCCGTGCTTTAGTTGTTTTGGCATCAGCCTCCCCTTTGCTTCCCTCACACTGTAGTCATCATCACTGGCAGCCAGACGCCATGAGCACCGTCAACAACTGCTGCTGTTTTTCTCCCTGGTTGCATAAGCAGCACGGAGGAGGAATGACTCTGTGTGTGTGTGTAGAGAGCCAGTTTGGATGGATGATTCGTACTTGTGTGTGACAGCATGTGGTTGTGCCTGGTTGAGTCATGACATCACACTTCGGCGGAGAGTCTACATCTGTTTACTCTTAGCAAGTCACTTTCCTCAGGTCGCACACCTATTAAAAACTTTACAAACCAACCCAGCTGCTGCTCATGCTACTTTTCCACCCCTCCTCTTTTTAGCTCGCACCCTTCTGACATGCATTCTGTTAGAGGCATGACATGTGTGTGAATGTAGCCTCAGAACCAGACCAGACTGCCATTCCTTGGTCATGTTGGCCACTTTCTGTTGATGAGGGGATCTCATTGAGGTCAGCTGGCACAAGCTGTTGTGGTTTCTAGGAGCACTTAAACTTTATCATGTCAATCAAATGTGGACACTACTTGCAGTCATAATTTGTCTCAGCTCAGCTGCCGGTTCCACCAGTAGAGACTGACCTCTGGTGGTGCATGATATGCACTACATACATTACATCCTCAATACAGCATCTCTGTATGAGTTTAAAGATGAGCGTCTGTATTTGTTCAAGATAATCGCTGCCCAGCCTCCCACATGTGAACATGACTTTTATACATATTTTTTTGGATAAAATCTTGTTTCATTGTGGAGCTGTGTGCAGTGTATTGCTTCTCTCAGCACCACCTTGCTCCACTTTTGCTCCCTCTCTGTTTATCATGAGACTGCTGCTGTGGGAGTGTGAGCGCCACACTAGGGAACAGTTGGTGAAAGGTCTGCCCGCACACACAGGCAGTGACAGGGCTAACTGTTAGCATCACACAGCTAACAATTATTAGCACTTTTAATGACAGGGTCCAGCCATTTTGGTGTCAGTGTAAGTTTGTGTGGACCAAAAAAAACGCTCTGTGTTAGTCGCTGCTGTTGTGTTCAGGCTGTTCTCATGCACTATTCATATGTTTTCCAATGAAAAGTTATGACCCAAAATTATATCCCACAACAAGCCAGAAATGTATGGACAACCCACATATTTGGGAAGGCTGCAATCATGTGACCCTTCATGTTCCCTTAAAGAGGCAGGTTGGAGTGGTGGATGGGTTACAAAACACAGGACTTTACCAGGGAGACCAGTTTTGGGAACCGTGTGAACTTTGAGTCATTTTAAGGTATGTCCTCACTATGTTTCTTTTCATAACCACAGTAACTTACTTGCCTAAACCTAACCTACATAACCTAAGGCAAACATAATGTTAAGTGCGTAGCTTTACATTAGGCACAAAACATTGGTGGGGCGTTCATTACTACTGGAGAACTCAAAAATAATTTAATTTGAGTACTTGCATAACATGAAATGCCCATCGCTAACATATATACACCACCCCTATTCTGTTTCAACACAGGGCTAAGAGTGTAGCAGAAAAAAGAAAAATCTACTGTATTGAATTGAGCAAGGACTTGTTTTATTGCTTATGAATTCAACTTTATATTTGTAAGAGGAAGTGTTGTGTCGTCTTTTAAAGTTACAGTCTCACAGTAACATATATTTTGGTCCTGCATTCAGTCTTAAAAGATCTGAAAAAGTCCTCTGTTTCCAGTAGAATTTCACTCAAGTAGTCAGCAGAATAAGTCTCTCTCTCTATAATGTTGATGAAATTACTTTGTGGGATGGAAGTGTTTTGCAGCCAAATTATTCATGTGCATGTATGTGTCTGTATCTTCCCCAAGGGACTGTGGAGTTAGTCCACACCCACGCCTCTCTGCGAGTCTGGTGTGAACGCACAATGTTTCTGACCCCCCTCCTTCTCTTCTCTCCCATTCCTCTTAAAAAAAAGAAAACTCCCAGTCTGGCTCGAAGTGCTGATAAAGCTCATGACTCATGTAAAAGACAAACACAGTATCTCGGTTCACAGCCGATCTCGAGTGACCGCTTCAATGAAGAGCTAAAGAAACTGTGGAGGAGGATAGTAAGTTAACCATTTGCTATCGGTGGAGTCTGATTTGTAGCTGGACTGAATACAGCGCTGACAAGAATTGCTGTGGATCATCTTCAGATGATCTCTGATAGGGGAGAATCCTACATCTGGTGGGGAGGGACTTTTATAGTTTGAATGATGAAATCCAGATCCATAAATCTGCATTTCAGAGTACTTTAGCCTTCCAAACATTTTCTTTGCACATTATATTTAGTAATTCAGATAACATTAATGTTTGTGCAAACTGCTTTAAAGGCACGGCCAAAACCTCTCTCTTTGGACAAGAGCAACAAATCCTCACAACGCCATGAAATTCATGGTTCACAGAAGATGATTCTAATGATTTTAGTCAGCTATCAGGTAAAAAAAATTCTCCCTTTTCCAACTCTTTGCTCCATTATGAGGTGTCTTAAAAACGTTTACACTTGCTGTGGATATTCACAGTTCCCTTGCGGATGTATCCTAATGTTTTTGGTAAAACTCCAGACCTTTCTTTCAGCACAAAAGCTACAGAGCAGATTGCAAAGACATTTACCGAACTCATTCTTACAGTGTACTCTTTCTATTTTTAACACCTCACAAAAAATATTTTTTTTACAAAAATTATCTAATAATACATCGTACATGATGCCATTGAATTAACAAAGCACATTTAGGCTCTATAGACAATGAACCCTTTCAGTTGTAATGGCTCCATAAACCAACCTCACATATTCAGTAGTGATGGCCAAATGAAGCCTCATGAAGCATTTCCTTTATTTTCTAAGCCCGCTAGATGGCGCTCACGGTTTAAAGACAGAGGCTCAAAAATGGCAACTGAGTGTACCTTCAACCTTTTGTTGAACCATAAGCACCTAGTGGGCTTATAAAATAAAGAAAATGCTTCATGAGGCTTCAACACGAGGCTTCCTTTGGCCATCACTAGTATTCAGTTATATCATCAGTATGTGCTCTGTCCAGAACTTCTTTCTAGTGGGGTGTAATAAACATTGCAGCCTCTAAGGGGCACTAGTCATGAACTACTGTAGCTTGTGAATCAACAGCTTTCACACTAGCCAGTTGTGAACATGTTAGGCTAGTCAGTCACAGCAGCTCTTCAAGCTTGTTAGTTTGCTAATTGACAGTTGGCTAACTTGTTAGTTGAGTCACTAAGGGGAAAATAAGTCACAATGTTCACACAGTTTTTAAAGACTTTTTAGTACTATTAACTCCTGTCCAGTGGCCTCACGGTGCCGCCCCTCCTGCAATTCCAATTGAGATTTTAATGAAAAATTGTTTTTGATGTTTTAGTTGTTTGTGAGTGTATTCATTTTGGTCACATAAATCATACATTAGTAACGTGGGATGATTAACAAAAAAGCAGTGCCTATAGTCTTTGTCTGTGTGTGGAAGGGTGCACTTTTTGTCACCTGATTGTCCTCATGGCCCCTGACTGGTTGATGCTCTACACCAAAAGTAACAGGACCTAAAAAATGCTGCCTAGTTGGGCAATTTTCCACCCATTTGGGTGCTTTAAGATGGATTATTTTGGTGAAAATTAGCTTGGGTGGGTTGACAATATTTTGGCCTGGTTTGTCATGGTGTGGACATTTTTCTAATTTTTATTAAAATTCATAATTTTTTTCTGGCAAATAATGATGTTTTTGAACCAACCTGGCAACACTGCAGTAGCTACAAAGCTACATGACCAGGCTGGTCAAAAGCACGCCTGCCAGCTTCTAGCTGTTTGGGCCAGCTAGTAGCAATGATTGCTAATACAGATCAACAATTTACTGAAAATAATACAGTTTTGAAAAACACATTATAAGGGTAGGACCCCCATACTGCCAACATCACCACCTTTGCCAGGCGACAGCAGTCAGAGAGCCACAGATGAGAGGAGGCAGGCAGAAAAAAACACTGACACATCACCAACAGTATGATAATACCATCCAAAACACATGATTCAGGGGATAAATAAATAAATACTAATATTCAAAAATACGAAAACAGCCAGCATAGCAAGAGCTATAGTGCCTATAGTGCCACTGCCCCAATTAGAGGAAAAGTCACACCACGCCACTGCTCCTGTCTCGTAACATGACAGAAGCATGCCCACTCTTGAAGCAGTTCATACTCCGACAGAGGAGAGTCTAATAAAAGTGTATGGTGCAACGTAGCTTAGTTACAATAGCTTCCTCCATTTTGTAATCTCCGGCTTTCCGGCCTCTCAAAGGTCAGCACTACAAGTACAAAATTCTTTTGTTTACAGGGCTGCAAACCTGACAAGAATTTGATGACATTCTGGGTTTCCCTGCACAGAACAGTTCTGGAGTCAGCTTGACTGTCCTTTAGGAAATAAGAAGCAATAAACATAATCACACTAAAAATTCTGTTCACTGCATAAGCAGCACTAAAACTGAGTGAAGTTAAAGTTGACCAGCAGCAGCAGTCAACAGCAACTTTTGGTCGCACCATATGTTTTACATCCACAGACATATGAGAGCTTGCAGGGCAGAGCTCCCTCCTTCCTGAAACAACAAACACCTGAGTGAGATTGTGACCCCACAGTAACCCTGCAGTGTGACCTTTGACCCCGCTGGCTCTGACCTGCTTGTGTGGATTTCCTGCGTGCCTTCTTGATGTCTTCTTCAATCTTGTTGCTGAGTTTGATCTCCAGCTGCTGAGTCTTTAACTCCAGCTCTTTCTGTCTGTCAGCCAGAGCTTTACGGGCCTGCCGGAGATAAGGGACTGGAGTCAGAGACACACTCAAATCCCACAGCTGCACATAAAGAAATATTTTTATCCCAAAGCAAGACGCCCTCCTATTATCCTACTATAAAATAGTCTGCGAGTAGTAAATGGTCTGCTTTTAAATTTCTATCTGAGTTACAGCCAGCATTTTTTTAACTAATGTGTAACGTTCTGGAAGCATCATTGTAATTAAAGTGATAAAAGTTTGCTTCCATTAATCACAGTGATAATGCAGTCTCCTACACACTGTCGTAGTATTCATCTATCATCCAGTGCCTTCTGACAGCCAACACAGTCAGTATCTTATTTCCTGTCCTGCTTTAAATGCTCAATTGTCCATTAGATGAGTTTATCAGAGAGAAACGGTTTTGTCCCTTCTCCCAGTGAACGCTGCTCAGATGACAGATGATGTGAGACAGATTTGCAGTTGCCTTCAGGCTTCAGCCAATTGCTTTTCATTGTACACAAAAAGCAGGAAGCATTCCAGGGACGGGAAACAGCCGTCTGCTTATGGAAGGGATGTGGAATTTTAATCACCAGTGAGATGATTCCTGAAATCCTGCTGCTGCAGAGCGCAAGGACAGAACTGTGTTACGTTAGAGCTGCTGTGCTTGTTCTTCTGTCTGTATGTGTTCATGTGTACCTTCTCCACTGCTGCATAGCGACCAACCAGCTGCTTCCGCAGGTCAGCGATGTGATGGTCGAACCTCTTCATGTCCTTCTTAAAGTTCTCCCTGAAGGTCAGGAAAGGCTTCTCCACCTCACTCTGAAGCTGCTCAAAATAACAACACCTCAGAATTAACCAGCAGAACATAATCAAAGGCCATTTAACCAGAGACCTCCCTCCTGGGGACCTCAGGTCTTTGTGCAGATGTAAAAAGCAAAGGGTTTCCAAGGGTGACAAGTATTAAGTATTTTCCTCTTAAGAGCTTTATTTAATAATGTTATCAACATCCACGAAAGTTACCATGTACAGGACTTTGCATTAAAGGAACACTTTACCTACCACATGACACATGACATATCAGTGGCTCAACCCATGTTACACTGACTTGGGGTAGAAAACGTTTTTCTCGCATGCCTGCGGTGAACAAAGAATCCAAAAACTGAGAAAAGGCTTCATGAATTAAAGTCATAGGGGTCCACGTTTAACAACAACAATACCATATCAAAACATCTGTTTACACAACTCTTACACAAGTTGTGCAGTATTATCCAAGTCTCATTTATCAGTACTTCCCTAATAGCCAGCACTTTCCAATAGGAAACTGAACTGAAAGTGAAGATCAGGGATGCTCTCTTAATAGCCAGACTTCATTGACAACAACAGTCATTTCACCTCACTAATACAGTAGTTTGATTCATCGGTTTATCGCTGGCTCAATTTGTAGTTTGTTTGTGTAACTGTGTGACTTTGGTGAACTATTTAAAACACCAAAGTCACACAATAACAAACAAACTAACTGATCGAGGCAGCAGTAGGCCAGAGGCTGGGGAGGTAAAATACTGTGTTTTTTCAACAGAGTCTGGCTTTGAAGAGAGCATAGATATATTTCACATTCTGTTTAGTTCCCTGTCATAAAGGTCTGTCTGTTTGGGAAGTACTGAGCATACAACTGGATAAATGAGACTTCGATTATACTGCACAAGTTGTGTAAGAGTTGAGAAACGGATGTTTTGAAAGTTTTCTTCGAAAATTCTACATAACACAGGGTTAGTAATTAATATAGAAGTGGTCATTTTGGGGGTGAATTATTCCTTTAATACTTGTTTGTCAGCTAAAAGTCAAAGTAGATAAAATCAAAAATATATGGCTACGTAGTTTTTTTAATTTTTATTTTGATGAGTTTCTTTCATGTGTCCATAACACAAGATTAAAACAATGATTTCCTTCTGTGCTGTTTTTAGGTTTTCCATGCAGAAAGTACATTACTGTAACTTTTATAACCTTGTACAACAAGCTAATCTTTAAAGGCATGTTGCCAAAGTTATATTAGCGATGATAACTTTAGCACTACGCTCGACAAAACTCATTTTGTTTTGTACCATTCTCATGTTAAAAAGCTAATGTTACCAACTGTAGCTTCAGTGAAGAATACAGTATCACCTGATGCAACAACACCTATCTTTAACCACACATTACAAACATCAACTAACATCAATGTTGAAAAGCTTAGCAGTATAAAAAGCTCTACGCAAAATTCAGAGCGTATTAGTTGTCTGGACACAGCTCTTAACATGGAGGTTGCTACTGATGGTGTTTACTCAATGAACAGTGTTAAACAATGGAAACAGTGCTGACAGAGCTAATAGTGTTAACTAGGGGGGAACTGGAGGGTGGGCTGTATGTTTCTGCAACAATACCGTCCCATTATCAGTGGTTAGTGCCATATGAGCACAGTGCAGAGCAGTGGCAATGAGCTAACTATCAAATTACAAGCAATAACACATTCCACTAAATTTGGCCTGGTTCACTAGTTAAAACTGTAAACACATTCTGCAGATTTCATTTGGGTCAGGTCACAAAAGAAATGACTTTAAAAACACTCCAAAATGTTTTTTTGAATTCACTATTTGAGACATAGATCCAATAAAAGTTCTAAATAAGCCCAAAAATGTTGAAGCCTGAGAAACTTTTTCCACATTGTCCCTAGTGAGCAGCTTTCATTGGAATAAATGGAGCAGCAATATCCAGTTCTCTAAATACATCCGTGCTTCACTCTGGAGACCCTCTGCTCTTTACATTGTCTCACAGGCCTCGTGTCCCCAAGTTGGACTCTCTTAGCAAATGTAGACCAAAGTTTTGCTTTAACAGGCAAAAACATCATCACTGTGAGCTTGTTCATCTGACAGACTCACACTGATGGTGGAATAAAGTAGGCCAGAGCAGCATTCAGCTCCTCAGCTTATCACATTTGGTTGAACAGTGTCGTGTGAGGACAGGCTGTTTGCAACAGGACAAATATAAAAAAGAACTCCTTGGAAAAGTCTTTTCCACCCAGTTCTAGTGTATTTCTCCACATCAGGCTGTGGGGAGAGAAAAAGATGAATGAGCTTACAGCTGAATTTCAATTTGGCGTCACTCAGTGGTGACGTATTGTGTTCACTGTCCAAAACCATGCACAACTTTTGATTACTTTCAGATTCCTGATAACAGAAAAGAATAAATCTTTCAGGCAGCTTCAAGTGTTGAGTGACAATATAAATCCAGACGCAGATACACTAACTCTTCATGCATATAAAGTGGTGTGGGAGTAAAATTACTTATTTTCCCAGCAGCGAGTCATGAAAAGAATTTTACTATTTGAATTGAAGTAATGATAAAGTTATCGATCAAAAAGGGAAATCACTTTAATCCTCCCTCTTTACATATCTGATTAAATTATCCAAAAACCATAATTAGTTCCATTTCCTGTCGTCGCTTTCAACGTTATGTCATCATCCTCCCACAGTGAGTTAGTTTAGATGAGAAATTATTTGATTTTTGGAGCCAAACAACAACCAGAACATTATGCATCAACATTGTTTAGCTTCCATTTCAGATTTTTTTCTGATTTCTAAATGTAAATGACACACAGTGTGAAATCTTCCTGCTCCGAGAATGTGACAAGATAATATTATTTCTGAAATGAGTAACTTGTGGGTAGCGAGCCTGTCACTGGTTATATGATCCCTAATGAGCAATGTGAAGTTCCGTCCCAGCAGTCAGTGATGAATGAGATCCGCTGCTCCCTCCTGCAGTCACATTGGAAGCAATCATTCAAAGTTCATTTCCACTCAAATCCTTCCTTCTCCTTCAAGAAGCTGGAACTGTGCCGCACATCTGTGCATCTCTGGAGGATAACATCACCGGCTCCATTTCCTCCATCAGTCCAGCTGTAATCCTGGTCTCCATCTTTCCTCTTCCCTCTTAAAACTCCTGAGACAAACCCATCTAGCACTTCCACTTCACAACCCTAAAAGTAAGAGCAGCTCTCCTTGGAGACAGAGGTGGAGGTGCAAACTTGAGCAGAGTTCTTTGACTTGAAGGAGCAAACACTGAGAGTCTTTCCCATTAAGAGGAAGCCTCACTGACTATGTTTATGTACACAAAACATTCCGGTTTCCACTCTTATTTCAAAACGGACAATATTCCTACTACGCTGTTTACATGGCTAATGAAAATGCATATTCCACTAATATTTGCCTTTACATGCAGCTGTGCATACTCCAATGAACATGCCCTACCGTGACATTAATCACGTGTCATTTTGTTTCTTTGCATCAAAATAGGATTTTTTCAGTTGTTGTTTAACCGTGCAAACACAGCCTCCCTCTTTCACTCCTTTTACCACCTTCTTGAAAAGTCAGTGTTGTGATATTTGCGTATATGCAATAACAAGCTGATATCCATAGCTTTCATAATGTTTAAAAAAAGGTGTGTTTCTTGTTCTGACCAAAAATGTGGGCTTGTCTTTTGGCCATGCATCTCCACCCCACAGCCTTGCAAACTAGTTGGCAAGTTGGTTTGTGTACAATGTATGCATGACAACCCACAGAGCTGAGTGTAAACAGACAAGAGGCCGTAAATTCGCAAAATGCTACATTCGGAAAAAGGCCTAATTTGGAATATCCAAACGGAATATGACCAATATTACATTTTCAATACTGTCATCAGGGGGTCTACAGAAGCTAAATCATGACTTTTCAAGGGGTTTTCCATACGACTTTAAATGAAATTTAAGATCAAACTTGCAATGTGAATATACATCAAAAGCGACAATACACTCTTTCCAAATTAAAACATTAATGTCAGTTCAAAATGAACAGTAAGGTAAAATGAAACTGATGATACTCTCTGTGCTTACTGCACTAAGAACAGGAAGCATAAACTAATGAGCAAGCTGCGTAGTAAGGCCTTAGTTTAATACTGCAGGCTCGTTATGCATAGATGGGGTGAAAATAGGGGCATTGAGCGTATACAGGTGTGTAACAGTCTGTTTCCCTATTGGATAGTTTCCCTCCTGTTAAAATGATGTTTCCTGTAGCACCTTTTTCAGGACCCACAGCCACCCTGGTCATCTTTGGAATGACAGTGGAATATTAGTGTGCATGTAAACATTTTCAGTGTCATATGTATGTGCTTCAGCCCAAAGAGCCATCAGGAAGCCCTGTACTGTATATAATTACATTTGAAGGCAGTCTGTCTGCCTCGTGAGTCACATGTGCTTTCAGCTGCAGAGTTCAGTCAGTATGGAATCACATACTGTACGAGATGTTCTTCACTCTGTGTTACGCTGATCATTTTTTTGTTCTAAAATTTTTTTAAATATGACATATTGTTACCTTTCATATAGGATTAAGATTTCTCTTCAGTTTTTTTTGTTTTTTTTTCAATTTACAATGCTTGTACTTTTCACACGCTCTACAATTAAACAGTGGGTGTCCTCTTTACACAGTCTCGAAGTTTCAGAAATGTCAACTGCATCTGTAAATGTCTTTAGTAGGAGGAACAGCTGCTGATTTAGTTCAAGCCTGTAGATTTTGTACAGTATATGAAAGGCAGACTGTGACTGCTTGTTAATGTATTAGGGATGCGCCGATCCGCTGGATCCGAATCGGAATTTATAATCTATAATTTTCTTTATGTTACTTTAAGTGATTCCAATGAGCGAGGTAAACAGATTATAAAACCGGTAAAATCACCAGTACTTGATTCTCAGTATCAGCACATACTCTGACCAGTGGATCAGGATCTCAGTTCATTATATTATGTTGAGACAATTATGTCTAAATATATGTCAAGTAGCGATGAAGATGAATATGAAGATGAAGAGAGATGAAGCGATGTCGGTAGATTTAAATTTTTTTCTCTGTCTTATTGCAGTAGTAGTAGATTTTACAAATTTTGTTACAAATTTCAATCATGAAAATGTTAAACATTACAAAACAATCATGGCTCCTATTAACACATTGCTGCATCCAAACATAAAGTTAAAGTGTAACTTAAATGGTTTTCAACCTGGGCCCTATTTTCCCATACTTCTGTGTCTAGGTTACTGATGAAGACATACATTTTTTAAGCTAGTCCTGTATTGAGCGACACGGCTGCAGCCGCCAGCCACAAAACAGGCTGCAATGTAACCACTCTGGGAAATTGCGCAATGTCAATTTAAGTCCACTAAAAAGGGTTTGTTTTTGCCACTGGCAGGCTCAGGTTGTTATTATAAGTGTCTGACAACATTATCAAAAGGATCTTTACAGAGACAAACCTTTTTGTTAAAATATAAGCCTTTTTTTTTGTCAACCTGAAACAGCCCCTAAATCACTATCGCCAACCCCGCCAGACTCCATTTAAATAAAAAGTAATTTTGTCATAGTAAAATACACTTTATTCAAAGTCAAGATAAAATCAAAACTCACAAAAAATATCTTGGGTCATCTTTCAACTGTTTCAACAATCACCAGCTCTGGTTTCATTGAAATTAACCCCTTAATTCTCTCAGCCAGATGTGAAAATATTCTGTCTCTATTCATGCTAAAATTACTGTTTATTTAAATGGAGTCTGGTGAGTTTGGCAATAACAATTTTGGGCCTGTTTCTGGTTAATTAAAAAGGATCTTACTCTTTAACAAAAAGCTCTCTCTGTAGGGATCCTTTCCATAATGCTGTCAGACACTTAGAATGACAATCTCAGCCTGTATGTGGCAAAAACAAACACTTTCAGTGGACATGCATTGTCGTTGTCAACATTACCTAAATGTTACTTTGTAGCAGCAGTTTTGCTTCTGCCAGCTGCCACCCTCTGGCTCAGTACTGATGCCGTTTCAAAATCGTGTTCCCATTGTTGAAAGCAAACAAAAACACTTGAGCACTCACATGAATGTGAATCATTCATAATTAATGTGGAGAAATGTGCTTCACGTTCAATCTTTACAGGCATACGCGAACAATTCAACAGTTTTAGGTGTGAGCATCAAGCAGGTGGAGAGAAGTGTGATGAATTACCTTTGAGGAGAACTTTAGGTGAACCTCTGCTTCGTCTGCCAGGCTCCTCTTCAACTGGGCCCAAGCCTCCCCCAGAGTCCTGCACAGATATGAAGGAGGGTGTTTAATATCTTACACAAGAAAGGACCACACACACTTTTACATAGAGACATGCAGGGAGGGGAGAAAGTGTGCCCCCCCCGACACATACACACACACACACACACACACACACACACACAGGGCTCAGCAGCAGAGCTGGTGGAAAAGTTCACGCATACACAAGTAACCAGTAAATCTCAAGAGCTGAGCTCGAGGTCCACAGCCAGTTCAACAGATGATTAGGATGTGTGAGACATGAGATATGGCTCACAGCTGGGGGCAATAACACTGAGAAGGCTTTGTAGATAAGCGTGAAAATTAAGTTAGCCGCTGCACATTACGTAATAATTAAACATAACTTGTCTTTTTAATAGGCCACACATTTGTTTTGATTTGCAGAAAGTGAATGTTTCATAATGAGCTTGAAGGCAGAGAGCCTCTTCATATTCCTTCACACTGAGGATTGTTAAACAATCATCCAGCAGGCAGACAGTCACAGCCACCAGGCCTGAGGTCCAGAACTGACGCTCTTTATGGGTAAGCGGGTTACTTCAAAGCATCGCTCTGAATGGAAGACATGTGTGGAATTCCCTCAGACTGACACCCAAAACATTCCTGACACTGTCAGAGAGAAGTCTAGCACCTGCAAGTCTACAGCATCGAAAATGGCTCTACAACATTTTAGTTTTTATATTCAGTTTCTAAAATATTTCACATCCCACAGCTGACTATTACCTCTTGTAGTTAGGCAGTTAGTTTAAATCAAACTGTCCCGGCTCATTAAAATATTCATCCTTTTAGTTATTCACATTTAGCTGTAACAACAGAGTCTGACAGGGTCAGATTTGGTGCTTGTAACTTCAATATCACACAAATACATACTCAGTGCATGCTAAATTACAGTTTCCTGCTTTGAATCTATACATATATTTTTTACAAATTTCCTGGACACATGCACAATCATAGCTAGAAATGCTGGGATGTCTGGCTAGAAACACCCAGTTATGGTGTCAAAGTTATGGCTGGAAATGTCTTGCTTAAGAACACCCTGTTTCAGTGCTACAATTAAGGTTTTGGTCCACAACTTGGTTGGAAATGCTGCAGTGTCTTGCTAAAAACTTTTGGTTATGGTGCCGTAATCACAGCTGGAAATGTCTTGCTAAAAAATACCAACCAGAGTTTGGTGCTACAATTACAGCTCTGGTCCGAAATCATGGCTGGAAATGCTGCCATGTCTCGCTAATAACATTGGCTTTGGCACCACAATTGCTACTGGAAATGTGGCTTGTTTGGGAAAGAGAGAGTTGTGAGTATGAGTAGAAACAGCCAAATGGCTGAACACAGAAAAGAGCGCCACCTGTAGAAAACTGAAACTTCAATGGAGGTGCCCTGTAGAGTTTTTAGTTTACATTGAGTACTACTCACAGAAACACACTGTGTGTATCTTTGAGGTCTAACAAATGAGTTAAATGGATTTCTTTCCTTATAAAACATTTTCAGAGTTTCAAGTTCAACACTTTAAGCAAGTGAAGAGGCTGTTTCATGGTCGAGCAGCTCATACAGGTACAGTATGTTCTCCATCAGGGGGACGGCAACCTTTTGTTCATTTTTCATGGTTCCAAGTTAAAAAAAATTAGACCACTCTAAATGCTATTCACACAGTAAATTGCATCTGTCATGTCTTTACAGTCTCATAGTTCCCACTGACAGACAATCACTTCCCAACAAAACACTGTATCTCAGAGAAAATGTATCTCCTGCCATGTGCTCCCTCCATTCAACAGAGCTGATACAGTGCACGATTGGTAGCATTAAAAGTGGTCACATGCCTCACGGACACATCTCTACCAAACAAATGGTAAATTCAGGAATAAATAGACGGCTGGTTCTGGGCTGCGGCCGGTCGAATGGACGGAACTGACCAACAAAACAGCGATTGTCCTGTCTAACAACAGAGCTGGTCTGAGGGAGAGAATAATGAAAGTATTGTGTTGCACTTTTCTGGGTGTGGGCAGACTGAGCCGGATGGCATAATCTGGATTCTATATGGGACAATTCCATCCCACTCTGGCCCTCTATTACCATGCTAATAAGAATATAAGCACGTAAACAGTGCAGGGGAGGGTAAGCCCAGCTCAACCTTGTTTGCAGACTGTCTCATTTGCACCACCTTCTTGCTTTAATGTAAGTGTTAAGATGTTAAGTGAAGTGTACAAAGTAACTATTTCTATCCAGTGCTGGACCTAGCACATGTTCCTCTTATTATTATTATTATTATAAATTATATTTTATATATAACAAGAACAAGAGCTTATGACAAATCAACACAGGAAAATAACTTTAACAAAAAGTAAAAAAAAATATATATATACATATATATATATATATATACATACATATACATATATATATTATATATATATATATATATATATATATATATGTATAAAAAGACAATGCATTAGAGCAGTAGTACACTTGATTTACAAATTATTAACTCTGATTATCACTTGGTCTCTTCAAACTGTTCTTTTTGAGAGTTTTGTTGCAGCTCGTGATGCTGCAGAGACATTTTGTCGCGTTGCTACGCACTCCCATTGTGTCCTCATGGAATCTCTTAATAAAGATGAGTTCAATAACGATGCCGTCGGCGGCGTCCGTACAAATCACAGCTTCTTCTCTTCTGGGTGTCTTTAGCCCTCCGTGCCCCTCTCAGTTTCCTGTTAGTTTACTTTCCCTGTTCCTGTGTCCCCTCCGAGAATCAGACAAAGACTTGTCCTCAGCGTGATATCCCCTCTGCTGTCAGGCTGGAGAAAAGAGGAGTGGTAGCAGACTCTTTCTCCCTGCAGGGTTTCCCTGCATTCCCTTTCCCCTACAACCCCCAACGCACACACACAACTAAATGTCTGCCTCCTCAAATCACATTGCCCTTATCTTCACTCTCACCCCCCCCTCCTTCATTCTGTACCTCCGCTGCTCTGCTCTCTCTTAATAGCTGAAATATGCTGCAGGACAGAGATCAAAGCATCCAGTGATTTACAGGAAGGCCATACTGTTTCACAGCATCACTGACAGGGCCTCCAGACCCACACTCACACCGGGATGTCTCGCCTGGTTGGCGAGTTGACTCACCGAGGAGCTGTCTGCCTGACTGGCTGATTGGCCGACTAATTTGATATTAGCATTAATTTCCCCCTTCCAAAATCACTCAGAACAGACTTTAAAGGGGACTTTTTCTTACTTTCTGTCATATATATGTAATGTTACAATGTTGGCTGTTTATAGTAAATGTGGTCAAAGTTTCATATAATGAGGTAAACATATGTAAAAGTAATCCCTTTGAGCAAAAACCTTAAACTTGACACTGCTCTGAATACTCTGTTTCCAATGTTTTTTTCTACTAAAACTGATGTCAGATCATATTGGATTCCCTATATAGTCATCTGCTACACGCATGCCACTGCACGTGTTTACATCATATAGCCTACACTGCTACATGCTAACATCAGTAGCAGGGTGAAGCTTAAAAAAAGCACCAGCTACAGCAGCCATTTACAACTTAACACTGACATTGGTTGAAAATCATCTAAGTAAGGCTGTGTTTTTTTAAAGTAGCAAACTAGCACAAGCACCCTCGGATGCTATTCACCTAGAAGTGGCAACCAACCGATTACAGTTGTCCAGGGAATGACTGGACATATGCCAAGGTTCCCACACATTCATTTACTGGTGGCAATATCAACAATATCAACATCTGGGGCCACTCTTTGATTTTCTATTTTTGGAGCTAAACGGATCACTGATGAAATTTATATATACCATTTAGTTGTACATTGCACCACACTGTCAGAAACTGCTGATGTTTTTTTTAACTTGCACCAGGGTCGCAACTACGCTTTGAATAGTTTCTATGATTCATCAATCTTCTAACTATATTTCCAGATTAATTGGTTAGTTGATAAAATGTCCAAAAATAATATTGCCATCTTCATTTCCAATTGCTCAAAAAAGAATATTTGACCGAAACATTTTCAATATAAAATTGCATTTTTGCTTGATAAATTAGTAATGTTTCTTTTCATTAATGAAAACCACGTTAATAAATGTTCATTAAAGTCCTTTTTTCCATGACTAAGACGAGGCATTGACGAGACGAGACGGGACTAAAATGTTACTTGTGGGCTGTCAGTCATTCAAAATGAGAGGAGAGAAAAACTGAATGATGAATTATTCTATTAAACAAAAATGTGTTAAATCAAGAAGCTGAGAACAGCTTTGTTTTCAAGTATTTTCTGATGTCATATGACCAGTATGAGCTTAGAGGAGCAACAGGTCAGTAAACATCAGCAAATTATTTGATGCCAGGATGTTCTGCTCGCCTGCAAAACACTCTCACTGAAGCAGTGTCAGTGAACAACACGAGTTGTAAGCTGTATTTTGGCAGTAAATAAGCAGTTGTGTGTATCTGACTGTGGATGGAGGAAGTGTTGGATGGATTTGTGGAGTGTGTGAGCTAGTTGCAGCGGTGGCAGTTAGCAGCTAGCTCCGTAGCAGCAGCTGCAGGACATGGCAGGTAGAAGACTCAGTTATCTGTGAGTGTAGCTATGCTGCGTGGAAATGGTCTGGACTCAGTGCAGATTTCTCTGACAGAGCTGAAAGCCCAGTTTTAATCACAGACTCTGTGTGAGGACATGAGTTTAAACCTCCAGATTAAAACATGTTGCAGATTTAGAAAAAAAATTCAGGCTGAAATAAAGTTATTTGTCTGCTTCTTAACAGTGAGATCAATAAGTCTCTGAGTTTACAGCAAACCCGAGTACAAATCTTAGTGGTGTAGTTGTCTGAAATTAATTATTTATGGTCTAAAAGTTTCAGATTTTGAGCTTTTCAAATGATGATCAGCAAGTGTGTGCTCGTAAATCATCTTTCATGACATGTCAAAAACTCAGCTGGAGAAATGCAAGTTTGTAAGTGTGTAGAAAATGATTTGTAGTTGTAGAAAAAATTTATGTCTGTAGCTTTGATTCTTATTTCTGATACCTGTATTAGCCTCATTGAATTAGTTTAAAGAGAAAAAAAACATCCTGACCAAAGAAATGACTAAAAGTTGATTAAAATGCAATGACTTTTTGTTGACTTAAACACTTTGAGTTGTTGTCTAACACTAGACTAAAACTATGAGGGATAAAAATGGCTTAAATGTGATTAAAATTTAGAAGCATTTTCATCTACAGACTAAGACTAAATCTATAATAGTTGCCAAAATTGACACTGCTTTTCAGCCACTTATGCATTCTCCCAGGTTGTTCATCATCTCACACTGAATCTTTAAAGTGCCATGGCTGTTGCTCTGCAGCTGACCCCGACCTTTGACCTTCCTGGAAAGAAATAAATCCTCTATGGCGCAATAAAGTATCACATTTGTATTATTTCAAAACATACGGTGGAGGAAGAAGCCCCAAAACACATAATTTACAGCCTCCTCATCTCCAAAGCAGCTGAATAGTGGAAAGACTTCTTTTCCAAATGTTGACGTGTATTTTTTTCTTTTGATTCACATCTTCCATGCAGCCGTGTGTGTGACAAGCTACTCTGTGATGAGAGGAGGTTTGTCCTTCTCCTTCACTCACCCTTCTTCCTGGCTCGCTAGAGGGATCTGGGAGAGCTTGGAGAGATTCTTGGCGTACTCCTCTTCTATCTTTATCCTGAGAGGGAAGTAGAGACTTTCATTACCACACAGCCTTTACGCAATCTGACTGTTTCCATGTGCGTTTTCTGTGTTGTGCAACACAGTGATGTACATGAATGAGCACAAAAACAGGGGAAACGGTTTGTTTTAATGACAACTGTATGGTTTTCATGGTAACGTGAGGATGAAGTGTGAAAAGGGGAGCTGGCTGATGAAAAAGCTGATACCTTTCTCGTATGAACTCTGCCATCTCTTTCTGCATTTGTTTCCCCTTCAGCTGTTTCTGCAGTAAAACCTCGAATCCTGTGATGCAGCCGTTGCCCTGGGGATCCCTCTTATCAGACTGTGAGATAAACACAGCAAGCACACGAGAAACGCATTGAACAAACAAACACTTAGCGACAAACATGACAACATCACACCTTGACCAACTAGCTCAGTGAAACAAACTGCCTGCTGCATGCTCCCTCAGATAAAGCCTGCATTAACACGCAATCAGGCAAGTCCATCTCTGATATGATGGAAACGGTGTAGTCATGACTGAATAATGTATTTATGTTACAGCAAACATTCAAAAGCCAAAATAAAATTCATAATGGATTGGCTAAAAAGTCTCTACATGCACTGCAACAACCTGGTTTGTGTAAAAATCCATCCAATCACATGCAGCAAGTCAGTAATCAGACTTTCCCTGCCCCTGACCTTGTTTTGTAACCCTTTTAAAACTGCACTGATCAATATTTTTATGTCAACAATGGATAAAACAAATATCTGTAATGTGAAAAGTCTCCCTTGTCGGGACAAATTTATACGGAATTTTCAGCCAACTCTGCAGTTTGAGTGTTTTGGTTTCAGTGACCCACACAATGAACCTCGTCCAGCTGTTTTCATTGAAAATGCTCTGATAAACCCACTGCACACTACCCACTTAGACACAGTTAGCAGCCAGCTGGTGAACATAGTGGAGCATTTCACAGCTAAAAAGACATATATTTTCCCTTGGGAGTGTGTGGAAACCAAAACTGAGCTAGTGTTAATATTAGAGGAACAGTTTCCTCTTACCTGTAGTGCTACTGATCAGTATAGATTGTTATGGTGTAAGTGCCAGAGTGCAATAGGGATGTCGGCCTTCTCTTTAATATAATGGAATTAGATAGCACTCAGCTTGTGGTGCTCAAAGTGCCAAAAAAAAATACATTTGAAAAACTCAACAGCAATGTCTCTTTCCAGAAATCAAGACCCGGTTACTCAAAATTATCCACACACCTTGTTGTGAGCAGTTTCATGTAGGAACTATTCTCTTTCAACCAAACTACACCTGCCATGTCACCATGCAGAAGGAAGAGTGCATCTACTCATCGACGAGAGGCTCATGTTTGTGACTTCCAGGTTGACTTTGTTTTTGTTTGTATGCCCCTTTGTTATCACTCTGTTTTTCTATGTCTCCTTTTTGAATTCTAGTGTTTTTGCGAGTCTTTGAATGCAACACAAGCAAACTTTTTTTATTTATTTATTTTTTTTCACAGTAGCATCAGTTTGTTGAGTTTGAGTCCAGGGGTGGATAATTAAGGAACAAACTGATTATCACATTCAAGACTTCCTTTCAATCGGTTTGTGGTTGGTTGAAGTAGGTTGGAAAAACAATAGGACGGCACTGAAACTATATGAATTAACAAATGTTTAAGTTTTACTTTCACTGTTCTTGGCACTCTTCTTCTCCGTCTATGTGAACGTAGTACGCTCTGCCACAAAAGAGGGACACAGAAAGAGGGACGCAGCTCCAAAACTAGAAAATCTACATGCAGTGGCGGATGATGTTGTGGAGGTGGATGGGAAACCCTGATCAACCCTGAGCTGTAATGTTAGCTAGCTTAGTGGTGCTAGGTGAGCTAGCAGTAGATGCACACTTCCTTCTAATCAGTGATATGGTTGGTGGGTGTAGTTCAGTAGACAGAAAATAGTTCCTACATGAAACTGCTCACAACAAGGTCTGTGGATTATCTTGAGTAACCAGGTCATGATTTCTGGAAAGAGACATTGCTGTTGAGTTTTTCAAATATAATTTTTTGGCACTTTGAGCACCACAAGTTGAGTGCCATCGAGTTCCATTTTATAAGAGAGAAGGAAGGCATCTCTATGGCAGATATCTTCGACACTCAGCAACTCACACCAAAACAATCTCGGCTGATAATTATCACTACAGGTAAGAGGAAAAAAAGTATTTTTGATTTTTGGGTGAACTGTCCCTTTAATAATCAATAATGGACCTACATTTGTCATGGGGACAGAAATGCAACCCCAATCGACTGCTAATGCTCAGCTACGCTAATTAAATTTTCTCTAATCCCAATAATGGGTTTCTTGTTGACATGATGTTTAAAAAAATCTGATTAATGCAGAAAGGCAGCAGTGAAGTGGTTACTTAAGAGCATTCCCACAAACTGCTTATAAAGCCCATCGACTCACACCAGTCAACATCCCGAGAGCAGAGGCTAAAGCCAAGAGGTTTGAGAGTGACTCTGGTCCGATTCATGCTCTCTTACCACAGTGTTGTCACCTCTGTGTGTGTGTGACTACACACCACACCTGGTAGAGATTACACTGCAGGGGTGGAAGATGTCCAAACAGAGCAGCAGAGGCCAGCTGGCTCTTTGCACTCCAGCCAGTTACATGTAATGTATGATCTTACCGCGCTGTCTGTTGGACTTTATTAAAGCCTGTGCTGATTCTCAGCATGCAGCGCAGCCAGGATCAGATGAATATGGAGTCATGTTGAAAGATGAAAGGGATCCGATGTTGTTTTTGCTCATACAGACTCTTGGGATGCTCATTTAGTAATTTAAGGGGAGAGCAGCAATGTCAACAGCGGTAGAAACATCTTTTGTAAGGATTGTTTTTCTTTCCTCAGTTGCTAGTTATTCTAATTCCTCAAAAGTGTCCTCATCTAGATCCTCTTCCACTTCCCTCTGTTTCCTCATCTTCCTGGTTTGGGGAGTTCTTGTTCCAAAACAGGCCATAAACTAAAATAACGCTTTTTAATATCCAAAATGCTAGTACCTAGCAAAGTGCTGCAATGTAACTTTTTAAACCTTTTACTACTTTATATTCAAGCTTTTAGCATTGTCATTTGGCATGTAATATATATTACGTTTTATAGGCCTGCCATATATTGCTATTTTCTACTCAGAAATGCCATATATTTTTGTTTCTGAGAGGCACTAAACATCTTTATTGGCAGCGGCTTTCTCACCACAAAGTCTTTTTTCTTTGTGAATAAGTGGATAATATTATATATTAATGTATCTGAATGGAAAGAGGCTAATTTTGTTGTTGTTCCAAAGATTTAAAGACATTGCCATGGGGCACTCTACACCTTAGTGCTGTCAACAACTGAAAAAATAAAAAATACATGTGATAGTTGACTCGATAGTGAGCGGTGAACTGAGATTTTGGACATCACTGACAGGCTGCATGACTGTGAGCAGATAGTACTGAATGGACATGGATATGACATTTTTTGGGGAATTTCTGAAGGCATTTTGTAATGAATTAATTTCACATTTGGACAAACAAATAAAATAGCAAACATATGGCACTATGTAGTAAATACAGAGTGGTTATCTGTGGTGTACACCAGAGCTGTGTTTTCAGCTTATATTTGTTCACATTATGGGGTATGCCAAACTAGGCGATCAACAACTAATCGATTAAATCAATTGACATTGTTTATAGTTGGCAATAAATGTTATCATCGATTAGGTGGGTCTATGTTATGATGAACAGTGTGACTGTGACAAAGTCTCTGACGGTGGGGGCCATAGTGGTAAATAAGCCAGCCGAAGCTGCAACTGAAGTAAATGTAGCCTACAGGAAACTCATGTGCGATGACGAGTTGCCCAAGAAGAAGAGTTACAATGCTGGTGTTAGGGTGGAGGTCTTTATCCAACTACTCAGAGAAAAACCTGCAGTAGACAATAACATGAAGTTTCTTAAATGGTGAATTTACCCAGAAGAAGTCACAGTAGCTCCATTCGGTGGGTTTCAGCAGCTGTTGCTCCGGCATGCATGCAGGCGATGGGAACGTCACACAGTTAATCTGAGAGGGAGAGAGAAAGAGAGAGCACCACAGGGAGGCCACTTTATAGTATCATGACAGACAACTTTGCTTTGATTCCACTGTACTGTACAGCAGCATTATTAGTGCTCCATGTGTTGGCAGACAGTTTACAGAAACACAACAGACTGTTCTGGTATTAACGGTAGTCTCTGCACTCTGTTGCTTTGGCAACACACTCATCTGGGCAGCTCAGAGAAAACACCATAGCAAAAAGACATTTCCAATCGACCCAGCATTGTTGATTCACTTTTCTCTACTGGCCCCGTCCTCTGGGACGCTACTGTCAATGCAGAGTCTTTGTGGTTCTCAGCCTTTTCAGGACTCATCGTTCAGCTCTCTACCACAACACTCCGAACTTCTACTTTGGCCCACAGCAATCAGCAAAATGGATTCCCAAAGATTGCCTTTAATTATCTTGGTGCAGCTAATTGTCTGCTGGCTCTCCCAGCAGCAGTGATGTTGAATAAGTTGGCTGCAGGGCTCCCTGCTGTGAGCCGCTCAGTTCTGCTCTGAGGTTAAACTCAATAGAACTGTGCATGTCACTCTAGTACTCTCTGTGCTCAGGGTTTGGTGCAGTGCTTTTATATTACTCCTTTTATTTAAACCTCTAGGGTGGTAAAAAAAAAAGGTAGAAGACAATCACCTCTAACCTCTCCACTTTATGAAATGCATTCACACAGGATAATACAACTCTCTGAAATCACAGCTGCTTTGGATACAAATGCACAAGGTTAGGGTTTGACAAGTCATCACTTTCAGGTTCAGCAGAACAAAAACTCTGAAAATGCCAAACTTGCTCTGCAGATTCTTCAGCTGCCAATTCAATTTTCATGACAAGGAAAGAAGAAAGCAAAGCAAGAAACAAAAGGAAAGGGAAGAAACCACAGGTCTCAGAAAGAAAATAAATTAAAAGCCATGTCCTCATAATAAAGATACAAACAGACGCCAGGTTCAGCTTCAGACTTCAGGGCAAACAAAAGGAGCTTTATCTTCTCTCACATTCATTCCAATTAACCTCAGGAGGTAAACCGCCTGCAGCAAGTATACACTGTTTCTATTTAAAAAACTTTAGTGGCACCAGTGAACACACTCATCTAATGTCAAAGCCTCGCCTTTTACAGCAAATCGACAAATATGGTTCTGCTGATGACTTTTCCAGAGCCAATACTCAGATTGAAATACAGGATGAAGAAAAAAAAGACCTCTAATTCAACCTTATCTTGGCTTATGAAGCTTATAATTTGTTCCTATTTAATCACTGCTGAGGTCCAGAGGTCGACAGCTAGAGGGGCTTTAAACTGACCTCCACTTCCTTTGGTGAAGATGAGGGCAAGGCTACTTCCAACGGTCTCAAATGAGGGGATAAGTTTGTTTGCATTCACATATATATGCCAGAAAAAAGTGTGTGCTTCATATATATGATTTAGTTTAGATTACATGTATGTGAGCAGAGTTTCACCTCAGGTTGAGGAGGGGATGGCGAATGATGTGACCAGACGGCTGGTCAAGACAAACAAAAGCGGGTATTTTTTAACAAGAGTTTAGGACATTTCTAGGCATGTTTGTAGCAGTAAAAGTGAGGGTTTTTTTTTTACAAGAATTTGAGACATGTCCAGCTGTGCTTGTAGCAACAAAAGGTATTTCTTGAGAGTTTAGGACGTTTCTAGGCATGTTCGTTGCAGCAAAGGCTTGTGTTGTTCATCAAGACTTTGGGACACCTTCCTGGTATGTTTGTAAAAGCATAAGCCAGTATTTTTTTAAAGAGAGTTTGGGACATTTAAGGCCATGTTTATAGCAACCAAACCAGGTATTTTAAGCCAAAACATAATGTTTTCCTAGCCTTGACCAAGTGGTTGTTGTACCTACCGTAAGCCCATCCACATGTTAAACATTGTGTTGTCACAACATAAAATTGAAAATTAAAAATGAAAAAAGTTTCAACAAAATCGCTATATATGAAATGTGCAAATGTAACATAAGTGTGGATATCAGCATAAACGTACAATGCCAGCATTTATTCCGGTGATTGGGTTGGTTTCCAGCACTTGATCTCCAGTAACATCAATCAATTAACCGTCCAACATGAGCTAAGCAATTGTAACACAGCATGTCAAGTCTGCCGAGCTTTGTGTTTCTTCTCGTGTTGTTTACCCAAGCACTGCTAACTAGCTAGCCCGCATTTTAGAAATACTGCTCCGTGACTTTTTGCCTGGGACATGTGCGGTGACTTTAGCCCCAGTCTTTTAGTATCATAGCATATATGAAGCAACAAAGATTCATTTAAGACCTTTCACAGGGTTCTAGTTTTTAAAGTTTCAAACCAACTCAGGTAACGTTAGCTAGCTAAAGCTGAGCAAATCTACTCTTGACAGTTGTTCTTTCAGCCTGTAAAATCAATAGTTGTTTGGTAAAAATAAGAATCTGCTTTTTCTTTTTCTGTCTGAAATCAAGTTAATCTGCCACTCTTATTATTATAAACTGCATATGTGCAGTCCAGCTGCTATAAAAAAAATTTGCCATTGTATGTTTCTGCAATCCATGGATATGTTACATTTGTATTTTCCATACATATCATATCAATGTTTTCAGTGACATAGTGTATGAGCTGGCTTTGTCTTTGGAGGTGGAGGGAATGGTGGATGGCGTGGAAACTAGGCGAGACCCCTGCCAGACCACTGGAGACTACTTTTCAAGACCAATAAAAAACAAACTTTTTGTTTTTTAAGCGAGCCATCACTGCGTCCTCCAGCTACTTTTTAGTCACCAAACAGTTGATTCGTTGAATCTATCAGCTATAAAATAATGCACTGATGTAATGCATCCATGGTTTTCATAAACGTACAGTGCCAAAATGTATTCTGGCAACTGGGTATGATAGGCGCCATGCTGGCCAAGGGTCAAATGACTCCTTCAAGTCTTCCCCTTTAGCATACAGTATAAGAAGCAGATAAATTGGTACCAGGTGTTGCTCTCCTCACCTCTCTTTCTCTCTTGTTTCCTGTTATATTCATCCGCTTATCAATAGCATCATCCTGGTTGCTATGGAAGCCGAGACATGCCCTCCCACCCCCACCTCTGCTATTTACCGAGCATAGGGCCCAACAGGATGCGACAACCTGACAACAGAGCAGAAATCATCTGGATGCTGAATAGGATGATGTCACTGTGTAACTGTATACTAGCAACTGGAAACAAGCACCAAACACTTCTCACAGGAGTGAATGAATAGGAAATACAGACAGCAACACTGAAGAGGAAATTAAACTCATTTGCAGCTGTCAAGACATAGTTTGTACAGTGTCCCAATGTGTTAATATGTGTATTCATGTATTTTATGCCCAAACTGATGCAGCAAACATGTCTCTGGAAAAATAGATTCCACCTGGGCAATCTGCACTCCTGGAAATTACATTTTCCTTTCAAACTTGAGGGGAAAAAATACTCTAGCTCTCTTATCCTGGTATCAAATCTGGTCCTTCAGGGCTACTGTAGAGAGCCAGGGTGAGTTCATGGTTAGTTAAGAGTTCCCGTTAGTTGCCCCACTCACCGTGACCGTGGTCTCCTTGTTCTGTTTCCTGGTGGGTGACGTTGATCCTGGACTCTGCAGAGAGAAGAAGGACGCTCCGTCAAAACCTCCGTCCTCCGTGTCAGACATGACTGCTCAACATACACACACTGTCACTTGCACGCACACAAACACAGTTGTTTTCCTGGCGAGCGCTGTTAGCGTCTGTCTGGTGCTCTCTCTGCTGCTGCTGCTGCTGTTGCTGCTGCTGCTGGTGTGTATGTGTGTGTGTGTGTTTGTGTATGTGTGTGCGTTGCTGTGCAGAGTAGGGACGATAGTTCTGCAGAGCAAAGCAAAGCATGGTTGGCTTTCTCTCTCTTTGTGTGTGGATGTACTGTATGCGTGTGTGATATTTAACACTTAAGCTGATAACACAGTGATTTCCAGTGTCCTCAGTGAACCGACAGAGTGAGAGTGTGCGGAGGGGACAGAAATCTGGAAAGAATAAATAAATATGAAGTGAGATGAAAACTGTAGGGAGTTTTACACCTCCTCATTAAAAATAGAAAAGAGAGCAGGACCTTGACTCCTCAGTAGCAAAAGTGTGTCTCATTTTTTGAATGACTGGGTGTGTGTGTGTGCACGAGTGTAAGATGCAGCAAAGGAGAGAAAAGAGAGGAGACAGAGTGAATAAGTGGTGGGTGGATCCTGTATAACTGCACCCTGACTGCCTGGTTAATTATGATCAGGGGAGCAGATACTGTAGGAGGGATTAATCTGCTCTAACTGCCATCAGCCTCTCCATTAAAATGAGAGACGAACTGAGATCTGTAATGTGGAAAGACTGCATCATACATCATTATGTTATCTGGAATTTATTTTTATGACTGTAAAAAGGTGCCTTACTGAAGCTAAACTAATCAATATTTGTTAAATTTACAATGGATTAAATGACCACATATAATATATTAAAGAGGTAACCACCAACTATCATCACCCAAATCTGTGGTTCCCTTTACCTGTATGAAGTGTCAAAGGTATATTATGCAGACTTTTCCTAAAAACACAATGTACAGACTTTTACAAATGTAATCCCTCTCAGTCATCACTTATATGACCCACTAGAAGTGTGTGGTGGTGTATTTATCTGCAAAGACTCTGCCCTCTGTCTGTATTTTCTTATTTTCTTCTTTTCTGCTTATTTGCAACCTTTGGGGAGTGGTGTGTAGCCCCCAGTCAATAACAGCGCTCCGGTGAAGTTGGGACTTTATAAAAAGGCAACAACCAGGTAGCAGCAGCCTGCATCCAAGAGGAAGCAACAAAAATCACAAGTACAGTGCCATGGAAAAAAATAAATAGTGAGGTGAAACTCTAAGTGGACAAAGCATATTCCAAAAGGATAGTGACTCTGGAGTTGGCTTTCACTTTTGCTGGCGAGCTGAAGAAGAGGATGGAGATGAAGAGTGACATGGGGTTGGACTGTTTTGTGTTGGACAGGTATGTGCATGTTCGCATTGTCAATGTACACCCACTAAAAGTGTTTGTTTTTGTCACTGACAGGCTCAGATTGTTAGTTTAAGTGTCGGACAATTTGTGGAAAGGATCCCAAAAGAGAAAGACCTTTTTGTTAAAAAGCAGCCAAATCCACTAAACTCCATTTAAATAAACAGTAATCTAGTACATATACAGCCTCCATATTTTTATATTTAACTGAGTGAATTACGTTTTTTTTGTTAAACTAACCAGAGTTGATTAAATTTGTAACAGAGGACAGATGAACCAAGAAGTGTCTTTACACTCAGGGCCTATCTTAATCTGTCTGTACTTGTTTTCCTGTGAATCATTTGCAGCCCAAGTCCTGTCCCAATATACTGTACAAGTTTGTTTGCCAAGAGCAGTTTAAATGACTGTAAATGTTCTTGACCCGCCAGTTTAACCAACAGTGTATTGATTGTTAATTTGTATGAATTTGACAGCAGAAGTATCTCAGCATTCTTTTCAGCATTCAAGCACAGAGCAAAAATTCAGGCCTATGGAGCAATTTTTTTAATTTAGTTGTTTATTTTTTTTTTTTACAATTGTTGAATGTTATGTCATCATCAAACTCTCTTTTAAGAATTGTCAAGGCAAGAAACCAGCGATGTAGATTTTTAATATTGACAGTTTTCAATTGAATCAAAAATGTGCTCCAAAGCTCTCAGAGTTGAAAAGCTCCACAAATGCCTGTTAGGCTAGCCGGCCTGCCAGTCATGCTCACAAAACAAATGTGCTGTTCATTCTCCTCCTCATCCTGGCTGTTCTTATTTGCAGTAGCTACCTCTGCTCAGCAGACTCTTCTACTGCTTCTGGGTAAAGTATACAAACGGTATCTGCTTACATTGATCGGTCAGTCTTTGGTCATATAGGTATTTTATCTTCTTTATTCTTCTTTAAAAGAAGAAGAGTTCTTTACTCATGAAACTTAAAAGCACTTCACAAAACCGCCTTGTGGCTGTGTGCCTCTGCAAACCTGTCAAGTTGCAGTTTACATTTATGTCTGTGACTCAAATGTAGCCATGGCAGTATACAATGCTTTAAATATAGAGAAGCTGCAAATTCATAACATGGGTGCTTCACACACATCTTCAACCTGGCAACACAGAAGACCTATACAATCAGCACAGTTTCAAGGTGGGAATCCAAGATTAGTGTCACTAATTCAGTAGGCTTTCCCACCAGATGTGTCCCCCTCTGTTCCTGAGATATGGCGTAGAATAATGGCCAGAAATGTATTTTTGCAGAACATTATGATGTCACAGTGAGGCTGACCTTTGTCCTTTTAGAAATTTTGTCATAGTAAGCGTATGAATTGTTGAGGCATGACCAAAAACATGTTTTGACAGGTCATAGTGACCTTTGACAACCAAATTCTAATCAGTTTATCCTTGAGCCCAAGTTGATGTTTGTTCCAAATGTGAAGAAATGCCCTCAAGGCTTTGTTTAGATATTGCAATAACAAGAATAGGATGGACAGACAACTTGAAAACATAATGTCTCTCACCACTGCTGTTGCCGGCGTGAAGCAGTGCTAAAGGCTACAGTCATTACTTTACTATTAAAATAGACACACATTACATTTTTGGTGTACAGTTTTGGAATAACCAGCTGAGTTTAGGCTAGGCTGTTGTGCAACGGCAATTGTTTTGGGCGATAAAGCCTGGCTGTTATTTTGAAGCAATGCAGGCGACCTCTGTGCTGGAGGTATTGTGCAATACCAGCAAACGATATAGTCTCAAACTGTCAACAGTGTTTTGTGTGCCCATGACCTTGCAAGTTCATTCTTCCATGAATGACTAACAAGAATGTTCTCCTTAAGAACACAAGTCCTTTCTTTGCATGATGATCAGGGGTTATCTAGCTTTGTCAAAATGCAAATAATGTGTTCTGTGCATAAGAAATGATGTTGAAATAAAAAATAAAGTATTATAAGGGTCAGCCAGGGTTTATGCTCACTCCACAAATGTGTTGGACAGTGGTGGGCGTGTAACATGTTGTCAAGGAACAGGAGCAGCAATAGTCAGACAGCTTTACCTGTTGCTCTGTGCTGCTCTTCCGCACCAGACTGTTGTGTGAATGCTCCACATGATGCAAGGGACTCCCACCTGAGTGAAATCCATTCACTGGAGAGAAATGAGAGAAAGAGGGAGAGATCAAGACAAAGAGAGAGAAGGAAGTTTCATTAGTTCTTTGGTGTCTGCAGATGGGCTATAAAGTTGTGCTGATCCAGGGAGACTTCAGATATCTTTATGAGTCAAACCAAGCCAGTGCTGAACTGTCCCTTTGTTTTTGTAGCTCAATAAATGTGCACGGATAATCAAAAACAGAGGTCTGGATTGGGTTACACTAGCTATAAGTAAATCCATTACATATCCAATCAACAGCTAGCAAGTTTCAAACTTCAAAAAATGTGCTGCACCATTACAATTTCATGGATGTCTTAGCTACTAAAGACCTAAGTATGTCTGTAAGTATGTGTAAATCACTACGTAAACAGGAAGTTGCTATAACAAAAGTCTTAACATTACCCAACTGTAGCCAACACTATTTTAAATTTTACTGCTTAGAGTGAGTGGGAAACGTCCCATTATGCTTAGTTAACCAAATTTATTTGGTTATTTGGTCTAATGTTGACATTATTAGCTCTACGTTATGTAATTTGAGGCATACTGTATGTTTTGTATGAGGTGAAATGTTTAATCTTTCCAATCAACATCATTAACATTTGTTTAACAATTACATGCCCCGTGCTACCTTGAATTCATGAAGAAAACTTTGTTTTTCTCGCATACCTCAAAAGTGAACGAAGAATCCAAAAAATGGCTAACATTCTTAAATTAACTGAAGCAAAGGGGGCCAATTTAACAACAGCAGGACTATATCAAAACACCTATTTATAAACTCTCACACAATCCGTGCAGTATAATCATCATTTATCTAGGCAGATGCTCAGGACTTCATAAACACATGCATTTTGCTAAAACCTCGTAATTTAAAACACTTCAGCATTAACAGTCTCACATACAGACAAATAGTGCCGTGGCAATTCAATGGAATGCGAGTTTAAATGCATGTGCTTGCCCAAGGGCTTCACTTCTATGCAGAAGTGAGTATACTGCACAAGTTGTGTGAGTTTTTATGTAGCTCCGCGGGTGTTAAATCTGGTATCCTTTACCTCCATTCAACAGTTTTCTTCATTTTTGGATTCCTCGTTAACCGTGGACATTGGGATGGGGGAAAAAATCAATACAGCATCTCGCGCTATTTTGTGTATCATACCAATACACAGAATATTGCAAATACAAATTAAACTTTTGGTAGCTTAGTAAAATCAATAAACTTTTTGGTTCACTAGACACATTTTGCTTCAATAAAAATAACTGAAGTGACAGACTTTACAGTTGAAAAAAGGTAATAAATTGCACTTTATGTTGTTGCAATACTAAGCATATCGCAAAATGTTTAAAATAGCAATAATATTGTACCATGACTGATGTATCGTGACAATATGGTGTCATGGGGCCTCTGGTGATTCCCACCCCTACGAGCAGGCATGCAAGAAAAACAAGGTTTTCTTGACAAATTCAGCCTTACATGGGGTGAGAAGCTGATATAAAAATGGTCATTTTGTACTGTAAGTGAGGTATTCCTTTAAACAGCATTTTGACCAAGTGTCAGGTCAGATATGGCGAACACACTCCATATTTACAACCTCTTTTACTCTTCAAACTAACCAGGTCACAAACTGGCATCTCAGCTTAAGTTCTGTCAGTTGGCCCAGTCAATTACGCAACAGTTACTAGACATATTAGTGACAACTTATCTCTGTATGAACTGGTTTGACTCAGTATGTGTCAGAGATTTTGCTGTTTGGTTTGAGGTGAAACCAAGTTTCTGTCAATGTTACAAGTGATAGACATGAATAAGGATTGCTCCCAGCATGTGAGCACTTCTTAGAGTGGGAAACATGACACAAACCTTACTGGTTCTCTCTGTTTATCTGCCTTAAGAGCAGGGCCAAAAGACAGACAGAGGAGGCCTCAGTTCTGCAGTTGAGGCTACAGATAAAATTAGTCACAGGAAGTGTCTGCATGTGTGTGTTTTTAGTGTGCATGAACAGGTGCTTTGTGCTATTTAGAAGTTTAGAAGAATTAACAGCCCCTGGGAAGCTGAAGTGATAGAGTTCAGCAGAGAGAGAAAGATTTGTAGTACCTGTCGGCAGAGAGTTCTTGTGACGGAGGGCAGTCTTGGGGGTCCCAGGTGCACTGGACGGTCTCTCCCATGTCGTCTCTGATGGAGGGTTCAGAAGAAGGAGGGAAAGTAACATTAGGAGAATAGTGCCAGCTGTCATATTTTTTTGATATTTTTGTTAACAGTGTTGAAACTATTTTGCCCATTTGGGAAAAAATAAGAAGAAGTGATTCTATCCACGGGTGCAAACTACACAGGTCAGCAGTTCATGTTCCAGGGGTCTATACTGTTGTTTCATACCCATCATCTGCTGCGAGTTTACGGATATTATTACGGATTTATTTCTAGGAGCAGTTTATTTAAACTTTGTCATAACAATGACAGAAATATGTCAATATTAGAGTTGTTGTAATCCAGGCCAAAAAGCTCTGATAGGATGACTATTTCAATCTTTGAGCACAAATCTGATATATAAGTGTCAGCTCCCTAATTTGTAAACTGTTTCCAGCTTTACTTTAACACACATAAAGTAAGTGGCAAACATTAGCATAAGCAAACACAGCTAACAGCAAAACAGCTTACACAGTAATGGGTTTAATATTAAACAATGATATTTGTGTTTTAAGATTCATTACAAGAATCAATTATACCTCCACAAAGCAAACTATAGAATGGATGATCTTAAGTTACAAGTAACACATATGAGTAAAAGAAAAGTTTTCTAAGAAACATTAACTTTTCATGGTCCTTTTTTGAATCTGTATTTATCCTCTTACTCGAGTATATTTTTAAGCCAGCCATTTGTTCATCCATTACCACTTGCAGCTTAATCAGTGGGTGCTTTTGAAATTCATCCTGACGCTCTACACTAAAATAAGCTCTGCTGCTCTATGAGTGTGGTGCTCTGAATAACGGAATGTAGTATACTCCATCAGCACTCCGAACTGACAAACGGTTCAGTTTATGTCAGAGTGAGCTCATTACATTAACAGTCATTGTAACAAACTTTGCACTGCAAAGATGAACATATTTCCACAAATAGTAAAGTCAAATTATTTATGGCCATCAGGAGAGGACAAAGGAAAGAAAAGAAGCCCAGATACTTCACTGCACACTACCGGGTATGCTCATATGACATCAGGCGATGATGTAACACACTGTCTGATCAAACTGCTAATTCATCGAAATCACAAATATGCTGCCAAAACAACTGTCAACACTGTCTACACATAGAAGTACATGACACAAAGTAGCTGGCCTACAGTAACCTACATAACGTAGCAAGCTAGTATGCAGGAAGTTTTATGTGTTGCTTGGCAACAGCCTCAATCCAGTTGCGGAACTATTTGTGTTTGTGGAGCCTAATTAATGATTAAATAAAACAAATCATAATCTCTTGTCGCTTAATACTGGTAAGTAATAAATGGGGCTTGTAGAACTGTTCTACAAAAGCAACATCACACTCATAGTCATGTTGTTGTTCTGAAGATCAGCATGTATGTAATTATCTTCAATCAATCAATCAAACTTAATTTATATAGCACTTTTCATACAAACAGAATGCAACACAAAGTGCTTCACACAATAAAAACAGCACTCTGCCACACTCCCTCTTATGTGATATTTCCTAACTGTCTGATTAACCAACCTGCTTTACTTCAATAAAACAAAAATGTTATTAACAAAAGCATTTTTTCATTACGTTGCACTGGCCTGCATACACCCTTAGAATATTTAACTGGAAAGCAACTTGTATTTTGAGTAATTATTAACTATGTACTTATTTTTAAACTTTTATTTGGTCTCTGAAATGGTAATTTTCAGTTTTACATGAGTCATTTTTGCAGCAGTAATTGTACTTTGACCTGAGTATAGGTGTTCAGTACTCTACCCACCACTGCACTCACAGCTAAATTCTCCCATAATATTGTGAAAACAGCCAGCCACCATCAAGGCTAAAAGCTAGCATAAGAAGCCTCTGATCGTTTCCAGTTCAACTGCAGTAGAGTTTCTTTCCACAAGAACTTAGTGGCCCCTGGTTTCATGATGAGTCATCAAAAATATTTTCAAGGATTGCGCAGTTAAAATCTCAAGCATGTGAAAAGAGATAATCAACACATACAGGATACAGGATTCAGATTCAGGAAGTGCATTTTTCATTTCAGTGTGTCTTCAAGAAAAAGGTATTTTGGGAAATGGTTACTTGATTGACAGGTGTCTCAGCCAATGACAGTCACCTATTGCGATTGTCAGTCTTGCTTTTTGGGTCCAGTGTGCACAAATTTGAATTTTGTGGCTCCTGTATCAACCAAGAACTGTTTTTTTTTTAACAGCTATATGCTCCCCTTCACATCTGTCATTTTAAGTGCCTCTGGATAGAAGCAAATTCTTTTATTCATCATCTATTATCTCTTAGAGTAATGCCAACCAAATATGACAAAAATATTTCACATATTTTTTTATAGGTTTGGAAAGTTTAACTGAGCTCCATAGAGGCACTGATAGGCCTACTGCAACATCTGTCCCCATTTGACTTCTACGGGTAAATATGCTGGAGAACGGGAACACAAAAAGCATGACAGACAAAGAACCTAATATAGAAGGGCTCACTTTGATTTATACTCCCCTGTGTCCATTCTCACCACAGCACTGAGCTAAATTAGCCCTTTACTGTCAGCACAGAAAGAAGAGGCACAGACATGTAAAGAGCTCTTATTTCATTTGGGTCTTTTTGGCCGGCCCCGCTCTATTTGGCGCTGTTTAGCAGAGGAGACAACTGAGCCAAGCCCATCAGCTCAAATGACACGCATGGAGAGGATAACTGGCAGCAGGCTTACGGAGAGAGGCTGTGCCTTCACGTTTGATGTACAACACCAGTGCGCAGCCTTTACTCACTGGCCCTAAATGCCTCGATTTCTCTCTGTTAGGTTGCCATAAACAAATCGATACTGTGAGAAATATAGGATATTAATGCAGAAAAACACAGCATAATCTATTTACTTCAGGAAAATTGTTTTCCATTGTGGCAGTCTGCCTCACTAAAGGGACAGCACTGGATATCCCATTTAAAAAACGATTTATATTACGTTAACATGGATAATACCCAGTTTGCCAGACTGAAAGCAAAAATGCTCAATGGAAATGACAAAGTTATGTTATCAATACTACACCTGATTTAACATGCCCTTAAAATATATTGCAGTTACTAAAGGACGATATAAAGAAAATCAAGTATTAAAATGTTTTTTACCAAATACCATGATATTAATATTGCAGCAGTATTGTAGGGTTGACTATTGGTGCTTTCACAAAATATTTACACAACTAGAATTAGTGCCCCGCAGTTGTACACCTCTGCAAACTAGCCAAGTTGCAATAACAGTTTTCATCCATGTCAGTTCGGACATATGTAGCCGTAACAATGCGTCAAATATGGATGTTGCTGCAAAGCTACAAAACATGGATGCTTCACACACGTCTTCAACCCGGCAGCACAGAAGATCTATACAATCAGCACAGTTTTAAAGTGGACACCCAAGACTATAGTCGCCAATTCAGAATCTGACCAGATGTCACCCTTTGTGTTCCTGAGATATGGTGTTTGAAATGGCCAGTGAAGTGTTTTTGCAGAAAGTTATGTCAAAATGAAGTTGACCTTTAGGTTATAAAATGTCATGACTTTATAATTTTATCCTATTAAACATTTGTGTGACATTTTGTTATAATTAGTGTATGAATTCTTGAGTTAAGACCAAAAATACCTTGCCTTGTCTGGACATTTGTGCCAAATCTGAGGAAATTCTCTTCAGTCCCTCTTGAGATATCTCATTCACAAGAATGAGACAAACAAAGCCAGAGTAACCTTGACCTTTGACAATCAAAATCTAATCCGTTATCATTGAGTTCAAGTGGACGTTTGTGCCAAATTTGAGAAACTTTCCTTAAGGCATTCTAGAGATATTGCAGTCATGAGAATGGGACATACACACATACAGATGGATGAACTGACTAACAACCCAAAAAAATTAATGAGATTTTTGATAAATAATCATCAGTAGTGTGGATATAATGACTAAGTGTGTAAAGACATATAATAGAACAGCTAAAACAGTCCAGAAAATGACATCACTTTACTGTAATGTAGCTTTTAAAAATTAGTTAAAGACATTTGGATATCACAATATTCAGAATCTAAGACAATATTTAGTCTCATATTGCCAAAAAAAATATGTTGCCCAGCCCTAGTCAAGGGAAACATATTTTTTATATATATTTTTTTACAACTGACTAAAGCTATGTGGTGTGAAATTCCACATATTTACTATGATGTTTGACACCTGAGTGAAACAGGTTGAGTTTCTAGGCAACTGGCTCTTGAAATGCAGATTGCTGATAATATCCGTCAAACAGGTTTTTACACAGGTGAGAGATCAGGCTCGGCACCTGCCAGATCCATAGCTCCAGATACAGTGATACATATGCAGCAGCAGCAGCAGCAGCAGCAGCAGCAAGAACGATTCTCATCAGCCGTCTTGTCACAGACGAGCTGAAGTCTAAACAGTTGTCAATCACTCTAAATTGCCTTGATAGTCTTGATTGTGGAATAAAAACCCAAGTCGGCTTAATTTACCCACTTTACCATTTGTGGAATAGTTCATCCGCTCTTTTCAGGCCTATCTGAATGATTTGAATTCCTTATATCAATCAAAGTACGTACCATGCAATAATTCAGACTGCATGAGGATGAGGGTTTATTTGATGGAGCATAAAAAACATCAATTCATGCTTTTCTGATTCACCAAAGTCAGTCATAACCCCATATTCTTTCTGCATACATCACTGGTTCAGACTCAGGAGAGTGTAGCAGCAGCTCAGCAGCTGACATTGGATGACAGTAGTTGCAGTGTAGTAGATGTGTATAAGTGAACGTATGAATGAAAGTCAACAGCAGGTCTAAGAACAAAAATACCCCGGCACCAGCTCACTGTCCGCCAGCCACGCCACGAGTGACACGAGACATCCCCGATTCTGAACAGGGAGAGGGAGAAATGCCCTAGTTAGCTTTGACACTGCTATATTTTATTCATAACCATATGACACTTGGCCTTGATGCATTAGCTACCTCCTGTCTCTGGTTTTTATCAGTCAAAACAGCCAATCACACTCTGTATCATCCCAAGGAGGAAAGATAGTGCCTGAGGTATGTCATTGCAATAACACACGGAAAGAAAAAGATACACTGTAGCTATTAGAGCAAAAAAGTTACCACTTATGATAAGTCTGAGAGTGGGCAGGCTGGTGTACACATTTGAATGACAGTTGAGCAGACAGTGGCATTAAGACACAATGTAAACAAACCACTACTGGACATTGGCTTACAAGCCAAGAACAGAAAGCAACTGTTAACTGTGGTATTTCAAAATAAGCACCACCACTTAGTATCTTAACTGAACAATGATGACATTTGCAGGACAGAGAGTTAAAATGAAACCAGAGGATCCCGGCTGTGCTAGAAAATTATATTGACATTTGTAAATGTAAATCAGTGATGCAAATTACTAAAAATCCAGCCATGCCACGTCTATATTTTATTAGGATGGTAAAATGTACAATAAAAAGTCATGTCATATTGTTATTTATGTAATGTTTATGTTTGGAGCAGCATTAATGAAAACCTTTTTGTACAAGACCAAGACCACTGTGGGTTAAAGATCACCAATTTACAGACTGAAGCCAGGTAAGTGATGTGCTACTGCACCATGATGTCACGACAATCATATGGTTACTGCCATGCTGGTAAATTGAGTTTTTGAATGCTATGAAATTAATAGTTTTTAATTTTGTTAAAATCAAATCTGGATAGTAAATCCCAAGAACATGTTATGCTTTTTCAGAAAAAGATTTTCAGAAACAGAAGCTAACGGAATAGCAGTGACTCATTCTGTGGTCCAACTGACTCATGAATTAGCTGACTAGCTAAAGTGTTTTGCTAATTTTAGTCTACTGTGCTTTTCAGCAAGTGAATGCTTGGGACATGTGTTCATGCGTAGATAAAAAGGAGGCATTAGCTTAACTTCACTTCATGTTTAATGGACACTTGGCCAAAGAGCGCCATAGTGCTAGGTTTCTACTCTGTGTAACAAACAGGACACCTGGAAGTGAGCCTGAAGTTGAAGCCAATCCAACATAGTGGCCAAACTATATAACTACAGCTTCAGAGTGATGCCATCGGACCCAAAAAGACTTTTTCCTATAGACTTGAGGCCTTTCCTTACGAAGTCCATATTTTTCATGTGCGTTTTTATAATCCATCATCCAATAGAAATCATTACGCACAAAACCTTGCACACTGGGTCCATTGTGTTTTACTGTTCTATTCGTTGCAGAAATTTGCAGTACGATACAAAATATAAAGACACATTTGCTCCCTTGCTTCTCTCCACTGGAGTTACCTCCCTAGCTGTCGCCACTCTCTCCCTGTGCCTTGCATTTGGCAACTGCGGCTACCTGAAGGGGCTAAGCTGTCTTCTTTCTTTGTCTCCACACTGTTGCTCTCTCTGTCTGTGTGTGGTCCACATCCTACTACATCCTCCTCTTCTTCTTCTCCTCTGACTGCCAAAAATTAAGCCTGTTCCGAAAACTTAAATGACAGATGAACATTTTGGAGTTGGTGTGCAAACATGATTGACATGTAATGTTGTATTTATTTTCAGATGTGCGGCAATTTTGGTTGAAAAATATGGACCTGGTATGCTTAGGCCTTTTGGCTACATTTGGAACCCAGACAGCACCCTACATGACAGCGACATCGGCAGCGGTAGACTCTCAATACGTTGGCAACACGTAGAATCTAAGGAGGGTGACTGCTTCAGTATTCCCACACTTGTGAGGCTTAATAAAAGGAAATCTGTAAATCGGTGGATTAAGGTATTTGAGCATCACAACTGGGGATGTCAACAGTTAACCACTAGTAATGATGGCCAAATGAAGCCTCATGAAGCATTTTCTTTGTTTTATGACCCCACTAGATGGCACTTTTTGTTCAACAAAAGGATGAAAGCACACTGAATTGCCATTCTTTAAGCCTCTTTCTTTAAAACATGAGCGCCATCTAGTGAGCTCAGAAAATAAAGAAAATGCTTCATGAAGCTTCATTTGGCCATCACTTTTAATTAGTGAATTGTTGAGACTATTTTGACTAGTTACACATGTCAGTCTGTAGGTCAATTTGGGTGCTCTTCAGTTTGACCTTTTGGCCTATTGTATTTCTTGTCTTTTTTTTCTCCTTAAAAATTAACCAGTTAGTTACCGGTTAATGGATGTCAGCCTTTCAAATGGAAAATTTAAATGGAAATGGAAACTGACTTCCCTAGTCACAACCCCTGCAAAATGACTAGTTTAACAGAATTTGAGCCATTAAGTCCGAAAACATTTCCAGAGTCTGGAAGAGCCGCATGATTAAATCATTTGTTCCCCTTTCAAGTTAGCGGATCGCTCAATGGAAGTTAGCCTCTCAACTGGCAAAGTCTCTGGTGCGTTTACTGTATGGGTCCAACAATGCGAAAGGTCCTGGTAATTTTAAACCCCGGAAGTCGAACTTTTTGGCTTCATGCACCACTAAGCAACTTTAAAAGGAATGAACGGGGCTCCGCCTCCAACACTGTATACAGGTCTCTTTATACATCCATGGTAACAAACCCATATTAGCTACAAAGCTAATGTTCACATTGTATGGCTCTTTTGAAGTTGTGAAGCAGGCTGTGCTTTGGCTGTGACAGGAAGGCCACTGTATTGCTTTATATAGATCATAAAAAGTATAAATGTCTCTTCTAAATCTAATTTTGTCTCATAAAGAAGAAGTAATTTACAGGGCAGATCTGTGTGCAGTAGCCGGAAAAATTCATGCCATTTAATATTACACGGATTTCATTTCATTTATAAACCACATTAGAAGAGTTTTTATAGTTTAGTATGAATCAAACTTCATTCAAAAATACAAGGTAACCAAGGGGATTGTCTGTGTGCTGTAAATCTAAAGTGTGTGTGCCGGGACTATTGAGTATTTGGTTTGGTGTGTTTATACAGCAGCCCACTGGTCAGACTGGGATGAGTGGAGAGTCTTAGGAGAGGGCTGGTATAAACCACAGCACCCTGCACGGCTGCACCCAGCAACACAGGAAGGAAAACCTAGAAAAAAAAACAAGCCCTGACACAAGGACATGCAGCCCTCACCCACGCACAGCGCTCTGTTACTATGGCAATGTAGAAACACAAACGCACACATAAACACACAAGCAGGACAGTATCTAATCTAGCTGAACTTTAACGTAACAAAAGGGTTCAGCAAAAATAGCAGAGATGCTATAAATACCAGTAGTCTCAGGAAAAATGTTATCAGATGGGTTTGTTTGGAAACAGTTGCTGGGGCGGTGAATTTGAAAGCACCACAGGCCTGTAGTACAGTGTGTGTTTGGGCTGAGCACTCTCTAAGCTTTCATTTAGTCATCATGCAGCCAAGATACAGAACATAAGTCCTGGAGGTTTTCTGTGCCCTCAGAGGCCATTTTCACAACACCACAGCAACAACAGTGCCTTCTTTATGAGCCACGTTACAGATGCTAATGTGTATTTTTACATGCAGAAAGTTATGAAAAATTAATCATTTTCTCTCTTAGGAAGTATTGTGGAACTGTTTTGTTCCAGCACGCCACTCTTGTCATTTCTGACTCTGTCCCTCTGGAATATTATCTGTTTTACTGCTAAAGATGAGCCTCCAAACCCTGTCACATAAAGACAAAACAGATCTATAGAATTCCCACAGGAATAACACAGAAACGAAGGGAGTCAGAATCAGAGTTAGACTAAGAGTCAGAAGTTTTTAAGTTATCTAAACTATTAAAGCATCTAATAGCAATACATTCAAACTGGTCAAAAGGGCCCACAGAGTAGTTTGTTTCCAACTTTTTGACATTACCACATTTAGCATCTTATTTTATATAAATACAGAAGGAAAAGAAAAGAAAGGGGGAGCGTCTCCCCTGGTTTCATGGCTGGGTGGAGGCCTGGGCTAATTCTAGATCCCCAAATTTGCCAAATTTGACCACTGCATCCATGATCAGAGACAAACATGATGTAAACATTTGTGATGTTAAGCTAGTGGCACTCTTAAAGGAATACTTCAACCGCAAAATGGCCATTTGTATATTAGTTAGTCATGTTGTGTTATGGTGAATTTGTGAGAACAACTTTGTTTTTATGGTGCGCCTTTAATGAAATCTACAAACATATTGATTTAAAAGTTGATGTTCATTGTTTTCCATTCTGAGTTTTCTTCACCAATTCAAGGTGACATGGCATGACTAATTTATATACAAATAATCATTTTGTGGGTGAAGTACTTGTTTATAAGTGCCTACTGAGCCACAATCCTGTTCTATCAAAGTCCTTGGCATGCATTGTCTGTTACTTTAGCACTGTCTTTTATATTGGGAGTAGAGAATGTGTGAATGAGAGAGTGATTTTAGGCATGACATTGGAGCAGTATTTTCTCATTTTTCGGGTCCTAATAAACATTTAGTAATACGTTTTTTTATTTTTTTTTCAGCTGATTTCAGACAGCAGGACTTTATGATTCATGGTTTGAAGGACAGATTTTGTCGTATTTAGCAAATGAAAGTTTCTGACTTATGGTGCTGAAGAGCAATTTAAGGGGGGCGACTAAGCCAATGATCAAATCTCACGAACGCACAATGAACAGGCGGCATTCACCAAGTTGAAAGGAGCCACACAGAGAAAACAGAAAGAAGCTTGGAGAGCCGTTGTGCCTGACAGCTGACTATCTAGCCCTGCAAATGGTCACTAAGTCACATAGCTTCTAAAGCCAAAGACTTTGCAAAAAAAAAGATGAATTTTGATGTGACACACTCTGATGTGACCAGGCCTTACTATCAAGAAAATGCTCTTACATGATGCCTATTCTGACTCCGTGTGACTGGGAAGCACTGCTCCTGAGAAAGCTACACTTTCTAACCTTTATTACATCCTGAAGTCAAACGCACAAGAGAGTTGCCAAGACAAGATATTAGTATCATCAGTCAGGTTTTACAGTGAGTTCACCCAGGGATAGTAAAAGCAGGCTATGTTGCTGTCTGTGGAACAGAGGAGGGTATTAAGCTGTCTCTTTGCCACTGTGTGTGTCCAGGGAGACACTGAGTGGTGATTGTGTTGACAGAAACAAGGCACTATCAGCAGTATCAGTTCTTCTACGCCCTCTGTCTCTCACTGGTACCATCACTGCAGTAGACACACAGAGTGTATGTTTAACTTGATTACTGACAGAGGAAATCACTCGCGCATCATTTTTATGATAAATACAAGCTCCTTGGTAGAACATTTTAATAAAAAATACTGCTTTATTTTCAATCCACAGTGTAGTTGGGAAGAAAGGCAGGATATGTTTTGGTGCAAAGTCACAGATTAAATGTGGAAAATGAATGGAAGGGAAAATCTAAGGTGTAACCTCGGGAGTCATCTCACAGAAACATGTTTAATCTTCTGCATGTTGCCACCCTGTCATTTTGATAAGAATTTATCACAGAGCAGCCCTGTCAGATCATAGTTCAAAAACGCCCAATGACCACTAAAAGCTGCGCTGTAATACCTGTATGCAAAGGCATGACCTGTGTCACGGTCTAAATAACAAAATGGACCTGCAAAAAAAGAATGTCCTGAGAAGGGATGTCAATTGGTTAACTTAAGAGAATATTTTTACTGGTTTTACTGGTTTGTCAATAAGTACAGCACTATGCTGTTCCACATTAACAACAAAGCTAATACCGCATGCCTTACTGGTTAACTAGCACTGTGCTAACACCGCTGCTAATTTGGCAATTACCACTGGTTACACCATCCCAACACAAGGTGGCAGGACGGTATTGCTGTGAAAACATCGTGCTCACCCTGCGGTCTTCCCCCTGCAGGATTGTTAACTATGTTAGGACTGTTAGCACTGTTAGCAGTGTCAGCACGCATAGAGGTGCTAACATTTTTAACAATGCTAAAGGGTTTTTGCATATCAAAATTACGCTGCTTACTCAGGGGGGGCTACCTGGGGCGAGACTGGAGAGTGAGCACAATGTTTTCACAACATTGCCATCCTTCTACCATGGATCAGGACAGCGTTACCAACAAAATTGTTAAATGAGCAGTGCTGCTAATTCGCTCCCGCTTGGCTGGTGCACACTGTAGAGCAGCTGGTGATGGGTGGTGGGCACTATGTATCAGAATGTTAACACAGCTAACTGCCTGTCAGCCAAGCCAAGGTGAAATAAAAGGCAGGACATTTACATCACAAAACATTAAAGTTTCACCACCTCTGAATGGATAGAGCTAAAGCTCACCAAGTCAATGTAGCGCCAGACTAAAGGGGAAGTGTCTCTTGTATTTCATGTCATTCTGCGTGTGTTTTTTTTTTCCCAGTAAAATTAACCAGTTAGTTACTAGGGATGCGTGCGATTAGTCGTCAGCTGCATTTAAAATCCGACATGGTTGTTGAAGATTGTGATTAAGGGTTCAGTGGGCCCTTAATGCAAACAATATTGTTTGGGACAATGTTTCAAATACTTGACTGTTTTGAGTGTTTTCCATTTTTTAGACTAGTCCACAAGTCTTAATTAAAATTTTCGTTTCGTCAACAGGAAAATCATTCCCCAGGAACATCCCTATTAGTAACAGGTTAATGGGCGTTAGGCTATCAAAAGCCAAATTATCCAAAACTGACATTCCCTGTCTTGATCCACATGATTGGATTCATCCTGTTATATAATGAAATACTACTGTCAGGCTCCACTCACAGACTGAAAAAAATCCAAACATGAGAACAACATTACAAAAGGTACAAGCAAAAGACCCAACCAGAAGCACAGGATTTAAGCAGCACTGATGCCAAGCACAATCCTTATAGAAGCTGACTTTACAAATCATATGCAGGCAAGGTGTAACTACTTTATTATAACTAGAGTCTTATATTTGTAGTTTGGGCCATGGGCCATGACAAATCATCTCTGTGAGTCTTCATCAGTTATCCCTTCAGTTCTATCAACCACTTTGTTTGGGGGAAATACCAAAAGCAAAGGAAGAGAGACGTGAGATGAAGATACTGCGTAAAGTGACAGAGAATGGTGCATGGTGGGGTCCAAAAAGCAACATGAGTACTTAGCTGTTTAATGTCAATGAAACAGCAATTTGCATAAAAAAATGCTACTCCTCCTTGGAGCCATACCAGTCAAGTCTCAACATACAGACATGATACACGTATTCTAGATTCAGCGTGACTTACATCTCCTGATGATATCATCATATCTGATGTCCATGCGTTTTAATGTTCATAAATTCGCTTAGAAATCATAGTAAAAAAGACATTCCTCATGACCTCAGAACTTGACTTAGAATCGTCATGTCTCTTTTTTAGTAGCAAAGTAATCCAGTTATAGTTGTCTGTACATGCATGGGTTCACTTATCAGCATGCCAGCCAGTAATTAACATGTGTCTTGTTTACATAACCCGTACAGAAACAGAAATGTACAAACTGCAGATTGTGGTTTTATGTTCCTCAAAATGTGTCCTGGACTGTCACATTACATTAAATCTTACCATTGTTTGTGGTGTTGACGTAGTATCTCCGCCCTTGTGGAGACATGTAGCATCTCCAATGAGGAGGCAGGGGGTCTCTGAGGTCCTCAACAGGGAGCTGACTCAGAGATGCTGTCCTCTGTGAAAACAGACAAAGAATAAGAACATCAGTGAGTGTCAATAACCACAAACAGGCTCATCAGCACATTAGAGGTGAACTGAAACACCACGTTAGATCCAAAACAAGGATTGATTTCTCAAGGGTCTGACATAATTTAAAAAACTGCTAGAGATAAACAGATAAAGAAGATCAAACAAAACCACTGAAGATCAGGCTACACAAGAGATGAAGAAGAAAATGTGCAGCACTCAGCTCGGGTTCAATGAGGTTCTCATTTCCTCAAGTATTTCACAACCAGCAACCAATGACATCATAGCAGAGCAGGCTGCGCTACCACTGCTGCCACACAAAGAACAACAAACTGCCTCAGAGAGCCTCAGCTCCAGAGTCAGTGTATGTGCACACTACATACAGCTGAAGAACACAACAGAGCGTGTAGGCAAACTGCACACATCTGCTGCTGATTAGCAGGAAAACAACAGGCAGAGACCACTGTAACACATTGTGGACATGCTGTTTGGAGACTTGGGAGAGCCAAATAAAATTCCATATCAGCTACAGTTTGGTTAACGGGGTCCATGCCAAGTCACTGAAGCATTCAGAAGAGGTTAGTTTAAGTAACTGCAACTCATTCCAGTCTCTGCAGACTACATGTAAATTCAATAGAATTCAGTAGGAGAAGAAGGAGGCTTTGCAGCAATTATGGACATGAATGACCGTTCAATAAACCCCATCTCTGCACAACGATTGTCCAAGCATGGAAGGCCTGCCAAGCTTTGGATTGCTCCACATCTTGAAGCATTGTGCATGGGGCTAGTACAAGATATACTCAGAATTTAATAAGTTTGGACAATGGTGTCTTGTTTCAGCTTTTCCAAAATCAAAAACATAAGAGTTAAAGTTTAAGGAATGGATGAAACTGTGTTTTTGCTCTAGTGAAAGCTGCAAACGTTAGCATGTTTTGCTTACCAGCCTGCTGCCACAGTAACCAGCAACAGACAGGTCAGCAGTTTGGGTTAGCTTGTTAGAAAAAATATTGGGGTTTTGAGCAGGCAGGCCATTAAGTGACAAAGCAGCATTTTGAGTTAGTTACTAATAACTTACAAAAACATTGTGCAATAGTCCACCTTCTCTTCCCTTCTATCTGTCTTTCTCAAACACACATAGCAAACAGTTTTATCATCAACACTGCTGTGCTCAGAGTTTCTGTTAACGGTTTTTAACCCGAAAAATCCATTCAACAGTGCAACATTTTCAAATTTTTCCAGTAATTAAGTCTGGTAAAAATATTTCTCTCACAGAATATGTGGGCTTAACACCTTGTCCTAGCAGCAAGCAAGAAACGTCTCTTTTGTCCACGTCATGTAAACAAATCATTGTAGCTATCAGCTGCACACTCAAGATCATACTAAGGCATAACTACTTAAAAGATAGGTCTCAACAAGCCCTTTCACTGTGTGTAGCATTTTCCTATTGTGTGGAAGCTGGTCCTGGATGTTATCATAGGTAGATGCCACACCAGCCAAACACGTTGCCTGTTAGAGCACACACACTGTATAGACCTGATTTTACACACCTTACATGTAAAATGAAACTTAGTGTGAACAAGTAAAAAATGTGTGATCTTACATTTTCCTTGGGACTAACTAGCTTTACATTGCAATACAACAACACTGCTGCTTCTTTATTTCCATGTCTTCTACTTGGATAACCAAGTGGTTTTGATACTGACTTCTTGTGTGGGACATAAGGCTTTCACCTGGATGTGTTAGAAGAGCTCGGTACTGTGCTGCCACTCAGCATGCAAAAAAATCCCCTGCATCCTGAAATGTATTTTCCCCATAGATCAATACGATGGCCCCACCTGCTGCCACACAGCTTACTTATAAGTTGGTAACCCTCCTGCACACACACCTTCGCTTCCCATGATTTACACTTAATAGTTTCTCCTCATTAAGTCTGTTGAAAACAGATAGATGATGACACAAAGCTTTGGTATCATACTCAGTTTATTTAGTACTGTTTGCAGTGCATTAGTTTCTATCTGTAGTTAAATATTAATTTCACCTCTGTGCAGTCCCACTTTAGTTTGTCTTTACATAACTTTGCTTAAACCATTCTAATCTTCATTTCTTTGAGTTACCAGTGCTGAGGCTGCTGTTGGAGAAACATCTTGTCAGATGTGCCCCCTTAAGCAGGGCTTTTAATGGAGAACTTTGCAGATTTTCAGCCAGCTTTGAATCATTGCAGTATGCGTGGTATATGCAGATGAACAGTGTTAGGCTTCCTTACGTGTTGCCAGCACCCAGAGCTCACTGCTCATTTGCCAGCAAGGGTTCACCAATTAGCACATTTCAGCTTTGGGGCTGCTCAGATGCTTCAAGACTGTACCTCCATATTTTTTGTATGGCAGCAGTACAGTCTGTAGTAAACAGGGATGTCAACGGTTAACAGTAGAGAATATTTTTGGCTGGTTATGCATATCGATCAGTAGGTTAATCTTGCTACTCTTGAGCTTACTACACTGCACACCACCCGTTAACACTGTTAGCTCTCTTTGCACTGTTAGCAGTGTCAGCTAGCAGCTAATGGTGCTAAAATAGTTGACAATGTTGAGTGTTTTCAGCTCAAAATGAAGCCATTTACGCACCGGGGCAATCTGAAGAGAGACTAGAGGGTGGCCACCATGTTTCTGGTCACACCTATGAGGCAGCGTTACCTGCAATAATCACAGAATGACCGGCGCGACTAGCTAACGCTAGCTCCCACCCAACCCAGGTGGTGCAGAACGCAGAGCAGCCAGGCTAACAATAGCTAACAGTGGAGACCAGAGGGTAGGCAGTGGCTACTACGCATGTCAACACAGCTAGCTGGTTGTCTGTCAGCAAAGCCAACACAAAAAAAAAAAATTGAATTCGAAGCATGACGTGATTATGTCACCACCTCTAAATGGATAGCCTTTGAAATCTGGTGCTAAAGCTCACTGAGTCGGTGGAAGCCCAAGCTAAAAGGAAAGGCCTTTGAACTTCATGTAATTTTGCTTTTTATTCTTAAAAATCACCAATGAGATATCAGTTAATGGATGTCGGGCAACCAAAAACAAAATTAACCAAAACTAATATCCCTAGTGGTGAAACGCCTCATCCAACAAATGTCCCGTCATCATTGTAAACTCATGCGATGTAAGAACAGAAACAACAGTAACAACAGCAAGAGTACCTAAAGCTCAGCAAAACAGTCAAGTGGTGACATATTCAGACGTCAAATAAAGGTACGAGCCAGTGTTAGCTTTTTGATGTGTGACTGTGGAGATGGAGATGACCATTTTTAATGGTAATCAAGCAGCAGTAAGTATCAATTGAGGTACAAACTGTCCCTGGATGTAAAAGCATGAGGTCATGCTCTGTCCTATAGCTGGAGAGGAGTAAGGGAGAAACCCAGAGCTCTCAGGTCCCACAGGACTGGAGAGTATGAATCCATGTCAGCCCCAGCTGACTTATGACTGCATGTAATTACACAGTCACTGACAGCATTGCAACCATGTTTTCCCTTTGATGGTCTCATGGTCTCATGTTATATTTGTCCTCCGTGTGCTTTGAGGAACCGATTTGCTTAAATAGTCCAGTAATTTCCAACAGCAGTGAAAACTTGTAATGGATGTAACTTTGGATAAACTCCAACATGCCATTAAAGAGAATATGAGCTCTTCCCAATCATGTCAGTGACAAGGGATCGCATGTTTATGTGCTGAAAAAGGAATGGAAGGAGAAAAAGTCAATATGGCTGCCAAACCACAGATAAAGTTACAGCAGTTCGAAATGCTACAGAACATGAATGTGTGCAGAGGCGAGGCGCCCTTCAGTTGTTGCACACATGTTGTTTCTAAGTCAAACAACATGGGTTATTATGTCTTTTCACTGTTCTAGTGTGTAACCATATTGTCAAGTGGAACTAACACTAGAATTTGATAGAGTACCATACAAGACTGGATGTAATGATAATGCAGGAGCCACCTTAAGGTGGAACTTGATATATTTCACATATGTCATGTGACATAGCAGTTGCCTTACTGAGTGATTTTGTTTCCTAAACCTAAAGTAGTATTGGTGACAAAACGTATTTTTCCTTTGAATAATGAAGTTTATTTTGAAGACACTATGTATTTAGCAAGAACTGACACACTGTCCCTTAGTTTCCAAAACTAATGCTAAAGGGGGAGTTATTAGTGCTTGGAATTGACTCATACTGAGAAGCCTTTTTATTTCTAGAGAGGTCAAGACCACAAGCAAAAAAAAAGGGTTTGATAAAGATGGTTATGTTGATTTGACATCATATACATAAATTTCACCTCTGCAATGCCTTTTGGTTATTTTATCAAGACATTTTTGACAGTACACTTACACAAACAAACACACATACAGTATGGCAATAAAAGAGGTGAATAAAGAGGAATCTTTATTTGTTTTCTGTGGGTGTTTTATGGGAATGTGAATCTTTCACATCAATTTGAGGAGTGCCTGTGGTTTGCATATTCTGCATTTTATTGCAAGTGTGTCATGCAGTGTCACACACTGGTCTGGTCTTGATCTTGTCTCGGTCCTGATGCAGTCTAGTCTTGAGTTAAGTCTGAGTCCAAGTCATGACTTGGTCTCTGTCTAGGTGATCTTGACTACAAAACAGGTACCTAGAGCTTTATAGTTTGAGGTGTGGGGACACTGACCCAGATGCAGCATTTGACGGGTCAGGAGTGAGAGTATACTGCTAAGAAGATTCCATACCATCCCGTGAGTTTAGGAACGGCTGATATGGATGAAATTCTCGATTATGTTTTTGTTTTTTAATTTGATACTGCACCATTGATATATAACATGATATAGCATATTTTGCTGGAAAATCAATTGAGAAACTGTTGATGCATAAAATAACCACACATGAATGTCTTACCTAATCTAGCAAAATAATACAGTGCATCTCTACTTCATTACATGCATGCAAAAATATATAAAAATCCATTACTGTCATTACATAGCAGTCAACCCTAAGACAGTTTGTTTTATCAAAATTGTCCTGTAACAGCTGAGTAACAGAAATGTCTTGGATCCAGAATCAGTGCTACTGTGTACTGCACTAACACTGGGGGTTTCTCTGCATTTCCTGGTAACTTTCCTGTTGGCTTCCTCCAGACGCACTGTTGTTGGGACACATGTTCATTATCAGTGAAATGATACAGCAGTATTGTTTTTCTCTGAGCTAAGCAGAAATGGCTCTCAGGAGAAGGAAATGACAGATGGGAGTGTGTTGCTGGGAGGACACAGATAATATGCAAAACTCTCGGACATGAAGACATCTCAGATTGTTGACATGGTCCACTTCCAGCACTATGATTTCGAAAATCCTACAGGGCCCCTAAATTACTGTAGGGCTGGGCAATATATCAATAATATATCCATATCATTATATGAGACTAGGTACCATCTTAGATTTTGGTTAATGTAATATTATAAGTCCTAGTTTTAAAGGTTCCAATATAGTAAAGTAATTTTCTGAACTTTCTAGACTGTTCTAACTTTTTATTTGTTATTTGACTTTAACCACTTAGTAATTTAATCCACATTAGTAATGATTATTCATCAAAAATCATGTGTAAATCTTTTCTGAAAGCACCAATAGTCAGCTCTACAATACTGTTGAAATTTTGAGGTATTTGGTCAAAAATATTGTGATATTTGATTTTCTCCCCTGCCCTACTCTGAAGCTCCTGTGTAAGCTTCTGTCCCTGCTTCAAACTGGGTGTCAAAACTTTGACTGAACAGTTTTCTGAGCCACAAGAGCCCGAGTTAAAATTCTGCTCCCTGACAGAAGTGTGTGACAGATCTGACAGTCCTGTCACACACACGAAACAGAGAATGGGAGCACCTTGGTGGTGGGAAGTATGACGAATCTCAGAGCCAGCTTGTCTCGGCATATGCAACATTAAATAATGCACCATTCCAGATGGTTAACCTTCTAAACCCCAGACTGCCTTTGGCTTCACATTCACAGCATGCCAGAAAAGCCCCTGGCAGAGAACACAAGGACTCATCACTGACTGAGGAGAGACCACAACAATCCCTGCTGCTGTCTCTGAGCTCCGCAGACCGACTCAACGTGTCCATGTGCCAGTTCATGAGAATGAGCCTTTAATCTAACCTGCATTAGTCATTATCATAGTCATTTCAGAAACATGAAGATAACAGAGTCTATTTTTACCTGTAGATTGTGAGCTGGTGAAATGTGTCACCATCAGTGCTAATTATGATTGATATGAGGGGCATGTTTTTTCTTTGATTATAATCCGTTTGCCTGAACTTTTTCCTTTTTGGGATTTTCACCATTAATGGGCAGTTGATAATAAAGAAAAAGACAAGAAAGAATAAAAAAAGAAAAGTGTAATGTAACTGGGGATGCTTCCTGAGCAGAGAACGAAGTCACGCTTCCTCTGTGTATGTTGTAATCCCAGTTTCTCCGTTAGCTGTTGCGCTAACTAACCGCTGGAACTCTGCACTGCGCTACAGTGGTTACAGCTGATATTGGGATGGTGTTGTCTCAGAAGCATAATCTCCACCCTTCGGTTCCCCCGGTAACACCATAAGCTCTGTCAGCACTGTTGCCGTTGTTAGCACTGTTAGCTGCTACACGGCTTAGCCTCCTCTATGATGAGAGCCATGTGCAGACAACCTTTGAAGCATAAATTCATTTTGAATATTAGATAAAGCTTCTTTGAAGCCACCACTGTACACACATACAGTAGAACAATTGAATGATTATGTGGTAGTGACATTTTTTACATTATTATAATGGAATAAGTTATTGTTTGTAGATAAATAAGCTAATCTAACTATTCCCATGCATTGCTGTGTCTTAGGTTATATTACCACTAGGGGGCAGAGAGATCTAAAATATTACCGATAAGGGCACTGAAGCCGCTGTTAGCACTGTTAGTGCTGTTAGCACTGTTAGCTGCTAGCCACCTGCCCAGCCACCTCCATGTTGAGAACTGTGTGCTGATGACCTCTGATTCACAGATACAATCTCAACGTCATATAGGGCTGTAGTTCTCCACCTTTTTTTCATTTTTATATTGGTACATATTAGTTTAAAGACCCCCATATGACAAGATTTTTCTTCATCTGAAATGATTTTGGTTGTCACATATGATTAAGACCAGAATTCTGTAGTTGTCAACTACAGTTAAGGAGATAACCGTGGAGGAAGTGAAACCTATAATCAGAAGTCACTCTTATGTTGCGAAAATTCGCAGCACGTTACATGTGCCAGTTTGAATGCTCGAATATTTTGTGTTGACTCGCTTCATACATGAATAACTTGCGTCATACTCATGTGAAATTGCTGAATCAATGCATGAACTTCTGCCGTTACGTCCTTGGTGTCAAGTGTCCCTGGAGGATCTCAATGCTGATTGGCTATCTCAGTGCAAATCGGTCACTGAAGTTCAGATTTTTCGACACTCACAAAAAAGCATATGACACTTCATTCACATATTTCGCATCATTCTCATTGCATCCATCCTTCTACCCAATGGGAATTCGCGTCTAATGTAATTCACTCGCGTAAATTGTTATATTCGCATGAGTCATAAGACAACGTTATTAGTATACACATACAGTATAGCACCAAACTCTGCAAATTGCTTTTTTTTTAACAGCCCAGAACTTATGTTATAGTTCAGTGAGACCAGCTATTTTCAGTGAACAAACTCCAAAACAGCCACGGTGCACCTCCTTCCTGACGTCTAACAGCAAACAGACAGCAAAGTTAGCAATTAGGTAGTGGACATGGCGGAGCTAATTTAGCGGCTGATGAGCCAGAAAACGAATACACCAAAACACAGCCAAAGAGGAGAGTAAATACCAGACTTCTATAAATCAAATGGCCAGAAACACAATACATATGTTTGTATATCAGCTTGTTGCACTGCCCCCATGTGGCAAAATAAACTGCAGGTTTAAGAATTCTAACTTTAAAATAAAAAATTAATTAACTAATTAATTTCCTCAATACACTTAAATATAAATATACATGTTTCAGATGTAAAACACTTTGATGCAAAGTGTGACAAATTGTGGAAGCCAAAATTATGGGTCCATTTGTTTTAACTGTGGAGTCCCAATCACTGGTTTTTACAGTAACAAAATTCTTGTAATATATCTTCTATGTAAAATTCTTTAGGAAATTTGGACCCTTCTTTTAATCAAAGTTAACTTGGCTTTAAAATACTTTGGTTAAAGGCTATGTCAAATATTTATGATGGCATTATATTATAAACAGACCCCAGCAGAATTTCTTTCTCAGATTTCAGACATTTCCCACACATCCCCAAACTCGGGCAGCATCTCTTATTATGGAAAACAAAATACCTCATGGTCTCTCTATTTCAGTGACACTGGCTCACTGCCTGGAAAACCAAGAATCATTTGTTAAATTCCCTTGGAAATGTCTTTAAATAAATAGTCAGTCTTGCTTCGAGGTCAGTCAGAGAATAACAGTGTAGTAAACCTTCACCTGGATTTTCACGGCCTCAGCTGAGACCCGCAGGAAGGATTCTGCCTATTTCCCCTTTACAAACATTAAAGGAAGTTCAAACCCAGGGCATTATCTAACTTCTAGTGACAATTGTGGCATATTTAAGTAATTTACTTTACAACGGGACAGAAGAGAAAAGCTCACTTTGAAAAATTGATGCCAGTTAAAGGTCAGGAAAGGAAAAAAGATTTACAAAGCAAATAATTGGATCCTAAAATGACTCTCTAAAGAGTTAAATGAATCCATGCATAAACATGACTTGTGATTATGTCATTTTAAAAATCTATTAGATGACAGAATTAATCACATTCTTGGCTCACAGTAACAAACAATAACCTTATTGAGTTCAGTCTTCCACTGACGTCAAGAAACAATTATTTTTAGCTGTGAAGATTCGGAGCAGTTTCACCACTGAGCAACAACTAAATACTGAGTCACACATCCATCCGTCAGCTTCCAGCAGGTTAGCAACGCGCTACACAGACACTGATTGTCCTGAAAAGGTGAGTCATCAGATGCAACTGTCGCTGTCTCAGATCACATGCTTTGTGAAATGCTGGTCACCCACACACTGGCTGTGTGGAGGAGGACCAATGTGCAGCCTCAATGCTCCAGAGTTTCAACATGCTGGATTACTGGACAGGACTAATGGTTAGCTGTCCTCACACGTGCCTGAGTGACTCAGTACCTCCTGATTTGTGACAGAGTGTGTGTGTGTGTAGTTGCACATACGTGTGAAATAGCTTATTTGCCATGTAGTTGTATCTTTCTATCTGTGTACGCTGAATCTGACCTCTGGTGACCCCTGTGGAAACATCTGGATTTGGGAAGAGGAACGTCTGTGGGGGTCAAGGTCTGTCAGAGCAGCTGTCCAGTTTCCAGCTGGAAAGATCCAGAACCCAGAGAGGTTCCTGAACATGACCATGAGGTGATACGTGAGGTGTTGAGGATGAGGATTCTCATGTGATGAGGAAATAATCCTGGACTCCAGCACCAGGCTCTGTGTATATAACTGCTCTTTATGCGGTTTCTTTAATACTAGCTGCAGGGATACTCGAGGTAAAATCTATGTCTCCAGTAAGAAATACTGACCTCCTGCAGGCTGTTAAGGTCACAGAAAAAAAGATGCCAAAACGTCTGTACCAACTTTGCCAATAAAAACTGTTTCTCACCAGTGCAATGCAAAAATCTGCATGCAAATTATCCTCATGACAACTAAGCACACTGGGTGAATTATCTGCGTTGCCATGTTCCATTTTCATCAAAAAATAAAATAATTAACGCCTTGCTGTTGTACGCCTCCACAAACCAGTCAAGTTACAGTTATAGTTTATATCCATGTCCGTCCAGACTCATATGTAGCCACGACAGTAGACAAGGCTTCAAATATGGATGCTGCTGCACAGAAGCTACATTATCTAAAAAGATGATGCTTCACACACATCTTCAACCTGGAAGCACAGAAGATTTATACGATCAGCACAGCTTCAAGGTGGACACCCAAGATTAGTGTCACCATTTCAGTATCTGACCAAATGTCTCCCCTTCTGGTCCTGAGATATGACGTTGAATATTGCCAGAAAAGTGTTTTTGCACAACATTATGATGTCACAGAAATTCACTCAAGGCGTTTGTGAGATATTGTGCTCAGTAGAATGAGACAGACAAGGTCACAGTGACCTTTGACCACCAAAATCAGTTCATCTCTGAGTCCAAGTAAATGTTTGTGCCAAATTTGAAGAAATTCTCACAAAGCATTCTTGAAATATCGCATTCACAACAATAAGAAGTGCTCATTTTTCTGATAAGTTTGGTTTTAATTAGTTATTAGGTGTGTTCATGATCAATGGCACTGCTCACGATTGGTTGGACAGTGGGAACTTGATACCACGGGGATGGCTACTGTGCAGACTCTGGCTCCAAATGACGTCACCAGCGCAAGACAGCAGCAGCCTTATAAGGGATATTTTGGCTTCATTTTTGTACAGTGGGAGGAAGTGGAGACGCATCATTCATATTTATAATCAGTCAGTGGGCCATATAGTGTTGAATCCACAATGTCTTCACACATTACTTCACAGGTGGTTTAGTGCTTATTAGTAAGAATTTTAGTTTGAACAGATGATTACAAATCAAATCTTGTTTGAGCAGTATAAGTAATTTCAAATAAAAAAAGAACAATTCTGTATTCCTGATAAGTGTGACATGATAGCATGATGTCATGATGACAAAAATACTAGCCTGTCCTAATTTTTGGCCTTCTCTCACCCAGTTTTTTAGATTTATTCAGTGTGCTTCAGAGTGATGTAGAGGTCAGTCCCTTGCAGTTCATACAGAGCACCAATGTACGTCATGCAAGTCTGGAATGACGGCAAATGACGTCTTCCTTGTGTCTCGGCCATGTCAAAAATGTATGACTATGATTGCCTCATCTGACAAAAATACGAGGCAGTATGATCTTGACATAAAATGTTTGAAAACATCTTTCAGGAGGATCAGATTTTGAATATTAATTCTTACTAGTTTTGACTGATAATAAAACACATAAAAACTGAGGTTGCTTTATTAACAACCTGTGAGCTTCCTAAGTAATTGCTAGATCATATTCTGCTTTACTCATTACCTAAGATGAAAAATTTCAAATGAGGACCCTGGGATAACTGCAAGATGTTCTTACGGCAAAGACAATCATGTCCTCACTTCACTGCAACGAGTCCTTCCTGAAAAAAAAACATGCTTGCTTGTCTTCACTTTTAAGACATTTCATATTGTATACAGACATGCACATCTTGAAGAGAAACCAAACAAATTCCAGCTGTATACATACTGGAGCAGAGCTGTAAACAGCCACAAGCAAGCACACAGCCACAAAGTCTTTTTCATGATGAGCTGCAGACAGAGAGCGTGGGCCATCTCAAGTCTAGAGTTTCTACTAAAATAGTAGCAAGGTACACAGTGGATGTGTACACTGTGATGTTTGATTCCCTGCTCGCCACCTCTCCTATACCTCGTCATGTCAGGGGAGGATGGGAACAGAGGTGTGACAGACAGGGGAAGTGTCTGTTTCCTATTATTCACTCATAAATACCTCCACCTTCCCGTTCTGGGGCAGGACTGTCATATCTGCACACTGCAGGTTACTGGGAAGTTCACACACAAATGCTGATATTGGTGTGCGTGAAGACACACAGCTGCCCAATCAACACTGTCACACAAATACTGATACACAAATCCAACACTGGCTTGGACTTGTGTTTTTTTTTTTGTGTAGTATGCAGCTCCTCATGGATTACTCTGAAATTATGATTTTCCAGTTAGGATTTTTCATTTGTTTTTATTAGGGATGTCAGTTTCCGTCAATTTTGGTTACAATAGCCCGACACCCACTGACCTGTAACTATCCTGTTAATGTTTAAGAAAAACTTGTAAAATGACATAAAATACAAGTAGCCTTCATGCGCTAAATTAACTCAGTGAGCTTTAGCGCTACATTTTCAGAGCACTATCCGTTCAGAGGTGATGAAATTTTAATGTTTTGTGACGTAAATGTCTTGCCTTTTATTTTTTTCTGTTGGCTCTGCTGACAAACAACCAGCCAGCCAGGTTAACGTGCGGAAACATAGTGCCCACTGCCTAACGCCAGTGGCTAGCTAGCCTTGGTCACTCTGAACTGCACACAAGTCTAACAGGAGCTAGCTAATGGTACCATTGTTTGGCAACTACGGCTCATAACGCCATTCCGATGGCTGAATAACATTGCTGCAGAAACATAGTGGCCAGTGGCTTATTTTACGCCGCAAAACCTCTTTAGCATTGTTAACTATGTTAGCAACATTAGCTGTGCTGACACTGCTAACGTTGTTAACAGAGCTAACAGTGATAATATAGTTAGCTTGCTACTCAAAAATGAGTTGCTTACTTACCAGTGCGACCTGGGAGAAGACCATAAGGGGGGTACAATTTTTTCACAGCAATGTTGTTGGGTCTGGACGGCATTACCAGCTGTAATCGCTGTTTGATTGGCAACTCTAGCTAACTCCCACTAGACCTGGGTGTTGTGCAGTGCAGTAAATTAAAAGGTAGGCTAGCAAATTATTGACCTTTAGACTGACATGCATTCTCTACAGTTACCTGATTAACAGTTATTTGTTAACATTTTCAGTTTTCATTGAAAGACCATATATTAAAAAGATGACAGACTCCATTGTGGCCCTGTTTATGTTTCCCAGTCTACTCCATCTTGGATCTGGTTTGAGATTCACAAGTTTAATTAAGGTAAGACTGTACATGTTGAAGAGAAGAAATAGCACATTCATTTTGTTACCAATAAAAAGTTGAATTAATAAGACATAAAAACACAATCTTACTTGATTCAGTACACTCAGAGGTTTTACTGCTACAGTCTCACTTAGTCTGGTGTGACCAGTAGCTTATGGTGGCTAATATTAGTTAATTTTAGCAAACTTAACTTAGGGTTGTAACTGACATTAATGACTCACTCTGCTCCCTGTATGACTCTTTTCCACGTAAGCTACTGATGTGCTTAATTCAGCAAAAGTTACACTGGCTCCCTTTAACCACAGTTTGAATCGTTCAAGCCTTTGTCTTAACTCCTTTTAGCAATCAGCTATGTAAAAATCATTCAGGTTGTAATTTATCATAGAGAAAATATGTAATTACTGTACCTGGTAAAACTTTGAGTTTTCCCAGAATATTAGATACAGATTAAGTAGCGACTTCTTTGGGTGCCGATGTTTTAGTTTTTGTTTAAAAAAAATATTAGTTGTTATTTATTACTCTTACTATTAGTCTCAATGACCATAAGAGCTGAGACCATTAGCTGATGAATGTGTAGTGTACTTTATCATTTAAGTCATTTTTCAAGCAAAAGTTCCAAATGCAAGCTACTTAAATGTGAGAATTTGCTGCTTTTCTTTAGCATATTTGACAGTAAACTGTATATGTTTGGGCTTTGGACTGTGAGACAGACATTAGATGGGGTCACCTTGGGCTTTAAGGCATTGTAATGGGCATTTTTCACTGTTCTCTGACATTAGTTTATAGACTCCAGTGACCGACACTAAACAAGGACAGTATTACATAAACTCTTGAGAGCAGTGTACATTTCATCACCACTGTTATCAATGGGCCCCAATGGAGACTGTAACGCTAACCTCTTTCCCGGGAGGTCTGAGGCTGAGCCGCAAGTTCCCAACCCTCTGGGATCACTCAGCGGTCGTTTAGGTCTCATGTGGGGAATACAGCCAAGAAGAAGTTTCTCACATGTACACTTGGCCGCTAACTACCAGACCAAGAGAGAAGAATGTGTCAAGATATGGCAAGACTGAGTGAATGGAGGAGGAGGAGGAGGAGGAGGAGGAGGAGTGAAAGAATGAAACAGTCCTTGGAGGGAGACAGTGAGACAGGGAAGGGAAGGAGAGCGATGGGGGCTGTGGAGCGTATCTTTATTTGGGAGACATTGTTTTGGTTTGGGCAGATGTGGGAGCCTGAAGCGAAGCCACATTCTCAGATGTAGAGACACTTCAGACACTCAGGGAAGAGGAGGGATGCACATGCATGTTTAAGCATGCACTCAGTCACACATATATGCTGTTTATGCACACATACGCTCACACAAACTGTAATTATTGTCTGCTCAATGCCTCAGCCTCGAGTACGTGTGCTTGTGTAAGTATGTGCAGGCTGGAGTGGCCAGTGCTGCTAACAAAGCCTGTTTTGTTGCACCCCGCCCCATACAGTTTATGTGAATTTCTCAAGCCTTGTTCGTTTCACTGCCGCTCCTCCAAGATTCTCCTTCAGCCACAAACACAACATGACTAAGACAGGACCACTATGGCACACACTGTGCACTGCATATGAAGGAGCGTGCTCTCCAGTGTGCAGATCTTATCCGTACAGTCCTGCTTATGTTCCCAGGATCATATATGGCAGCATGTCAATCCACTGCTCTGCTTTCCACTTGAATACTAAACTCACTGAGCAATCTACAGTTGCTAATGCATTTTTCACTGTGACCACTCAATAGCCATTGCAGGACGACTCAGTAAAGGATTTTCACAGCCTGACGGCTTCACTCAGCTGGTTAAGCTAAGTTTTGCAACTCCATACACTCCATGTGGTTGTATCCACATGAGTCAGGTCAGCATTAAGATTAAAGGAATACTTAATCTGTCAAATGATCATTTATATATGAATTACTGATGTCATCCCTTGCGTTTCTGCGCTCTAGGCCCCCCACCATTTTTGCCGGAGCCCTCTAAAGGTCTCGACTTAACTCAGGGTGGAAGAAGCATCTTACATCATCTCCGCCTTTTCCCTATTGTCCAGTGGGATGATTTGAGAGGTGGGCCTTCTGTGGTGGTCATGACAACAAGTTTACAGCTGGCAAACACTGGAAGAGAAACTGGAAACTTGATGCTGGATACCCAGCGCTATAGACAGCACGTTGTCAAACTGCCCCCAAGTCATCCTAAAATATGCCTGGAAACAGCCATCATTGAGTTGAAGCTCCTGGACCAACTGGTGGTGCTCCCCATGATCCACCCTCTTTTTTAGGGTCTCATGTACCCACACAGATCTCTGTTCCCCTGTGTCCAACACACTATTAACTGACAGCCTCTCACCCTCAACCAGAGCTAGGGCAAGCACCCAATACCTGAACATTTTAGGAACTGGAAAAGAATAACTGTCAAATAAATAAACAGGATATTGATTACATGGCAATATTAGCAGGTGATGGGGTGGTTGTCTGGCAACAAAAAGGCACAGCAAGCGTTTTTCTTTTTACTAGTGGCATTCGGTTAAAAATAAAAGGCAGTGCGGCGCACCTTGCGTTTTGCAACCTCCAAACGCATTCTGTGTGATCAGGGCCCAACACAAACTAACTAACTGATCAAGGCAGTGGTAGACCATCAGCTCCCGTGTTCTGCAAGGTAGAATTACTGTTGCTGTCAATGGAGTCTGGCTTTGGAAATTGCATAGATAAGTTTCACTTTCAGTATAGTTCCCTGTAAGAAAGGGCCATCTGTTTGAGAAGCACTGAGCATACAACTGGAAAAATGAGACTTGGATAATACTGCATGAGATGTGTGAGAGTTTGTAAATGTATGTTTTCATACAGCTTGCTGTTGTGGACAACAAGCTGTGGACCCCCATGACTTCAATTTATCAAGAATTTTCTCTATTTCTGGATTCTTCTATGACCTATAAGTATATGAGAGAAACAAAGTTTTCTTCACAAATTCAACATAACACTGGGTGAGTAATTGATTTACAAATGGTCATTTGGGAGGTGAAGTGTTCCTTTAATGCACACTGTCCTACCTCAACACATGCCCCCCTCTCTTATACAGACACAGCCTAATTCTTGAGTGTGCATGCCAGTGGTTAAGACTGTAGATATATACTATTGGGAAATATCAGTTGGTAGACTTCTGTTGTAACACTGATCTGGGTTTTCCCACCTGATCTGGATTTCCCCTCCAAACATCCCACGTGGTCCCCATGCTTCTGAAAGCACCAGGCTTATTGTAAGTTATGAATCACACGCTTTAATGTACGGAATATTCTGATTAGTGTTAATTATTTGTCCATTAAGATCCCACTTGAGTATGAAGATGATGTAGCTCTGCCATTTTTATCAACATGTGACCTCGGAGGCACACTGGAGCAGTTCACAACTGAGTGTGAAGCATCTACAATGAGAGTCAGCCCCCCTGAGTCTGAGGCCATGGGGCTCTGCCAGGAAATGGTGAATTGCTCCCTTCACAATGGGAACTGAGTTGCTGCCAAAAGTGAAGGACTTAAAATATCTCAGGGTCTTGTTCTACTTGGAGCATGGACGGATGGATGGAGCATCACATGAAAAGGCAGAAGAGTTCAATAAGGTCGACAGTACTGCTGCAGACGGACCAGACCGTCATGGTGGAAGAGGGAGCTAACTATGCAGGCAAAGATCTTCATTTATTAGTTGTTGTTGTACACATTCCAACCCTCCACTGTGGTCATGAGCTTTGCATGGATACTGAAAGAATAAAATCACCACACCTTTCTAACATTGGAACTGAGATGGCTGCAATTTTTTTAATGTTACAAAACCAAAATGTGACGAGCACATCCGCTTCACATGGCCATTGCAGTGTGCAAGTAAGTCGGTCAACACATTTTCATTCCCAACTTCCCAAGTAGAGCAGCTTGGTCAGTGGCCCTACGCTTTAAACCCTGATGCTCTATGTATCCTTCTATCAACAGTTTAGGATGCTCAAGGACAGCGTGTGCTTGTGCGCATGCTTGTTATGTGTTTATTCAAAATAAACTGCGATCACAGAAAATGTGGATTTTGTCACCAAAACTACTTAAGGTTTAGGCAACAAAACTACTTGGTTAGATTTAAAACAAGATCAGATGGTTTGACCTAAAAGAAGTAAGTTTGTTATGAAAGTTCCTTTACATAAGTAACTTAGCGAGCATGTCACACGGCGTATGTGATGATTTGTAGTTAAAAAACTTGATCATCATTGAATTTTGGTTTTACACGGGATACAAGCAGCTTCTGAGCAAAAGTTCTGTCTCATCCCATCCCCTACCTCCCACTATATGTAGACTCTCTCACTCTTTATACTGAGTCATTATCAGGGATGAGGATGTGTTTAAAGTAAAAAGCCTGGTGTGTCTCATACAGACACTAAAGGGTGCCTTGTGTATTAGTATGACACACCGAGGGCCATTTACCAAGCTGTTGTGTTTGATGCCATGGGGATGAGAGGTGGGATCTGAAATTACTTTACTCTATTTCCATGGTGATGCGTACAGTTAGGTGCAACACCGTAGTGGACTGTCCAAAAGTGCACAGCATTGTTCCTATTTGTATGATTCATCACACACACCCCTTCTATGATGGCAGGCTTTTCACTCCACCTTCAAGTGTGACCATACAGAACAGGTGTAAGTGCTTTCTTTCTTCCGATGTGGTCAAACAATGCTTTGTACCAAGTTTGTTTCAAGCATATCCCTGCCTTAAGCACCTCTAAGTCTGTAGCCTGGTACTCTGCTGGAAACTGGTGGATTGCCAAATTCAGGTTGCTGTCCACAGTGATGGTATCTCAGGGTCTTATTTACCAGTGAGGATAATATGGAATGTGAGATTGACAGGTGGATTGGTGCAATGATAGCTGGCATTGTACGGAACTGTCATGGTAAAGAGGAAGGCCAGCTCCGTACCGGTCTACACTTTATCTTTCACCCTTGGGATCTCAGATACGAGCGACCTAAATGGATTCCTTTCGCAAGATGTCGGTAAGGAGTTCACACATCCTGCAGTTCCTGTGCTCAGAGTAGAAATGCTGCTCCTTTACACTGAAGGAGCCAAGTAAGAATTAGGGTGGTTAAGCATTTGATGAGGATGTCTCCTGTAGGCCACACGCATCCAACTGAGGTCTGGGGTAGACCCAGAACATGTTGCAGGAATTATACATCCTTAGGGATTCGGAGAAGTGCATGTGGATTACTTTGCTTAGTCTGCAACCACAATGACCTGCACAAAATAAGTGGCAGAAAACAGATGGATGGGTGGACAGGTCCAAATGAGGCTTAAGGTAAGATTTTTATGTATCCTACCAGTCTGAACCACAAATTGCAAATGACCCTCTAAATTTGCCCCAAGTGTCAAAGTCCAAGTGCTTGGTCTAACATCTGGTGGAAAATCTAAACTTACAGAAGGGGCTAATTCTGAACAAAACATTCCTTCTAAACACCAGTCATCAAGAACTCTGGCCGCTGTAGAGGAGTGGCGTCTTCTATTCCGACACCACCATATGGTTTCTGGATGTGCTGTTAAACTAACACCACACCACACATCAAAGATGGGAGACACTAACACTTGATAAAACTCACTATCACCAACACCACTCAAACCATCTGGGCGTTCACCCAAATTAGCAGGCACCATAATTAGCTCAGAACCTGTGAACTGGAAGGTACGCTAATTCACAGAGGGTCCTCAGCTCATCTAAGCTAAATATACTTGGATGATTCAGACCAAGAACAGGACTGATAGATCGATTTTGCCCCTTTGATCTACATTTCAGTCCACTGATTCCTGCAAGTTAGGATTTACAAGCACTACAGAGGAGTATTTTACTCGATTTTGGCCAAAGTTCACTGGTAAGAAGGAAAAAAGTGGGATAATGAGGTCCAAGTTGAAAATAACTGTAATTACTCTTAAACTGAGCTAATGTTTTTCAAGCTACAACTCAAAATAGCTACAGTGGCGCAGACTAGGACCAAAGAGATTAAGGTTTATAATAGTCCTCTCTGCCACCAAAAGCTAAATTTGGTGACAAATTGACCTTATTATATTTATCATACTGACTTAGAGGTTCCTAAATTGACTCACTGCTACATAACACCAGTGTTTTGAAAGTATTTCTCCTTTCCTTTGCTTGTTGCTATGTACTGAGGCATTATTTCTACACAGCCAATTTTCCAACAACCCTCTATGACAGCTCTGCTGGTAGATGTGTGAAAACCTCAAACCTGTTCTTCAGTGTTGAAACAAACAACAGATTGTGGTTAGCAGAGGTGCCACAGTGGGTGCCTCGCAGTCATTCAGCTGATATTTCACAGCTCCGCACGAGTACCTTCCATGACAAGAAATGACTGTATTTTGGTATGACGTAAGCACAGAAGGGGTGCTGTTAGTTTTCCAGCGTGCAGGGGAAGCACCTGGCTGTGCGCTGGAGGATCTACAGCAGCGGCCTGACCCTCGGCATTCCACTACGGGGATTATGCCAGGCTGAATCACCATCCAAAACCTCTGTTAGAAGCCCCCCACACACACACACACGCTCTCAGCTCTACAGTTTCATAATAAACACAGCTGACACTCTACCAGAAGAAGCATTAGGGAGACAAAGTGGTTCTCCATCATTTACAGCTAATTGCTTACAGTAGTTCCCCTGGCTACAGAGACATAATGGCACATGGCAATTCACACCGAAGAGAAACAATACATGATGCTAGAATAATAATGTGAGCCCAACATTAAAATGAGAGAAAATCAACATTACATCATCTTCAAATTGCCTTCAAATTACTGACCTCCACAAGTGGAAGAAGAAAGTCACACTTCACTGTGTAATACGTGGCAACCTGCACTCAACATATTTCATCCGCATGAAGGAGTCAGGGGGGAGTCTCCCTCCAGATGGCCCCTGGCAGGCCTGGCTGGAGGGCTTCTATTACATGTTAACTGCTCATGTTGATATTTCGACACTTCAACACTGATTTGTTATGGCAATGTCATGTTTGGCCTCAGAGGCACAACAAGAAGGTGTAACTAGCCTCTGACCAGTCATTAAAGGCTTTAACCCAGTGTGCGTCACCAATGAATTAAACTGGTTTTACTGCAGCCCCCAACATGGCACCATTGTCTACTGAGAATTTCTACGGTATCAGTTGATATGGAAACCAGGACTACAACTATCATTTATTTTCATTTTCAGTAAGGACTACTTCACCTCCCAAACGAACATGTGTAAATCAGTTACTCACCCTGTTCTGTTAAACTCAGGAAGAAAACTTTTTCTCGCATGCCACCATGTTGAATGATGAATGCAAACACAAAGAAAATTCTTAATAAACTGAAGTCATAGGCGTATGCAAATGCATTTTTGCTAACACCTTACAATTTAAAACACTTCACCATAAACAGCGCAGGTGCGCTACTTGTCCATGCCTAGGGCTGTTTATGAAAAAGTGTTTAAATAGTAATGTTTTAGTGAAAATTGTTGTGTTTAGGAAGTACTGAGCATACAACTGGATAAATGAGACTTGGATTATGCTGCACAAGTTGTGTGAGAGTTTGTGAACAGATGCTTTGATATAGTTTTGCTGTTATTAAACGTGGACCCCTATAACTTCAATTCATCAAGAATTGTCTGTTTTTGGATTCTTCGTTCACCATGGAGGCATGCAAGAAAAACAGTTTTCTCCCCAATTTTAACATAGCATGAAGTGAGTATTTGATATACAAATGGTCTTTTGGGGGGTAAAGTATTCCTTTAATCATTTGTTATATATGTCAGAAAATAGAAAAATACCTGACATATTCAAAATACTTGTTTTTCGACCGACAAATCAATAAATCAACTAATAATTTCAGCTTCAATGAAAGCCTTCAACCAGTGTTTTCATCTTTTATGTGCTAAGAAGTAAAAAGGTGATAAAAAAACTTGTGGTGAATGGTAGGTATGATCAAATTAAAAATACTAATAGTAAAGTTAACTGATCAAGTCAACGCTTTCAACTCTCTTTGTGCTGTCTCATTTAAATGAACCTCATACCTGCACGTCTCCTCCCATCTGTGCATCGTGAGCTCTGAGCTGGGCACCAAAATACCACACAGCCAGGCAGAGAGAATTTCAAGGTCAGGAAAATACAAAATTGTCAGAGCACTACTTTCACTGGGCATTACACTGCCACAATAATAGGGCCAGCTATGATAAAATGAAAATTTTAAGTGCATCAAATTTAGTGATGTACCAAATTTTCCAAAGCTTTGGACCTTTATTTATAATCTTGACATTCGAATTCTAAATCAGCGTTTGAATGTTGATTGAATGACTGAATGAACTGAAAGAATCTATATATAATATATAGATATAAATATAGATTTATATTTTATTTGGAAACCTCAACAGAAGCTTCAAACATGCAAAAATGACATTCAATACAACCCTGGTCAAATTATGCGATGGCAGGTTAAAATAGCAATATATCGAAAGAGTAATTGTTGTACTTAGTAAGCTGATCATGTGACATTGTGTCTCATAATTTCCATAACTTCCTATGCTATAATTTTGACTTTGTAATTCAAGTTTAAATGTACAACATAGTATCTCATAATTCCATTTTAGAAGTCAGAATTGTGGTCCAGCATGTCATACTTTAGAATATGAAAAACAATTAATAAATCAATTAATTAATAATGCATTTAACTTAGTAGCACATCATTTTTACTTTTACTGCACTTTTTAAAATTATCTTTAACCTTTAATTTTATTTTGTAGAAACCTAAATGCCATCTTCCAGACACATATTTATATTTATCAGCTCATGCAGACTTGATACATATATTTAGATTTATTCATACAGCACAGAATTCAGAATGTAATTACTGTATTATGCCAAGAGGCTATGAGAAACCTGCCACTGTTGAACCAGTGAAAAGAAACAACCAGTTGGCAGTGAGACAGTGCACAACTCTGCCAGTCTCCAACTCTGCTGTGCACCCAAAGACAGCAGCCGTATCACAGAAATCTTCAATAACAATCCTTCAAGGTTTGTAATCAAATTTCTATTTCTTTCATAGTTGTTGCTAAAAACATAAACTTTAGAACAGTGGAAATACCTAGGTGGAATCAATTGTCCCTCGCTCCAAGCCCAGCCTATTCCCATAATACCATGAAAATCCATTTATGAGTTTTATGAGAAAAACAAGCTAGTAAGGTGTAAAATCTCCCCTCTTTGACGTGGGTAAAAATAAAGTACCTCTTCCGCACATAAAGCAAAAAGGTGGAGCACAGTAATAAGACATGACTCCATGGAATGATGGAGTAACAGAGCAATAACTCAGAGCCAGACTCAGTCACGAAGATCTTCACAGCATTTAAACATCTGCCTGGAAACAGTGATGACAGCTCCAAACACTGTGGGGCGGCTGACATTATTTTCAAGCCAGCAGCAGGTTGATTGAGTGAATGAGTCCATTCATTTGCTGATAAAAGACCCAAACATTAAAGCATTCGTGTCTGTTTTGGACAATATCCTCCATAGTAACTCACTGATAGCTTTCAGCTGCTGCTTTAACTCCCTTTTGTTCTTGGTGCGTTCTTTTCATTTCCTCCTCATTAGGTGAACATTGAGCACTAAGAGGCCAAACACTGATATGACTCACTGTCATCATGACTCATGATGCTCTGGTGGTAGTCATAATTTCTCCAGAAATACAGAGTTCTTCTGAAGTAGATGAGTGACTTTCACACTGTACACATGTCCACTGAGAATGGACGTCAAAGTGTTCTTTCTTTAGGTATTACCTGGAAGGACACACTTAGAGGGATGACCTCAAATTAGTTAAACTGCATAAAGTTTGCCAACACTAGCCATTATAAGATTATGGTCACATGAAAATAATAACTACAACTGTGGCCTAGCAGCAAAATCTTTTAATCTACTGTAGTCAGCTAAGGTGCATTTTATTGAATTAGGGATGCCAGAGGCTAACAGTTAGTGATATTTGTGACTAGTTACACATGTCAGTCTATAGGTTTATTTAGCTAATTTTGAGTTTACTGCATTGGGCACCACCCAAATCAGGTGGGAGCAGCTAGCTGTGCCGCTTACTCGGCAATTACCGCTGCAATGTCGTCTCAACCAAACAGCGTTGCTGTGGAAACATTGTGCCTATTCTCCAGTCTCCCCCCAGGGTATCTCTTAACTATCCCTAAGCTTAATTTGAGACGCAAACCCCGTTAGCATTGTTGTTAGCTCTGTTAGCACCAGCAGCATGGCTGGTGCTATCATAGTTAACAGTGCTAAAAAAAAGCTTTGCAGCTTAAACTGAAGTTGCTTTCTCACCTGGGGGACATCAGAGGGTAGCCACCATGTTTTTGCAGTAACATTGTCGCACCAATTTCAAATAAGCAGCACCGCTAACTAGCTCCCACACGACCTGGCTGGTGCACAGTGCAAAGTGGCAGAGGCTAACGTTAGCTAGCCAGTGAAGACCAGAGAGTAGGCGCTATGTTTACGCATGCTAACATGGCTAGCTGGCAGTCTGTCAGCAAAGCCAAGAGAAAATAAAATAAAAGGCAAGACATTGACATCAGAAAACATTAACATTTCATCACCTTTAAATGACTAGCACTCTGAAATGCAGTGCTCAAGTCAATGGAGCGCCAAACAAAAAGGAAAGGCCTCTTATAATTCACGTCATTTCGCTTTTTTTTCCTGTAAAAGGTAACCAGTTTCCGTTGAACAGGTGTCAGGTTACTGAAAGCAAAACTAACATCCCTACTAAAAATACACCTTTTAATTTTGAAAAGAATGTATTATTTTTTCCATTATGTGCCATTAAAGATACATATTAAGTGAAGTTAGTGTTGGTCTGATGTGATGCACCAGGCAGCAACAGGTTGTGACTGATTCATTGTCCTCAGAAGAATGCTGCTGTTTGTAGAACAAAGCCACTGAAGATGACAACACTTACAGATGAAAGCTGCATTGTTCACTGTGCCAGCTGTACAAATCCCCGTCTAGGTGATTAACACACATCAGCCTGACGTTGTGATCATTTACAGTTATCAAAGTTAGGCAGTTTGAAGGAGTGAATGTGGTTTCCTTACAGAGGCTGTCTGGATTTCAATAAAATACCAGAATGGGGAAATAGTGAAGCGTTGTTGTTTCACCATCAGTCATTTCATGGTGCCATCCTACACCCTCTTTCTCAGCACCCACAGATGACACATTTAAGGAGAACTGGGGGAAACCTTCAGTTTCATAATGTGTAGTTCAGCCTATGTAAAGTAGGAGGTAAATCTCTTTATTCCAGATTTAACTACTCTAATACTAATACTGAAGCCTGACAGGCAAATATAATGTATAATAAATTAGGGCTTTTGGACCAAATCCCTGATATTAATATTGTGATGATATTGTAGGGTTGACTATTGGTGCTTTCACAAAATATTTACAGAACTAATCATCAGTAATGTGGATATAATGACTGAGTGGGTAACAGCAAATAAAGAATACAGCTAGGACACTAAGTTCAAAATTACATCACTTTACTGTAAGGCAGCCTTTAAACTTGGAAATGACAACATTTGGGATATCCAAAATGTAAGACAACAGTCTCATATCACGATATCAATGCAATAACAATATATCGCCCAACTTTAAGTTAGGCAGGGCAGCATGTATCTGTATTTTTAAATTCAACCTGTTTCTCATTTCAAGTCTAATAAAGTAGTTGAAGAAAATAATCTTAACATAAGGGCCTCTTACCAGTTTTTCCTATAGCTTTTACTTGCTTAAAAAAAGGCCAGTACAGAGGATCTTGAGTTAAGATTGTTTTCTCACACTACTATTTCCACAGTGACATTTAATAGAGTTTTGGCTTGTATGTTAGCATTATTATTTAGAATAATTTATATTTAAATGCAATTTACTGTTTCAAATGAACTGTTATCTCTATTGTTACTGGCATCTCTGATAATAAAGTTTATTATTCAACTTAGGGTTGGGTAATACATCGATATTATATCGATATCATGATGTGAGACTTGATATCATTTTGGATTTTGGATATCATAATACCCTTAGTGTGGTCTTTTCCTGGTTTTACAGTAAAGTGTTGTAATTTTCTGAACTCACTAGACTGTTTTAGCAAACTGTTTGGCAATAGGTGGGTATACTGTAAACAGCCAGAAAAAGAGGTGGTTATACCCTTTATACCTGCATACTCTCCAATACACCTGGTATCAATATCAGTATCTGTCATAGAAATCAAGTATCTGTCCAGTTCTCACTGATATATTAAAGAAATACCTGACTTTTTGGGATACAGAGAGATAGATGAGAAGATTGATACCACTGTGGCATTTGTCTGTTAAATATACAAAGAATGCAAATAGGGGAAACAGCTGGGACTAAAATCTAAACTGTCACTTCCTCACACCAGTTGAGGTGAGTCAACATATAAATAAAGATGCAGCTGCCACTCAGGCTGTCTGCATGGTGAAACAGGTAAGCCAAGGTGATGGTGCAACACTGACCCAACAAAACAAATCAATAAGCTACCACAGTCTTCCCCTACTGTGTCACTCAACTCATCTTTACCGGTTATTTTTAGGCAGTTCCACTTGAGTGCAGAAAAGAGTGGGGAGTGACAGGAAAGCTGGGTTAGTGGTGAGAAACTAGATCTGAGCCCACAACACCACAAACATCCGACACAATCTGCAGACCGCAGAGTTTCCCTGGTGTGGGCTCACATGACAGTGAGAAGAATCTATCTGTGATAAGTCGCCCAACATCAGATAAGCATGTTGTTGTAGCTTAATTTAGCCTGGCTTCAGGGCCGTTATTTAGCTGTGCATCAGTTTTATTGAAAAAAAAAAAAGAGTGTTCATGCACACAGCTCAGGGACAAGCAGAGTTCAAAACCACTCTATGCTTTCACACCTCACATTTATCTATTATCTGTCTTCTCATGTCCTGTCAATTAGGGCTGCAACTGGGGATGATTAATATCAGTGTGAAGTTTGACCTTGGAAACCATATGTGAACATGAACTGTTTGTGTATACTTAACATATACTGTATATCAGGGCTCAAGGTCATAGCCTAGTATTTATTGATATTGATGTTTTAAAAATTCTGTTATTGTTGTTGTTAACACATAATGATAGTACATTTATGACAGCTGGTCGTGTCCATAACTACCTTTAAAAAGTTTCAGCTGTTTTTGCTTCAAATATGCTGAACATGTTCCAAACTCTCATTGAATCCTACTTGGTTTGGAGGCTTCAAACATGGCGGGTAACGCTGAACACCTGCTTTTATCTCTACAAACACAACTGGTAATGTCTCAAACTCTTGTTAAAAAAATACCCAGTTTGGTTGCGAAAAACATGGCTGCCAATGTGATGACCTCTCACTGAAAAATACCTGCTTTTGTTGCTACAAACATGGCTGGAAATGTCCCAAACTCTTGTTAAAAAAATACCTGGTTTGGTTGCTACAAACATGGCTGGTAATAATGTGACCTCATTAAGAAATACCCGCTTTTGTTGCTACAAACATGGATGGACATGTTCCAAACTCTCATTAGAAAAATACTCAATTTGGTTGCTACAAACTCAGCGGAAAATGTTCCAAACTCTCGTTAAAGCATACCTGATTTTTTGCTACAAAAACAGCTGAAACTTTTCCAAACTCTTAAAATCTTAGCTTTGTCAGTACAAACACAGCTGGAAAGCTCAAACTCTAAATAAAAATACCAGTTTTCGTCACGACACACACGGCTAGAAATGTCTCAAAAGCTTGTTAAAAAATACCCAGTTTGGTCACTACAAACAGAGCTGGAAATACCCCGAATTTAAAAAACACCCGATTTGATTGCTACAAACATAGCAGGAAATGTTCCAAACTCTCATTAAAACATACCAGTTTTTTTGCTACAAACACAGCTGAAAATTTCCCAAACTCTTACTAAAAAGTACTGGCTTTCGTCACTATAAACTAGGCTGCTCATAATGTCTCAAATGCTCATTCAATCTCATTAAAAAATACCCGCTTTTGTTGCTATAAACATGGCTGGAAATGTCCCAAATGCTTGTTAAAAAAATACCTGGTTTGGTCGCTCCAAACATGGCTGCTAATAATGTGACCTCATTAAGAAATACCCGCTTTTGTCGGCTAGAAATGTCTCAAAAGCTTGTTAAAAAATACCCAGTTTGGTCACAACAAACAGAGCTGGAAATATCCCGAATTTAGAAAACACCCGATATGGTTGCAGGAAATGTTCCAGACTCTCATTAAAACATACCAGTTTTTTTGCTACAAACACAGCTGAAAATTTCCCGAACTCTTATTAAAAATACCTCTTACGTCACTACAAACACAGCTGGAAATGTCCCAAATGCTTATTAAAAAATACTGGCTTTCGTCACTACAAACACGGCTGGAAATGTCCCAAATGCTTGTTAAAAAATACTGGCTTTCGTCACTACAAACACGGCTGAAAATGTCCCAAATGCTTGTTAAAAAATACCTGGTTTGGTCACTATAAACTAGGCTGCTCATAATGTCTCAAATGCTCATTCAATCTCATTAAAAAATACCCGCATTTGTCGCTATAAACATGGCTGGACATGTCTCAAACACTGTTAAAACCCCCCAATTTGGTTGCTACAATCACAGCAGGAAATGTTCCAAACTCTCATTTAAAAAATACTGGCTTTCATCACTACAAACACTGCTGGAAATGTCCCAAATGCTTGTTAAAAAATACCCAGTTTGTCGCTACAAACAGAGCTGGAAATATCCCAAACTCATGGTTTGGTTGCTACAAACATGACTGCCAATGTCATGACCTCATGTGTTGCTACAAACACAGCTGGACATGTTCCAAAGTGTCGTTAATAAAATTCCCAGTCTGGCTGCTACAAATACGGCCAAACTCTTGCTAAAACATTCCCAGTTTGCTCTAATACAGCTGGAACTGTCAAGACCTGTCATTAAAAAACACCCGCTTCTGTTGGTTTAAACAGTGGTCCACTTCGGTCGCAACAAACATGGCTACCAATGTCACAGCCTCTTGTTAAAAACTACCTTTTCACCTGACAGGCCAGAGCAAAACAGAAGTCCTCTAAAAGTTTAGCATCTAACTTAGAGCTGCAACACTCCTGCAGGGTGGATGCTTGATGAAACTGCCCTCACCATCCTGCTGCCCCACCCGTCAACTCCATTCCTCAGACTGGTCTTAGACAAGATAAGGGATGTTGTGCTTAAACCGTCTGCTGCTACAGGTTTAACTGATCCTATCTAACTCAGCACAAGCCAGGAATCAGGAGGCATTGCTGTGGTGTCACTGGGACACAAATCATGTTTCTGTTTATATCTTCTCACATTCAGAGTGAAGACGTGATAAAAACGGCAGCATTGGTGCCATAGCTATAAATGCTGGCCTCCTGCCCGTCCCTCTTGGATACAAGCTGATCATAACAAACTGTCAGTATACTGGGTGGTGTCACCAACTCAGCCACAAACTCACTCATTTCAATCACAGAGCCAAACACGCCAATTTAAAAGAAATAAATAAAAATAGTAGGAGATCTTTGCTAAGTTGCAACAGCAGAGTGTCTGAACTCCCTGAGAGGGAGGCAGGGTGGGGAAGGGAGGGGTTGACCATGCAGAGAGAGAGCAGCATGTCCTGAGCATTCACTCGCACAGAGAGGAGACCTGAGAATTCCACTGGAATGTGTGTGGAATGAGGAAGTGTGCAGCCGCTCAGCCAGGCAGTGAGCTGACTGCTGGGAAGGTTGGAGTTAATCTGATAAACCCAGCACGGGAAAACCATTTATTAGTGCATCTGTCAATGCTGTCTTTATTTTCAAATGTGTGAGTGAGTCTGGTCTGAACCCCCTGGTCACTGTGTGTATGTGTGTGTGTGTGTGTGTGTGTGTGTGTGTGTGTGTATGTGTGTGTAGGTAAATAAAAAACAATGTGTTTTTCATATCAACAAAATCATAAAAATGTCAGTCATTTAAGCAAATTTAAATCCAATTAACATCCAATTAAACATGTGTAAAGTCTAAATAAGTAGCCTAATAAGTAGAATTTAAATCCAAAATCTTACCTCCAGGACCTGGACATAACTGGAGGGGAACCACCCTCTGGCTCCATCCCTCTCTCCCTCCCACCAGCCTCCGGGCAGAGCCTGGACCACCTTGATAATGTCCCCGGCCTCGAAGCTCAGTCCCTGCTGGTGCTGCTCCCCGCTGAACGGGTACAAACTTTTGCAGTACGATCCAGACATCGCCAGCGTGACTTCTCACACACGCAGGGATGGTGATGATGATGGTGATGATGATGAGCTCTTTGGAAGAAAAATCTAACTTTGTGAGTCAGGTGAGAGTGTGTGTCCGAGCCTGTGTCTCGCGCTGCTCACAGCTCGTAGAGGAGTGAAGCAGAGAGAAACTTGTGTGAAGTTAGTGGGCAGGTTCTCCTCCTCTCCGCTCAGCTCCTGCAGCCTGCCTGCCAGCCTGCGCGCTCTGTCTGACGGCGATAAGCCCCGCGTCAATATCCGCACAGAGAGACGGGGCAAACCGGAAATTAAGTAAATCTGACTTCAAAATAAAAGCACAACTTGTTTGTAAATTATTAAACAAGTGACAAGCGATTTGTAGGCTATCTTTATGACAACGAAGGAAACTATCTGCTGAGGAGATATGGTTGAAAGCCTTAAAAACAATAAGTGGATCTTTAGTAAAGTAGTGCCACCCAAAAAGTCAAGAATACAATTTTAAACACATTTAATTTTTCAGTGGGCTACTACTGTAGTAGGGTTGCTAGTAATAGTATACTATTCATATTAGTAATATTTTTAATTAATATTAGTAGTAGATGCATATTTTTTATTATTTATTTATTTGTTTTGTTTTGTTTTGTTTTTGTTTAGGAATTTATTTTGACCGTCCTCAAAGCTAAAAATATTTTTCCTTGAGCCTCCCTGAGTGACTGGTGGAAGAAGCATGGCCTCCCCTCCACCATAAATTTGTTATTAGATTTTTTCCTTTTTTGCACCACCCCCTCCCCCGTCATAAGTAACGAACAGTCCCTTAGCTCATCTGTAGTAGTTTAAGAGTCAAAACTCCTTCCATGAAGTATTACTAGCTGCTAAAAACTCTTTGGGAATTCTGTTGTTGTTTAAGTGTTGGAAACTTAAACTGCTCACTAGTGTGTTGATTAAATATTTACGCTGCTACTAATATATAAATATCTAAAGGACAGTTTTATAATTATCATGAAGAGGTACTGACAGATCCTACCCTATGTAAGAATTATTACTAATGATTTTGAGAAGTACCTTTTTTGTTTGTTTGGTTTTTTTTGCAATGGTCCCTTTTAGTTTTAATTTGAAAGATGTTACCGGAAATGTTGTCTGTTATTGTGCATTTGACGTGCTCTGTGAAACCTGCAGTTCCTCTCAGGCTGAGCTTTACTTTTCATACACTCTTTTGTTTTATACGATGATGGTGATTTAATGTCGAAACTTTCGCCCATTTTATGATTTGATTTTATGGCCTTATTTTACTGCTTATATTACTGAAACTTCTTCCTCTTTTTTTTTTTTTACTTTTTTATTAGGGGCTCTCTGTTTCACTGCATATGGGAAGTCAATTACAGTAAGACAGCAATGGTGATGAGGCTGATTGATGATTAGGATAATTATACTACTGATGGTAGTTAGAGTGGTTGTTTGTATTAAAGCAGGAGAGAACACTGAATATAATCCAGTTAGCCAAACAAAACTAATTCACAGGATAAAGTAAAAGTGAAATAAACATCTTTAAAGCCTGTGTTGCACTAATAAACAACTAAGACTTTCTGACAGCATCTAAATACTTAACTTAAGACATTTAGTTTCAAAAGAAGCAGCTCTGTACCAAAGTTAACACAACACATTAAACATGAACATGAAGTTTGCCCAAAACCCACAAAGCTTGAGTTCCTCATTTGAACTGTTGCTCGATATGATGACACATCACTGTTTATTTTAGGCCCACAGATATCACAACGACTAACACGCCTCAGTGAGACATCAGGTGTGGCTGATTAATGTGGCAGTAATGAGGCTCACAAACACTGATTTTATGTGTTTTTTCTTTTTATTTGGAGTCAGTAAAACCTATCTGCTGAAATAAAAAACCTAAGAACAAAAACTAAAAAAATGGTGTTTTACATCCAACCACAGGGGGGAGCTATCATCTTTCATTGAGTTAAACAATGTGTGTTTTTCAGGGGCGTGTGTGCTTGTGCATGTGTGTAAAAACAGGAGTAAAAAGCATGATTAAGTAAACAATACAGTGAGGCATCAAAAGCCAAAAGAAATAAGAAATTTTATCAATAACATACAACATGATGCACACACAGGCTACACATCTGAAGAACATGCAACACGGCCAGAGCTTCCCCTGGCCACAAAACCATGACTCATTATTGACATGTTGTCTAATTCAGCTAAACAAATACTATAACATATACTCATGTATAAAACGCTTTTCTTCTTTTTTTTTAAATCAACAACGGTGTAGGCAGTTTTCGAGAAAATACAAAAATGGCAGATTTTGATTTTCCTGCAGCTCTCCCCTCCACTCTCTCTATCCTAAGCCCCTCCCACAGATGAGCGTGGACATATGCACGCACTTCAGACCCAGTGGTTTCCACACATTGGTTAATTTAATCTTATTTTATTGTATTTTATCCTTTCAGCTCCTCCTTGTGCCAACTTCTATCAGATCAAAAATGAAACAAGAATTAACTGGCTAGCCACCCCACAGTCGTTCCACCTCACTCCCTGCAGCTGTGGACTGCTTTGACCTCAAGACAGTGGACAGCATCTCTGAACACAGACCCTCAGGCAACAGCTGTAGCTGTTCCCTCAGTCCACTTGAACTGCAACATGCTGAACAGTTATTATGAGATTTTTGCCTGATGACGCCAAAATAAAACGGCCTACCCCATCTTTAAATGACACAAAAACAAAATGACATGTAACAAACATATAAAGACACATATACACTAACAAACAACAGCCTTTTGAGGTGAATAGTGCTTTAACATGTCTGTTCCCTCTCAAAAATGCTTATGTTTTTGTTTTTTTATGAAAAATAACCTTGGATTAATCACATCTATCACTCCTTGCATTCAATTCCAAAACACTGAATTATTAGGCGGACCCAGGAGGATTAGCCACCGCTTGAGGAGAAGGTAAACAAAGTAAAATTAAACTAAACTGAATTATAAATTTCACAAAGTAACATTGACTCACAATCCATGGAAGATGCAGTTGAAAGCTCTGGGAAAAGATAGTAAGTTCACCTTGAATTCAGATGTTTTTTCCCCCCCCATGTCGAGAATGAACCTCACACTCAAACAAAAATAATATTTCAGTGTCTCCCCTCAGATGTCGTTATATCGAATCAAGAAAAGAATTTATTTAAACTGAGTCTACATTATGGAGTTTACTTCAACAATCTTCTCAACTATTTAGGGACTGCTGATTTTTTTTAAATCATAAAGTCATTAATACCATTTGTCTGAATTAATAATTTAAAATTCTTTTCATTTTTATTTCATTTTTATTTTTATTTATTTATTTATTTTTTTTTACTTTTTGTTGACAAGAAGCATCCAAATAACGCAGATGACACACAGTGTCATCTTGAATGACTGGTACGGATTCTCTGTTTGTTGTCTGAACAATCAGCATCCAAACCAGCTGAAGACACATCTTAATTTCAGCTGAAGAGCATTAGCTCCCTCTTTGTGCCAGGTGTGTAAACTCTTTATCATTATTGTCCGTTTTTTACCTTTTTTACAGCCTGTGATTCATGTGAACTGTGTTATTTCCATGACAAACAGGCTGTTGAGTTGTTTCTGCTAAACGTTGGTCCAGTGCTCCACAGCCACATCTAATACAACCAGCTGTTTGTACCATGATCCAAAAAGATCCACTACAGTAATATTACTGGTCCTGCCTCACACTGAGGAGCAGTTCAGAATGGTTTGTTCAAACAATGCAATCATCAGATGTTGCTGATGGCAACATCCATCCCAACCCTGAGCAGCTCCTGTTATCCACTTTTTAAAAGAACAACATAGTAAATGAAAATCAGCATCATAATTTTACTTTTGTATTAAACATTTAAATTAGTGTTTCCTGTTTTTCTTAAGGAGTTTAGCCTCTGTTCAACATGGACACTGACTTCATTTTTAAGCTAATTCAGCGCATGAAACCGTCCTCTTTCTCTGTGAGAGAGCAACAACGCTACAGAGCAGAGGTCAGTCTTTTCACTATAATTATAAACATGCATTGCTCATATTTAACTAACAGTACTTGGTCTCTAAATCAGCTTACTTACACTCCACACTGACTGTGTCTTGCAGAAGATGCTAATGAGGCAGTTTATGCTCATGAAGATGCAGTATCAAACTCCTAGTTATTTATCTACTGAAGATATGAAGGAGTGGCTGCTGGGTGGAAGAAGTTTCCAGGAAGAGTGAGTCAACAAGACAGATTAAAGCTCACTGCAAATGTGGAGACATTAGACAGCATGGATGAAAACATCTTTCTTCCTTTCAAAGGTTCCAGGAAATAGAAAAATGGGCAGAAAAAGGAAAGCTCCTCGCAGCTCAAACGGTAAATACACCCTACTGTCCATGTAACTTCTACGTAGTGGCCAAACCGTGGAATAACAGGGTCCCTCATGTAATGCCATGGGACCTAAAAAGACTTTACCCCATTGACTTACATTGTGACATGAATACATAATTACAGACCTGTAGAATAAAGAGTTAACCTGTACCAGTAGAGGCTGAGTGGTGTGTGCAGGCCTGGACCTCAGCTAGGCGTCTCTGTGTAAATCAGATGGAGCAGGAGCTCCAGCAGGAGCTTGAAAAAGAAGAACGTCTTTCTCTGCGGTTTAGAAGAAAGGTAAAGATGAAATCCCGCTTTTTCTGAGCTGCACCATCAACGTCATACACTCCCTCATTCTTCTCCCTTTCTCTTGCTACCATATGAAGGTCACATTGGAGGGTCTTCAAATGTTTCTCTCAATCATTCGCCCAAAAGCAGAGCAGGACGTACAAACCTTCCTCTCCCACCTGTCCAACAAGCTGCTCAGCTCTTTTGCTGGCCGTCACACCGGCTCCAAACTAGCATTGTTCACCAAGCTTCAGCAGACTACTGCACCTTTAGCGCCACAGGTGGTGGAAACTGCTCTGAAGTTCCTCCTTGATGAGCCAGAGCCACTTAATGAGGTCAGTGCTTCCCAGACCCAGGGGGCCATCGTAAGCAGGGACTCCAGTTTGGCCTCTGCTCTGGGAAACAGGGCTAAAGCTGCAAGCGCTGAGACTGGCAAACAGCTGGCTGAAGCAGCAGCTACGTGCCTCTGTATGGATTCACCTTCTCTGCTGCATGTGTGCACATCAGTGGCCTGGAACATGGCCAGAGCCATTTACAAAAGGTTTGAGGACCACTACAAAACCTTCCACCTCATGGACTTTGATGAAAGCTTCTTCATTGCTAGACAGAGTGCCGTGTGTGCCATCCAGGACATGGACGACAGAGTGCAGAGTGATGCACACAACTGGGATCTCTATCAGCTTCATACTGTGAAGGTAATCCTTTATACTTCTGACTGTTACATGTACTTGTTTGACAACATAAAAGATAAAACTAAGAAGAGCTTCTGTTTCAAATTTAAGATTCATAAATATTTTTCAGACTCCAGAGGTGAGCTGTGAGGCAGCTGCATCACAAAGCACTGGTGAGTTGTTGATGATTTATTAGATGTTTTCAAAACCATATTTAATTTGAGACTAACATCTGCTAATGCTTTTATATTTTTGCTTATTCTAGATGAAAAGACGGACAAAGTGGAGAAACAGGAAGTGCGTGGCTTCTTCGGTTAGATGTGGGTAAAGTTGAAACGTGTGCTCACCAAGGAGTGAATCACACCAGCTGCTCTCTCTGCAGTGTATTATAAATAACAATTCCTTGTTATTTATTAAATTAATATGTTTAATGACTATGAAGAACACTTCTTTTTCTTGTGTATTTATTGTTTACATATTGAATTTTAGTCACAGAAATCATATAAAAAAAAATGTAAAGCTGCTTTAATCAATATTCTGTATTGACAATAGATTACGCTTGAGTATATATTATGTGCAAAGCGCTGCTCATAATGTTTTGGTTCAGTCTCATGGTTCTCATCATGCAGCTAAAACTATCTGATAAAGCCACTGTGCACTCCCTGCTCAGCTTACAAACAGCAGGCAAACACAGTTTTATTCATCAGGTGGATACACACATGCCTTCAAATGATTGCAAATGTTGCTGTGTGTCTGCTGAATGTGCAGATAAGCAAGTGTTTGCTAACATACTAGCCACATCAGCTTTACAGGTGACATGACCAGGCTCACAGGACAGCAGCTCAGCCTTGCACCAAAATTTTCCCAGTGGTCACTCATGGTATTGCAGCAAAAAAAACAATCTCCTCCATTGATAGGACACGTTGAACTGCAAACAAAGACAATTATGAATCTTTTTTCACTTCATTTTGAGCCATGGTGGTTTTATATTTGTAAAACTCTTCTCAAGCTGAAAAAAGCAAGCTAAAAATCTGTATTTAATGGGCTGCATGCTGCGGAAGTAAACCCTGAAGCTAGAAAACTGTTGGTGTATGTGCTAGGCAAGCAGCTCCATTGGAATGAATAGGCGCCACCTCGGCATCCAGTATTTAGTTATTATTAAAATAAATGGACATTACATGTATTTTTTTTTTTTTTTTTTTTTTTTTTTACAGTTTTTGTGCTGCCCCCAAGTGGCCAAAATCAGTCAATGCACCTGTAATCAAGGCCTAAGCAAATTAGTAAATACTATTACCATCTAATAAATAAATAATTACACTCCAGCCCCAAATATTCTCTGAAGAGCCCCAAATCTATGCTACACCCTAATAAATCTATAACTGTTCTTCTGTTGGCCTGATTTTTATTTTTAGTATTGAAGACCACTGTTTCTTGTTGTTTTACTTGTTGCCGATAATCTTTGACTTGCAATGACAATAGCCCAGATTATTATGGGATGGATTCAAATGTATTAGATTCATCAGCTAAACATTCATTCTCTGAACACTACTCCAGTACAGTTCAACAAAACAGGTTTCAAGATTAGTAAAACTGTTGCCAGATTCCTACCCTACCTATTGTGTAACTTAAAAAACAGTGACATCGACAAATTTTGCCTCTTTTTTAGGTTGCCGGAGTGAAAATGAGTCATCCTCAGCATTTGTTGTGTTATGGTTTCAGAATGTAGACAGTTAGAAAACAATTTAACAGGATAAAGGATTTACAGGATGTTTATTTCTCTCTGCAACGATCATGTTTTACTAAATGATGTACAGATTTTAAGGCATTTTATTGTCTCAAATGGCTTGAAAAATAGTTGATATGATTGTTGTAAATAGGGGTAAAAAATCTCCCTGGGAGGGCATACCCCCCTAGGTTTGGGCTAAGCCCCGAATGTTTACAACAGCTGGCTCCGCCCCTGGTAGCCAGCGCTCTGTTCCCTGCTGTGGAATGCTAGAGTGGTAACATCAAGGCTGGTGAGGCCAGCAGAATCAACAAGCTGGTGAGGAAAGCCAGCTCTGTGGTCAGACAAGAACTGGACAGTCTGGAGTCAGTGGTGAAGAGGAGGATGAGGGACAAGATCAAAACCATCCTAGACAAACCCTCTCTCACCCTCTTCAAGAGGAGCTGTGGCCGATGGGCAGCTCATCCAGCCACCGCATCATCCCACCCAGGTGCAAAACTGAGTGCCTCAGGCGCTCCTTTGTTCCTACCGTCAGACTGTAAGACAGTAGTGTGAACCACAGACTGTAACACCACACAACACACACAAATAGAGACATTTCTCTACAGTGTTTGGTTCACTCAGGGCAATCACCTCACTTCTCCATCTCCATTGTCTCTCTGCTGGACTCATCATATACCTCACCATACTGTTGATATGTTTTTCTACCATATGAAAACCATATGACACCATATTATATTTGATATTCAAATCTATGTTATTTTACTGTACTGTAGTTATACCATGTATTACGGTATTCTATACTATGTTACTACACTTCACCTGATACTGTCTTATATCCCATACTATATCATAAAGTACCATATTCTATTATATTAACAGGGACAAACACAGAGAATATTGGAGTAGTCTACACTGTTTATTTCCCTGCTGAGGATTAATAAAGATGTATCTTATCTAATCCTATCTCTTGTTCAGGGGAGCCCTCTAGCTGCTGTTACTGTAGCATTACAAATGATACCAGAAAACTGAGTACAAAGTAGGTAGAGCCATACTATATAGGGATATATGAAATATCTTGAGTGGTTTTATAGTTTTACAAGTGCGAATTACTGGATCATTAAGAATAGAGAGAATATAGAAGTATATGAAGAAAGCCAAAGTGGGTTTGGAATATAAACAGGTGTCAGTAAATTAACACGAATTCTATTTTATTTTATTTCACTTTTGAAACTCTTGTGTGGAGTCAACTAGTGTAGGTCCTACTCACATAGATAGTCTTCACTGATAGTCTTGGGCACATGAGGAGTCACTCTGTAATCGTTGGAAGGGGGAAACTACAGATATCCATTTTGTCTGTGGGTCAATATAGCCAGCTGTCTGCTGGAGAGCCGTCAATATGAACTGTCATCTTCGTCAGACATCATTAGCAGTAGTTCAGTATGTATTTGGCCTACAGTTGTTTTGACTCAGATTCATCTCTGGATGTGCAAATCTGTAGTTACTATACACAAACACATGGCCGATCAGAAGTTTAAACTCCCTCAGTGAAATTTTAAAGCCCCCAAAATGTATTTTCACATGTGGTTATTTATTTAAAAGTCCAGTAACACGTCCATCATATCATTATCACATCATCTTCATCTTTCATTGGCATCAGTTGTTCCCAACTGTTTTGCTTTATAATCTAGTGTTGTCCCGATACCAAAATCTGGGCTTTGATACCAGTGCCAAATTCCCCATAATATCCAAAATAATACTTGAAACTGAAGCAATGCTGATTTGATCCTCAGTGTCAAATAGAACAGAAACAAAATGGCCACAACGGGTTGATCACATTTTGCAGCAAAACCATGAAAAGAAATAGGAAATAGGAAACAAACTTACGATGAAATCTTTCATTATAATGTCATACACATCACGGCAAATTGTTATATGGTTATATTAAATGGGTCAATTTTTTTTTAGCCAGGGGCATTACGTTCACTGTGGGAATGTCAGGTTGGCTAAATTTGCAGTGGGAATGTGCTTTTTTTACTAGCGACTACTACAACTAGCTTTTCACTGCCAGGGATAAAGTTTAGTGAGCAAGATACTATGAAAAACACTACTTCTAAAAATAAATGATTGTTTTAAATGAGACAAAAAAAACTACAAGTTAAACTTGCTAGGCACATTAATGAGGACATAACCAGTGCCTGCTAGAGTGGAAACAGTCCTGATCAAATAGTTCTGAGAGTCAGTCCTTGTTTTAAACTTTCAACAAAAAAACAGTTTCTCCACTACACAGGTTTAAAAATTCTACAGTTCATTGAACATTTTTATGATGGAGTGCTACTACTGCCTGACAGAGTGGTGGATCTTCCCATCGACAACATTGGGGAAGCCTTGGGTGCCACCCAGAGAGGAGCACCAAAACTTTTTTTTTTTTCGACATTTAAAAAAAAATCAAACACAGGAGAAGCTGTGGAGTGGACTGTACGTGGAGATAAGGAGTAAGATGAAACGAAATCATTATTTGTTAGGTAAGTTGTTTATTTGTGTTGATTTCTCATAATTATTTAGATTTTTCTAAATAATAATGAATAATAATAATTATTATCATATATATTTGGGGGGGTAGGTTGTATATGGCGCCGAATGTGCTCGGTCTGGCACTGGTCTGACAAATACAGTATATCTGCAGGGTTTTCCTTTGATTCAGGCAGAACGCTGGTGATCTTGACAGAAAACTAATTAAACCCCTGGGTAACTCTAAGTATGAAAGACATGCTGATGAGTATTATACTTTCATGTCAGACTTTAACTTCTAATCTGGGTCCCAGACAAATGAAATTCCTGTAATGATGAGGACTTTGAGACACTGACAGAGTAACAAAAGAGAATCCCTCTGTCTGCTGTGCTAAACAAACATGACACAGCTAAATACACGCTTCATCTTAAATGAATCCTCTAGAGCCGTTCTGATTGCTCCATATGGTCCTTTGATGATATTGGTCTAATCATAGTTAATCCAGTGCTCTCATGCTGGCATTATTGTATGTAGATGAGTGGCAGTGAAGAGGACGGCTATTTTAACTCAGAATGTAAATGTCAGCAGGCGTTCTGCTAGGATCTGCCCTGATCTGTGTAAACACATGCTCAAATTACACTGAGAGGAACTTATATAAACTCATGCTGCTTCTATCAAACTGATTATCTGTTACAGCGACTTCTCTGACTGCCTCATTATCACTACAACACCACTAATCTGCTAATACATCAAGAACCATGACAAATACTTGGCATCCATACATTCGTACTGATATTCAGAAACACAGAAAGGTTTGGCTGTACAGTATATCTGATGAAAGACAAATAAAAACAGACAAAACTCATGCTTCACACCACTTTATTCTGCTACAGTCTCACAGCAAAACAACACTGGCGAGTCTCTATTTGTACTAAGAACTTGCATGGAGGATGTCTTCTGTGTTATCACTGCAAGGTTTACTCAGATTCAGCACCCTGAGACACGACAAGACCGAGAAGGAAAGGTTAGAGGTACAGGACAGGAAACGTAAAGGTCATCTACATACAGTAAGCTTTCTGAAATAAGTATTTCCCTGGACACTACATTTCAGATTAGATCCACTTATTTCAGTGTCTTAAAGGCTAACTACAGTATTTATTTTATTGTATTTTCCAATGATTTTATGTCTAAGTGACTAATGGGATTAACACTTTTTGAAATGTGTCCAGTATTGCGCAGAGGTAGAGGGGAAACAGGCTGCAGTGTAACCACTCGTGGTATGTGCACTATCAACTTACGTCCACTAAAAGTACTTGTTTTTGCCACTGACAGGCTCAGATTGTTATTCAACATGTCTGACAACATTATGCAGAGGATCCCCTCAGGAACTGACCTTTGTGTCAAAGAGTAAGATCCTTTTCCTTCGACGAGAAATAGTCCTGAAATCGCTCTTGCCAGACCAGACTCCATTTGAATAAACAGTCATTTTAGTGTGCATAGAACTAGCATATTTTCACATCTAGCTGGTGAATTAAGGGCTCATGTTCATCAAACCAGAGGTGGTGATGGCTGGAACAGTAGAAAGACAAACCAAGATGGCTTTTTTAAGTTGTACTTTGTTTCTGTCACCTTTGAATAAAGTGTGTTTCGCAATGATAAAATTACTATTAATTTGAATGGAGTTTGGTGGGTTTGGTGATGGTGATTTTGGGGCTGTTTCTGGTTAAACAAAAAATGTCTATCTCTGTAGGGATCCACTGCATAATGTTGTCAGACATGTTGAATAACAATCTGAGCCTGTCAGTGGCAAAAACAAACACTTTAAATGGACGTACACTGATAATAGGAACGTGCCCAAAATGGTTACATCGCAGCTTCTCACCTAACAGTAGACCACTGTCAAAAATTGTTGCTTCCATTAGTCACTAAGACAGAAAAACAGTGGAAAATATGGTCCATGTTCAAAAATACTAAAATTACTCCTTCATGAATCCTGGTGTGTGTATGCCTTTAAATCTGCAGGCATATATGCACTGTCTGCAACCACTGATGTATACTAGCGTTCTCATCCATGTGGGGGCTGCCATTGTGTGCCAACACTGTAGTCTGTGCTGTGGATAAATCTAGAGCAAGCACACCTGAAAGCTACCTGCACAGTTGACAGACTGATTCCTTGGTCCTTTTTGGAAAAGAGAAAAACTGCATTTGGTGCAACTCAAGACCATGATGCTCAAAATTTTGAAAGGTGTGCAACTGGTCGAACTCAACAGGTAAATATTAGTACATGGAGCAAACTATCACAGAAATATGAATTCTTGATTCTAACAGAAAAGTAAGGGGGCAAAACCAAACTCAACTATAAATGTGTCAAGTGTTACCTTTCCAAACTCTCTGCTCTTGGTTCTCATCTTGTTGACCTGGGATTCAGCAATGTCTGCTCGCTCCTGTGCCTCTTCCAGCTCATGCTGCACCTTCCTCAGCTTAGCAAGATGAGTATTGGCCTGCTCTTCCTGTTGCAAAAAAGAAACCACACACAGTAAGCTACAATCATAATAAAAAACAAGTGTTCTTGATTGTTTTTCTGTCAGTCAGTAAAGATCTTACAGCTTCTTCATTCTGCCGCTTATATGCCTTGACTTTAAGCTGCAGCTTGTCTACCAGGTCCTGCAGTCTCAAAATGGTCTTCTTGTCTTCTTCAGTCTGGTAAGTGAGCTCCTTCACTCGCCTCTCATATTTACGGATTCCCTTGACGGTATCAGCAGCTCTTTTCTGTTCCATCTCCACCTCACCCTCCAGTTCACGCACCTACAAGACAACATCCATACCCCATGAACCCAACATCGGCTGTAAGTTTTGCTCCCAAAATGCTACATTATTCTCATATGAATAAGTGTGATACCCGAGTTTCCAGTTTCTGGAGCTGTTTCTTGCCCCCCTTCAGAGCCAGGTTCTCAGCCTCATCCAGACGGTGCTGCAGATCCTTCACAGACACCTCCAGGTTCTTCTTCATCCTCTCCAGGTGGCTGCTGGTGTCTTGCTCTTTCTTCAGCTCCTCTGCCATCATGGCTGCCTACAAGAACAAAGCAAGTTCAACTGGTGCTTGATTTATAATTCTTCATTACATATATCAAAATATAGCCACAAGCGGCGATTCCAGGGTTCAAGACAACACAGATCAGTAGGAGTTAAAAGCTGTGAAGGATCAAGACCTTTGACAGTTTCTGACTCCTGCATTAAAACTAACTAACAAATTTTACGACAATCTGACAGATGCTCATTCATTTACAACTGACTCTGTGCCAGACCACGCCCCTCTTCAGCAATGCTGTCAACCCATAGTGGTCAACTTACGAAAAAGCAATCGTAACTTTTTAAAGTTCGAAATTTTGACCTTTAATTTCAGAGCCCCCATCAGGCCGATGGGCGTCATATTTCTTGGACAACATTTGCACACAACTTTCAATCATTGGTGAAAATTTGTTGCATGATGTACCATCTCACAAGAATTTGAAAAAACTGCCTACAATCAATCCGCACAAAAACAATGTGGTTTCAGCCCTTCAGGCTTGTTCCCCGAAAGACTGATTGTTATCAAGCTGAACGTGGTCACAACAGTATCCACAGAGGCAGCCAGGCTGCTTAATAACCATCATTGTTTTTTACTGTTACTACCACACTGTATGAAGCTGTACATTCTAGATACAAGTAGAGGTAAAGGGCATAGTATTTACATCTGTGATTGCCTTCTTGGCTTTCTCCTCTGCATTGCGAGCCTCTTGGATTGCATCCTCCACCTCGCTCTGCAGCTGGCTGACATCTGCATCCAGCTTCTTCTTGGAGTTAAGGAGACTGGTGTTCTGTGGACAAAGAACATATTAGGAAACTGTAGAGGTGACTTATGTTAGACCTCACAGAGTTATGCCACATTAGCATTCATTTGGAGCTCAGTGTTTCTGGGGACATGACAAATTCACAATTTAAATTCAATTTTGTTTTTTTTCTGCTCCATTTTGGTCTCCACCAACTGCTGTCCCATTAGATTCCAATGTCTTCTTTTTGATACATCATAACAATACTGCTCACCTGAGAGTGCAGTAGCCCTACTCTCTCACAGGCATCAGCCAGCTCCTGTTCAGCTAATTTACGGCTCCTCTCCGACTGTTCCAGAGCAGCTCTGAGCTCCTCCACCTCCGCCTGCAACAGGTTGCTCCTGCGCTCCACAATGGCCACCTGCTCCTTCAGGTCCTCCTGGCTCCGCAGCGCCTCGTCCAGGTGAAGGGTTTGTTCCTGCACAGAGACAAGATGGTGAAAGTTGTTTTACTCAAACTGGCTTTTATAAGCTAATAACCTTCTGTTGAAGCTGCCAATGAACAACGTTTCACTTTGAGGTGGGCTTGCATGTTCCTCAGCTGCTTCTGGGCTTCAGCTGCCTGTCGATTAGCGTGGCTCAGCTGGATCTCCATCTCATTGAGGTCAGTCTCCATCTTCTTCCTGATTCTCATGGCATCATTCTTGCTGCGTGTCTCAGCATCTAAGGCAGACTGCATTGTTTCCACAATGCGCTGGTGGTTGCGTTTCATCTGCTCGATCTCCTCATCCTTGTCAGCCAGCCTGCGATCAACCTCTCCTTTGACTTGAGTGAGCTCCAGCTGGATACGCAGAATTTTGGATTCCTCATGTTCCAATGACGCCTTGAATATAGATAAAAATAGGAATACTTTAATTAACTGTGCTAAAAACTTAAATAGGTATATAGAATTCCTTTATATTACATGAATATACCTCAGCTTCTTCCAAAGCAGTCTGGATCTCTGTCTTCTCAGTCTCAGTTTGTTTCTTAGTCTTCTCCAGCTCATGGATGGCTTTGCCATTCTCTCCAAGTTGTTCAGTCAAATCAGAGATTTCCTCTAATAGTGGAATACATTTCTTTAGTTGGCAACCAAACAGAAACAAACAAAAAATTCTTCTATTACTGTCCACTATCAGGAGAATGTACAATCTAGTCTTTTCTTCTTGCCTAATGAGAAAGTGGTGTAAATTGACATATGAACATAACATTCACATTAAATCATCCTTGGCATCATTCATACTTATTCAGAATTGTCTGATTCAATGTCAGACATGTTCCAGATGAAACTAAAGCAGTATAATTTTACAGTAATGTACGTACGTTGCAGGTTTTTATTCTCTCGTTTGAGGACCTCAAGGTGCTCCAAAGCTTCCTCGTAAGAGTTCTTCATTTTGAAGAGCTCAGTGCTGAGGGAGCGAGACTCTTTCTGCGATCCATCCAGTTCAGCCTGACTCTCTTCATACTTTTGCTTCCACTCAGACAGAATCTAACAAAGACACAAAATGGGGATTTGGAGAAAGATGGTCTTCCTAATTTTTAAGATTTGAACGTTTTGTGCTAATCACTGTATCTTTGCAGGTGATCACACACATCATAGTTATTGTTGCTCATTCTAATAACCCAGTTCTCCTACACTCCAAATGAATTTCTGCTGCTGCATGAAATGATCACTCCACATCCATTTTTTTATGACCTATGCCGCAACACAGACTCTATTGACAAAAACAATAATTTTACCTTGCTGAACACAGGAGCTGCATGAATACCACTGCCTTGAGTTTGTCTGTGTTGTTTTATGACTTTGGTGTTTTAAAGGGGTTAGTTCTGATTCCCCAGAGTCACAGTATTGAAAAAAAATAAAAGATTGAAGTGGTGGTAGACAAGCAGATCCTGTGTTCTGTGAGGTAAAATTACTGTTTTTGTCAGTGGAGTGTGGCTATAAAGAGACCATTGAAGAGTTTACCTTACCATTTAGTTTCCCATGGGGAAGGGCTGTCTGTTTGGAAGGTTTTGATATAATGTTGTTGTTGACTTCAGTTCATCAAGAAGACATTTTCTCTGTTTTTGGATTCTTTGTTCACCGGAGGCAAATTCAACATAACACCAGGTGAGTAATTAAAATACAAATGGGGTGAAGTCTTCCTTTAAAACTGCAAATATAAAGGCTTTTATTATCTGGGTTTGGGTAAAATCACTGGTATGTTAGCCTGTATCAATCAACAATCGCAAAAAGCTAAACAGACTGTTAGCATCTGTGGCTCGATGTGATTGTTTAGCACAATTAGGTGGCGGGATGTTTCTGTTACCTTATCAAAGGTTCTCTGCTTCTTATCCAGGCCAGCTGCTTGAGCATTTGCCCTTTCCACATCAGCCATGAGGTCCTCCACCTCTCCTTGCAGTCTCTGCTTTGTCTTCTCCAAAGATGAGCACTTAGCATTCACAGCTTCAATGGCCTCTTCAGCCTCCTGCAAACGTTGGGCGAGCTTTTTCCTGAGCATAACAAAAAAAAAGTATGATTACAGAGTGCCATTTTCCTCTACTGCAGATATCCAGTTCCTTTCTGTTTATACTGTATATGTGTTTCTCATCTATGTTGGAGAACAACTCTAACTTGGCCTCCTCCAGTTCATCGTTGCGCTGGATGGCATCAGTCTCATATTTGGTTCTCCACTGGGCCACCTCACTGTTGGCCTTGGACATTGCTCTCTGGAGCTCAGCCTTGGCCTCCTGCTCCTCCTCAAACTGCTCCCTCAGCAGATCACAGTCATGGCGGGCAGATTGGAGAGCATGAGCGAGGGCATTCTTAGCCTAACAGGGAGGCAGATTTGACTTTTAGTTGAAGGAACATCTGTTAAAATCTGTTCCAACGGCCTATAATTCAGAAGCCCTAATATTCCAAAAAATGTCCCATCAGATCCAAAAGCCTAGTACAACAGCCCGTTATCTCCAAAACAGACGCCCATTGTTCTTTCTCCGATGGCGTATTCCCAAACAGAGGCACAGGGCTAATTATTATACAGGAAGATATCATCAGACCTCCTATTATTGCTGCATTCACATGGAACTTGTGAGATTGTAGTTACAACATGGGGAGCCGTGTACACGACATGCTTGGTGTTCAAGTGGATAAGTCATGAGAGCACCGCTGCTAGGCAACGACAACATGGACGCTACTGTCGCTGTCTAGAAGCCACCAAGGCTAACAGTATAGCAAGCTAGTGTCAGAGGAAAAAATTGAGGCTGTTGGGAATATCAGTATTTTCCTCAGACATATTATGAAATTACAAAAACAAAACAACTCTATAGGACTACAATTACAATATCCTAACTTACCATCCGCCAAAATATTAAAGTCCATGGCCATGTCTGAAAACATCAGTACACACGTTAACTCATGAACTCAGAGCTTCCACAAAATTTCCACTTAGGTCGTAGATACCACGAGGGGGGCATTCAAATGGGCTCTTTTTGTGATCACGGTCAGCACCACATATTTGTAGCAGCATATGGCAAAGGCGTTGCCCGCCCCTTCTGTACCTCTGATTGGCTTGTACTCTTTGCCTTCATTGGTTGGGTTGGTTAGGTTTAGGTATGAGGAGTGAGACTGGTTGAGGTTATGGGTATGAATATCAGGGGAAGCCAGTGAGAGGCAGAGTAGGGTAAGTCATGCCATCATCATAGTAGGAGGGTCTGATGATGTCATTCTGCATCACAATTATCCATGTGCTTTGGGAGAGTTCGTGACATATTTTTGGAGAAACTGCCATTCAGCGCAGTGGGCATTTGATTTCATGATAATAAGTCATTGCACAAATGAGCTTTCGGTTAAATGAGGCTTCGGAATTATGGGCCATCGGAACAATGGCATGGCATCAGTCTGTTAGCCTAGCTCTAGCTACCTAGGTAAGCTACTCAGTTAGCCTACTGACCTTTTAGGATAACTAATGTCACCAGCTTTGATTGGTTGTACAGAGTGCAGAAATGTAACAAACCTTTGTTTCTTCATCAACATGCCTCTTCAGTTCCTCAACTTGCTGAGTGAAGGCAAGCTTAGTCCTCGACATCTGAGAGAGTATCGCTTCTTTTTCCTCAAGAAGACGAGAAAACTCACCTGTTCAAGGGGTTTGAGAAAAAAAGGTAAGAAAACAGAGAAAAGAACTGAACTGCAGAAGTCTGTCTTGACTGAGTGGCATACCATTTTCGTTCTGAAGTCTTGCCCTTTGAGCATTTACTTCAGTGATCAGACGAGTGTTCTCATCATGTTTCGTCTTGTATTCACTCAGTTGGTCTTCCAGTGTGTGACACATTTTCTCATAATTTATCTGTAATATTCATCACATTAATTAACAAAACTTGATTAACCATGATATATTGACTGCATATCCTTTTTGTATCGGTCTAGCTAACCTTTGCCTTGACCATGACCTCTATGTTGCTGGACAAGTCATCAATCTCCATTTTATACTCATTCTTCTCCTTCTCCAGTTTCTGTTTGACTCTCTGTAGATTGTCAATCTGCTCTCCCAGCTCAGCCACACTGTCAGCGTGTTTCTTTCTTAAAACCGCAGCGGTGGCTTCATGGTGGAGGGTCGACTCTTCCAGGTCTCGCCTCAGTTTCTGAAACTCTGTCTCTCGCTTTTTGTTCATCTCTATCTGAGCGGCGGTGGCTCCTCCAGCCTCCTCCAACCTCTCACTGATCTCCTCCAGTTCCCTGGAGAGATCAGACCTTTGTTTTTCCACCTTGGCCCTGGCAACACGCTCTACTTCAATCTCCTCTTCCAGCTCTTCAATGCGGGCCTGAGTAAAGCAACAAAAACCCAAGATCATTCATTGGCTTTCAGCAAAGTTTCAGTTAATCCTCAAGTTTTCCAAGTACCTGAAACTCCTTCATCCTCTTCTGAGATTGCAAAGCCACATTCTGCTCATCCTCAATTTTGGACAAGAGTTGGCTGAATTCAAAGTCTTTCCTGTCATGCAAAATGACCACATGATTAGAGCATGTGTTAAGTACTTATCACTATGCTTAAACACTGCAGCAGCAGTACATACTTTTTAAGGCGGTCCTCCAGCTGTTGCTTGTCATTTTCCAAATCCATTATGGACTCTTGAGTTAGTTTCAGATCACCCTCAAGCTTTCTTTTGGCCCTCTCGATTTCCATTCTGATCTTCTTCTCTTGCTCTAGAGAGCCCTCAAGCTATCACATGGACAGTATTATTAGCAAGTTGTACATGCTATGATTTCAAAGAAGTAATATCTACAGGCTTACATCATCAACTTGTTGCTCCAGCTTGACCTTAGCTTTGGTCAGACAGTTGACTTTATCTTCCTCTGCTTGCAGGTCATCCAGTGTCTGCTGGTGGGCCTCTTGCAGGGCCAACTTCTCCTTAGATAGTTTGGCAATGGTATCATCAAGAGATGACATTTCTTCAGTCAGATTCTTCACCTGAATGTGTAAAAACAAAGTAAATGTGTTAGTAAATGTTTGAGTCACTGGGTTTAGTGCTCAGTGACCCAATTGACAGAGAAATCTGGCATTGTACGTTTCTGCAAACCACAAAAATGATACATTTGTACATGATTATGCAGAGGATATGTTCAAACTTTACATTTGAGCGGTGTTGTAGTTAATCGTGGTTAGGTTTAGGCACAAAAAGCACTTGGTGATGGTTAGGAAAAGATCACGTTTTGGCTAAAAATACCCTGTTTTGGTGGCACTATCCTGGCATGAAAATGCAATAATATTATGCTAAAGAAACGGCTGCTCTTCGTGACCTAACCCAGTTGGAAAAACAGTGATGGGTTGCTAAAAAAAACCCATGTTCAGTCCCTCCAGGATCTTGCGGCAAAAAAAACCTTGAATTTGCAGCCCAAAAACCTTGAATTTGCGGCCAACTTTGTCAAAAATTGCGATAAAAAGAGAGTTTCTCCATACTGCAATGGCCTTATCGCCATTTGATGACACGTCTGATGACGTTCCAAATGACGTAGCATGCGCGTCGACATTCGGTCAGCCGGAAAATGCGGAAAAATCACGAGACTTTGGAAAAATTGCAAGCCCCTGCAAATATTGTGGGGGCTTGCATTGCTTTCATTGAATTTGCATTAATTATTGCGATCACAAGATCGCGATTTTCTGGAGGGACTGCATGTTAGGTAGCTAACGCAAATGATTCTCCCAACCCCTCCACCTCCCGATGACAAAGTCAGCGCATATACTGTGTAACTTAAGATACAATGATATGATACTAATGAAGTGTACAAATGTAATGTTTTCATGGTTTGCAGACAGTGCCAGTGTTTTCCTCTGGTGAATCAGGTGTGTTCAGATGACCATGAAGCAGACACGTACCTTGTTTTCAGTAGCATGTTTTTCCTTCTCCACTTTAGCCAGCGTAAGCTCCAAGTCATCAATGTCTTTCTTCAGCTCAGAGCACTCGTCCTCCAGCTTTCTCCTCTTGGCGGTCAGTTCAGCATTCACCTCCTCCTCATCCTCCAGTCTCTCGCTGAGTTCTTTGGCTTTGGCCTCCAGCAAAATCTTGTTCTTAATCAGCCCCTCACATCTTTCCTCTGCATCTGCCAGACTCTCACTTTCCTAAACACAAGTTACATTCATGCAGCATGCAGTTTCACTATCTTATGACTTACTTAAACAGCTTTATCTGTTGCAAAATATGTCTTTTTTCTACTCACAGTATGAATCTGCAGACACAAGTCATTCTTTTCCTGAAGCAGGGAAACCATTTTGGCTTCCAGTTCCTTCCTTTTAGCCTCAGCTTTGGCTAAATCCTCTTTACACTTGGCAAACTCCACTTTCATGATGGCCATCTCTTTTTCAGTCTCAGCACTCCTCAAGAGTGGCTTGATCTTGAAGTAGAGCTTCATCCATGGCCAGTGTTTTACATTCATGAAAGAGCGAATGTTGTACTGGACAATGTAAATAGATTCTCTGAAAAGATGGAGCTCGTTTTAATTTACATTCTTCATTGAAATATGTGAGCAGCTAAGCAGCAAACATGCAACTTATTTAAACCTACAGGCTCTGATGTACATGTGGCTGAAGGTCCGTGACCACAATCTACAATTATTCTGATTACCTTCTCTCCGTCATTTTCTGATACTCCTTCCTTCTGAGAAAGCCTCGACACAAGGCTTGAGTAATGGTGATGAGAGAGGCAAGTTTTTCATCCCTCATCTCTTCCAGTAGACCCAAGAGCCCTGCTTTAAAAAATACCTACAGGAAATATGAATTTGGACATATATCGATATGCGTTTCAATACTACATTATTAAACCACAAGGTTTTAACGTCAATGCTTGAAACAATTATCATAGTGTGATATGTCGTCTGCAAAAGAGTTTATACATGTTCTGAATGACTACACTTGAGGGGGGTGCAAAAAGTTTGCAATCAAAGCCTTTTTCTGGAAACCATATGACCACTTACAGTAAATCGTTTGTTCCTACCCTCTGAATTCAATATAAGAGCATCTCCAAAATTATCTCCCCTACTGGTGGTCGACATAGCTCATGTATGACCATTAATGGCTACAGTTTCAAACACATGGTTAATGTTGTGAAATGGTCGCACTGGCACCAGAACTACTTGGTTAGGTTTAGAAAAAAGATCATGATTTGGCTTAAAATAAGTCTACTTGTAGCTTACTTAATGTAGTGTGACTCATCTCACATGACACATCACATTGATATACTACATCATACTACCTTACATTGTTAAAATTACTCAAATTTGCCCTTTTGTTATATGAACAGTGGTCTCCTGGATGAAACCCCTGTACTTGTTTGACCCATTCACCTCCCCTGACCCTCACCTAAAGCAGACTTTATCGCTCTTTGCACTACGTCGCCTGGCTTCCTCCTTTGCTCCTGTAATAATTACTCTGGCCACTACAGTGGTGTAGTGGTTAGCACTGTCACCTCACAGCAAGAGGGTTCCTGGTTTAATCTTGCATGCCTGGGTTTTCTCCAGGTACTCCAGCTTCCTCCCACAGTCCAAAGACATGCAGATTAATTGGTGACTCTAAATTGCCTGTAGGTGTGAATGTGAGTGTGAATGGTTGTCTGTCTCTATGTGTCAGCCCTATGATACTCTGGTGACCTGTCCAGGGTGTACCCTGCCTTTTGCCCAATGTCAGCTGGGATAGGCTCCAGCATCGCCCACGACCCTCAAGAGGATAAGCGGTTACGAAAATGGATGGATGGACTACAGGGTTGCTACTTGACAATAAACGTAAGTGTGGGTCGTAAATTCTACTTGTAAAATTGACCTATGTGAGCCGCATTTTGGAGAAGGACAGTCTCTAAATTTCCCAAGAACTCTCAAGCTTTTGTGTGTCTTTCTAATCTCAACAAAATGAATCATATAAGAACAAACATGGTGCACATTTTCGGATTTTCATAAGTTTGCCTGATTGCTAGCAGGGCTCTAGAGGGTGTAGTGGTAGCTGATGACAAAGTAGATGGGTACGTTACTGAGGAGAAGTGGGTATACTTTCCTAAATATTGTGATGGCTTTTTGGCCTATACTGTAGGTGGGTATACTGTAAAAGTCTAGAAAAAGAAGTGGGTATACCCGTATACCCTCCACTACACCATTAGACACAACCTGCCTGATTCTGATTTCATTAAGGGGATTTCAGGTGTTGTCAGATGATCCCACAAGAGCTACAGTTCTACCATACTGAGGCCCTTAAATTCAAAATAAATTACCTTGGTATGCCCAAACTTATACTGCGTGTGATCCACATCAATAGACCCCAAGAGCTTCTCAGCAGCTTTCTTGTTGTCAATGAATTGTCCCTCAGGTATCACACTAGCATTCAGTACTTTGTACCTACAAGAAAAATTAGAGAAAAGTTAGGTTTTTTTTTTTTATTTCTCACAAACCAACTCTACTGCTTCTTACCTTTGCTTGAAATCCCCATACAAGATCCTACTAGGGTAGCCCTTCCTGCAGATCCTGATTCCTTCCAGCACCCCGTTACATCGCAGCTGATGGATAACCAGATGGTGTTCCATAATCCCTAAAAGTCAGCCAGAGCCACATTATAACAGAGCTGCATGAGATACTGTTTAAATGGTCTGATGAAGAGTAACATGAAGTAAAATACCTGGAGTTTTAGTTTCATTTGGAATCAGACACCTAACAAAGTGAGGATGGGTGCTCCTGAGATTTGTCATTAGCTTTCCCAGGTTCTCCTGTTTAAGATGATCAAAATCAATACTTCATTACAATTGTATTGTAGTGATGCACTATTTTATGTCAATGCAATATTTTATTGTCTGTATCAAAATTATTTTCACAAAACTATGAACATCCAATATTATTTTACTGTGCAGTTACCCTGAAGAGGGCTGACACAGTCTGGAAGGATGAGCCCTTCTTCTTTGCAGTCTTCTTTGCAGTACCACCAGCTCCACCACTTCCTCCACCACTGCTGTCTAAAAGAAGAAATGTTTTTTATTAATGTTATAAGGCTGCAAATGAAGGCAATTAAATGAAAAAGAAAAGAAAGTCCAGAATCACAACAGTTCTTACCATCAGATGCAGAATAGGTAGAGTAGAGGAAAGCCAGTAGTTTGAGGCTGGCTTTCTGGTAGAGCTGGACTACAGTGTCATTCAGCGGGTCCTTGTTCTTGTCCAACCAGCCTGTGATGCTGTAGTCCACAGTGCCAGCGTAGTGCACCAAGGAGAAGTGAGCCTCAGCCTTGCCTTTGACAGGCTTGGGCTTCTGAAAGTTGTTTGATTTCCCAAGATGTTGGTCATACAGCTTGTTTTTGAAGGTGGTGTCTGATGCCTTGGGGAACATACACTCCTCTTCAAGGATGGAAAAGATGCCCATTGGCTGTTCGTGGACATTGAAAAATTACTTTACACAAAAAAATATTCAATATTCTTCTCTATAGCTTGTGTTATATGACACGTGAATAAACAAACCTTTTCAATAAGCTCTATACAGGCAGCTAAGTCCATTCCAAAGTCAATGAACTCCCACTCGATGCCTTCCTTCTTATACTCCTCTTGTTCCAGCACAAACATGTGATGGTTGAAAAACTGTTGCAGTTTCTCATTGGTGAAATTGATGCACAGCTGTTCCAGACTGTTATACTGCAAAACAAACCATTTACTGTAGAGCATGAGTATAATATCAATTAGAGGTTACAGTAAATTCACTGCTTTAGCAAACTTACATCAAATATTTCAAACCCAGCAATGTCCAGGACTCCGATAAAGAACTGCCTGGGTTGCTTGGTGTCCAGCATTTGATTAATGCGGAGGACCATCCACAGAAACATCTTCTCGTAGACTGATTTGGCCAGAGCACCAATAGAATTGTAGACCTGCACAATGACATGTGACAGTCAGATCCCAACACATCAAAAAAATTAAAAGATAGGCCTTTAAAGGATAAATATTGAAGGACTTTATTGTTATACGCTATGAATCCTTTTTGGAAACTTTGGAGCAGAAGAACTCCACTACACCTGACATATTATCACCTCATAAAAATATTGAAGATTAAAACATGATTTAACCTTATGACTCACTAGGAGTCATGATTTCTGGGGATCAGATGGAAGTAAGTCCAATATTCACTCTTCTATTAGCTCTCTTTTGGTCTCCACCAATCTCTGAGAAAAATATCTTTAGTGGCTAGATGTCAGAACTTCTATCACAAGTTAGTTGCTTGTTTGTTAGCCTTCTGTTCAAAGGCAGTTGTTTACTGTGGATTTATCTGAGCTTTTAAAGAACATAATTTAAAGAAACAATGTATAGACTCATACAAAAGTAATCCCTCTCAATCATCACTCGTGATCACTAGAAGTGTGTTGTGGTGTATCGGGACATTCCTGGGCACAGAGCATAGGTGAGTTTGGGACATTATAAAAAGGTAGCAACCAGCTGCCAGACCATGAGTAGCACGCATCCAAGAGGAAGCTACAAAAATTGTAGACATGGTGCCAAAAAAAACCAAACAAATATAGCAAGGCAACACATCTTCATACAACAGTTTGTATGATATGCAACATGGTTAGGCTTAGGAAAACAAACACCAGCCAACTGTAGAAAGTCTTGTCAGCCCATTGATCGTGTGATCGCAGCCTTCCAAAATACATGGGTTATACACAAATTACTGGCTCATGATTACGTGAGACATGTACAAATTTTGGTGCATTACTTTTCGTCGAAAAATGTACAAACAGTCATGAGCAGAGCTTTACTGGAGATACCTTTAAGGCGAAATGCAGTTTTAGGGCACGGCCACACATGCACAAAATTAACATTGGCGAATATTCACCACCCGTTCACTTCCATTCAGTGCGAATGAGGGGACGAATAAAACATTTGCATCCAGTGGCAAAGCAAATTTACATCTTGGCATTGTGTGGATTTTAACTTTGGTAAACTCTGACCGGCAAAGTCACAGCCTCAACCCAAAGCAAAGAAGTATGTGTGGAAGACCCCACTTGACAGAGGAAACAGCGAATGCTACCATGTCAGACCAGTCAGTATTGTATGATATTGTCCATGAAAAGTACAAACTGCTACCTGTCTGGCAGAAAGTCAGGAGACAGGCATGGAACATAAGAAAATGGAAAATATACAAATAACATCATCTTTTGCAATATTTATTGGCAAGCTAGCTAACACTCATTTATCAGCTATCAAGCTAGTTTTCTGATTGCATCACATCCAGCACTCCCTACAGTCAGCACACATATTACTTCAGCAGGGGATGGTCACTCGCCTGCATTTGCTCATGTGTGATGCTCTTAAGGTGAAGAGAATTTTCAAGCTGTGAAACCAAAACAATAAGCTGAAAGGGGCTAAAACTCTCCATAGAGTTGCAGAGTAGGGTGGTAATGATCTGCGGGTGGACCACTATAAGTGAGAGCTTCCACATCACACATAGACAGCTGATCAATTGCTAAAAGATGATTATAAAAGGAAAACAGCCATTTTACATTTTACATTAGAAAGGGATACTTTACTGGCCAGAACCGAAAACAGGAACAACTACAGCAGCCTATCAGAGTTTTAATTTACATAAGGGCATGCAAGTATTATTTAAAGATTCTCAGGATATGATTGTTAACTGCATTATTTCCTGCCTTTACATTATTTTAATACACTTTTGCATGTGTGCATTAACACTTGTAGGAATAGCATTAAAGTCCTAAGGGGTTGCACAGGAGTTTTCACAGCACTACTTCATTGCAACACACATGTACCTGCTGAACAGTTTGTCCTTTGGTCACATACTCATTCCCAACCTTCACTCTTGGGTAACACAGTGCTTTAAGCAGGTCTGCGGAGTTCAGACCCATCAGGTAAGCTGCTTTGTCAGCCACTGATAGAGGAAAAAGATCAAGTAAGAAAACTATAGGTAGAGTGTGATAAAAGAGAAGAAAAGCCAAAATAAGATAAAAATAGATGATTACATAAGCAAAGCATAAAAAGACCATCATGAAAAACAAAAAAAGAAACAAGAAATCCACAGATTAAGGCAGAATCCTGTGAATAACAGTTACCCTCTGTCCCATCTGGCTCTGCCTGCTCCTCCCTCTGCTTCTGCTTGAATTTCATATTCCCATAATGCATCACAGCACCTGTTAGCTTGTAGATGCCAATCCTCTCCTCTCCAGTGAAGCCTAGGATCTCAATAGCGCTCTGAAAGTACATCATAACAGGGCGGATGTCAGTGGCACATTTGCAAGGGTGAAAAAGAAAAGACTGCAAATATGACTTACATCCGTGGCCATCAGTTCCTCACTGTCATCAATGCTGGCCACACTGATCTCCCCTTGGCTAACAAATGGGTAGTCGAAGGGGTTGGTGGAGATGAGGAGAGTCTCTGGGTGGAAAGATAATGCTCAAGTCAAATCCAAGCCTTACTATAAACATTTGTTCAAGCTGTAACACTTCTTTCCGATATGTTACCTATCAGCTCAGGCTTCTTGTTGGACATGATCTGGTAGAAAATATGGTAACTCCTCTCTGCAGACAGCTGAAACGTTACTCTGGATTTTTCCAGCAAATCTAACAAAAGAAACAAGACTGACTTAACAGGACAGTTCACCCAAAAATCAAAAGTTAATATTTTTCCTCTTACCTGTAGTGCTGTTTATCAACCTCGATTGTTTTGGTGTGAATTGCTGAGTGTTGGAGATATCGGCCGTACAGATGTCTGCCCTCTCTCCAGTATAATGGTACTAGATGGCACTCTGCTTGTGGTGCTCAAAGTGCCAAAAAACACATTTGGAAAACTCAACAGCAATGTCTCTTTCCAGAAATCATGACCCAGTTACTCAAGATAATCCACAGATCTTGTGTGAGCAGTTTCATGTAGGAACTGTTTTCTTTCTACCAAACTACACCCGCCAACCATATCACTGCACAGACGGCAGCATGTATCAACGAGAGGCTTGTGTTCGTGACAGCATAATATGTAAACATCAACGGTGTCCTTCTCAGCTGAGCTGTATCTCAGTGGTGCTAGGTGAGCTAGAGGAAGATGCACACCTTCGTCTGTGCAGTGATCCTTGTGGCAGATGCAGTTCCATAGAAAGAAAATAGTTCCTACACGAAACTGCTCACAACAAGGTCTGTGGATTATCTTGCGTAACCATGTTATGATTTCTGGAAAGACACATTACTGTTGATTTTTTTAATTTGTTTTCGACACTTTGAGCACCACAGGCTGAGTCCCATCCAGTTCCATTATACTGGAGAAAGGGCAGACATCTCTGAGAATGGTACCTAAAACACTTGGCAACTCATGCAAACAATCCAAGTTGATTAACAGCTCTGCACAATCTGCAGTTAACAGGAAAAATGTGTTTTTATTTTGGGGTGAACTGTCCCTTTAAAGAAAAGACCTACATTATATTACATGAATTTATCATATTCTGACTCACAAGTTTCAATATCAGCAGAAGCCAGTTTTCCTGTGGTCCCAAAGTGGATTCTTATGAACTTGCCCTGAAAGAGAGAAAAAACCTGATGATTAATGTGGGAAACTTAATAAAATAAACAAGAAGACAAACCAGAAATAAATATTGACAAGATTTCTATCTTTTCACTCACAAAACGTGAAGAATTATCATTCCTGACAGTTTTGGCATTTCCAAAAGCCTCCAGCAGAGGGTTGGCAGAGATGATCTGGTCCTCCAGATTCCCCTACAGCAAGAGGAAGAACAAAATACAATATTAAAAATGCAGAAAAGAAGCACTTTGGTTACAAATATATGCAATGAAAGGTTATTAGTAGACCACTTGTAAACTCATTTGAAAGACTAAAAAATCATTATAATATTACATGTAATTTTCCAGAGGAATCTTTCTTCCTGTCCCCACACCCTGCGATTGTCGCAAAGTACTGGATGACCCGTTTGGTGTTGACAGTCTTTCCTGCACCAGATTCTCCACTACACAACAAAAGAAACAAAACAGAACCGTTTTATTTCCTCCTTGACCAAATGCTGTAAAGACAGACTTCAGCATTTGCATCGACATGCAGCTTACGTGATAAGGATGGACTGGTTTTCTCTATCTACAACAAATGACATCAGAGTCATATTAGAAAGGTGCCATACAATGAATCAGAGCAGTAACCTTATAGGAAACTGAATACAACAATACATGTTTTTCCAGTTTCAGATTACCAGTTAGCATGAACTGATAGGCGTTGTCGGAGATGGAGAAGATGTGTGGTGGAGCCTCCTGGCGCTTTTTGCCCCTGTAGGCCACCACCACCTCCTGGTTGTACACTGGGAGCCACTTGTAAGGGTTCACAGTGACGCAGAACAGCCCGGAGTAGGTCTAAAACATATACAATAAAACATGTGTTTGAGTAAGCATGGATTTATCGAAGAGATGTTTAGAGGCCTCACTGGGAATTTAATAATTATAAATTACTGCAAGCATCTTTTTGTAGATTATGTTCAACAACAACAACAAAACCTTTCATATCGGGTCATATCAGGCAATACATACGCCAATACTGAGGCCAATACTGGCTGATTAAATCAGCTGACCGACGTATCTGTTGGGCTCTAACTCTGACTTATCCAGATTTCTGAAACTGGGGTATGTTGTTTACATTCTCAAACACAAATACAGGATCCCTCAAAAACCCATCCTAACTGGGATACTCGTGTCTATGTAAATGCACTGACTATGTACATGACACTGACTAATCAGTTTATTTATATTCATTTTTAAATACCTGTGGCCATCACCCAGCCGCAAGAACGACACAACTCTCTCCAAATAAAGAATGGGCATTTTTATACATGAGGCACAGCAGCGGCAAAGTCATTTATAAATAACTTCATTATTTTATTATGTAAATCAAGAATACAAGCTAGTCATTTGAAAGCACAGATTACTTTGCTTCCCGAGCATAGCATTTGCAAATATCATAGTACGCCAACATATTTTAAAACACTGGATTCAACGTAAAAACAAAAATGTCACTGAACGTAATCCAACCCTTTGCAGACAGGTTGATCTGTCTGTAGGTTTCCTAATAGAGTTGTTTTAACAGCATTTCAGTGACGTTAACTTGAGGTTACAACCTCCTTGTTATTTAAATATATAATCTTAAATCCCATAAATTCCTACTGTAATTATATGTAAAATAAACTTCCAAAATGTCTTAAAAAAATCTCAATTTCCAACCAAATTTAGCTGGTTTTAATCTAGACATCTTCTGACCAACAAAACATCAAATCCATGCCTCCTAGGATGTAAAACATTTCCAAAATAATGTCAAAGAGCAGTAGCTGCATAAAACTCAGAGAAGTTATTTTTCTCTCCTGACACTGTATTATGGGAGCAGAAAAACACTCTCATTGACAGCCAGTTTGTTACAAGCTTTATGTGCAGATTGGAGCTCAACATCGGCTTGTTTAGATTCAGTGTGGTTATAAAATAACATCTCGCTGTAACGTCAACACCTGAAAATAAGTGGTAAAGTATTATTTTTTTCAACATTATTTGTAGCTGCCTGAAAATGAACTGATGACTTAACATACTGTATGTATAATTACATGTCGGGATGGCACTTCTTAAAATCTTATTTCTAGTCTTGACCTTTGCTACTCAAAGTGCATAAAAAGCACTTACTGCTTGCTTCCTTTTTCCATTTTTAGACTCATACATTACAAACTCTAATGTTGGTCTACATGTTGTCTGTTAAGTAACAGCTTCTCTAGCATTGTGTGTTAATAAGCATCATCAGCTACAGCAAATGTTGCATTACTCACATATATCATCCACGCTGCGTAACGCTCTTTGAGGTTATATAGCACGGCGGCCTCGTTGAGGTGGGTCATCATGGCCATGTCCTCGATCTTGTCGAACTTGGGCGGGTTCATGGGGAAGAATTCATCATCCTTCACTGTTACAACCTGTGAAGAGACATGTGTCCTCCATCAGCAGCACTATATGGAGAGCGTATGGGTGATTTGCCTCGTCCACAGCTAACGTACCTGTCCTGCATCAGTTTTAACGGTGGCTTTGCCTCCGTCTTTGCTTTGCAGAGTGCCTTTAACAAACAGCTCCTTTGGATCCACCACATACACTGCAGTTTTAGCATCAAAGGGCCTGTTCTGACATTCGATTCTCTCTCGTTCGGGTCTCCTCAGGTACGGGGCAGCCTCCCCAAAAACACTCATTTCAGCATCTGAACTCATCTCTGCAACACACCCCAGAGGGGACTGAAAGGTCCGGGGTTAAAGGTCAGAACGATGATTCTGATAACTGTAGAATACTAAGTCATCATAATCAACATCAGCTCTCTTACCTCTGTGGGCTACAACAGGTCTGCTTATGTATCCTCCACCTGGAGACACCTGAATCAGAAACAAGATAAATCCCGCTGGTAAAGTCAGTAACTATCACACTCACACAACAATCAAACAGGAGCATGTCCTCACCAGCACAAGTTCCAGCTGAAAAATGTGAACGGCTTTGACACTTACTGCTTTTATAAGGTCTCCCTTGGTGCATAAGGAGACACAGCAAACACCTATATTTAGGTCAAAGCTTCTAATGAATGTGGGTGGAGAGAAGTGATTAGTTTGGCATGTGCTATCACGGAGATGTCACTGAGCTTTTGTTATAAATCCGTGGCGGGGAGCAACTGCAGCTCAAGAAAAGAATGAATGCCAAAGGAGGGTGACCTCTGCCAGAGATCCAGCACTCACATTGATGCTGAAATGTTCCAAGCATGCAGAGACCGACACTGTTTGTTTAGTGCTGTGTTTGGGAGATTAGAAGCAAACAGTGTTATTAAGGGTGAATTTCTACAATTAGCAGCTATTATAGGATCTTATCAGGCAGTACAGTGTCCTAAAAAACAAATACAAAAAAAGTTATTATTATATATGTATAATTTAAAGACCTCATCAAAGAACCAAAACTGTACATTTAAACAACTACACTTTCCCATTTCCATGTATGTAAAGTGTCCATGATTATGTGCTTAAAGCAGGGCCGTAATCATGCTGTAATCATATGTTGGGGGGACCACTTTCAGTCTACACCTACCCAACCCTTGAGGGGGTCTAGAGGAAGACAGTTTTTTTTAGAGACTTAGCTAAACTGACCATTTAGAGTGTATTGAAAGTCTTAGATCACGGGTTCCCAAAGTTTGATGACCGAGTGCCATATTAGGAAGCCATCTTATGACTGAGGGCAGGACAAGTGCACACACTATGACTTTTTTATGACATACCTAACTATGACTTTTTATGACTTTTTTATGACTTAACACTTTACAGAAATTATAACATTTGACACTGATACAACCAAACACTCAAATTACATTCTACTTTTCCACCTTTAATACATTTGACAGTAATTAAATAAACAGTACAGTGTTTGACATTGATTGTATCTACCCACAGCAGTCGAGCCATGGCCTCTGCTGGGGTACGGCAACACCACATGGACAAAACACACACAGAACTGCAGCAAACTGTCATGCTAGAACCCGTAGTAGTAATGATGGCAATTTGTTAAATGTATTTATGATTATAATTACATTTGCTGTGATTATTTCTAACAGCATTGCGTGGTTGCCTGTCGTAGAATGACCGTCTCACCTCACTCTTAAAATGAAAGTGAATAATTCTGAAATATTTATTTTTATTATTTTAAATAAATTTTTTAAAGGTCCAGTGTGTAAGACTTTGGGGTATTTAGTGGCATCTAACAGTGAGGACTGCAGATTGAAACCAGCTAAGACTTCTCCATGTTAGAATTCCTTACGTGTTCATAGTACAACAATTTACCATGAGCCAAATTATCTGCAGGGGTCTCAACCTCTCCAAAACAAACAGACTCAGTGATTTCAACTGGTAGAAACTCTTTGAATAAAGTAGTTTCATGTTAAAAATAAGACATGAAAATACCTAGAGTCAGTGTTTGGTTAGTCCGTTGTGGGCTACTATAGAAACGTGGCAGTGCAACACTGTTATCTCCACAGACAAGGACCCACTCCCTATGTAGATATAAATGGCTCATTGTGAGGTAATGAAAACATGGTGATTCTGATTGTCAGGTGAGAAAACATTCTTACTGTATTATATTCCATTTCTGCCGATATAGCCTCCTAATCCCACGCACTGGAACCTTAAGGTAATGACATAGTAATTATTTTAAATAATAATATATTTTTATAATTCGCCTTAGGTAACTCTTGTTTTCATTTTGCCCTGGTTTAATATAACTCTTTTGCATTATTCTTGACATTCTTTACAGTCCTGTTTCAAATGTTCTGATACAGCAACCTGTCTCTCTGCCTCTTGAGCTCCTAACAGGACATTATTTTCCTCTCTGTCCTCAGTGTCCCTCTTTGGGAGATGATGGCAGGGGAAAAGAGAGGACTCCAAATCTCCGACACGACCATTAGTCCACGGTAATCTCTAAAGCCGTCCCAGGAGGATCCTGGAGGGAATTTCTATTGAGGGATTCATCAGCTATGCCTTTATTTATAAGCCTGTCATGGCAATCACAAGAGTCACAGATGCATTTTATGTAATATTTCAAAACAGTTATTAAGCCGTAGGGACAGTGCTATTGTAAAATGTTCTTCAACACTTAACTGTCCCATATGAACTGCATGGTTAACCTAGACTGAGCATAAAAGTCTGAAAACACAGGGAAGCGGTATCAAAGGAAACAACACAAAAAAGTTTCCAACACCTTCAAATCACACCAATATACAGGCTATAATTCAATAGGCCACTTTTGTCTGTTCAGAAACTGAAATGCAAAAATAAAGAGGACTTAATGAGCGAACAGTTTCCTGATGAGTTACAATGTGTTGTACAATGTTTTTTTCACAACAAACATAATAATGTATGTAATGTATGTATGCGCTTTTAGAGTTTAGGGTTAGGGGTTCAGGGTTAGGGTAGGCTAGCTGTTCCCCCTGTCTTCAGTCTTACAGTAAGTTAGGCTAGTCACATCCTGACCTAGTTTTGTACTTTACACACATTTCTTTTAAAAATGAAGTTACAGCCAGCAGCTGGTTAGCATAGCTTAGCATAAAGACTGAAAACAGGGGCTAACAGCTGGCATGGCTCTGTCTAGATGTAACAAAATCATCTACAGACACCTCTGAAGCTAAGTTATTATGTTGCTAGCCTGTATCTTGTTTATTTAGAGAGGGAACCAGAAGTGCTAACTAATTCCCACATTTTAAGACTTATTTCTGCAGCACTCTTTGAGCGGACTGTGTTTCCTTTGAGCCTTGCTAGCTGTTTACCCTATGTCCAGTCTTTGTGCTTCATGCTAAGCTAACGGGCTAGTCATTTTGAACATGCCTGTTCCTGTGCTTCCAGTGTTTATGCTAAGCTAACCCCAGCCTTGCTCCAGCTCTGTATTTAACACAAAGACATGGGAAAAAAGGCTAATCAGCATTTTAAACGACAGTAAGTGTTATCACACAGGAATTTAAACATGGCTGCAATATTTGTATTGGCTCATTGCCTTCTGTATGTTCAGGTTGTTCTTTTAACTTTGTCCAATATAATTCCCTACTAACATATGTAGCCTACCAAAGACTGTCCAGTATCTAACAGAAAGTCACGATTTCCACTGGAAAATCTTGACTACTTTATTAATTGGATAAACAGCAATGTCTTAAATTAATATTCACATATCAAAATCAATTAATTTTTAACAAGATGTTTTGCTGTATTATTAATGATAATGGTAATGGGTTCTTACTCAGGGAGGAGCAATTGTCCATCAGCTGTCCATCAAATTATATCCAACTGCATCTCTGATGGACAGATAATAGACTGTGTGACCTCTACTTAGCAGCCCTTTATTTAGACAACTTGAACTTGACTTGACATTAACTCCTAAGCCGTGAGATTTTCCCATCTGTTGCATTAAAGATTAGAATGAACTCTGAACGCAATCCGCCGCATTCACGTTGGCTTTCTGAGACTCATGAGGAGGCGATACTCAAAATGTCTAAAGCAGTTATTCAATCAATAGAAACATGCCAGTTAAAAAAGGCAAATGAAAGGCAGTTTGTGGCCGCAGTGATAATCCATGCCAATCATTGTCCCCACACTGAGTATCATTGTCCCCTTGACGACAGTCCCTAAGAATCTCATTCCTGATTAATTCCCTGAAGTAGCCCATGTTTAAGATGGAGGCCGTAGGTTCATTGGCTGCTTGTTCATGATTTAGCACCCCTCTTGTCAGTTTACAGCCGTCTAATCTCCCTCTCATGACATCAGATGACTTCACTCAAAACTCTTAGAGATGTTTACACATTTTGATGTTCTGTTACCTTGGAACATGGCTGGGCATCTGTTTGCATTTAGACACAATAAACACACTGACTCAATAAAAAAATCTATACAGACCCACTAATAGAATTTTACAATGAAATTCCCCTTTCCTTGTCAATAAAAGGTAGACTGCAGCGCCCTCCAGTGTCACTGCTGAGAAGCCACAGGCACTTTGTTATATTCCTTAAGACAGCATCATGTGCGTTATGTGGAGACCTTCGACACATACTAACAAACCCACAGATAAACTTTTTTGTTGTTGAAACTTTGACAGATTAATTTCTTAAGCACATTCCTTGGATCCTACAAAAAATGTGAAATAAGTTCTCAATGGGTCAGGTGTGATAGAAGACACTGAAATGTTCAATTTCAGTCATTGAATAGTACATTTATGTTCCTTGTACAGTTAACTCATGTCACGCAGACATGTGTTGCAACAAGAAGGTTGTATATTTCTGCTGCCAAGCAGGTAGTATAGAGTGGGTTTATCAGAGCTTTTTATTAGAAAAACAACAGCTGCCTGCTGTGTATGAGAGCGACACTTCGAGAGCAGTGAGAGTGAAGCAAACACTGAGTGATGGGCCGGACAGGTAAACAATGAGCTGAATGTCACTATAAAGCTCTGTAAAGCCAGAGGGAGCTGCAGATTCAGCTGATAATTCTCTGTAGGTTCACCATCACTCACCATGTGCACTATGAGTAACCTCCTTCACATTGTCACATTCTCTTCATATTGTCATTTGATACATTGTTATCATAAATTGATTATAGCTGCTTTAAAGACAATGCAAGTCTCCTAAACAGAATGTAGACTGTAAAGTAGGTTGTAGTGAATCCCCAGTGTGTTTATATAATGGACCATTTATTTGGAAATATACTAAAGCATTATCGCATTCACTTGGAAAAAAAAATTAATTGTTTTTCTGAATTAATGAGACTATTATCTCAGACATCTAACAAAGTTTTCATGGAATGAAAAATTGCTTTTGGTTTATCTGAATTAAAGGTCCATTGTGTAAGATTTAAGCTGAATTCATACTAGAGACTGTTGATAAACTGAAAAAGCCCATTTTAGATTAATCTCCTGTATCTGTGTCTTGTGGGTTTCGCCACTGCCCTGCCACTTTAGGGACTACTGGCAGTCCTGAGTCTATTCATTCCAATGAGTAAATGTGAGTATTTTTTTTTATTTTTATTCTATATACCCTTAATAGTCCCACAAGGGGAAATTCCAAGTTTTCACTCTGTTTTTACAAATACACACAGGCCTGAAACACACACATGCACAAACAGGGCCTTTTACATGCATCAAATGGAGAGAGAGAGAGATGTCAGAGTGGGGGGGCTGCCCATGGACAGGGCGCCCCGAGCAGGTGGGGGATCGGTGCCTTGCTCAAGGGCACCTCGGCAGTGCCCGGGAGGTGAACTGACACCTCTCCAGCTACCAGTCCACACTCCATATTTTTGGTCCGGTCGGGGACTTGAACCGGCGACCCTCCGGTTCCCAAGTCAAGTCCCTATAGACTGAGCTACTGCCGCCCCGAGTACAGATTATGACCAATTTTTCACAAGCGCCAACCCATCTTAACATTCTGACACTGACAATTCATATTTTTCAGATTTTCATTTTTCCAGAGAAAATTAACTTTGTGCAAGACATGTCTCTGTTTCAGCAACATACTCTCGCGAGATCTGGCAACAACTGATGTGATCTTGTACTGCGTTGATGTCAGATATTAAGCTAGCAGATAAAAATGAGCGGCAAAATAAGGAACAAACATTAAATTTGTCCTGTATATAGTGTTGTATTGTTTTGAATCTGATTTCCATCCACACAATGATCACCACACTCCCAAATGAGGTGGGGGGGTAGAGAAACGACCGCACCCACTTAGGAGACAGGAGACTTTCCAGAAGCATTGAGTGTACCCTATGCTGTAGCCTGGTGTGCATCTCACCAGAAATGTACACTGAGATGCAGTGTATTCAGAATAACAAGTGAATGTGTTACGTTTTGGCACCCTTCTGTGGGAATGTACTGTTCAGTTAATACATACATAGCTCAGTTATAGCTGCACTTTTAGGGTTTTAACAAGGGTTACAGGATTAGGTTGAAAAAAGTTTCTTAAATTTATACGTTTTAATTACTCACTGGATTGTCTCCAAGATGTCAGTGTGCAAACAAGGTCGTTTTACACAAAGGTATTATACATTTATGGACAGGTGGGTAATGTTATGATCCGGGACACTGCTCAGCTAGCTAACCAACTAACTAACTCATGATCACGTGAGATCGATCGTTGTCATAGCAACTAGCAAGGGCGCATAGAGCTGTCTGAGATTCATCACAGTTTTTACTAAAACTTTATATCGTTCACAGTTCGAGAGTGAGATAGAATAATGTTGGATTTAGGGTCATATAATTTTTATGATGATCGCAGTAAACTCGGGGTGAGAGGATAAACCTGTTAGATACTTTGTAAGGTTTGCTGTAATGACGTTAGCTGGCTGAAGCTAGCATTAGCATTAACGTACCTGTTAGCTGTTAGCAGTTGGTGTGTGGATGTAGGACGAAAGGTGGTGTTATTTCTTCTGTTTGTGGATACAAACTCGGGTTTGTTTGGTGCAGGAATATGAAGGGGGCAGAAATGAAGAAGGAGAGAGGCACGGAGTCGGTAAAGCTGCTCTGCCCAACGGAGACACTTATCAGGGACGGTACGAGAACGGCAGAAGACACGGACAGGTATGATGTGCCGAGTCCATTCAAATCCACCTGTTCATGTTAACGCCACAGGTCTCAATGGCGCCGAGTGGCCACAGCAAAGTAATACTCAAGGACAGTAACTAATCCCTTCAATGTGTGATGGAAGCCTAAAATGTCAGGTAGGAATGGACTGGCCTTACTCTTCTTAAGCTTATCATGTCGAAAAGATATGGACTGTAAAATACATGCACCTGTGAAAACCATCCTATTGTTGGGTTGGTTGTCTCCATGTTATTTTAATGGAGAAAATCAAAATTTAAAAAATGAAAGCAATCTTAAAATAAATGTATTTAATTAAAAATGAAAAGTTCTGTTTTATTGAATATTTTAATGGATAAAACAAGGAGTTTTCAGGTGCTTAAGGATGACTGTGGCTTACAAAACCAAGAGCTTTTTACATACTTACAGATTAGTGATTATATTGGTAAAAAAATAAAGGAGAACATGACCATAGAAAATGAACTACTCCAAATATTTGTCAGAGCATATGAGAGCCAGCATTTTAAAAAGGTTATTTCAAAACTATATCTGGGCTTGTGAGTAGATATTTAGACAACAATAGAAAACAACAAGCTCTCCATCCTGGAGAGAATTTAGTTGGAAGAATGTCATGCATCATTTTTGTACTCCTACCCAGAAAAAAAAAATCTTATTCATTGAAGAACTTGTGGAGGCAAGGAGGCAAATTACTTCCATATTTTTTGGAAGTGTCCATCTGTGACTCTTTCTTGTACTAAAATTCATGACATCCTGGTAACTGTTTTTTCAACAAAAATTACTTTTAGTTTTTTACTATTGAACCTGATAAGACTGGAGAAACTTGAATAGAGAAAAAAATATAAATATCTGCTAAGAATACAATTGGTTGCCTGTAAGAAGTCCCTAAACAAGAAACGGCTGCGAAAAGAAACATGTAGTGTTGATGAATGGATTAACTTGGTATATAATATTTATGAAATGGAGAAAATGACTTTTAACCTTGTAACATATTTATTTATTTACCTCTCTTCATTTTTCTATATGTATTTTGTTATTGATCTTACATTTTTACATATATTGTTTTATATTTTATCTTACTTATTTGTTTATTATTTTATTTTATTAATTAATGTATTTTTTTCCTCATTTCATGCTTGAAGGGTCTCATGTTCATTTGGTTGTGGATTTATTTACGGTTGTGTGTTTTCATTGAAATTCAAGTTTCTAATTTTTCTCCTGCATCAAGAGAATATAAACAGGAAAAATCATTCCTATAACAATAGGATAGCATTTTTTTCCTCACATAAAAATACAAAGAACAGTACCTGTGACAGCCAACCTCGAAGAGAATGCGACAGTCACCCCAAACTGGGATTTTTTTTGCTAACAACTACACTAACAGCCACATGTTGCTGTCTAGCCAAAGCCTATCTTAACTACAGCTCTCTCCTCATGCTTTTCAATGGTAGTAATTGTTTCATTATAAACCCATTTGTATAAAATCCCGGAAAAGAGACAGAAAAGCTGGATATTAACATTTTGACATGAAAAACACTAAAGTCATCTCACCTCAGTGATAATTGTCTCACTCCCAAAAATGACCGTGCAAACTCTGACTATAATTTCAGCAAGTTTCAGCACAAACATTTTTAAAAGCGTCCTCTAATGAATGTGACAACCAACCCCATTTAGTCCTAAACATTCAAACTTACAAGTAATATGCTTCTTGTATAGTAGATAAGCAGTGGTTTACTGTAGCTTACTATGCCCTAAACATTCACACGATTAGTTTATGGACAGTGAGCAAAAAATATAATTATCTAAACTTTTTAAATATTCACATAGATCAAGTCTACCACATGAAAATTAGATTGTTCAGCCTTCAGATGTAGTAACAAAAAGAGATGTCAGTTTAGACTTTGCACAAGTACAGTGAGGCCAATGTACACTTTTGTACATTTGTACTTTTATGTACAATTTCCATTATGTTGACTGGAAAAGAATATTCTCTTTAAATTAATGTATATTGATCTTTGCCCTGTTTGTCTTATAGGGGACATATCGCTTCAAGAATGGGGCAAGATATGTGGGACACTATTACCAGAACATGAAAGATGGACAGGGCACCTTCTACTATCCAGATGGCTCTAAATATGAAGGTACAAAAAGCATATGAGTTGAGATAGTTGCCAGCTTCTGCATGTCATTAGTGTGTGTGCAGGGTGTTTACAGTGCTGTGAAGGAGTTGAACTCTTCAGCTTACATGCGTCCAGAGTGACACAGAGTTTCAGAAATTAACTCTTAATGCTGCCCCTCTGTGTCTGTCAGGGTCGTGGGTGGAGGACCTTAGACAGGGTCATGGTGTCTACACTTATGCCAATGGAGACACGTATGATGGAGACTGGCTGCAAAACAAGAGGTATGTCTACAGTTTTAAAATCACAAGTGCATGTCACTGAGATATTTGTAGTTCATTTCTGAGAGCACACATTCTGCTGCAGGGTTGAATCCAGCTTTCTCCTGTGTCTCCTCGATCAATAGACTGCTTGTTTTCTTTTGTCTAAATTCAGTAATACAAATACATGACAATACATATGATATATCTAGGGACATCACAGCTGTAGAAAACAGAAATATACTTTTCAGTGTGGACTTGTTGATGTGCAGGTCAAACCACGTCCATGATGATGACATTTTTTAGATATCTATGTAGGTTGCATGTGTTGTTTTAGCAGCATTAAATGACTGTTTTTTTAACATACAACAGGACCAGTTTACATACAGTAATTATATATAACTTAGATGTATCAAAAACTTCCACTTTTCAAACAGATTAGCCTAGTTTTAACAAAGTCATCTTTTTGACTGCACATTACCAAATCTATTCTAATTAGTTAGAGAAAATGGGAATTTTCAAACTTCCTTGGTGCTGTGTGATATCCAGGCACGGCCAGGGCGTTTACCACTACAAAGAAACTGGCTCAGAGTACAAGGGCTCATGGGTGATTGGCAAGATGGAGTCAGCTGGAGAGTACATCCACTCTAACCACAGATACAAGGGTAACTTTATCAACAATAATGTGAGTTCTACTTTGATTACTTATTCAGAAAATGCGCTGTGATTAATGAAATATGCAACATCTTTCACTGTGGTGTGATTTTGAGTTTGCAGGGGACTAAAATGGTCTAAATAGTTTGGTTCATTTATGCCAGGCCAGATCAATCTGTCAGATAAGTAATAGCGTAGATGGTTAAGTATAATTCAGAATACGTAGTACTGTTTCTATCAGCTTTCAGTTAAAGTAGATATCCAGTCTTAAATCTTTTTACATCACTTTGGCCGTCGCTCTAAATGTAGTTCTTGTACACTCCATCTGTGAAGTTTCAGAATAAAGCCATCATGACTGCTTGTAGAAAACTACAGATAATTACAACGTGCGTTTCACTTTTGTAGCTCTGGCCATCAGTTCGATCAGTCATGATGACTTTGTAATAGCTAAGATTTCAGAATGTGGGATGATTGCTAAAATAGATCCAATTGGGTTAGAAACATGAGCAGTCTGATGATCAGACAGGTTGTAAACTCTCAGGTTAGACAAACTGTAAAAGAATTACCCAAACTTTATTTTTTAAACATCCATCACAGTTTATGACAAGAATTATTAGAAACATTACAGGAGCACTGACTTTGATGAGTACAATGTCACTATAACCAACTGAATAACCCAATCACCAGAATAAATGTTGGCATTGTAAGTTTCTGCAAACCATGGATATCTTTCATTTGTACGTTAAATTTGAAGGGCATATGTTGAAACTTTATGTTACTATACAATTTAATGTTTAGTTTTATGTTGTGAAAATGCTGTCACCTGTTTTAGTTGGTCTCAAATAGTGGTCTGCTGCTTGACCACTGTCTCACCAAGGTGTCATGCCATCCACCATCCCTTCCTTCTCCTGATGAGAAACTCAGCTCAGACATATATAAACTAAACTAAGTCACTTTAGAAATGTTGATATGATGCGTGTGAAACAAACAAATGTAACGCATCAGTGGTTTGCGGAAACATACAAAGCCAACATTTTATTTTGGCGACCTGGCTGGATGGAAACAAGCTATAGCTACAAAATAATATAATAAACCACAGTTTTACTTAAACAGTGGTAGGTTTTGTATCACGGTATCATGTAGTAACATTGTCACTGTCAAAGAAGATTGTTTTATCAGTCAGTATTCCAGTTGTCTCTGCCATCCCATTCTTATCTTGCAGACGTATGGCCAGGCGAAGTATGTGTTCGACATTGGGTGTGAGCAGCATGGTGAATACCACCAAGCAGAGCAGGTAACTCAACATCAACACAACCCAACTTTATTTCCTCGCCATAATCTGGAAAGCCGGAACTTGTCAGAGCACACTGATATGACAGACACTGTGACACAACATAACCATGATAACTCTCTTTACTGAAACTCCAGCCACTACCGATGAGGAGAACGGTCAAAATATCAAAACACAGAAGCTGCCCTACCCGGGCTCCAGAGAAGGTTATTTCACCTTGGGAACCTCAGAAGGAGCAGAGGAGGTGCTGCCACTGCCTCTATACACAACCTTTTGTCAGTAGCATAGATCACTCAGACACAGCAGTGTCTTGCATGATGATTTTTTGGGGTATTTTCAAATATGTGAATGTGTTTTATTGCACAAGAACGGATCACGGTTGTTGAATATACTGCTAAAAATATTATTCCTCTTTGTCAGTGTGCACACTTGCCTGTTATAAGAGCATGTTTGACTTTATATGCATGATGTGATTGGTCATGTTGAGTGACTGCATAGAAACTTCAGGATGTTTGTTTGTGATGCAAGCTGCAGTGTGTCATCTTCAGTGAGGCCTGCTGTCATTTGTGAAAACATCAAGATGGAAATATATATGTGCATTATGCTTGTAATACAAACCAAAATGTGTCACAGCAATATATTTCAGAGCATTTGTCTGTACACAAAAAAGTAAAGCTTTGTCTCATGCTCCCTTCGTTCTGTGCAGGACCGAGCTGAGGGTGAGTGGGGTGAGTTGGCCTCCACCACCGTCCTCCAGTGGATTCCCAAGTGTATCACAGGCCTGACACCATGGACTCCAGGCAAAGACACTTCAGGTGAACTTTATCAAAACTATGTGAAGGGAAACACTGACAGACCTGGGCTTGTTACACTGTACTGAACAGGAGGTGCACACATTAACAAAAATACCTGCAGTAAATATACCAATCTGCTGACGTTCAGTCTCTGTTGTTGTTTCTGAGGCATAAATTCCACCTCATGGCTGCTTTTGTGACTGTAGTTTGAAGTGTGGCTGTTATGTGCCTCAAATGCTTCAAACACAGAGGCACACAGAGGCCAGACAGGATAAAATGATGATTAAAGAGATTGGGATCCAAATATGAACCTAAGTCATGGTGTGTTTGTGTGTTTTCTTTTGTCAGGTGGGGACAAGGAAACAGCTTCAGCAGAGGAGGGAGCAGAGAACTGACCTGTGTGATCAGACCACAATTTCAATTGTTTTAACGTATGTTTAAAAGGCAAAATAACATAAACATATTAATTAATGTGTCAATAAATAAGATTGTTAAGCTTGTATCTTCAGTGTTTTCTTATTAAGGTGTATGATTGTAGCAACTGGAAACTTTCCATCACCTACTGTATTATCATTGATGTGTACTGATGTGTACTATCAGTGTGTACTTTCGTACAGTGCAGTGCCCCCCTGTGGCAGTTCCCAGAACAACAATGTTTTTCTTGAGTGAGAAGGTAAACTTTATCTTAGTAATGTAAAACCACATAACCAAAAGGAGAAACCTCCAGTTCAACCTCAGGAGCTGCAGGGCCAGTCTAAGCCTTTTCAGGCCCCTGATCAGATTTAGTGTGGGGCTCCCTGGAGACAACCAGGCTCCAAGCAGCTCCTTAGTTTAGTTAACATGCCTCAGATCAGTGATGTGCTACAAACACATGTACAGCAACATTATAGTGTGATTTTAAACAGCTGTATGTGCAGATTATGCTTCATTAAAGGCGACAGAAATAGACTCATAGTGTTGTAAGAAATGTAGGGGGTCTCTGGTTAGACGACTGAGACGACTGAAAACTTTCACCAAAGCCCAAATTAAAAAATGTCGCACATCAACTTTATTTCTGTCAAAGTCTTTAAAAGTGTCAAACGCCCAACCATAAAATCACACTTCAATAGAGTGCTCCAGGGATGACAATTTTCTGTAGGCTGATGTGGAAGTTTGCTTCGCCCTACTTCCCTCGTCAAATAGCCTAAGGGATTCTCTATTGGATTTTGGATTGTTGTTGAAAATAACAATCATTTATGATACCTACATGTTTTGTCCCACAAGATAATCTTTACAAATTAAAACCTAGTTTATGACTTTTAAATGTAATTGCCAGAAGTAAAAACCTATTGTTAGGGTGCAATGGGTGAATTACACCGCAGTCACGTGACTTAACAAAATTCACGAGCACTGACATATTTTATGTCGTAGAACAAAACGTGAAAGTTTAGCTTTTGCTTTTGTTAGTCACAGAGCTTATTTCTGGCATCTAACCAAAAACCCATTTAAAAAAACCCATCGACTAAGACGAGGGAACCAGGAGTGGTAAAATGCTAACTCATTTCCGGGTTTTAGGACTCATTCCTGGGGCACTGCTGCACGAGCGACGATGGGAAAAAAGTTACGCCTAATTGGTGCTTGGGCGTGCGACACCTATAAAGAGTGGCTCCACAGAAATTAGGTATTTTCAAAAGAAATTTCTACTGTGTAGGGCATATGAAGTATTCTGTTGCGGACATTGTCATTTTCTTGTCCTGCAGTGTGATTGGCTGGGTCGTCGCCATGGAGACAGTACCCAAACGACCTTGACGTCATCCCGCCCGTTCGCATTCCATATTGTTCGTTCTCTTCTTTTTGATGCCTCGTTCTGTTCAGGCTCTGTGGAGTCAGGAAATACCAGCGCTCACCTCAATGGACTCATTTTGTTCTGTCCCCTTCAGGAGGGAGGTGAGTTTTTAGTTTGTTCTGTCACCCAGAGGACTTAAATGATATTAAATTGGTGTTTTAATCAAATTTAGCGACGCGGTGTGTTAAAGGCCTTGTAGCCATCTGCTAGCAAACATGACAGAGTCTGTTAGAGCAGGTGGGAGTGAACAACTGTGGTGGCCTTAAGTTTGATATGGTAACTTTATCATGGCTAAATAATTGTCATGCTGGCTCTCAGAAGTTGGTCGATATTCACAACAGAAGTTAATTTATTTACAGTTTTTTTTCTGACACTTTTTTAAAGGAAAGCTTGCAAAGTGCTAATGAAATGCTATCATCAAGAGCTTTTAGATAAGTGGAAGCTAACAGAGCAATGTGTTGATTTTAACTCAGTTACAGTTCTTGCTAATATTTTATTCATAGCTGTTATTAATTAATATTTTGGTAAGTGTGATCAGGCAGCAAGGAGTTTTCTCCAACATCAAGCCATTGTGTTGTTTAGTTTTAATAAACAGGTGAAAGTTAAATAATAAGATGCAACCAGATTTCAACCAGATTCTGAGGGATTTAGCTAGTTCAGACTGAGTTTAGGTTACTTTGTCATCTAAATAATCTGCTGTACAGTTGCTGAGACAGTGAATAGGCCCAAACTTTTCTTCTGTTCTTGATAACTCAGATATTGTGGAAAAAGTGATTTTATTTCTGTACAAAAATGATCAAATGTAATATTTTATTTTTGACTGACTACAGGTGATAGTACTAGACAAGAAATCATGTAATTATTACAATGTATTTGACTGCACATGTGATAATTTGTGGTAAGAGTGATTTTCTGGCTATGGCATTTGGTCGTAATCTAAATGTACTGGAATCTTATCCAGATTAGTTGTGGCTGATATGATCTGCATGTCTAATTAAGAGTGTGTTAAACTTACCTGGAACAGTCAAGGAAAATAATAAAATGTCATTACTCTTTCTTGGAATACGGTCACTGTCATTATCTGCCCACACAGATATATCTGTAAGCAACAACAGAAATGAAAAATGTCTTAAAGAAAAAGGTAGGTGGAGGTTTGGACACAGCTGTCTGTCAGAATCTGCAGGTGGAGGCGATGGCTGCAGGTTGCTGACAGAGGCTGCAGGTGAAGGTTTGGCCACAGCTGTCTGTCAGAACCTGCAGGTGGAGGCGAAGGCTGCAGGTTGTTGACGGAGGCCGCAGGTGGAGGTTTGGCCACAGCTGTCTGTCAGAATCTGCAGGTGAAGGCGATGGCTGCAGGTTGCTGACGGAGGCCGCAGGTGGAGGTTTGGCCACAGCTGTCTGCCAACATGTGCAGGTGGAGGCGGCCGCTGCAGGTTACTGACAGATGCTGTTGGTGGAGGTTTGGCCACAGCTGTCTATCAGAACCTGCAGGTGGAGTTGAAGGCTGCAGGTTGCTGACGGAGGCCACAGGTGGAGGATTGGCCACAACTGACTGCCAGAACCTGCAGGTGGAGGTGGTGGGTGCAGGTGGCTGACAGACACTGTAGATGAAGGTTTTGCAACAGCTGTCTGCCAGAATGTGCAGGTGGAGGCGACTGCTGCAGTTGCAGACAGAGGCATTTGGTGGAGGTTTGGCCACAGCTGTCAGCCAGGATGTGCAGGTGGAGGTAGCTGCTGCAGGTTACTGACAGAGGCTGTTGTTGGACATTTAGCCACAGCTTTCTTCCAGAACCTGCTGGTGGAGGTGCTGCCTGCACTCAATGACAGAAGCTGTGGATGGAGGATTGGCCACAGCAGTCTGCCAGAATCTGCGGGTGGAGGCGGTGGCTTTAAGTTGCTGACAGATGCTGTAGATGAGGTGTGGCAGCAGCTGTCCATGATAACCTGTAGCTGGAGGCGGGGGCTACAGGTTGGTGACAGAGGTTGGAGGTGGAGGGTTAGTGACAGCTGTCTGCCAGAATCTGCAGGTGGAGGCAGTGGCTTAAGGTTGCTGACAGAGGCTGTAGATGGAGGTTTATGATGATGGGTCTGTGCTTTTCTGTCACACCACATGTGTAAGTACCTGTGAGAAGAAGACAGTGATGTAAACATAAACTGAAAGGTGGCTTTAATGTATTTGTCCATGCATGTGATTATCACACAGCTGTGTTTGAATTAGCACAAGCTAATGAGCAGCAGCAGCTAACATCCAACACTGAGCCGTTAAACAGTCCCGACAATCTTACACCAACACTGAAACAGCTCGACTCTGTTATTGAACCTGTTATAATAATAATGGGTGACATCAGCCATGTAACGTGGCTAACGTGATGATGAGAGTGGGGGCAAATTAGATTTTCCCTGTTTTAAATACAGAAATTTGTGATAAAGTTGCAGTGATTGGACCAAAATTGCAAAATCATGCAGAATACACAGGGATTGGCTGAATTTGTGTTAATTGTTGCCAAAAACATCAGCCGCTGTCATCGGTGAACGTCATCTTATTTGCTGATAGGCTGAAGGCAGTCAACAAGGCAAATATCAGCCAGTACTGATGTTCAGCCATGATGAAAATAAGTTATAGCTCCACATTATTTGTCTTTAGCTCATAACAAAGCCTGACTCCTCAGTCAGTTTTGTATTAAGTAGTGGATTGGAAATAATAATAATAATAATAATCATAATAATAATATTAGTGTGTCTTTTCCTAGAAGCTCCGAGGTGGATCCAGACAGAGACAGAGACGCCAGAAAGAAAAAGAAGAGACAGCAGGACAGTAAGGCCGAGCAGCACAGCCCAGAGGCAGCTCAGAGCCTCAAGAACCAAAGTAGTGAGGAGAGGAAGAGCCGCAAGCTCCGTTATGATGTCATGGACACCAAACATGACGATGGTTTTCCACCAGAACAAAACTGGTGCAGATTACACTGATGGCAGCAGTGACTGTCTGCCCCCCTCTAATCACACCTCACCTACAATCGGTTCAGCTCAAAACGATCAGTGTAAATGCTTAACCGGTCATGTTGGTTTTAATTTTGCTGCTGATCAGTATATTTTATTTTTACCAACAGTTAAAGTATTGTAAATAAATGTTCAGCAAACTTTTTATGGCATTGGCAACACAAGCAAAGCCTGGAGCGTAAACATCTCAGCAGCTGCTAAGTGGAACTCGGGACCTGGGAAATGTGTCGCCTCGGAGAAGAACTGTAAGAATGTGGACCATCTGTGTTTGCTTTTCAATGACAAATACAGTTTGTGTCTTGTTGTGTCACAACAAATACTGTGTATTTAATTTTGAGCTGTACTGTCAGTTCTTTTTGTATGGAAACATCCTGTATCAGGATTATCAGTGGATGTTTTGTTTTGGGCTATTCTCATGTTCATTTGACCATATTCCCTGCTTTTCTTTTTTTATCTTTAGCCAGAAGTTGAAAAACTGCTGTTACAGTATACTGTTTTAGTTCAGCATGTCAGAATTTATACATTGTATCAGGTAAACACTTTAAAATACATTTGTTAATGTCAGAAATTGTAATTTGTTCTTGGTCTTTGACTGTTTACAGCCTGTGCTGAAATGAATGGAAAAACACTGATTGAAATGAGTGAGGAGTTGCCGGGGATTTTTGAAAAGCTCCTGTCTGCCTTTGTATTATATTCTAGGAATAGACTGATTGTATCTGAGCCTCTTGTTGAACAAACTTTCCAAAGCAGTTAAATCAATGATGTAGATGCATTAAGTGTGTGTATTCACGTTTAGTTCAATAGTGCAGTATCCTGCCTGTTGACAACAGGAACTAGAATAGTTTGGCCTGTGGTATTTCTCCAGAACGTTCATCGAAACACCTTCACACTCGACACTGTGCTTCTTTGGGTCCTGAACAACGCACCTGGGCCCAAGCAGCTATAGAGTCATTATGATGTTTAGATATGAAAAACTGAATTATGTTGACGGTTTTACTCATTGTACCTCAAAAATAACTCACAAAAGGCCACAAAAGCACATAATAAAATATGCAACTCATAGTATACTACTTACTGTGTACTTCTACTTCAGAGAAAAGAAAGATAGAAAAAATCAGTACAATATATTCTATACATACATAATATAAATCAGGGGCTGCCTCTTTTATTAAACAAAATTAAATAAATACAAAAGAAATGAACTTGATCACAGATGAACCTTCAGAATATAAAATGAGCATTTACAGAATAAATACATGAAGTTTATAGATTTTCAAAACTTACACTCAATATATGTGAAATATTATTCCTCAACCTACATTAATTTGCCTTCAAAGAGGAAATGAGGGTGCGTACTGTAACAGAAGTATATGAGTTAAGACTAAATCTGTGTTTGCATATACAGGTTCAGTCACTGGAGGGCTAACAATCAGACCAGCTGATTTATAAGCTTGAGGCATTCTGAAAAACATTGTTGGTGCTGGCAGTTGTTGAAGGACATGTGAGGTGAAGATAATAAAATGTTGCCTGGGAGTCATGTTGGCAGACGGCAGACGACCAAACAGGTGAGCCGGTCTGAATAAAAGGACTGCCATATGAGGAGGATGGATATTCAGGTTAAAATCCTCCTGTAGATTTAATTCCTTATGTGTCCAGCAGAGGGAGATCTTGTCACAGCCACTCAAGGCAAAGATTTCCCATGATCCCAGTCAGGGCTAAAGTCCTCATTCTTCTGTCCGTCTGTTGTCATCCAGCTTGGTGAAGATTTTGGACAGAGGTCTCACCCAAATGACACGTCAGTGTTCTGAGTCTGTGTCAGAAAGAAAACTTAATCATCAACTGAGAGCTGAGGTGCAGACAATCTTCAGGTGGAGATAAATGTGAGCCATGTCAGTCCAGTAATCTCCCAAATGTGTCTGCTGGTCATTTTTCAACCTCGACCCAAAATGTCCACATATTTTGTGTCTAAGAAACTATCGTTTCTGAGTCACCAGGGAGGAACCAGCTGTGGGCTGCCGGGCAGGTCGGGGACTGGAACAAGGACGCTCGTCCAAGTGAAGTGCTGAGCTATCTGAAGTGTCAGGGGCCCTCTGGCCTTCACATGCAAAATGTCACTCAAGTTGACACGTACAGACCAGGAAGAGACTCAAAATGACCGGAAAGAGATGCAAAGCAACTGTAGGAGACACAAAAACATTACTAAAAGGGGCAAAACAACCACAAAGAGACACAGAATGAACAGAGACACTAAATTATTTCAGAAAGACACTAGAGCACCAAAAAAGACACAGTGACCTCAAATAGAAACAAAATAACCACAGATGGACACAGAAGAACCAGAAAAGACACAACATGATCTTAAAGAGACACAAAATGACCTCAGAGACAGAAAATGACATCAGAGAGACACAAAGGGTCCAAAAAGACACAAAATGACCCCAGAGAGACATAAAACAATTACAAAGACACATAAACAATAAAAAAAAAAAAAAAAATCAAAACTCTTGTCCCTATGTAGGAGAGGTGGTGGGGCCTTTTGCACATCTATGCCCAGAGACACATTGTCTCATAATCCACCCATGCATGTAGCAGGCCTACAGACAGGTAGCTGTCTTATACAGAGACACATTTATGCCAGACTTCCTTCAACAATATGTCAGTTTGAAGATTTCTTGCTGAATGAGAAAAAGTCAGCCCCATATCAGCGCTTTTTCTGCAGCTCTTTGACACGTCTCTGTTGCTCACTGTGTGTATTGCTCAAACATGACGTCATCAAACTAACTCGAACTACGTTTGTGTGAAATATTCATAAATGGGAAATATGAATAATATTGACAACATTTTTGAATTGAGCATATTTAAATTATAACGATTAAATAATATTGTTGCTGTTATATCGCCAACAAGTTAAACAATAACTTATTAAGCTATTTTTATTATTTATTATTTTTATTTATTTGTTGAACAGATGAAACAGACGGTTGGTGAACCAAAGAAAGCACATTTACATTTACTTGTTAAAACTTGGTAACAGTCAAACGTCAGTCCAGTTTGATTCATTTACACTGAAAATAGAAAATATCTCCAATATTGGCAGTTAGTAGCTACATGGGTGTATTTTTGGGTTTCGTGAGGTCTGAACGGTAAAATACACAGAAAACAACATGGGCTTTAAGAAAGTGTCAAAATCTGACGTCTACCATGAATGAGTCCGTTTGTCAGTGACAGCAGGTCTTAAGAAGAGGTCCAGAAGCAAAAGGTCTCAGTTTGTAGTTTGTTTTCCAGAAAAATCGTCGAGTGAAAGTTGAGTTGCTGCTTTTCTCTCCGTTAGTAAGTTAGTTATGGTTCTAAAGTTTAAATCACATCAACATGATGAACTTAGAGACAACATAGCAACCATGGAACCATCAGGTCCGTCCTAACAACACGTCTGACCTCAGAGCTCTCATTACGTCATCAGCCAGTCCTCCACTGCAGGAACAATACCATCTGTTAGTTTGTGGCAATTTATTAAAGCGCCAATTTATTTGTTAAACACGCTACGGCTTTTTTATGTGTGTGTGTGTGTGTGTGTGTGTGTGCGTGTGTGTGTGTGTGTGTTTTGTTTTCCGCTCTTTTCTGTATTCACGTGGACAGTTTTCCTCAATCAGCAGCCTTATTGAAAATCGGTTTACTCGGCCGGCTTTTGGTTCTTCTTGATGTGGATCTCATCATGTGAATTAATTAAGGTGTATTCATTAAACACTGTCACTGTCTGAAACTCATATCACACTGGTTATGTGGTGTATAGACTCTGTCTCTAAACGTGGTAAAAAAAAAATAAGATAAATGCAACTGAGTGAAAATAGCAGTCTTCAGAAAATCATTATACAGAAATAAATACATTAGTTTTGGGTTCCGCTGGGCGCTCCCTCCCTCTTTCAGCACTTTTCAATAAAGGCGCACTGCGCTTTTACGCACGACTAGTGACACTGTGGAGGAGAGCAGAGAGCCATGAAGAGCGTCAGTGTGTGAGCGCTGTGCTGCCACCACTGCAAGAAGATGATCCTGGTGCCTGGTCTGTTGTTGTCTCTCTGAGGAGAAGCGGGTCGGTGTCTGGAGCAGGATGGTGGCTTCACTCTTGATGGAGACCTCCGCCACTCTGTCGTGGCCACCAACACGGTTGACATCGCTACAGAGGAGAGGCTGTACCAGCTGAGCCACCACCTGACTCTGGTCCAGAGTCTGACCCAGAGAGAGTTTTACCGGGTTTCTGAGATGGATGAGTGAAACGCAACTTTCAGCGTCAACATATTATTGCCGTTTGTTGCGAGTGAAACTCTGAGCAGCTGCGCTGTGATGCAGGGCCGTAATCACATATTTAACATTGGGGGGACCACTGTAAATCACCAGTAAACCCCCAGGTGACATTTTTAGAAGCCAAAGTGTACATTTTGCAGAAATTTGAAAGGAAAATCTTGGATCAGGAGTTTTCAGAGTTTAGATGGCTGAGTGCCATTTTAAGGAGCCAGCATATGATTGGGGGGCGCACAGGAAAAGTGCACACTGTGACTTTATAATAAACTATGCTTTTTAATGGATATGACTTTTTTAAAATGACATACAAACACTTTACAAATACGATCACAGTCCACAGTGATATATCCTACAAACACTCTTATTACATCTATTTTTCCACTTTTTAATACATTTTAAAGTAATGAAATAGACAGCATAATAGCGTACACTTCACCTCATACTGGAAAAAATTGAATGAACTGTTGGATGGATATTAAACTGTTCTAATTAAATCTACACTCTTGGATGTTTATTGCTGTCTTTGGTATTTATGTGAAAGTATTAAGTGTGTTGTTACAGTTGCCTCTGCACATGGAGCCAAATGCAACATTTGACTTCTACTGTTTCAATAATGTGACTCTAACATGGCTTGGAAAAACAACTGATGACTATCAACAAGTAGAGCACAGATACAGATTGTGTAAAAAGGCCCAAATCTACAAATGTATACTTTAGTAATTAGAGCAATCAACTGAGTAACATTCATACACGTTTTAACAACAGGTGCAGCAAGGTGAATTTGTAGCCCATAGATGATATATCAATATGTCTTTCTCCCCACTCTTCAAATACTGAGGCTTTGTCAGTGGCCCTCGGTGTCTGATACTGAAACATTAGAGGCACCCTTAGGGTGCGTTCTAAAACACATATTTTTCCTTTTTACTTTTAGTATGTACTGCAGCTGCCCCTAAAAAGTGGGTACTGTTGCATGCAGTATGAACACAACCGAGGCATACTACTGTCTCATAACGTTACGCCCTGAACTTTGACCCTCTGACTCATATATCTGTTACCAAATATATAAAACAAAGCGCCGTTCACCGAGCTGGTGATGGAGGTCATCCTTGAGAGACCTGCTGTTGTTATGTTGCAGTAAGTAATAACTGCATGCATTGTAGATTCTAACATATTATATTCACCATAGTTAAATTACAGAGGCCATACATTTGTCTGTCACTGTTATCTTTATAGTTATGTCCTATTGTTGTTTGTAATATTTATGATTATTTTGTTCACTTGAACCATTAATATTCCTATTATTACTGGTCATCAGTCACAGAACAACAACAGAAGACACAAACTGACCTCAAAGAGACTCAAAATGAACTTTAAGAGACACAACATTACCACAGTGACACAAAATGGTTCCAAAGGGGGGGTCCAGACCTCAGTATCCCCCCTGGGATTTCCACCTATGGACAGAAGCTGAAGATGGAGGTGCTGAGCTGTTGACATAAACAATAAAAAAAAATAAAGCAAAACTCTTGTCCCTGTGTAGGAGAGGTGGTGGGGCCTTTTGCACATCTATGCCCAGAGACACATTGTCTCATAATCCACCCATGCATGTAGCAGGCCTACAGACAGGTAGCTGTCTTATACAGAGACACATTTTTGCCAGACTTCCTTCAACAATATGTCAGTTTGAAGATTTCTTGCTGAATGAGAAAAAGTCAGCCCCGTCCCTCGGCCCCTTTCCTGCTGGAGACACAGCAATGGATTGGTTGCTGAAAAACAACTGGTTTTTGTTTGTGGATCTCGAACAGTAGTTCGCAGTGGTCTGCAGCTTGGCAGGTGTCTCACCAAGCGCCACGCCATCCACCATACCCTCCACCAATTAAAAAGTCAGCTTACATACAAGGTCTCTTTAGAAATGTTGATATGATACAATTAAACAAACAAATGTAACATATCTGTGGTTTACAGAAATGTACAATGCCAACATTTTCTGTCTGTCAACTGGACTGATAGGTCCCTTTAGGACTACTTACTCAGTAGTCAGGATCACATTACATAACTCTGCAGACTGATAGCTCTTATTGTAAGGTCCTGACGGTTCCTTCAGCAGGTGCCATATGTACTCACATAGGCAGTGTGTTATATATACTTGTTGATGTCTTGGATATGGTTAATGCATTGGATCTAATTGTAGTAATCATGTTGGCTCTGTGTGTACAGTGATCACCAGTGGCGATGACATTGACCTGCCCCAAAAGGTCGCTTCCCTCTAAAGCGGCTCAACCTAAAGTGCACTAAGTTTCACCATATTGGTGCAGGCCTGATGAACATGGGGAACGCCTGCTACCTCAACTCAGCTCTGCAGTGCCTCCCCATATGAGGAGGATGGATATTCAGGTTAAAATTCTCCTGTAGATTTAATTCCTTATTTGTCCAGCAGAGGGCGATCTTATCACAGCCACAAGATTTCCCATGATCCCAGTCAGGGCTATAGTCCTCATTCTTCTGTCCGTCTGTTATCATCCAGTTTGGTGAAGATTTTGGACAGAGGTCTCACCAAAACCAAAACATTTGGCAGGTCCATCATGAGAGGATTAAACTCATATTGTTAAACTATACAGCACAGAGTGTGGCCTACTGGCAGCACCAGAGCTCACTGGCCTGGGAAAGTGGAACTCACTGTGTGCAACTTACATACTGCTGCAAGGAGTGGACACAATAGCATCAACACCTGTAAAAACAATAGCCTACAATCTGCAATAGCCCTGCAGTTGTACAACATATAAACTATGATATTTTCCACATGTAACCCTTTGCATTATTTTAAACTAAAGGGTAACACCGGTATTTTTCAACCTAGACCCAAATTTTCCAAACTTTTTTGTTTCTAAGAAACTAATGGGAACAACATTTTTTTTAAACTGGTACAGTGCTGTTCCTCCATGAATCCAAGTATAAACTTTATTAGTCTAGGAGATTTCCATTATAAAAACTAATATCCTCCAGAGAAATGCATTGTGGGCTTTAGAATGATTGAAATGGTAAATGGCTGAAAATCAACCCATCTCTGTCATGTTTTTATGTGTGTGTGTGAAATAGTCAGAATTACAGAGACCAGATAAATTTCTACAATTCCAAATATACATGAGCACTTTGGTGATGGCGGCAAGATAAAAACGTTCTTTTTACAGGCAGAAACCTTAAATGACAATAACAGAAATTATAAATGAAAAAGTTGAATTCAACGAGACCATTGAGACACCTCTCTCCAGTTAACAGGGAGAATCTCTCCAGTACATTAACAGTGAGGTAAAATTGGAGAGTTCCCTGGGAAGATAATACAGGAGAGACCTTCTTCCAAGGTGTTTAGGTGTCTTTTAAATTACAAAAACAGAAACTAGAAATGATATAGTGAAATTCAAAGAGCCCATTGAGACACCTCTCTCCAGTGGACAGGGAAAAACTCTCCAATACATTAACAGTAAGGTAAAATAAGAGAGTTCCCTGGGAAGATAATACAGGAGACACCTTCTTCCAAGGTGTTTAGGTGTCTTTTAAATGACAATAACAGAAACTATAAATGAAAAAGTTAAATTCAATCAGACCATTGAGACACCTCTCTCCTGTGGACAGGGAAAACCTCTGCAACACATTAACAGTAAGGTAAAATTGGAGAGTTACCTGGTGGCAGAGTTGCCATTCATGTTGGATTACATGGTGCAGCAAAGTGCGAGGGGCGGTCTCACCCTGGGGATCCATGTTTGCAGACCACTGAAGCATTGCCAAACAGACATGTCTTACAGCGAACGCTCTGAGACGATCAATCACAGGCCCCAGGCTCCTGCAAGCCTGCCACCTGTCCCACTTAGAGGACATGTAAAGTACAGTACATGCAGCCACAGACGTGCTTAAACAAACTGCACCTGGCTCTACAAGAATCCCAATAAAAAGCCCTGTTGAATTAGTGATGAGGTAGCTGGTTGGTGTCGAGGCTGCAGTGCGAGCAAAGGGCTGAGACACGTGATAACGTTCAGTATAGATGGTTTAATTACAGAGCAATAAGGAGGTACCCTGTTAATGATTACTGAGCTTTTAAAACGCAGAGGGGGTGATGTCAGCATTGTGCTAGATGCTGTGCTTTTGAAACGTGAAGGGGTCTGATAGTTTTACATCTTGGCTGATGCCTGTAAAGTTTGGCCTCTTTACCTATTTAATTATTTTTCTGTAATTAAGAATGATACCTATCATTTACACATTCAAAGATGGATGCTTTGTTCTTGTGATAGTGCCCACAAACACCAAAACATGGAAATGGGGGGCAGTGTGGGATGTTCTATAGGGGCACAATAACAAACATTGCAATTTATTTATTTAATTTTTTTGCGATATAAATTGCGATATGGTCCTCAATCCTCAACTTTGACCTGCAACCTAACCCCCTGGTCGCCCTCTTGGGCACCACCAGAGAGGATGATAAATACCTAGCTGTGATTCAGCACCTCACACTGTCTTTTGCCTCTCTGCTGGCCAGATGGACAGTTCTAATCAGATGGAGGGATGCTTTATCACCCAGCCATGTCCAGTGGCTGAGGGACATTATGTCCTGCCTTAGTCTTGAAAAGATACCAAAAGGTTTGGGGCCCATTTCTGAAATACTTCCAGAGTGTCTGAGTGTCTTGTTCCTGTTGCTTTCTGTCAGTGTATGCCTTTTACACAGGCATCCCTCCCTCTCTCTTTTAATATTGGGCCTGACTTTCAGCTCACCTGCGTTTTTTTTGTAATATTCAGAAGATGGAGAACAGTCCTATTGACGATATACCGACTGTTATTTGGGGCTAGTGGAATGGTGAGGATTAGGATTGGATTTCATGTTTTGTTCCTTGTCATATATGTGCTTTAAGTTTGAATATAATTGAATAAAAATATTCTTAATAAATTGCGCTATGGAAAAAATACAGGAATTCTAACAAGACAACTTCAATGGTTTTACTTAAATAGTTAATCATTCTAGAATAACTGGTGTGAATTTGTAGGAGTGCGTCTGCATAGAAAATAAAAATAATAAAAGCGGAGAAATTACTTTTTACTCTGAGCACTTTTCTGAGGGACAGGTGGGTGAAATTAGGTACTTTAATACACTGGTTGACTCACCATAACACCATTGAATTAAAATACAACTCTTCTATTGTTCAAGGCTAAAGTCAATGCACGTTGCTTTCCCTAAAACAAGGGGGCTTCCTTATGTTGCTCCCCGCCTGGTCCTCACTTGTTTTCAGGTTGTGCTCGAGAATCATCCGATAAAATGTGTCAATATCTGTGCTTGTAAAAAGTTTTATGATAAATATAGCAACTTCTGAGAAACCCATATCAATGTCAGGCTTAAGATAACAACTTCAGGTTAGGTCCCTCCCGTTTCCGGCTTAGACTCCACCCACTTCCGGTTTAACACCTCCCATTCAAAGTACAGAGAGGTGTACAGATAATTTTGTTAGTTAAACAGATACACATACCTATATACTCGCTCATTCCCAGTGGTCGACAACTAGTGAGACATGCTTTGGTTGTCTATGAGACAGTCTTCTCTTGTAGATTAATGTTAGTGTTAATGTAACCTTTCCAGCCTTGTGTCTCCGACCCAAGATCTCAGGCTAACTAACCCGACTCACAGCAAGTAACTAGCTCTTATGGTCTGGCAGCTGTGCGGTAAAGAATGGTTGGGTGACGTCGTAATGATGTTGCATTTTATGAGAACCTGAGCTCATCGAGACGCTTTCCTCTGACGACAGCAGCTTCAGACCATCATGGAAAACAAGATCCTTTTGTTGAAAGGAGCAAAGAAGTCGTAGCGTGAGATGTTTGAGTTCATTTACCTTACTTGACATAGCACATCCTGTGATTTTCATGCTGAAAAGATATATGTCACGGCCCCACCTCTAAGCTTTTCTTGAGTTTTTTTACTGCATCTTACGGCCTTCATCAGCAGAAGGAGTTTACTCAGTTGTCATGGAGATTGCTCAGTTGTCATCACGTGGCCTAGGTAAACTTAAATCAGGTGATAACAGTTGTGTTTATATGGGTAATTATTGGTGTATATAGTTATATATACTGAATGTGTGACTGAGCAAATGCCAGCCATTAAGATGTGGTTGAAAGCTCCTGAAAGCACCAGCAAACCGAGCATGACTTGAGATTATTTTGTCAAACAAATCATTTAGAGGTGGATTTTGAGTCATTATAACAGGTTTGAGTATTTAAAGGGATAGTTTTCAGTTAAATGTTGCTATGCACACTGTGCTTGGGTAGATGGAGGGTCATGGGGCCCCAAAAATGCTTGAGCCGGCCCTGAGTAAACTGACCACGGTGGCTGTGGCTGAACAGTGACCTTTGGAGATAAAATTAATTTTGTGAAACAGAAGTTCCTATGAGGAAAAACCGTACCTTATTTTCTTATTTTGTTGTTTTTCAGCCTGATGATTAAAAAAAATAAAATCAAATACTTGCTCCAAATCATGAGCAGGCACCAGCCCAAGATTAGTTTGGCTGGTGCCTGGTTTTATTTTCTTTATAATGGTGCCAGTGAAGTGGAGATAAAACATGGAGGCAGGGGAAATTGGTGTCACTACGTATTTATGATACACTTTAAAATAATGATGTAATTTACTCATTGGTACTGTTTTTGGTGTTTCTCTTTGTTTTTTTCTTGTTACTTAATTAACAGAAACACTTCATCAGGACAGAAAAACAAAACAGTGTTGCCAAATCAATAACATTTCCAAGATAGTAATCTGTTATTTAAAATGTTCTGTCTCTGTGTCTTCTGCAGCTCAAGATCTCATTCAACGAGTCCAGTCTCCGCAGTACGCAAGAGTATCCGTCAGAGAGCAGCGTGTGGGACAGCGGGGAGGAGGATGAGGAGGAGAAACGAGACGAACAGCCAAGCATGGTGGGACGCATCCACATCCCTCGACCCAGTGTCACCATGCCAGTTAAATGTCCAATTTTAACCCCCTGCCAGAGAATTATTTTTAAGTTGCCAGCCACCACCAGCATTTCTGATCATATTCACTTATCTTTCAAGACCCACAGAATAATTTGTTCTATGAATATGTAAACAGTATATACATCAAAATAAAGAAGAGACCTTGTTTTATTTATTTTAAAAACCTTTTATTCTATCTTATTCAATTTGTTTTTTATCAAAACTTGAATTTTTCTGACAAAAAGTTGAGAAAAATACGTCATTTTCAAGTACAATTTCACACATACATTTTTTGTTTTTCTCATTTACTTACGTCAATTTGAATTGTATAAATAAATAAATGTCACCATTATGAAGATCCTGTTTCGTCCCACCAATCTCGTTTGCACAATTGCACAACTCAGTCCGTGTCTTTTTTTGTGGGTTATTTTTTTTGATTGTTGGGGCCGAAAATGCCTGACTTCACAGCAGCTTGTCTAAAAACCAGGATGCATGTTGCGGTATGTTTAGGCGTTCCTTTGCCATGAAATTGGTGGAGCAGGAGAAAACTGCAAAAATAGTTGCGGTTTTTCTTTGTATTCATTCAATATCGAAGGCAACTTGTTCCAGTGAGAAGAAAACTGCATGTTCTGAGTTTGTGACTGATACTACACTAACGTTAGGTGCGTAATAGATCTGGATTGCAGCCACCTCTGTCTTGGTACTTTGTTTTGTCTGTCGTGAATGCGTTTCAGCCATTTTGCGAGTGTGGAAAACTGTCAGCAGATGACTTCTTTTTGTGTTCCTCCACAATGTTAAACGTGGTGGAAAAAAGTTTACCCCAGCTTTTGTGTATAACAGCAGGAAATGGCCTTGGACTGTCTTTAGCAATCATTTTTGTTGGTAAATGTTTGACGTTGTAGCTTCACAACCAGAAATGAGGAGGTGAGTTTGGCGCTGCTATGATTGGTCAAATTTGCAGAAAAGTTGCACCAATAGAGTAAAATTGCGAGGTCGTGCAGAGTTCTTGGGGATTAGTTGAATTCATGTTTACTGTTGCAGTATCCTGGAGGGGCTGACTCAGAGTCAATATACCATGGGAAATGAATGGAAACTAATGGCTGCTGGACACAGTAGGAAAAAGAGTCAGAAAAAAACAGAAAGTGCACATGATTTGTAATTTAAGAGCTAAAAGTCCCAGAACACATTGGTTTGGTTCTTAAATTTGGCCCGTAGAAGCCTGACTTGGACCTGCTGTGAAGCTGTGGCTACAGTCACATGACACACCCATGGATCCATCTGTGGTAACCGCTGCCTTCAACGTCCAAAACCCCAAAGAGGACGTTCACTCTTTGTGGGAGTCTTTCGCTCTCTGTCTTTCTGTGAACTGAAGGACCAAAAAAAAAGCAGAGTGAATTGTGGGAATCCTCACAAACTGTCTTAAAAGACACCAGCGAAAACTTTCCTGATGGCCACTAGTGAGACGTAAAACAGACGCCTTCTGAAGTGTACGCGCGGTCTCTCGCCGCAGTGTTTTCCCATCTGCCTACTCCTGTTGCAAAGTGAGCAGTTTGTGTTGGTCACACTGTAGCCAATCTGATCTCGAACAGTAGTCCCCCCTTACTCCCCCCCCCCTCGTCTGTAAATCTTACATCGCAGCAGATGTGCTTACTGTAAAGTTACTGTCAATGATTTGGGCAAATAAAACAAAAAAAAAAGTGATGTCAAAAAAAAAAGTGATGTCATACCTGTACAAATGAAAGCTCAATAAATAGAAGACTTGAACAAATGTAAATACTGTATGTGTCATTTATATCCGGAGAGTCATGGGAGTGATTAGAAACATATTTATTAGAATAAGGAGCGCACCATAAATCAATCAGATCAATCACAACTGGTCCAGCGTGGAGTATAAACAGTTAAAAGTGCAGTCAAGTGTGCTGTTGCGGTCAAAACAAGAGTTCAGTGACCTTCCACTGCCATTAGTGCTCCTTCCTCCGAGGCTCTGTGGCCTTACTGAGGTTTCCTGCCTCCTGCTTCAGGACACTGAGAAGAGACTGGGAACTCTCCAAGATCTGTAGGGGAAGAAAGAAGAAGTAAAAACATGACCTACAGGACGTACAGCTGACGATGTGGTATGTGCTGTAAACGTAATTTAACAAGGGGACCAGGCTCAGCTGACTGTTGTTGTTCTTTAATAAGAGCAGCTTTGGAGTGTTTGCAGTGATTAGTGGGGGGGGGGCTCTGGGAGTTCAGCATCAGTAAGTGGGATGTGCCTGTGTGAGATGAAACTGCTGCAGGAGGACAACATGGCGATGCAGCACTGACTGTAAAGTACAGACCACAGAGAGGAAATACTGGTGTACCAACAGGCAGTGGAGTCAGTTCAATGCCCTGTTAACAAAATACATGATGAGCTGTGCCTAAAGTTGGGTGAGCATTGCTATGGAAGCCTTGTATTCATGAGGTTTGAGGCTGTAGTGGGTATCAGACTGTGCTGTCAGACACTTGGTAGCATGACCTGGCCTTTTATCTACACTGCATTTACTTACTGCATTTATTCTTGTGTGGCAGACCCTACGCCATTGTGAGCATTTACACTTCTGCAGGTGGTGTGTCTGTGTCACTCTGCAGTTACACCTCCTGAACACTAGTCAGTGGTGGAGGTTTCTGTGAAGTGCTGTAAAGTTTAGTTGATTCAAAACACACCCAAATAACACTTAGAAAATGGCTTAATAGAGACAGTTTCAAACACAAGTACACAAATCAGCTTCACTATAACTGGCAGGATTCACAGACAAAGCACCTGTCTTCTGCTGGACACATTTTCCCCACAAATACAGCATGCTAATGTTTTTAGCACAAGCCTATGGCATTCTACATTGTATAAATTAGCCTAATGGCTAGCGGCCTTCTCTCGACTCATGAAACCAGGGATAACAGCAACATTTAACAAAGGTATCGTTACAAAATTTGGCTCCATTCTAACTCACAGTGTTCACTGACAAAACAACTGTCTTTTACTAAACACATTTCCAAACAAATTCAACATGCTAACATTATTAGCACAAACCTATGGCATTTTACATGGTATAAATTAGCCTAGCCTTTTTCTTATGTTGCACAATGAATGAAAACCACATACAGTGAAAGCAGTGTATTTCATGTCTCCATCTGCTGGTGGGCCGTCATGATAACAGTATGCCTGCGTAATATGATGTTAATTCTGATATGCAACAACTCAAATGAGTTGACCCACAATACAGAGAGGATTCAACAGTGTCCCAGAGCCACCTCCCCTTTTTACCTGCACCCACACACTCAACACAACCCTGCGTAGCTAAGTAATTTGACCAATATAGCCAAGCAAAGCTAACCAACCTTGAAGCTGAAATCTGCAGCTTCCTTTGCACTTGATCAACATCAACCATGACAACACATCTACTGTTGTACCTGTTAATCTTCTCACCTCATTATTGTCCTTTACCAGCTATGCAACACAATTACCCGTCACTGACTGACCAGGTAACAAGCACATTTTCATTTACATTATGACACTGAAAGAATATAAAATAGATTCTAAGATGGTCCAATAACTGACATATTTTAGTGTGGCTCAACGATACAAAATTTTATAGACACCTTGGTGTATGCAGCCTCGGTCTCAGCGATGGTGCGGTCGAAAGTGGCGCGGGCGGTGATTCTTTGTGCCAGGCTCTCATTGACTCTGCTCAGCTTCTCTGAGAGAATGCGGATGTCGTGCTGCAGCCGTTCCTTCTCCTCTTCCTCCTGCTCGATCTGACGGTTCAACTCGTCCCGCTTGGAGCACAGTTCTTCAATACCTGATGGACACAAAAGAGTTTATTAGAAAGGAGCCTCACTGGATCAGCTCAGGTCAGTGATGATAATCCTGTTCCTGTGATGATGGAATCTCATGAAGATAAAATTACTTAATTGGTGTTAAAACGATTAGTCAGAATAATAAATTAGTCTATAACAGAAACTGGTTGGATTGTGGGTTAAACTTTTTAAGTTACTGGCAAAAATGCCAAACATTTTGTGCTTCCAGTTTTCAAAATTTGAGGATTCAGTGCTTTTCTTTCTTTAATATCATTGTAAACTGAATATCTTTGAGGTTTTGAACTGCTGGTCGGACAAAAAAGCCATATAAAGATGCTACCTTGGGCCCTGGGAAATTGGGATTACATATGTTATATGTTTAACCTGCTAAAACCTTAGCAAATTGGATAGATTTTTTCCCAAAACACGGGAGAAGACAATGAGCCATTTAAGTAACAGCACAAAAATTAGCAAAATATTAGTCAAAAGTTACAAGACGTAACTTCAGTAACTAAAGAATTACCTGAAAATAAACCAAAAAACAAAAGGTAAAAAAAAAAAAAAAAAGCAAGTAAATTACCTGAAAATACCCAAAAAAAAAAAAAGAAAAAAAAAAGACTGAATTGAAGTTATTTTATTGTGATGTCAATAATTTAATTATATTTTATTTTTCATATTCCTCAGGGAATGCTGCAACAATCTTTTATGATATTATTGTTGAGCGCACACTGCAGTGTTTACTTTATTTATCTATTTATTTAGCTAATTACTTATTTGTTGACTTAGTGTTTTACTATAATGTTTATTATTTAATGATCATTGAGACCTGACTTCTACATCTCACTCTTTTTATGTGTTTGCATGGCTGTAATGACAATAAAGAATCCTTGAATCCTTGAATTACCTGAACAAAAAATTCTAGAAATTAAATTAAATAACATAATTATAAAAAAAATCTAATAAAATAAAACACAAAATATTAGATATTTAAATATATAATTAAAACTTAACATTTCATTTTTCAAACACCCACTCCCACCTTATTTTTTAAAAATAATTTAAAGGTCATTCAGGTTCATTTTTGCAATTTGCAGGACATTTCTTGCAAAGCTACTCAAACCAGTTTGCACAAGAAAACTGACGTTGATCCAGGTTTTAAGGAGTTAATCAAAAAAATAATCAGTTGATTACAAAAATGACTGTTAGCTGCTTCTCTAGATAGAAGCCTGATACAGATTCTTTTGTACTAAAGCTGCTGATGGATATTTTGCACAGTGTTAAATATCTTTAAATATGACCACAAGTATTCATTGTTTGTTTGTTTTTTTAAATAACTTCAATCATAAAGTAGAATTCAACCTTCAAATGGGCTCTGGCAACCTACCACAAAGGGTCAAAGACCAGAAACATCATCTGACAGGTGACAAGTGCTTCTATGTTTATGTTACTTTCTCAGAAACAAAACACACTTTGGCTGTACATGTATGTCCATTTTTTGGGGTGGGAAACAACCAACAAACTTGATAAACCTACTCCAGGTATTAAATAATGGTAACTATTTGCCATTAGTTTCACTAATATGGTCTGCAGAGGGTTACAGGCTGATTTCCAGGTGATGGAGAGCATAATCTGTGTGAGTTAATCAGATTGTACAGAGCTATCCTGCCTGCCGGTAAAAGCAGCTTCAGAAACAGTTCAAGGAGAAGTGTAACATCACAGTGTAACTGCAGGTAAGTGTCTCTGTTGTGTAAGGGGAAACTATTCATACGTAAGCTAACTTTAACAGACCCCGCTTCTGTCACCTGCAGTTTATCACCACCAGTATCACACTCTTTACAATAACCACCAATCAATAGTTAATTTATCGACAAGATAAAATAAAAGTCACTTACACTTGACAACTTCATTGTTGTAGGCCTGCAGAGCAGCAGCTTTTTGGGTCATGGTGGATTTTAACTAACGTCCGCAGACCTGTTAAGCTTCAACCGTTAACCGTTTAACTGTTAGCTAGCTAGTTACTTGCTATCTAAATACTCGCAGCCGGCTAGCTTGTCGTCTGTCTTACTAAGATAAAAGCCTCAGGGATCAGACATGAACAGATATAAGCGCCTTTTCACAGAAAACTGTGTGAAACAGACTATTTGTACACAACAGCAGGTTTCCCGGGACAACTGAACGAAGATACTACCGGATACGATTCGGACCGTTTGAAAGTGGTGAAGGTATGACCCGCCCTACTCAACGTTATTCCGCCTTTGATTGGCTCACTGTAATATTCTTACCCTAATCCTGACCAATCACACTCCTTATGCCTGAATCTGACCAATCAAACCAACAAAGGTAACGAGGATTAGCCAATCAGAGGGAGAGTAGGGCGGGTCATACATGCTGCTTATTCTTTTGTATTAAAGGTGCTTTGCTTCCAGTTTGTCACGCTTGCGCCCCCATCTGGCTGTTGCCGTAAATAAATCTTAATTGAGCTCAGCAGGTACAGAAAATAAAGGACATTTTCAAGTCCTGTAAGCACAGGTATATTTTGTCTTAGGTTGAGCCAAGTAAAGTAAACCACATACAAAACGACAGAGGCCGAACAATAAAAGAAAAATAACTAAATATAAAATATCTGCAAACACACAAAAACAGAGCTATCTCATACTATTTAAAAAATATCTTGTAATGAAAAGTTTGAGCTTTCTTGTCTTTAACAAGTTCCTGTGACTTACTATAGAGTTTTGAGTCATTCTTCCAATGGTTCAAACTGGGTTTAGCCTTAAAGTATCTACATTTATGAATGAAAAACTTCCCCAGTGATAAGACAATATGAAGAACCATTGCCGAATATCTATCTGGTAAAGTGTCTGGTGTCTCGACTGAGCAAAGCGAGGCATTTTTTATTTTTTTTAGCCAGTGGTGGAAGAAAAACTCCAATTTTAGTGAAGCTACGCTGTAAGCTTTTTGTAGACTTTGTGAACTCTGTTTTAAAACCTTTGAGGTGTGGCCAGGTTTTTAGAAAACAAAAAGTTATGCATTCAACATTTTACATAAGTACAAATGTATGAGCATCAAATTAAAAAGTGCCAAGGTACATTCATGAATACCTATATCATTAGATTACAATTACTGATGCATTCATGTGCACATATCTTTAATGTAGCTTGTTATTAGGTACATTATTAGGTACATGTAGGGTGAAGTCAGGTACTTTGTGACATCAGTTCAAATGGGACAAATAAGGTTTTACATCTTGGGATGTTTAAATTAAAGCAGCCAGTCACCAGACACTGTGTTGTAGATTCACGTGTACGTTATGTGAAACAATCATTTTTATTGGTCTGAGATAACTACTGTGGAAACACCAAAGATTAAGAAATTAACGGATCCTAGAACTTGTAAAGTCAGCCATGTGGCATGTTGATTTTGTTCCCTTTGGTTTTAAGAGTCCCGCACCCAAAACAATAAGGGTACAAAACATGGTTGTAGTGGTTGTGATGTTGTTTTATAAACACGCATTTTAACATTTATTGTTAAAATATTCTCACATTACACTGCTTTTTTACGGGAAATGGTTTGAAGTGAGTACTTTGTGCATCCAAGTAAAACTGGACAAAAATATTTAAGCTTAAATGTGACATATTTAAAGTAAAACCAGCAGGTTTTGGGCCTCCAGGTGCTATAACATCATGCCTTAGGCTACTATGTGCCACCCTGTAATATATAAAAGACATTTTTGCTATATTTGTCACTTAAAAAATAACAAAGATGAGTCCATGAAGCCACAGTAGTCCAGAATTTGCTGTAATTGTTACACACAAGCAAGCACACACACATGTCTGTTGTAGACAGTATGGCACCAAGGAAACGGGCGACAAAAAGAAAAGAGACAGCACTGCAGAAAAGTTGCAACAATGTTTTTTAATGAATAGCCACAGGTTACATTGATGACTCAGTGAATAATGACTGAACTGATAAATGGATTTAACCATTTAAAACAAAACAACACAACTCCCATTTTACCTGAACATATAATCACAGTGAGGCAGGGGTCCTTGATGTGTCTGAGGGTCCAAAGTTTCAAAATTATTTTTCTTGGCAACATATTTACCTGATAGTAATATAGCAGAGATCCATAACAAGATCTGAAAGTAAGAGTCTTCATTGGTAAGTTATGACTTCACCCTACAGCTACAGTGTCTCCCAGTAGACTGGACATATCTGAGTCATCGGTTGAGGAACCAGCTGGTGAGCCACTGGGGGAAATCGGTGCCAGGACCCTCCAAAGGATGAGCCGTGGGCTGTCGGGTCGGTCCGGGACTGGAACAAGGAGGCTGGTCAACATGTAGCCCTGGTCCATCTGAGGGGAAAAACAAATCCAATCCTGAGACCACTTTTCCTTCTTGTCTAGAGAATTCATCACATCACATATTGAATTGGCCCATTAGCACACAGTCAACACTGCTAAAGTTTGAGTGTACAGAGTACAATAAATGTAACATTTCTGACTGCATGTTAATGCCAAACAGTCACAATCTACTTTTGAAAACCAATTCAAATTATAGCCTTTTTTTCAAGTCATAATTATTATGCTATTTCTAAACTGGCTTTGTCCTGCTATGAGTCTGGAAGCTTTCTGACAGCATATTTATAGTCATGGATGGATTACTGAATGGGCCTACTGGGTATAGGCCCAGGGACCCAAAGTGTCAGGGGCCACTCTGGCCCTCACCTGCAAAATGTCACTCACATTAACAAGTACTGACCAGGAAGAGACTCAAAATGAGCACAAAGGGTGCTAAGGAACTGAAAAGAGACACCAAAGCTACAAAAGAGACACAACAACCACAAACAGACACAATACAACCAAAAAAGACACAAAATGACCCCAGAGAGACTCAAAGTGACCTAAGAGACACACTAACTTCCCTCAGAGAGACACAAAATTACTAAAATGATGTAAATTGCCATAAAAGGACACAAATAACCCCCCCAAAAAACAAAATGACTAAAAAAGCCACACAATGAGCTCAAAAAAGTACCTCAGAGTGACACGGAATGACTTAAAAAGACACAACATGACCACAAAGACACAAGATCACCTCAGAGAGACACAATATTACATAAAAGAGACAAAAAGTGACTTAAAAAGACACAACATGACCTCAGATAGACACAAAATTACCACATAGAGACACAAAATTACTTTTGAGACTAAAACTAACTACAATGATACAATTTGACCTAAGACAGACACAAAATGACCACAACTACACAAAATGACCTCAGAGAGACACAACATTGCCTTTAAGAGAAACAAAATTACTTTTGAGAGACAACAAATTACCTCAAAGAGACACTAAATGACCAAAAAAGACACAACATGACCTTGAAGACACACAAAAGAGACACACAACGTGACACAAAATTACTACAGATTTAAAATGACCTCAGAGATACAAAATATAACTAACATCACATAAATTGACATCAAAGAGACACAAAATTACCTCAAAAAAGACAAAATGACTAAAAAAGCCACAAAATGAACTTAAAGAGAAAAGTACTTCAGAGTGACAAAACATGACCTTTAAGGGACACAAAACGACTGAAAAAGACACAAAATGACCTCAAAGAGATGCAAACAACAAAATAGAGGCAAAACCAGCACAAACTCTGTGTGTCTTGCTCCTGTGAAGGAGAGGTGGTGGGGCCTTTTGCATATCTGTGTCTCATAATCTGCCCATGCATACAGTAGACATAGCTGTCTTTTACAGAGAGATATTTTTGCCAGATATTCAACAATATGCCAATTTGAAGCTCTCTTGCTGAACGAGAAAAAGCCAGCACCACATCAGAAAAATCTCTGTGTGCAGCTGATACACACCTCTCTGTTGCTCTCACAGTATGATGACATCATAATATTTAAATGAGGTTTGTGTAAAATACATTTAAATAAAAAATATCCTAAATATTGAGAAAAATGTTGAATAATAAGCATTGCAAGCTTGTGTCACTGCTTGCATCACTGATGGCCCATAAGCTAGGCTATATTTTTATTAGCATGTTTATGCTCGGCTGTTTGTTGGACAGATAAAACAGACAGATGGTAAACCAAAGAGGGTAGCTTCAGATTTACTTATCTAAACTTGGTAACAGTCAAATGTCAGTCCAATTTGATTCGTTTACACTGAAATAGTAGTGATGGAGGCGAAATATTGCCAATATTGGTCATATTTTTTCCTACGTCGGTACATTGTTTGTCAAGTCTCAACGGTAAAATACACAGAAAACAACATGGGCTTTAAGAAAGTGTCAAAATCTGACGTCTACCATGAATGAGTCCGTTTGTCAGTGACAGCAGGTCTTAAGAAGAGGTCCAGAAGCAAAAGGTCTCAGTTTGTAGTTTGTTTTCCAGAAAAATCGTCGAGTGAAAGTTGAGTTGCTGCTTTTCTCTCCGTTAGTAAGTTAGTTATGGTTCTAAAGTTTAAATCACATCAACATGATGAACTTAGAGACAACATAGCAACCATGGAACCATCAGGTCCGTCCTAACAACACGTCTGACCTCAGAGCTCTCATTACGTCATCAGCCAGTCCTCCACTGCAGGAACAATACCATCTGTTAGTTTGTGGCAATTTATTAAACCGCCAATTTATTTGTGAAACACGCTCTATATATATTTGTTATCTTTTTTATTTTACTGTGAGCTTCCCACCACTGGGGGCATCCTTGCTGTGATCTGTGTGAGGTCATATAATCAGCCAGGTGAGGCACTCAGGTGTGGATGATGGAAGGACAGCAAACAGCTTTAGACCGTGGCGTGGCGTTGAATGGTGTTTGTTTATTCTGAATCAGTAAAGCTGCATCTGCATTGCTAAGCAGACAATTATTGGTAAAAGTGAAAGTTTGGCTTGTATTGGAAACTGTGGACCTGAAGAATGTGAACAATTAACAGCACTATGATTATTGCTGATCAAAGCAGTGGAGCGGACATGTCATTTACACGCGTCGAAACATCCCCACCATCAGCAACCAGGTGCCCTTGATTGATAAGCAAAATGGGGTCACTACTTAAACTGCTTCGCTGAGGACAGCGCTGGATGCTGCGGCTGTTCGGCTTCTGGCGGGTCGAGCGGCTTTCTTCTTTGTTTGATCCGGAGCTGTTGGCACTGCAGCCAGTCATCAGAGGAACCGGGACGCCAACACAGCACACCTGTATGCCGGCCAACGCCAAGGTATGTGTAGTGCTACACTATATGGCCACTGAGAGGATAACGTTACCGGCGAATGTGTGCACACATCTTTGCGCGTAAAATCCAATGCATTGGTGTTGACTGTGAGCGTAAGAAAACGCGACTGCAATCTGCACAAGACTAAAGAAAAGAAAAAACGAGGTTGTTTCTCGTCCACCTTAAATGTGGCATAACGCCTGTAGATGGCGGTATTCAGTAATTTTAAAGCTACTTCATGAACTGAAAAATTGCACAAATAAGAGAGATGAAATGAGAATGGGCAGTAGAGTGCAATTGTCCTAAATTTTGAGCTATTTAACTGTAGCATATTTTTCTTATTGTCCTTACTCATGGTAAACTGCTTTTCAGTCTCGCTATTTCTGCCTATTTGCTGTGGTCTTGTTTGCTCTGTATGAAGACATGTCTTAAGAAACGTATACTCCACTATGACAGGAAATGTCAAAGGGTATCATAATCCTGAGTTTTATTCAGTTTACTGTAGTATTTTTTCTTAATGATCTGAAACCCTTAACTCTACTATAACTAAACTACTATACTAAGAACTGTCAAATCTGGACTAGATTAACGTGGAGACTCCACAGACTCATTAAAACACAGTTTCTGATTTGTGAAACTTTTAGTCTACTTGTGAAAATGCAAAAAAGGGTGATATATTCTTGTAGCTTACAATTGTGTAAAGGCTTCACATAACTTAGGTGCAGCATTTAAAATGATGTGATAACATTTAATTAATGTTACGATAGTCCAGGCCTGGTCACATATCACAGTGATTCATCAAGGTAGTGAAGGATATGGCCTTCAAACCTTGATGATTCGCTAACAATGCAGATCTGTGGAATTGTTTGTTTGTTACATTCTAGATTGAATTATCAGAAATATAAACATACTTTACGCTTACCTTTAGCAAGGAACCACTGTTAGCGACTTATTGGCCCACTTGTCAATTTCAGTCTGCAGGTTGCCAAAATCGTCACATCTTGAAATAAAATGAAACATAATTTAAAAAGACATGTAAATGCATTTAAATATGACCAATCTCTGATCGTTTTCTTATAACAAGACATTTTATTATCTGTAAAATAAATGAAACTATTGATTAGGAGTACATTCATTTGCTTTAATAAATACATGCAATCATTTTCATTTTACAAAAAGGGAAATACTTACAAGATATCAACAGGGTTGTACCTCCTTTTTGCAACTGGGCAGGCTGCATTCAGGCATTTTTGTTCAATTTCGGTTGTGAGTAGGAATTCCACTCCTCAAGCAACCGTGTCTTTCTCAGTCCCAAATGTATCACGACTGTCCTTTGAACCTTCCGATGGTGTTCAGCCACAGTAATTTGCCCTGTGACCACTCCTCCTTCTCAAATAGCTCATGCACTTGAAGCAAGACATCAAACCCTGGGTCAAGATTTGCACTTGTTTTTGGGTCACTCTCGATGCCTGGTCTCCTCTTTATTGCCAGATGCAGTGTGTACGAGAGGTTATCGAATGTGCAAGTGTTTGTCACGGACACTGTTTGCTGGCCTACGGTTCCCTTTCCTCCCCAGTGTGGACAGCATCCTTTGGGTTCTGCATCGGCAGCTACTCCTTTTTCTGTCAGATGTACTTGGACTTTTTTGAGGAGGGGATCTGAAATACTTTGACTTTCTCTTTCGTGTCCTCCAAGTCTCCTCTTGTGACAGGGGAAGTGTCTCTGGGTCCTGAGGTTGCTGTTTGTCTTTAGCGTTTGTTTTAATTGGAGGCACCTGTTTGTCATGACTGCCATTCCCTTTAGTCTGCCAACAACAAACTCATGGATTAGCTGCAGAAAATCTCCTGCTCTCCTATCTAATTTGGATGTTAAGATGACTTTTTTGGGTCGTGCGGAACCAGTTCTCAACAATCGCGTTACTATCCCGGTGTTACGTGTCTGTGTGTTTTTGGGCCCGCCCTGTGTTTTGTGTTTTGTTTTTTCCCTGACTTTTAGCATTCAGCTGATCTCTCCAGCTCCTTTCCTGGGGCCAAGTACAAAAAGCCCTCCGAAAATAATTTATATGGCCCCAGTCTTGACCATAGGGTGGCCTTTCGCCTCCCTGCCCATATGTCTCCGATTTACTGTAAAATGAAAAACATGGCAATGGCAGTTACTTATGAAATGCATAATCTGGGGTGTACTCTGTCAGTGTACTTACAAATATCTGCATCATGTGATGGTTTCTTGGATTCGCAGCTCATGGTTGGCCTTGCTGAAAGTGTGACCGATGTAGGCCTGTGTGCTGTGAATGGGTTTCTGAGGCTTTTGTGGACCAGCCAGAGTAGGATTTGACAATTTCATGAGTTTGGCAGGGATCCTCTCCTCTGGCTGGAAATAATGCGTTAGGTGATCTATGTTTACTTTCACAGTTTGTTTTCCTCTTTCTGAGACCAGGTGCGCAGTCTTTCCCTCTAGCTTCTTGATTTTGAGAGGTCCCATCAGCATCAGGTCTGCCTCCAGCTTGCCCCCTTTCCTCATCTCCTGGCGCACATCAATGTTGGCCTTGACTGCCTGATATGTTGAAGCCTGATCTGTCAGTCCCATGTAGATTTCCTCTCTCTTTACCAGTTTGCAGACCTTCTCTTTGGTCACCTGCCAGGAAGAAATCAGTTAAATTGTAGGGGACACAGATGATCCAAATTCAAACTCCAAACAGATTAGAGCAATTGACAGTCTTACTTCATACTCCTTTGGGACCTCTGAGGGATACCTGGCCTCCCTCCCAAACATAAGGAAATAGGGGCTGTATTTTGTCGTAAGCTGCCTCTTGGTCCTCAGGGCAAACATTGCTGACTGCAGGCACCGATCCCAATGGTTGGGGTGCTCAGACACCAGTTTGTTCAGGGACCTTTAAAATGCAGAACTCAGGTGCATGCATGAGGTGGCAGAAGATGATTTGGGTTGTCATGTATGATAATGCAACCCATTATAGTGCCATTGATGATTACCTGTTCAGACTGGGTCAGGAAATAAGTGTGTTAGGCTATTAAGGGCTCAAGTACTGGCAACAAAAACCATACTTCTGTATTGTGCCATTCAATTTTTCAACAAGGTCATTGGTCTGTGGATGATAAGGGGAGCACAGGGTCCTCTTGATGCCCAGCCTCTCACACAGACCATAGCCAGCACAGCAACAGTTACATGTTGGTGATCTAAACTGCATAATTGCCATACCTTGTTGCAAATTCTGAGCCTCGATCTGTTAGCAGTCTTTTGGGTGCACCAAATTTGTAAAAGAAATCAAGGATACAATTGGTCACCTCGTCTGCTGTTTTGCTCCTTAGTGGGTAGGCCTCTGCCCATTTGGTGAGGTAATTAACCGTGACACATATGTACTGGTTGCCACCATCAGTTACACTGAGTTTACCCACCAAGTCCATCCCAACCTGCTCAAGAGGCTCCGTTGCCTGGGGAGGAAGAAACAGTCATGAGCACTACAGTAGCCTGTATCACTACTGATGTGATTGAAAGCTTTGACTGCATGCCATATTTCATTTACCTCTATTGGATTGTACTCCCGCTTTTCCTTAATGTTAGCTCTCCTGGCCTGGCACTGGGGACACTGAGCAATCTACACAGACAAACATTGTGGGACAAATATTGTTAAAATACCTATGTTAGTCAAGTCAAGTCAAAGTCTCTTTATTGTCAATACCACATATGTACAGGACATGCAGAGGATTGAAATTGTGTTTCTCTCCAACCCGTAGTGCAAAAATACAAGTAAAAAAGTAAACTATTTTAAAATAAGAATAGAAGATAATGAAAGATAAATACAAGTACTGACAGAGACATGAGGCGCTGACAGATAAAAAAAGTCTTTGGAGTGATATGTAAAAAAAAAATGTGACAGTAGTGCAAAACAGAAGTAGCTTATATCTGGTGGTGGTGGTGTGCATACAGAGTAATTTGGTGGTCCCGTCTTTGGCGGAGGGGGTATATGTTTTAGATTGACATGGTTGGCCTTTGCACATACACATACAGTATCACAATTTAAGGAGTACACACATAACTACCTTACACTCCTCTGCGCTCAAATTTTGAACCTTAATGTGTATTCCACCTCATTATGACAATACCAACTCACCCACTTGCGAATGTCATCCTCCATGCCAGGCCAATAATAGCGGGCAATGATGGCACTATGAGTTTTTTCAACCCCACAGTGTCCACCTAAGTCACTGGCATGAAACTCCATGAAGATCTGACTCGCTACTTCGGCAGTGGTGACCACTTTGGTAAGGTGCTCGGCTTTGTTTTCCTTCGCCTGCGGATGTAGTAGAGGTCTCCATCTGGGGCCCGTTGCACAAAACTAGGATAAGGGATTAAGCCGGGATATCTTATATCTTGGTTATCCTGGCACAAAAGTGGGATATGTTATGACATAAGTTACCATGGAGATTTATTCTGTGGAGCTAGCCAGGCTAAGGTCCAGGATCTATTTAATCTCATCCCTTATCTCAGTCAGCAGTCACCACAAACGGAAACCAATAGTTATTCCACTGCCCACTACACATTGTTATCACATTCAACTAGACCCACTGTCATTATTTAAACATTTGGGACTCGGGAGTCATGGACTGAGCCAGGCCACTTTGCCACACCATTGCTGATCAGACAGTCAGCATTGCAGACCGTTCGAAATTGTAAGATGAAGACTATTAAACCAATCAACACACATCACAAGCAATGTACAATGTTCATTAATTGACAGTATCAAAAAGTCATGTTCACCTGAACATTAATGCTGTGAAAGGACTTCCTGTTCACAAAATCCACCTCATGGGCACCTGAGGGGGATTTTATCCTGATGTGCGTGCGGTCCAATGCACCAGTTACGTTGGGGAAACCTGTAACACAAAGCAATAAGTATCCCACTATGACTGTTAACAGTTGTCCTGTAATTTGTAGTTTCTCTTACCTGCAATCCTATAAAACTCCTCTTTGATGTCGCAGAGTCTTCTGTGGCCAGGGAAGGAGACGAAGACATCTGACAGAGCTTTAATAGCCAGACACACACTTATTGTGTGGCAAATTGTGGCCTTGTTTAGTTGTTCTGCATCCCCAACTGAGTACAGGAAGCCCCCACTTGCAAAAAAGCGCAAGGCCACACAAACCATCTGCTCCACACTCAGCGCATGGCTCCGTGCTGTGCGGTGTTTGATCCTGGGACCCAGCAGTCTGCACAGATACCTGATGCCATCTGCAGAAAACCTGTACCTTTCATATAGGTGGTCATCAGGGAAGGCCAGTGGGTCCAACCAGTCCCTGAAGACCCTCTCTCGCCTGAAGGCTCTCCTGAGCACGAGTGCTTCCTCATCCTCCACATCTTGCAAGAATGGGCACGCCATTGTTAGAGCAGGAAGGAACCCACCATTTTGGGCCTTCATATAGGCTATTGGCCCACTTGACTTTACGAGGAACACCTCTGCACCCTCACGCCTCACAAGCTGCAAATGGTTATTTAATACGGGAAACTTTATTAATCCCAAGGGAAATTCAATTAAGTCAGTGAGCTCATCTATTTATCAAAGAGGTATACAGTCTGATGGAGTTACCTTTACACAATTTCACTCGCATCTGCAGTCAATTTCACCTACAGTTTCAACGGATTCATAATCAGAGTACGACTATGTTTTCGGAGATGTTAATGAACTATTTGGATTGTAATTGTGATGTTTCAGCGGAGCAGTGAGTGTGTATTTGTGCACTACTTACGCATTCAGGCGGTCTGCAATACTTTGCCATGCTTTCTCTCTTTGTTTTGTGACTGTGGCGGTGTTGCCTTTCTTTTTTATTTGCTCTTTTACCTCCTCGTAAGCCTCCATGAGGATTTCCGCCTTCGACGGGGAAAAGTACGCCGCTCTCGTTGCCATGGTGAATGGTGAATCTGTGATCGATAGCGGGATCTATTTAAGGAAGCCGTGTGCACGCACTGATCCAGGATTGGTTTCACCTGGCTTGATGAATCCGTGTCTGCTCATCCTGGCTTGGTCTTTGTGCAGCCAATTAAGCCTGGATGCTCTTGTTTTGGATTGGTTGAACTCAGCTCAGTGATTTATCCTGGATGTCTGAATCCTACTTTCGTGCAACAGGCCCCTGGTGTTTAAATGTCTTCATATTAGATTACTTGGAGTTTTACCATTGCAGATAATTATTGTGTTCTTAAGTCCATGTGAAATGCATCCTTACCCTTTACCCTGAAGGTGTCAGCTCATCTCTTGATTACATATCTGTCTCGGCTGGTTGACCCCTCAGGATACGGATTGTGGAGCTTGAACTCCAGGACTTCTTTTATGATGCTGGGATCCATTTTTGGCTCACTCTGAACAACAACAACAACAACAACCTCTCTGCTACCACTCTTCAAACTCCTCACGAACAAACCCACAACTACCCCATGCCTGATGATTGTAATTACCTACACCCGCATCTACTTAACTACAGTTGAGTGTGGCCATCATCTACACCTGCGTGTAGTTATCCCATTGACAGCTGTGTTCTTTTTTTTGTTTGTTTTTCATTGCACTGAATAGTGTAGACTATCATGATGACTGAGTGAACTGTCTGCGGCCTTTACTATACAGCATGATTGTTGGTATGTAGCCAACAGATGTTGTATCACCAGTTAATCTGGCTGGATCACAATTTGCCACAGCTCATATCAATCGCCACGCTGCACTTGGGTTGGATGTAAATAACACAGACTGCAGGTTTCACTTACAGACTGCACATTGACTTGACATCACATGATACAAACTAAAGGACTGACAACTGAACATTGTTTACAGGATTCATTGACATTTGCTATGATATGTATCTTGGTATTGCGGTCAACATGGACTGGGACTGACAACGTAGGTGACTATGTAGATGCCTGTAAGTTTTGTGTAGAATATCTTTGTAATGAGAGAGATAAAAGTGTGTAGCCCCCAATATCTATGATTTCATCGAGACAGATGTTGAATCACAAGTTAATCTGGGCGCATCAGTACGATACGTACTTCCTCTCTGTAAGTGTCCTGGGATCTGCATCACAACCACAGCCTCACACAAACATCTATCAACCAGTTAATTGAAAACTTTGTGGGATTTATTACATGTTTTATATATCTTTACATTGAATTGCGATGACAACGGACTGGGCAACGCAGGTGTTAATGGCTGTTTACAAAACTGTAAATGTCAGTAAGTCTCCTGTCAAATGGATGTTCCTGTCATCAGTCTCTATCATAAATCATTATTAATCTGATATCAAGTGGATCTGAGAACTGTCTTTGCTGACCTACAGCCTGTGAGTTACACATACAGTCAGAGGTGTTCACGTTAATGTGGAGCTCGCTGTGGTGACATGTGATCCACTCAGATTAACTTGTGATACTATCAACAATCATGTTTTACATCAAAGGCTTCAGACTTTAATTTCTCTCAACACAACGATATTCTTTACAGTTCATTAAAACTCATTCATAAGCATTTGACATGACCGTGAACTCTCATTTTGAAGCGCTTTGGATGCACAGGTACACACAGGTGAAGGAAACGAGAATGATCGAAGGCACGGACTAACGTCAGTATTGTATAGACTTACATTGTTTGACGACAACATATATATCAATCCACTCACATTTTAGATTCATTCAGGTTTTATTATTGTGAAGCGCTTACTGAATGTCACAGGGAATGGTGCTCTCCTGGCTCTCGTCCTGATGATCTCCATGGCTCTACGTTACTTTGGAGGATATCGTTGGAAACGTTGATTCATTCATGTGATTGATGTCGCAATGTTTATTTCCTGGTTAGCTGAAAACGGGTTCTCAAATGCCACGCCTACCACACATCTGTCTCTATCACCAGTTAATTAACCACCGGCTCTTCCTTCAGGCACTCGGTTTTTGTTTTACTTTGCTGTTTTTGGAGCGAATCCTGGGTGGAGGTTTAAGATCTCTGGCGGGGGTAGGCGGGTAGATTGTCGTGCCTAGTGGTAGCCGTCAGCATGTGCTGGGGCTAGCCCATGAACATATGTGGTCTGGTCACTTAGGTGTCACCAAAACCTACAGTCGTGTGCTGAAACATTTCTTCTGGCCAGGAATGACAGCCAATGTTGCACATTTCTGTAGAACCTGTAGTACATGACAGGTTGTAGGCAAACCAACCCAGACTGTGCCTCCAGCCCCTCTGCATCCAATACCAGCGGTTGGTGAGCCATTTGAACATTGTGGTCACAACGTGCGTGGCCCTTTAAAGTTGTTGAAAGAGCAACTTGTGTCTTCTCCTGGAAAATCTAATGTGTTGGATTTTGGTTCCAGGTGTAAAAAGCGTTTGCAGCGTGCACGCATATTGGCGAAGGAAGCTCTGTCTTCCTGTACCCTCCTGTACCAATGTGCTAGAATGTGACACTGATGTTGGTAACTCTGTTAAGTCTCCCCTTCGCAGTGCTCCCGTGTTGTCTGCTCAAAACTTCTCTCTGCCATCTCAGCTAGAAATGTACAACCATAATCAGCGGCTGATGCGTTGGGCCTGGACGGCACAAGATTTCAACATTGAGATTAGGCACAAGAAAGGAGCAGATAACATGGTGGCAGATGCACTGTCCAGAGGGTGAGACTTTATGAAAGGTGTGAGAATAAAATGTTTAGGTAAGGATAGGTAAGGTGTTATTTATATGTGGATGGCAGTGTTGTGTTAAATGTTTACATAGTCAAACTAGACGTTTGATTTTATGGGAGGGGGTGTTACGTGCCTGTGTGTTTTTGGGCCCACCCTGTGTTTTGTGTTGTGTTTTTTCCCTGTCTTTTAGGTTCACTTTTGGAGCTCGTTTTTCGTTGGTGGTTCTTTTTCTCATTTTTCATTGTAAATTAATTTCCTTTTTAACCAGCTATTTGTTTGACTGCCTTTTTCTTCTTTTGAAAGATCCCCATATTTATTTTTGTGTTACTCCCCCCATCCCCTAGACCTCTGGCAGGGACATAACATATTTGGGGGCTCGTCCGGGATCTTTGAAAAAGGAAAGAAAAAAAAAAAAAGGTCAGTAAAACTAAATAGTATCGGCGGTCAGTTGTGACGTCAGTCCACCGGTGTGTCATTGCTCATCAGTGCCTGCAGCTGCCCCAGTTTAGACAGGTGAGTGCTCAGCTGAGCTGTACCAGCTCTTCCTTCGGGCACTCGGTTTTTGTTTTAGTTTGTTGTTTTTGGAGTGAATCCTGGGCGGAGGTTTAACATCTCTGGCGGGGGTAGGCGTTCAGGACTTCGGTCGCTGTTTTGCTGCCTTTCAAGTCGCCCCGAGCCCGGCAAACTCCAGAAGACAGATAGGTTTAAATTTTGTTAGGCAGGTTTCTGGGGTTAGTTTGTAGGTTGAGACTGATTATAGCTTGTGTGTGTTGCTGCATCAAACCTACCGAGGTAAGTTTGGAGCGTTTTTTGTAGCTTTGGCTGCAGTGGTAGCCGCGGTTAGCTCCGGTGTTCCGGATTAACTGGTGGCTGAATTAACTGGTGATATTAAATGCATTAGACAGATGTGCTGTAGTCGCAGCGTGCGAGGACCCCTTGTTTACGTGGTTATAAACTACCTGCTCCTGGCCTCCCGAAGGCTACTTCAGGACTCACCAAGTAAAAGAATACTGCCAGTGTCCCTACAAGTCACCGTAATGTATACTTGTGCACATATTTCATTGATTGTAGCTTCCACATCGATTCTTTACACAGACAGGTGCCCGTGTCGATGCCTGTTCAAAATGCTGCAGTCCGAAATAAAACATTCAAACGTCAGTGTTGTTCTCGTTGTATTTGTGTCGCTTTCTCAATGTGCTCGTCTCCTCATGCACTCCATAAGTGAAACATACAGTGTGGTGGCAAATTAAATGTGAAATCATGCACAGCTCGGACGCATGTGGCGATCGCAGCTAGTGCAGTATGTTCAGATTAACTTGTGACACTTCTCTTACCATCGATCATGTTCAATATTCTCCTCCTCCACGATCACCAATCATCATGTTGTACATGTAAGTCCACCGAGAGTCCTCTCGCACCACGAAAAGCCCATCGACCGTGTTTCATACAGTCGTTAAACGTGTTACTCTGTCAACATTGTATCCCACGGTGGTCAGCACACACTACCTCATCCAGGTGTGACGACTGCAAGCTCACTTGATAAGAGGGAGGGGCCGAATGTGGGCAACTCACTGCTTTAGTTAAAATAATTTGATTCATGCTGTTGATCAAGGAGGGACAAGGTATGACAGTTTTGTATGAGGTGATAAATGTGGCTGTTAGTGACTGAAGGCTGGTCTCTTTAGCCATCAGTCAAAGAGGAGCAACAGTCACATGCAGCAAATTAATTTGTATTAGATGAAGGATCATTCTGATGAGACCATAAAACTACGTGTTAGAGTTATTCCAGCTGTTTAATGTTGCATTAAGTATTAATGCAAGTGTCACCAAAGCATTCACCACCATGCAAATGCACTTATTAAATACAGTGAGAGATATTCAAACCCTACACCAGCATGATTTAGTTCATGTGAAGTCAGTCATTTTGCAAAATGAGGAATTTCAAATACAAGAGTTAAGTTGGCTAGTCAGACACTGACTCCTGTCACCACACATTGGGAAATATGACACCAACAGCCTGAATGAAGGTAAAATGTGGGTGAATTGCAGCATCACATTAAAACCATGCATGTTCATACCTTGAATGGTCAGGCACAACAGCAAATCCTCAACATAGGCAACAGACCAGGTGTGATAAGTTAATAAAAACAAAATAAGCAATGAAGATAATTCCCAAACATAGTAGCTATAGTGACCATGTTGAAGAGAAGACACAGATCAGGTAAATAAGTTAAATATTTTATTTACAATTCTTGCAAAAGAAGTTTCCCTCTGCAGAGGGGAAGCCCGCACAGGCATTGTGGCGCCATAAGGCACAGGCTGTGCACTCAATCTGGAAGGGGAAAAAAAAAACCCACAAGGATTATTTTCAGAATTCCAGCAGGTTCAAAACATTCATCTAGAGCAGGAAGTAGGTTTTTAAGCTTAGCTGTTGTCTTTAAGAGTGGAGTCTGTTTCTTCAGCTGCACCCGTGCCCTTAAAGTGCAAAGATATCCTAGTTAGGTGAATTAAACCACACAATTACAATAGTTATTACTGTGACAGTTCACCCAGTGATGCTCCAGTAACCTAGCTGATGTTGAGCCCATTCCTCAAGCTACAGGTTGGTCTGGAGTCGACTTAGTCATTTTACCCAGTCATCAATAGCTGCCCCCGTGCCTTCCTCCCCACATTCCCGACAGAGTTGGGATAGGTCATCTGTAAAAAGGAAAAAAAAAAAAAAAGTAGTTTAATAGCAATTCAGAAACATCCAAAAGCAGCTGGAATGGAAAGTTAATCCCTGGAGCATACCCGTCTCTCGCAGCAAACATTTAGCCATGTCCAGCCTCATCACTGCCACACCCTCCTCATCCAGAGTTGTGGACGGTGTCCCCCAGTAGAATTTGTTCTGCAAGCTAAAATATTTCTGGTGAATACGATTGTGATGACTGTGATGATGTATAGTCAAATAGTCAAATTGATACCTTGCACACAAACACCCCACATGATGTGGCATCCTGTTGTTTCGGATGTGGGACCGTGGCACACACCCACTTGCCAACAGCCGGACAATGTCTCCTGACCAGTGCTCTACAGGACACAGAACAGCTGATAAGTTTAAAGGGCAAGATTTGTTGGTTGAAGGCCAGTAGTGAGCTACAAGAACAAAATTTTAGCAGCAACAGTAATCTAAAGGAAAGTTATTTCATTTCCCTCATTGCTCCCTCACTATCATCCAAAGTGAATGAATACATGAGTGTTGAGGCATACAATAGAGCTTATATTCTCACCTTGTTGTGTCCCTGCAGTGGTCCAGCTGTGCCTGAGTGGCCCCAAATGGGTCCACAAAAAGGGCACGATTCTCCTTAAGATACATTATCTATGGAAGTGCAAAACAGAAATTTGAGGTCACCCTCCATACAGCAGGAGGTCCAACAGTGCATTATGAGTGTGTATAGAACTTACCACCAAGGTCCAGTGCCGCTTGTCACACACTGCACCAGCTGCCACATCACAGTTGACAAGGCCCAGCTAGAATAAGGAAAAAAGTTAACCCCAAATGTCAATGTACAACATTAATGTGCTGGCTCAGTAAGAAACCTTACTCACCCTTCTGTGGTCCTTTGTGGAACCCTGCCAGATTGCTGTCATGGCATACGAATCAATGAGTTTGGCCCCCACCTTCCTTGCCACAAGGGTCATATATGCGTTGACAATCTATGTGTACAAGACTGAATTGTGATCTACTGTGTACTAACAGGCAAAATACATGCACCTGAATAATAACCACCAGTACCTGACCCTCCAACTCCTTTCCGGGTGCAAGGACCATTAAATCTTCGGAGTACAACTTGTACGTTGCTATTCTTGACCAGAGGGTCTCAGGCTTCCCTCCTGCCCATATTTCTCTGATCACTGCAAAAAGAGAAATGTCAGTTATTCATGAAAGGCATAATGTAGACTGCATTAAATGAAATTTCACTCACATAGGTCAGCATCAGCTGAGGGGGGCTCTGGGGCCTCGTGGCACACCACTGCAGGGGGGGTGCATGGCTGCGATGGACCAGGCAGAGGAGAGGGACCTGACTCTTTTTTCAGTTTGGCAGGGACCCTCTCCTCTGGCTGGATATAGTGCACCAGGTGGTCTATGTTGACCTTAATTGTCTTTTTCCCCCGTCTAGAGACCAGGTCTGCCACCTTCCCTTCCAGCTTTGTGATTCGGAGTGGTCCCAAAAGATCGGCCTCCAGTTTCCCCCCCTTCCTCTGCTCCTGCCTCTTGTTCTTTTGGAGGACAAGGTCTCCCACCTGGAAGAGGTCATCCTTGCCCCTCTGCTGCTTCCTCTTTCGGATTTTGTCTTGGCTTTTACGAACGTTCCTCTTCACGTCTTCATAGACGACCTCCTGCTTCTGTAGCCCTTCAGGCACTTCTCTGAGCAGCAGGCTGCTGACTTTTTCCTCAGTGACCTGCAACAAATAGTTTAGGAATTAGAAGACATTAACAGCAAGTTGCCTTTTTAACACAGATGAAGACATTTGATAATCTTACCTTGTACTTCAGGTACTTCTGAGGGATACCTTGCCTCCCTCCCAAACATCAGGTAGTAGGGACTATAATTTGTGGTCAGCTGCTTTTTAGTCCTCAGGCTGAACATTGTTGACTGGAGGTAGGTGTCCCACTGCTGTGGGTGGTCTGCAACAAGTTTGTTGAGGGTCCTGAAAATTGAAGTACATGAGAAGGCACAAGATTATTTGGGTACATAAGGCTGCTTTGCAAGGAGAAACAAATCAGTCTGCCAGAAGTCATTCTAGTTTTAACTTTTGTACCATTGGCATGAAAATTTATACCTTTGTATTGTCCCATTGAGTTTTTCCACAAGACCATTGGTCTGTGGATGGTACGGGGAGCAGAGGCTCCTTTTAATGCCCAACCTCTCACAAAGGTCATAATTTATCTAAAGAGAACAAATGAACAAACATGAAATAAGTAGGCACAGCAGTCTATATATTGACAATTGATTAAGCATCATTACTTTACCTTGTTGCAGAATTCAGTGCCCTGATCTGTTAGCAGTCTTTTGGGTGCACCAAATTTGTAAAAGAAATCAAGGATACAATTTGTGACCTCTACTGCATTCTTACTCTTTAGTGGGTAAGCCTCTGCCCATTTGGTGAAATAGTCAACCATTACACATATGTATTGGTTGCCACCATCTGTCATTGTGAGTTTACCCACCAGATCCATCCCAACAAGCTCAAGAGGCTCCGATATCTAAGAGGAAAAGGAAAAGGACGTGAGATCTATAGCAGTCATGTGCTTGAAACCTGACAGTATTTTGTGTCTTTTACCTCAATTGGGCTGTACTGTTTCTTTTCTTTTAGAGTCGCCCTCTTGGCCTGACATTGTGGACACTGGTCAACCTGTATAAAAAATCATACCAAGAATTATGATCATATCTGGAAATTAGTTCAGTATTACATCCACATAAATGCTCTGAATCTTTGCAGAAAACAACATTACTCTGCTCTTTAACCTGAATGTGTATTCATCATTTTGAGGATACAGACTCACCCATTTGCGGATGTCAGCCTCCATGCCAGGCCAATAATACCTGGCAATGATGGCACTGTGGGTCTTCTCAACACCGCAGTGTCCACCAAGAGGGCTGGCATGGAACTCAATGAAGAGTTCATTTGCCTCTTCTGCAGAGGCCACAACTTTGGCCAGATGGTCTTCCTGGTGCCGCCTTCGCCTGCAGACGTAGTACAGCTCTCCATCTGGGTTTAGAAGTCAAGAGATTAGGTTAATTGGAAGTCTGACAAGGTGTGTGGGTAATTGTTGAGGTCCATGTGGCATAAATTCTTACCCTTTATCCTGAAGGTATCAGCACGTCGCTTCATCACATAGCGCTGTTTGCTTGTAGCGCCCTCAGGATAACGGTTATGGAGCTTTATCTCCAGAACCTCACGCAGAGTGTTGGGATCCATCCCTACCTTTCCCTGTCTCCACCTGTCTCACCTACCACCACCTACACCTGGCTCACCTGCACTCACCTACCACCACCTACACTTGGCTCACACTACACCTACTCCTCTCCTCTCCTCTTCACTCCACTCACACCCACACATAAACACAGGACACTCAACCAACAATCAAGCACACCACAGTCACCCACTATCACTCAAAAGGTCCACAAAAGCAGCAATCACACTCACACTCAAGACGTCACTCACTGTCATTCACCGTCACTCACCGTCACTCACAAATCACCCTCTTTTTTTTTCTGTCTCCGCTCTGTCGCTCACCAACCCACTCAAAAACCCACAAAACTGTGATCTGATAATCAGCCTTATATAGGATGGGATGTGCCACCCCCACCCCTCATTTATACTGCTTTCACCTGTGTATAACAGCTGTCTAGTGATTGTCCCTGTTGGTCAAACGAGCTCTCAGTCTTGTCTATGCTGAATACTGTGGAATACTGTGTTGATAGATTGATTGATACATACTTTGTAGGGCATTCTATTATGTGGTTTTAATGTGATGCTGCAATTCACCCACATTTTACCTTCATTCAGGCTGTTGGTGTCATATTTCCCAATGTGTGGTGACAGGAGTCAGTGTCTGACCAGCCAACTTAACTCTTGTATTTGAAATTCCTCATTTTGCAAAATGACTGACTTCACATGAACTAAATCATGCTGGTGTAGGGTTTGAATATCTCTCACTGTATTTAATAAGTGCATTTGCATGGTGGTGAATGCTTTGGTGACACTTGCATTGATACTTAATGCAACATTAAACAGCTGGAATAACTCTAACACGTAGTTTTATGGTCTCATCAGAATGATCCTTCATCTTATACAAATTAATTTGCTGCATGTGACTGTTGCTCCTCTTTGACTAATGGCTAAAGAGACCAGCCTTCAGTCACTAACAGCCACATTTATCACCTCATACAAAACTGTCATACCTTGTCCCTCCTTGATCAACAGCATGAATCAAATTATTTTAACTAAAGCAGTGAGTTGCCCACATTCGGCCCCTCCCTCTTATCAAGTGAGCTTGCAGTCGTCACACCTGGATGAGGTAGTGTGTGCTGACCACCGTGGGATACAATGTTGACAGAGTAACACGTTTAACGACTGTATGAAACACGGTCGATGGGCTTTTCGTGGTGCGAGAGGACTCTCGGTGGACTTACATGTACAACATGATGATTGGTGATCGTGGAGGAGGAGAATATTGAACATGATCGATGGTAATAGAAGTGTCACAAGTTAATCTGAACATACTGCACTAGCTGCGATCGCCACATGCGTCCGAGCTGTGCATGATTTCACATTTAATTTGCCACCACACTGTATGTTTCACTTATGGAGTGCATGAGGAGACGAGCACATTGAGAAAGCGACACAAATACAACGAGAACAACACCGACGTTTGAATGTTTTATTTCGGACTGCAGCATTTTGAACAGGCATCGACACGGGCACCTGTCTGTGTAAAGAATCGATGTGGAAGCTACAATCAATGAAATATGTACACAAGTATACGTTACGGTGACTTGTAGGGACACTGGCAGTATTCTTTTACTTGGTGAGTCCTGAAGTAGCCTTCGGGAGGCCAGGAGCAGGTAGTTTATAACCACGTAAACAAGGGGTCCTCGCACGCTGCGACTACAGCACATCTGTCTAATGCATTTAATATCACCAGTTAATTCAGCCACCAGTTAATCCAGACGTTTTTGAATAAACTCAAAGTATCAAAATTTAAACAGATAAATATTTTTTCCACCTTATCTTGCCACCATTGGTACTGTGTTGCTTCAGTGTTATGTAGCCAAAAGCATACGCCCTACAAATACATTGTTAGCAAATTCCTCAAAATTAGTTTAAGTCTAGTTTATGACAAAAAACCCTGAACACACATTTTACCAACTGGTGCCATAATGACTACCAGAAAGGACAAGAACCATTTTAGTTTGTTGCTGGTTTTAAACACAAAAAAGGTAGCTGTTTAAAACCAGACCACTAAAAACATATTGTGAATTGTAGAGCTACAGATCATTGGTCCACCTCAAAAAACAATAGAAAAAGTATTGCAGACCAAAACCGTATAAAATGAAGGCCCCTCCACTGCTTACAAGTCAGTCAAGAACACAGTTCAAGTCAGTCAAGTTAATTTTATTCAGGACAGGTAAAATTAAATGCGTGTCTACTGACATCTGTAAAACATGTGACAAGGGAAAACTCATGTAAAAAATAATGAGCAAACAATATCCAATTCTCTTGGAATAACAATCACAACTGGAATATGATGGCAGGTTACAGCCCATCTTCTCAGCACAGTGGATGATAATGTTGCGGCACTCCAAGTACATCCTCTGCTGTGCTGTTTTCGATGAGGGAGCTGATGTTCAGCTGGTGTTGTCCTGGGCAGTGAGGTGGGAGAGAAGAGCTCCAATTTCAGGTGAGACAGGGACAACCAAATTTAATTCAGGTGAGTGGTGAACAGGATGGACAAAGAAAAATCTCATCCATGTTCGGCTTCGCCACACACACCCAATGAAACCAGCGAGAGCACATTGTGCACTCAATCTGAAAGAACATAAATTAGATCTTTGTTTATTCTTTTAATGAACTCCCCATGTAAACAACTTTGAAGCCTTCCTACCCATTGATCCACAGGTGCATCTGAGGTGTCCCTGTCTCCAGACTCTTTCCCTGCAGATTCTGCACAGTTCCTTGAGGTTGTCTATAAAGATATTCAAGTTTCACAGTGGGTTTAAGTATATGAAAATGTTGCTAAGAATGATATACGATTGATTGTAGCTCACCAGACTCATCCATTAGTCTCCTGATCATCTCCATCCGCATAGAGTTGATGCTCTCCTCGTTTACGTCAAAGTTCATGCTGCTACCTTTAAGCAGCAGCTCTGCAACCTTAAAATACAGGGCAATGTTATTGATGTCTTTGCAAAAATTATTAAATGCTTTCTCGAGTACACAATCTTACTTTGCAGATTAGCACTCCACAGGATGTGAAATCCTGCTGACGGGGATGTTGGACTGTTTCGCAGGACCACCTGGATAAGTTAAAGCCCATGTTTTTCTTCCGCATGAAAGCCCTAAAAGAAAAGACTTCTGAATATTTAGTAAATGTTGTTACTAGCACATCAACAGCCATTTGTCCCATTTAAGAAATGAAACACACGAGAATAAATCCTGAAGTTACCTTGTTGCATCCTTACAATGTTTAAGCTGTGTGATCGTGGCTCCAAAAGGGTCAACAAATAGGGCCCGCCTGTCGTTTGGGTACATGGCCTGTTACAGGTAGCATACTTTAATATAAAAGATTCTCAGAATTGTAAGTACAGTTGAATCAACAGCATTTAAGTGCACTTACTACAAGAGTCCAATGTCTGTCCTTGCAGACGGCCCCGATCAACACGTCCCATTCCATCACAGTATGCTGCAAGTAATCGTTTTAGTTTTTAGAGATGGTAGCCTTTAATAGTAACCAATAACTTTGAAAGTACCAGTTATCCTTACCTTTCTCGTCTCGTTGCTAACTTTTTTTAGCTTTGCTGGGATTCTTTCCTCTGGCTCTGTGTAATGTGTGAGTTGGTCCACATTTGCTACCGTTTTAGATTTAGAGCTTGAGAGGTACACAATTTTTTGTTTCATGTTGGTGATTGTAAACGGGCCAAGCATGTCGCTCTCCATTTAACCCCCTTTACGCTGTTATTCTCTAATGTTTTTTTTTTCAGGACTCACCAACTATCACCAACTTGGAAGTTGTCCTCCAGTCCTCTTTTGAGTCTCCTTTCACGGATCTTCTCCTGACCTTTAAGGACATTCTGTCTCACCTTGTCATAGGTGACAGTCAGATTTTGGAGTCCTTCAAAGGCCTTCTCATTATTGATGAGGTGCTCCACTCTCTCCTCTGTCACCTAAGAACAAAAATGCCAAATGTGATTATATTTTGAGCTATTTACCAAACATGATCCCAATCCCTCGACTCCAAGACAAACAGCCACTTGCCTCATACGCCTGAGGCACCTCAGACGGGTATCTGGCTTCCCTGCCAAACATAAGGTAATAGGGACTGTGTTGTGTGGTCAGCTGTTTTTTGGTCCTTATGCCAAACATTGTTGGCTGTAGAAACTTGTCCCATTGTTTGGGGTTTCTCCTAGCTAGTTTGTTGAGAGACCTGAAAATATTCACAATACTTAACAGCAGATATTTGTATGTCACTATTTTAGTCTATACAATTTATGTTGAGGCAGTGTATGATACCTGCCAACACATGTGGCTTACCTCTGGATGGTGCCATAAAGCTTCTCAACTAAGCCATTCGTTTGTGGGTGGTAGGGTGAACAAAAGCACCTCTGTATACCCAGCACCTCACAAAATCTGGCATTCACCTTAAATTTATGTAGCAGAAAACAAAACAAAATCAGCATTCAAAATATGGCTTGCTAAGAAATAGAAAATATTCATTATCAGTGTTCTACCTGGTTTTTAAACTCCGTCCCCTGGTCTGTAAGCAATCTCTGAGGTGCACCAAATTTGTATACAAAATCAAGAATACAATTGGTCACCTCCTCTGCAGACTTAGTCTTTAGAGGGTAGGCCTCTGCCCACTTTGTGAAATAATCAACCATTACACAAATGTATTGATTACCATGCTCTGTTACTGTCAGTTTGACTAGGTCCATGCTAACCAGTTCAAATGGCTGCATTACCTGAGAAAGTTAAACAACAATTAGACTGTATAGGGCATGGCTGGTATGTAAGCACATTTGGCTTAGCATGGAACATTGAATTGCACAAATGACCTCACCTCTATTGGGTTATACTGGCTCTTTTACTTGAGAGAAGCTCGCTTTGCCTGGCAGTCAGGACACTGAGCAAACTGAAGCAAAATTAGATTCAAATTAATCTATATTATATGCCTTAGTCAAGCAGAAACAGGGAGAATGACATATAACGTAAGTGTTTTGATTAAATACAGTTAATCACAGAGTAGGCCTTCATGTAAGCTAAAAAAACTGAGGTGAATTTGGGTGACCATTTTAACTTACCCATTTTCGAATGTCAGCTTCCATACCAGGCCAGTAATAGCGGCTGATTATGGCATGGTGGGTCTTCTCGACACCACGGTGAGCCCCAAGGCTGCTGCAATGGAATTCCTGAAATACAGCATCAGCTTCAGAAGCTGACAGGACCACTTTTGCCAGGTGCTCTTCTTTGTCCTTCCGTCTTCTACAAATGTAGTGCAGAACTCCATCTGGTCAAAAGAAAAGTCAATTTTATATTAGTGTAAAAACACAAATGTAGGCTACTTATTTTGGTTGATTGTATGTGACATTATTTACTCTTTGACCTTTCCCCCCTCCCCCCTCCCCCTCCGGACATCCGTAGTCCGGAGGTGACGTCATCATAGGGTGGGGTGGGTTCTCCCCCACTCACCCCTCCCTTTTTGGAAGCTTGTGTCAAACTGTGATGGACGTTGACCTTTAACCTATTCTAGCGACGTCATCAAACCCCTCCTAGGATGTAGAACATCATCAGCCAAGCACCAATCACATCAGGAGGGAGTTTTCTGCGGCCCAAAATTCCCCACCCCTCGCCTAAGAAGCTGTGTTGAGCAAATGTGTTTAGTTCATCAACATATGTTCTTAGGTTTCACCCATCTGTGAGCACCATCGACCTACAGAAAGCATGCTGATGAACTAAACAGCGAGGTTAAAAAAAAAAAAAGGCACAATAACGATGTCTGATGTTCAGGTATTCACCTCACTCCTTCCTCTCGGGTGAACGTCAGGGTGAACGCCAACAAAGAGAATTTGGGAGGGGGGAAAAGAGGTTTTGTATGTAGGTTTGTATGTTGGCGATATTCATGATTCACAATATCATGATACGGTTAAATGGAAACATCAAAATCTCGTTTTTTTTTGGTCTTTTTCTCTTTGTCACACACACAGCAATTAAATATTCAGTTTTATTTAAACTTTTTTTTTTTTGACATGAAAAAGTTTCAACACGTTAATTATATTAGTTACAGAGGGTGAAAAGACTAAAAAAAAAAATTAAACATTATTGTGAAAAGTACATGCACTTCTCATCAAACAACCCAAAGCGTGAACCTAAAGTAGTCAAACGTCCTCCTGACCTCCACACACCATTCACTCTGTGAGAGTTTCTCAAATCACCTTACCAGATGTACATCAAACTAGAAAAAGACAACCGTTTATTGCTACAAGTGTTTTCTAGCTTTACTGCTGTTTACTAATCTAGACCATATGGGGTGACCATTAAGCACTTACTACAAACAAGGCATCAATCAGTTTTGAGGGACACCATTTGTACGTTTTTCTTTAAATACAGCTTTTTCCAGCTTCATTAGTTACTCACACCAAAGAGCTTGTTTATAAGAACACCAAGACCTATTATGGACATTGGTAAGAAAACTTTTATCATCTTTTTAAACCATTTTCTTTTAAGTTTCACAGCGATCCGTTTATTGTTATTTCCTATTTACAGACATCATCGATCTAACAGAAGAAGATTATCCCATGAGTTTTCCCAGCCAAGAGTATAACAACCTTTCCGACTGTAAGTCTTGTTGTTGTTGTTGATGTTGTTACACTACGCATTGTTAACGCACATCTCATACACATTTACACATCTAACACACAATATATTCTGTCAGGTTTTTTTTTTTTTTTTTTACAGTCACGGCCGATAATCTGGAAGAGTTGGGCGAAATTATTCGTCAAGCAGAGGCCGAAGAAACTAAGCAGTCTGCCCCGGCGCTGGTTCCCTCACCAGCCGGCGTGGGTATAAGACTTGGCCCGGTGCAATCATCGTCTCAGACCGCCGAGGCCTTGACACCGTTCGTCCCCGCTCCACCGCATCCGGACGAGGGTACCGCTTCCCCGGCACAACCGCCACAGGCCAAGAGAGAAATCTCTAAACCCTCAACCGAGACTCATCAGCTCCCACAGCCAGTCCCCCAGACCGCCGCCGCCGCAACTCTGAGAGAGGTTGACCCTGCTCCAGAGCATCCGAACGAGGTTACACGTCCTCCTGCAACCGCCACAGTGCGAAAGACACCCCGGCAGCTCCTCGTCTTCTGGGTTCGAGAGGAAGAGTGTTTCTCGCAACACGTGTAAAACTGGTGAGTCAAAACCTTTTATTTCTTTTTAAAAAAATAAAAAGCAGAATCTGTGTTGGCTTCACGCTGTAATGCTACAGACAGGAAGTCAGACCATTATTGATATAGGTCCAATGTGCAACACATGTTGGCTCATAAACGTTCCCCCTAACCAACAAACGTATATTTCATATGTATTACTTGTTTTTTATTTTGAATACAATTTGAATAAAATAATGAATAATAAATAATCCCCTCTCTCTCTTTCTCTCTTTTTCAGCAAAAAGATTCCGCAAATGTCCGCATAGTTACAACTGTGTGACCTGTCAGAGGGAGAAAGAAGAATTACATCTTCTCGTCGCTAATGTGCAAAGGAACTTGAGTGAGATCCTCTTTGTGCTAGGCCTTGGTGTTTGAGTGTAAGTTTGAGTTGTTGTTGTTGCTTTTTTTTTGTTTGTTTTTGTTTTTTGTTTCTTATAACCATGGATGAAAGCAACCACTGTCCCTCAAAACTTGATGTGATGATACATGAATTAAACCAGAATGTAATAAATGAAGCTCAGGAACCCACTCAGTCTTTATGTGAGGAACAAGAGAATAAAGAAATCCCTGACCCACTCACAGACATCAATATGGCTATCGCAGGTCTTAATCATTCTCAAAGCATTTTAAACACCATAAATCAATGTCAAGACTTGTTAAGTCAAATACCCGCCATACCCTCGCCCTCAAACTGCGTACCTGCGCAATCCAATTTTTTTTAATCGGAGAACAAAGCCCCGTCAGTTCTTTTATCCCTGACCCGTTCTCAGATATTGATTTTGCTATAGCCAAACTTAATCATACGCAAGCTGTTTTAAACACAATAAGCCAATGTCAAGACTTGTTAAATCAAATACCCGCCATACCCTCAACCTCAAATGACACGCATTTGCAAACCGACACTCGACTTAATAATCAATGTGCCCAAAACCAAAGTGCCCAAAATCAAACAGGCGTCTTTAACGCCATAGACCACGCGGTAAATCATTTAGAAAATGTCCAACGTACGATTTTCAGAATCATCAGCAAGGGGGTAATGTAGCAGACGCTCATTCGGAAAATTTAGAACTTCAAAATACAATACAGCGAGAAAACTCGCCTCAAAATTCACCCTCGTCAAGGGTGGCGACGCGTCATAGATTTAACAACGTCGAATCTAGCCATCCGCTCAACATCAACATTACCGAGCTACATCAAGGTACGGCTGATTTTGGTGAATTTTACATCAGGGTGTTTACAGAGATGGCGCAAGCAGTGAAAAATGTTTTTTCACAAGTCAAACGACAAGATTTGGTGCAGCTCGAGTTGAGAGGCGATACTCTGCCTCACGTTGCGTCCTCCATCCTGAGCGGAGAGGAGTTTGATTTAACTCACTTACAGTCTTTCCTAGACCGAATTGTGAAATCTAACACGGCCGTTAAAACTGACAGTAATTTGTTATTCACCGTGCAACTAGTCAAAAAACCCCGTGGCGGCGGTCGAAAAAGACTCTCGTCTAATACCTTAGACAGCGAGATTATTAAAAAGAGACGCTTTCTGTGGATCGTAATCAAAGGCCCCGACGACCAATTTTGTTTTGCGATTAATTTGGCTCACCTGCTTTACCCCGATATCGTTGATAGCGAAGCGTTGGCGCTTGGCAGAGACATTCAAAGTAAGGCGGGTTTGAACGCTCAGACTGCGGTAACGTTCTGTGATATACCAAAATTTGAAAAAGTCTCAAACTGCAAAATTATAGTGTTCTACAGAACAGACGATGGTCAAACGCTCTCTAAATTTTTGACCGATTCACAGAGAAGACAAAAGACGGTGTTTATGTTTCTGTTTTGAAAACCACTACTACGGCATAACGAGCCTGAAATCCTTCCTAGGCTCGCCGTACGTGTGCAAGCATTGCTACACGGGGTACACCTCCGTCGTGTCTCACCATTGCGAGGGTCATTGCTCCGTTTGCTCGGACCCCTCCTGTACCGAGCAAGAGCTGTGACCCGTAGTCTGCGGCGACTGTAACAGAATGTGCTGTTCCGCGTCGTGTTTAGCCAAACACGAAGAGCCCGTAAAGAGGCCCGTAGCCGAAAAACATGTCAGTACTTGCGAGCTGATTAAAAGATGCAATAAATGCGACATGCTATACTACATCGCTATGAACGGTAACGGTAAACAACACGTGTCCAAACGTTAAATGTAAAATCTGCGCAGTAACCGTAGAAAAAGATGAGAGCGAGGAGCACCTGTGTTACATACAGCGTTTACCGGCTGAGAAAAAACATACTGAGAAATTGATTTTCTATAATTTTGAGACGTATGTAGACTCGTCAGGAGCGCACGTCCCTTTTCTGGTGTGCACAAAAACACTCAACAACAAAAGGTGGAATGCTCAGGGTGTGGATTGTGCCAAACAGTTTATTATGCATTTCAGACGGCCCATGTACAGAAAATCTGTCTTTATCGCTCACAACGCTAGAGGATTTGACAGCTACATCGTGCTGAACGCCATGCTATCTCTGAACATGAAGCCAGATGCGCTCATAATGCAGGGAAGCAAAGTCGTATGTTTCACCAACGCCGATTATGAACACAAATACATTGATAGTCTGAGTTTCTTGGCGAGCTGTCTGTCGGCTCTGCCTAAAGCCCTAGGTTTTCCTGATAAAAACAAGGGTTTTTTCCCCCACCGATTTAGCTCTGAGAATCATTTAAAGTACGTAGGCCCCTACCCCGAGCCAGAGGCCTATGGCGTCAAACAAATGAGTAAAAAGGGCAAGAGAGAATTTGAAGCGTGGTGCGTCACGGCACGTTCAATTTTGAAAAAGAAGCTGTCCGCTACTGTCAAAACGACATTCTCGCCCAAGCCTGCGGCATTTTCAGAAAAGGCTACATCGATGAAACGGGTGTGGACCCGTTCAGTTGTGCCACCATCGCTTCGGCCTGCATGAAAGTGTTTTGCACAAATTTCTTACGTCCCAACACCCTGGCCATTCCATCTCCTGACGACTATCAAAGGCATCGCAAAGCCTACTCAAAGGCCGGCATTCAATGGTTAGAGTGGGTGTCGCACACCGAGGGCGTCTTTATTCAGCACGCGTTGAACGCAGCTGAAAAACGGATCGGTCGCTACTTTGTAGATGGTTACGCCGAGGTCCAAGATGTGAAAATGGTGTGGGAGTTTCTGGGTTGTTTTTATCACGGTTGTCCATCCTGCTTTCAGCCCCACGATGCCTGCCCTCTGACGGGTAGACCGTTTGATGAGTTGCACGCCTCCACTGTGGCGCGAATACAGACGTTAGAGTCTGTCCACGGTCTCAAAGTGAACGTGATGAGAGAACACGATTGGCTCGAGTTGAAAAAATCCCATCCGCCTCTGAGAGATTTTCTCGAGCGTGCCAAAACCCCTCAACCTTTGTCACCCCGCGACGCTTTGTACGGCGGTAGGACGAGTGCCGTGAGGCTGAGGTACACGGCGGCGCCCAGCGAAACTGTACACTATGTGGACGTGACATCCTTGTATCCCTACGTTAACTGCGCCTTTCCCTATCCTCTGGGACACCCCGAAATAGTTTACCGTGATTTCAAAGAGCCGCAACAGTACTTTGGGTTAATCAGGGCCGTCGTCTACCCGCCTCGAGGTTTGTTTTTCCCCGTGTTACCCTACAAAATAACAGCTGGTAAACTGGTGTTCACCCTCTGTCGAATGTGCGCCAAGCTTAATTTTCAGGCCGGCTCGTGTACGCACGACGATGAGGCCAGGGCGTTGACGGGGGTTTGGGTCACTCCCGAGTTTAACAAAGCCTTGGAGTCGGGGTACCGCTTAGGTAAGGTCACAGAGGTGTGGCACTTTGATAGATGCAGCGACGACATATTTGTGGAGTACATGCACACTTTTCTCAAGGGTAAACAGGAGGCCTCGGGCTACCCCGCTGAGGCCTCGGATCAGGAGAGTAGAGAAAAGTACATCACGGACTACAGGGCAAATCAGGGCATTTTGCTGGACGTGGACAAAATTCAACCAAACCCACCTAAAAGACAGGTGGCTAAGCTCTGTCTAAATAGCTTATGGGGAAAGTTTGCCCAGAGAAGTAACCTGAACCAGACCGTGCTCGTCAGGGAACCGGAGGAGTTTTTCAGTTACATGTTTTCAGAAAAACAAAGTCAAATACTTTTCCTTCCTAAACGAGACCACGGCTCTGATTCAGTGGTGTCACGGCGATCGGTATATCGCACCCCCCTCCGGCAAGACAGACAACGTGTTTATCGCGGCATTCACCACAGCCTACGGCCGTCTAAAGTTGTACGACTATTTGCAACAAATGCAAAATCGGGTACTTTACCTCGACACCGACTCTCAAATTTATGTCACAAAAGAGGGAGAGACGGGGCTCAAACTGGGTAATTATTTGGGTGACTTGACGGACGAGTTGGGCGGTGACACCATACAGGATTTTGCGGCTGCGGGTCCTAAAAGTTACGCCTACTTGACCAAAAACAAACGAGCCGTGCTGCGGGTGAAGGGCATTACTCAGACGCACAAATGTTGTGAGAAAATCAATTCTGACAGCGTCACAGAGCTGGTAGAGGATTACCTGCAAAACCACCGTATGGGGGAGGAGGAGGAGGAGGAGGAGGAGGAGGAGGAGGAGGAGGAGGGGTTTATTGAGACTCTTCAACACGGCATAAAGAGGGATAAAAATGGGTTTCTTCTTTAAAAACTCGTCATTTTTAAAAAGGTTCCGTGTGGTATTTGACAAGAGACGGCTGCTTTCCACGGGTGAAACGTTGCCGTTTGGCTATTGAAATGTTTTCAGCCAATTGACTTTGATCCTAGACTGCGAGTGCCTTTCTCATGTCAGATTGTGGGACCCAGCGGTTTCTGAAAAAACTTTTTTTGTAAAAAGTATATAGGAAAACTGTCAAGATGTTTTGTCACAGGTGCCTGAAAATATTGTATGGATATATACTTCCTCTCAACCCGTGTACGCAGAACTGCAAAAGATGAATAAAAAGATGAAATTTGTTGAAGGCCTGCCTGATTCTTTTGATGATGAGAACCTGTGTCCGATCAAAATCACTTGATTATCCTGGACGATGTCATTTTTCAGGCCTCTGACCATCATGAAGTAGTCAAGATTTTTACACAATACAGACACCACAGGAACATGAGTGTCATGATGTTGTCGCAAAATGTTTTTCATCACGGCAAACACAGTCGGACCATCAGCTTAAACAGCAATTACCTGGTCTTGTTTAAAATCCCCAGAGATAGGTTACAGATAAATACACTGGCTCAGCAAATTTTTCCTTCACGACAAACTTTTTTTCTCAGAACGTTTTGAAGACTCCACCAGAGACGCTCACGTATATTTAATTGTAGATCTCACCCCAGATTGCCCAGAACAATACAGACTGAGATCGGGGTTGTTACCGGAGCAGTGGCCGGTCGTCTATCTACCTAAATCGCGGTCTTCCTGAATCATCATCATCATCATCATGTCTGTGCGTTTAAAAAGGAACGCTCCTTTACTGCGTGCTTTGTGTCACGCAGATATTCTTAACCACTGCTCTTCCGACTTTCTTCAGTCTTTGTACGAACTCTTTAAATCTTTTAAAAGGAAACATTCCCCTGACCAGCGCTCAATATCAAAAACTCAAAAGGCAAAAGAAAATTATCAAATTGCTGGCAAATAAAAAAGCCAGCCTAAAAACCAAGCGCCGAGCTCTGATGACCCAGTCCGGAGGGTTTCTATTGCCTCTGCTTTCGGCGGTTGTGCCCATCTTTGGACAGCTTCTAGGAGGACTAATTAATAGGCACTAATCAAAAATGTCTCAAGATGTTTCTGATCACGCCTCAACAGCTGAGCCGTATGAGTCAGACTTTGGAGAGCAACAACAACAACAACAACGGCGGTGAATCTCACGCCATGAGACGTACAGCTGAAAATGATTTAGACGCAAAAATGAGGGATACATTAAATGAACGAGGGCTTGATCCTTATGAAAAAATTAAAAAATATAACGCTCTGCTACAAAGATACCTCACCCTGATCAAACAAGGGGAGGAGGAATGTCGACTTTACTTAAAGACGGCGAGCGGCCTACCTTGTGACTCTGACGAGCCGGAAAAAAAACAAGATGAAAATGAAGAAAAGGACGAGAAAGAGGGAGGACTGGATGAGACGGCGCGCGAGGTACTGCAAAATCTTCCTCAGCGTGACCGCAAAAATGCAGAGTATATTATGAAGAAATTAGTTAAGAGCCAGGATGGGTGGACTCCCAAGGGCGAATTTATTCACAAGGGAAAGATTGTGAGAGGTTCGCATATGATTGACTTGTTTAAAAACCTATCTGTCTCTTATAAAAAGAAATCTCTAACGCCTAAGGGATGGACGGGCTTTTTAAATACTCTGACGGAGCTCAACATACTGATAACCTCGGTGACCAATCCTTGCGCTCAATATCATCGACTCAAAACCGCCGGAGGGTGGCGTGAAGGAGAGGAAGAAGAAGAAGAGGGGGCCGGAGCGGCGGTCGAGAGGGAGAAAGGAAAGTGGAAAAAACAAGATTTAATTCCGTTTGCGGAGGAGGAGAAATGGGTTACACTGGTAAAAAGGAGTGAAAGACAAAAGTGGAAAACAGCTGCTCGTTGGATTAATTATACGGCATGATCATTTCTTTAATAAGAGTCGTACAACAACAACAACATTGACGTTTGTCTTGTCTTTTTTTTTTTTTATTTATTTCTTAAACAAGTTGTAACAATCTTTGAACATTTCTAGAGAACAAGCGGTGTGGTAAAAAGAATCTGCTCGTTGATATTTTTTCACAAACTTTGATACCATTTCATCATTTTTTACGACGTCGTAGTCGTGATACAGAGATAGCACGCTCTCAAAAGTCAGCCCGCAGGCCCTATGACATAAATAATAAACACAATGCTGTCACAAATTGTAACACGGGTAATAGACAGTCGGGCGGTATTCCGAATGAGTCAAAAAAAGTGGCACTCCCGTCTTCGTCCAGAGTGAGCACTAGTCAGTGTTCTCCGGGCTTATGGCTAGGGTGCGTGTTGACAATCATGTAGGTGGGACGTCTGAATGAGCGCGTCAGCGTCGGTAGCTGGTCCGAAGCCCACACGCCGCAAAACGCATCTCCCAGTAAATGACGCATAACACCTTCCAATTGGTGGTTATTCATATTCTGTCTTCCTTTCTTTTTTTCTTTCTCAATAATAATCCACCAGCACTTGACATTTGGAGATGATCTCCAAAATACTCTCATAACACGCGTACACGATCAGAGTGGTTGTATGCGGCAGGGGAACTCTGAATCTCATTTCCAACCTTAAGCAGCCATTGGAAACCGGAGACAAGGTGTCTTCATCTTCAGCCAAAACACAAACAACAAGTACCCCTGGTTAAAATCCTCCCTGTTGACGGCCAGTGGCAAATCTTTCAGGTGTCTTCCCGTGGCCGTAAACATGTTGTAAAACTCTGACGGACAGGCCATGGTTAAATTGAGGCTGGAAAGCTTTGGCAGGCACCTGTCTGCCGTCCTGACAGAGGGCCAAGTATTCCACATCGTTGTGCGCAAAGTTGAAGGGTGACAGGTCACTTTTTCCCGTAAAGGCTTCGTGGTTCACCATAGCCAGCACTATATTTCGGCATCGTGCCCAAAAAGAGATTTTCTTGATTATATACTCGAGTATTTTCCGGGATGGAGTACGTTTTCACATTGACACGGGACAAAGGATAGAACGCGTTATCCCTCAACAGGGCTGCCGCGTGACCCAGACGCACAGCAGGGAAAACGGTGGTTTTCTTGACAAACAAAGAAGCGCCCAATATTTTTAATTTAAAATTAGCGTCAGCGGGATGCATGAGACAGAAGGCGTCAATAGCCCTGCAGTAAGCAGTGTGCTGTGTGCATGTGATTGAGGAATAGCATAAATATTCAAGTGTGCTTGCATTAAATCTGGTGGTTTTAGCCAAGATTATGCTACAATATATTTTCCCCAACTATTTTTAAGTTCCCTGTTAAGGGAATAAACCTCCAATTTTGTAAATTTCTGGTTTATTCCCATATATCCCCGTTAATTCCCATGGAAAGTTTCCAACTCTGAAAATTCACGGAATTTTGCAACCCTAGGGACGATTCAAAGGCAGTGTGCAGATTCAGATCCTGTGTATGTATATATATATATATATATATATATATATATATATATATATATATATATATATATATATATATATATATATATATATATCTATATAAATATATATATATCTATATATATATATATATATAAATATGTAATCATTCAGATCTTGTTCAGCATACCAGCACTGTTACAGTGAAAGTAAAATGGCTCGTTATATGCAACTTCTTTACTTTCATTTTCATTCATTCATTTATTCTTTCTATGTTTTTGGTCTGCTAGTTGCAGTGGCGTAGCATAGTTACGCTGGGCCCCGGTGCAAGTATTTTCCTTGTATTAATAATGGCTTAACCTTACCGAGTGATTGCAGACTGTAGCTGTGCAGACAAGTACTGTGACTACTACTTAAATAAAGGTACCATAACTGTTCAGAAGATCACCCACTTTCATAAATTTCACAGACACTGCCTGCTAAAGAGGCATGTTAAGCAGGCCAGGGGGGTTTATATGTAGCAACATCATGCAGAAACCTGCCTCAGGACATGTGGGAAAACGTTTTTAGAAGGGCTTGAGAAAAAGCATTTTCACACTAAGACATACTTTAACCCAAATTTGGATGTTTGAATTTGAATACATAAGGAACACTACTGGGAAGCTACAGAGTGAAAATCTTAAAATAAATCAATAATAATGGACCTGTCCTTTAAAATTTTATCAAATTTAAAAAAAAAACTGAAGTGGTAAGTTTACAGTGTCAGAATTTTTTATCAGTGTTTGGCAAAATATTTGATCAAATGAAATATTCCTTAATCAGAGAAAACCTACACAAGGCATCTGTGGTCACATTTAATTTAATTTTAATTTAATTTAATTCAGAGCTGCCTCTGAAAGTAGCCTGCTTTAGTAAATATGGAGATTTCCTTGGTGCTGAAATAAACATCTTGCATTCTGTGACTAGCCGACCTGTAAAATAAGAAATCTTGTGAAGAAGCCATCTGATTAATGAATAAACACAAAAAATGTGACAATATATTTTATGGTTCATTTATCATTTAGACTGACATCAACAACATGTAACAACCATCACACATCAAATCAAGAGCATGAATAAAAAAAATTAAATTCAAGAATTGCAATTACATTACACCTCAGTTGGTGCTTGTTATTTTTTTAATAGACAAATGACAAATGGTAGTGTTGCAGCAATGTAATTTCAACAGCAGACTGCGATATCAGACTAACTACATAGGGATAGACTTCCCATGTTTCCTCACTGAAGCTTCCAGAATATCACAAGTGCTCTCTTACCTCTGCAGCTCTTCTAGTAGCATTTAGGGTGACTGTATGGAAGTATTCTTCTGCCACTGGCTTTAAAGTTTAAATACGCTGCTTGAATGTTTTAGTGTTGTCTGGAAAACAAATGGCTGCAGTGATGTTTTAATCCAACCATACAGTACCAAACAAGTTTAGAATATTCGAGACAAACTCTTCCCAGCTTGGAATTAAACTGCTGTATTCACTGGAACAAAGCCTAAAATATACACATCACTAATGACTGTCATGCTATTACAATGTAAAAGCTGCAAAAATACATTGAGTTGCTAGAACCTGGTACTCAATTCAACCAGGACACAGCTCATTTTATAGTGCATTTCTGTCTTCACAACACCCATAACCTCCATATCTATTAAGGTCCATATCTGGAACTTGAATGATGAACAAGCTCTTGTGCGCTCATGGTGCATTGACAGTATTGGTTAAAAGAAGCCATCAGCATTCAGTCTGTATAGCCTTAGCCATCCACTCAGATCTGGCCACCAGTAGCCTTGGTCTGTCACCCGATGACTGGATCAGGTCCTTCCCACTAAGGGAGACAAAAAAGAGACACAGAAGATAAAAGAGCTGTTAAATCTGTTCTCTAAATTCGACATTTACCTCTGCCAAAGAAGTTATGTTTGTCTGTCTGTCAGCAGGATTATGGAAAAACTACTGGTCCGATTTTCATGAAACTTGGTGGAAGGGTGTATGATGGGCCAAGACAGAGCCCAATAAATTTTGGACACTAATATGGTAAAATTGCAAGATCGGGCATTTTTACAGTGGCTCACAAGGGCAAACGCACTACAACAATCCAAAATATTTACATGAGGAGAAATGTACTGCAACTTCAGAAACGATGCCAATAAAAATCCAACAAATACAAAAACAAAATGTCCTGCAAGTGAAAAAACGTGCTGCAGAAAGCTGAAACAAATACATTAACAGCAAACGCGCTGCAAACAGTCAAAAACACACAGACCCTGACAACAAATGCAACAGAAAAAAGGGCATATCCAGGAAACAACAAAAGTTCTCCAGGCCTCTGGGGGGAGTGTAAGGTGGAACACCTTGATTTCTGACCCGAGAGAGACCAGAGGAGAGTGTTTGCTTTTGAAGCGGGAAGAAAAGTGGATTAAAGTGGCAACATAAATTCTTTTTATGGCCAGAGGCATTATGTTCTGTTCATCCATCTGTCCATCCCATTCTCATGAATGTGATATTTCAAGTACACCTAAAGGGAATTTCTTTAAAGGATAAGTCCAGTATTTTGCACTTTGAGCCCCATTCCTGGTTGTTTATGATGAAATAGAGTGATTAAGACCAAAATCTTGACGATTGCTCCTTCTCTGAGAATTTGACAGAATTTGGCTTTCCCCTGCCTGGCTTAACAATGCTGTCTATGGCCATGTGTAAATCTGTCCTAAAACCACCTTGAACATTCATTTTCAAAGCCATGAAACTCACCGAGTGGTCAGTGGTGTTCGTTGATGTTCTGACATAAAAATCGTAGCAAACTGTGGTTTCCGTGATGATTTATTTGACATTTTGTCCATGCATTGATTTCCTATAGGAAGCCTCATTGTATGTTGGTAGTAATCCGCCACTGGAAACGGAAAGGGGGTTGTTTATGACAAGGTTGTAGTCATTGTAGTCTTTTAGCTCAGCGAAAGTGCCAGCTCGACAGTCACTGACTCCCACAGTCGCTGGCCACACAAAACTTGCCCATTATTACTCGCTTGTAAACAACCTTCGCAGTACGATGCCTTTGAACACAACGCCAGCCTTCTTCTGCTTCTTTTCTGTGTCTCATTACATTGCAATGGTTTCCTGCCGGTTGGCGACACTCACGTAAAGAAGCATTATCACCATCAAGTGGGCTGGAGTGTATAACGCTTCAGGGTCAAACGAACGATCAAGCGGAAGTTTACACACGGGTGTGAGGCAGCTGAAAAAATAGTTCCACAATCGAGATGAATAGTGAGAACACGGATGGAAACCACAGTTTGCTACGATTTTGTATGTCGGAACATCAACGAACACCACTGACCACTCAGTGAGTTTCATGGCTTTGAAAACGAACGTTTAAGGTGGTTTTAGGACAGATTTACACATGGCCATAGACAGCATTGTTAAGCCAGGCAGGGGAAAGCCAAATTCTCTCAAATTCTCAGAGAAGGAGCAATCGTCAAGATTTTGGTCTTAACCACTCCATTTCATCATAAACAACCCAGGAATGGGGCTCAAAGTGCAAAATACTGGACTTCTCCTTTAAATTTGGCACAAACGTCCACTTGGACTCAACAATGAACTAATTAGAATTTGGTGATCAAAGGTCACTGTGACCTCACAAAACATATTTTTGGCCACAACTCAAGTGCTAATTAAGACAAAATTTTGCACAAATGTCCAATGGTATAAAACGAAGTGATGACATTTTATATCCAAAAGGTCGAAGGTCAGCTTCACTGTGACATCATAATGTCCTGCAAAAACACTTTTCTGGTCATTATTCAACACCGTAACTCAGGAACAGAAGGGGAGACATTTGGTCAGACTGAGTTGGTACTGTGATGATTGTATACATCCTCTGTGCTGGGGAGGAGGATGGTGAAGATGTGTGTGAAGCATCCACATTTTAGAATGTGTAGCTTCTTTGCAGAAACAGCTATGTTTGAAACATGGTCTACTATCATGGCTACATGGTTACATGTAAACTTGCAGGACATTCAAGGCCCTGAGGACATCTGGGGCTGGCCTACTAACTGTCCCAAGAGTCAGATCAAACCATGGTGAAGCAGCGTTTTGTCATCATGCAGCACAAACCTGGAGTAACCTCCTGGATGATGTTAGACAAGCCTGTGACCACTTTTAAATCAAAGCTAAAAACATTTCTTTTTCACACTTCCTACTCCACCCTGTAATGACTGCAAAGTTATTTTTAAACTCAACTTTAAATAATTTTAAACAATCTTTTTATCTTTGCACCTCTTGTCTGCACTTTTTACTATTTTAATGTTGATTTTTTTTAAATTGTAAATAATTTGGCTTCATTCAATCATTTGGTTAATTTTACCTTTTATCTCTTTTTTCTTTACTCTTTTAATGTAAATCTGTATCCTTTATTATGTTTTATATTTTATTGCTCTGCAAAGCACAGTGAATTTATTTCTTTTTGGGCTATAATAATAATAATAATCAACTTTGACTTTAAAGTATAAAAGAGCAACAGCTCCCTCTAGTGTTTTTCTGTTGCATTTATGTTGTAGAAGGCAAAAACAAATAGTTTTTGGCTTTCTACAGCACGTTTTTTCATTTGCAGCACACTTCTGTTGTTATTATTTTGGATTTTCTGTGTTTTGAATTGGCATTGTTACTGATGCTGCAGCACATGTCTTCTAATGGATATGTTTTGGGCCGCTGTAGTGTGTTTGCCCTTGTCAGTCACCGTACCTTTGGGCTTAACAGAGGTCTGCACCCTTAGAGTGTCCTTTTTGGGTAAATATGAGTTGGCTCAGATTTGAATTGCTCTTACCTCTGGTAGTCCAGTTCAAGGAGACTGACCCCATTAACAGCCAGGATCCTGTCTCCTGGTACCAGCTTCTTGCACCGAGCTGCAGGAGAGTCTGGGACCACTGCACGGATAAAGATGCCTTTCACCCTCAAGGAAGTGTCCTGGAAGATGAGGTCAACAAAAATCACTAACCAAGACATTGCAGACAATCTTTTTCTTTCTTCTTCTGTTTATAGTGGGCTTTAACTAGCACCAGTTCCTACAAGCCCTGGACTGTCACGGGATGACCATCATAGTTTAACAAACGAGGAGAGTCCATGAGTTGAGGGGCTTGTGGTTTGCTCAGATGTGTCTTTAATAACAGCAGGACAGACAGTTAAGTTTATACATCTTTCACTCACCCTTGTGTCAACTAGAGCAAGACCAAGTCCTCTGTCTCCTCGCTCCAGCTCCAAGCTAAACACCTCATCATTATTGCCATCATAATGTTCCTCCGCCTCTTCTGCCTCCTCCTCTTCCTCTTTCAGTTCAACAAATCTTTTCATACTTGGGCAATCTGACTTCAAACGGTCTACTTTCAGTGCAGCCAGACATTCAAACACCAGTCCACCTGAAGAGAAAATAAAGGACATGCTCAGTTTTCTTTTACTCCAAACAAACAGGAGAATACCACGAATGGTGCTGTAGCTCTGTACTGTACCTTCATTTTGTGCATCTACACCAGAGGACCAGGAGAGTGTCTCACTGTCACCCTTCATCCATTTATCCTGGTACGCCTTCACCAAATCAACAGGATCTATGATGTGGGGGGTGTTGGGCGGGGTGAGGAGACAGGAGGGGTCCAAAGCCGACCTTCTCATCTCACTGCTCTCTCTGCACTGCAGCTCCAGATTTCTGAGCTTCTGGGACAGAAGGAGGGCACCACAGGAGCTGAACTCATCCAGGTATTGGGTGGAGGAAGGAGAGGGAGGTGATGGGGGTGATGGAGGTAAGGCACCAGAGGTAGTAGAAGGGGACTGGTGGTCATTGACAGTTGCCTGAGATAAGACCATCTCAACTGGTGATGTATGCAAGGTTTCCAAACTGGCCTTTGAAGGGATATCTGTCTTAGTCATTTTAGCCTCCGTGGGAAGGGAACCACCCTGGATGACAGAACAATTAGGAACAATTAAAAAACACATTTGAAAATTGGCACACTATAAAGGGGAACGTCACCAATTTTACACATTAAAGTGTCCTATATTATAGATCTTGGGGCAGTATGGTACATGTGAAAAAAGTTGTATAGGCCTCTTTGTGTCTCCGGAGGGAAATGTTTGAAGTCCGATAAATTGCCTCAGACGATGCCACTTGAGTTTTTATTCTAAAGTCCCATCAGCCTGATCTCTAGAAACAGATATGTCCATATGTATTCAGAATCTTTAGGTAATGTTGTGGTTTTCATTTGTAGTCTGTTTGTAGACTGAGCATCATTGACCAATCACATGTTAGCGGCAGGTAAAGGGTCTGCATGGAGAGCAAAAGAGGCGGAAACATTGGCCAAAATGCAATCTCGCAACCCATCGGCTATTGTCCAATGACAATTCAGCTTTATGTGAGCTTTTTTTTATTTTAAAATTATCTGCATACATATGCAGATATCGGTTTATATTGATTGGCCGAAATGATCCACGCATGGAGGAGGTATTCTTGGCCCAAATACCCAATGACTACATTGGATCTCTCGAAAACATTGGCCATTGCCCCCCAACGCTTATTGTCGTCAACAGTAGTGTTGCCAGAAATTTTTCACAGGGGTGGTCAGATGGAGCTACTGAAAATCTTAGGGTGGCACACCAAAACTAAAACTCTAACTGATTTTCAGAATATCAATCATGCTGTTGAGCTATATAGGCTAGTTGAAAAACAACACATTTAGTGGGAACAAGCCTTCCCAAGTTTAGGGGAGACTCGTGGGTACCCATAGGACCTATTGTCATTCAGATATCTTGATGTGAAATTCAAGGGAGCCCTTTGAAAATGGCCATGCACATTGTCCCCTCACCAATTTTTTGCCTAACTTTGGAGCATATTTTAGCGCCCTTCCCAATGGTCGGTATTAATGGATGCCTTAGGTTGTCTAGTTTTACAAGATCCCATTACCATTGCGCTAGTTTAAAAGATAAGTGCACCACAGTCTCTTTGACCCAGTAATGTCAGTCTCTGGGGGGACCAGTTGTATTGGGGGGGCATGCCCACCCCATGAGGGGTGCCACTGGTCATCAACTGGTAGCCAATGGGCTCTGAGACTGCTATCAGCCTTTATGGCACCTGCTCTTTATGGATTTATCACCTTGGCGAAGTGCAAATTTGACAGTACTCCTATTATCCAACTTTTTTCAGCATTATTTGTTTTGTTCAGCATATTTCTGCTAAAATCCAAAGGTATGGATGATGTACCTTTTGCTCCTCTGTAGCTGTGACCTCATCTGTCTGTGAGTCAGAAAGGGTGGACATGAACTCTTTGAGCTTGTCCAGCTGTTCCCTCAGGGCTGAATCTGTCACCTGCCCGCTCAGTTGGAACTGGTATCCCCCATCAGGCAGCACCAGAGGATGGTGGGTGTCAAAACTCTCCAGGATATCAGCTGAGGAAAGGAGGGCCATTATGCATTGAAGAAAGAAGTGAAAGAAAAAATGTGTATACGTGAATCTTGCAGATTATCATATTCGTGAATGAAGGCAGGGATAATAGCTGACCAGCATGTAGACCTCTCACCAGTTTGGTGTGCTGCAGCCTGGTCATGAACAGATGGAGTCCAGGTGTGTCTGCAGGGAGATGTTGGGCTGTAAAGACTCAGCAGGTGGTTCAGCTGGGCCGGACTCAAGGCAGGGTAGTCAGACCGCAAGGACACCCAAGATGTCTACACACACACACATACATGTGCACTGGTTACAATAGTGTTACAGTTATAATGCCATGGGAAAGCTGAATCCAGACTGATCCAGTACTTTACCTTTACAGAAGGATTATTTGTCCATTTTACCTGATCATGCAACAGTATTTAACTATAACATTGTCACTGATACATACAAGAAATATTTAAGGAAATTCTTCATACAAAGGTTATGATGTTAAATTGTATTTACAGTGTTGACTTTTTATGAATGGAACAAATTTATCAGCACAACTGAAATCTGTTCTCGGCCGATTGTGGAGTACCCCGCTGAGTAATGATTTTAATCTCCTAAAAATATTTAACAGCACGTGCATAGGTGCAGTTAGATCCTAACTCCTATCTCTTTCAGGCATGACTTCTGTTTCATATAACTGTTACATCCAAGGGATAGTATGCTGACTTTGTTTTGGATTGTGGAAGGGGAACTGATTGCCACTTCCACAGAAAGCGCAACAATCAGCAGTCAGAGTTAAACCCTCTGGAGGCTCTGAAGCATCCCCTTTTAACCCACAGGTTCCCTCAGAACTCCCATACTGACACCTGACTTGTGATAATGAACATGACTGAGGCTGAGCCAGACATCAGCTGGCAGCCTTCCTCACGTCAGACGCCAAGATCAAGGAGCTGACTGTAAGCCGTTGATCGATGCTGGGCTGTCGGTGAGCGTCTGTCGCCCTAGCTTCTGCACTGTGTCCCACACCGTTGGCACTTGTTAGCTTTTTTAGGTTGATTCAGCATGTTGAATCTGCATCAGAGACAGTGGAGCCCATCTGTGATTAAAATCACTCTGACTGGCAGTTGAACTCAGCGCATGAGAAGAGAAAGTGCAGCATGACACCAATGCTAGGAAGGAAGGCTTTTTAAGGTGTTCTTCAGAAGTATACAGGAGCCTTCCCCCATTTGTTCTCCCATGATAAAGAAGGAAACTAGTTTAATTTTTTTGTAAACATATGTATTATTTTCTTAAAAAGGTGAATATATGTTATGTTTACTACAGTTTTTTTATATATAAATAACTGGATTTATTTAAAACAAAGTACTCATGAATGATTTTTTTTCTAATTTGTTTTAAATGCATTTACTTCAGCATTCATAAGTGCTGGGTTGTGACCATAGATTGTGTCTAAAGATATTAAAGATTTACACAGCCTTAACTAATCATACCCACACAGTCCTAATGAAGCAGATTAGTGAGTTTTTTTTTGAGAATTTTTGACTGTTAAACTTGATAACTAACACTAAGATTTTTGATTGTTGTGTATTTATGTTATACAGAAATACTTGAAACCACAAATAACACCACTAAATCTTCAGCCAGTCTGGTGATTATTTATGGCTGGGTAAACCCAACCACTGTTTGTGTGAGTAATACCTGCTGTAAATTCTTTCCAGGTGTAGCCAGCAGATTGATAGCCGACGAGAGAGTTTGTGTGTGCTCCAAGGCCAGTTCTCCCAGTCCAGCTGCGTGGGCCCAGTCCAGGATTAAGTCGAGGTTGGCCCGCATGCATACGCCTCTGGACCACTGGTAGAAACCTGGCTCAGAGCCTGTGTACACATCAGGAGAAAGTCATTTTTTCTCAGCTTTTTTTCCACAGCAGATTAATGCAACACTCACTTTATAATTTGTCACTGGATCCCATTAAAAGGGCAAAATCAAGTATTTTGTGTGTATCCAGCCTCGGTGTGTGCGTTTTTCTTACCATGAATACAGGCCATATACTGTATATGAGTCAGTCCTACATACACTGTCTTTCTAATGCACCAAATAATATGTGTATTAATCATAGATTGCCACCTGGGGGCTGGCTGCAGTTTAGGTCATAAAGCTCACCCTCTCTATGTTAGTGGATGGGGCATGGGCCAAACTAGATGTCATCGAAGTACACATAAAATACATTTTTCCCAGTGGTGATTGGTTGGTTTGGTTATAATTAGTTATTTAATGCTATTAAACAGGGATTTTACAACATGATTGACAACTGTGTGAGCCAATCAGAGGGCTTGCATTCATTAGTGTTGCTCACAATGGTTCAATAGGTGTAACTTGATATGGCAGAGATTGTAATTGCACAGACTCTTCTCCAAATAACATCACCAGAACAATATGGCAGCAGCCATATCCAGGATATTTTAGCTTCACTTCTGCACAGTGGGGGTAAGTAGAGACTAGTGATGGCCAAATGAAGCCTCACAAAGCATTTTCTTTATTTTCTGAGCCCACTAGATGGCGCTTGTGGTTTAAAGAGAGTGAGTCAAAGAATGGCAATTCAGTGTGCTTTCTAGTGGGCTCAGAAAATAAAAATGCTAAAGAAAATGCTTCATGAGGTTTCACTTGTCCATCATTAGTAGAGACACATCGCCCATCTTTTTATACAATCTATGGTATTAATCCACGGCTGAAAGTAGTTCCCAACAAATACACATCTGATAAATACTAGTGCTGTTCTAGGAAGTTTTTCACCCTTTCACACATAGTGGTCACTACAGACCACTATATAAAAGCCATTTTCTTGTACATGCATGTGTTTTGATGCTGTAGTTGCATATCAGCTGCTACAGTGGACCCCAATGTGTCATGCTGTATACTGCCACCCACCAGCCAGACATCAGTTGATATCTTTTATATTCTGAGACACATATCTCAAAACTAAGATGGCCAACGTAATGTAAAAAATGCTTTCTGTCTATAACATAAAGTAACAGCTAAGGAGTAATACAGATAAAATTTCCAAGTAGCCTACTGATTTCATGTTGGACATCATGTATTGATGGCTATATTCCAACTTAAGTTAATCATAGAAGTGACTCTGAAAATACTTCATCTGCAGTAACTTTTTTGACTTGAAATTAATTGATTAATATTATTACTTTGTAGAACATAGCTTACAGTTTTTGTAACAAAAAAAATATAGATATTTTGTCAATATTTTTGCAGAAAATGTTCATGGAAAAAAACACTGTTCTACAGGAGGAGTTGGGGGGAGCTATGGAGTGAAAAGCCAAGAACTGAATGAGGAAGGAGCAGAAGGAGAGAGGAATCAGGAGCAAAAATCACCAGTTTTGTATTGTATTGACTGTCCACCTGAGTGAACACTTGAAAAACTCCTTGAAAAATGCATGTCTTAAAAAACGAGTTTTTTTTCATGCCTACAGAGAAATGAAAACACACAAAATCTTGACTGAATTGGTCATACTTCATGCATGAAATGTATGTCTCCTGCAAGGACAAATTGGCTTTGGGCTGAATGCCACAGACAGGTTAGGGAGGTCGGAGAGTGTTGAGAGATGGGCTGACACATTGTTGGTGTTGGTCTTTTCATGAGTTGGCTACACAGCAAGAAAAATACAGAGAAATTGTGTTTTCAATATGTATTCTGCGTGGGTCAGTCCTCACAGTTGAGTATTATTACAAAAGAGAGAAATAAAACTGAAATGAAATGAATGGGTTTTGTAGTCACTGCCATGTCTCTTGACAGCCACTAGAGGGCAGTGTTATAATTCCATACTGTGTACAAAACCCAGAATAGTCCTTCCATCCACATACCTTCCTAACTTATTTTATAAAAAGGTACTTGGTGTATAAAAAGTTGGGCAAATGGTCACCTCCAGAAATATTATAAATATTATTTCACAATTATCTGCCAGAGAAAGTGAGTGAGTCAGCGAGTTTAGAAGTATCTACCCTCCAGTGATTTTAAGCCTTCATACTCCTTTGTACGCCAGCTAATAAGCCTTCTCTGTGTGTACACTCATGCACTGGTACCTCTCTCCATGAGTGAGTTGAAGAGTGATGCGTTGATGAAGTAGAAGAGGTAGCCAATGAGCTGTGAGGAAATCTCTGGGTGAAGCTGACAGCCACACAGTAATCTCCAGCTCTCCGTCAGTACGTCCACAAGATGCTGGATCTCTCCAGGGACCTGCAGTCCGCTGCCACCCAGGACCCGAACACTCCTGCCAGTCACCTGCAGGTCAGGACTCTCCCTGAACGGGTTGCAGTCCAGGAGGCCCGGCAGGACGGGGTAGAGGACCTGATAAGATAGAACCAGTTAAATAAAGGGAACTGAGCAGCTCAGTATGAGAGTGACTCACTCATCCATGTGGATCTAGAGACTGTTGACAATTCCTGTGGGTCAATTTGAGGTTGGAAAAGTTAACGTTGTGTGGTGGATGTTCTGATCGCTGGGATAAACTAAAACATGTAACCCTCTAACCCAGATTTCAGACCACCCATATTGGCTCTGCACGTCTGTCTCTCTGTGTTTCTCACACTGCAACATTGGTGATATAAGATTAGACAGAGAAATCAGCAGACAGTTTGTAGCATAGCTTCCTTTTCAGCCAAAGGTCCTCGCTGCTCCTCAGGGCGAGCTCGGACAACGATAGCTTTGTTCAAACTAATTGTACACAGACATCCCCTTTCCCCTCCAATCTCACTCTTACACCCACCAAGCTTCCGAGGCCAGCGCCGGCCGTAGATCCACATTCCTAAAAAGCTGAATATGGCTCATGTGGGCTTGGCATGGCGCTGCAACAGGACTGCTGAGTGAAGAGTTCTGAAGGAATCCACCCTGAGCAGATCATTTTACATTTACTGTAAGGCCCCGCAGCCAGAGCAGGCTGAACACGAACAGCAGAACATAACAGCCACGGCTCCCATCTCACATGAGACAATGGAAATGGGCGAACATTAAGCCAAATAATCCTGCAGTGTTTCTGGTTGGAAAATGTCGCTCAGCGGAGCCAAGCCAGAGGGGATTCATTCATCCTGGGATCACCACATGCATCCATAGCACGCATTATTCCAGAGTCAAAACATAAAGTGTGTATTCTGTGTCGTCTGCTTATTTGTGCATTCACTGTGATGGACAAGTAAACAGACAGTCTGCCCACAAGCCTGTTAAAGTGCATCTGTATTCATTGTGACATGTCTTCAGTTGGAATAGCTGCTCACCAGTGGCGCCTTTTGTTTTCCATCCCACTGCTATTATCCTCACATCGGATGGATGAGCATGAAATAACCCAAAATAAATAGAGGTTTAAGATAATATTACTATAAAGCATAGTGGGGTTAGTGTCACTTTCAGTTTTACTGAATGACTTTAAAGGGACAGTTCACCCCAAAATCAAAAATACATATTTTTTTCTCTTACCTGTAGCGCTATTAATCAATCTGGATCGTTTTGGTGTGAGCTGCTGAGTGTTGGAGATATCGACTGTAGAGATGTCTTCCTTCTCTCCATTATAATGGAACTAGATGGCACTCGGCTTGTGGTGCTCAAAGCGCCAAGTAATACATTGGAAAAACTCAACAGCAATGTCTCTTTACAGAAATCATGACCCTGTTACTCAAGATAATCCACAGACCTTGTTGTGAGCAGTTTCATGTAGGAGCTATTTTCTTTCTACCAAACTACACCTGCCAACCATATCACAGCACCGAAGGAAGTGTGCATCTACTGCTAGCTCAACTAGCACCAGAGGTGGGACCAAGTCACTATTTTGCAAGTCACAAGTTAGTCTCAAGTCTTTGCACTCAAGTCCCAGTTTAGACAGGCGAGTTCTAAGTTAGGTCACTAGCCCTAAACTTTGAGTTCTGAGTCCTTAGCAAGTCATAATGCGCTCTTCACTGAATATAATTCAATTTCAACAACAGTGTAATCGATTAAATTATCAAAAACTAAGAATGCTTTTTAAAAATTGTATTTATTTGTTAAAACAAGTGTGACTGGACTATTAACCAGTACCACAGCAGAGTGAATTTTGTATTTTTCTGTCCTGTCTTGTATTAAACTTATCTCATGTTTAAAAAATGTCTAACTTTCTTTTCCCAAACAGTCCTGGAGGAAGGTATCAAGCATTTTCAAGTCAAAAGGCTCAAGTCAAGTGAAGTCCAAAGTTATTGGTGTTATAGTTCAAGCTGAATTGCAAGTCTTTTTTGATTTCGTAAGTCACCTCTAAAGTTATCAAATTTGTGACTTGAGTCTGACTCGAGTCCAAGTCATGTGACTTCACTCCACATCTCTGCCTAGCACAACTGAGCTAGCTAACATTACAGTTTAGCCGAGAAGGATGCTATTACATCTTGCTCTGTCACAAGCATGAAGCCTCCAGTCCATGAGTAGATGCACACTTCCTTCTGCACAGTGATATGATCGGCAGGTGTAGTTCACTAGGAAGAAAATAGTTCCTACATGAAACTGCTCACAACAAGGTCTCCGGATCATCTTGAGTCACTGGGTCATGATTTTGCTGTTGAGTTTTTCAAGCTGAGTGCCATCTAGTCGATATCTCCGGCACTCCGCAGCTCACACCAAAACAATCTAGACTGATAAATAGCACTACAGGTACGAGGGAAAATATGTATTTTTAATTTTGAGGTGAACTGTCCCTTTACAAAAAAAGGAACGCTAGAAAAAAAAGAGATCCAGCTCAGTTTTTTATGCCCTGTTTCCACTCTGGAACATTAAAATCTCCCCTCCACAAACCGGTCCCTGGTTCAAACATACAAGTGAACACTGACATAAATCACCATGTCAACTCACTGCACCAGTGAACGGAAAGGATATATACTAGAGTAAATCATTAGGCCTTAGCCAGATTACACCTCAGCATTCCTCACAAAATCTGGTCTGTCAGTCCAGGAAAGATGTTGAGGAAAGCTTGCTGAGAAGTGACAGTCATGATGGATGATACGACACGCCTGGATTAACTGGAAAGTCCAAGGAAAACTGAGACTATGTCCACACTAGGCCAGCTAAATCTGAAAATGCTTTTTTTTAACTGGGAAAGTGTTGGGCTAGCACCACAATGGCAGTTTTGTAAAGGATCTCCATCTACACTGAAATGACACACAGAATTCATCCTCTTTTGTTCAGAAAGCAACAAAATTGTGTATCACAGCCAGTATCTAGTTATTGTCAGCTGCATCAAGCTGTGGTCTCTTCCTCACCAACCATGATCACCAGCACTGTGTTTTACAGTCTTTAGGTATGGCAATTTATGTATCAGTCTTTTACCTAAACACCTTTTCGATGTGTTGCCATGATATCTGGTACAGACATCCATGTTCTCCAGAAGATGAATCCTGCTGACTTTTTTTCTAGTGCTGCCAGCAGGACAAAATTTTCATTTTGTCCAGTACTTTGGTTTATGACCAAATTCCTGTAACTCCAATGTCCAACGTACATATTACCACAACATTAAACACGAAAGAAAATGGAGCAAAGCAACAAAAGCATCACACATGATCAAGTTCATGGGTCACTCATAAAGGCATTTACCAAGTAGCACTGAGAAAAATAAAAAAATAAGTACTAATTTATTGCCAAATTGCCAAACTTAAACACATCCAAATTAAATAACTATTCTGGCTTTTAATCATATGAGCACCAGAAGAAGTCAGGGTTTAGACCAGCCATTTCATGGGACATTAACTCTCTTAAGTCATCACAGTTTGTGCAGTATAAAAGAAAATGAGACTCACTTTCCACTTTACTGAAATCCCACAACTCACACATTCTGTTTTTCTCCTGAATATTGTTATATCGCCCAACCTCAATGGCCAGAGGAAGAATACCAGCTCTCAGCTGTGCAACCAAAGAACTTTGGCTTCTAGATGAATGAGATGTTACATATGGTTCAGGACCAAACTTCTGTTTTATATGTACATATGGCCTTAATTTAGCCATTGACAAAATATTTTCAAACCGCTTTTAATTTCAGTAGCAGCTTTTTTAATAGTTAACAAGGTATTCCTGTAAGTATACACCATGTCCACCTCCTCAAAGGTTGAGCAGAGCTCTTTTGCCCCTGTGTGATTTGCCCTCTGCCATTTTGATTAGATGATTCCATAATCGGATCATTGCACATTTTCGTTTCACTCCACCTGGTACCCAGCCAACATGTCCCTGAATTGCTGGACATATATATGAGCTGAGTTCCTCATGAGGAAGTGGAGCGGATGGTGGACATCGACCATAATCAGGAATCATAGAGAAGAGAGCTGCCAACCAGCAGACAGCAGCAAACAACTGTTCAGACCAATAAACAACATTTTTTTAACAACAGGGAGGGGCTTTTCCAGCCATGTTTGTGGCGACCACACCGGGCATGTAAAAACCATGACATGTTTTCCCAACCCTTGCCAAGTGGTTTTTGTGCTTAACCTAATCATGAGATAACCACAGCGCTGTCACAGCATATAATTGAAACATAAAGTTTGAACATATCTGATTCATATGAAATGTACAAATGCATTCATTTATTCATTTCCTGTAACCGATTATCCTGTTGGGGGTTGCAGGGGGGCTGGAGCCTATCCCAGCTGACATTTGGCAAGAGGCAGGGTACACCCTGGACAGGTCGCCAGACTATCGCAGGGCTGACACATAGAGACAGACAACCATTCACACTCACATTCACACCTACGGACAATTTAGAGTCACCAATTAACCTGCATGTCTTTGGACTGTGGGAGGAAGCCGGAGTACCCAGAAAAAAACCCATGCTGACATGCACAGACGGGGTTACCCCAGCCCAGGAACCAGGAACCCTCTTGCTATGAGGCGACAATGCTAACCACTGTACCACCATGCCACTGTATGACTGCAGTATACTACTAATTAGCAAATTGTTACACACTAACATACTAAAAAAAGATGGCGAACATGGATAGCGTTACCTGCCAAACATTAGCATCAGGTCTTTTGAGACAAAATTTGCAAACTTAAAATCAAACACATGAATATTAAACAGCTATCACAATTATTGATGATCTGCACACCAGAATATTTACATGTTTGTTGAGCCCTTTTATGGAAAATTGACTCTTAAATCATAATATATACAACAACTACTCACTAAAAAAGACATAAGATATGATTCAGGGCCGAACTTTTGTTTAATATGCATGTGTGTCTTTAATTATGGTTTAGATAGGCAAACCATTCCTCTGCAAACTTAAATAAAGCCTACATTGAATAGAGCTAATATTACAAGACAAACCTCGTATGCGTCTCCTTGGGAGCAAACCTGTCAACTTGTAAGTTGTCACGACAAGGAGTCAGACTATGTTACAACGTGTCAGTTACACATCAAATCTAAATTAGACCCTGCAAGTTAAAACTTCATGAGGATACGGTATTATATTTCTGGATTATTTCTGGATTTACCGACAAACCCCATCTGGAAGTCATTTGGTTCATCAGACAGACTTGCTGAGAGAAATCCATGCTGTCTGCGGCAGGTAGTTAGATAACCACATCCTCCTGCACTGAGCAAAAAATGTGCTGTCTAAAAGTTGCAAGACAGCAACTTTTCAGGAATTCCTATAGTTTCCTCTTTGGAGATAAATGTCATATTACTGACTTCCTTCCCACGTGGGAAACTGATACAGAAGATGCATCGGACCTGGCGCAGCAGGCACAAAGTCTGAATCTGAATCCCAACTGGCTGGACATGTAAGACCTTGGCTTGGCTGCTGCTAACTGTCAGAGCAGCGCTGTGTTAATGTGATCTCTGATGTGGTTAATACTCGACATGGCTTCCTTTCCTTTGGTCATTGGAGGGTTTGTGAAGAGAGAATGTGACTGGACACGCAGCTCAGCTATCAGCTATGATTCTTTGGTCAGAGCTGACCGAGGAGGAGTAAGTTACATGTTGTTGTATGAACGTAAATAGGCCAATCTGCTCATTAGTGTGTTTTTGGATAGTGTTTTTGCCCACACCCACACAGCTCAACTGGAAATTTGTCTGAAACTTTCCCGGCACGCTTCCATGTAATGGGTGTGGTGCTTCAGACAAACTGCACACAACTGAATTGTGGCTACAATGAAATACAATTTTCTCTTTTTCTAAGTGAATACAGCATGAAACAAACTTGCAAGATCAAATGCAACATTTAAAGCTATGCTACTTACATTCAAAGATGGGGAATAATTTGTAACAAGAATAAAAGTTTAGAGGACTTCATTAGTCCTGTGGTATCAATAAATGTCTCCTCAGAAGGGGGTTGATGAGGTAATTAAAGAACAAAGGAACGTTCGCTGATGTTTAGGAGTGGTTTCAGCTAAATTTTTAATCCATCACTTTATTTTGATTTTGATGCCTGAAATATGTTCCAAAAAACTTAGGACAGGGGCAACAAAAGACTGGGGAAGTTCTGGTATGCTAAAAAAACACCTGTTTAGAGCATTTCGTAGGTAAACTGGTTAATTGGTAACTGGTGATAATTGGTGATTAAAGTATCATTACTGGGTTTTAAAGAGGCATCCTCATCAGGCTCAGTCATTCACAAGCAAGGATGGTCACTTTGTGAAAAACTGTGTGGTCCAAAAGTTTGTGACCAATGTTTCTCAACAAATTATTGCCAAGAATTTTAAGGATCTCACCATCTACAAGCCACAATATTATCAAAAGACTGAGAGAATCCAGAGAAATCTCTGCACGTAAGGGGCAAGGCTTGAAACCAACATTAAATGGCCGTGACCTTTGACCCCTCAAGCGACACTGCATTAAAAACCAACACAGCTGTATTAGGGATATTACTACCTGGGCTCAGGAACACTTTGGTAAACCATTGTCAGTAAACACAGTTCATCACTGTGTCTACGAATGCAACTTAAGACATTACCATGCAAAGTGAAAGCCATATATCAACATCCAGAGACGGTGTTGACGTCTGTAGGCCTGAGCTCATCTGAGATAGACTGACACAAAGTGGAAAAGTGTGCTGTGGTCTGAAGAGTCCACATATCAAATTGTTTTGGAAATCACAGACACCCTGTCCTCTGGGCTAAAGAGGAAAATGACCATCCAAATTGTTACCAGCACAAAGTTCAAAGCTAGCATCTGTGATGGTATGAGGGTGTGTTAGTGCTGATGGCATCATGGGTAACGCTCACATCTGTGAAGGCTTTGTTAAATCTGAAAGGTACATACAGGTTTTGGAGCAAGATGTCGCCTCCAGACAACATCTTTTTCAGTGATGTTCCTGCTTCTTTCAGCAACACAATGAGACATGTACTGCACATATTACAACAATGTGGCTTCGTAGAAAAAGAGTGCAGGTACAGGCCCCCCTGCAATCCAGATCTGTCACCCATTGGAAATGTGTGGTGCATTATGAAGGGCAAAATACGACAACGGAGACCCTGGACTGCTGAGCAACCAAGTCGTACTGTATATCGAGCAAGAAAGAATTTGACTTTTGACTTTTTTTGGAGATGGGGTTGTAGCTTTATTTTGGTCTCCACTAACTCCTGAGACAAATATCTGTTTCTTTTGCTGCTAAATGCTCCACTACGTCCTCCAGCTATTCACTAACTTTGTTTGTCTGCCGTCTGGTGCTGGGTGGGTGGTGTACACTAGGTATATCAGGGATTTTTTGCTAAAAACAGCTGCCTACATCTGGAAAAGAGGATGATGAGAGCGGTGAGACTGAATCAAACCAGTAAGGTGGCTAAAGCTCTGCAGAGCTGGAGAGAACTGCAGGGTCAAGTGAATTTTCTCTAACCATAGGAGTGACCCCTCTCACAGTAAGCATAATCATGTGATCCATCATTACAGGTTAGATGAGTATTGATTAGTGTAACTTTAAGATCTTGCCTTGGACAGGTTTTACATGCAGAGAAATGGTTCCTGGTTTGGACAACAACATTTTGAAGGTTAAACATGTCTTGTGCTGAAATATTATAGGTTGCAATTTAAAGCTTACTTGGCAGTGCTAGGAGATCCCTGGTTTAATTCCTTCATCCTCCCCCAAAACACACACACACACACACACACACACACACACACACACACACACACACACACACACACACACACAAAGGCCTCTGGTGTCCTGTCTCTCCCCTATGTCATAATGCCCCCAGTGTGGTCTGGCAGTGTGACTGGTCGCTCAATTAGTAAGCTGTCAGAGTGGCTAACTGGGCTCTTTATCCTCACCCCTTCTCTGATTATTTTACTTTTCTTTAACAACACATCATAATCATCTGTGAGAGGAACAGATGGAACGCCTGCACAGACCTGCTCCCACTCTTCTTTAGCCAAGAAAAGGTCCTTGTTGATTAAGGGAAGGTAGACGTTTAGTTTCCCATGGAAGACACTGGAGCGCTATTTAAGCACATACGGCATGTTATGTCTATTTAAATTCTGCATATGCTATAGCTATGTGCTCAGTCATCCTCTCACCTTAGTGATGTAGTACACACACTGCTGGAAGGCGAGCAAGATAACCTCCTCCAGGACAGCCATTGTCTCCTCACTGGCTGAACGGACACAGGACAGACGTAGCTCCAACAGGGCTGAAAATCACACACACAAATACACATATCTTATAAACGTTACTACTTTAAGCAAGAAAAAAGCAAATCTGTGTTGTCATGGTCATGATTTCAGCTGATAAGACAGAAAACATTCATATGGTCGCATGATCATTGTATCAAAAACAGGGGACTAACCCAAGTTCTCCACCTCCTTGTTCTCGTCATCTTCCCTTCTTTCTTCATCTACCTGCCCCTGCTCTTTTCGGGTTCTCCACTCCAGAATAAGAGGCAGCTGGTACTGGATGAACTGCAGCAGCTCCAGACTGTTGGACATCCACACCACCAGGGGGCGAAGTCCTGAGATCACCTCATGATGGCTGAGAACCTGGAGATCCTCTGGGCTTGAGCCTTCACCACTGAGACTGCAATACAGAATAAGAGGTCAGCAATGTGGTCTGTGAACTGTAATATAAGTGATTGCTGAAGAAAAACATTAAGGTGTGCTTACACTTCAGGTTGAACTGCAGCTAAGTCCTGAGTGTGCTCCTGTGTGACGACAAAAGAAGGCTTTGCAATGAGTGCATCACATGGTACTGGTAATATTACAGTAACAAACCAAAGTCCTCTGGCTGCAGTCAGACTCAAATGGAGTTTAAAAAGTGTTTCAAATTAACAGGGCTAGATCAAATCGGCTCAAGGGCCTTGGGTCGAAATTGAGCTGGGGTCCCTCACTGACACCCTGCTGTCTCCCACTCTCTTAGCATGGTGTATCTGTGGTATTACTTTTAAAGGAATTGTGTGTAAGATTTAGTGGACTGAAGATTGCAAATTGCTGAAAATTCCTTTAGCTGTCATTGTTCAGAAGGTGTCGTCCTCTCCAAAACAAACAGACCTCGTGATTTAAACCGGTAAGAACACTGAATAAAGCGTTTGTTTTTGTTTTGTTTGGCATGTCACAAATGGGCTGCTGGTGTAGCACCTGCTGATAAGTGCTCACCTTCTTTCTCTAAACTTAATGTGTGTTCATCTTATTCGTCATCCAGCTGTGCAGGAGGCTAGTTTCACATTAAAAAGAAATCAGTGTTTTTCCTATACTCTCGATGCAAAGGGGCTGCTAACAGAGGTGTAACAATACACGTATTTGTATCGGTATGAGGCTTTTAGTTTGGTATGCATATTACGCATGACATGATACATTGAGCTATTCTGTTACACTTTGAAAATAAAATATACAGCTTAAACTGCGTTTAATATAATGTTTTCAGTTCCACTGCGTTCAACAAGGCAGCCCACACAACAGAACAGGGAACATGGTGTCTGTCCCTCCCACCCCCAAACCAAAACATTCTTCTCCAGTGAGACCTATTATTAAAATCTATGAGTGAGATGTACTGGGAGGTACGCTACGCTAAGCTGGCTCATTTCAAGATAGTTATTAATGGCATTACTAGACCAGGTCTGGTGTTTGGAGCCACTTCAGTTTTGCTGTGAATTATAAGGAAGATGGTGAGACAGAATGTGTAAAAACACACTGAGCCAAAGAACGAGCCGCTGCGCAGCTACAGACTCTCTTCAGTAGTTAACCCAGTGGCACAGTTACATACACGACCGCAGTTGAAGCATGAGCCACTGCACTGCGACAAACTCTCTTTACAGCCAAGCCAGCAGCACACACATGGTTGCACAGCACAAACCCCTGAACCACGGAATGAGAGCTGCTGCGAGGCTATAGCCTCTCATTCAGCAGCCAACATTAGCACAAAGCATACATCCACAGCAGTGAGCAGGGTAACCAATTTGGCCAAAGGACTATACGGTACGTTAGTAACTGCTGTTTAGCTTGTGTTTATATGACTTTAACATTTAACAGGGATGTTTTTTTCATGTATTTGAATGAAAGAGCTAAGAGAGCCCAAGGGACGTAGCAAACTCACTGTGGGTGAATGACACAACGCTAATACTAAGAGCTCTAATGTAAATAGGAATGTAGTTTCTACACAGTAGGGCCCAGAAATTCTGTCTAACTCTACAGTTCAGTACAACACAGTTCTGTCTTTTCACATTTTCAGCAAGTATTTTCTAACACGTGTAATGTGTTTGGTAAGAAATCACTGATTTTGCTTACCCAGACTTTAACAAGCCCACTTCAGCCAGACTGTAATTTCTTCTCTGTATAAACTTATGTTAGTTTTTATACGTTTAAAATTTAAAAAATCAAGGACATTTCTCTGCCATTTCTTCGTTTTTGCTGTACCCAAAACGTATGGTATTGTACTGTTAAACCCCTTGCTATGAACTATGGTCGCTGACGTCTAAATACAAATGGCCCCACCTAGAGCAAGTACCTGGTTTGTCTGTTCTGAGCTACTGTAGAAACATGGCAATCTCAGTGGGCGAGGACCTCCTCCCTGTGTAGATATAAATGGCTCATTCTGAGGTAACGTAAACACTATTCTTATTTCAAGGTGATTATACACTAAAGAAAACATATTTATTATATTATATTCAATTTCTGCTGATACATATTCCCCTAAATCCCAAACATTAAACCTTTGATGTGTTAAAATGACATGGTGACACCATAGAAACAATGCCAATAGAAAGTCTTTTAGGATTCTTTGTCGTGGCGAACACACAAATTTCCTGGTTCAACAATTTCACGCAGTGGGCGGTTGTTAATGTTCCGACCCCATAGGTGGTATAAAGAGCGAGAAAGTTTGCTATGAGAGGTTGACAGGTCAAACAAACACAAGACTTTCATCCAGGCGACTGCTGTTTGTGTCCCGTGTGAAACCAAAAGTCAGTGTTGAGTTTTCTTAACTTTACAGGCATAACATGATGTAGTTATGTGATGTTAAGGGATGTACCAAATGTCATTTTACAATGTACTTACATTCCATATGTTACAAATGTACTTCTTTTAAGGGAAGCTATGATCTTTTCCAAAAGCTAGCTGCTTTAAGTACTTTTCGCCTACACTTAACCAAGTAGTTTTGGTATGGATACCTAACTTTGACAATATTTAACATGTGTTGAAAACTGCGACCGTTCTGGCACATCATTTTAACACATTACAAGCCACCACCATGTAATGTGGTGATAAGAGCTGTGGTTATTTCACATAAATACGTGAAATCAGGTTGTCTATCCAGCGGATTTTCTACAACATCTTCCTCCTCTACAACTCACCCACATGGCACTCTGAACTCCACTTGCAATAAGCAAAAGCAGCCTGCGCAGGTGTGAGGTATGAAGACATGTGGCTGAATACCGAACGCACAGACACAGCAAAAATGCAACAGTCAGTGGCGGTCTGTCTGTGACGCCGGTCCTTCCCATAGCAACTATCTCCTTGACAATGCGATCCTCGTCCTCGCTGTCATACTCCAGAGTCAGGCTGTGGCCTTCAGGTGATTTAAAAAATGGAAGGCCTCTGTTTGAGGACTGTTTGCTGCTTGAGCTCTCGAGGTCAGTGCAAGCTGTGATGCAGGTGTTGCAGAGGATCATTTCTCTAGTATGGCTTGTTGTAGTGGCAGAAGTGGTGTGACCCAGCGTCCAGGGGACAGCAGTCACGCTGGTTTCAGGAGCAGCATCGTTCACCTCCTTCATTTCAAAGAAAGAATCAGGATTTATATGTAAGTTTACATGTTCTCATGTTAGAAATTTGGAAAAAGGAAGATTTTACCAGGTAGGAATAAAACAGTACATACTTTACATGTACAATCTGTCCTCACCTTTCTGTCTCTCTTGTTTGCTGCTCTTACCTTGTGTGTCAAAGCAAAGGGATCCTTGAAAAGAAACAGGTAGTGCTGTCCCAACCCGATGACATCACCAGGAGTTAGCTGCACTTGTTTTCTCAGTACTTCGCCATTCCTCGTCACCACGGCATTCTGACAAGGACTGAGCATGGTGGGGCTGCCAACGCCATGGCGGTGGAAAAAGCAATGTCTTGGAAGTATGTCAGCGGCAAAGAGAACGATGTCAGGCTTTGACCCGTCTTCATGTGCAGTTTGCCGACCAAATACAATGTTTGGCGCAGCAAGTAGGTAGATGACAAAGTCCTGGGTGTAAAGAAAAATGATAAGTTACCATAAAATCTGCAACAATTAATTTGATATTCTCCATTCTTTTGATTAATCTCAAACTTACTGTGTCCAATGTAACACATTCTCCTTTTGATTTTCTATTGATATTGATTGATATGAGTCATGTTTCTGGCCACCTGATGAATCTGAGTCCAATATTCACTCTCCTTTTAGCTCTGCTCTGTTAGCATTAGTTCCACCAGCAGCTACGTAACAACAGTCTCTCCCTATGAAAGCAGTCTGATCATGTGGAGGTATTAGAATTCTTGATCCAAGCCCGATTAGACAAACAATCTTTTATTAATCACAGTGAGTGGCAGGCACAATGTGCAGGGATTATTATGTTTGACATTCCCCTTGTGATGCCTGTCTATTCCAACAGGAGAGATTTAACAAGCTGAATTAATTCACAGATAAACTCCCTAAACCTCCTTCACAATAGTATTTCTCGTGGTAGATGATTATATTCTTATGACGGGTCTTTTGGGAAAACAACTGTGACGCAGAGTCAAAATCACAGCATGTGAGAATTAGCCTCTGTGTGTGTGCCTGTATGTGTGTGGCAGTTGCTCGCTGTTAGAACCATGTGTAATCAGCCAGGAAGCAGTGCCAGGGTTGTCTTTTTCTGTTTCCTGATCAGTGTTTTGACACACAGTTTTTCTACGTACTGTTCACTGACCTTTCGCGTAATGATTCTCCCTGTGACTCTCTTTATGCTGAGAAAACAAGTTACAACTGCAGCCCTGAAGTATTTTACAGCAGTAAAGGACATAACACAGTGCTACACTGAGCTCTTTGAATGTAACACAATGCACATGTGAACATTTTGTAAAGAAGCCAAAATCAGCCCGCATGCATGTGAGTAATTTATGTAAGAGGTGGTAGAGGTGGAATCTCCGTTAGTCTACTGTAGCTACGCCTGTTAAAGTTATAAAGTTAAAGTAGTTTACACAATAACAAGGGCAGGATCTTTGTAATTTTTGAAACAATGGATAATTAATTTTAGACAGAAGTAGACAAAAACAGCCTCTCATTTCAACAGACGACTGTTGTTTTAAGTAGCTGAAATGATGACTGGCAGATTTTTTCCAGCTATAGCTGACTAATTAAATCAATGTTAACTCCATGAATTGGTTAAAAAGGCCATCTCGTTTAAAAACAAGAATCCTGTAAAAGTGATTGCATGTATGTATGGCTACATACATGCAATCATGCTAAAAGACCAAAGCTAAGGCTGTATGTCCCATGCAAAATATCAGCATCCTCACAGTAATGATCTATGTAGAAGACACGGAGATAAAGAAACAGCATTGTTCTTGTATTGCAATGTAGAGCTAGTTAGTCTAGAAGAAAAAATTGTAAGATCACAGCTTTAAAATATCCCTATTTGGTCAAATAGGATACTTGTTCAGATTTTTAAACTGTGTATTTTACTCAGTGTTACATGAGAAAAGGTCTTTAAGGATGACGGCTATCTGATGTGTTTGACAAATGTAGTGCTATCTCGGCTAATGTTGGTTGGGGCTGCTCAAGTAACTTCCTAAATCTGATAAAGAGCAGGAGCTGCTAACGTTAACTAACTGATAGCATCCACGACAAGCTTTCACACAGTGAGAAAATACTGTATGCTGAAAACTGAATACACTGCTCTTGCTAATAATCAACAGGGCTTTTTAACATAACCTGTCACCATTCAAAGTAATCTGTATTTGGTTAATAATGCTCTGTGAACTTGGGAGCAATGCTAGATTACTACTATGGGTAAAGTAGGTAGCAGAACATACTAACGGTTGCAGCTTACATTAGTGCAGATAAACAAACTGTTCAACCCGTTCCTTACTACATCTTTTGTTCTTGTATTTTTGATTTTGAAATGTCAGAAAAATACATCAGCCCTCAAGCTCTTCAAAAGTCTCAACTGCCTTTCAGGAGAGGGATTTAGCAAACAGTCAACAGTGTTGTGAAGTGAGAAGATGTGTTGATGATGTTGGTTTATGTTATGGCCATCAGTTTTAATTATTTCAACCTCATCTCTGAGAAATACTTTTGTTTGTAATTTGGTGTAGGAAGACTACACAAGTTGCGCAAGTTACTTCACAGCTTTCTTTCTCACTGAAGCTACAGTGCTTGTGTGTTTTGTCGTGAGATGTCCTCATACATGAGCCACAGGTGTTGCTCATTAGTTATGACATCCCACCCCCAATACCCTTTTGCCTTTCATACCTTCCTTCTCTCTTCTGTCTGAATGCAGGAAACACTGGGGGCTCTATCTGAATCCGAGTTTACAAAGAGACGACTCCCCCACTCACTCTTAACTCAGTCTCAACTCCCCCGACACGTCCATCATCACACTCCTCCATGGTCTGAAAACTTAACCTGTATCCCTAAAACTTTCATCCATGCATCCCTAACCCTTCATCCCCTTGTCCCTTCATCCCTCATCCCTTCATTTTTCATCCCTTGACCCTCATTTGTTCACACCTCACCCTTCATTCATTGACCTGCATTATCTTTCACTCCTCATTCTTTTATCTCACATCCCATCATCCATTCATCCTTCAATCCTCATCCATATATCCCTCACCCTTACTCCCTTTGACCCTCATCCCTTCATCCTTTGACCTTCGTCCCTCGACCCTCATTCTCTCATCCCTCACACCTCATCCCTCACACGTCCCATCATCCCCTCATCCCTTAATCCTCATCCCTTCATTCTTCCTTCCACACCTTTAATCCATCATATACAATAAACTATTTTAAATCTTTATCTTAATTGCTGTGGTCTTTGTTAGTGAAATCATCAGTTATAAAAACATGCAAACTGCGAAGCATTAGCTGGGTAACGTCACGTAATGTACCTTACATGGAGCTAAAGTTAACACCAAAATATGTAAAATGTTTGCCAAATGTGTTTCTGTCTGTTTTTGAATATTTTAAAAGTGTAGATGTTTACAGTAAGCTAGCTCGGGCTTTGTTAAATTTAACAACATGGTAACAAAGCAAGTCAAGCTAATCGCTAACGTGCTTGGTTGAAAAGGAAAACAACCAATGCTTTGAAATGGCTGTCAGAGATGGTAGAGGTATGATCATGTTAACCTGTCTAAGGTGTAATAGATGGTGTGTTTCATATGTTTGATTTCCTAGTTAGCATACCGTTAGGTAGTGTTACCACTGGAAAACACCGGTTCCAGTAAAGCACCAACTAACGCGCCCATAATTCACATAAGATATTATGGTGGATAGGAATAAGGTGGATAGAGAAAAGGCCAGCCAGAGGTATAAATCAGATTGGTAGTGAATTTAAAACACTTTGTCCTTACAGTTGAGAACAGCACAAAGTGCAGTGGTTGCTTCATTTGTCTACAGTTGACCCAGATTTTCAGAGTAAAATGATTTAAGCTGCAGATTGTGTTTTCAGTTTTTCCAACACTGTTATCTTTAGCTGCCAGCCGCCAGCACACATAACAGAATTTTAAGCTTGGTGACTTGACGTTTCTTGCCCAGATGTACCTTGGGAATTGTAGTTAACATAAGCCTCAACCAAAATAGCTCCTCCAACTTCCCAACTCTGATGCCAAAGTGTGTGTGTGTGAATGAGATACCTGTGTGAGGCTGCAGCCTTGCAGCAGCAGCAGGTACGGACAGTCATGAGGAGGGTGAATGGAGTACTGTGTGGTGTTATCGTCGCTGCTCTCCGTCTCCTCCCTCTCTGACTCCTCTCCTTCCCGCTCGCCTCTTGGCCTTGACGGACAGAGGGTCTCTGTTTTGGCCTGCGACCCGCTGTCCCCCTCGGAGGGAACCGCGAGGCTATGAATGTGATTCTGTTTGGGGCTTGTTTTCAGGCACTCGTAACTCTGCACCGGAGTTTGATTCAGACTCTCGCTTCGTTCCTTGTGACATGTATCATGATTTGTGTCCTGGTTGGTCTCTGTATCTGAATCTAACAGGTCCATCTCACTTTTGCTCCTCCACAGTTTGTGGCCTCGCCCCATGGTCCTCTCTAAGAGTGTGGAGGTCACTCTTGAGCGGCTCTTCTGCAGCTTTCGAGCCTGGGCATTGATTCCTAGCAGGGAGATAAATAAACAAAACAGTTAGAATTTGATTTAAAAACTACTGTCAAAATGTGTTCAAGCTGAGCTGCTATTTACATGAGTAATGGAACACAGTGATAGGGCAACACCCGTTTTGTTCCTGCAGTAAGGTGAGGTGTTGGTGAGCATGTGTGTGTTCGGTCATTGGTACATCGTGTGTTTGTGCCAGAGTCAACACAGAGAAGCCCCATACAGGAAACAGACCTCAGTGGAAAGACAGACAGAGCTCATGGAAAAATAAAAAGTTCACCCACTCAGCAGGCATCCACAAGCTGACACCGATAGAAAGCTATCACAAGCTGCGCCATTCATAAAAACAAAACAAAAAACTGACACCATGAGCGCAGCTGTGTCAACCACAGCTGGGGCCTCCAGTAGAAATGACAGTGAGTGGTCCACCCAGCACATTTACAGTGCCATAAAGTGTTTGTGTCCGGTGTCTACAGAAAGTTCTGTGTATTTTTCTGCCGCATCATGCTTTGTTAATAACACTGGATAAGATCATTTTCTGTGTAAAGCTTTTATGGCATTATGTTAAAACAGTAAAGAAAGGGTGCGTCGCTGGAAGAAGTTTAATTGAATAACATGGTGTCTGTGATGTTCATCAAATTAAAAGTTTCTCTGACTTTTTTAATGGCAGCAAGAAAGAAAAATAGGCCCAAATTTGTAACAGAATTGAAAAGAAAGGAAAAAAAGGAATCGTAGACCTATTAAAATATAGTTTGGTCTGTGTGGCTTGGCTGATTTTCACTGGAAAACCAGCGTGCCAATAAACCACATTTTTACTGTGAGAACACTAAAACTGGCTTTAATACTGACAATGCTTCATTTAATGGTACAAACTTTTATTCCAGGACATGCAGACACCCTGAATAAGGATGCTGTAAAATGCTGATGACCCCGAGGCTACAGTCAGACACTGTACCAGCAGTGATGGTGTCTTTGTCTTTGGATATCTTCTCCTCTACTGAGCTTCTCCTCTGGATTTCAAACCGTCTCGCCAGGCCTTCTCTGGGTTTCCATAGTGACTGCAGGAGGAGGGGCTTCTCATTGTCGCTCACCACTCTGAATCCTTCTGTCTTCCACCGACGATCTCCAGTGGAGCCGATGGTGTCGCACAGAACATAGGACTCTGCTTCCTCCTTGCCCAGGCCATACCTACAGTAGATGGGATTGTCAGGATAATTCTTATCATCATAATGATAAAACTAACTTGACAAAATCATGTAAGCACTTCAAAGGTGTGCTTTTGGAAACTCCTGGTTTCTTGCATTGTAAATCACAATTAAAAACAGTGTCTACTTTAAACTCCTATTGTCGGATTTGAAAATTTCAAACATGTCATTGCATGCCACTACTCTTACATACTTTGTGATAATGGACTGAATCTCTAGAAAGCGACATAGACTGAACCACTTTTCACCAACATTGTCTCATTTTCCGTAATTTTGAATAATTTGAAAGCAGCTACGTAACAATTCAACACATGGTGGCTAGAATGAAAGACTGTAATTTTGAAAGACAAAGCTGTAATACACACTCTTGCCCAGTTCAATACACTTAGTCAGCACACCATGTTTTTACTCCCAACTCATCAAACACGTCAGACTGGTCAGTGGCACTATGCTTCGAACTCTAGATACCTCTCTAGCATCAGTTTTGGATGCTAAGGGATGGCACATCAATCTATGCTTGATAGATGCTACAATGTCCTTTAAAAAACTGTGTGTTCTGTGTTTTAGCAACTGCTTTTGTTTTAAGCACAAAACTACTTGGTTGGGTTTTGAAAAAAGATCATGGTTTGTTACGTAACTTCATTACACAAGTAACTTAACAACTATGTCTCCTGATGTACTTGCTGCGGTGTATGTGATGTATGTTACATGACGTTAACTACATTATGTACCTAAAACAAAAACTTAGCGTTGACTTTTGGTTTCACACTAGACACAAACAGTGGTCTCCTTGGTCAATGTTCTGTGTTTGCGTGACTCATCCACCACCCCTCCTTCAAATCCTACCTGGACTTTTCTTGCTAATAATACTGAGTTATTGCCACGGACGGGTTTACACTGGAGTTGGTTGAAAGCCTGGTCTGTCTGTTTAGGGATGTTGAAATGGTGCCTTGTGTGTCTGAATCACATGCCGAAGGCCACTGACCAAGCTGCCGTATTTGACGTCCTGTGGATCAGATCGGGTTCAGGCAGTACACAGTCTTAGTTGGTCCGGTATGACCACTAGCTAATGCTTGCAACTTCTTAAATGATATTGCTGTGTGACTGACATTTTTGAGTCACACTGAGTTCATGACTCTTCTCAGGCTGTTCTTACAAATTTTTCATATGTTTTTCCACGGAAAGCAATGCACCCAAATTCGTGCATCTCACGTATTTTGAAAGGCTGCGATCATGTGAACCATGTGCTGATGGCAGTAAACAAGGAAGCGGTCTCAAGCGCTTGTAAAGACGCAGGTTGGGGTGGATGGGTCACAAGAAAATGGACTTTCACCTAGGACTTTCCGCTGGAGTTACGTGTTCGGATCCGTGTGAACTTTGAGTCATTTTAATGTATGTCCTCACTATGTTTCTTTTCCTAAACCTAACCTCCATAACTTTACTTGCCTAAACTTTATGTTTATTATGTAACTGTACGTTCATTTGAATCATTTGTGGGGCACAAATTCGTAGGATATGATACGAACTTTTGTGCATGCATTTTTTTTCGTAGGATATCGTACGGACCATTCTAGGAGATTACGTTCTCTTCTCTACTTGCACCACTCTCACATTAGCATTTACTATTATCCCATAATTATGGCGCTAAAGCGTTCCATAGAGCTGTGGGGAACTGCAGAATTGGGTGATAATCTGTGGGTTTATCACTACATGCAACTTCTCTCACATTATACATAATCATTGATATAAAACTATTGATTGAAGCATCTAATGTAAAACCCTTAAATATGTAAACATGCTGACTGATAGAGGGTTGTTTTTGCAGTTTCTTGGAATCAAAGTAACTCCTTATCATGGATACTCCATTAGACTTGCTTACAGTACAGAAATGAATTTACCCAGAGTTATAATGTTGCTATGTGCTTAATGTATTTGCTAACCCATTACTAAATAAGAGATCTAGTAATGATTGAGCTAAATGTCACTGCCATAGTGTAAATTTTCACTGAAGGAAAAGAAAAATGATTTACTCTTTCCTCTACAAGCTGAATACCACTGGTATTAATCATTCCATTATGTTTTTGGCTGAAACATAAGCAAAGACTGACAGACATTCACTCTCTGGAGAGGCCGCCTCAGAGCCCCGGCCGACACTGGCTGTCTTTCACACAAATCTGTGGTTTGCTTCAGACCTTTTCAGGCCTATTAAATAAACTATTTGGCACAGGCACACACTGTGTGCACTGTACTGCGATTATAATAAACAGAATAACGGGTCGGGTCGACTCTGTTCATCTGAAATATACTAATCACAACAACATGACCGTGCCCTGCTTTTATCAGCGGCCAAAGTTTTGCGCATCAAGGACTGTTCTGACTGCTTTCATATACAAGTGATGTAGCACAAAGGTATATTAGAGCAGAGGAAGCATGTGGATGGACATATTTCAACACACACTTTGTAGACACACGAGGCAATACAAAGCAGACACATATGGCTGGCAGACGCACACACACTTGCACAAGATAGCACATGGTCTTACCGTTCAAGGGCCTCTTTGACTAGCTCTTTAGCACTAGAGTGTGTGGTGGCCAGGACGCTCTTATAGTGAGCTCCCTCACAGATTTCATTTCCAAAGATCTTTAGGATTCCAGGAGCTGTTATCTGATTGGAGAGCTCAGATGGGTCGTCCACTCTTAAAGCATCTGCAGAGATCACTGCGTGACACGGCATGAAAACAAAGGGAGGAAGTTTTAGTGCTCAGTCTCAGATGTGGTTCATTAGTATTGTTGGCAGATTTACCATGTACCAATAAACCCAGTGAGACAATCATAAAAATATACACTATGCCTAAATATGTACAGTGCACTACTTTGGTAGCTTGTATAAAGCTATGGTCTGCACTCATAGGAATTTATGGAGTACGTGCACTGATGGATACCAGTTGAGCAGTTATCACACGATTATGCTTTTGTAACTTGGGCTGGGCAATATATTAATATTATATCAGTACTGTGATATGAGACTAAATATTACCTTAGATTATCATAATATCTTAAGTGTTGTCTTATCTTGGTTTTAAAGGCTGCATTACAGTAAAGTGATCTAATTTTCTGAACTTACCAGACTGTTGTAGCTGGTCTATTATTTGTCTTTACCCACTCAGTCATTATATCCACATTACTAATGATTATTTATCAAAAATCTCAGCGTGTAAATGATTTGTGAAAGCACCTATAGTGACCCCACAGTATCGTTCCAATATCAATAACAAAGTATTTGGCAAAAATATCATGACATTTTATTTTCCCACCCTGCTTGAGTGCCATTTTTGACCAAAAAAATAAATTTGAAAAAAAGTTTGAAGCTGCAAAACATATTCGAGCTTTATAACGAAGGTAATACAGCCTATTAGGTCTAAATTAGCCTATCAACATTACTAATGAGCTCTAAATATGTATATATTACTATGTTCAACCATAAGGTGGCTACTCCTTAGTGGGCTATTTATGATTAATTGGTTCTTTAACTTTGCAACATTGGTGATGAAAGCAAACAAATCTGTCCACAAACTACTTCATACTCATGTTCTTTCTTTCTTCCTTTCTTTTTTTTCTCATTTTTTGGATTTAGAATCCAGACCAGCCATTGCAACTGAGGTTTGGTAAAATTTTGTGGAAGAAACGCCAAGCCACAAACGTATGGACCACATTTTAGCTGACAAAATGTTAAAACATTCTTTATTCAGTGTATACGCTATGTTTTTTACAACTGATGAATGAAGGGATCGCTTTAGGCCTACAGTGATAAATGAAAAGTAATATGTTAAATAAACAACATTATTAATTTCCATATAATTTCTTTAAGCCACAGGAGAGGGGCTACAAAGCCTCATGTGGCTCCTCAGCCGCAGTTTGCCTACTCCTGCCCTAGGCCTATTTGGAGCACATGTAGCTGTGATATATGTCTCTGGTTTACCTCAACACTGTGAAATGCAATGTTAAGAACTGCCACTTGTCCCAATTATGGTTTTGTTTGTTTACCCTAATTAAAGCCCCAGCCAGAAATTTAGCATTGCACTCTCATAAAGTTGGGGTACTCACAAGAGACAGATTTAAAAAAATAAATAAATAAATAAAGGCCTCAATTGAAGCAGGAAAGGCTCTAGAAAGGTTCAAGCTCCAAAAATGCTGGATCTTACATTTCCCATAATGCAACTGATAGCATCTTTTTGTTAGATTAAATTAGACTGTCTATGCTAGGTAGAAACCCACCTCTAAGTCCATGTCCTCACTTAGTAATAGAGGCTTTTGTTATAAATTTTCAGCCTCTACGTCTGAGGTGAGATCATCCTAATGACATCATCAGCTCCTCCAAAACAACATAACACATTATACAACTATATTTACAGACAACTCCCTGTGACTAACAAATGGACCTTTATGTGTGAAAATCGATGGCTCCTTTAAAGGTACACTAAGCAGGAAGTGTCGGCTCCTTGTGAACAGTATCACCAGTGAAAGTGAAAGCCAACCCCAGCTTTGTCCCCCTGGCATTTTGCCTCCCTATATTTGTGTTTTTTGGCGCAGTGTCCCTAATTTTTGTAGCTTCCTCTTGGATGCGTGCTACGTACAGTCTGGCACCTGGTCACTACCCTTTTAAAAAGTCGCCCACACCTACACGCTGTGCCCAGGAACGTCCCGACCACAGCAAGATGAACAAAAATAAGAAAATACAAGCAGAGGGTAGAGTCTCTGCAGATAAGTACACCCCCACACACTTCTTGTGGGTCATAACTGATGGTTGAGAGAAATTACTTTTGTATGAGTCTATATATTGTTTTTTTAGGAAAATCCTGCATAGCATACCTTTAAAGTAATGTCTTAAAATGAAAGCAGCAATGATTTATTAGAGTTAAAATGACAAACATGCAGGGAGAAATGTAAAGTCTTTGTTACGTACTACTCTCCTTCCTGGACAGGGAGGACCTGATGCCTGCTGTCAGCGCCATGGAGCCTGAGGTGGAGGTGGGGACGCGGAGGAAGACACCTGAGAGGCGATTGGTTTGGCGACGGATGCGGCTCTTGCTGGGCTGTCTGATGGCTGCACCCTCCGCTGACCTGCTAGTGGATGAACTGCAAGTGGATGAAGCTGATCTGGTGAAGAGAGGAGAAGGATGGGGTCCTTGATCGAGACACTGAATCCCTACCAGCTGACCCCTTCACTTCTGACTTAGACCCCTTGTGGAAGGGCAGTAAGACAGATAGGAGGGACCAACAGAGTTTCTTACCATCATGTGAACAGAGAAGAACACAGTTAAGAGCTTCAACTGATGCAACAGCAAAGGATAAAGTATAAATAAGAACAGGCAGGAAAAAGAAAGTCCTTAGCAGAAGGGAAAAAGTCACAAAATGAGCTAAACAAATTCAAATATAGAAGGACTGCGCCCATTAATCTACACCACAAAGTCCTATCATCATACTACAATGCAGCTTACATACATACATGTCTGTCTGAAACACAGTGCCGTCCAGTCTCCTTCAGCATGCCTCCCTCAGCTCTCTCAGTACATTAATGAAATAATGAAGTGTTGTTTTACTTCTGACGAAGCCTGTAAGCTTCTTATCACCGCGGTTCAAAGGTTCTCTGCTGTTACACCACCACTTGGGTACAAGAGATTTAAGATTTCAGATAATAATGTTGGTTAAACAGTCTGACGTCTGTGGTGGTAGGAGTGAAAGTGCCATGATGGAAAATAATGGCACATGTGCACATTACACACAACACAGCTGTATTCAGAGGTCAGTGAGTATTTAAGTGTATTTCTTGTTGTATTGGTGAAAAAGTGCATTTATTCATTAATATATGGCTTTAAATGTGAGTTCAGTGTGTAAGAGGAGAGTGACACATTCTCTCTAAATGAGAAGGTGACAAAGACTTTTCAGTCCTGATAAATGTCTCAGAATTCATGTCTACAAAGTGTAAAAGCTGCCCAGTTGTTCATACTCACTGCTGAGATCCATCACTTGTCTTCCTCCCCAGCTTGACAAACCGCCTCTTTGCTGAGGCTGCAGGTAAACCCGGTGGTCTCGGTGGGAGAGAACGCAGCTCCTCCGAGGAAAACTTCATCTGATTCATTCCTGACTGATGGCCTTGGCTGATCCTGCTCGGCTTAAACTGTTCCAGATAATTTGAAACGAACACAAATGGTTCCTATCATGTCCCATGGGCCTGTGATGGGCACAGATCGCTCTGCTTCATTCCTGGGATGTTTCATCCAGGACAGGCGTCACAAAGCCGTTCAGCTGCCGCTTCATTTTACGCACTCCGGAACAGGCGCTGCAGATGTTTCCAGCCCTCATCCAGCTGTTGGGACTGCCGTAGCAGCCGGGCTGTTGGGTCCAACGACGAGTTGCAGCTTTACTTCACAGTGTTTCTGTGACACGTCACACGTCGGATGGGTAAAAAAAGAGTTGACTGAGGACAGGTCAGTAAAGTGGACAGATCTGAACTATTAACGGGCTGCTGGAGGAGGCAGCTTGTTTCAAATTCACATCAAACCCGCTCTCCAGATGTGTGTCGACAGCGCAACTGCTCGGACATGCCAAGTGCACACACCCGCCCACCCACACGAAAACTTTCAAAATAAGATCCTCACAGCAGAAACGCATTTCAGTATTTCTTTCCAACTTTAAAGCCAAATATCTAAAAATTTCGACACTGCTCTAGTTAAGCAAAACTCTTGGTAGAGTTTGTACCTCATCTCAAACACAAACCAGCCCATGGCAGAGAAGCAGTCCTCCTGTGCGACATGAACCGAGTGAACCAGAGGAGCCAATATTGCTGCGCCCATGCCTCCATCTTCTGGCTGCGCTGCGCACAGATCTGACCTGAGATTACAGGATTTCTGTAAGTAAGGAGCTTACTGTATTATATGCAAGAGACAGAAATGTGTGATCACATATGTCTGACGTCCCCGTGTGTAATATCAGCAAGGTTTTTTTTAATACTGTCACTGCTGGTTAGAAAGCTGTAAACTCAGAGCTCTTCTCTAAACTTACTAATATCAGTACTATCGAAATGGGCCTTAGAAAAGCTCCTGCCAAGCCAGCCCAGATAGCTATAAGCCTACAAATAGCTACTCATGTCAATACCAGAAATGCCTTACGGAGGGGAGACTGAAGTAGACCGGGGGCCAGGGGTGTAAATATAGACAGTGCAGGCAGTGCAGTTGCACTGGGGCCCATGAGGTGGGGGGTGTGATTGGAGGTAGTGATGGCCAAATGAAGCCTCATGAAGCATTTTCTTTATTTTCTGAGCCCACTAGATGGCGCTTTTTGTTCAACAAAAGGTTGAAAGCACACTGAATTGCCATTCTTTGAGGCTCTTTGTTTAAACCATGAGCGCCATCTAGTGGGCTCAGAAATAAAGAAAATGCTTCATCACTAGTTGGAGAGTGCTCCAATTACCACTAGCACCACTGTTGCCTTTACTCCCCACATCTTTTCGAGCTTTTCGAGCTTCACGTGTTCCTTTTTCCTCATGTTGCTGTCGCTCAGAATTGCTACATCTGTATATATATATATGTAAATAAACTCTTTTAAAAAATAATTAATGATTAATTTCTTATTTTATTTGGTATTTTTGTCATATACATATTTGCAGTGATGGTTGTTAATCTGTATGTCAATGCTGTCCAACATCAAGTCTGTATTTGATCATGTGAAGATGCTATAAAATATACCATAGCTAGGGCCTGTCATAATAGTGTGCACTGGGGCCTATCCTAACCACCGTATGGGACACTAACATTTTTTACAATTTCCATCAAAACTCACAGACTTAAAATACACTAATCATGTTTTGATATAATAATCATATGTGCACTAATTAACAATATAATTGATATAGTTTTTCTAATAAACATGAGACTATAATATTTAGTTTAATAGAACGAGTCAGAGTGTTACAATAGTGCCCCTTTGTAGGGGCTAAAATGTAGTGAAACAACTTTAAGTCCACTATTCAGACAAACTGACAATTAAAGGAACTTTTGCAGACATATATAGTATTCACGCTTTCTGTCAATATTAAATATTGCCTTAATGCATAAAACTCATTATTTAATTGCAAAAAAAGTATGTTTATTCATGAACTGCTATACTAAACGAACACATTTATTTCAATACAATCTATTTAAATCAATTTGTATTTAAATTTATTGAAGTGTGTTCATTTTTTAACAGGACAGCATGTCAACACAGACAAACAAGGTGCTTACATTTGGCCATGAGGCACGGGGGCAAATGTAAAACAGTTTTACAATTGCCCCCAATCTTGCAGCAATGATAACATCTTGTAAAGCAACACCTAATTTTTTTTCATGTTCACTTTTAATCAATAACCTATGGATATAAAATTGATTTAAGTTTAAATTTGCAGTCATCTTAACTTTAGACTGCAGAAGGAACATTCTGTAGGGGAGGATGGGGTTGGAATAATATTTTCTCAAAATCAAAATCACATGCAATATTACTTCTTATTACTGTCAACATTTTACTTCATTTGTAGTAACTCTTGTCCTTATCTTACTTCTACTGTTACTCTATTAAGCATGGGTTTTTGCTTGTTGCTCCTCAAACACTTTATATCTTGTGTATTTTGAATATTTTGATACTGATATACTCTATTATGTTTCACAACTAGGCCCAGTGTGTGACCCTGACCCAGGGAACCCACTGGTTGTTGTTGTTCCTGTAATTTGAGGCATTCTCTGGCACAAGAATTTCCTTTGGGATAAATCAAGTTCTATTGAACTGAATTGAATTGAATTGAACTGAATTGAATTGAATTGAATTGAAATAATGTCAGGTAGGAATGGAGTGGCCTTACTCTCCTTCAGCTTATTTTGTTCAAGGAACATGAACTGTCAAATATGTCTAGTGCACTTGTGACAACTATTTCCCATTGTGGGGTTGGTTGTCACACACAATGAGGTTGTCTCTATGTTAAGTTAATGGGGAAAAATAAAAAAAATGGATGCAATCTTAAAAATGAACTTAAAAAGTTTAATTCTGTTTTTGGTTCTGTCTGTCTCTACGCGTTCATACACTCAGAGAACTTTACCTGGAAAACATACTCTTAAAGTGAATTCCTCACATAACATTGTAAAGAGCAAAACAAAGAACAATACATGTGACAACCAACCTCGAAGATAATGTGACAAACATCCCCAACTGCATTTTTTTGCCAGTAACTAAGCTAACAACCACATGTTATTAACTATAGCTGTAGCACTCCCTTCATACTTTTTAATAATGATAATTGTATGTGTTTTGTTTGTCTCGTTTAAAAGCCTAGAAGAGAAACACAGAGGAGCTGGATATTTACATTGTGACATTAAAAAACATCTAACCCCTAAAATGACCCTATAGGTGACCTCTGACCCCAATTCTGAAAATTTCAATACAAACATTTATTTAACAGTGCCCTCTAGGGAGCAAGATCTAATAAATGTGGCCACCAACCCTGTTCTCCTTGCATCCAAAAAAGTACCTTTCATATCTCAAAATCATTTTGCTCCTTTTCCACAGGCAGAGAGAGAATCCTATTGAGCATGTGCAGAGTGTCATCACTAGCTTGTTTCTGATTGGAGAACTTGAGTGTGTTACAGTTGTCCCCATTATGACTTTTTGTTCCACCTGTCTGGGCATTCAGCCTAATTTAGAGAACAAGTTTTACAGACAAATATATAATAAACTCTAAAAATAAACAACGCTACAGTAACATTTGGACCACCTAGATATTAATTACTTATTATAGTATTTAACAGGTCTTATAGGTTCATGCAAACTCCACACCTCCATTTTGTAACTCAGGCTTACTGATATGAAATTTTAGTTTCTAAACAGAAGCGATGATGATGATGATAATGATTATGAACTCTAATGACAGCATCAGGGGTTATCTTGCCTTGACAAAGCTTCCTGCAGAGCCACAGAAGACATTACAAAACTGCGTTCACAGGCTGTGACAAGTAAAGAGAGCTTGATGCATAAAATTGGTGGATTACCCCTTTGAGTCAAAGTTTGCACTTAGGACTTTTAATTTTTAGCCTACTTTTTTTATTATGGTATGCTACTTTGCTTAATTAAATAAAGGATTTAAATACTTATTAGAACTAAGTAGGTAATGCCAGTCTTATTGATCTTAATCTCACTGTATTATGGTACATCTGCTGCTAACAGGCTTCTCAATGCCAACATACAGAATGTACTTATAGTAATACTGGTGCTAATATGGGGCTACTAATGCTACCATGGACAATAGTGGCAATGTTGATACTAAATCTGATGCTAATACTTAAACAAATATTGAGGTAACTTCGACGCCCTCTACAGCGTCTCCTACCACTAAAGCTTATTTGATTGTTAATGCCAATAGTAAACACAGTCCTGATCCTAAGGCCATATACTGTGTGTGTGCCACAGTTATTCCTAGTTGGCCACTAGATGGTGTTTTCTTCCCTGCAAACACCTGAACCACCTGTGACACACTCAACAGTTTAACAGGAGATGATCTGCTTACATGTTGTGACTGTTTACAGGAATAATGAAATAAAAAGAATAAAAATGAAACATTAGGATATAAATAAATATATATCATAGTTTTTTTGTAAAGGGCCAGTGTTTTCTATTAAATCATCCTCAAGACTTCCCAGGGCTTCATTGACTTATAATGTCAAACTTTCCTTTTCTTTTTGTGACAGGAGTTATTCAAGCTCAGCTTTGGGTCACCTGTATAAATCAAACAACAGCCAGTGAGCCAGAGGGAAATCCCTCTTGGCCTGCATGGAGAGATAAATGAGATTACAGGTCCTGGGCACTACTTGCATAACGTGACACTGCTGATACCTGAGGACTTGTGACAGCTCCTGCAGTGTAAATACAACACAGGGCTTCCCTCACATGTCATGGCAAGTTCACGCTCTGCAGGTCCTCTGCTTGGTGCCTTCATTTATCTGCGCTGCATCGGAAAGGATATCCAGCTAATTACAGAAGCATCTGCCTGTGGGCCAAGGTCAGCTCTTCTTGGAACATAAGAGAACAGAAGGGCTTAACGTCTGGTAATCAGATCCCCTGTTGGACGAGGAGGAGTGGCACCTGCAGCAGGAGGCCTGGAGGCTAATCAAAGCCTTACTTCTCCGTTCCTTTACAGCCCATAGAGCAGGAATTCCAGCGCAATAGAATTTCAAGTCAGAGCTGCTCAGGTTGGCTCTAAGAATGTCTTTGTATACAAAGACCACCTTTACACCTTGCATTAAAATGCTTTTGTTGTAGATCGGATAGCTATTGTATAGTGCTTGACCACATGAAAGTATAGGTGTTAATGCAGAACGCATCTTCATACAACAGTTCATATAATATCAAAGGAAAATGCTCATACAACGGTTCATATGATATTGAATGAAATAGCGTCCCACGAAGACGTGACGTACTTAACGTAAAGTTATGGAGGTTAGGTATAGGATAAGAAACATGGTGACAATGCACCTTAAAAAAACTCAAAGTTCACTTGGTTCTGAAAAGTGGTCTCATAGGGACAAGTCCTGTGCTGTTTGACCCATCCATCACCCCAGCTGGCCTGCTTACGAGGAACCTTTGGTCTTTCTAGTACTTCCTGTTTTACTCCCATCAACGAATTAGTCAAATGATCGCAGCCTTTCCAATTACCTGGGTTATACACAAGTTACTGGCTCATGATTAGGGGGTTATATATGAATTGCAGTGCATTCATCTTATTAGGTATACATACAAACAGTGCTTTAGAGCATGCTGACATGCACCCAAAACATGTTGAGGGCAATTTGTGATCAGTCCCCAGAGGTGGTCAGGGACGCATTGTGACCACACTGAGCACAATTACATTTTCCATCCACATACAACAACTGCGTGGGCAGATATATAATTCTGTACAACTGTTCCAAATCATCAAAGTAGCAGCAATTAGCCAATTAGCGAGCTGAGCTAATAGCAGGAAAACAGAAATAAAGCTTATTGGATATGAAAGACACGCATGAATGGAGTCATGACGAGACCAACTCTGCTTTAAAATTGGTCTGACGAAAGGATTCAAGTGAGATTTAGTCTTTTTTGAGCTTGAAAGAGCAATTAGGTCACAATGTGAACACTGAAGATATATTAATGACAGGTGTACATGTAAACAGGTTATATCATATCTAGATACTGTCTGGATATAAAATGCATTTTACTGCGAGGTGTAAAGGGGGTCAAAGTTTCATCTCTCCACCAACAGTAGACAAAAGAAATTACATTTCACCTGAATTGTATTTTATATGATTTCATTTAACAGATAAATAAACTGATGGATTGATTCATTAAAACCACATCAGCTATTTTGCATTTTAAACCAAAAACAAAGCAATTCACTGTGTATTTCTTACCGTCACTCTGTGTATTTTCTTCTGTGATTGACCTGAACTGACTTGCTTCCAGTACAGCACGTGGCCTTGGTATTTTTATTTTTTTGCTTTATCTGATGTCTTTGTCAGAAGTGATTCATCTCAGAAACCACTCACACAAGTTAAATATTACTGAGAACTTCAAAGCTCAGTATCTCAGACCTATGTGTTTCAGGCATTTATAACCTAACATGTCTAAGGCAAAACAAGGACAGGATAAACTAAATCAGAAGGGCTCTGTGGCTCTCAGAGTGCACTTTAATGTCCTCTAATATGTTTTAGGTAATATTGAACTGCAGATTGGTCAAAAACAGGTACATATTTTAGTAATACTACTACTACTAATAATAATAATAATGATAATAATAATAGGCATATGTAGTGCCTTGGACAACAAATGTGTTTGGTCCGTCACTGAACAAAGCACTTCATTTGGAGCGTACTGACACCTTAAGCCAGAGCTTTCAGCTTCATTAGCGCTGGGCTATCAGCTGTTTTACACTCGTATCCTTAAATGTTGGATATCCTGGCCTGATTCCAGGGCTTGCCAAATCCTACTCTAGAGCAGGGTTATCCCTGACCTTCCTCTGTGATCCCTGAGAAAGAAAAGTTGAGATGACTACCGTGAATCAAGGTTCTGAGAGGTTTTAGTTGTTGATCCCTGTGGAGACATCTGCCCTTTGCACTTGACCCTCCCTAACTGTTCAGGAGGAGCCGGTAGCCGCAGGACAACAAAGTAAGTCAGTGCCTCGAGACAGACATGTGCATCTGTTTTATTGTGAGAGGTAACAAGTACTGTAAGTATTTTAAAGATCCTAAGTCTGGCTTCTGATTTCTTACAGTGATGCTGGACCTGCAGGCCTTTTTTAATAAGCTGTGCTATTCCAAGTTAAAATATCTGCTCAGAAGTTCAGGAACAGTCAAAAATAAATAAATAAATAAAATAATCATTTTGTCTCATGAATACCTGGTCACTCAGTCAATACTTCAAGAAGGTTTTTTTTCTAGATATGTTGGTCATTATTTTGAGGTTTCTCAATACTTTGAGGCACTAAGTTATTGTTTTAAGAAATGTTCTCATTGTTTTGAGATGCTAACTCATAATTCTGAGAAACACTCTCATTATGTTGAGATACTACTTTACTATAAGTCTAGATAGACAGTAACTCACGGCCTAGTAACTCATCATGTGAGAAATTCTCTTATTATAATGACTTATAGGCTCTTTTGTTTTTCATCACACTGGTGAAAATGGGCCTCCACAGTATGTGTTCAGCTGGAGGTATGAAGGCACAGGTAGCTGCTGAATGGGTGGGGCTGAGGAGTGGGTATGTGCATCTGTGAGGGTGTGTATGTGAGGACTATGTGTCATGAAAGCTCTCGCTTTCCCTTTGCCCTTATTTAGCATGGAGAAGTTGCACAATGGACTTGGCAGCACTCTGCCATTCACCTTGTTGCACCTATTTTCACAGCCGCCCACCTGTCATCTCTCACACACATACATTTGTATTGATATCTATAAATTTATTTGGCCAAGGAGAGGATCACCAATACTTTACTAGGGGACTGTTCTGTTTTTTTGAGGGGGGAGGGATGGTGCAAAAGGGGGAGGCATGTCAAATAATTTTTTAACCACTTGGGAGGGACTTCTGTATTTTTTATTTATTTATTTATTTTTTTTACTTTCGTTTAAGGAAGGGGCATACAAATTTGAATGGTTGTATATTTATTTTACTGCAGTTTTTTTTTCTAAATTCACCAAAATTACACAATTTATCATTTCATTTTATTTATATGGACAATGCGCATTAATAAACATTTCTGTAAATGTGCCAGTGTTAGTCAGCTGCCCAGTTTTCAACTGCAATCCTTTGGCAAGATGTTTTTAAACCAATAAAAGGATAAAATTCACAGGGCAATTCACAGGACAGCCAGAAATTGTAAAAACAGAAATTGACCTTGGATTTTCATCTTTCCAGTGGCCCTCAGACACATCATGTGTGATGATTCTTTCCATCAGTAAAAAAAAAACAGAATAAAATCGTAGCTTTAGATCGTAATATTGTATGAAAATCACTTTATTCTCCATCTTATTTAAAATTTGTCAAAAAATAAACCATTTGCACTGACTAACCAGCAAATACAGCAAGTCTTCAACCTTTAACTTTTACCTTTCAAACATCAGAGGGTGAGTTTTTGAAAATCTAATAACTAATGTATGGTGGAGGGAGGGTCGTGCATTTTGCACTAGTCACTCAAGAAGGCTCAGGGAAAAATATTCGTAGCTCTGAGGAAGGTCAAAATTAAAAAACAAACCAAAAAAAGTCCGACCCCAGCCACCCCCCTGTCCTCTGACAAGTACAGAACAGTCCCTTAGGACTTGTAAATGCGTGAAGTTTACTTTCCCTCACCTCCAAAGGGTGACTACATGAGTCGGCAAAAACGAGTGATAACATGTTGTTGAGTCATGTTGCCTGTGTGTGTGTGTGTGTGTGTGTATGAGAGAGAGAGCTGTAGACATAGAGAGAGTGGAGGGGGCGTGGCATCATAAGCTGACGCCCTGCCTTCTCTGCCATCACGACAACCTCCCATTGAAATAATTCTTCGCTGGCTCCGGATGACTTTTCTTTTCCGTCTCTCGGCAGAGCGGAAGGAGCGGAGCGTTTCTGACGCAGGTCGGTCCACGCTGTCCGAGGCGCCTCCGTCACACATACCTGTCTGTGTGGCATGTGACAGTTAGCGAGCGTCTTTTTACGCCGAGGAATAGAGAAGCTGGTCGGCAGGAAGGGGCTCGACCGGTCGAGGGGTTAAAGAGCTCCCCGGTGGTTCCCGGTCTCCCGCCGCGACGGAGATGGAGCGGCTGTGCGGACCAGACAACCCTTTCTGGGTGAGTACGTTTCGTTACCGGTGTCGGCGCCGGTGGTTTGTTATGACTGCCGTGTATGTCACAAGACACACTAACTCCATTGGCCTTGTGTATACTTCGCGTACTACCTGACAAGGTTGTGCAATGTTATGTCATGCTTTTGTTTTCTTTCCGGGCAGCCATTCAGAAGTACACCACCGGTCATAGCTAACTATAAATACCCCACTTAATAGCATTTACTGTGTTAACGAGCTCCTGAGTGTCATGCTGAATTACCTGCTTTCGTTTGTTGAAAAAGTCACACACTGTGCTCTTCTTTCCCCGAGGACCAACACTCCTTTAATACACTGCCAAGCACAGCTAAATATTACTGTTATTGTAGTATGTATGAGACACCTCTGACATGATAAGGTTCATAACTTATCTCAGGCTCAGTATACAGTAGCTACGTCCCTCCAAGAATATTAAAGTGAAAGCACAGCAGAGATAACAACACCAGAGCCCAGTAAACATACACAGATCTCACTGGGAATATTTCTCCATGGTGATAAAATCAAATACAGGACCACAGTCACTGTATCCTAGGGCAGTGACTCCCAACCTGCTTCCTTAAGGGACCCATTTTCTATCACTAAGTCAACTGACAACCCCTGACAAAGTGACATATTTTATGGATAGTTAATATTTTAGTCAATGCACAACAGTAACAGTACATAACAGCAGGTCAACTGTTTAAATAACCCACATAGTGAGGGAAATAACTCCAGGAAGTTTGTGGAAAATGAGCAATTTGGATATTGAAAGTTTGTGTCTTGAATAATAATCTAAACTTTAAAAGTAATTTTATTTTATTTTTATCATAGAAATAAATCAACTGCTGAGATTAAAATTTTCTCACCCACCTTAAAATCAAGAAGACCTTGCAATCTCCTTGAAGCTTTGGCGGGGTCGTGACCCTCATTTTGGAAACCAGTGTCCTAGTCATACATACCTCCACAGTGAATGAATAATGATAAGAAAATTCTTGATGATAAAGTCATAGGGGCCCATGCAAAGCGATATCAAAACATCCATTTACAAACTCTGTCCGGTGAAAACCTTTAGATTTCAATTTAAAAAATGAATGTTCTAACTTTTTATTTCTTTGTCCGTGATATCAGTGGGATAATGTCTGACAAGGTGTCCATTATCAGTTTTTAACGGCCTTCACAGAGGCCTCTGCTGCACGTCAGATTGTTCACACCTCCACGATGGCCATTGAAAGTTGATAATGGAGCACCAATGTTAAGCATTATCCTTTACTTAATAAGTACAAGTATCATGAATGTTACAGGAGATGAGAAATACCATAGGCTATAAAGTAAGGTCAATGCTTAGTAGTACCATAAACACATGAAATTCCAATGGGAATATTGTGGAAACTTTCAGTTTCTTACACTGCTTAGTTTTCTTTAGAGACCCACAGAAGCGTTCACTACACCTGAGACTACCTGGATGACGACTCTGCGTTAGAGGCAACTGGAGTCATGCTCAGTGTCTGTCTTTCCTTAGAAATGGGAATACAGGTTTTATCTTGCAATGGTACAAACATGGCAATTGTGTTTTCCTACAGCCATTAAAAAAAAAATACCACAAGCTCCTGCTTGTGCAAAAATATTGATGTCTGACACATCTGGTGCTTAAATTGATCCTGAACATTTGTAGATTTTGAGAATTAATATTCTGCTGTGAGAGGACATTGATAATTCTTGAATTTAATGTTGTTGTCATCAGTGTGACGATGGGGAAGTCTGTTGATAGATCTGTTGCTGTGATAAATCAGTGTTCCCTTCTCTCGGGCTGGGCGATATAGAGAAAATGTGCAGTGTGTAAATGTTGTGAATAGGGTATGAAAAGTGAACACACAGAGGTTTTTATTCTGAAGTTAAAATGTGTTTCAAATTGTTTTGGTTTTGGTATCTGTGTGATGAAAGAATGAAAACAAGCATAACTTTTAACTTTAACATCAGATATGACCCCATAACATTTCCAACAATGTTCAGTATGTTTAATACATTCATCAACAAAAAACACCCTCAGTTACTACTTTTACACATGGATGTATGTAGCGTCTGCAGCTACTTTACAGTAAACCTGTGGTGCCTCCTCTGCATTTTTTTTTAAGGTTGAGTCTGCAGGTTCATCACTATGAATGACCCATTTCACATTAAACATGGTCATTTGAAACTGTTGTTTATATGAAAATATGACACCAATATGAGTTGTGTTTGTTGGCGCACCAGGCTGAGGTACCACTATTGCTTTGTTTTGGTTTTTTATGCCAATCAGATATCCCGATGCTTGGGGCAAATCTCATTTATCTGTGTCAAGCTGCATCCCTTAAAGGAACACTTCACCTCCAAAATGATCATCTGAATATCAATAACTCACCATTCATTACATTGAATTTGTGAAGAAAACTTTGTTTTTTTTTTTGCATTACTCCACGGTGAACAAAGAAACCCTAAATCGAACAAATTCTAGGTGAATTGAAATAAATGGGGGCCGCAGCATTTAGCTTGCAAAGTCTCAAACAACATGTGCAGTATAATCCAAGTCTCATTTATCCAGTTGTATGCTCGATCATTGCCCACAAAGCAACAGGCGTGGGTGAGTGACAGCAGAACTCCTGGCCACTCAACAAACTGGGAGGCGGGATTTCAATTGAATGTATGAACAGAGTTCAAATGCATGCGTTTGCCCAGGTGCACTGCTTTCCATTCATTAGACTGTTTATGCCGAATTGTTTTCAATAGCAAAGTTTCAGTGAAAATGCATGTGTTTGGGAAGTACTGAGCATACAACTGGATAAATGAGACCTGGATTATACTGCATGATTTGTGCGAGAGTTTGTAAAGGCATCTTCCAACATAGTTTTCGCGTTTTTAAACATTTTCCCCTATGACTTCAATTCATCAAGAATTTCATCAATTTTTGGATTCTTTGTTCACTGTGGAGGCATGTGAGAAAAACAAATTTTTCATCACAAAAGTAATGTAACACAGAGTGAGTAATTGACATAACAAATTATTATTTTGGGGGTGAAGTATTCCGTTAAGAAACACCTCCATGCAACAAACTCAAGAGCTTTGAGGATTGTTTGAAAAAGACTGTGCGCCACAGGGCTGTGTTGTTTTTGAGGCCATCTGAGGTTACCTAAACTAGTTGCTGCTGTTTACTTCCACTTCAAACAAACTGGAGGCAGTTGTAATCCTCCATCACTCAGCAATGCACGTTCAGTGCCAGTCAGGTTAAACATTATGAGGCTTGACCAAGGATTTGATTTGCAATCTCATTGTTTGTAAAATGTGTCATGTTTAACCTGCATCTTTACCTCTAGTTGACAGGCCAAAACAGGTTTACGCTAAATAAGCTAGACTGATTCAGATCTTATTTTATTTAAGTATGCCAAATTTTAGACCCAAACTGTTGCTGGACAAGAACTTTAAAGCCATTGAAAACTCCTCGAGTTTGACATTTGTGTCAGTCTAACTGCGGGGATGTCTGTTTATATTACTGTAGCTGTGGTAAATCACTGTTTCCCACATGAAGGCTGTTTGATGAAGAGAAAACTTGCAGTGTGTAAATATTATGGGGTGCAGCAGTATCAGTTTGTAATTGTTTGTGCTACAAATAGTGTGTTTTGCTTCATGCTGTTCTCCTTGTCATTTTAATATCCCAGTGTGAAAATCCAGAGTATAACTGTGATGAAATGCTCTATGTCCCTATCATCAGTGTTGATAGTACATATGTGTATTATTTTGCAGTAGTTCCATTAATAATAGGGCTGCCCCCTGAAAGTCGAAGATTTGAATCCTCAGTCAGGAAGAGGAGCTTTCACCAGGCTCTGAGATAATGTTATTTTCTGCCTCTCTGTTTAAACATGGTGATTTTACAGCTAACAGGAACTTAACCTGATGAAATCTCTGGTTTTTGTTTGATATCTAGTGTCAACAAAAATTGTTGTTGCACATTTCCGTGCTATCATAAGTGTAGTGTTTACTGACAGTACAGATGCATTTGTTGTACAGAGTGGGGTAATGTGTCACTCAGTATAGCTACAACAGAAAATTGGATATATGCATTTGGAGCACGTTGCTGGATGATTTGGCTGGAAAATGATTTGCATGTTGCATGATCTTTGCTCCCTGATTGACTCTGCTGGGTCATGAAGGTTCGAAAATATTGAGATTGAAAGTTAATTATTGAGTTGGCAAACAGCAATAGGTATAACATTCTCAAAAAAATCCCATTAGTTAGTGTTGTAATTTTAGAGCTTCTCATCCTTGTTGGATTAAAAACTGTGATTGATCTTTGATCCTTAAAACAGCAGTTGGCAACTTTGAAGTCAACATGGCCGTTTGCAAACTGTTGCTTGAACTTGTGATTTTACTGTGACTGCTCCTTCTTGTTTCATCACTCCCTTGCAAAATCAAAAACACCCACTAATGGGAAATGTTGAAAATGACATGATCTTGTTTTGTAGACTCATATTTGATAAATGATTGCAGTAAGATCTAACCACAGTGACAAATGCACTGTGTTTCCTGTAGCTGCTGTGCAGAAAACCCACCCCCTGTTATGCCAATTGAATGCTGAAGCAGCAGCAGGATGTTCTGTTTGCATTAACCTAATACAGCTCTCATACAGCATTAGGAGAATGAACAGTAAACAGTCAGGCTGGTATCAATGAGCAATAAAAGCTACTATATATAGAAGTAATTACTGAATACATTGAATGGCTATTGCTGAAAAGACGTTAACCATAAATAGCACCAATAACTGGATTAGATTTCATAAAAAAGGCTTAAAAAATGGAACTTGTACATCCACAAGCTTCATCTGTTTAGGAAGATCATGTGCTACAGTCAAAAACTCCAGAACAGCTTCTAATGGACCTTTTGGTGAGATTGTTTTCCCCAGTCCTAAATATGTTGCCTTTTTGATATTTGATATATGGTGTAGTGAGGTCAAAATCTGAATATTTGAGATGATTTTGGTCCTCATCTTCTGCAGTATTGATACACCAGTACCTGCTTCACTCTTTACTCTTTCTTATTGTTCTTTACTGTAGTCTTTCTGCTGTTCTCTACCCCTAACCAGAAAAGTCATCATCGTCATGTCATAGCCTTGTTATATTTGTTTTAATAAAGAAAAAAGTAAGCCGTCAATGTTAATGTTTCCCCGTGTAATCGAAAATGGTACCGCATATCAATATTTTCAAGGTATTGTATTGAAGTTAGAAATTCCAGACGCCTGTTGCTTCGAGAGATTGCAATATATTGGTGCTAGAAAAGTCCCTTCTTAATTCTGTCTTTTAAATTGTTACACAGAATCAAACCAATGTGACATCATGCCGATCCAGTTTGTGATTTTAGACAGCATGCTGGCATTGTGGAAACAAAAGAGGCATGATGGGCGTGACATGTAACACATCACCGTTGGCCTTTTTGTATGACATAAAACATACACGTCAGCAGCACTCTCCAGTTTACCATCCCTGTTAAATGGCAGCTGATCTTGTCCTCTGCTCAGAGCACAAGGAGCTCCCAGATCTCATTGTTTTCTCAATTTGCGTACATTTTGAGCTGCTGTTCTCCTTCTTTGAGTTAGCTGCCAACTGCTATAAGCTACTTTTTGAATCTCCTGCGGTGGGTCGCATGCACAACACGTCAAAACATCACACTGGTGCTGCCCATGATCCCGTCCTGCCGGCTGTCCCTTTTATACAGACATCTCTTCAGGGCTGTTACTACCTTCGATGCTGCCTTAAAGGTGCGACAACTTTGTCCCCCCATTCTGCAATCATACCTTTTATACAGAGGCGGAATAACAGCATGTAAAAGGGGCTAATAATTCAGTGACTACTGGTGTCAATGAAGTGTGTTAAAAAACAAAAGCAATGGTGGATCAAGTGTACTAGTATGTAATAACCGTTCTATTGTTGTCACACTGGTGTGAACACGCCCGCTCACATGAAGAAACAAACACATGTGCTGACTGTGTGTGCTCCAATACCAAAAGCTATAAGACAGGGAAGAAAATAACACCTGACAAGCGCAAAAGTGCGGGTATATTTTCTGTGAGGTGAGTAAATCTCAGAAGGCTATTTGCCACGCTGGTGGGTAGATGTTTGTACCAGAATAGTCATGTAATAAAAAGCTGCTCCTCTCCTGTCAGCGTCACAGCTTAACTCACACACAAACACTACAGATGTGAATTCACGCGCTTTGCACTGTGAAACTGACTGTCTCGATCGCACCTAGTTTTGTGGCACTGTTTACTGCACTGGACATCAACTGATCCGCTAAAATATCACCGGCTGCCCATCTGCTGCTAGCTTCACTTAGGCTAATGTAAATCTGAGGCTCAGCAGTTGCACCCTAACTTATGATGGTGATAAAATGATAACACAGAGGCTCTGTAGTCTGAACCAAGACAGCAAACTTTTTATTGCTTCCCACATTGTTAATGGCAGCACATTAAATTTTCTGCCTCCATTCTTACTTTTCACAAAAAGAGCCCTTGGCATATACACTTCATCACTATTTACCAGAAGGAACTCATTTACACGCTGAGGCTGTGGTGATGAGTTGTTGAATTTATTAATGATATTTTTATTAAAATGTTGCTCTGTCCTCTACTTTGAGCTTGTATTCAATGTAATACCTTATTGTCATAATGGAATCTCCTGAAACAAATATATATGTGACACAAAAAGGCAATGTATTATTTTGGTTGGTTAAAAAATACGCTCGCTCTGTGGATTTTTTATTTGTCACTCCCCTTGGTCAACAAGTCAGAAAGTTAATTTTGGACACTGCTATTAGTATTATATGTACAAGAAGGTGTAGCAGATGCAGACAGCATGTCTGGCATGTAGTACACATGAAACAGGCTAGTCCAAAACCTATTTATCAGCAGCAGTAAATACCAACAATTCAGTCTGCTAGCAGCCGCTTTGATTACAGTTGTGTTGATAGAAAACCAAACAGAGTTTGCCTCGAATGCACTGTGTTGTGACAGACTGTGTAAACTATGAGGTATTGCATAAGTCTGGAATAATTTATGCCTTCGTTAGTTAGGTTGGGTGCTGTTGTCTGAGACTGAATGGAAACTGAGAAAGAGGAAGCTGTTGTAATTGAAGAAGTCAGAGTCATGACTGACAGGAGACAAATGGTGGGAAATGCTTACCAGTAGTTAGTGTGCATTTGTTAAGGTGTGCTTCCTTTTACCTCTAATTGTGATAGTGCGGAAACATACTGTAGCTAAAGGTCAGCCTTTCCACACTTTAAATGGGCAGTCTGACTCAGGTAAACAATAGTAGTGTTGATAATGACTGCATAATGAAATTAAGTAGGAGATTAGGCATTTGTTTTCTACTTTTGGCTTGGCATTCCTTTGCTACCAAATTTTGTCTGCAACTACAAAAATCAGCTTCCACTTTTAAATCCATTTATTTATAATACAATTTATTTCTAAATGTAATTAAGTCCCATTAAAACCAACTCCAAGAACGTAGTTTTTTCCTAGATATTTGAATAAATAAAATAGTTTGAGCCAGAGTGCACAAGTGTGACTGATTTAAAATAGAAAATGTTACAGCATCGCAAGTTGGAACCTGGGAAGGATCGAGAGCTTTGACAGTTTCCGACTTTTGCAAAGGTTTAAAGGTTCTTTGACGATAAGACAGGTGCTCATTCATTTATGACCAAATCTATGCTGGGCCACAGCTTTCTTTATCAACAGCATAGCTCCCTACTGGTCAATTGTGAAATCATTTTGGGGACATGTTTTAACAGCCTAACTGAAAATATCCACGAAGTTCAGTGATGTTTGGACAGATTGTCTTTGGACCAGGCCAGTGCACTTGTTCTGAACTGGTAGTGCCCTTTATTGAGTGATTGCAAAATAATTTTACATACAAGGTCCAACAAGGTTCCATTTTCTTGCATTTGTAGTGCCCCCAGTGGTCAATTTTGATGAAACTTTCAGGTAATATTTTAGGTACTCATGTGGACATATTTTGCAAGTTGTGATGACTGGTCCAAGTGTTGTAGAGTTATGTCTACTTGTATGCTTATATGCTGAGCTAAGCCCTTTTTGAAGTTTATTGGGCAGTATCTTCAAAATGCAGTAAGATATCAACAAGCTTTAGCATAATGTTTGATTGACGTTTGGTTCAGTAATGACATAAAATTTGGTAGCAATCAGACCTACAGTTTAGTAGAACATGTCAACAATGTGTTATTCAAAAAATATAAAGAATTTAGTCAGGTGGACTCCAATGGGTCTTGAGGTTTTTATGGAGAGCACATTGAGCTGGACCTCTGTGCTGAATTTCAAGTCAGTTGGAGTTACTAACTGAGGGGCGCGGACTTTCCACAATTGCATTTTTGGGCCTTTTTTAGAGCCCCCATTAGGTCAATAATGATAACAGTAATAAATCAGCACAAAAACAAGGGTTAGAGCTGGAGTTAAGTCCAGCTTAATTTAGCTGACTGGTGTACAGACTGTGGAACTGCAGTGTCATGAATAGAGAGGGGGATGGGGACCAGTGGTAGGTTGTTGGGTCCACACATTCACAGCTCAGTCAAGCTACTGTTTGTAACATTTAATAATGTCAAAGAAAATCCCCCACTGTAGCAGCTATTTCCTGAACTGAAAGTTTGCCAACCCAGCAAAAAAATCAGGAATTGAGAATTTGCAAGTGATGTCTTTTGAGTCTTTGAATCAAACGGATCTCCCAGCCTTGTGACTAAATGTTGCTAAAAATAGTGCTAGTGGCAATATGGCAAATCACTTTTCAAAAATGTCATGTAGATTTGTAAAATAAGTCCTTTCAATACATCCAAACTAGTTCTTTCATGTTATCCATGTCCTCCTGCAGGCTGGTCTGTGACTTATTATCCTTACAGTCTGGGTCACTTCCAGCGTGTTCTGCAGCTGTTTTTATTGGTTTTCATTCCCAAGTAAGACATCAAAATCCCTCTAATCAATCAAATCATAACCATTGCAATGCGAATAGGAATGTCTATCCTATAATCAGCATTTCAGGAATATGGCAGTGTCCAGTAAACTATGAGGAACACATGAATAACATTGCAAATGTTTTCCTGGTAGGAGTGTAAATGAAAATGGCCAGCAGCAATTCCTGTCCTCCTGCGGTCTTTATTGTCGTCAGCCTTCCATTCATACCAATCATCAGCTTTTCTGTGTAACAGAGAACAGATGGACAGCATGCTGCAATTTTAACAGTCCAACATCTAAATTCACTAGAAAGCATAAGATAAGTGTGTCACCCCCACACCACCTGCACTACTTCAGAAGTGTCTTAAATGTAACTGTTCAATATAACAGCGTCCTAATCTTATTTTTTAAAATGATCTTCCTTGGTACATTACATGGCTGTTAGTGCCCTGATCAACACCACGAAACCACATGTGATTCAAGTGGGACACTAGATCCACAAAATGATACTTACAGTAATTTACACCAAAGTGACACTGAGGTGAAATAATAAGATAGTTGGGAAATGGTATTCCTTGATATTTACTGTGATATTAATAAATATAAAACACCTTTTTCATTTGCCTAGTTAAGCATGCTTTAGCCACTGTAGCCTCATACCAGGGCATAGTGATATTAAAGAAATTAATCTATGGCCTCTGAAAGACAGGTGGCAGTGAAAATAGCAGCACGCAATTAACCGCAATCGCATCACGATTAATTTGCCAACAGCCCTAATATGAACATATCAGAAAACATGCCAAGCATTAGATGAGAAGATTGATATCACTCTCTGTGGTAAATATAGAACTATCACCAGCTGCTGGTTAGCTAAGCTCAGCATAAAGACAGGAAATGGGGAAATAGCAAGTCTTGATTCACCTAAAGGCGACAAAATCCACTCAGCAGTAGGGTTGGGAGTTAAGAGTCAAAATGTTATCATGATAAAACTTTCAGTCGATATTGATAATTGTCACTATAAATGTCTCGGTATTATTTCTTTCACGTTTAAAGGTGGATTTTTGCCTCTGAGTGAAAGATGAAGACATCAGACGGTTAAATGTGGTTTAAACTATTATTTATTGTCAGACCATTAATTTCACATTATGACATACACTCGCTAAACAGTGGAACATTTGACAAATCTGAGGTAGATTCAGCAGTATGTCAAACTCTTTGGGCAGATGGTTTAAAACATTTTGTCAGTGTTTTAGCTGACACAGTGTGTTCTTAGTGTTTTCTGTACAAGTGTTACACCCACAGCATTTAATTTCTGTTGTTTCGCCATTAAAACCATTCAAAAGATGGGCTTTGATAATGTGAAGTAACATAGTATCATTTATTGCCAATGAAAATCTAACTGATGTGACTCAGATAGAAATCATGTTCACAGACGAGGAAATGTATTTAAGTTTTATTCATTTCACGTTTGGTCACATTATGCCATTTCATCCTGTGAAACAGCCACAAGTCAGTTATGTTAACTTGCTAATTTACCATCAGCACTGGATGAGTTAGCTACCCAAACAGCTACTGTAGCTAACATTATGTGGTGAGTTCAATTGTGGGGTTGTGTTGCACTGTTATCCATGGTCAAAACAATCAGAAAAGCTCAGCAGAGTTGCAGAGCAAGGGTGAAGTTCTAAAATGAAAAAAAAAAATCTGGAGATGAGGAGTACCAGACTTCTGTAGCCTGCTCCTCCTCTCTGCTTGAGGCTAAATGCTTGAGGCTACTTTAGCTACTACAAACCTGAATCTCGAAACAAACTGTTGCCAGTCAAGTTGCATTGTTGGAAATGTAGGCTCAGGTTTTGACAAGGAAGAATGTGTGCAATAAAAACGACAATGTTTCTGGTTCTGCCTGCATCAATTTGAAATATTTTTGAAAACCTGTTTTATCGTGAGCCTTACAGTGTTCCTGGAGTGCAATGCTAAATGGGTGGAGTACAACTCAGCTCTGACTATCTCAGTATAGAATAAGTTAATGTTTCCTGACCGAGTCCTGTACAAATGTATGAATCACTGAGTTGTGTATACATGTTCAATTTAATTTTTGTCTATGTGATTTACCAAATAGTTTTTGACCTGGCGCCAGCTTGCTGCCAAAGGCTTTACCACTAATGTTGTCTCAGTCAATTATTCTCCATAATGGCCACTTACTGTATCGTTCTATATCATTCTGTGACATGACATACATCGAAAATGGTTTACTGCACATGTTTTGGATTTCATCCCGGAAATCTCTGTCAGCCATATGACAAGTCCATGTTGTGGGGCTCACACATGTAACATCTGGAATAGGGATGGGTATCACAGAGAAATTCATTGACAGTATTTTCACAGCGTCATTTTTCTGTCAGACAGCCTGTTCTGAGGGGAAAACCGCTTGCGACTTCAGTTCCCAATCTATGCTTCTGTCAAAACCATCAGACACCATTGATACAAACAGTCACGTTAGCTTACTGAACATGAGCTCTATTGCTGCTTCAGTCAATTAGTTTGTTTGTGTTATTGTGGGACTTAAGAGAGTCCTGACTAACCCTTTTAAATGCTTAAGTCACACAACACAATCAGAATAACTGCTTGAGGCAGTAGTAGACCAGCAACTCCGGTGTTAAGGAATGTTAAATACTGTTTTTCTCAATAGAAGCTGGCTTTGAAGAGAGCGGTAAAATGGCTTAATTTTCCTGATGGAAGTCACTTGCTGGATGGTACACATTGAAAATATTCTAAATTTAGCTTAAACGTAAAGTAGCAAGTATAAAACATAAGCAACTACTGTAACATTTTTACTGACCTCCATGCTGCTTTCTACTATTTACTGACGTTGAATGTGACACACCAGAAAAAAACAAAAACAAAACAGAAAGGCACACTACAAACAATGGGAAAGGGGTCTATTGCCTATTCACAGTGGGTGTTCCTATGTTTAAAAACCCCATATATATGCACAGATTTTAAAGGAACCTTGCAACCTTGCTCACCATTTTAACATGCTTTTCAAATTTTAGGTGTGAGTCTAATACAAGGCTGAGATACTTTATCTCTGTAACCCTTTCAATATGTTTCCCATTAATCTTCAAATTTAACCCATTAGTTAAGGGCCTAACCCTGGAAGTAAAGCAAACTGACACAGCTTTTAAGCCTCTGCGCCGACAATAGCCGTGGCCAGAGGCATTATGTTTTTGGTGGTCTGTCCATCTCATTCTCGTGAAGGTGATGTCTCAAGAACAGCTTGACAAGATTTTTTTTGTGACCTCACAAAACATGCTAATTATGACAAAGTTTCACACAAATGTCTATTGGAGTAAAACATTGAAGTACTGTCATTTAAAATCCAAAAGGTCAAAGGTCATCTTCACTGTGACATCATATTGTTCTGCAAAAACTCTGGCCAAACTCTCTGGCCATTATTTAACATCATATTTCAGTAACTTTGGTGGGATACTGACCTGGTGACACTAACGGTGGGTGTGAGCCTGATTGTATAGATCTTCTGTGCTGTCCGGTTGAAGATATGTGTGAATCACCCATGTATTATAATTTGTAGTTTCTTTACAGCAACATCAATATTTGAAGCATAGTCGACTGTCATGGCTACACGAATCTAGACAGAGACATGGATGTAAAGCAAAAATGCAACTTGACTGGTTAATTGAGCCACACAACCCCAAGGCTATCAAACCATGCTGCTATGGACTGTAAATGATATGACAGCTATGTGAAAATGCTCTTCTGTTAACATTGATTCAGTTCATGCTCATAAGGAATGATTATTTAAAAAGGATAGTGTTTGTGTTTATGAAGTCAAATCCCTACAGCTCTGAAACCATCCTTTGATAATAACTAGGTGCTATGCAACAATCCCAATGAGTGATGAGAGTCACGAGGGTGGGAAATGCCAGACGTGCAGGTTAGCTCTCTCTGCTTCATCTTCTCAAGTTGATTTGTTTTATACTCCCTGTTCTTTTAGTGTAAGGTTTTAACCCAGCTGACTGAAGCAGTGTTTCTGTGTAAGTCTCTGCTGGCTGGCTGGAACTGCAAAGTGCCGCACCCTTTTCATCTCACTTTTTGTTTAAGTTTCAGGTGTCAGGTTTCAATGTAGTGATAACTGCCTGAAACAAGTCTGTGAAAAGGAATAAAGGCCTGCCATTCTGGATTTAGCAAGTACTGCAGTGTGTTAAGAGCCATTTCCTCTTCTTTTAATAAACATCAGTAAAATTTTACTTTGTGGTAAAATCATGGTCATTTCTGATGCCTTTTTGGAATTGCTAATTTTTTTTTTTGTAGTTTTTTTTTAATTCTTCTTGCAGTCAGTTATTGACTATTAAGGTCTGTGTGTTTGGATTACAAATATTCATTATCAATTGGCTTGTTTATTAATAATAAACGTTAGGTTTTTCAAGGCTCCACAAGCGCTTATGTGCAGTTACAAAGTCTTCCGTGTCAGATTGTATCGGTAAGCTTAATCATGTTCAGGCCACAGCTTTGATGGAGAGAGACCAGCCTCCGTATCAGATGAAATATTTTCAAAAGGGAGTGAGTTTATGCAAGAACCACATGCTTTCATAGCAGCCACATAGCTAGCAAATCATGGCCTTTTTTTCCCCTGTCATCTATGAAAGCAATCTCTTCATTAACTTTCAAAAGAAAATGATTATTAATATCTACTGACAAACATTTAAAAATTTTCCACAATCTCTTTTATGCTCACATGAATGTTTTATTTGAAAGGCAAGCTCCCATAGCAGAAAGTAATTAAACCACGTATTATGTACATTCACTGCCTTTGTTACCAAGATAAGTATTAATGTGATGTGTGTGAGCAAAGAAAAACTCCTTGTCTGGTATGGTTAGTTATTAAACATGGTATTTGCTCACTGCCTTTTCCCCAGTGTGCATTGGAGATATCTGAATGCTTTTAAATTTGACATTTACTTTTCAGCACTCGGTTCTATGCCCACTGAGATAGGGATGTGCGTTACATACAGTATGAAAACCATCAATGTGCTGTTGGCTGCTCAGGCTGGCACGAGGGAAGGAGAAATGTGGGAATGGAGGACATAAAAGTTGTCCTGAGGGCACATTTGCAATGCAAACACTGCAGAAGCCATTATTTCTGGCAGATATTATAGCAGAGGCAAAAGCCAGTAATAAGAATAGACCATCAGTATGTTCCGTTTGGCTCTAGTGTTCTTTCTCAGTTTAAACTGAAGCCATCAAAACTTTGACATTTTGTAAAACAATAAATCAATTATCAAAATACTTCACTCTGTTATATCTTGTCTTTTTAAATCTGTACAAAATTCAAAGTGTAAAAATATCAACTTTTTCCCGGGGTAATGTGAGTGGTTCAAGCTATGACTTTGTTTTATTTATATCTGCATTCATGGAGAAATAAGTGTTTTTAGAATCATTAGTATTCATATAGTTTAGAATGAGCAAAATATTCGATTATTCTAACCTAGCTGATGTTATTTAGTTATTTAGTCAGCCATTAGCATAATGTTTTGTAATTTGAGGTATGTTGTGTTATTTTGATAAAATCTTCCCAGTTTATCTCATTATCAAGCAATATTTTATCTAGTTCAAAACCAGCTAAAATGTGTCAACCATTAGCTCCCATCACTCCTGACTATAAACTGGTGCACATACTGTATAAGTGAGATATTAGCAAGCTAATCGTCAGTTAGCTATATAGCAGTTCCATGAGGCAGTTACTCCGTGTTAATATTTACTTACATCTCATCTTTACACTGGAACAAGTTTGTGTGGTGCAGCCTGTTATCATTTAGTGATAGGTAAATCTTCACTTAGTCGGTACTTGCGTTATGATTAGGCAAAAATTGAACTGAAGCTGAGAGTTCAGTTGAGAGACTAAACTGAATGGCTGGGCACACCTTCCCAGTATGCCTTGCCGAAATACCCGCCCCCACTCTGCCTCTTATTGGCTATAGAGTGAATCACAATATTTGTTTTCAGTTACTTAAGAGTAAAAAAAGAAATCCATATCACGTACATAAAATGAAATGGGGCTGAGCATACCAGTCTTAATTGATAAGTCTTTATGCCCCTGGCGATAGCTGTGGCCAGAGGCATTATGTTTTTGGGTTGTCTGTCAGTCCGTCCCGTTCTCGTGAAGGCAATATCTCAAGAATACCATGAGGGAGTTTCTATAACTGTAGCATAAACGTCCACTTGGACTCAAGGATGAACTGATTAAATTTTGTGGTCATAGGTCAAAGGTCAAGTTAACTGTGAACTTGCATCCGTCTCATTCTCGTGAACACAATATCTCAAGAACACCTTGAAGGAATATTTTTCAGATTCGCCACAAACGTTTTCTTGGACTCAATAATGATGAACTAATTAGAATTTGGTGGTCAAAGGTCAAGGTTGCTGAGACCTTATGTCCGTCTCATACTCGTGAATGCAATGTCTCAAGAAGTCCTTGTGTGGGTTTTCTCAAGTTTAGCACAAATGTCCACTGAAACTCAAGAATGAACTGGTTAGAATTTGGTGATCAAAGGTCATACAGTGTGACCTCACAAAACATGTTTTCGGCCATTATTCAAGAATTCTATGGTTATTATGACAAAATTCTTCACAAATATCTAATCGGATATAATGATGAAGTGCTGACATCCTATATCCAAAAGGTCAAATGTCAACTTAACTTTGACATCATAAATGTAGTACAAAAACACTTTTCTGGCCATTACTCAACATTGTATCTCAGAAACTGAGGGGGGGACTGAACTGATGACACTAATCTTGGGTGTCCACCTTGAAACTGTGCTGATTGTCTAGATCTTCTGTGCTGTTAGGGGGTAATATGTGTGTGAACTTCTGTGAAGGATATATGTTTTCAAAGACATGGATGTAGACTGGCAGTAATTCTAGTTAGCCACATAAAAAAAGACTGACCTCTAAAGATATATATCAGTGTAAGAGTGCACTGTATTTAAGATATTTTAACCATTTTACCTTGCAGTCAGACAGCCACTGCACACAGGGCACTGACACTGTTGTCTCCAAGCCAGCAGACTCCACTGGCAAAAACACTACAATTATGTAACAGAAAACAGGAGTTGCTGGCCTACCGCTGCCTAGATTGGTTAGTGTATCAGGTACAGTTGTGAAAAAAAATCCAAATATAGCATATACTTAAACTGATATTGATTTCTTTTAAGTAGGTCTTTTTAGGTGGCTAAAATATTTTTTTGCTGCAGCCCTCATCCACAGCAGTAAATAGCTTAGCTTCAGTGCTTGTAGATTTGGTTACATAAAGAGTAAGGCAACCCAATATATAAAATAAGCACAACAAAAATGTCAGATATGTCGGATCGTCGTGTTTAAATAAATGTCTTTAAATGTTCCAGTTATGGCTGAAAATGACAACAGAAAGTTTTCCAATTTCACATATCTCCACAATTCAAATCAATTGTCAGCTGTCTACCTGGAAGTGATTGTTGTTGTTAGTGCGATGTCACTGCGATTCGGTCTGTACCTGTCCAGGCATTTGCTAAATGCTAACATTAGCCTAGCTATGATGCAGACCGGTGCTACGTTCGTAAAACTGCTAATATTTGAAATTACACAATTGTTTTCTCACCTCAGAAATTCTCAGAAGTGAATTTAATGATGAAATAGCATTTGAAAATGATAAAAAACTTACTGTTGTCAAGCCTGGGTAGTGTACCTACAGACTATGGGAACAGAAATGTGAGCTGCTCGGGCTGTGTTGCTCTACTCCCAGATCTGTTTCATTCATAGTGCCAGTTAGCATCATAGCTAGGCCAAGGTTTAGCAAACACCTGAAAGGCTATAGAGTGGCGCAGGAACAAGTCCTAAAACATGGAAATAAGTTGGCAGTTTAGCACTACTGGTTTCCTTGCCTTCAAGTCAATGGGTTTTTTGAATGGGTTTTTGGTTAGATGCCTGAAATGAAATCTGTGATTAACACAAGCTGAAGAGACTTTCACGTTTTGTCCTAAAACACAGAATACACCAGTAAATAACCCCACTGATGAATTTTGAAACATTTTCTTGTCTTAAAGTGGCCGGTTGCTAATAAGTTACAAAATGAGACTTTAGAACGTCATCATACCGAACTTGGCTCTACAGCCTCGTTGTCTTAACGTTGATTCATATGACTGAAGTGTAGTTCATTTATAGCCCTACATTAGTTTCTTACATCTGGTGATTGCATTTACACTGCAGAAATAATTAAAGTTGTGTTCATTTGGGAAGAATATCTTGCTGAACAAAATGTGTAAATACAATAAAATTTTGTTAACCACAGAGGTTATTTTCTGCAATAATGCAAAATCCACTGGAAAAAAATGTAATTGACTTTCTGTTAAGGGAACCACAGTGATGCTTACTCCTGTGTGGCCTACGAAAAAAAAAACTTTATCCATGCAGCACTCCATAGTTAATAAGAGGCAGAGTAGGGGCGGTTCTTTCCTGACGGCATACTGGGTAGAGGCGTCTAGTGAATCAGTTTAGTCCCCTAGTTGCCAGGCAATCATGAGATACCAGAATGTGACTTCATCCAGTCAAAAGATAACGCCTAACATAAATACCAATAAAACTAGAATTTGTTGCCTTAACACTAGGATTTTTGTAGGGACTAAACCCTTAGAGGAGCTAATAGGTGGATTTTGTTCCTCTGCAACAGAGCGAGGCTAGCTGTTTACCCATTTCCATTGTTTATGCCAAGCTAACCAGCTGCTGGTGGTAGCTTAATGTTTACTGCACAGACATCAGAGTGGTAAAAATATCAAACTATTCCTTTAAATGAAAACTAAAAAGTTCCATTGCTAAATGAACAACAAACCCTACTTTATAGACTTAATTATGTTGTATTTGCTCCCTGGGATTTCAGTTAGATGTATCATTTGGAAGCTCAGACACTTGCTAAAATGGAAAAATCCAATAGAATAACAATATGTTTAGGTCTGCTGCAAGTGTTTATTCAATTTTTGGTTGAGTCATTATAAGAACTAGAGTGCATGTTTGTGGTAAAGCTTAAAGATGTGTTCTGGGGGTGTGATAGACATGAGAAAAAATATTTAGAAGATTTTAAAAAGATGTGAAATTCAAAGGTCACAAATAACAGAAGCTATTTGCTTGTGGTCTGTTAAATCCTTCCTGTCAAGAAGAGTAATGATACCAGCAGTTCAACACACTGTGTGTTTAGAGCCCATGAGCCAGAATGGGCAGAACTTATGGAGCAGAGATGGACACTTTACAGCTGCCGTCCACACACAGCAGCTTGAGCAATTACCCGTCACCTCTTTACCACCGCAACACTTTTCACACACACTTAGTCGTGCACGCATGCTTCAGCAGATGGGTGTGGTGGTGTGTGGAGAGTCAGATGCTGGCAGCTGTGTTTATCTTGGTTCATCTGTGGGTGGGCCTTCAACTGTGTTTGTCCAGGGGAGCACGATAACCGCTGTGTCAGGGCTGCATCTCAATCGGATTCATGTTTACTTTACCTTTCTCCTGCGGATGTCCCCTGGATTACTCAGTTATTGTTCTTCAGCAGCAAAATAAATGAATCATACTGTTTTAATACAATGATGTGGAAAAGTTTAACATTGACACCTCACATGCAGAGCTCCTCTTACAGAAGTTTCTTAACCTTTAAAAACCTATGGCCTGTTTTCAGGTTCCTGCATGCTTTTGTTTCTAGAGTGTGGAAGCAACAGAAGTGGCCTAAATTAATTAAACCACTTATGTTAGGTCATGTTTGCCTGTGTCACCGACAAACCTGTACTTTATACAGGACACTGCTTGCTGTTGCTTTAAATATGATTGCTTCTCTAGGCATTGATTAAACCCCTAAAAACTAATCTCTGTTCCCAAATTTGCCTATTAGTAGTTTTCATGTGATAGTTGTGGGCAAAGGCAGTATGTTTTCTGGTTGTCTGTACGTCCGTTCCATTCTTGGAAATGCAATTTTGCAAAAATGCCTTAAGAAAATTTCTTCAAATTTGGCAGAATGTTCACTTGGACTCAACAATAGACTAATTAGATTTTATTGGTTGTAGGTCAAAGGTCAAGGTCACTGCGACCTTGTCTGTCTCATTCTTGTGAATGTCGTATCTCAAGAAAACCTTGAGAGGATTTTTCTCATATTTGGCACAAGGTCCACTTGGACCTAAGGAAGAACTGATTCGATTTTTGTGGTCAGTGGTCAAAGGTCAAGGTCACTGCGACCTTGCATCTGTTTTTTTACAATTTCTGGTAAATTTCCAGAAACTTTCCATGGGAAGTTAAGCTGGGGAACTTTGGAAATATTCCTATGGGAGTTATTGGGAATTTATGGGAATTAACTGGAAATTGTGGATAATTTCAACAAACTGTATCATATCCAAACATAAATATCAACATTTTGTTTTGTCATAAGTAGACATCCATGCAAAACTTTAGCTCATGTACTGAATAATCAATTCTATCTTTGAACAACAGAAACATGAATATTGAGTGAAATATTACCACCCCCCCCACCCACCCACCCACCCAATCAAAAGGTTACATACATTTTTTGCAAGTTAAACATTAATACCATAGATCAAATATATTTACCTCATAATATTATCAAAACTTACTTGCCTTTATTTATATTGTAAATATTCTTGCGTAAAATTTTTTTGTACAGCTCATTCTCTTAAGTGCCTTTCTTTTTTTTTTAAAATATATTTTGTATATTTTTAATATAGTAAAATATGTACACACACACACACACACACACACACACACACACATATATATATATATATGTATAAATAAATAAATATATGTGTGTGTGTGTATATATATGTATGTATATATATATATATATATATGTATGTGTATACATATACTGTACATACATATTTTCTATTTTTTTCTATTTTTATCTTTATTTTGTTTTTAGAATACATTGTCACCCTTCACTTTCTGTCTGTGCTTTGAGCTGCTGTGACATGTGAATTTCCCTAGTGTTGGATCAATAAAGCTTATCTTATCTTGTCTTATCTTATCTTATCTTATCTTACCTTTCCTTACCTCACCTCACCTCACCTCACCTCACCTCACCTCACCTCGCCTCTTAAAGTGTGGCCTCAATACTCCAGGGTTGTAGAAATCATCAGTGCATGTGATGGAGGAATGCACAGTGCATGTGGCCTCAATAGCCCTGCAGTAAGCAGTGTGCTGTGTGCATGTGATTGAGGAATAGCATAAATATTCAAGTGTGCTTGCATTAAATCTGGTTGTTTTAGCCAAGATTATGCTACAGTATATTTTCCCCAACTATATTTAAGTTCCCTGTTAAGGGAATAAACCTGCAATTTAGTAAATTTCCAGTCTATTCCCATATATTCCCGTTAAATTCTCATATATTCTCGTTAATTCCCATGGAAAGTTTCCAACTTTGAAAAGTCCCGTTATTTTGCAACCCTAGTGACCACACAATTTTTTAGCCATAATTCCAGAATTTATATGGAAATTATAACAGTATATGGATAAAATAATGAAGTGATGAAGTAGTGACGTTGTATATCCAAAAGGTCAAAGGTCACTTTCACCGTGACATCATGTTCTGCAAAAACACTTATCTGGCAATTGTTCGACGCCATATCTAACAAACAAAAAGGAAGACACTTTGGTCACAATAATCTTGGGTGCCCACCTTTAAACTGATTGTATAGATCTTCTGTGCTGCTGGGGGAGATGTGTGTGAAGATTCCACATTTTCAAAGAAAGGATGTAAACTGTAAGCGCAACTTGACTGGTTCATGGAGGCATGCAACCGCAAGGTGATAATTCTAGTTTTTCATGAAAAACTTGCTTTGTGACTTAGGCCCTGATTAACACAACCCATTTTGCAGCTGTAATTGCTGTAAAGCAAACAACAAATAACTTGTTCTTAGCTTAACCACTTTTTTGCTGTGAATAAAACTCACAGATCTGTACCTTAAGATCTTCATAAAAAATAGCCAGGCAGAGGGCTCTTACTCTGGCTCTGATTTAGGGTGCAAGGCTTTTCCTCAAATAGTACGTTGGACACAGGGAGATAGAGATCTGTGTGGGTACATGAGTCCCATGGAAAGAGGAGAGATCACAGTGAGGACCAATGGCTGGTTCAGAGGCTTTGCCTGGATGATGGTCAGTTCAAGGCTTATTTTAGGATGAGTTAGAGACAGTTTCACAACCTGCTCTGAATCATCGGGCCCACTTATAGTTGGTGAAATGTTAGAAAGCAGTTGAGTTTCTCAAGTCGAGGAATTTAGGGCGCTCTTTCGAAAATGCAAGGCACATAGGTAGTAAAAATGTGAGGTGCTCAGCAATGCAAAAACAGTGGGCAAAACCCTTCACTCTCACTGAAAACCATTACAAAAAGCTGCCACAGGCTTCTAAAACACATCTGATTGGGGAAGTATCGGGGTAGGATGTCCCCGTTCTTGTTAGTGGTCACCATGCAAGATGCCACCTGTCATCAGTTAAACATTCACATGCACAGCCATCGGAAGCAATTTGGGGTTCAGTATCTCGCCCATGGATACTTCAACATGCAGACTGGAGGAGCAGGGGATCAAACTGCCGATCTACAGATTAGTGGACGACCTGCTCTATCTCTTGAGCCACGGCCTCCACACACTTACATTCCTGCTTAATAAATATTCCACAGTTAGAGGAATGTTGCCAGGCTGCTGTGGCTCTGACCTTTAACTTGCTTCTCAGGGTTTGGTGTAAAGCTGCTAATCTTGGAATGTAAAGTTATTATGTTTGGGCACTGAGGGGTGTCAGCCAAGTTTCTAATGTGAAGAACTACATTTCACAATATGTTTCCTGCCCCCTGACTACGGAGACTTGTAAATATTCTCAAAGTGTTTACAGATTTCACTTCAGGAAAACATCTGGCTGGATGAAGTCGTGGTGGTGTATTTGTGTGGGTGTTGAAGGTGTAAAGATGCATGGGTACACTGTTTCATGTGTGTGTCTGAGTCATGACCTCAGCTGGTCAGTGGGAAGGGTTGTTTGATAAGAGATTAAGGAGTGTGAGCTAAAGTGCCATTTTCCATGTTGTGTGTCTCCACAGGACGCCAGTCAGACGCTCAACACAGATCAGCCCGACCTCTCAGATTGTTTTCAGCTTACTGTCCTGGCATGGCTGCCGTGCATCTACCTTTGGGTTGTCAGCCCCATCTACATCTTCTATCTCAAGAGGAACAACAGAGGCTACATCATGATGTCTATCATGAACAGAATCAAAACGGTGAGATGGAACATCATAGTCGTATATTTTATCACAGTTAGACCAATACATCTGGCTACTGGTCACTCAGTGCTGTCCACTTGTCTTATGAGTACAGTTTGTTGATCAGTACTTCATTGGCTAGCTCTAAAACAGTTAGTTATAGCTTACAGATGACCTGTGTTTGGGATTGTCCTCACTTAAATTTATAAGAAAGCTGCAGCTATACATTAATAACATTTCAAAAGAAGAGTTTTGGACATGTTTGTGGAAACGGTCGAGCTTCAGATCTGTTGGTGGGCAGCTTTTGTGGTGCACTTCTGACTGATGCACGTCATAGCCCTGTAGTCTACAAACCAGTGTTAACCGTGGCAGCTTTTTTTTTAAATTTAGTCTGCTCAGTATTTTTTGTCACATTTTAACTATATTTATCTTACATAGTTTTAGTTGATGATAACATAAAACTCTTTAGTTGTAAACTCATTACATTTTAGTCAACTTTTAGTCATTCCTTATGGTCAAAATATTTTTCCTCTTTCATTTAATTTTAGTAGGCTAATACAAGAATCATAATCAAAGTGACAGGGTGTATCATGTGTTGAAATTTCATTTAGACATAAATTGCATTTTTACAGTTTTTGACAGCTTTAAATGATAATTTACAAGCACACTGATCATCATTTAAGAAGCTTAAAATCTCAAACTTTGAACCCATACATAATTCATTTGAGACAACTAGGTTTTGCACCCAGGTTCAGTGTGACTCATCAACTTCACTGTAAAGAAGCAGAAAAATAACTTTATTTTAACCTAAATTCATTCTAAATCTGCAACATTTTAGTGTGGAGGTTTGAACTCATGTCCTGTGTTGATTTGCACTTTTCTTATTTTAAATCTATCTATTTAACTTATTACTATTTTTTTATCTTCTATTTTGTCTATTTATGCTTTACTCTTGAATGTGTGTATATTTAATTATGATGCTGCTGTCATGCTGGAGCTGCCAAACTGCATTTCATTGTTTTTAACAGTGACAATAAATTTCTATTCTAAAACTGGACTTTGGTGGTTGGTGGCTGCTTGCTCTGCTGCTGTTCAGCAGCTAAGAATCGGAGCTAGCGGCTAACAGCCATTGCAGCAACCAGCAAACTCTGCTTATTTACTGCTTAATTACAGCTCCAAACTCATGCTAACAGAAGGCGTTGCCCCGGTATGAGTGTTTTGCAGGCTTGCAAAGCGTCCTAGCAGCGACTGCTTATTGGTGTTTCTCAACCCATTGGTGCTCAAGCTTATACTGATCGTATAGCATTAAAAAATAATTGCAGTCTTGGCCATTTTTGGATTCCAAGTTTGAATCATTTCTCTAATACATTTCATAAAAGCACTGTGGTGCAGTGGTTAGCATTGTGGCCTCACAGCAAGAGGGTTCCTAGTTCGAACCCAGGATGGGGGGAGTTCTGTGTGGAGTTTGCATGCTCTCCCTGTGTCAGCGTGGGTTTTCTCCATGTGCTCCGGCGTCCTCCCACAGTCCAAAGACATGTAGGTTAATTGGTGACTCTAAATTGGCCATAGGTTTGAATTTTAGTGTGAATGGTTGTCTGTCTCTATATGTCAGCCTTGTGACCTGTCCAGGGTGTATCCTGCCTCTCGCCCAGTGACAGCTGGGATAGGCTCCAGTCTCCCTGTGACCCCCAACAGGATAAGCGGCTACGGAAAATGAATGAATGAATTTATTATCCTGTTCTCCTCTCCCCTCCTCTCATTTTGAATGCCAATAGCCTACCAATAACATATTAGTGCCATCTCGTTTTGTCAACGGAAACAACACATACTGTACATTTAATCGGGTTTTTTTAACATCAAAGATCTATTTTAAGCGGCCAATGCCTTGTCTTTGTCATGGGAAAAGGTCTTTGACAAACATTTCCCATCTTTCCCAGTTTTGTTAATGAAATTAACACTGCTACAAACAGTGATGCAAAATATTTTTTTCTCCTTTTTTTTAACAAGCCTACATAGTTTTGTTATATACTGTTACCGATATAAGACATCTGTCACTTTATAACACTGAACATTGACGAGGACCCATCATGCTGTGAACTTTGTTTTTCACTTGCAAAGTGGAAGCAAATGAGCTCGGCTAACTGGCTAGCTGGCCAAGCCGGCGTCCCCTGGACACATGAATGGGATAAAATAATTCAATCATACAGCTCTAAATGGATCAAATTGTGGTAATATGGTGTCATTTTGTGAGATTTGTGACATTAAGAAAAACATATTCACTGTCTTACAGCTGCTCCTTTGCTTGTGACTATGTATTGAGAAAAGCGTTTCCTGGGCCAGTGTGCATCAAATGATGCTGTTGGAAGCTGTGGTACAGTGTTGACAGTACGCCACAATTCTGAACCATGTATGACTGTTATTATTGCAGGTATTACACCAGTCAAATTACCAGTAATGACACTGTCTGAAGCACTTGGAGACATTAATGTAGGGGGCGCTATCGCTACAGGAAAATCAATAAAACTTAATGTCATCTCTCTGGTAATTACACTTTTGACCAAATAAGTACACAAGTCAGAAAAAAACACCCAGGATAAATATACTGACTTCTTATCAGAAATTTTATTTATTTTCGCTTAAACTGTAAGTTATTAACTACCAAACAATGAACAATGAGGACTAACCACCAGAGCTCCCCCACCCTCAAATGTTTACATAGGTTACCAGCCAGTTAATCATTTCCCTTACTTCCCTCTGTTTTTTAAGTATTTAATGTCTCACTCTTCACTTTTTTCTCTTGTCTCTCTCTGTCTGCTCTCAGGTGTTGGGCTTGTTGTTATGGATAGTGTGTTGGACAGATCTCTTCTACACATTCCACGAGCTGCGGCAGGGCCACACTCAGCCGCCCATTTACTTTGTCACCCCGCTGGTTCTCGGCATGACCATGGTGAGGAAATGTTCATCCAAAAACAGTTGTACAAGATTTCAACGGCAGGGCTTTATTTTGAAATGTGCTTTTATCGCCTATCCTGCGCTGTTAATGTTTTTTTTTTTTTTTTTTTTAAGCTGTCTGTTGTGAATGTCTGACAGATCACATCATCAGACAGTTGCAAATTAACTATTTCAAATTAAGTTAAAGCCATACTAAGCAGGATTTTTCTAAAAAAAAAAACCTTTATAGACTTATAAAAAAGTAATCCCTCTATAACGTCACTTATGAGCCACCAGAAGTGTGTGGCGGTGTATTTATCAGCAGAGACTCTGCTCTCTGACTTATTTTCTTTTTATTTTCCTGAGGTCAGGACATTAAAGGGCACAGCGCGCAGGTGAAGTTGGGATTTATTAAAAGGTAGCGACCAGATAGTAGCAGCGATCATCAAGAGGAAGCTAAAAAAATTGCAGACACAGCACCAAAACGAACTTGTTCCAAAACAAGAATGAACTGAGTTAGCATGCTAAATTAACACCCTTTCCATTTTAACAAATGTAATGTTCCTATTATAGAACAGTAGCTTGGAGTGTATGTACAAGTAGTGTAGGGAGGAGGGGCCAAGTTTGAATGTTGTGTTTACAAACAGTGACGTTGGCGAACGATTCCTGCACAGTGTACTTTAAAAGCTAATCTTATCTGATCGTCACTTTGGCTAACTCAGGTATTTCATTAAAACCAGTTCATAGCAAGTACAGTTTGTTTGGCTGGTAAGAGGCAGCGACATATACATTCAGGTGTGTTTTTTTTTTTCCCAAAGAACTAAAAACATCTATACTGTAGGGTAGGGCTGCACGATTAATCATTTAAAGATCACAATCCTTATTCAGGCATATACGCAATATCATATCTGAAGGACAGCAATTCAGTTTTGGTGAGTTGCATTTGTAGAATGAGTGCTCAGTATTTGTCCCTGCTATGGCACACACAAATGCACTTCAAGGCTCAAAGACTCTTCCTGAACCCACTGCTTTGTTAACACTTAACCAATCAAAGTAGCCACAAAGCTATCTGTGAGGTCAGGCTGCATCACCGCAAACAGTGTCCAATCTTGGGTCGCAGTTACATGTGAAGCAGACACAAGTCTAGCCTGAAGCTTTCCTAACGTGCACTTAGGCTACTGTAAATATATGGTAACTCTACCAGAGATATTATACTACATAGAATGACTTTGGCTGTACTCATGTCACACAGTCTAGCTATGTTTGTGGGGACAACCTCTATAAACTATATAGGGTAGACTAGGCTTGGTGTTGTTACATGTACAAGTGAGACAGAGCCAGAGTTGACGGCTAAACTTGAGCATAACCAAATATTTAATGGAACATAATGTTCTGGCTGGGTATACTGACAGTAATGGCATGCAAGGCATAATTGTCAGTGTGTGTTCCTCTTTATGTAGGCTGTAACACAGTATTAGATTGCTTATTGTGTAGTCAATCAGTTGACAGTTTTATTAACAAAAGTAGCATACATACAAAGTTCTGTTTCTTTTTGGTGCTAATTGCCTGTTGTTAGATCCTAAGTGTTATTTTTTGGTACAACTTATTTAAAACTGTCCTAACTTAATAGCAAGTGACTTGGGTTTAGTATGAATCAATTCTTCCTCTCAACTCTGCTGCTGTGTGTCGATACGGAAGCAGTTGTAGGAGGCTACTTCCATCAGCTCCCATCTTATTCGTTTAAGTCACACAAGTACATGTGACATTTCAAGCAATGCATAGCCTCCAACTCCCAGAAACCATTTGTATTACCTGGGGTTGATGGGCATGTAAATGGATAGATGTTTAGGTATAGCAATTGATTTTTATATTCAGTGTTATATACAGTGTTAGTATTTTAATATTTTTTGTTTAAACATTTACAGGCAAGATATGTATTTGTGCAAACAGCATTAATTTGTTTTGGTTATGACAAAAAAATACTCCCTAAACCTCCCTGAAAAATCGTCATCTCAATCCTCACAAAAAAAAATTGTGATTCTCACTTTATCAAGAGCTGTGCTGCCTTACTCTACACCTAACCACAGGCTGTGTCAATAGAGATACTGTTTTCCATGTTCCTGTTACACAGGAAAGGGGTACTTCTTCCTCCTCCTGCTTTTTGCAACTGAGTGTTTATCCAGTACTGTTGTTGTAACTGTTGGCAATTGCTCACTAGAGAAAATTATATGAGGAATTAACGTCAGTACATTCTTAGGACACTTCTGCACTGGCTAATAAGTCTTAACCGCCATCTTAAATAAAGGGTTTTTTTTTTGGTTTTTTTTAAACCAAAACCACCTTGACAAGGTGATCAGTTCCAGTCAAACTGGTTAGGTTAATAGGCAGTGAGAGCACTATCTGTACTCCCACAGAAATATAATTAATGTGCATGCATTAGCATTGTCATTGTGAGCAATTAGCTGGCACTGCTGTGCCTTGGTGAGCTGTAGCCTCTTATGGTGTGCCCCAAATCCATACTACATCCTAATTCTATACAACACTGCATACTTATCATCATAGGTTACTGTTTTGGCAGTTACTAAAAAAAAAAAAAAATCTACATACTTTACTATTAAATACTAACAGGAAATGACTCTGTGGGACATTGGATATCAGTTAAACAGGACCTTTGTTATGTCACTGCCAATTAAAATATGTAAAGAGATTTTTCTGGAGCCGTCTCACCACCAGCCACGATTAATTTTTGCCAGCTGTGACCACCTCCTCTATTTCCTTTGTACATTGTATATACATAAGCATATGGAAGAAGTGTCCATTAACACCACATGAAAAAATCAAGTGTATTTAGTACGCAGTCTGTTTGTTTGTTTGTTTGAGTATACTTGACTTTGTCACTTTTCCAGGGTGAACACACCACATACTAAAATCCTGCTTACAGTCAGTATGTAGTATGGATTTTAGACACATGCTTTGTCTTGTCAATAGACTGCCATCATGTCCTGTCAGAGACATGCCAGTGCTTTTTGGTGACCCTGTGTATGGCTGAAATAATGCTTGTCACGATTACCACTAAATAATTGTGATAATCAACAGCATTGTGATTCTGAGACCAGCATAATAATACAAGCCAGCCCTTTTAAAGAGCAATGAACTTTTATTTCTTAAAGAAGAAGAACATCTAAATTAGGAATTCCAATATTTTATTTCCATGGTGTAGGAAAGTCCAGTTAATATTTGTGGATGTGTGCTACTCTCTTTCAAAGCCAGAAACCAGAGAGGTAAGTCTCAAACTTGTGATGTCATCAGGGATTACATCTGATGCAGCTCCATAGACAATAAATGGGAGACTGATTTTGTGGACCCACATTATGTTTATTTTGTTTTTTTATATCCAAATGAGCTTCATCCTATTGTGGTGTTCCCAGTTGTGAAACAGAAAATGTACCCAAATACTCAGAAAATTCCCCATGGTGCTCTCAGAGTCATCTAGAACATCTCTCTGTCTCTGGAGCAGCGCCAGACTTTGTACCCCATGACATTCCACATTTGAGTTATTGTATTCTAGCTTTTGATTTGGGAGAGATGTGTTCATGTTTACTAATATTTTTGGACTGTCTTAGACCATATAAATAACATGTATACATTTAAAAAATGGGCTTAATTCCCTTTATAGAATATTTAGACACTAGAATTAGAATTGCAATATTGTAAACACATTTTTTGACAGCAAATTAACATCTATTAATATAAACTTGAAAGTATATATAAAACTATAGTACGTGTATAGGAGTAGTCCAGAATGACTTTGAGAATTAATACAAAATTTGGCCAACAAAAACAAAACCAGGTGATGCCTTTTGGGACTTAGGCTCAGACAAGTCAAACCAACTTCAGAGAACTAGCGGCAAAGAAGGCCCCGGCCCCCTGCTGCGTCGCCTGACATCACAGTGTCTTGGCCAAAAACGTTGCACATGAACACACCCTAAAGACTCCTGTGTGAGAGGAAATAACTGTCCACAATAGCACACCGTGGCTGTCTATAATCCCCATTCAAAAAGGGAAACTGGAAGGGTATCTTGACACTAGTTAGCAAGTTAGCACATTAACAACACAACCTGATCCAGAAAGAAGAGAGCATTTTTACCATGAACCAGTCAACCATAACACAAACCATCAGGAAACGTTTCTGCTAAAAGCTCAGTGAAAGAAAAATCTGTATGTTATGTCACAAGTTTGTTTTGGTCTTTCTCCCTTATGGCTTTGGCTCACTTCTGTTTCTTTTCTTGTGCACTGAGCTAACTGCCAGTCAGACTGATTTTTATTCACCGACATGCTCCACTGTGCTGACGCTGATTCAACATGCTGAATTGACCCCCAGAAAAAGCCAACAGTGCGGGATACACAACACTGACATGGCTCACCAACAGTCCAGCCTCGGACGAAGGCCAACTGTTGGCTTGGTGTGTCTTAATAGACAAGCTTAGTGAAGCTCCAGGAACACTTCAATTACCTGTGTAATCTGGCCGATATGCTGCTGTCAGTTCCCGGGGATGGACAGCCTGAGAACTAGGCAGTTTGCTGGTTGATTTATGGAGTGGAGGAAGAAATTATTGGAGGGTAAAACTATAAATGCGGACTTTTTGGCTCACTGCCAGGGTTGGCGAGCTAACCACTATCAGGACTGTGTGTCTTCCAATTACCATGTTTATAATATAATAACTTGTAATTAATAATAACTTATTTTGTTGGTGACATTCTCGTGTGAACAAACACAAAGGGCAATATGGAGGTCAGCAAAATGATCAAGATCATGTCCATATATGGTACGATAAGTCAATAACGTAATTATCATGATAGGCCAAGCTGAAAACATTCAATTGTAGCAAAAGCTCTCATGAGGGCTTTGTTGAGTTAAAGAAAAGCCAGAAAAGTCCTGGTTCAGCCCATCTAACCCAGTGTTTGATGGCGGAGCAGTCAGCATGAAAAACTGATCCAGTCAGATTGTGGTTTACCTTACATGCCCTCAGTGATTCTGTCCTGGCTAATCTAACTCAGTCTCTCCCTCTGCACCCCCCTCCCCCCATTCCTTTTTCCTCTCTCTGTGTAATATTGCCCTCCCTCCAATCTCAGCTGTTGGCCACGTTTCTGATCCAGTTTGAGAGGTTACGCGGGGTTCAGTCCTCAGGGGTCCTCTTCATCTTCTGGTTCCTGTCTGTGCTGTGTGCCATTGTGCCTTTCCGCTCCAAGATCCTGAAGGCCTCCAACCAGGTGAGAACACACCGTAGCCCTCAAATGCCTTTTACATGTCTGTAATCATCTTCTCTGCCTGGTGCCCTTTCATCTGCCCCCTTTCACCGACTCCCTCTGATTCTTTCCCCAATTTTCTTATCTCCTTACCTACTCCTGTACCTCATGTTATCTTTGCCCTTGTTCTTATTTCCTCCTCTGCCTCTTATCCTTCTCAGTATTCTCATTTAAGACTACTGTCCCAGGAGTTGGTTTGGAGCTTACAGTGAGTGGATGTTTTGAGGGGGTCAGCCCAGGGCACCACTAAGCGGAGAAGGAATAGTAGGCCTGTTGTTCCTAGCATACTTATCTCACCTCTAGCGAGCGCAGATTAGTGGCTGTTGTGTTGCAGTCTTTTTGTGGCACATGATACATGGTACTTGGCATTTTTCCTAAAAACTTTTATCTTAGCATATACTTATTTCACCTCTAGTGCTGCACAGCTGGCCAACATAGCTGCAGTACACAGCAGACACACCCTACAGGCGACAAGACAAGAGAATCTGTAATGTAAGCCTGGAGAAAAGATCCACAGAAGCATGCACCATAGATTAACAAGGGAGAAAATGTAAAATATGTTTCAGAAGCAATCCCAAAGGCACAAATTAATCCTAACATATCCATTGACAAATACCACCAACCAAGGTGATTACTTGGCTAGGTGTTGAGAATGCCAACTACTAGAACTGAAGGGCTCTAATCTATTGGAATTACAAGACTCCTAATAAGTGACCTATGAAACATTTCTACTACAAAGGCAGAAAAATGTTGTTTTGTGAGAAAAGGTTAACGTACCGCTGCTATGGTCATTGTGCTGGCGACGGCCACGGTAGGAGACATAATGTTTTTGGGTTGTCCGTCCGTAATTCTGTCCTATACTCCTCTTGAACGTGATATTTCCAGAATGCCTCAAGGGATTCTCTTCGAATTTGGCACAAACTTCCTTTTGGACTTAATGATAAACTGATTAAAATTTGGTGGTTCAAAAAGTCAAGATCACTGTGAGCTTGCTTTCTTGTCATTCTTGTAAATGTGAAATCTCAAGAACGTCTGGAGCGAATTTCCTAAATTTTGGTACAGATATCCAACTGGACTCAAGGATAAACTGATAAGAATTTGGTGGTCAAAGGTCAGTTTCACTGTGACCTTGCAATCATCTCATTCTTGGGAACACAATATCTCAAGAGCATGTTGAGGAAATCCTTTCTCTTTAGGCTCAAATGTCAACTTGGACTGAAGGATGAATTCATTAGAATTTAATGGTCAAAGGTCAAGATCGGTGTGACCTTGCAACCATCAAATTCGTGTGAACGTGATATCACAAAAACACCTAGGGGGAATGTCCAAAACTTTGGCTCAAACATCCACTTGGACTCAAGGATAAATTGATTAGAGTTTGGTGGTCAAAAGTCAATTTCTCTGTGACCTTGCATCTGTCTCATTCTTGTGAATGCGATACGTTAAGATGGTCTTGAATGTATTTCCTCAAATTTAGCAGAAACCTGTACTTGGACTCAAAAATGAACTGATTACAATTTGGTGGTCAAGGTCACTGTGACCTCACAAAACATATTTTTGGCCATAACTAATGATGAAAAAAATTCACACAAATGTCTAGTAGAATAAAATGATGAAGTGATGACATTTTGTTATTAAAAGGTCGAAGGTCAGGTTCACTGTGACATCATAATGTTCTGCAAAAACACTTTCCTGGTTATTATTCAACATCATATCTCAGGAACAGAAGGGGAGATATTTGGTCAAATACTGAATTGGTGACACTAATCTTGGGTGTCCACCTTGAAACTGTGCAGATTGCATAGATCTTTTGTGCTTCCTGGACAAAGATGTGTGTGAAGCATCAGCGTTTTCACAGACATGAATATAAACTGCAACTGCAACTTTACTGGTTTGCAGAGGCATACAACCTTGAGGTGGTAATTTTTGTTATGTCAGTAATGGATCACATGACTACTCAGATGTTAAAGGGATCACTTGTGATGAAACCACAGAGAATTAGGCAGCCATTTTTAGTGAGAAACCTTGAAACCCACTGTACTGTCCAGCACGAAATGGAAGACCAAGTTAGCAACTAGCTGGTGAGCAAGGGGCACATTTCGCAGCTGAAGAGCCACTTAAAAGTTTATTGGTCGGTTTGGGAGTTCTTCCTCAGAAAAATCAGAGTTTCAGAGACTTTGTTTCCTGCATTCTGTAGACCTTTAAAGAATGAAAATAACAAAATAATAAGTATGCTGCAATAGCATTTTATGTTAAATACATCTCATTTTACTTGTAATTCTCAGGAAAAAATACAGAATAATTTGCCCCTCTGGTGTGAACTTGCCAGAATCTCTTGCATATACTAATAATTATCAGTTTTCAGTCATTCACAGACTCTTAAATTGCATCACAATTTATAATTTAATGCAACCCCCATGCTGGATGGAAAACTCAACATGACAGTTTTTACAAAATGCATTTTCTTAAAAACTTTCCATAAGAAACAGGGACTCTTCTTTCCAGGACATCTTTAATTTGTTTGAGTATTCCTTTCTTGCAGAAGAGGCGGCATAAGCAGGTCTCTTCAGTGTCATGTGCATGCCATGAAACAACATTTTGTGTAGTTGTATTGTTTTCCAGGTGGAAACAGCAGACTTTTAGAGTCTTAATATTTATGCACTGTACAGTGCCAGGAAGAGGTCATGATAATAAAAAGGATAAAAAGGTGTGAAAAATTGGTATGAAAATTATGAGAAGTACAGGACCTGGGAGGAAACCGGGGGAGGGCAATAAAGAGTCTACCCGGGAAAATCAGGACTGCTGTAAAGTATGATACTAATGTTTCTCCAGTTCTGCTGCATGTGTAAATAGGAAATTGTCTCCTAACAAATTCACTGTGACAGCTTCATATGATGATAATATGTGAATGTTGTGTTGAAAAAAATCCACACTATCCCTTTAATGCAGGTTTAAGTTTTTACTTCATTTGTTACGTCTTAACAGGAATTTCTGTTGGCTTTTTGCTCTTATTAGCATACTTGCTCATCTGAATTGTGAGAATGCCAGTGGCTGTGTTAACATGCACGTAATAATTGGATTATGGTCAATAATCAGAGTAATGCTTACTCCAATTAAAATGTGGGATAATCTGATTTATGGCAACAGTCACCATAAATTGTTAAGGTGGCCTCAACATAGTAAAGCATTTAAAAATGAATGATGAATATCAACTAGATTGGACAAATGTATGTATGATAGCACTAAAAAAAGGGTAAAAGGTCAGCTGCCTGTAAGATAATTGTTAAACAAATACTCTCCGTGTGTGGGCGAAACCTTTTTTATATCAGTGCATGCAGACAACACCTATCCAGCCTGCAGATGTATGTCAGAGTGCAAAAGGTGTGTCCAGCTTCTGTCACAGACCAGTGTCCACAAGATGGATGGCATTTTGGGATTTTTTCTCAACACTTTTAGCGTTCTTTGTTTATGCCAAAAATACTTCAAACCAAAGACTAACGTCAAGATAACTGAGAATCTAAATTTTAAAGTCTTATAGTTTTTGTAGCTGCTTTAGTGATAGAAGTCAGACCAACCCAGGACATGCAGCAGGCAGACAGACGTGAGGGCAGAGCCTCAAGCAGTCAGTCAGTCAGAGTGTGAGAAAGGCAGCCATGTGCTGAGGTCAGTCCAGGCTGCTGCAGACCTGTGCTGCTATAATCACGTTGATCCACAAAAACAGCCCATGAACAAATATGATTCAGAAAAAGTAAAGTGATTTTGTACCGTCAAAGGTGACCCTCTTGATTTATAATCGCGTTTTCAGCTGATTTAGATGTTTGTAAAGTAAAGTGAGTAGCCTTCCTCTGTGTGTGTGTTTGTACAGACCTGTATGATCTACAGAGGAAGAATCCTACTGACTTCATGACTTTGGTGATCCCTTGACTTTTCATTTGGAATCACAGTGATATTGACATTTGTGGTTTGTAATGAAATGTTTTATGAATATTGGATTGGTTGCCATAAAATTTGGTTGGGAAAATAATTTCCCCCATGGAATAAATTATAACAGTCCTGGTTATCCTCTGACTTCTCATCTAGTGACATCATCAGGTCAAAATTTTCTTTTAAAAACATTGACAGAAGTCACACAAATCACTGAATAACTGCAGCCTCCACTGTACTTTATATTTGGTGCCAATTATCAATTGTTAGCATGCTAACATGTTAAACTAAGATGGAGACCACAGCTAAACGTCAGCATGTTAAGCTTCTATAAAGACAAGTCTAAAAATACCACAGGGAGGAAAGTAAAAGCAGAAACAGCCACAGTGAGATGTTAGATAAGGAGCTGCAGACAACAGGCTCTTGCTGCACCTTTGCAAACAACTCACCTCCCACAAGACACACCTTTAAGTGGGTGGCTCTGTTGTAATGGAAATGCAAATCCCTACCGCTCTGGGCTGACGGCCTAAACCAAACCAGGCTAAGTCTGGCCAACCCATGACTGTCAAAAAGGGGTATTAGTGTTGTTATTGTGAGCATGTTAGCATGCTGACATTATCATTTAACTAATAGCACTGCTTTGCTTAAAGTATAGCCTCACTGAGCTGCTTGAATGGCTGTAGTTTTTTAACTGCCATTTGTGCTGCCATGAATATTCTCTCTCTCTCTCTCTCTATATATATATATATATATATATTCTCTGTAACTGTCTTTTTTATAGTTTTAAAATCATAATCAAAGAAGCCCATTTGGATGCTAGCATAATTGGAAAAAAATTGAGACATGATACCTATGCCTCATCTGCCTGCATGTTAACAGCCTACTCGAGAATGGATGTTTACAACTGTATGTCTGAACCCATCTGTGTGTGTGTGTGTGTGTGTGTGTGTGTGTGTGTGTGTGTGTGTTGGTCTTTGTTTTAGACTACATTTCAGAGCAATGACGACAAAGTGACCGGCAGAGTGACCGACACGCTGCGATTCACCACGTTCTACATCTACTTTTCCCTGGTGGTCTGTGAGCTGATCCTCTGCTGCTTCAATGAGAAACCTCCTCTCTTCTCCAATGTCGTCACAGACCCTGTGAGTTATGTGTCATGCTGCAGTGTCCGCTCAATACATGAAGTATGTGTGTGTCTGTATGTTGTATGTGAAGACATCTTATATTCCTGCTGACATTATACATTCGGTGTCCTGAGTGGTTGAAAGTCTTGAATGTGTGCTTTGGGGCCACTCCCTGCTTGTTAAAACAAGTTACACACACATACAACACAGTTATTACAGTTCGCTCACAGTCACACTTATGATTGTGTAACCTCTTTTGCCTATTTATCTGCACATTTTCCTTTTTTTTTCAGAATCCCTGCCCTGAAAGCACAGCAGGTTTTCTCTCCACCATGACATTCTGGTGGTTCACAAGGTGGGTTCATACTGTTCTCTGCTACTGCATCATCCAAAGATCCACAACTGGTGTGTCTATGTAGGGGTTGGCTTTAGTAATTAGTCAATACAATATAAGTTCAATATTAAATTTAAAATATTATATGATGAAATGAATATTAATATGTATTTTTATGTCAAAATACCTTTGGTATTTTGTGTCACTGTTCTACAACAGTTCAGTTGTCAGCAGTCACTGCCCCCTCACCTCTCAGCCCGTCATGTACCCCTGCTGCTCTTAAGCAAGCAAGCTCGACAATGGCAACCAAATTTAGCTTGTTAGCTCCTGTTAGCCAGAGCAACAACAATGCCAAAGTGATTCCTAAAAAGAGCGCTGCAGAGATGAGGTTTTTCTATAGGCTGATGCAAATATTAGCCCTGCTTCCCTCGTCAAAAAGCCTGTGGGATTTTCCGTGGGATTTGAGATTATTGCCAATATAAGCCTTGTGGCAAACAAACCTTTATGATGCTCACATGTTTTGTTCAGCAAGATCATCTTCACCAGTGAACACCACTTTTATGATTTTTGGAGTGTAAATTTAATCGGCATAAGTATAAAGCTAACCTTAGGCTATAAATGAACTAAACTAACATAGCATGACTTAACGTTGTCACCACAACAAGGCTGTAAGGCCGTGTTTGGGGTACGTGGGGTATTTACTGACATATGTTATGCCACAGAACAAAATGTGAAAGTCTTGCTTGTGTGAACTACAGACCTTATTCCAGGTATCTTACTAAAAACCAATTGAAAAAAATCCATTGACTTTGAGAGGAGGGAACTGGGAGTGCTAAAATGCTACCACATTTCTGGGTTTAAGGACTATTTCCTGCACCACAATATGGGAGCTAACCATGGATTTATTTTTTTATGTGGATATCCCAAGTTGGCACCTGTTCAGTCCTATGAGAGTTGCTCGCCTTGGGCATATGCTAAAAGAGTTTGTAGTTTCCAGGTTTACTTCCAGGATATGCAGCCCACTTAATATATGCAGTAGTATTATTCCCGCTGGCCCTACCCGCAAGTTCCCCTTCAGCCCATAGACTTTACAATTTGATGACATTATGGATTTTTTAATAGCTCTTCTTGGCTTTTATATATTTAAACCTTTATGGATCAAAATTCTCAATAGAAAGAGTCATAATTGACCTTGTGTGCAGTTTAAAGTGTTCTGTCAACAGTTTAATAGGCATCTCTTACACAGGGTTGGTCAACAGAGAAAATGATTTTTTGGTCACGGGGGATTTTTTTGCTGCAATTTTGTGATTAGCCACTGGAAAAAATTAGAAGCAAGGCGCCGTATCCAGCCCTTTAATACGTCCATGGAGCTAACTGGCTACATTTGGTAGCTGTTGTTTAGCTTGCTGGGAGGCTGGGAGCATGTGAAAGGTGAGGGGACAGTGACTAGTGGAGGCATGGAAAGGGATATTATGAAATATTAAGTCACTTTATGAAATGAAAAGTGTCATGGAATAAAAGTATAATTCGGAAAATGCCATAATAATAAATTGTAATTAATAATTGACATTATTGTAGTTTTCACACTTTTTAATTTCCAGTATCACCATCATTACATATTAAGCCATAATAATTACTGTAAATTTATGAGACCATGTTTGAGATGATTGGTCGCTCCAGTCTCACACCAGCTGTTCTGCTAATATCTGTTTTTGTTACTTTTGATCCCTGCAACAAATAAGACATTGCTCTTTCTTGATGGAAGTACAGTATCTTCTTTCTGTTGTCTTCTGTAAGCCAATCTCTCCTCAGGCCGGAAAATGCATCAAGCCAATATCCGGTGAAATCCGATCCAAGAGAACATAATGATGATTAGCAAATTGAGGAAACTCAATTAAAGGTCTTTGTGGAGAGTGTTCTTACTGAGTTGACCTCTGAAATAAAGGATTTTAGTTTAAGAATTATTCTTTGTCCAAATGAAACACACAACAAGGGACAGAAGAAAACATGCTGGTAAAGAGACAAAAGTGAAACAGGTGGAGGCTGATGACATCAAATGTCTCATTTGTTTACAGCAGTTACACTTGTTAGTGTTGAATTGCTTAATGTACCAGATTAAATTAAACTGCTGTTCCTCTCTCTCTTTAGTATGGCTATTAAAGGCTACAAAATGCCTCTGGAGACCAAAGACCTTTGGTCTCTGAATCAGCGTGACTCCTCCAAGGTGACAGTGCCCAAACTTCTCAAAGAATGGGAAAAGGAGCAGGCCAAAGCCAAGAGGTACGTTTGGAAAAGATGACAGTACATTACTGTACAAGCTGAACATTTCCCAGTATGTCTGTGTCACTCATATGTGAGCTTCACTTGGTTGCACAGTGCATGAAAACAATCACTATGTTTACTTACAAAGACAGCAGGTTATTGGCAGAAATCAGGTTAAAGCAGGAAACCTGAGAACTTCTGTGACCTGGATACTTCAAAATGCACAGCTGGTCAATTCTCAGATTTATCCGCTACCATATTTTTGAACCAAGGCTGGCCTGTTGTAAGTGCATTACTGACATATGATGCTGGAGCTTCAAGTGATTTTTATTACCTCTGCCAAGGAGGTAGTGCTTTGGATTGGGTTTGTTTGTTGGATTTGCTGTCAGCAGGATTTCAGGCAAAAAATACTGGGCCTATTTTCATTAAAAGGTGGTGGAAGGGTGTAGTATGGGCGAAGGAAGAACCCATTTTGGACCGGATCTGAATCATGGCCCAGATACACAAATCATTTTTCAATCTGGTTAACATTACAAGATGGATCAGGCCTTTGCGGAGGTCTGTGTTCGAGTGCCCTTCGAGTTATGTCTCTGCAGAGCAGTGAGAGACCAGGCTCTGTGGTGGGCGCACAGCTTTTCCTTTACTGTGCGTTGTGTGTTCATAAACAGTCTGCTGCCCTGCTGTAGAAACATATTTGTACTTATTTATTCTAGTTTTAGTAGGACTCTGGATTAAATTATCTTGGATACAGCTATGGATAATGATGTTTCCTTTCCTCCTTCAGCATTCCTGCCACACCCTGTCTGAAGTCTTTGTCAGCCCCAAATTCATGGGTTCTCACTGAAGATAAAAATCTTTTAAAATGGGTCATAATGAAAAGGTTTAATTAAAACAACTGGTCGCTGTAGTGTTTTTGCAAACATTACTCAAACGGGGGGCAATAGTGCATTTGTTGGGGACTACTTTCAGCTGCAGATTAAGACACATTTGGTGTTTAGTGAGTATTTCCTGCAGCAGGAAAGGTTATGTGGGATTAAGGTAATATCCCCCCCCTCAAATGATCATTTGTATATCAGTTACTTACCCTGTGTTAGACTGAATTTGTGAAAAAAAACTTTGGTTATTTTACATGCCTCCTGTGGACAAAGAATCCCCAAAACAGCAGACTTTCCTGTTGAATTGAAATCATAGGGGTCCATGTTTAACAGCCCCGAAACTACATCAAAGTATCCGTTTAAAGCTCTCACAAAACTTGTGCAGTATAATCCAGGTCTCATTTGTCCAGTTGTATGCTCAGTACTTCCAAAAGACATGCATTTTCGCTAAAACCAGGGTTTCCCACATTCATTTATTTTTGGCTGGCCCGCCATAATTAAAACATCTGCTGCCACAAATAGATTTTCTAGTTTTGGAGCTGGACCTTTCATTAGGAGCACTGTTGGAATATATGTACCATTAGGTTATTTGTAGCACCACAGTGTCGGACGCTGAGTGCGTTGGAGTAGCAGAACATCAAGCACACAGTTTTGTTGGGTCTTAAAGTTTGCTTTCACTCACAAAGAGCTGCTCCTCTCACCCATTAATCTGATCAGTTGTGAATGGATCAACAGATCAATTATTCTTCCCCGAGTAACAATTAAATTGCTGTTGTGAAAAAAAGAAGTCATGAAGAGCTCTGCCTGCGCTGCGTTCAAGGACCCGCAAAAAGGTCTGAATTTAGAGAGGGGACACAGAATGGTACAAAGGGACACACAGGCATTTAAAAGATTAAAAAAAAAGAAAGAAAGTTTGCCACCCCCCATCCCCTTGTTGTCAGCTACCACCACACATATACACTCATTCTGTGGGGAACACTGCTTACTATTCAAAATCATCTGCATAAACCGTCTCACGCAAGGGAGAGTAGCGCTCCTTGACAACTCAATGTACTGCAAGAGCTTAGTTCAAAATTCCGAACTTGTGTTTTTAAGTGTTTTAGATAGTAAGGTTTTAATGGAAATGCTTGTGTTTGGGAAGCACTGAGCAGACTTGATAAATGAGACTTGGTTTATACTGCATGAGTTGTGTGAGAGTTTGTACATGGATGTTTTGATACAATTTAGCTGTTGTTAAACAGGGACCCCTGTTACTTCAAATTCATCAAGATATTTCTCAGTTTTTGGATTCTTCATTCACCACTGAGGCATGTGAGAAAAACAAGTTGTTTTTTTTGTTGACAAATTCAATGTAACATGGGGTGAGTAACTCATTTACAAATAATCATTTTGTGGGTTAAATATTCTTTCAAATCACAATAATCTACAGTGTGTGTGTGTGTTCATGATAATGGAGGAACATGTAACCTAGTACAATGCTCATTACTGTATTTTTAGTAGTTTTTGAAGAAAGTGGAGCTCTCTGGCACAGAGGAGGAGGATTTATCAGACTTCGGATACACACGCAGTAGTAGTTAGTACAGTGGGATCAGTTATTTGGTGGTTAAGAAAAATATAGAAAATCACTGGATTTATCCTTGAAGGATAGATAGATGCTGGTTTCTCCATCAGAATTTAATTTATGCCATCATAGTTCCTTGTTTTAATGACACTGACATCAGCTTAATGCAGAAACTGGGCACTAACCAGGTTACTTAAGTGCATGTAAACACTAAATGAGACTTGCAATTTGTGGTCTTAACAAACTGTAAGCTAATTGTTATTCCCAGAGAGAACTATTTACTCTGATTTTACTTGCCTTCAAAAAGGCAGTGCTAGCCGCACCTTCAACTTCTTTGTCAGAGCATTGAGGGGAGAGGATGTTGTGTTTGTGGGCAGGGCTCTTTTTGTGTGTAGTTATGTGTGTGTGTGTGTGTGTGTGTGTGTGTGTGTGTGTGTGTGTGTGTGTGTGTGTGTTCACCTCTTTTTACACAAGTGAAACCATGCATGTTTTTTGTAACCCTAGAGGCAGGGTAGCTAGAGCTAATATTTGAAACTGGTACCACTGCTGCCACTTATTAACCAAAGAACACATAAATCGCATTGCATTCTGTCGATAGATCAGACATCACAGTGAACATATTTATTTTGTGGCATTGTGGCCCTAAGGGATTCTGTATGATCATGAAGTAATATTTGGTGTTAATAACAGAGCCTTGAAGGATTAAATCCACCCCCCACTGCTCTGTATAATCTGCTGCAGAGTGAGTTACTTTTCTCATGTCTGCAGTGTTGCATTCCACGGTTTACCCATATTTAGCTACATGCTGGTAAAAATTACTTAAGTTGCCTGGTCATTGAGAACAGGATTTAGCTCTACATTTTGCTACCGTAGTGAAAATCCAATGTCAGGAATAAACACACTCAGCAGAACGGGTGAACTCTGACCTCCATGAGGCTGCTTCCTCTCTTCCTCTCAGTTTCCCTGTCACAGTTTCATTGTGCTGTCTCACTGAGAAACTTGTAAAATGATATGGTAAAGCTCCATTAGGCCTTTTCACTTGTCGTCTGGAAACCTGTTTGGCGTTAAGCTGAATTCCATCACAGTCGTCCCGTTGAACTGTAGCTGCCAACAAGTTCACTGCTGGAATCCGACTCCTGCGCTTTAAGCTGGTATTAGAATAGATTTTGTGTTTGCAAAACATTCCTTTCGCTGAAATCTTAGAGCATTTCTTACATTATGTCTCACTGCCTGAGATCTTTCTGAACACATGAATATTCTCGTGGACAAACAGGTCAAGGGATGCACTACAATATTTAACGTCTTTTTTGTTTTGTTTTGTTTTGTTTTGTTTTGTTTTGCACTATTTGTATTAGTATTTGCTATTGCAATAATCCAGCTTTGCCAAAGGTATTTATCATATCTGATAATGTATGGTATGTGTTCTAAGTGGTATAATTAGGAGCTAAAACAATTAGTGCATTAATCAATAATGAAAACAGTTGTTAGTTGCAGCGGTACTGTAATTCATCCACAACTTGAACCAGTTTATTATTAAGCAGATTCCTGACACTTATTACGTCTTAGCTGCCTTGGATATATCATATGCAGCTTTAATTGCACCTCATATTGATTTTATGCAGATGATACTCAGCTGTCGCTCTCCTTTAATCAAATCAGTTAAACACTGTAAATTAGCTGTCCTACCTGGCTGCCTATCTGCTAAGTAAAATTAAATGGTCAAAAATTTCCTTCATTTAAGGCGGCATTAACTGTTTTATTTTAGCAGAGCAGACATTTGCACAGCAGACGTGCTTTAGTGGATCAAATGTTGTTACGTTAAGAGGTTCAGAGGAAAGGGCTTTTCACTTCTCTAAAAGCAAAAGTTTCCTCAATTCCCTCCTGCTTGCATTTGTGTCTTGTATCTCTCCTTATGTACTCAGGGGAAGCGACTCCGTTCAGAATGCAGGCCTAAATCTGTTTTTGGCACATCTAGATTGTATCCAGATTGATTATAGAAGGTCTAGACAGCACATACCACATGAAATGTGATTGATTGATGAAAATTTGATCCAAACCACATTTGTAGGTAGTTTGAAGTGCGATTCCAATCAGGTTTCTACCGATACACTCGCTTTACATACGAAAGTATATGTCTGTTTCAAACGTTGTAAATGTCACTGCCCTCATTCTTCCATACGTCCTTTATGATGGCATAGATACAGCCAATATATGGCACTAGAGAGCAGCGTCTAAAGTTTCACAGAACAAACAAGGCAGCGGTGGAGGAGGTCATAATCTTGTACTTTTGAATGGAGGCAGCATTGTAGATGGCGATGATCTACATCCCCATATGTGGACAGAGAATTCTTTTTACTATTTTCAATATATACTGTATCACGATATATTGTTATATATTACATATATGTTATATATTATTATGTTATCCGTTCCACCGTTATTTATAAAATGTCCTTGTTGTCTTTTATGGTCATATCTCGCTTGAACTATGCTACACTGCTTCCACAATGAGCCCTAAGATGTAAGGAAAAGATTATAGTGAGGGAAACATCTATGCAGTTAGAGGCACTGGGATAAATCCAATTAATAGCAGTGTATAGGTGCGCCAGCTTTTGAGATTGTATACGTGAACAGCCTCTTGTGCAAATCTAGCCATAGAAGTCAGATCTCCCCAATCCTGATTTCACCTCACTGGTTGCCAGTAAGATACAAGATAGATTTATTTTTCTAATCACTTACAAGGCCTTCCAAAATGCCTTTCATTGATGTTGTCTGCTGTTGTAGTGTGTTGTTATTAGTGGTATTATACACTGTCTTTCGTATAGGACTGCCCTTCATGACAATCACTCTGGAAAGATGCTATATAAATATATTTTCCTCTCTTTCCGTACTTATGATGAGAGTTCCACATCCTCACATAGCTGTTATTCTCTCCATCTCTCTGTCTCTTTCCTATCAAACAACCTCCCAAATTCCAAATTCTCTAGTGAACAGAGTCTGTCCAGCCAGGCTGTGTACTCCAAGCCCCCGCCATCAACCACCAACCACATCCAAGGAGGTGAAAGCAGCCCGGAAGAAGTAGAGGTTCTGCTGTCCAGTCAGAAGGCTGCTCCCCACCAGCCGTCTTTCCTACGAGCCCTCATCAAAGCCTTTGGCCCCTACTTTCTGATTGGCTCAGCCTACAAGCTCCTGCAGGATATCATCACCTTCGTCAACCCTCAGCTGCTCAGGTAGAAAGAAGGGTCACGTTACTACTGTGTGCTTTCTTTACTACACCATATTTGCAACACCAAACAAGCTACCATTGTTCCAGTGTTGCCAAATACTGTTTCCAGGATGTCTCTTTGAATGTTGTGTTCATGTTTTTGCATGCTGGGTGGTTTTATCCAAAGTATGGTGGCTGTCTTTATTTAAACTGCATACTGTCCTTGTTCAGGATGCAAAGTTATTATGTAAACACTGTGTATGTTTCATAAACGCTTCTAGGCCAAGGTAGATATGTGGTGATAGCAGCTGTTCTGTGAAAATCTTATCTCTATATAAAGATAAGGTATCAGAGCTAGCTGACCACATAGTTTTCCTGCATGTATTTTGTTAAGGTCATGTTGTCGACAAGGCCAGTTAATTGTACCTGCTTTGTCACTACTGCCATGGGAAACAGTCACTCTCAGCTACTTCACCTTAGCAAACAACAAAACAGACACTCCCCTCACATAACACATTAGGCTAAATGTATTGCTAACAACATGCTAAGTTAACTAGAATCCTGCCAGAGCTGCCAAATCAACCAAACAAGTAGCATGTAAAGCTAGCAAGCGCAGTAAGCTAATTAGTATGCTACATGAGCCACCAATCACAACAAATATTCCTCCTCAGCTACTTTACCTTAGCAAGCAACCTAACATACACTCCCCTCACATTTAACATTAGGCTAACTGTATCACTAACATGCTAGGTTAGCTAGAATCCTCCCTGAGCTACCAAATAAACCAAACAACAAGCAACATGTTAAGCTAGCTAGCACAGTTAGCTAATTAGTATGGTGCATGAGCCACCAATCACAACAAATATTCCTCCTCAACTACTTAACCTTAGCAAGCAACCTAACAAACACTCTCCTCAGATTTCACATTAGGTTAACTAACATGCTAACAATATGCTAGGTTAGCTAGTCTACCTGAGCCATCAAATAAAGCAAACAAGTAATATGGTGCTAGCTAGTATGTTAAGCTAACTTGTATGCTGCCTGAGCTAGTAAATAAACCAAACATAAAAATACACACACACAAAAAAAACAGTTTCTCCTCAGTTAACCCACCTGAGCAAATAATAAAGTTTAAGCTGTACTCAAATGAAACTCATGAGCTTGTGTTTACAACATGGGAAGTTGGGAAAACAAAGTCATGCTAACTAGCATGCTAACAAACCAAACAGGAAATATGTTAAGCTAGCTAGCGTGCTAAGCTACTTAGTATGCTGCCTAAGAGAAACCAAACATTCCTCCTCAGCTACTTCACCACAGCAATCAGCAAAGCAAACACTTCTGTCTATAGTCATGAAGACCTTTGAAAAAGAGCAGTTTGTTTTTTAATATAAAATATTAAAATGTCAACAAATACAAGTGTGTTTGGTTTCCTTGAGACTTTGAGGAGAGGCCACAGATTGTATTTTATCAGAAGACATTTTTCATTTCCTGAATATGATTTCTGTGTTGCCAGCACAATGTCAACAAACTGTCACACGCTAGGAGATGGGTTATAAAAACACATGGCATGTTTGATACTGATAACAATCGGTATGTTTCATAGAAGCCACAGACAAGATAAGGATGTGAGGGGGGCTTGCAAATTTATTGAAATGAATTGAATTTTTTTGGTGCAGGATACAAATCATCATCAAATCATCAAACTGTCAACAAACCATACAACAAAACAATATTATAGTATACGTGTGTAAGACAGAAACAATTTTCCTAAATAATCACAAATCAGCTGAAATGGAGGTGTGCTGATCATGGAGGCAATACAGCTGCTAATGCCTCTGTTGATGTGAGAAATTCTAAATAATGAGTCTGGCACTATACACTGTTGACTTGCATTGTCTAGTGAATGATTGTGTTACAATTTAATTTTAATAATTAATAATTGTAGCAGTTTAATATGAGTGCAGTGAGGCCAGACTGTGTCTCATAGTCAGAAGTCATACTTTAAGATATTACTGAAAGTTTATAGATAGGCCATGAAAAGAGACCAGAAAAGACATCATCTGGTATCTATTTCTTGCTCCTGTGTAAAGCCTCACTGCAGTGGTCTCCAGGTTAATACCAGGTTGTGCAGACTGTCCGAGGCAGGTGTACACAGTATTAGTAGTTGTAGTTGAGGTGTAATTAAGTAGAAGAATGGAAGAAACTGTCCATGCAAAGTTTTATTGACTAGTTGATTTTTAGGTAAATAATGTAAGTATTGAATTCACTTTCAACTTTTATTTGTCCAAGGAAGATAAAGTTATATTACAATCACTTTAACTGAGTAACATTGTGTCTGTACACTACACCCTTGGTCTGCTGCTATAACAGTAAACTCATTGTAAGGCCAAAAGGTTTATTTACTCCATTGGATAAATAGTTTTAGACTGTGTGAAGGGAAGGGAGGGGTTACATAAGAAATTAGCTATGTGCCATTATCAACACCGCTCTTTCCAGATTAGTTCAATGTTGTGTTTTTAATCTAAAAGAATTGTTCTTATCTTCACTCTTATAGGATGCTGATCTCATTCACAAAACGGAAGGGTGCTCCCGATTGGTGGGGTTACTCCTTGGCCTTCCTCATGTTCTTTACAGCCTTCCTGCAGACTCTTATTCTCCACCATCACTTTCAGTACTGTTTTGTCACCGGCATGAATGTACGCACTGCTATCATTGGAGCAATCTACAGGAAGGTATGATGAAATTGGCACATCTTAGATTTTGGATTGTAGCTTCAAGCATAAATGTACAAACTTTAAGAAAGACCTACAAACTTTACTTCTGTCAATGAAATGAGCAAAACTTACATCATAAAATGCATTTAATTCTAGAGGAGCTTCACAGAAAAGAAATGCATTTCAGTATTTGGTACAGTTGTTTCTTCCCTCCATAATTGTCCCACAGGCGCTGGTAATAACTAACGCTGCCAAGCGTTCATCTACAGTGGGAGAGGTTGTCAACCTGATGTCTGTGGACGCACAGAGGTTCATGGACCTCACCACCTTCCTCAACATGTTGTGGTCTGCTCCTCTTCAGATTATGCTGGCTCTATATTTCCTCTGGCAGGTATGTGCAGAAATTCTACTGGGTTACTGTAGATCAGGTCTATTCAGCTGTCAGCCTGTGGGTGAACTCCGGCTGAGCCGTTCTGTTTAAAAAAAAAAAAAATTAAAGCCTCAAAAAAAAAAATCAAAAAAAAAAAAATCGTGCATTAACGTACATGTTGCCACATTGAATTCTTCAAAAGAGCAGAGCACTCCTGTGCACTTTAAAAGATAGTTCTCGGATTTTATGAATCAATATGGGGTCATTCAAATGAAGATCGATTTGAATTGGATGAACTGATTATTTTTCCCAGCCCTATTACACATGATCCTTGAGCAAATAATGTGTGACAAACACTTTCATCACTAAAGGTAACCAAATCTAAGCTTAAAATTAGTTTAGTTTTAATAAATAAAAAAAAAATCAATATATTCTACGTCTCTACCAGATCCTGTAAAAATAAATCCCATCAAATTCTGCACTCCTCAGGACAACTAGTAAGCCACACATGACTCAGCTGTGACCTACAGTCACGTGACAAAAACTCTGTGAAACTTTGACTGTTCTGCAGGCTGTATGCAGAGCTGAGAGAAAGAGAGGTTTCAAGTAGAGATTGTAAAAATGCAAATAGTACATGTAAATTGCAGTCTAGTGAAATGAAAGTTTTGAAAATGTGCTGCTGTGCTGAAATTAAAAGCTTAGGGAAATGTCTGGCCCCAGGGCCCTTTTAGCTTTCCGAAGATTTGGTACCACCAAACAGTATAGGTAAATAGTCCTCCTGTACAAAGTTATGACAAGACATTACCCTCCATATTTTGTTTACATACATCTCTGTACGAATTTTGAGTTACATTTGCAGTAATTTAGTGACTCTGTGGTATTTTCCAGAACCTCGGTCCATCTGTGCTGGCTGGGGTGGCTGTCATGATCATGCTGATCCCTTTTAATGCTGTCATTGCCATGAAGACACGAGCCTACCAGGTATGAGCAGTCAGCTGGAATTTGGAAATAATTTAATTGCTGTTAGAACCACATCAGTGATATAAATATATTTGATTTTCACATATTCTTTTTGATGACTTATGCTGAGCACACTGGGTTGCCAATTTTTCTGTCTTACACATGGGAACAGAAACATTATAAGGCTGATCTTTGATATCTTGATATCAGACAGTATATCAAGCTACATTTGGTCAAACACTGCCTGGTCTTGTAGAAACTAACAGCAGCTTTGGCTTTTGTTTCATCATTTTTGTTTTGTATATGTCTGACATCACTGATTATTTTGCAAAGTGTACTGTAATACAAAAAAGTGTGAAATATGTCATTTTACATGGTTCTGTGTTATTCACAGAGTTTGCAATTCAAAGAAATTACTTTTGTCCACATTTCCCTTTTGTTGGTGTTTGGCTATTCGATTAATTCATAGACAAAGAGCAGTTGGTCTTTTTGTCCTCATGTTTGTCCTCTTCCTCTCTCTTCAGGTGGAGCAGATGCAGCATAAGGACGCTCGTATCAAACTGATGAGCGAGATCCTGAACGGCATCAAAGTCCTAAAGCTGTACGCCTGGGAGAAGTCCTTCAAAGAAAAGGTCCTGGCCATTCGGCAGAAGGAGCTCAACGTGCTGCGTAAGACAGCCTACCTGGGAGCGCTGTCCACCATGGCCTGGACCAGTGCCCCTTTCCTGGTAGGCTCAGTCCACATGTCTGGAAGCTGGCTTTCTTTCAAGAGCCTGCAATGTGAAAGTGTTAAATCAAAAGTGATAGATCAACTGAGACCTTTTCTATTTCACTCTGTTGTGTGAATTGAAAGTTAAATGTGAGACCAAAGAAATCCAAGCAGGCTTCATGAGTTTCAACCAAAAAGTTTTTATGTAAAAAAAAATGAAATGACAACACGAGCACCTGCACTGTTGTTTCCTGTTAGGGCTTGTTGGATGAAGTCTTTGCCTTCAGGCAGCTGACATAAGCGCATAAGTCATGTTTGACAGCCGTACAGTAAATCCAATCCAGCAAGTGTTAAGAGTGCATAGTTTGTGGTCAGAAATTACAAATGAGCTTTATTTGAAACATTTTAGAAACCTGGGGATAAAGAGCTCATTTGTTTAGAAACTGAATTCACTGTATATTAAGAAATCAGCTAATATGAGAATGTTACATCTTGGTACCATGGTATTTAATGGGTACGTTTGTTTTTCTCCACCCTGGAGGCTGTTTTCCCTTTTTTTTCCCATGTTTTTTTTTTTTCAAAGTGATTAATTGGAACAACAGTTTTGAAATTGTTCCAGTATTGAGTGAGAGTGCTACAGCTGGCAGCAATGTAACTGCTGTGGCACTGTCAGTTGATATCCACTGAAAATGCTTGTTTTTGCCACTGACAGGTTCATATGGTCATTATACGTGTCTGACATTATGGAAAGGATCCCCACAGAGACAGACCTTTTGCTAATGAGTAAGATAGGAAGACACACCAGACTCTATTTAAATAAACTGTAATTTTATCATGTTAATTCACTCTTCATTCAAAGACGACAGAAACAAAATAAAACTTGCAAAAATTCTCTTGGTTCATCTTTCTACTGTTTCAACAATCACCAACTCTGGCTTGGTTTTAAATTAACCCTTTATTCGCCCAGTTAGATTTGAAAATATGCTGCCTCTGTACACGCTAAAATTACGGTTTACTTAAATGGAGTCTGGTGGGTTTGCTGATGGTGATTTCGGGGCTGTTACTGGCTTAAACAAAAAGGATCTTATTCTTTAACAAAAAAGGTCTTTCTCTGTGGGGATCCTTTCCTTAATGTTGTCAGACACTTAGAATAATAATCTGAGTCATTCAGTGGCAAAAACTAACACTTTTAGTGGATGTAAACTGACGATGCAAACATGCTCCCAGTGGTTACATTGCAGCCTGTTTTGTTGCTGCTGACTGTAGCCCTCTCCCTTAATATTGGACCCGTTAAAAAAAATGTTGTCCCCACTGGGGACCGTGTCTACTTAGGCATTTTTTTTTTCTGAGTCCAGCATATTCTTGCAATGCTTTGCAATGGGAGTGCGATGTATTTACACTGCACTATAAACGCTGGCAACGTGATGAGGTGCTGAGTGTCAATCCTGTGCTAAGCGCTGCTGGTTGGGCATTTTTTTTCTAAACTCAGTCAGTTGAAAAATGTTCAACTTTGTGTTAAAGCACTGCACTGTCACCATCACTTAGGTCATTCAGTCAAAGTGGAAGAGTGACAAACCATCACATCTTACATGTACAAGTGCTTAGCAACAACAACATTCATGCTTCAGCCTTCGCCTCATCAAAAGCAAGTACTCTTGTGCTGACATGTTAACATCATGGATATTCCGTATCGTAGCAACCAGTCGCAACTAGAACATCTGAAAAAACACTGCATCTCCAAAGCACTCTCAAACACCCCTAGCTTGGTGGTTCCCATGGAGCACCTATGTCACTTTGACACAAAAACTTGGGAAAATAGAGGCCAGGCTGAAAATTAAATTGCCAGTGATAGTCTTTAATAAAATGGACAAGAGGTTGGCAGGTGTTGTTTGGTAGAGACACAATAGTTCCTACATGAAACTGCTCACAACAAGGTCTGTGGACTATCTTGAGTAATCGGGTCGTGATTTCTGAAAAGAGACATTGCTGTTGAGATTTTCAGATGTTTTTTTTTTTGGCACTTGGAGCACCACAAGCTGAGTGCAAGGCAGATATCTCCAACACACGGCAGCGCAAAACAATCCAGACTGATTAACAGCACTACACACAAGAGGAAGCATATTTTTAATTCTGGGGTGAACTGTTCCTTTAAGACAGCATTTAAAAGCGGCATCAGCTTGCTACAGTTGCAGTGCAGGCCAAATGCAGAGGCTTTAGGGTAGAATTGTAGGACTCACAGTGTTGTTGTTTGGCTTCAAACTCTTGTATTATGTTGCTGCAGGTCTACAGTGATATATTTAATTTTACACATTTTGGAACTTTTACACAACATTTAACACAATGACCTGCTGATATAAAGGGTGATTAAATAATCTTAAAACTGGCCCCCTCTCAGTCTACTAGCAACATCGGAGATGAATCGAGAATAATGTACTGCCAAGCAAAGCTGGACACACTCAAGTGCAAATGCCCAAGCAACACAACACACCACTTTTTATCAGCTGACTGCCTGTTTGCTGACCCTAAACATAACCTTGGAGAAAAGCATGAACTGATCCAAGAAGTCTGGTAGTTTTGTTTAACTAAACAGAGAAATTGTCTGTGCCTAAGGCATAACAGCCAAGGAAGTAATATATAATAGCAGTGTAAATGAACAACTTTCTTGGGGGGGGTTGGCATCTTCATCACTTGACTCTATCAGACTTTAGAGGTGACAGCATTAAACAAAAGTTTTTTTCTTGATTGATTTCATATATGTTTTATTTTTTAAAATAAATATATGCTGTACCAGGCAAAAGCCTGTGTATATCAGTTGTTATAAACTCTGCAGACTGTAATGTGCTGAATATCACTAGCTGTTGATAATGAGGTCATTGCTGAGTCACTGGTTGACTCAGATTAGTGTGTGCAGCATCACCGCACTGACTGCTGCACATCTCTACAGTAAATTGATGGACCTTGATGTCTAAGCAGCCTGTTTGCCCGATGTGTTTCCAGGTTGCCTTGACAACATTTGCTGTGTATGTGACTGTGGATGAGAACAACATCCTGGATGCGGAGAAGGCCTTTGTGTCGCTCTCGCTCTTTAACATCCTCAGGTTTCCTCTCAACATGCTGCCCCAAGTTATCAGCAGCATTGTACAGGTAGGGTTTTTTTTTCCTCTTCATTTTTTTTTTCTCTTCCTTTTTGTATTTGTTTACAGGTTTCATTGAGTGCTCGTGTGTTTATTCTGCGTTGCAGGCCAGCGTCTCACTGAAGCGAATTCAAGGTTTCTTGAGTCACGATGAGCTGGACCCAAATTCAGTGGACAGAAAGAACACGACCACAGGTGAAATTAAACACTGCTACTCCTTTGGTTAAAGAGATTCTTCGCTCAAAAATGATCATTTGTATAACAGTTACTCACCCCGTTTTACTTTTAATTCATGAAGAAAACTTTTTTTTCTTGCATGGCCCCCTTAGTTATCCAAAAACTGATTTTTTTTTTTTTTTTTTTTTTTTTGATGAACTGAAAGTCACAGGCGTCTGTGTTTAACAACAATATAACTATATCCAAAATTCACTTAAAAACTCTCACAAAGGTCGTATAATCCAAGTCTTATTTATCCAGTCGTATGCTCAGTGCTAAAACCTCACTATTTAAAACAATTCTGCAGTCTTATGTGTTTTAAATAATTCTAGTGAAAATGCATGTGTTTGGGAAGCACTGAGCATACGACTGGAAAACAGAGAGTTAGATTATACTGCATAAGCTGTGTTAGGGTTTGTAAGCAGATGTTTTGATATAGTTTTGCTGTTAAACACGGACCCCTACGACTGCACTTCATCAAGAATTTTCTCTGTTTTTGGATTTTTCATTTACCATTGAGGCATCCAAGAAAAACAGTAGTCTTTACCATTATTTCTAGGTAACAAGGGGTGAGCCATTGGTATACAAATGATTATTTGTGGGTGTATTCCTTGTAGTGTAAAACAGCAGGTCATTTCTGTTTTTCCCCTCCCCTTCCCAGTTCCCGTCAGTTTTTTGCATTTCTTATCTCATTGCACATGTTTAGACAGACTTTAATGATCGCAGTAAATTGTCTTGTCATGTCATCATTCCACTGTGTAAACTCAATAGGCTCTTTAGATAAAAGGCTTATACCTTTCACCCAGTGACTCAGAGCCTGAAGAGCTTTTTGATGACTAATACTAAAGAAATGCCCTCAAGTCTTTGGTCTCATCAAAGTACATCTCGCTCACTGATTCCAAAGCTGCTAAAAATAAATTCACAACTTTTCTTGCAGACTTTTCAGTGACAGTCGTCAACGGGAAGTTCACCTGGGCTAAAGAAGATCCTCCTGTTCTGCACAAGTATGTCTTGAAAATCCACATGCTATATGTTTGCACTTGTTATGTGTTAGTGTCGTCATACCTGAGGCTTAAACATGTGACTGTTGACTGTGTGTCTACAGTATTAACATGATGGTGCCCCAGGGCTCCCTGATGGCAGTGGTGGGCCACGTTGGCTGCGGGAAATCCTCCCTCATCTCTGCGCTGCTCGGTGAAGTAGAGAAACTAGAGGGAGAGGTTTCTATCCGGGTAGGACTTCATTTCATGTTCTTTATGAAAAACAAGCAAGCAGCAGGTTATTTTGACGTCTTTATCTTCCATAACCCTCCTTTAAAGCTGCACTAATCTATGTATTTATGTTAACAGTAGATCAGTGTTGTGTAATGTGTCTCATAATGATGAACCCACAAAGAATTATCACCCAGCTTTGCAGTTCAACTCTGCTCCAAGAAGAGAAGAATACTATTGCTATGCATTGGCACCATTTGTACATATTAACAAAAGAAGGGAAAAAAGAGGAGAATCAGTCATTTGGATTTTGTTTATATAGCACTGTATGCACAAGTTAGCACATAAGTGGTGTAGAAGAGTCATTTAAGTGCAGAGTACTTCACAAGTAAATGCAATGTCATTGACAAAACAAACTAGACTCTCAAAAAGGAATGCAAAAAAGTAATGCACAGAAAGTCTCTTGCAGAGAGTAAGATGAGAAGATCGATACCATTCTCATGTCTGCACAAGAAATATAAAGCTATAGCTGGCAAGTGGTTAGCCTAGCATAAAGTTTGGAAGCAGTGGGAAAAAAGCTAGCCTGGTTTGTTTATTCTGCAATTTGGTTTTTATATTAGTCTATCAAAGAACACTGTGTCAGTGAGCTTTAGGGGTCCTGGGATTATTTTTAAACTTTGGACAGCTGTTTCTGCCTGCTTTTAGTTTTAATGTTAACATAAGCCTGAACCTGTTGGCTTTAGTTTTGCATTTAACAGACTGACGTTAGATGGGTGTTGATCTTGGCTGCTAACTGAACCTTATTGCCACACTGTACCAAAAACAAATGCCACTGACCCTCTTTAACATTTATTAATGTAAAGTGAAGTGATGAATTGAAAGAAATGTCAATGTGTCTCCAATCTACATGGTACAACAAATTATAACACAGTTTTTCAAAGGTTAGGAATTTAGTAAGACAGCCTGTGCTTTATATTGCCGTGCTTTAAGGGACAGTTCACCTCAAAATCAAAAAAACATATTTTTCCTCTTACCTGTAGTGTTGTTTATCAGTCTACATTGTTTTGGTGTGAGTCACAGAGTGTTGGAAATATCGGCCATGGAGATGTCTTCCTTGTCTCCAGTACAATGGAACGAGAGAGCACTCAGCTCGTGCTGCTCAAAGCGGCAAAAAATACTTTTGAGAAACTCAACAGTAATGTCTCTTTCAAGAAGTCACAACCCAGTTACTTAAGATAATGGGGCGGCAGTAGCTCAGTCCAGTTGGGAACCGGAGGGTCGCCGGTTCAAGTCAGCCCAGACCAAAAATATGGACATCACTCTGACATCTCTCCATTTAATGCATGTATAGGTCCCGTTTGTGCATATGTGTGTATTCGGACCTGTGTGTATATGTACAACAGAGTGTAAACCTTGAATTTCCCCTTGTGGGATTAATAGAGTATATAAAATAAAATAAAAAAAATAAAAATGCACAGACCTCGTTGTGAGCAGTTTCATGTGGGAACTATTTTCTTTCCACGGAACTACACCCACCAATTGTGTCACTGTGCAGAAGGAAGCATGCTACTCTATGGCTGATATCTCCAACACTCCAAACTCCCACCAAAACTGTCTAGACTGATAAATTGCACTACAAATAAGAGGAAAAATATGTAATTTTTATGTGGGGGCAAACTGCCTCTTTCATATCATATCTTTTCAGACAAAATCTGTTGGAAGTCTTTGTGGATTTTAGGGACAAACCACTGAAACTCTGGGATAAGATTTTGATTTGGTAGGATATAGTTGTATGTGTATTTTGGAGACAAAATACTTACTAAAGTTTGCTAATTTCCAGTTTGTGTGCTTCTCTTCTCCTCAGGGATCAGTGGCATACGTACCCCAGCAGGCCTGGATACAGAATGCCACCCTGCGGGACAACATCCTGTTTGGGAAACCCTACAATGAGCAGAAGTACCGCTGCGTTCTTGAAGCCTGTGCCTTAACTCCTGACTTGGAGGTGCTGCCTGGTGGAGATATGACTGAGATAGGCGAAAAGGTACAACAGAGAAACACTGTCATTTTTCGCCCTCTTACTGGGTAACCTCTTTTTGTGTCAGTTTCTTTGGCTCTTGTTTACTTTCAGGCTTCAGACATTTAATCAGTTCAGTTTCAGAGACCTCCTTCTGCTTCCTGCCCAATTTTATCTCAAAAAACATCTGTTATGTTACTGAAAAAATGTACATGGTAGATTGGGAAATAGCCACAATGATTAAAATGATTCTGCTAATGAGTCTTTACTCTGCAGGGCATTAACCTCTCTGGTGGGCAGAGACAAAGGGTGAGTCTGGCCCGAGCTCTGTATAGCGACGCTGACATCTACCTCCTGGACGATCCTCTGTCTGCTGTTGACGCCCACGTGGCCAAACACATCTTTGACAACCTCATTGGTCCAGAGGGAGTGCTAAAGGGCAAGGTGAGGTTTGTTGGTTTGCCGGAGGCATTTTGTTTTTATTTGAGGTCATAGGTCAATGTCATTTTGAATCCCTCTGTCTTATTCTCGTGAGCGTGACATCACAAGGACACCTTGAGGGATTTTTTTTTTCTGACACAAATGTTCACTTGGACTAAATGATGACTGATTAGCTTTTGGTGGTCAAAGGTCATGGTAACTGTGACCTTGCATCCATCTCAATCTCTTGAACACAATATCTAGAGAACACTTTGAGGGAATTTCTTCAAATATGGTACTATTGTCGACTTGGACTCAAAATTAAACTTTGGTGGTCAAAGGTCACTGTGACTCTATAAAACTTGTTCTTGGCCATAACTCCAGAATGTATATGTTAATTAAGGTCAAAGGTCAGCTTCACTGTGACATCATATTGTTTTGCAAAAACACTTTTCTGGTCATTACTTAACATTATGTCAGGATCAGAAGGGGAGATATGGATGTGTGGATATGGATGTAAACTGTAAGTGCATCTAGACACAACTGCAAGGCGGCAATTATAGTTTTACTAAGAAATGTACCTCCATCAGTTTGTGTTATACAAAGCCCCTATAAACACTGCCAAGGTAAGTGAACTACCACCACTACTACTATAGCTCAGAACACCACCATGATTGAGTACAGCCTCACAGAACGGCTACCATGTCAGTAGTATTAGTATTGCTACACTAGAGGAAGTTGTATCTTATATTTTTACCAGGAAGGAAATTGTATCTTGTATCAGTTGGTTTTTCATATTTATGACACCATGTTCTGATAAGAGGTGTCTGAGTTCCTGTTTGAGTGGATCCTGCTGGGAAGGTGAACATATTATATTACTGAATCACTTGTTGAGCTTGTAGTAAAAGGTGTTTGTCTGTGGGTTTGCTCTGATACTGTCATGTGTGTAGTTTATGAGGTAACAAGGTTTCTTTTGTTGTCTAACTCCAGACCCGTATTCTAGTGACACATGGCATTAGCTTCCTGCCTCAAGTGGATAACATAATGGTGATGGTGGAGGGCAGGGTGTCAGAGATGGGTTCCTACCAGCAGCTGCTCCAACAGAATGGAGCCTTCGCAGAGTTTCTCAGGAACTACGCCCTGGAGGACATCATAGAGGAGGAAGAGGCCACAGGTAGAGCATCACATCCGTCACTACTCTTATATTACCTCATATCTCATATTTTATGGTTGAGCTTGTTTTAAAAAGCTGTGTAACATGCTGTTAACAATGCTTTTACAGAGGAGTTAATCGAAGATGAGGAACTGTTTCCTGACGATGCCCTTAGCAACCACACAGACATGGTGGACAATGAGCCGGTGATCAATGAAGCCAAGAGAAATTTCATAAGGTAAAGGAAATATTTCTAGCTACCTACAAGACGTGATATTGTTGTCATACATTCTGCCTTTTTCTCTTGGATTAGATTACTGAATAAACTTTAGACAGGCGAGCATTATCAGTTGTTATACAACACACAGACAGACAGGAGACACATTCTTAAATACTCTACTGGTGGAATTCTTCCAAATAAGTGCCATACACAGACATTATCTCCCTTTACAGGCAGATCAGCATTATTTCAGCAGATGGAGAGAACCCCAGATCCCGCTCAGTGAGGAGACACGCCTGCAGCCAGAGGAAACACTCAGAGCAACAAGACAAGAAGAAACCACATGAGATGCAGAAACTCATCCAGAAAGAGACCACGGAAACAGGCAGGGTCAGTCTTTTCTCATTCACACTTCTGTTTTTGTCCATTCTCTTTTTGACTAACAGACAAAAAAGATGCATCTAATTGAAGTGCAACAATGTGGTGGCTTGTTGGGAGTAATTATTCATCCTTTTTATCCATTTCAGGAGACATTACACCTACCAACATAGATAAAATAAAGGCAGAAGCTATAAACAACCAGGTGTCCATGGCCAACAGTGCTATTTACACCAGGGCATCCTAGCAATCTATTCAGCTATTCTGCTACCGTTTATGTACAGAGTGTACATTCAGCAGCTTTTTATATCCTAAAAGCTGAAAATAATAAGTACTTTGTTAGTAATAAATAGTTAATGATATTTCCCATCTAAATCTTTCAGATCATAGACACATCAAGCTGCAGACAGATCAAGTCACGTTCACCTGAGTGTTCAGTTTCTGAAAATAATCCCAGATTGCACAAATGAGGCTACCTCTTCCAAGTTTGTGTGGTTTCTCCTTCTGAACATACCATACTGTGTTTATCAGCTGAAACAGAAATAATTTCCTCATTACTTAATTATGTACATTATGAAGTCAAATTTAACCAGCTCACCTGCACAAGGCATTTTCTAGAGGCAGCTATATGCGCTAATGCTAGTAGTTTGACTTTATTCTCAAAAGTTTGACTTCATCCTCTTCTTCATCCTCTTCTTCCTCTGATTTATTTTATCCCATGCCTGGCACCAACACTGAAAGTTCAACTTTATTCTCAAAATTTCGACTTTATACTTAAAATGAAAAAAAAACCTTCCTCCTCTCACTTTTTCTCCTGATGCCTGGCCCCATTACTCTTCCCTACTGACGTAAACAAAATATTTATTTTCACACCCTCACATTAGCTCATTTACAAAGTATATTTTGTACCAAATCTCTACTTCTTTGACATTACATCCTCAAATCCTCTCTACCTCCATAACAGTGCAATATCAAATATATTCTTATTTTACAGAAATCACATAATACAATTCTTTACATGATAACACATGATTGTAATTTTTATTGTTGTTGTTATTGTTCAGGCTGTTTGAGCTGACCTTGGCTTAACTCTGTGACCCCTAACCAGGTAAAAACAAAGGTATACCTGGAGTATGCCAAGGCGGTGGGACCTCTGCTGTCAGTCCTCATCTGTTTCCTGTACGGCTGCCAGAGCGCAGCAGCCATCGGAGCGAACATCTGGCTCAGCCAGTGGACCAACGATGCCTCAAGAAATCAGACTAAGGAGAATGTTAATATGAGGGTGGGGGTGTACGCAGCACTGGGCATTGCACAAGGTAAGAAACACAGAGCGTCTTAATAAAAACTGAATTGTCGTTTTAAAGTCGAGCCCCATTCATGGTGATGCATTTATTGTGACATATAAACATTTTTATTTAACCGCCTATTGCAAAGAGGTGTTTTCAGGTTTTACATTGCTTTTGAATCTGAACAGCTACTGTAACTCCAAATGCCGCTTCCTCCCACACAGCCTCTTATTGCAGACTTGGTGGAAGTAAACTAAATGTATTTGCTTTGCAGCCAGTTGAAAGGTTTTTCTCCAGTGAGCTCAGTGAAGAGATGCTTTGGCCAAGAGGACATTCAAGTGCCTGTGGATGTGTGTGTATCGTTTTAAACTGATGTTCTTTTTACAGTGAGCTGAAAATGGACAGACGCTGACTGTGTCCACCAGAAACTCCATTACTTTCTCATTCCACAATGAAACCTTCATCTCTCCAATATCTTTTTCCTCCACTCCTGCTCCTCCTGATTTACCCCCATCCCAGGTATCCTGGTCATGATCTCCTCCTTCACATTAGCCATGGGGAACATCGGTGCAGCCAGGAAGCTGCACTATAACCTGCTCACCAACAAACTTCACACGCCCCAGTCTTTCTTTGACACCACGCCTATAGGACGCGTCCTCAACCGCTTCTCCAAGGACATCTATGTTATCGACGAGGCTCTTCCAGCTACCGTACTCATGTTCCTGGGCACCTTCTTCGTTTCTCTCTCCACCATGATAGTTATTGTTTCCAGCACACCCATCTTTGCCGTTGTCATATTGCCCTTGGCTTTCATATACATCTTTGTCCAGGTACTAAGAGATGAAGATCCTCCCTCTTCCTCTTATCTCTCCTAATGCCCTCTTCCTGGGATGGCATGCCGCATGCATGTTGGAGCAGCAGCTTTATTAACCTTCCTGTTTCAGCTTTTGTTTCTCCGTAGCCTGTGATGTTGTCCATGATGAGCCTGCTTCCACACTCTTCCACACAATCACAGATATGTACACTGTCAGGTTGAGAAATACAGCCCCAGTACGCACACAATGTACTGACTTAAATGTAAAAACTGATCTGAGAGCACCACTTATTTTAGCACCCAAGAGTACTATCACTCAGTCTTTAGTGATCTTTAACCTCCCTCTAGTGGTAGATTAGTGTTAATACAACTTGATCTACTTCATTTACAATGGGTCTGTATTGTAGGCCAGTGTGTCTGGATTTGTTTAAGGGATTTAGGGTGTGTAATGTGCGGCCTATGCATATAAGTGAAGGGAATTATGCTGTTACAGAAAAATGGAGCAAGTCTGAACTGAGCTGAAATAGTAAAAGAGTAGCTGGCAGTTTAGATAAAAGCTAGTTTGTGTATGCAACAGAGTATCGGTGCGTCTTAACAAGAGCCTAAGAATTCCTCACCGCTGTTTTTAATAAAAGTTAAATACAGAATGATATTTATCCAGAGATAAGGGTTAGATTTTATGCAAACTATAAAAGAAATCAGTGACACAAATTCTTTCAAATTTCACTCAGGCAGAGATGGTGAGTAATATACATGCTTAGTGTCTAAATAAATAATTGTAAATAAATAGTGATGCATTGGAAGTGAGCTGATTTTCTATTACATTTAGGTAAAATACCCATGATTTAAAAAGTTTTAAACCGCTGTGTCTCACACCGCTTTTAGCTGCATTCTTTCATTAAAGGTGAACAACACCGAGTTTTTCCTATGGTCTAAGACAATCCAAAAATATTAGTAAACACAAACACCTCTCTCCCAAATCCCAAACTTAAATGCTAAGTATAAACTGAATCACAGTTTTTGTTTACAATAACTTTCAGATAGAAAATGTTCACATCATGTATACAAAATGAAATGAGCCAACACTGCTTCAGTGGGTAAGTTTTTAGCCATCTAAAAAATGTCTGCCAAAAAAAATCAGTATCACCCCTTACCTTACACACTAACTGATTGTGGCAGTGGTAGACCAGCTTCATGTGTTTTGCCAAAAAAAAAACAAAAAACAAAAAAAAAACAACTCTTTTTGTCTATGCAGTCTGGTGGCTTTGAGATAATGGCTTTATTTCTCAGTCAGAAAGGGCTGTATGATGGCAAGGTAAAGCAGTAAAAATATTCTAAAAGTAGGGTACACTTAAAGTGCTAATGATTTTTTTAGGTGGCTAAAATACATTTTGCTGCGGCCCCGTCCATAGCAGTACATTGCTTAGCTTCAGTGCCAGTGGATTTGGTTTATCCATGGTGCTGGCAAAGCAGCACAGTATATAAAATAAGCACAGCAGAAACATCATATAGATCGGGCCACGGTGTTAAACTATGTATCAGTACCACTTCCGGCTAAAAATGACAGCAGAACAAAACATGTTTGCCGAGTTCACTTCTCTTAGAAGACTAAAATAGAATAAGACTTATTTAGGTGTAAAAAAAACAAAGCAAACATTCTGTGGGTCCACAAAATCAGACACCAATTCATTGTCTCTAGAGCAGCTTCAGGCTTTATACCCCATGATATCACAAGTTTGAGACTTACTTCTCTGGGTTCTGGCTTTGACAGAGAGGAGCTTGTGTTCACAAATATTGATTAAACTTTTCTAGACAATGGAAATAATATAATGGAATTCATAATGTCAGTGGTGTTTCCCTTTAAAGAGACATTTGCTGTACTAAACATACGGGACACTCAGTGCAAGCTTGACTTGCAGATGTTTGTCAGTGTCCTGCTCAGATGCACTGCTCTGATGTATCTAAAGTGCATTTTTCTAAGATCTTGGATCAAGACTTGGGATGCACTGATTCACTAATCAGCCATGACGTGACCAATTCACATTAGATGCAGTTTCTTTAGTTTAATGTCATCATACTGTCTTTGCTGTTACATTTATTCAGTTATTGCAGCTGTAGACTCAGTTTTTACTGCCATAGCAATCCCTGGCATCATGTTACCATGTAAGATATGATAATGATTTTAATAAGTTTCACACAGTGAAGTATACAGATTATAAGAGCACTGGTATTGTGTTAGTACTCTGCTTCGACATATAGTTGATGTACTGGAATCAGTAGGAGTGGGACTCTTTAAGCACCTCACAATCTGATTCTGATTCAGAGGGCTGCAGTGTGATTATAAAACTATTTTTGATGCATCCTTGTGGTGTATTAATGAGGCAGACTCAGAGGTAGCATTCATTCACTTTACTAGGCCTTCACTCTCAATGTAGAGCACTACAACACCTTAACACAGGACTGTGTTCACAGAGGTCCAGAAAGCAATAATACACATTTCTACAATACCGCAACAGTTTGATCGATATACAACAATCATGATCCATCAAAACCTGGTCTTACAAAACTGTTACAAACAATCATAATGCATAGAACTGGGCTTAAATTTCCGATTACTGACTTTTCTGCATCGCGACATTGATGTTTCCCCCCTGCCCTGGGAATCGGATTCAGGACAAAATGTCAGATTGGTGTATTCGTAATTAGGAGAAATACATTATATAAAGGTAAAGCAGTAGCCTGTATCAGTCACTCCCAATCAGCACTACTCTCATCAACTTTAAAAGCAGTGTAGCCATTTCGAAGTACAAAGTACAGAGTCACAAGGTGCAAATGTATGGTAAAGCACCCACAGGAGGCAGACGACGACTTCACACTTCTGGAGATATTAAAATCTCTGTGGGTGGCCATGTGAACTCACAAGTGATGAGGCATGTGGTGGTGGAAGATAGATAGAAGTTTATTTTCTGATACCAAAGTTGTGTTGTACCATTGACACCTCCCTTTACTTTTAGGGCATTGTGCTGGCACACAAGAAGTGATGCTTCTCCTGTTTTCTGTTCGTCTGGTGCGCACATTTTTAATGAGACATTAGGAACGGGCCCTAATCCATTTAACGCTGGTGTTGTTGTGTTGTCACACTTGACCCCTCCCCCTCCCCTCCCCCTTCTCGCAGGTTCGCTGTTGTTGGTTAACTGCCTGCTGTGCCGGGCCTACAGTATGTTGCGGGCAGCCAAGGTCACACACAGCAACATGCTTCAGGGGGTCTTGCGTGCTCCGCAGGCCTTCTTCGAGAGCAACCCCACTGGGCGGTTACTAAACCGCTTCAGCAAAGACATCGATGCTATAGACTCCCACATCCCAGACAATATTGACATATGGATGCGCACTTTCTGGTACACACTGAATGTGCTGCTCATATGCTCTGCCCTCACCCCAATGTTCCTCATAGTCATAGCCCCGTTAATGGTGTTCTATTGGTGGGTTCAGGTAAATAGGAAACAAGTCTGCTAACTCATTAATACAACATGCATGTCTGAGAGTGTGTGTGCTGGTAGACTGTTGCATGTGGTTGAAGCGGTCACCGTTTTACTAGCGCTGTAGCTGCAGTGTAGTTGGTCTCTCACAGTCCAGTAGTCATTGCTGTCTGGGGTCTTAAAGAACTGTTCACCCCAAAATGAAAAAGAAATATATTTCCTCTTAACTGTAGTGCAAATCTAGATTGTTTTGGTTGCTGTGTGTTGAATGTATCGACCATAGAGATGTCTGCCTTCTACCCAATATAATGGAACTAGATGGCACTCAGCTCGTGGTGCTCAAAGCACTGAAAAAATAAATATGAAAAACAGAATTGTCTCTTTCCAGAAATCACAACCCAGTTACTCAAGATAATCAACAGACCTTGTTGTGAGCAGTTTCATGTAGGAACTATTTTTTCTATTAAACTACACGCACCAATCAAATCACTGCGCAGAAGCATGCAAATAGTTCCTACATGAAACTGCTCACAACAAGGTCTGTGGATTATCTTGAGTAACTGGGTCATGATTTCTGGGAAGAGACATTGCTGTTGAGTTTTTTTAAATGTAATTTTTTTGGTGCTTTCAGCACCACAAGCTGAGTGCCATCTAGTTCCATTATATTGGAGAGAGGGCAGACATCTCTACAGCCGATATCTCCAACACTGGACAGCGCACACCAAAACAATCTAGATTTATAAACAGCCCTATAGGTAAGAGGAAAAATATGTATTTTGATTTTTAGGGTGAACTGTCCCTTTAATGGCTCAGTGGCCAGTTGTAGTTTAAAGCCCTGATCACACAGAAAGCGTTTTGGCAGCTGGAGGCGGCTTTTTGTAATTGTCTTTAATGAGAATGATGCTTTCTGCTCGATGTTTTTGCGTAGCTACAGGCCTTGCATTTCTGCACTCTAGGCACCTGGCATTTTTGCCAGAGCGTTCTGAACTCCTTGAGTTGAAAAAACTTAAGCTGAGAGCAGAAAAGTGCCTCATGTCATTGCCACTTTTTTCCCATCGTCCAATCAGATTATTTGAGAGGCGGGCCCTCTGTTGTGGTCATGACAACAAGTTTACAGTCGTTAAACAATGGAGGAAAAAGTGGTGGTAGTGGTTGCGGGATACCCAGAGCTATACAGCCAGAGATTGGCAGCACGTCGTCAAACTGCCCCCAAGTCATCCTAAAATATGCCTGGAATCCAGGTGAAGCTCCAGGTGAAGCTCCTGGACCAAATGGTGGTACTCCCTGTGATCCACTCTCTTTTTTAGGGTCTCATGTACCCACACAGCTCTCTGTTTCCCTGTGTCCAACAAACTATTTGCTGACAGCTTCTCAATCAAAGCTAGAGCAAGCACCCTCTGCCTGTCCATTTCAGTAACTAGCTACAAACTACTGTGAAATTAATAAATAAAGGTAGATTGATTACACAGGAAGGTATGGGTAAGGACGTGATGGGGTGGTTGCCAGGCATTATTAAACAGATTTTTTTTCACAGTGCGGTGCGTTTTTTGCAAAACGCTTTCTGTGTGATCAGGGCCTTAGACTGTGGAAGATGTAGTCAGCAGCAATTTTTTGTCAAATTAAATTTGTAGTTATATAACATTTATTCTCAGAGGCAGGGCTGCTCTGAAGGTGGAAATAATCTCACTAGTTATCCTGTATATTTGTATTTATTTCATTCATACAGAAGGTAGTCCAGTGGTGACTACTCTTGAGTTTTGCTTCTCAGCTTTTTACTCACTGAAAGAAGCTACCCACAGTAGGTTGTAATACAACCCCAATTCAAAAAAAGTTTATATGCTGCATGAAACATAAAAAAAACCAAACAGAATGCAATGATATGCAAGTCTGTGACTCACTTTTAATTAAGCACAATAACAGACAAGATAATTGATGTTCAAACTAATAATTTTATTATTATTATTTTTTTTAGATATACACTCATCCTTAGTTTGATGTCTGCAACATGTTCCAAAAAATTGGGACAGGGGCAAAAACAGACTGGTAAAGTTATGGAATGCTCAAAAAAACACCTGTTTGGAACAATCAACATGTAAAACAGGTTAATTGATAACAGGGGGTAGTGTAATGATTGGATATGATAGGGGCATCCTCAAAAGGCTCAGTCATTCGAAAGTAGAGACAGTAAGTTTCACCACTTTGTGAAAAACTGCGTGAGCAAATAGTCCAACAGTTTAAGAACATTCCTTAACGCACAATTGTAAGTAATTAAGGATTTCACCATCTACAATCAACAATAATATCAAAATATTCAGAGAATCTGGAGAAATCTCTGCATGTAAGGGGCAAGGCTGAAAACCAACACTGAATGCATGTGACCTTTGACCCTCAAGTGACACTGCATTAAAAACTGACATGATTGTATTAAGGATATTACTACATGGGCTCAGGAATACTTTGGCAAGCCACTGTCAGTAAACACAGTTCGTAACTGTGTCTACAAATGCAACTTAAGACTACCATGCAAAGTGAAAGCCATATATCAACATCCAGAGACGGTGTTGACGTCTGTGGGCCTGAGCTCATCTGAGATAGACTGACACAAAGTGGAAAAGTGTGCTGTGGTCTGAAGAGTCCACATATCAAATTGTTTTTGGAAATCATGGACATCAGGTCCTCCAGGCTAAAGAGGAAAAGGAACATCCAGATTGTTACAGCTCAAAGTTTAAGCCAGCATCTGTGATGGTATGAGAGAGTGTTAGTGCTTATGGCATCATGGGTAACTTCTGTGGCACCATGAATGCTGAAAGGTACATAAAAGTTTTGGAGCAACATATGCTGCCGTCTAGACAACGTGTGTTTTTAGAGATGTCTCTGCTTTTTCCAGCAAGACAATGCCAAGCCACATTCTGCATGTGTTCCAGCAGTGTGGTTTCATAGTAAGAGTGCGGGTACTAGACCTGTCTCTCATTGAACACGTGGTGCATTATGAAGCACAGCATACGACAATAGAGACCCTGGACTGTTGGGCAAGTATGGGAAAGAATTTCACTTTCAAAACCTCAACAGTGAGTGTCCTCAGATCCCTAACACTTACTGATTGTTGTTAAAAGAAAAGGTGATGTAACACAGTGCTTAACATGCCCTTATCCCAACTTCTTTGGAACGTGTTGCAGGCATCAAATTTTGGAATTAGTGTATATTTGCAAAAAAAATCAATTAAGTTTATCAGTTTGAACATCAAATATTTTGTCCTTGTACTGTATTCAATTGAACATAGGTTAAAAAAAGATTTTTAAATCATTACATCCTGTTTTTATTTATGTTTTATACAGCATCCCAACTTTTTTGGAGTTAAGGTTGTACATCTAGGTGAGCTTTAGTCTTTTTCCAAACATATCTGCTAATCTGCATAGACCTTTGGTGCAAGGAGGAACCTCTCTGCCAGTCAGACTTGCCAGATAGCTACAGTAACTTGTGCCCACTGAGGTTTCATGAGGTTATTTCTGCAAAAGGAGCAGCTCTGTCTGTTGGGGGACCGTGGTGTCAGAGCTGGGTGAACTGTGGTAGCTGGAGAACAGAAGTTGTTTATGGTGGTGTGTGTAGTGTTCATTGCTGCGGTGCTGATTTATTTTTAACAATTAGAGATCAAACTAAATCATCCACCACTAACTTTTGCAAAATAACTGCTAGTGATTTGCATAACAAAGAATCCTGAATGTGATTAGAATGTTAGGTTTGTACCAACTCAAAGACAAATAGGTGGTGGTCCTTCTTTGTGTTTATATTGGAGAGTGTTAAGATTAAGATCTTACAAGTGTAGGTGGTCACATAAAAGGTTTTTATTAGTATTTTAATGGCCATTTTAGATTTGAGAATACAACATCTGGTGATCAAAACAAACAATCCTGTACCTGACCTCAAGATGGCACAGTTTGGCATATTTCTGCTATTACATTTGGTTGAAGGGGCACTCCATCAGTTTTACACATGAGCCCAGTTAACTTGTCACAATGAGTACTAATCAGCCTTTGAAAACAGTTGTATGATGTTTTCCATGGGGCTCTGGAGGGAGCTTCCTAATGTTGTGGAGAGAAAAAACCCTACATAATGTCATCCGGTGCTTTGGGAGCTTGACCCATACTGGGAATAAGTCAGATTCAGCCTCTGCTGCTTTGGTTTTGACTGTTCTTTTTTAACCTTGTGATTGCCCCAGATTTTATGGAAGTGATGTACTAAATTTGAGCCTTCTAACGAGGTAGAGATCATACAATGTTAGCTGTTTGGTAAACCAGATTATCTTATAATCAAGCCTTCAGGCATTTAATTAAACAATCATCAATCACTCAGTCAGTAGCACATTTCATATAAGTCTGTGCAATGTAAGGTACCAACTCACCATACGTAGATTTTGTCTTAACCTTAAAGGGACAGTTCAGCCCTCAAATGACCATTGGAATATCAGTTACTCACCCCATGTTACGTTGAATTCAGGAAGCCTCCAAGGTGAACAAGGAATCCAAAAACAGAGAAAATTCTTGATAAATTGAAGTTATAGCTAAACACAGCAAACAACAGCAAAACTAGATCAAAACATCCGTTTGCAAACTCTCACACAACTCTTGCAGTATAATCTAAGCATTGTCTGTCCAGTCACAACCTAACTGATTGAGGCAGCGGTAGATCAGCAGCTCCTGTCATAGCGGGGTAAAATTACTGTTTATGTCAATAAAGTCTAGCTTTGAATGGAGCATAGGTAGGTTTCACTTCCAGTTCAGTTCTCAGGTCGGAAAGGGCTTGTCTGAGAAGTTTGGAACCTACACCTCGGTAAATAAGGCTTGGATTATACTGCACAAGTTGTGTGAGAGTTTGTAAACAGATGTTTTGGTATAGTTTTGCTGTTGCCGAACATGGCCCCCTATGACTTTAATTCATTGAGAATTTTCTTTGGTTTTGGATTCTACATTCAAGATCAAGGCATGCAAGAAAAACAAAGTTTTCTTTAAGAAGTCAATGTTACACAGGGTTAGTAACCGATATACAAATGATCACTTGGAGGGGAAGTACACCTTTAAGGATCAGGAAGACTTGTAGGATGAATAAAGGGTAAATCTAGCTTTTAAGCATTTTCTTAATGTGCTTACACTTAAAAATCTGTTAAATTTTATATGATCAGTCACAAATCAATTAGAAAAATTCCACCGGTAATCATTAAAAGTATATTAGAGCAGAAATTTTACAAATCATTTAGGATCTGTGTGCATTTACACCAACTGGGCCTCCAGATGAGTAAAATCAGCTGTATTAACACAAGCCTCATATTACTCCTATGGCTTTGTCTTGGCATCCATCATGCATGGCCTGTGTCTTTGCTGCATCATTTGTCTATAACCTTAGCTTCTGTCTGAATGATACATGTCGAAATTCTGCAAATGAAAGCCAAACCGCTTACCAAATCAGCACAATGGCACATAGAGATACTAAGGCAAACTAAACTTTTAACGTTTTCAAAGTAATTGCAGCTTTCATTAGACTAAATTCATCATTGAAAAATATTTGTGATGAAAAACAAAACACCTGCAGTTTAAAATAGCATACCTTTTATTTGCTGTATAAAAATAGACAAAGTTATTGTGCAACAAGTGATTACTGATTTCACATGCAGTGTAAAGACATTCCTGAAGAGAGCTGATTTATATGTGGACTTTGTATTTGTCACCTCTGTGGTGCTTATGTAACCTTTGCTGGCATCCTATCAAAAATGTGTAAATTGGAATATCAAATGAGCTCTGCAGGTGTTTTGTTTACACAGGCTTTCTTTATTACTCTGCATGCGTGCGAGTGTGTGTGCGTGTGGGCTCGTCTGTGTGCATCATAATTGTTTTTGAATATCTGAGCATCTGTGACATCTTGTTCAGTTGTAATGCTGTGTTTTGTTTCTCTCCACCTCAACCCTTGTAGAGATTTTATGTTGCCACGTCTCGGCAGCTAAAGCGTCTGGAGTCAGTCAGCCGCTCTCCCATATACTCCCATTTCTCTGAGACCGTCACTGGATCTAGTGTAATCCGAGCCTATGGCAGACACTCTGCCTTTGTTCTGATGAGTGATATGAAAGTGGATGAAAACCAAAAGAGTTACTACCCTGGTATAGTGTCCAACAGGTAAGTGTCCTGTTTCAGCTCAGCAGAACAGCAGCTGTGTTCCAGTATTGTCCTCTTTTAACCTTCTGTACACAGTCACTGGTGTGATGGATAAGGCCATTAGAGGAATAGTTTTGATTTTTTTCAGGGAATAGTTATTCACAGTTATTCACTTTCTTGCTGCAAGTAAAAGGGGCATATTGACACCACTATCACATCTGTACAGTAAATACGAAGCTGTAAAGTGCAGCCAGCAGCCCAAGCACAAAGACACAAGACTGGAAACGATTTAAGTGTTAAAATGACAATTTGTGATTTTACATGCAGTTATGTGCAGGCCTACTTCTTGTCTGGTCACAGAAATATTGTACCCACATAAAACCACAACTTTACATTTACACTTGTGTGTCAGTGAGGATTAAACAAACAACATAAAAAATTGTAAAAAGCCAGTTTTAGATGCTGGTTGGTGGCTAATTCACAGTCAAATGTGACAAGTTGATTGTACTGAAAAAAGAAAAAAATCTAGGACACCGGTTGCCTTGAAAAAGACAAATAAATATGACTACTACTAGTCTTAAGTTATGTATGCTTTATTTACAATTTAGTTAAAAATGTAGTTGTATTTACTTAATTTTGTGAAGATACAAAATAAAAAATGACAAGTAAAATAAACTTGTTCTTTTCAAGTGTTACCAACTTAAGTAAACTAAGTTAGTCTGACAACAAACAGTTAAAGCTTCAGTCAGCTTACACGCTAAATGAAACATTCCATCAAACTATGCATATCATGCATATGCTTTCAACTGTTATAAACGACGCTGCAGGTGTTGTCAATCACATTTTAGCATTCACGACATGTTAACAAAACAGAACTTGCAGATATCCTAACTCCATCACATACATACTTATTTGTCATGATCAAGTTATGTCAGACTAACATGGTTAACTTAAGTTGCTATTACTTTGAAAGAACACATTAATTTCACTTGTTATTTTTACATTGCAACAACTTTACCTAATTAAGTAAATACAACTAAACTTTACGTAAAATTAACATTCAGAAATAAAGTAAATGAAACTTAAAGTTCGGGTAAGGCAAAAATAAATATTTGTCCTGAGTTTATCACATCACAGGAAAGTGTATTATTAACCACCCAGCCAAATATGAATGTTTAAAAAACTTTGCCGAGTATATAAACTAGGTTTTAATATTGGGAAAAATGAGCAGTGTTCTCTGCTCTAAAACACCGGGGATGTGTCCCCTGAAGGCGCTGTGTAGAAATGGACTCTTGTTAGCAGCTGACCCAGAAGCGCAGAACACACACCCCAAGCTGAAGAATGAGTAAGCTGCTGCACAGTGACATGCACTTGTTTAGCGACTAACACCAGCTAATGTAACCACAGAGCACACACCCACAGCACTGAGCAATGACTACCGGCAGGCCGGGTAGCTGATTCAGGCTGAAAGACTGAGATGTACATTCATTAACAACTCTTTGCTTGTGTTTATATGACAGTGAGATTTAAAACGGAGTTATTTATTCATTTAATTATTTTAAGAGAGCTAAGACAGCCTGCAGAACATAGCGGACTTGCTATGTGCGTGGGGTGAACAGGATAACTCTGATGCTGTGTGTTCTAATATTAGTCAGATCAACTTGTCGGATTTTACAGTGTAGAGACGAGAGGTAGCAATCTTATCATCCAGCTCTCAACAAAAAATCAAGTGTATTTCCTAAGTATATTTTAAAAGCAATATTATGCAACTTTTTAAAACCTTAAAATAACAGCTACCACATTGTTTACATGGTACATGGTATCTTTTATTCCCACTCTGTGCTCCAAACAGCTGTTTTTGCAGTATGTAAGTTTGGTAAGTGGGTAGGATCTCCTTGGATCCACATTTTTTCTCCTAGGATGGCGAAGGCATGGCCCATCCTACTTTCCCTGTGACTGGCTGGTACTTGTTGCCTTTATTGGTTGGATTGGTTAGATTTAGGCAAGAGGAGTGAGACTTGTTAGGGTGGGTAACCTCATCAGTGGCAGATTAGGGTCGGTCATGCCTTCCCCAAAACTCCACAAAGCTAGCTCGGCTGTTTGGCACTGCTTTCTCTTTGTTTTCTCAATGCTTCATCTGTATGTCAGTACTTCGGATGTTTCATGTTGTCACAATGTATGTTGACAATATGAAGTAAAGATAAAAAAAAAGAAGCCAGCTCGCTAATAACAGTAGCTTACAGACATCATGGAGGAGGAGAAGAGACTGAAGAGAACGTTGACAGAAGATGCAAAGAAAAAAGAGAGAGTCACTGAACAAGAGGCCGGACAACAGTAAACTAACAAACAAATTCATGCAGGGAGTTTTGTTGTTTTTCCAGATGCTAAAAATCACATTCAAATGAATGTTCTCCATTTGGTCTGACTTATGACTGTAACCCCTCTGTAACACTCTGTCCTGCAGATGGCTTGGAGTGCGTATTGAGTTCATTGGGAACTGCATAGTGTTGTTTGCTGCTCTGTTTGCTGTGACTGGGAAGGAGAACCTGAACCCAGGCCTCGTGGGTCTGTCAGTGTCCTACGCTCTACAGGTACACTACAAACTAACTACTGCAATATGATCTATCTGTAGCATTCAACTGTTAATACAACAGGTTATGTAAATCAGCAGCTGAGTTTAGTTTTGCTTGTAAGTAAGTTAGCTCAATATATGGTGTTTATGTTACAAGTAATGACTTAAACAGTGTAATGGATAGCACTAAGTCAATCGTGCCCATGTCTTTGTAAACTTAAAAACTTGAAAAACTAACATTACAAAATAACTTAGGGAACCTATTTTGCTAATTTTCAAGTTAATACTGTATTTAAGGTTTTTGCTAGAACATGTTTCCATGCTTTAATCAAACTAAATGGTCAAAAAACACTTTTTTTCCCCTCATTGTCTGTGCTGGAACACCTGTATTCACTCTTTGTCTGAAGCGCTTTCTGTTTTAGCGCCTGCCTCTTTAACCCCGCCTCCCAAAAAAGACCAGTCTGCTTTGATTGGTTAGCAGTTCTGCGCCTTCCGCATCTCTGTGTCTCTGCACAATCACTGCAGAGGCACTTTTTCCCATTAAAAATCACCAATGAAATCTTCTAAACACAACTGAATATGTTTCAGCAGGAATATAAATTGCGGAGAAAATAACATCAACAACCAAATTTATATATTTCCCTGACATTAGCATGTCGCTAATGTAGCAGTGTGCTTGCAGCCAGATGACAGTGTACAGCTGGACTTTCTCCTATTAAAAATCACCAATAAAAGCTTCTAAGCACAGTCGGACATGTGCCAGATGGAATATGATTTGAAATTGAGATGAAATTAACAACATTTGCAACCACATTTATATGTTTTCCTGACGTTAGCATGTAGCTACATGTAGCAGTGTAGGCTACAAAATGTAGACACTTGCAATAGTATGCCTGGGCCATTTAAAGAAATCTGTCATGATCTGATGCCAGCTTGTAGCCAAAGTAGGAAATAATTTTAGAACAGTCTGATGCCTGAGGGTTTCACTTACAGGGATTATATTTACACATGTTTAACCCCATTATTTGAATCTTTGGCCATGCTGATTTGAACATCCAACATTGTTACATCATATATTTATGAAAGAAAATAAGAAAAAGCAATAAAGGTCCCCCTCAGATATTTTTCAGTTTCAGTTTATGTTAGCAATTAGTAAAATTATTGTGGGTAACGTGTATTTCTAAGTAGATCATACTCAGTTAAACTCAGTAAGGAGTCTGTAAGCCACTCTTCTATCTTTAACTATTTCAACCATTCATCCATCTCTTGCAGCTTTGTCACTATTTATCCACTTTTAGCTAACTGTTTCAGCTGCTTATTTCCTATGGTTGGCTAATTATTTCAACCCTTACATGACTTATAGCTAACTCTTTCAGCTACTCATCTCCTATGTTTGGGCCATACATGACTTTTAGCTAATTGCTTAGACCTCTCTGTTCTGCCCCATTCTGCTTTTCAGGCACTCTCAGTTGCAACACATGATGTACCTGAGTTACAGTTGATTAAATATGTGGATGTTTTTTGAAATTGAAACATAATTTGTGCTTTTTTCAAATAGTTGAGCTACTTCATAATCTTTCCATGTTTCCTCAGCAAGAGCAGAAGTACCTACTAAGGAACACTGAAATATGTTGCATGGCATTATAATAACACGTGGCGGTGTTGTTTTTGTAGGTGACCATGTCTCTGAACTGGATGGTGCGAATGACTTCAGATCTGGAAAACAACATAGTAGCAGTGGAGCGAGTGAAGGAGTACTGTGAGACCAAGACAGAGGTATCTGGTATTGTGTGTGTGCGTGTGTGTGTTTCCCTTACTAATATCCTACAGAAGCTAAAAGCTCAAGTTGGATTGTGCGTGTGTTTGCTTTGAAAAGTAAAATAGTGTTGGCTTTGTGCTGCAGTTAAAAAGTAGGAATTTACCCACATTCCAAAAAACTGTCCTGCTGCCAAGTCATGTTCTCAAACAACACAAGACCTATAAACTATAACTAGATCCAGAAATGTTAGATTACCTGGTGCCAACAAGGGCCCCTCTGTTACGTTAGACAAACAGGGCATTTGTACTGTACACAGTGTACTTTTTCAGCAGCCATCACAGAAAGTGCCCCTTCTATAGCTGGTAGAGCTGTTAGTGAAAGCTTTTGTTTGGAGCATCCCGTGTGTCTCAGAGGTGAAATAAATGTTTGGCAGCTCTGAGTGACTCTGAACACACACAGTTCCAACTCTCTGAGTTTTTCGAGTGATAAACAAATCAGTTCTGCCAAAAAGCCAAGCAGGCTGATGAGTTGTTCAGAAAGTTTTCCTAGTCAGAGATGCTGTGTTTGTGTTCACAGGCCCCCTGGGAAGTGGAGGACAAGAAGCCCCCACCTGAATGGCCCATGACGGGGAACGTGGAGTTCCACGACTACAGCGTTAGGTACCGAGAGGGACTGGACCTCGTCCTGAAGAGCCTCACTCTGGACGTCAAAGGAGGAGAGAAGGTGAGGAGGGCGTGCTGAGATGATCAATAAGCAATAATGGGTCAACTGGGTTCACTGATCACAGCTCTGTGTATATTTCTGTACAGATTGGTATTGTAGGTCGTACAGGGGCTGGCAAGTCCTCCATGACGCTCTGCCTCTTCCGATTGCTGGAAGCTGCAGCGGGAGAGATCACCATCGACGACGTAAAGATAGCTGAGATAGGTCTGCATGACCTGAGGTCCAAACTCACCATCATTCCACAGGTACACAACACATTCACATGCACATTCCTCACAAGATGAGTGAAAACTCATCATCAAACTTTGGTTTGACATCTCAAATTTTAAAGCCCAGTATATGTGTTTTGACCTGGAGCCCCTGAAAGCACCATTTAGTTCTATTAATTTCTCACAGTTCTCCACATAACATAATTCTTGACAGCAGCATTGCTGAAATTGCCTTTCAGGTGGTGGTTGTTCCACTTCTCTGAGACAGAAGCAAATAATGTAAAAATCTTATCCTTGTTCAGTCTGCACAAGAAGCTAAATGTCAAAACTACAAAATGTGGTTTCACTGGGCTGTAAACAGTGCTGGAACTGTCTCTTGGTTTTAAGTGACTTCCTGTTGTCCTGTTCTCATCATGAGGTTTTTTAAGCAACCAGTGACAACCAGGAAGTCACTTGCCTGGCCATAAAGTGAGAAGTGTGAATACTCTTGGTTTTTACTGCGCAAGACACTGAAAATGCAGTTTCTCTCACTGGGTCTGTATCTGGTTGTTATCTTCCAAACCTGTAAAGTGTTTTCCCTGTGCCACAGGAGCCTGTGCTGTTCTCAGGCACACTGAGGATGAACCTGGATCCGTTTGATAAGTACAGTGATGAGGACGTGTGGACAGCTCTGGAACATTCTCACCTCCACAAGTTTGTCAGCAACCAGCAGGCAAAGTTGGAAATGGAGTGTTCAGAGGGAGGAGAGAACCTCAGGTTGGTTCAGAGGGAGAGAGATGCAGTAAACCAGCGCTGAAATAAATAGTTGTAGTTCTCTGTAGCGCTGTGTTTCATGTGTTTTGTGCTGGTTTATCTGCAGTGTGGGTCAGAGGCAGCTGGTGTGTTTAGCTCGAGCACTCCTGAGGAAGTCGAGGATCCTCATCCTGGATGAAGCTACAGCTGCTATCGACCTGGAGACAGATGATCTCATCCAGTCCACCATTCGCACTCAGTTTGAAGACTGCACCGTCTTTACCATCGCTCACAGACTCAACACAATCATGGATTACACAAGGTTCAACATATATGAATACTTGCTTTAAACTTTTAACACTGATGTAAACTATTTACTGTTTCAGGGCGTTTTTTGCTCTTGTCACATTTAACATACACGGACTTCATTTTTCAGTGCAGTTAAAGTCCTGCATTTCTATGGAAACAGCAATGCCAAAAATAAGGGAGAACTCAGTTCAGCTTAACGTAGTTGTTATGCCATAAATCAGAGAAAAAAATTAGAAGTAGCACCTCACAGTTGTATGCCTCAGCAAACCAGCCAAGTTGCAGTTACAGTTTACATCCATGTCTGTCCAGACTCATATGTAGCTATGACAGTTGACATTGCTTTTAATATGGATGTTGCTGCAAAGAAACTACAAATTTTAAAACAGTGATGCTTCACACACATCTAATATGGCAGCACAGAATATTAATACAATCTGCACAGTTCAAGGTTAGTGTCACCAGGTCAGAATCTGACCAAATGTCTTCCCTTCTGGCCAGAGAAAGTGTTTTTGCAGAACATTATGATGTCACAGTGAATTTGACCTTTGACCTTTTGGATATGTAATTTCATCATTTTATAATTTTATTCTGTTAGACTTTTGTGGGAAATTTTGTCATAAGTGCATGAATTCTAGAGTTATGGCAAAACTTTGACCTTAGACCACCAAATTCTAATCAGTTCATTGTTGAGTCCAATTGGATGTTTGTGCCAAATCTGAAGAAATTCCCTAAACATGTTCTTGAGACAACGAGGTCACAGTGAGCTTGACCTCTGTTGACCTGTGACCACTAAAATCTAATCAGTTCTATGTTGAGTCCAACTGGTGGTTGGTGCCAAATTTTTAAATAGCAGTAACAGTTGCTAACTCGGAGGTTGCTGTTGTTGTTTCACGTACAAACTGGGATTTCAAAACACTGTAACGCATTGATAGCGGCTAATGGCAGGCATAGACTCACAGACTCACAGTCTATATCCTGCGAGTCAGACTACTCTCATGCGTCCTACAACCACCTGCCAGCCACATGAAAATATGAACATCTTGCAAACTTAACATCCAAACTCAACATCTTGTCATTCTGTTTGTGCGCTGCTGGAAAAGATAGAATAGGCAGTAGAATATGCTGTCCATAAATGATTAAATGAGGGGAGGTGAGTGTTCCTCGTAGTCAAAATAGTCATTAATTAATGTGTCAACTGCAAGATACGTTTTAAAATCCATCAGTGATCAAGGCTGTGTGAGGAAGGAGGATGCTGTTTTTCCTTCAAATCATAACTTTTCTGCTCACAGCTGTTCTAGCGGTGACACAGCTCCCTCAGGCACACCAGGTGCCAAATATTGTGCAACCGTCGTGGCTCTTCTCCAGCCCTGTCATGTCTGAATGAAGTCATGAGCATTATTTATGTAGCGGACACCTCTGCCTGAATAACAGAAAGAGCCATTACTTCAGCAGACAACTGAAGACAGCAATGTTACACACTCCATGTCTGAAAAGTATAAAACATATGTAACTGTACATATCATGTTTCTTTTATTTAAAAATTCTGAATGAAGATTCAAGTTATTAAACCTTGTGAGCCTTGTACAGCAACACTATAGCCATGCCAAAAATGCAAAATGAATTTGATGATAAGCAATATATTAACAAGAGTGTGAAATGTACCCTTAAATGTGTATGCAGATGCATTTATCATTGTTCTGAAAGGAATCCAGACTTTGTAAATGACGCGTTCTCTCCTCTCTCTTCTTGCAGAGTGCTGGTGTTGGACAAGGGAAAGATAGCAGAGTTTGACACTCCGACAAACCTCATATCACAGAGAGGAATCTTCTACGGCATGGCTAAAGATGCAGGACTGACACAGTAGAACCGCCTTTTCTCCCAATGTTACAAACAGGGTTGAGGATGAGCTCAGTTCGCTCTGACTCTGCATTTAAAAACCTGCCAGTGGAACTGAAGAGTACCGTTTATATGCACTTGGTATTTTTTCAGGGCTCTCACTGCTGGTTTTAAATTAAGCCTGAACTCTGTTGCAAACTTGGATCAATTAGCAGTTTCAAACATCTGTAGTGTTTGTCTGAACCCACATCAGGACATAAACATACCCCTCTGTGATTGTCTTAAGTTCCTGGCACTGACTCTGCTAACCTGGGTGGCAAACGTCCCTTTGGAAATTGGAAAAAACAAGCCATATGTACTGACACTAGTTGATCCAAGTCTGCTCTTTAGTGCCTTCTGCCAGTGGGATGAAGAAAGCCAGTGAATGTATCATTTTCTATTCGGCTGTCTGCTGCAAAATTTTAAAAAAGGAGGAACTTTTTTATTTTATTTTTTTCTACAAAGAAAAATACTGTGCCACTGTACTTTCCTCATAAGAAAAATACACTTTTGTGATAAACCCACTTATTTTTGTACTGTACCATTATTTAAGCTACTTTTTAAAGAATTGTCTCAACTAGGGAAGTTTGCTCAGTTAATTATGTGATTCTTTTGTGAACCAAATCTATTAAAACTTGAATTCTGTACCACCAAAATATGAAATATAATAATGCCTTTATTAAAAAAAAGGAATAAGAATGTTTGTGTGCTGTCTTGATATGATATTCCAACTCAAGGTAATCAAATCTATTGTCCTAATGATCAAAGTGTAGAACGCACATAAACAAAGACCATTGGTGACCTTCAAGTACAGCAACAGCTCTTATAATGCAGCACAACTGTAGAAAAGTTACACTTTTATCATAATGTGTTTTCATATTATATCCATTTATTTTTAGATTAAAAAAAGAGTCTCAATTGCCAGTTTATTAGGTACAGTTAGAGTGTGCTCACAATCAATCAGTGTTTCTTAAACTTTTTATGCCACAAACCACCGTAGAAAAGGCTCTCCCAGTACCACCTTAATGACTAATGTATAACTACAGTAGCGTAGACCTGCCCTATTCAGCTGCAGACAGTTGACACAGGTTTATTCCTAATAAGATTATTAATTGAGGTAATCTCAAACCCCATCAGCTATTGTCTGACTACAGTGTAGTTTCTGGTCAATATTTCAGGGATTCCGGTGTAGCCAGCAAGGCCAGACTTGGCCAAGACTTCCTCTTCCTTGCGCTGGTCACTATTTACTAGTGATGGCCAAATGAAGCCTCATGAAGCATTTTCTTTATTTTCTGAGCCCACTAGATGGCGCTCATGGTTTAAAGAAAGAGCCTCAAGGAATGGCAATTCAGTGTGCTTTCAACCTTTTGTTGAAAAAAATGCGCCATCCTGTGGACTCAGAAAATAAAGAAAATGCTTCATGAGACTTCATTTGGCCATCACTACTATTTACAGTCCAATTAGCAACTTGAGAAAGGTCCAAACAACATTTCAGCTGATCTTTATAAAAAAACATCTGCATATAAATGCAACTAAATTAGGAAAAAAGCTAATAAAAATCTAAATCATTGACAGACAATAGCCCATGGGTTCTGAGATTGCATTTCAGCCAATGTGTTCCTCCTCTTTTGCTCTCCACACTAGCTGTTTACTTGCAAGCAACGAAGGTTTTATATCCGAGCCAATGCATTAATGCCTTAAACCTGCATTCTCTCCAATGGCCAGCAGGAGACACTGCACTGGTTGCAAAAATAAGCGCAATTTTATTGACATCAATGAGAAAATGACCCTTCTTCGCACTTTATTTATTACCTCAGTTCACGTTTTTCTAATGAGTTTTTGGTCTCAGTCGCTGGTGTCAAATCAGTCTTAGTACGTTCCTTTTGGAAGGTAGTGTCCCATTTAGAGTAAAACAGAATAAAGCAGGGTATGCTTACTGTAGAGGATATGGCTACTTTGTTATTGACACCAAGATGGCTACAGCTAAAATGTCGAAGTCGAGGCTTCAAAAAGCTGAAACCAAAACAAAAACATTTAGTAAAGAAAAAACTTTTTTAAAGATTTTAAATTACATATAAGTGATAACAAAGTTTGATTAATTCTACTCAAAATTCTGTAGTATTTTTAAACTGTTATATGTTTTAAAATCAATATATCAATTTTTGTATACATATATATTCTGGGAGTTCCTCCATCTACCACTAGAGGGAGCTCACATACCACCAGTGGAACTTTGAGAGCCAGTGCACTTGAAGCACCTCTGTCTCCAGTCCCTTCACTAAAATGTGTCTCAGTACCTCTATCACTGAGTTTAATCTTGTGATCCTCATTAATGAAGACACCATCAGAAGGTTTTTACCCCTAATATCCCAGTTAGACTGACATCGCACAGTACAGCAATGACAGGACTCAGACATTAAGTTCACCTCAGATCCCTGCAGCAAGACGTCTCTTGCCCCACACACAGACACACACTGTGGCTTGATACAGAGAAGCTGTGGTTTTTATTTCTCAATATTATTTTCTCCAGTTACCGTACCGATGCCATACACACTCTCTTTGCCTCAACAACATGCCAAAACTGACAGATGCTGATAACCCGATATGAATGAATGCTCGGCTGCCAGCTTGTTCAGTAATGTCCCTGCCTATAGGCACATTTAGATGAAATGCCAGAGGTTTGGCTCTGGCCGTCTGCTGACTTGCCCCATCAGTTTATGCTGCAGGCGCAGGAACCAGGAGTGAGAGGCAGATTGAAAACAGCCTCAGCAAAGTGGTGACAAAGCAAGACGCTTGTTTTTCTTTCATGATGTTGCTCAATGTTTGTCTTTCGATACTAACCTAATCTATCTTCTGGTTGTTCTTTTGCTACATACAGACCACCCACAGCTGTGCAAAAGGATAAAGGAATAGTTCATCATTTGTGGAAATACACAAATGACAGAGTTCAACGGGAAGGTTGGTATCATTCTCATGTATGTTAAATATAAAGCTATACCGCTATACCACCCGGCAGCGTCTCATAGCGCCACCAAAGGTGCAAAAAAGGTGACAATGTAATCCACAATGCAAATATCAATATGAGGTGTTTCACTGTATGCATCTAACAAGCAAAATCTGTATATTTCCTGTAAAAACGGAAGTGTAGCCTATTTCTAAAGGCACAATGCATGTTCCAAGTGTAAATTGACACTGCATCCCAGAACATCAACAACAGACGCCCATCGTCGACATGACAGTCGATTGACCAAGCAGCAAAATTTGATGAGTTGGGATGAGAACTTTTGCACGAATATTTATTATGTATTATTATTTATTTCTCCATCTTTTGATTTAAAAACCTGCTGGCTCATTTATAACTGAGGTGAATTTCTCTTTCATTGCACCATATGATTAAAAACAAATCAGCTTACAGACAAAATAAGATGATACCTTACGTTATAATGAACCTATGTGGTTTAAGACATTTTAGATGGACTCTATTTATACTCTATAATTCAGAGTGTATGAGCTGTCTGGACACCTTTTTCAACATAGAGGTAGTTGGGCCATCAACTCGCAGCTAAGGGTGCTAACTCCATAAACAATGCTAACAGCAGCAACAGTGCTGACAGAGCTAATGGTGTTAACCAGGGGGTCGGCGCTATGCTTTCATGACAGCACCTTTCCAATATCAGGGGTATCCACTGGATTAGTGCAGTGATAGGTGGCAGCGATGAGCTAACCACTTGGACACACAGGTGCGCTAACATGCACATGCGGCTGGACTTGCTTACCAGAGCAAACCACAGAGAAGCTCAGATAACAACACACAGAGGTAGCGCAACTTCATTCTCTGCTCAGAACACCATTACTCCACCATATCTTTACTTTCCAATTAGTGGTTTGCTGCTATATTAATGCTATGAATGTCACTACAGAAGCTTTAAATAGTTTTAAAAAAGTTTTACAGGTTGGGAAATATACGTTTTGCTTTTTTACCAGCTTTACACGCTCTGTGTATTCCATATAAATATAAAGCTACAGCTAGCAGCCAGCTAACTGCTCATTTGTTAAATTTGTATTAAAACCAAAGTATAAATACGACTAATTGAGGATTATTTAACTATTTCTTGACTTAAGGTACAATATGTTAAATACTTTTGTTATCTCTAGAGATAGCCAGGCTAATGTTAGCTGTTTCCAACTGTTTCCAGTCTCCCAATCTCAGGCTAACCAGCTGCTGGCAGTTTAGCTTCGTATTTAGTGGACAGCTATGAAAGTGGTATCAATCAGCTTGGCCTGACTCGTGGTATCTCTGAAGCTCACTAATAAACACGATACAATTAGCTTTCATAATGTAACCGAACACAAGCTATCTGTTTCCCCTCTTTCTAGGCTAAACTTGAAGCTAAGCTAACTAAGCTAACTGGCTGCCGGCTGTAGCGTCATACTGAATGGACGAATAATAGTGTGGTATCCCTCTTTTCATCTAACTTGTGGCAAGTATGGTAAATGTTTTAATTCTCCCAAAATGTCCTAAACTTTTATTATTTGTATCTTGTGTCATGCTTCAGTGTTCAACCCTTATTTGTGTTGTTCATTATAGTGAAAACAAAACACTGAAATTTTAAAGAGTAACTAAATCCCAAAGCAATGTATATGGGTATTTAGTAGTGTGGTTGATTGATTCAGGTCCAAAGACATTTGAGTGTTAAGTTTTTGAATTCTACATATTGTGTTAACAATATGCATAGTGACTGCCCTCTGCAAGCTGAAACCTGGGTATTGCATTTGAATTTTGCTATTGGCTGTTCTGGTGCCACTTGTTGTATATTGAGGCAGCTTTCATCACCAACCTAAACTAGACCAACGTTACCTTGACAGCTAACCTGGGGTGCTGTTGTGTCGCTGTACAGTGGAGAACTGGATACAGCATTGACTGCAGGGCTCTGTTAACTCCTATGAGAGTTGCTCGGTGGTGCATCAAGCGAAAATGATTCAACTGCCATGTATAACATTTCCTAGCTGATCGGCACTACTTAAGCACTGTGTGGCCCATAGAGCAGACGCACAAGAGACTTACAGCACTAACTTCCGATATAAAAGGATACAACTGTGCAGCTCCTCTAGACTTTCGAAATGTTATCGGACCAAATAAATCCAATCCTGATAGTGAAACAAGTCATTTCAAGGTTGTGACGCCAAAAAAATGTACCCACTGATTTACAGACATCTCTTTTGCCATGTAAGTCAACAAAAAAGAAGCCACAGGGTATCATGTGACACTGTAACTCCACTGTTTAGCCACTAGGACAATTGGCTACAAAGCCCGGTGCACTTTCTTGGGGCCTAAAACAACCCACAAAACCGAACCATCCAACCATTATCAGGTGCTTAATGTTCAGTTGGATTATGCACCCAAGAAGCTGGTGAGCTTGCAACTTACATTGATCTTGTCTCATCTGAATTAACTGGTGTGAGCTTTAATTCCCCAAATTACCAAATAATATAGTTAAAGAAAGTTTCTAGTAGCTGTTACTTTTGATTAAGTTTGAACCCCCAAATAACCTCCTGCCTGAGGGACTGCAATTGGATGATTTTGTCCTTTTCAGGTTTCCTATTATTATATTGATGTTTTCCTGAGTAAAAAAAAAATATTAAGCCTATCATTTCCTATGAATTTGTAGCCTCGAGATGTATCCATCTTCACTGACTTTGACAAGAGTTTATTATTCCGCCTCCGTACGAAACATTTGCACATGACAGGTTCAGACTGTGTGAGGGCTGTGTAAGGTGAGCCAACATCTTCCTGTCCGGGGGATGTGTCGGGGTATATTTTGTCTTCAGTTATTTCAGTAGTATTGAGCTCTTCAAATGTCGTATTTGGTGAAAAGTTTGTGTGTGTCATCAAGGATTTTTGCAGTTACATTGAACAGACAATGAGCAGATAAGAGAACAAGAAGAATGTCAGTCCATAAATCACAGCAAAGACCCAGACACACACACACACACACACACACACACACACACACACACACACACACACACACACACACACACACACACAGAGTAAATAGCTGCTCAAATAAGCTGATATAGTTAATCATACATGCAGAATGTGTGCAGTTGTTTGTCATTGGCAGTGAAATGGAGCAGATATAATCCTTCTTACAGGATTGAGACCTGCAGCTCTGGAAGCTCGAAAGGCTCGAGATAAACAGCCTTTATTTATTTTCTTGTCTTGCAAATACACACATACACAAAAATCACCACGTCTGCTTCTAGAACAAACAATCTCCCGCACAAACACTTTGACGCAGCATGAGTCCACCGTTATTGCACTGGAAGGCTGTCTAATAGCTGCGCTGTCCTCAGCTGAACTGTGGAGGAAACCAATCGAAGACGTTTACACAGGAAAGGAATGAGCAGTGCAAATCATAATTACACCTTCATTCATTAAATGCTCTGCCAACGCACACGCCCACTGTGGAGCACATCACCTGATCTTCAGAGTATCTTTTTTTTTTTAAGTTGTATTGTCCTCATCTCACCTCTGCAAGATGGATCTGAAAAATGGGTGTATTCAAAGTTATGTTTGCTATTTTAAGTCCAAGACATGCAAGACGTGAAGCCAAACTCATAAATTAAAACCTGTGAGTGTCAGGTGATAACCTGTTATAATGTTGCAATGAAGTGTTGTCAGTGTAATGTCCTCCTGCCTGTATTGACAATGGCCTCACTCAGTTTATTTTTCTGGAATTTGTGTGTCTGTAGATTTGCATAAGTCCACACAAAGTGCTTGTACTGACACAACTAATCCTGTGTACAAAGACATGCTTTGTAGAATGTAGAACATGCATACTGTTGCGTTTAAGTCCACGGCTGAATCTCAGGAAAAGAATGGATAAAGCTGTGCAGCAGCAGTTACGTATCACTGGTCACATGTACTGTAGAGATGAGAAAAACTCAGTATAACCTTTACTGTACATGCAATGAAAAATTCACAGGGTTATAAACATGTCTTTGCACATCTTTCAGTTTGCAATGTTTCATTTATTGTGAGCTGGATTTAAACAGTTGTTATAAGACTTTTAATTAACAGTAAATCAAAACTAAGTTGAACAAGCATGAAGAAAAACTATGTGGCAACTCTTAATGTAGCCTAAGTGATAGTATCTGAGTCATCTGTGACCTGTACTTCTATCGCTGTCTTCCTGAAAACACGACCATAGTGTATATGTTACCTTTTATATTGATTGTGCAACAAATATGAATTTTTTGCGGTGTATGACTTATTACATTTATGCTTATTTTTGATACATAATAAGTCACACTAAATTTAAAAAAAAAATCAGATCAGTGAGTTTAAAACAAATGCTGAAATTAGTCACTCTATTACAGTGAGACTTTTTCCAGTATAGAGCAACATGTCAGCTGTGAACATGCATCAGCTCCCTCAGTGTAGTCAGATTTAATCAGGTTATATATAGTTTCGCCACCAAACTATCTCCGGTAATGCATCGTATATTTTTGCAAGTCAACAAAGATGTAGAAAAAAAATATTTTGTGAGATGCTTTGAACTGACCAGCGGATTCTATAATTGCACCAGCATAAGTCAGCGTGAGCAGATGATTTCATATTGGTTACATTAAGAAAACTGATGCCTTAAGATGTGAAGATGGAATTACTATCACAACAAGACATCGTGAGCAGGGTGAAACTAATCTGTATTACTGTTTAATAATTTTAACCTATTCCATTTAATATCATGTTCAAGCTATGACAAATTAACTGTACTTTACATTTATGATCACAATTCAAAGAAGACCACTGCACCACTTCCTGTCTTTGTGATTCAACACTAAACATTATAATAATGTGCAGAATGACACACACATAAAAAACAACAACAACAACAAAAAAACAATCTCCATGTTAAGCACATCTTCATACATTTCCTGTAGGACAACTAGCACATAAAAATTAATAATATTAAATAATATAATATAATACAAATAAAAATAATAAAAGACAAAATTGAATAGAATCTCTTAGCAGGTTTATTAAAAATGTATTTGTTCTATGTTTTTAAACTATCAGACCTCAAAATACTAAGGAAACAGTCTCTTATTGTTTAGTGGATATGATTTTGAACAGGAGTTATGTTCTTAATGTTTCTATTTTTTAACAGATAAGTAAAAATATTTTAATCTACATATTTAAATATCAAAAACACTCAAACGTTTCTACACATAAATAGTGTACCGTCATAGTCAGTACATATTTTAACCAACGTACACTTAAAATGTGTACAAATACAGCGTCATTTTTAACACTATGAAATAAAAACGTGGTGTTGTCGTTTGACCTACTTCTATATTCAGACAAGTGGAGTGAGAGTGGAGTTCGATACATGGTTGAAATTCAGCTATTTTCAGTTTATGTAAACTGAACATGAACATGGTCGGGGAATCGTTAAATAATATCTACATTTTTAAAGCCACAAAGTGCCTGAGTCTCTCTTCTCTCCGTGCGTCTTTACGCACAGTGCGCTCTGGCGCCGCTGGATCCCACAAAGGGTTAAACGGGGTTACCAGCAATCCCTTAACAGGCAGGTGCCCCGTCAGTTCCAGCCCAAAACTCACCGCTGACTTCTTCAAAAGCTTCTTTCAACAACTCAGGAGCAACTCCTAACTGTCATGATGCGAGGAACTTGGCGAGTCGCGTTAACGGTGATGGCTGCGCATCGTTAGTATAAATAGAGCATCATCGCTGCGCAACAGGGACATCAAACTGGATAAATCAGCTGACGCACATCGTCCTGACTCGCGGACTCACACACGTGTGATGCGATATTAAGTTGCGTCGTCTTTTTACCTACTTTTCTATTCAGAGAAGTCTGCTCACTGCTGGGTCTCACAGAAATCTGCAACTTCAAAAGAAAAGAAGAAAAAAAAAGTCTTCAGCACTTGTTGAGTTGTGTCCCGCTCTGGAGATGTGGTGGATGCTGTTTCCACGGTGGATCTGGTTCCTGGTGTGTGTGTCTTTGTGGATGGACCACCAGGTCGGAGTTTTGCCCCATATCACCTATTCACACCCGGGGATCTGCCCCAATGACATGAACCCCAACCTGTGGGTGGACGCCATGAGCACCTGTACACGAGAGTGTGAATCTGACCAGGTAATGTCATTACAGTAACCTTTCAAATCTGCGTCTTCTGAACCACAAGTTGAAGTTATTTTGCATGTAGTTTCTGTATTATGAAAATAATTTATGTTTTTATTCACTTGCTGCTTTCAGTTTTAATAGACCTCTATTTTTGTTTTCTAATTTTATTTGTTGACTGTATGAAAATACCTCCAGATGCATCTGTAACTCTCTCTCCTCCTCTTACAGGAGTGTGAGTCCTTTGAGAAGTGTTGCCAAAATGTGTGTGGGAATCGGAGTTGTGTGGCAGCCCGTTACTTAGACGGGACGAAAGGCCCCATGGGAATGCCCAAGGAAGCCACCTGCACCAGTTTCATGTGCACCCAGCAGGGCTCTGAGTGTGACATCTGGGACGGCCAGCCGGTGTGTAAGTGCCGGGACCGCTGCGAGAGAGAGCCGCACTTCACCTGCGCGTCTGACGGCATGACCTACTACAACAAGTGCTACATGGATGCGGAGGCGTGCTCCAAGGGCATCACCCTGGCTGTTGTCACCTGCCGCTTCCACCTCACCTGGCCCAACACCAGCCCCCCGCTGCCCCAGGCGACCACTCTTCGCCCTACAACTGCTCCTCTTCAGGCGACCATCCCACCTCCCACCGAGCCTCAGACGCCCGTCATGGTCAGCAGCCCTGCTCACCAGACTGTAAATATGGGTGACACGGCCAGCTTCCTGTGTGATGTAATAGGTCGCCCCCGGCCTGAGATCACCTGGGAGAAGCAGCAGCCAGAGGGGGTGGAGAGGGTGGCCATGAAGCCTAATCATGTGCGAGGGAATATGGTGGTCACTAACATCGGCCAGCTGGTCATCTACAACGCCCAGCCACATGATTCAGGCGTCTACACCTGCAAGGCTCAGAACCCATCTGGCTCAGTACAGGCCAACCACCCGCTCACCGTGCTGCCCGCAGAGCCGCCAAAGACCCCTGAGCCCAAGAATGTGACGCGCTGCCTTCCTGAGGAGTGTCTGAAACCCCCTGATAACCCAGAGGACTGTGGGAGCGAGATGGAGAAAGTCAGCTGGTACTACGAGCCCAAAACCAACAACTGCTTCTCCTTCACCCACTGTAACATCAACAACAACAGCCCGCAGCCCAGGAAGGTGTTCGAGACATACGAGGAGTGTATGCAGTGCTGCGGCCCCGAGCTCTCCGGCCCCTGTGGGCTCCCCAGCCTGCAGGGCCCCTGTAAGGCCTACGAGCCACGCTGGGCCTACAGCAGCACCCTGCGGCAGTGCCAGTCCTTCATCTACGGAGGCTGTGACGGCAACGACAACAACTTTGAATCCAAAGAAGCCTGTGAGGAGATGTGCCCCTACCCCAAAAACCACCACTGCAAGGCCTGCAAGCCCAGAGGCAAGATGGTGACGAGCTTCTGCCGGAGCGACTTTGTCATCCTGGGTCGCATGACGGAGCTCACAGAGGAGAAGGACTCGGGCCATGCTCTTGTGACTGTGGAGGAGATTCTGAAGGACGAGAAGATGGGGCTCCGCTTCTTTGGCAAGGAGCCTCTGGAGGTCACCTTCCTCAACATGGACTGGAACTGCCCGTGCCCGAACATCACGGGCGCTGCCGCTGAGGGACAGGTCATCATCATGGGCAATGTGAACGACGGCATGGCTGTCCTTCAGCCGGAGAGCTACGTGGGCTCTTCCAGCCCTCGCCGTGTACGGAAGCTGAGAGAGGTCATCTCTAAAAACACATGTGACATTCTCAAAGCGATCACCAACAGCCCTCAGTAGCCTTAATGTGTACAGGAAGTTTAGACTCAACTGCAACAAGCTGTTCTCCTCTGAACATTAACTGCAGTCATGTTTTGAATTTTAGGACCTTTCTTACATATAATGGATTTCTTTCTGTTTTTGAAAGTTTGCAGGAGTTCCTGAAGAGGAGCCCTGTCACATGACATCTTGTCTGTTCTCTCATGTGGTCTCGCAGTGGAGCTTCCATGCAGCCACTGGTGTTGTTGATTGAAATACCATGTTTGTGAACACAAGAGACATCCATCATGATCCTCTTGTTGCCTTAATCCCCCAGACTCCGACTTCCCTCATGCCCTCTCTCGCCTCCAGTAGAAATGGAGGTTGCAGACTTACATTGAAGCACAAAACAGACACGATTGAGTTTGACTCTTATGTACATACTTTAAGTGTCACAAATCCTTTCATTCTTTCATTTGCCAGCTGTATTCTCACCTGGCGCATGATATCATACATTTACTGCATATTCCTCAGTTTTTTATGTTGTATAAATACATTCAGAAACCCGTGCAGGTTATCACATACAGTAGGTAGATTTGGTTCTTCCAAATAAATGAGTTGTAATATATTTTATTAACCACCACATTTTCTCACAGTCAGACATTTATTTTTTATTTACTTGCTATTACTTTTTGGCTATTTATTATCATGTATGTAAGCTTGTCTTTGTTTATTTTTCTCTGAAATTTAAGTTTTGTATAATTTTGCAAAGAAAATAAAGATTTTGGATTTTTCATCAGCCTCCTTTTATTGGTCTCTGTGCATGTACCTTTTCAGTTATAATTTAATTACAGAGAATGAATAATTGTATCTTTTAAAGCTCACATGATGAGGCACACACAGGATGAGGTGTGTGTCCACATTAAGTTAAAGTTTAGCCTGGTTTTGGTGCCTGTGTACCTGATGGAGGACAGAGAGCAGCTGCTCTGTGGACCTGTGTGGTTACTCTGACAGGCTGTGATAAAAGAGACTTGGGAATAGTATATCCCCAGCACAACCTGCCCCCCCCACCCCATCCTCAAAACCCCCAAAACAGAACCCATCCATTCTAAAGACTCCTGTGGCGTTGTAAAAACTTCACCCTATTTTGCTTTGCCTCCATGATCCAGTCTAATTGGGTAACGAGCCCAAGCTGTAAACCTCAGATCCAATCCCATACGAGAGTTATGTGTTTCATGCCGTGCCAGCAGGCGTCTCTGGGTTACTAGGAACAGGCCTTGGTGGGCTTCGACGAGGGTGTTCTACTTCCCAGATGAGATTCTGTTTCTCCCATCCAGAGCGGCGAGGGAGGCGGGAGATCAGCCCATGTACGGTGTTCCTTTACTGGCAAAACCACCAGGGAGCTCAGACCTGCACTTCAGCAGCTGTTGAGACTCTGGAGCAGAGAAATATTAGATCTGCAGCACCTTGGATCACATCAGAAAACAAAATAAGCAAAGTTCATATCAACAACACAAACACACCAACAGACGTTTTGTCACTTTCTGATACACAGCGAGAACACTGTTTATTTATTTCAAAATCACACACGTCTTATTTTTCCCCTACAGAGATGTGTCAACAGTTTAGCTACTGCGCACATCCTGAGGTCAATGAGTTGGACGGGTTCATTCATACTTACATATTTACAATAAGGTTTTATTAGTGATTATGTACAGATAATATGGTGAGTACGTCATTCCAGCGATTACAAAATTTGAGTCAACTAGCATTATCCTCAGCTGTGTTTGATAAAATAAAAAAAAAAAACCCTACATTAACTATGTTAAATTGTTAAATGTTAAATTTCAGTAAAGTCAAACATGCTGTAGAGTTATTCAGAGGTTGGAGCAGTGATACCCAGTGGTGTAAGGTGGTTACTAGTTACAAAGTGCACACACAGACACACACACACACACACACTTAAGCAAGCTTTGATGCTATCTCCTGTTCTTTTCTCTCTTGTCCTCTCTTACTGCTGCTTTACGTTAAAGAGGCATGACGGCTAACTCAGCTCATCAGTCTTCAGCTCAACAGATTTTGAGCCTAAACTCGCTACCATATATGGTATCATATTGTCACATGATCAAACAGGCACTTGACACTGGACAAAATTAACTACCATATCACCCAGCAATCATCATTGCATATCTGTATATGACAACTATGCATAAGAAAATATTCATGTAATTGAATTTTTTTTTTTTTTTTTACAATTACATCACATTTTTTGGTAGAATAAGCATATGATGTTGTTATAGATTGCTACTGATTATTTTACCTCTAAAAATAAAAAAAAGAAAAGAAAGAAAACCATGACAAAGTTTGTCTTGTCATGGGCATATATAACAAAAAAAGTATGTTACCAAAGTGGGAATCTGAATCGTTCACAAGGGTCTGTTATCCACTCAACACATTCTTGGAGGTCCTGCTCTCAACATCCCTCAACACTCCCCACACGATATATGTTTACGCCACTGCTGGTGCCCAACCTCGGGGCCTGGCACACCTCCAAGGGGCCCCAAGATGAACAAAACTACATATAGATGTAGTAAGCTATAGATGTAGATCTATAGATGCATATGTATGGAACACATGTAGATTCCCATTGTATACTGGTGAATGCTTCTGTGCATGTATAGTAGTTTGTGTGTGTGGATCCTGTGGAAGCTCATTTCTGTCAGGAAAAGAAAGATGGATGAAAATGTACAGAATGCGTATTCAAAATCAAAATACTAGTACAGATACAGTTTTAAGGCCAAAATTTGAATCCAGAATCATGTGATAGTAAATCAAATTTTGACCTCCCTCATAATTTAATATTAAATTTAATGTAAATTTGACTTACTATCTCAGAATCTTAATTTACAAGGATATTTTTCTATGTGATCATGCTTAGCCTTTTATGTGTTTTTTATTAACTTGGCAACTTGTATTTTCATTTACTGTATGATGTAATGTAGTTTATCAACACTCACGTAAAATAATTTTTTATTTATTTTTTTTAATTTTTGTGTGAAGTGCTGGATAAAATCACCTCTTTAGGGCCTCTAAAAATCCTTCAAAATGACCCAATCTAATCTTGGTTGAACTGATCATAAGTCATGTTCACACAGAGTCCATAATGTGTGATTAGGGGCCATACCTTTTGATCGTTATTTGGCATCAAAGGTCCCCAGCTTAAGTCAGAGCAGGGACACTGTGGCTCATGGTTTAACCCCTCAGCTACAGGTGTTCCCACTTTGCAGCATTTTAAGGAATCAGTCAAAGGGGGTTGGAACCACTAGATTGGGGTCTCTTTAAAGAAACACTTCACCCCCCAAATAACCATTTGTATATCAGTTACTACCAGTGTTATGTTGACTTCATGATAAAAACTCTATTTTTCTTGCATGTCTGTGGTGAACAAAGAATTAAAAAACAGAGAAAATTCTGAATTAATTGAAGTCACAGGGGGCCACATTTCTCAACAGGGAAAGACAGCCCTTTCTTCAAAGCCAGACTCCATTGACAAAAACAGTAATTTTACCCTGCTGATCAACAGGAGCTGTTGGTCTACCACTGTCTCCATCTGTGGTTTGTTTGTGTTATTGTGTGGCTGTGGTGTTTTAAAGGATTGGTTCTGCTTCACCAAAGTCACACAATAACACAAACAAAACAATTACTTGAGGCAGTGATAGATCAGTAGCACCACTGTTTAGAGAAGTTTAAAATTAGTTATTTTTTTAATGGAGTCTGGCCTATAGATTTTACTTTTTGTTCAGTTTCCAACTGGACAGGGTGCATGCAACTGGATAAATGAGACTTGGATTAAACTGCAAAAGATGTGTGAGAGTTTGTAAACAGATGTTCTGATATACTTTTGCTGTTGTTAAACATGGACCCCTATGGCTGCAATGCATTTAGAATTTTCTTCATTTTTGGATTCTTTGTTGACTGCAGGCATGTGAGTTAAACCGTTTTTGTCTTCGTAAAGTCGAAGTAACACAGAGTGTGTAACTGATAAACACATGGTTGTTTGGGAGGTGAAGTATTCCTTTAAACCACAGGCTGGTGCCTATGGGGAAACTTCTGGTTTTCTAATGGTTGTCAGTGGTACAGTGTGCACTCTATTGTCCCTCTAACGTAGCTTGGATTGAGTCCAATGGGTGATTTCATAGCAACCACAGGTGCAACCTACAGTTCAACTGAGGGAACTAGTTTAACTATCAAACTAAAACCCCTCAAAAACAACCTCAGTTATTTTTCTTCTCCTCTGATTTTATATCCATTTATAAAAACACCTTTAACCACTTCAATGCGTAGTGTAGGGTCTACAAAAGCACAATTTATTATCAATTAAAATTCAGCATATTCGAAACATGTGTGATCCTTATTTTTCAAGCACTTTTATGCTTTTCTAATTTGACTAGGGCCAAGGAAAAGGGTACAAGAGTTATGCTTTGATATGCTGTGCAGAATTTTTGCTCCCATATTTTTTTTCCTCTCCTTCCTCTCAGGCTTTGTTGATTTGATGGGGTCATTGCGTTCACAAGCTCAGTTCACACAAGGCAGGAATAGTCAGTGTGGTCCACGAGAGGCTCAGATGTAGACGTGCAGCAGGTAGAGTGGACACAGCAGGTAGCAGAGACTGGGACAGTGGAGCCTGTTACACTTTGTGTGTATTTCTATGTGGAGCCTCCATGTTATGTATCCAGAGGAGATCGGACAGTAGCACCTGTTGAACAGATCAGCTAGCCGGGTGGTTTAGGACCTTTGATTCATGACCTGCATCTGTTATGGCCATATCATTTGGAACATCTATTGAAAAGATACAGTAGCCACTCACACGCATTGAATGGAGATGAACAGCATCCCATGGCAGTATATCATCTTGGGACAGCAGCAGCTGAAAGGTTTGAAGCTGGTAGGTGGTAGCTGGTCTGCTCTGGATGGGGAAATGATTGAGAGACGCCTTGAATCACACTCAGAGGAGGCCTTAAGCAAGGCACTTCACCAGTAAATACTGCTCTGACAAAAGTGACAGACTCTCTGATGCTCTTTCTCTGAAAAGTCAACCAGTGCATGATTGAGCAAACGCCAGGAAAACATTAATTCATATAAAAGCATTGATTGAGTCATCGTTCCAGTGTTAAGTCCCAGAATTTTATTTTTCCCTACTAATCAAATCTGTCGCCTTTTGCTTGGTTTTCACAAACATGCAAAAGTGGAAATGCATCAGTTAAAGGAATACATACTCAGTATGATCATTTTTATACCAGTTATTCATTCTTTTGTTACGTCAGATTTGTAAATAAAACCTTGTTTTTCTTGAATGCCTCGATGTTGAATGAATTATCTAAAAACAGAGAAAAGTATTGATAAATTTAAGTAGAAGGGGTCCGCATTTAACAACAGCAAAACTATATCAAAACATTTGTCAACAAACTCTCACACAACTCCTGCAGTATAATCCAAGCCTCATTTATCCAGTTGTACACTCAGTCCTTCCCAAACAGACAGCCCTTTCCAACTGGGAAATGAACTAAACTCCATTGACAAAGACAGAAATTTTACCTCGCTGAGCACTGGAGCTGCTGGTCTACTGCTGCCTTGATTGGCAGTTTGTTTGTGTCACTTTGGTGTTTTAAAGGATTAGTTTGGATTAATCAAAGTCACACAATAACACAAACAAACTAAATGGTCGAGGCAGTGGTCGATCAGAAGCTTTCATGTTCAACTGGGAAAAATGACTGTTTTTGTCAATGGAGTCTGGCTTTGAAGAGAGCACAGATATGTTTTCAGTTCCTCTTCAAAAAGGGCGGTCTTTTCCGGAAGTACTGGGCATATGACTGGATAAACGAGACTTGGGTTATACTGCACTTGTTGTGTGAGAGTTTTTAAACCAGATGTTTAATATAGTTTTGCTGTTGTTAAACATGGACCCCTTTGACTTTGATTTATCATGAATTTTCTCTGTTTTTGGATTCTTCGTTCACTGTGAAGGGGTATGAGAAAAATAAAGTTTTCTTCATGGATTAAATGTAACACAGGGTGATTAATTGATGCATGAATTATCATTTGAAGGTTGAAGTATCCTTTAAGTAACTTTTAGCTGGAGGCTTCTTCCCCATTTGAACACTTACATCAGTGCAGAGCAGTGCATTTACCCTTGTTCCTGCAGTGCAGGTAACATTGCTCTGAATTTGACATGGTTGTGTGAGCCACAGCATCCTCTGGTGTTGGCTGAAGCTTGTTTACACAAAGCTGTTTGGGCTGCTGCAAGTATTCAGCACATAGATCCATTAATAGGAGGTTGGAGATATTTAGCAAGACCAAAGTGTCAGCTAAACTGTAGGTTGGTTGTATTATGAACTGTACTGTAGGTGTACTGTGGATGCTGCCCACAAACACTGCAGGACAGATCAGTCCCCAAAACCCTACCACAACTGGAATGTAGCAAATATCCAGTTAGGATTTGTGTCATGGTTTTAATTTACAAGTTTAACTGTACACAAAAACATTTAACTGTATTCATCCATGGCAGTACTATCATAAATATTGCGTGCAGGCTTGGACGCGATCATACGTTTGGTTGTGTGTGTGAGTGTGTGTATCTGTCTGCAGCTTATCTTCAGCCTAATAATTTCTGAGCATATTCATGACTGTATGCTTAGGGGCCTCCCATGGTTGCAGTGATTTACATTCATTGAAAAACCTGTTTTATTGCTTTAACCATGAATAAATAGGCTATGTTATTAAACTGTTTCTTTTTTGGACTATTTTAAATATGTTTATTGTAATTATTGTTTGTTGTGCTGTGGCCTGCAGATAAAGATAAAACCATTAAAAGTCCAGTCATGCAATGGTTATGTCAAAAATAGGCAAGGCACATATTTTTCCTAGCTTCTGGGAGCTTCTAAAATGCATCTGCTAGATTTACAAGAATTGTGTAGAGTGGCTGCAATCAGTGCGGTAGCTGGTGGCCTGGTAAAGATCTGCACATTTCTTGTTACTGTAGCTCTTGTCTGTTGTGTTTCCTGCTTAAAATGTTGAATACATGTGCAATGTACACATTTCATAAGCTGAGAAGTATGTTCCGATCTGGAATCAAAAAATAATTTCTATATATAACAACAAACAAATGCTAGTGTTGCTCAGATGGTTGCCATTACAAATCTTTTTCAGCCTGTTCAGTTGCCCCAAAAATGACCAAAAAAAGCTTAAACACAACACAAGACTAAGTAGAGTCATGGATCTTATTTAACACAAACAGGGGACATCCACTTTACAACTTTGTGATTTTACCTTCACCCTCATTGAGCTGTTATTGCCCCATACACACTGCAACTTACTGGGACTTTCAGGGTGGTTCCCAGTGCATACTGGGATATGCTCCTACCTCTTGTGACCCTAATAAGAGCAAAAACAAAATGAATGAATCTCTACATGTCTCAGCCTCCAGGGATCATGTGACCAACTCCCGCAGTAAACCTTCAGCTCCACTAGAGGGCAGCACAGTCTCACATAATGTGTCTCACGTCCGCACTGAAGCACAGTGACACAGGACTGTGTGCTCACAGCATCCTTTCACTTCACAGCCTATCTCTTAATGTATTTTCTCATAAACTCATGAAGCATTCAGACTACTTCAGAGCCCAATGGTCCGTTGTCAGAACCTTATTACCCGCAATGCAGGAACACGTTCAGGAAAAGTAGTTCTGGTGCTGCTCGAGTTTTACTGTCCTCTGGTGGAAAAGTGCTGTTATGTAAGGCCCAGATAATTGACCATGTAATGAAGACACTAAAGGGAGCCATTCAAATGGACTGCAGGCTTCTGTCTCTCATCCAGCTGCTAGATTACGCTTTTTACAACCTCACACTGTGAACCAGTTACTGAGCCCGCGGTCACGTCCGTTCCACTGCTGCTGCTGTCCTTATGTAATAAAACGGCTGGGACAACATATAAGCACACACACACTGACACACAATGCACACTCAGCAAGTTTCACCGCTCAGAGCAAAACAATGAGTGACTGGTGGAAAATGAGGGGGGAAGGTGCATCCTTCCTTCATTTATTTTCGTGCCATGTGGTGACGAGATAACCGAGTGACACTTTCAGAAGCAGTTTGCTGGCCTTGATTGACTGCTCCTGAATATTTCATCGGTGTCATTAGTTTTGTCATGCATAATGAGATCCCATGCTGACTGTGTCATATGGAGAGCCTCAGAACACTAAATATCAGCAAAGATTATGTAACAGCAGATTATATCACATTAAACATTTAACTGTTAAAGTTCCTGAGATGAACGTCATGTGCTTGTTCACTAGAAGGATAAGGAGATTTGTGTTACACATGTGATATAAACAGAGGAAGGATTTGTGCATATGCACATGAGCGTTTGTGGTCAAGGGTATAAGTAGGCTTCACCACTGGAGAGCCAGGCCAGGCTATCAACTGAAGGTAGAGGAGAAAATTTTAGCTGTGTCTACAAGTTTGGCCTCTGTTGTTAAAATAAAACTGTTTCACATTTAACACCTTAAGACACAGTTTTCCCTCTAATTTTCCACTCGAGAAGCTTTAAAGAACTGGTTCAACATTTTGGGAAATACACTTAGCCTATTTACTTTCTTTCCGAGAGTGTCTTTGCAGTCAGTATGGAGCTGGAGTCAGGACAGCTTAAAGGGACAGTTCACCCCAAAATCACCAATACATGTTTTTCCTCTTACCTGTAGTGCTATTTATCAGTCTAGATTGTTTTGGTGTGAGATGCAGACTGTTGGAGATATCGGCTGTAGAGATGTCTGTCTTCTCTCCAGTATAATGGAACTAGATGGCACTCAGCTTGTGGTACTCAAAGTGCCAGAAAAAATACATTTGAAAAACTCAGCAGCAATGTCTCTTTTCAGAAATCATGACCTGGTTACTCAAGATAATCCACAGACCTTGTTGTCAGCAGTTTCATGTAGGAACTTTTTTCTTTCCACTGAATTTCTTCCGCCAACCATATCACTACAAGGAAGGAAGTGTGCATCTACTCATGGCTCTCAAGGCTCTCACTTGCGACAGTGCAGACGTAAACATTAATAGCGTTGTCCTCAGCTGAGCTGGAACGTTACCTAGCTCAGTTGTGCTAGGTGAACACTAGCAGTAGATGCACACTTCCTTTTGTGCAGCGATCCAGTTTGTGGGTGAAGTTTGGGAGAAACAAAATAGTTGATAGTAAAAAAATATATATTTTTGATTTCTGGGTCAAGTGTCAGTTTAACTGTTCAACCTGAAGAAATATGACTATCAACCCCCTCTAAAACTTCCAAATTAAAATGTGAGTAAACAGCTCTAACATGTGGTCTGCCCCTAAAATCACAAAATGTCATTGTTACATTTTGTTCATTTACTGGTTAAACTAACAAGATAGGCTAAGTGTTAAGGCCTTTGCACACTGAGTCTGTATTTTCGTCCAAAATGGTCACACGTTAAGTAAATACATCCTCACTTTGTGTCAATTATGTTTGCACACTGGCTGTAAAACTTTAGTCTGTCATTAAAATCTTCAGAACAGGTTTGATTTTCCACATTTTTCACATGTGTTAAAAGCCTTCAGAGAGTTGTTTGGCCAAGAAGCAGCGAAGAAATCTGCAGGACACGTACATCCACGACAAGAGAGGAACATTCATAACTCAGATAGCTCAAGAGATAATAATATACAAGTGGATGATGATGACGAGGAGGAGGATGTAACAGAGGATGTGCGCTGCACGTAGACAGAGGGAGAGAGAAGTGTGGAGACAGAGAGGGAGGACAGCTCAGCCCCTTCATGAAGCTGTGGTGCCAAATGTAAGACAAGGGAAGAGAGTGGTGACAGCTAAGGAGGTAACTCCAGTGGAGAGAAGCAAGGGAGCAAATGTGCCTTTATATTGTGTTTTATATTGCAAATATTTGCAACAAAAAGAACAGTATAATTCATTAGACTCAGTATACAAGTTTGTGTGTTATTTTCAGATGACGGATTAAAGGAAAGCATTGGGGGAAAAAACTCAGCGTTTAAAGGCCTTTAGCCAGGCTAGCTGCTTCCCCTTGCCTCCAGTCTTCATGTAGCCAAACAGAAACGTAAAAATGTGGTTTTAGGGGAAGTAACATTCTGAAACTATTTATTAACAAGTAATGTTTGTGTATAGATTCAACAAACCAGATACAACACGTTAATCACAGAGCTTTAGAGGTTTCAGTAGGTTTAGTTTGAAACTTTTAACAGAGCTAAGCTAACTGTTTCCTGTCAGTGATTAGCCACAGCTACGCTAATCCTGTATCCAGCTCAAGACACACAGACATGAGAGTGGTATCAGTCATTTTTAACTCAGTCTTAGAAAGAATGATAATAATAATAATAATAATAAATAAATAAACATACTTTCCAGAATATTGCACTGTTCATTTATGATAGGAAAGTATAATCTTATTCCATACTATGATACCATATTTCAATGTGGTTCTATTCTCTTTTGGCAATTTTTTCCTGACAAATACGTCCCTTTGGAGAAACGTTTATTCAAGTTTTCCATCTCACCACTTGAGAAGGGCCACCTTAGTGACACAACTGATACAAGACATTGCTTCCTTGTTCTAAATGTGAGCAGTGAGTGTGCATATGAGTGTGTTAAGGGGAGGAGGGGGAGCTGCATGTGCAAGCGCTCGCCCACTCCTTCATAGTGTTTTATTTTTGGAACAGCACACAGGCCGGTCAGGAATAGAACAGCAGTCAAGTGGAATGGGTTGACAGGCTGGAAGGCCGCTCTCTGTCTGTCTCCTCTTCACTATCCTCCATCCCTCCTCTCCAGACAGGGAGAGAGCTTGAGTTGCCTGAGTGTGTCTGGTCTAATCACTCACACTGGCTCCCAGAGCCACCATGACCTGAATCCATCCTTTCTCCTTCCTTATGCAATCCCTTCATCAGAGAGAGAGAGAGAGAAAGAGAGAGAAAGAGAGAGAGAGACACTGCTGTTCTAAATCTCCACTGCCCCGCTTCTGTTGCATGTATTATGCAATCTGCTTTAGAAGTTTAATCAGGGTGCTGGCACACCAAAAAGGCACAGTGTGTGTGTGTGTGTGTGTGTGTGACAGAGAGAGAGAGAGAGAGAGAGAGTTCAATACATGATCTATCAGGGGCGTTACACACTCATGTTACTGCAGTGTAAACATCAGCGTCATAAGTAAGAGGCCTGATTTAGCTTCAGATTAGAGCTGTATGGAGGGTACACTCTACTAAACTCCAACAAACCATCTATTTTTGGCACAGCAGAGTTGATCCACCTCAATCTAAATCTGTGTGACATAATTTCTGATGTAAATTGGTGCCGGGGCAGGGACACAACTTTTTTTCTTTCTTTTATTTTTTTCTTGTCTGACCGGCCCATAATCACATCAGCACATTGTTGTTTTTTTCTTAATTGACTCTGGGCTGGCCTAATCACATCCTTTTTCATCAAATAGCACGTCTGTCAAAAAAAAGTACCAAAATGTATATATACAGTGCTGGGGATCGGCAATTTTTATGTAATTAAATTACAAAAGAAATGCAATTGTACTCTGTGACAGTTAATTAGAAAAATATGAAATTAACTTACAGTTACTTATCAAAATATTGGTGATTACAAAGGGTTTACATCCAAATATATTCTTTTTATTGAAAAGTTTATATGCAGTTTATAACAATTATGCTGATGCAGCAAATGTAAAAGGTTGCATTATTTTGATAACTTTATTAAAATAGTTATATTACTTACATTTTCAACAGGGTTACTAACAATTTTATAAATAACCGTCCTAACACTGAATATATATTTATATATATTTAAGCAATATCACACAAGGGAGCTCTGTACTGAATATCAGCATGGCTGTGATTCAGTCGTACGCACGAGGCTGCAGGCTGAGTGCCAAAGATAAGGACAGCCGTGCTGATATTCAGTATAACAGCACGACCTCGAGTGTGATATTGCCTTCATACAAAGCAACAAACGCATATTAATTAACAGTAAAAAGAGGCAACAGGTTATGATTTGTTTATTTAAAGTTTTATTTGACACATAAATAGTTTGACAACTGGACTGACCTGTTGCCTAGCAACAAACTAAACACTCCTGCACACTAGCTTGATACTTTGTGAAGGTCCACATGTTACCGCAGGCCAGCTGTGTGTCTCCATATATTTTACAACCTTTGAAATAGCAGTAGCTTTGATGGAATACATGTGATGCTGATGAGTTAAGAGCTTAATCAGTATGTAGTGTTGTCTTCTGATGTCATATGAGCTTCCCTGGAGATTTACAGTGAAGTATTGAGGCTTCTTTCCATCCCTTTATCTTTCTCTGACCAATTATTATTTAACTCAAATGTTATTTGTGGTAAAATGTTTCATTTTGTGGTGCAAAGTTTGTTATGACAACCCTTAATGTTGGTTGACATAATTAACGGCTCATAACACCTGTAAAGCGGAGTGATACATGCAGGGTGCTGTTATATTTATACTGCATATCAACACTCATCGAATACCTCTTGCCCAATCAAATTGCTTGGTCGGGACTTACTGTTGTATAAATTTATAGATTCATATAAATGTATAAATTTATACGTATCACTCCGCTTTACAGGTGTTCAGAGCCGTTAAAGGATAAGTTCAGTATTTTGCACTTTGAGCCCCATTCCTGGGTTGTTTATGATGAAACACAGTGGTTAAGACCAAAATCTTGACGATTGCTCCTTCTCTGAGAATTTGAGAGGATTTGTCTTTCCCCTGCCTGGCTTAACAAGGCTGTCTATGGCCATGTGTAAATCTGTCCTAAAACCACCTTAAACGTTGGTTTTCAAAGCCATGAAACTCACTGAGTGGTCAGTGGTGTTCGTTGATGTTCTGACATAAAAATCGTAGCAAACTGTGGCTTCCATCCGTGTTTTCACTATTCATCTCGATTGTGGAACTATTTTTTCAGCTGCCTCACACCCGTGTGTAAACTTCCTCTTGATTGTTTGATTGACCCTGAAGCGTTATACACTCCAGCCCACTTGATGGCGATAATGCCCCTTTACGTGAGTTGCAGGAAACCATTGCAATGTAATGGGACACAGAAAGAAGCAGAAGAAGAAGGCTAGCGTTGTGTTCAAAGGCATCGTACTACGAAGGTTATTTACAAGTGAGTAATAATGGGCAAGTTTCGTGTGGTCAGTGACTGCAGGAGAATTCCTCCGAAGAGGAGGAGCGCACACAGCACTGTTGAGCCGGCACTTTCGCTGAGCTAAAAGACTACAGTGATTACAACCTTGTTGTAAACAACCCCCTTTCCGTTTCCAGTGGCGGATTACTACCAACGGACAATGAAACTTCCTATAGAAAATCAATGCATGGACAAAATGTCAAATAAATCACCACGGAAACCACAGTTTGCTACAATTTTTATGTCGGAACATCAACGAACACCACTGACCACTCGGTGAGTTTCATGGCTGTGAAAACAAATGTTTAAGGTGGTTTTAGGACAGATTTACACATGGCCATAGACAGCATTGTTAAGCCAGGCAGGGGAAAGCCAAATTCTCTCAAACTGGAGCAATTGTCAAGATTTTGGTCTCAACCACTCTATTTCATCATAAACAACCCAGGAATGGGGCTCAAAGTGCAAAATACTGGACTCCTCCTTTAATTACGTCATGTGTTCAATAAGCAACATTAGGGGCTGTTGTAACAAACATTGCACCTCAAAGAGGAACATATTCCCACAAACAACATTTGAGTCAAATAATGAATGGCCGAAGAAGGACAAGGATAGAAAGAAGCCTAGATACTTCACTGCAAATCTCCCAGTATATGCTCATTTAACATCAGAAGATGATTTTTGATTTTGGGTTGAACTGTCCCTTTAAGTAAAGGATATGCGCACTTATAACTGTTGTTATTGCTGGTGACAAATGAGTCACCTTTATTACTGTTTATAATGACAACACATTTTGACACAGTTCTTGTTGCATGAAAAGAAAAGTTTCTCACTTGCTGCTGGAATATTTATTTACGACTTCTCTGTTTTATCTTAATCAGACGCAGTTGTCATCGCAAAATCTAAGTAGAATAACAATAGCCATTCAGTACAAATTGATGTAAATGGGGGTCTCTGTAAACAAAAGTTTTACTCAACTTTTGTTAATTGTGTGACAAATCACCAAAACAGACTAAAATCATCCTGTCTTAATCAGTGCAGCAGTTATAATTGGAAAATGAAGTATGAGACATTTCTGTTTTATCAAAACACAATTAGGAGAGTGTCTCCAGCCTCCAGACCGTCAAATCTCTCTGCTGTGTGTTGGCGGAGAACTTCATTAATTCCTACATGGTGTTGATCTCAGCTGAGTCCTCTTCCTCTCTTTTCTCCATTGTTTGCAGGCTCTGAATAATTTGCTCGTGTTAAAGCAGAGCAAAGCTCTTAAACCCAGATTTCCCTCGCTCATCCCGTCGGTTCCCTCATTCCCTCCTTCATCTCCCTCTCTCGCTCTATCCACCCATCCCTCCGTCTCTATCAGTGTTTCTCTATCTTGTCGGACACGCCTCCCTCCTCCCTGATCTGGGAGAGTGTTATCCTGAAGAGCCGCTACTGCAAAAAAAAAAAAAAAATCCATCTTAGCAAGTAATTTAATCTTGTATTGACACTTCAAATCTCCTGCAAGTTTAACTTGAAACAATTTAACTTATCTTCAATACAAACCCTCTTTCCTGATGTTAGAATTTTCTTTAATCAACTTTGATTTTCTTGATCCATGACCTGCCTTAAAGGGTATTTTTCCAACCTGGACCCTATTTTCCCATGTTTTTGTGTTTAAGTGACTAATAGGAACAACAGTTTAAAACATTGGTCCAGTATTGAGTGGCAGCCGGCAGCCATGAAGCAATGTAACGATAATGTACCCTCAATGTACATCCACTAAAAGTGCATGTTTTTGCCACTGACAGGCTCAGCTTGTTATTGTAAGTATCTGGCAACTAATGGACATGATCCCTACAGAGATAGAGCTCTTTGTTAAAGAGTAAGATCCTTTTTGTTTTACCAGAAACAGCCCATTGCAGGACACACCAAATACAGTAATTTAATAATTGTAATACTCACGTCATTCAAAGTCGACAGAAACAAAGAAAAACTCACAAAAGCCATCTTGGTTCGTCTTTTCATTATTACAAGCAGGGCCGTGCACAGACGTTTTGTGGGGCAGGTGCTCAAGCTGAAAAAAAGGGCACACCTGTGCATGCGCAGAAGACAAAAAAACCCTGTGTGCTGGCAAAGCGTGCCCTGCTGTGAAGTTTCTATGTGTCTGCCAGCACCAGAAGGTCTCTTGGGGACTGAGTAAATACAGTACATTTGTGCACAGTAATGAGAAGGGGAGATGTCTGTCTAGCTTACATATGAGGTGTCTCAAGATCTGTATGCACCTCGCAGCTGCTACACGTAAACATTCACTTTCTTCATTTATCATTTATTTATAACAGGCACAAACAGAGAAAACAATGCCACATTGTGCACACTTTAGTGAATATATAATAACCATTCAAAATCCACAAAATCTAAACACAATTGTAAAATGCTGTTCTCTGAATAAATAACATAATAAAGCAACCAATTTACTCTCCAAACTCTCCAAAGTAGGCCTGTGTTCAATTGCAACAGTCAAGCTAAGTGAGTTCTCCTCTCCTTTCCTTTGCTCTCCTCTTCTCAATTTGTTCTTCTCCTCTTGTTTTCTTCACCTCCTGTTTCTTTTTTAAATACTTAGTCTTCTTAAATATTCTTTAAGAATCCCAGACAACAGACGCATGCAGCAGCTGAGGCTCTGTGCTCCTCACCTCCTCCTCTGCGCCTTTGTGCACAACATTAAACATTGTAAACATTATTTCAAGTTGAGTTTTGGTCTATAAAGACACGTGGAAGTAGGAGAGCAATTCGCCGTCTGTCTCTGCTTGCACCGGGCAATTGGTGAACCCGAATCTGCCACAGAGTTGGAAGGAGACAGTGTGATTTTACACCAGACTAGCTTACTTGGTGTTAAGTGTACTGGTGGGATGTTGCCTAATTAGGCTGGCTGTATTGAGATGTTTTAATAGTGGTTTAATTTTACAACAGTGACAAACAAATGCAGAGGTTTAGAGCAAACACTATCGTTACCTGGCTGTCCATAAAAGAAGGAGACATGGATGTTGCTCTGCAGGGCGTTCAAATTGCATGAGTAGTGGTGGCTGTGACAAAGGAAGTTAAAGAGGGAGGGCAAGATGCTTGACTCAGACACAGTAGTTGGACATACAGCATGCTTTTAATTGAGAACTGATGCCATAGGGCCACATTTAAAAACTAAAATGTAAAATCATTAAAAAAAAAATAGAAAAAAAATTCTTGCCAAAGGGGCACTTATCTAGTCAGAAGCCAAAAGGTCTCTGTTTGTCTTATCTGGTTGACGTTAACCCTTAATTCACCCAGTTAGATTTGAAAACAAGCTGGCTCTATAAACGCTAAAATTACTGATTATTAAGAATGGCGTCTGGTAGGTTTGGTGAAATTGATTTTGAGGTTGTTTCTGGTTAAACAAAAAGATCTTGGTTTTTAATTGAAAGCTCTATCTCTGCAGGGATCCTTTCCATAATAACCCTTTTTGTGAAAATGTAAGACTCTTTTTTGTTTAACCAGAAACAGCCTTGAAATTGCCACCACCAAACCTACCAGACTCCATTTAAAAAAAAACACTAATTTAAGTATCATAAAACACACTTTATTCATTCAACGGAAACAAAATAAAACAAATAAAAGCTGTCTTGATTGTCTTTCCACTCTTCCAACAATCACCAACTCTGCTTTGGTCGAAATAAACCCTTAATTCACCCAGTTAGATGTGAAAATATGCTGGCTTTATACACGCTAAGAGTCTGAGTCTGGTGGGTTTGGTGATAGCAATTTTGGGGTTGTTGTTGGTTAAACAAAAAGGATCTTACTCTTTATCAAAAAGGTCTGTCTCTGTAGGAATCCTTTCTAGATGTTGTCACAAACTTAAAATAACAATCAGAGCCAGTCTGTGGTGAAACAAGCACTTTCAGTGGACATAAACTGACGGTGCCCACATGCCCTAGTGGTTTCATTGCAGCCTGTTTTGCTGTGACCAGCTGCAGCCATCTTGCTCAGTGCTGGACCAATTTACAAAAATGTCAATCCCATTAGTCACTTAAGACACAACAACATGGCAAAATAGGATCTAGGTTGAATACAGAAATTAACCTTTAATCTGCTTTGCTTGTTCCAACATGCTGACACTTGTCTCTTAAATAATCATTATGGAATCACTTGTGAACTGACCTAATGTTGCTTTTGGTGATATTTTGTTGCTCTTTCGTTAATTGATACAGGGAAGTAGTATTTAAGGGCTCCCCCTCCCCCTCAGGCAGGGACAAGGGTTCGGTTGGTTTTTTGTTGCAGTACTACATTTGACTACTGGGACAAATTGGTAGCAAGGCTAACACTGCCACACCATACCCACTGGTCCCTCATGGGAGAAATACTCTGGCACTGAAGAGTGCTTTTTTTGGAATAAATAGAAGGAGAACTGTAGTTAGAAACTTCATCAACAGAAAGGTCCGGGCCACAGAGCCAAAACCCCTCCGTAATGACCGCTTAGCGCCAGACGTGTTGCCAAAATAAAAACAAGAGGATCTCAAGGATTACCACTTTAAATTCTCAGTGCACGTGTTGGTGTAGCGCTTAAGAGAGAGAGAGTGAGTGTGTGTGTGTGCGTCAGTGTGTATTTTAGGGGTTCTTTTTTGTCTTTATGCCACTGGCGCCAGCCTGCAGGCTTGGCACAGGAGACAGTGTTCACCTCACATGACAAAACCCTCTACTCTACTAAGCTTCCAGAGGACAAGTGAAAGGTAGGGAGGGACGAAAGACGAGGAGGGAGAGAGGGGGAACTGTATGGGTGGAGGGGAGTTGGGGGGCGTTGTACAGAAACCATTAAAGGGCTGCCGAAAACCATGAAAGGACTCAGGTCAGGTTTAGAGTAAAAGGGCTGGAAATGAGGGAAGAAATGAGACAAGACAGGAAGTCAAGGGCATTGGAGGGGTATCAGTGGCAGTATGTGTTGGGGGGTGGGGGTAAAGCAAGGTCACAAGGGCAGATCAGGTTAGGGCGAGAACAGAGAATGGGGGGGACGTGATGGGAGGTGTCCCCAAAGTACATAGCTGCAAGCAGACACTTGGACACGGCCCAGGAAAACTGTGCCTGGGTACATCGTGTTCACTCTCTCATTTCTCTCTCTCACTCCCTCTCTCACACACTCAGCACACACACACACACACACACATACTGAGCACTGAGCACACACGAGCCAGCACACCAACACTCCCACGCTTAAAATTTGTTCGGCATTGCTGAGACATATTGACACAAATAACAGCCTAAACACTGAAAACAATCTGTTATGCCACACATACTGATGTTCACACACACACACACACACACACACACACGCACAGTGAGTGTTTACCTCATGTAAACTGTAATCAAGAACAAAATCCATAGCAGATTCCAAATTGAGCGAGTATTTCTGAAGCTAATCCTCTAATTGGTCATAAACATTGCGGGATTTGATTGGAAGGTAACACAACAGATCACTGTGGGAAATATTCCTTTAATCCTGCCTGTTATAGGAGGCACCTCGAGTGTGTGCGGCATGTGAAAGATTGTTTCTTTTATTTAGCCTACCCACGCTGATACACATGGGGTGAAGAAAATTATAGAAACACCTGTCAGTATAATGTGATACAACTCAACAGCACTGAGAACTACATTCTGCAAAACTATCAGACATTTGAATCAACTCCTCTCTAAAACTCTCTCAACAAAAACGAACATTATAAACTCCATAAACTGGGGGTTTATTGCATTACTGTTTTACACTGTATTAGTTGAGTTGCCTTATAGTACGGTGGGGTGGCTGATTAGTGGCCTACTTGTCACGTTTGCCTTGTTTTAGAAGGTTCATCCATAGACTGTATAAAAAGAACAGATTTAGCCACTGTGACGTCACCCATTGGTTTGTGGATGCTTTTTTAAAGGCGGATCTGATCATTGACACCTAGCAGAGAGCTTGTTGTCACATAAAACAGCCACGCCCTTAAATACGCAGAACTTGAACACATAACTGGAAACCTCTGGGGCTGAAAAATGAGGCTAACTCAGAAGAGCCAAAAACTGTAGTTCCTTCAATGGCCACTTGAGGCTGGCTCCAGAAGCAAGTCAATCACCATAGACCCCCTATGTTAAAATGCCCAACTTTACAGCAGACAAAAACATGTTTACAGCCTGGTACAAAAAACAGTTTTGGTCTTACAGCTAATTTCCTCGTTCATGGCAAATGTACAGGGGTACATTTTTTATTTAGCTTATGTAGCTCAGCTGTTTCAATTTTATAAAGGCTTAAAGTTACGACATAATTAGAGGGGTAGCCACTTTGAATGACAGGTGGGTGCCATCCATTACTAGTTGCTACCACTAGCGACAACGTTGGTTAGGTTACCGTGACATAACCCTAGATTCAAAGAGCATTGGCGTAGCCATAGCTGTTGCTATTTCAGTGTGTATTCAGCTCCTGAAACTTAATTGTAATGTCTCGGTTTGGTTGTACTAAATGCTGTCTAAGGAGCCCGATGTGAAGTTTTTCCAGAAAGTTCATCTTGCTTTAATGTTTTTTTTTTGTTTGTTTTTGTTTTTGTTTTGCTAACAAAGATTAGCATTATCAATAGTTTTAGTACAGTAAACCGTAGCTGTAAATACACAATGCTTACCAAGCGAGCAGCTAGCGTTAGCGTTACCTCCACCCTCTCCTCCAAATATGGTCACTACTGTCTCAAAAACCCAAGATAATGATGGCCAAAATGCCAAAGTCGAGGCCTCAAAACAAGAGTCCACAAACCGATGGGTGATGTCACAGAAGCTACGTCCATTATTTTATACAGTGTATGATTTAACATGGGGGTCTATGGGGATTGACTCGCTCTTTTAACTAGAAAGGAACTGCAGTTTTTGGCACTTCATGTTGGCTTAATTGTTCAGCCTCAGAGGTTGCCACTTGGGTTCCTCCGGTCCTGCCGTGCGATTGTCGCCTTCCTGCAGGAGTAAGGAAAACACACCACTAAAAATATTCTCTACACTTGTGCTAATGTGATGAAGTGAAGTGCAGAAGGATGGTAGATGAAGAGAGACTCCACTCTGTTAGATTTGGCCGGAGCTGATGCCACAGCAGCTTCTCTCCTCCCCGCCGGCTGGAGTTGACTCCCTCCCTTGGCCCCTCAGGAGCAGCCTGATGAAACTTAAATGAGTCTGTCTTAAAAAAAACCCCACTCCGCTCCATTAGAGATTTGCAGTGACGCAGCACATACACTTGACTGGGAAAGCCTCGGCAGCGACTGTTCTGTGTGAACTCACCGAGGAGTGGCATTGTGGATCCACAGACAGACTCACTCCAGGACGGCTGCTCTGCATGAATACAGATGGAGACAGTGTTAAACCAAGATGAGATGAGTCACTGCCTTTTCATGTTTCTCATCTTGTCTTCTCAAGGTTTAAGGTTCGTCTCCAGGGAAGCTGCCAATATGAATCTCTTCTTTTTCTATCAAGCTAACCTCGGGCCAAACTCTTGTTCACAAGTCTCCTGACTATGTATGCAATTCTCCAGTGCATTCATTCCAGCTGCACAACAGCTGATGCTAATGGCTCAGTAATCATACAGGCTTTGGTACATTATGTTCTTGTGTGTGTCTGTGCATGTTTCCTGATGACTGTTGCAATGACCTGCTCAGTCAACCCAATCGTCGAGTAAATGCTGGCATTGTATGTTTTTGCAAACCACAGATAAGTAAATATGTAGCAGACATTTTGAAAATATAAGTTTCCTTATGTTTCAATTTTATGTTGTGAGATCATTGTAGTTGACATGTGGTTATGTTTAGGCACAAAATCACTTGGTTAGGGTTAGGGAAATGCTATGTTTTGGCATAAAACATGGTTTTGTCACCACAAACACATCTGGAAATATCCTGAACTTTACATTAAAAATGACCCGCTTTTGTAGCTACAAACACTGCAGATATTGTCCCAAACTCTTGTTAAAAAATACCTGCTTTTGTTGGTCTCAAACCATGGTCTGCTGCTGTCTGCTGCTTGGCAGCCATCTTGCCAATGTGTCACCACTGTCCCCTCTTCTCTTCCTGATGAAAAACTTGTTTTCTATATATGTAATCTGAACAATAACATATGTATGAAATGTAACATATCCATAGTTTGCAGAACATTTTATCCTGGTGCCTGGGCTGGCTCAGTCCTTAAAGGAGTTGGTTCAGCCAAATTACAAAGAACATATTTTCTCAGATTATAAATCTGTCCAGAAAGGCTCAGAGTATAAAGCAAAGGTATTTATACCTGTTCCAGATGATCACATTTTAAAGCAGGCTGCTATCATAGTCTCTCTCCAAAATTTTAATGTGTTTTACGTGCAATCTTGACTTGATAACTCTATGGGGAGAAAGTGCAAACGTCAGAAAGTCTGTCCTCAAAGGCATTTATGTTGTTGCGCTCAGTTGTTCACATGAAAAGAGACAAATGTAGCTATGTAAAGAATGAAAAAACGAGGTTGAGAAAGAAGCACAAATCCTGTATTCTTTCACATCTTCATTCCGCCATTGGGACTGTTTTTGGCACTGTTAGACAATCAGGTAAACACTTTGTTTTTATGCATATTAAGCTATTGTTCCATATTGTGAGTACCACAAACAAAATCCCATTTACCGACACTGTATTGGGGTGGAGGCAGAAGCCTCAGAGATGAATAAATCCAAAATATCTGCATAGATGAATAAATGTATAAATAGTACATTTTCATTGTACTTTTTGCTTTACATAATTTATTTGACTACTGGTTACTTTTCAGTTTAATTTTTGATAAAAGAATAAAACACAACACATTATTGAAGATTTTAAGCAGTTCACAACCTCTTTTTTTTCTCGAGTTACACAGATGCAGTGTCTGTGAGTTCAGACAGCGTTTAGACAAACTGTGTATCAGTTTGTTAAATTTAGCGCTACGTTACCAGCTAACAATAAAATGCAGCTTCTGCACTGATGTTTTAGTATTTAAGATCCAGTAATATAATATGTAAGCTTACATATCAATTACAGGTGTAATTTTTCTGCAGACAAAGTACTTTACTTTTTCTAATTTAAGTACATTTTGCTGACAATACTCTCCCCCACCTTCCCCCACCACTGAAGAAATAAGTGAGAAAATCTGTTTTTATGCCTCTGCGTGGGTAACAGCCGTGGCTGGAGGCATTATGCTTTCGGGTTGTTTGTCCATTCTTCTTCTCAAGAGCACGTTGAAAGAATTTCTTCAAATTTGGCACAAACATCCACTTGAACTTAACAATGAACTGACACGGTTTAAGTCATCACAGGTGAAAGGTCAAGGTCACTGTGACCTTGTCCACTTTAGTCTTGTGAAAGCAACATCTCAAGAACAGCTTGAGGGAATTTCTTTAAATTTGGCACAAACATCCACTTGGACTCAGCAATGAACTGATTCGATTTTGATGGTCAAAGGTCAAAGGTCACCATGACCTCACAAAAAAGTTTTTGGCCAAAACCCAAGAATTCTTATGCTAGTTATGACAAAATTTCACACAAATGTGAATAAAATGATAAAATGATGAAGTGATGACATTTTAAATCCAAAAGGCCAAAGGTCAACGTCACTGTGACATCAAATGTTCTGCAAAACACTTTTCTGTCCACCTTGAAACTGGGCTGACTGTATGATCATCTGTGCTGGCAGGTTGAAGATGTGTGTGAAGCATCTATCTTTTAGAATTAATGGCATCTTTGCAACAATCTCCATATCTGAAGCATCGTCAGCTGTTATGGCTACATATGAGTATGGACAGACATAAACTGTATCAGCAACGTGACTTGTTCACATAAGTGTCAACAACTTCCAGGTGGTAATTCTAGTTTTTATATAATTTGGGTGAACTGACCCTTTAACATCTAGTTTATTCTGCTAACATTCATACCTTAAACATTAAAATTATTTTATAACAAAGACTACAACCTCTAAATTACATCTAAAAAAAGACAAATTAAGAATCATACAACATGTTAAGTAACTCGAAACAATTTAAAAAGATACATCTGATGTTTGCAATTACATTCCATGTGTGTAAATTTGAATTGCAGTGCTTTTTGACTCAGACACTTAATGTTTCTGCGCCTGTAAATATACTGACCATGGAAACATGCGTGCGTACACACACACACACACACACACACATACATATGCATCCGTTCAGTTGATCCTGATGACTCACTCATCCCCCCTCTCCCTCCTCTGCTATATTTGGACTTATCTCCAGGCCTCAGCTAAACATTGAAAAGTGAAAAGAGGCAAGCGGAGGAAGAGGAATACATCTTGTGTGTGTGTGTACGGGGGTGGGTGGGGGAGTACAGGAGGGACATGATTACATTCACAACTGGGAACAATTCCTGCTGTGCACACCGTGTAAATTGTGTGACGTCAATGCGTACACGTCAGAGCTGGGGAGACACTGGATATTTGCACAGTGATGCTCTCCCCTGGCGTTTCTAATCCTTCAAGTAACGGAATACTTACACAATCCATCGTGACGCTTTAAGTTTGGACTCCAACTGCAGCGTAGCAACAGAGCTCTGCTAGTGCCAGGTCCAGATATGGGCCTGCTGTCTGGCTCGACTGGAGGCAATAAACAGGGTAACACTTTGAGAATTTGAAAGGGACGGTTCACCCCAAAATGTAAAAAAAAAAAAAAGCATATTTCCTGTCTTACCTGTAGTGCTATTTATCAGCCTAGATTGTTTTAGTGTGAGTTGCCAAGTGTTGGATACATCAGTTATAAATGTATGCTTTCTCTTGAATATAATGTAACTTTTGGTGTTCAATGTGCCCAAAAAAACACATTTAAAAACTCTAGAAATCATGACCAGGTTACTCAAGATAATCCACAGACCTTGTTGTTAGCAGTTTAATCTAAGAGCTATTTTCTTTCTACTGAACTACACCCACCAACTGTATTACTGTGCAGAAGGGAGTGTGCATCTTCTCATGGACGAGAGGCTCATGCTGGTGACAGAGCGAGATGTAATATGGTGTCCTCCTTGACTGAGCTGTAACATCAGCTATCTCAGTGGTGTGAGGTGAACTGGCAGTAGATGCACACTTCCTGATGTGTGGTAATTCAGTTGGCAGGTGTAGTTCAGTAAAAAAGAAAATAGTTTCAACACAGAAGTGCTCACAACAAGGTCTGTGGATTATCCTGATTAACCAGGTCGTGATTTCTAGAAAGAGACATTGCTGTTGAGTTTTTCAAATGTATTTTTGGCCCTCTGAGCACCACCAGCTGAGTGCCATCTAATTCTATTACATTGGAGAGAAGGCAGACATCTCTACAGCTGATTTCTTCAACACTCTGCTACTCAGACCAAAATAAATATTACTCCAAGTAAGAGGAAAAAGTAAATAATAAATAAAATAAAATAAATCACAACATATTTTTTTAATGCTGTCTGTCACAATAAGAAACACAAAAAGTAATCTAAAGTTGAGGGTGGAGGCACGGAGGCAGAAAATACATTCCAATGTTTCATTTTAAACACCTTCTTCAGCTTATTAGACTGTTGGTTAACTCAGACTCTCCACAGCTCTGAACAATAGAGGCCTCGGTATCTACTTCCCCCTCCTGCTGTGTTCCAGCGCTTACACTCATTATTTCTCCGATCCTACGCGGTAATTAGATGGCTATTTCTGCAAATCAGCATGCTCGCTCCTTTTTAATGTGACCAAAATACATTGATGTTGCCACCCTTGATCTCTCTCGGAGTGCGATGATTGTATGAGGGTTTAAAAGAACCACAGGAGGGGATACATTGTGTGTATGCGTGTGGGTTTTTTGCTTAAAGACCTGTTTATCAGTTTGTTTTTAAGCTTTAAACCTGATGACCGAGCAATTTAGGTTGTCTTGAGAGGCGGTTACTGTACCAACACATTGTGATCTGCGCTGCCTTGTGACTTTTACTGCACTGTGATTTCATTACTGCTGCACTTATCACTCTATCAAGTAAAATGCCAACGCACAGAGATAAAGTAACACCGCAGCACTTACTGTAGGTGGGTATGTGGATTCACAGCATTTTAATGGAACAGGGGTCTTAATATTCTTGCATTTGTAACACCAGGCCAACTAATTTTTAGAACATCTGAGCCTTTATTAGGACATGTTCCTATTTGTGACTCATTTTTCAATTTATTTCCAAGGACCAGATTAAACTATTTTCTTCTCCTTTAAGGTTCAGTGTGTAGGATTTAGTGCAGTATATTGACGGAATGGAGTACGTTTTCTTTAGTGTATCATCACCTCAATATAAGAATCATCATTCGTTATTTTAGAATGACATGTTTATATTTACAAAGCGAGTGGGTCCTCATTCACGCAGCTCTCCATGTAACGGATAAATCAAACACCAGCTCTAGACAGGGCCATTCATGTTTTCGCATTGGCCACTGTAGTTAGCAGCCCCTCTGTGATGACAGTGTCAGAAAAACACGCGATGTGAAACTGCTTTATTCTGTGTTTTTATAGGCTTAGGTAACTGATTCCATTTGTTTTGGAGAGGAAGAGACCTCTTTGGATAATTTTGCTCCCTGAAAAAATCTCCTGAACATCTGGATCTAAAGTTATCAGAGAAAAAAATGTGAGCACACATTAGCAGGTGGTGTGCTAGTGGCCCGTTTGCGACATGCCAAACAGCATAGGAAAAAGACTGATTTTTGACATGAAACTGCTTTATTCAGTGTTTTTACCAGTTTAAATCGCCAGGTTCTGCTGTTTTGGAGAGGAGAAGACCTCTGCTGATAATCCGGCTCCAAGTAAAATCCTCCTGAATGTCTGAATAACAATAAGGTGAGCACACATTAAGTTATCAGAGAATATAGGTTAGCACAAATTAGCAGGTGCTGGGCCCATCTGCTTCAAGCTGATCAGCATAAGAGAAACACTGATTTGTAGTATAAAACTACTTTTTTACTGGTTTTAATCACCTGGTCCGTTTGTTTTTAAGAGGAAGAGACCTCTGTGGATAATTCAGCTCCCAGTAAAAACCTCCTGAACAAAGAACACTGAGGGCTTTTCTAACTGTGAAAAGTTTGAGCTAGTTACAATCTGCAGTTCTCACTTCTAGATGCCACTAAATCCTCCTAAATCTTACACACTGTTCCTTTAAATGAGTGAGTGGCTTGTGAATAACAGGGAAGCTGTGCGTCTTTGGGAAAATTCCTCTGCCAACATGCAGATCCAGTCTAATTGGTAACTCTAATCAACCAGAACTGGGACTCAAACTTCCTCCTACTGGTACTCTGAAGACTCGGCGAGCATGCCACATAACAGCATGTTTGGCCCCATAAAATAATAGTGAAAAGAAATCAAAAACTCAACACAGAGAGACTCATATTCCAGTTTCTCTGCAACTGTCAAGTGAATCTCATTGTAAAAAAACAAAATTCAAATTAGCTGAGCTGAAGGAAATAATAGGCTTCCTGAAGGCATATCCATTAGAAAAATGGAAAGAATCCTTTAGGGGTTGATTAGCAACAGACCAGATGTTATTGTTCTTTCTGTCAAGATTAATGTTGGCAATGTTTCATGCTGTCTGTCAGTGGAACAAAGCCATGTTTTCATGCATCAACTCTAGACTGCACAGTCATGATAGGTATCTTATATAAGGTTTAAACAGCAGGTGTGACATCAGAGGGAGGTGGACAGATTGGACAAACACTGCTACATAAAAAAATCCAGTGTCATTCTTCAACTTTATATATCCACTGCCAAAACATGTCAGAAAATGTAAGTTTTTTTTTATATTCACTTTAAATGTTTTTCTTTCTTACATAAATGTGTCATTCTGTTGTGTATGTAACGCTCTCAGTGTATAGATTGTTCTATATAACTAATCTTCAGCTGTTACACAATCAGAGCCTTCTTGTCAAACTGATCACACAAGCATGTGTTAATTAAATACAATGATTTTTAAAATTCTATTATTATTCTGTTCATTGCACATCTGTCTAGGAAAACATTATCTGCTTCTAATGATTATAACAGTGTTTTTGACATTTTAATTATATTTTTCTGAGGTTTTCTAAAGCTGAAGCAGTGTAATTAAAACTGCACTAATCAATATTTTTATATAAACAAAGGATCAAATAACTACGTGAAAGTGTTGGCCAATGCCAAGTGTCGAATGAAGGTAGAGAATAAATCATTTAAGCTACGATCTCCTTATTGATTTTGACATTAGCTTTAATAATTCTGGTGTTTAAAGCTGCACTAATCAATATTTTTTGTATTAAAATGGATCAAATGACTACTTGCAAAGTAGCAGATAATCCACAAAGAAGTATCATCCAACTCCAAATCCTCCTTAGCTTTTTAGCCGCGTTTAGCTCATTGTTTTGCTTTGTCCTGACAAACTCTACTACCTGCCTTGCATGACACAGCAGACAAAGTTAGCGACTTGCTGGTGAACATAGTGTAGCATTTATCTGCCAAAGAACTATTTTTCTGGAGACTAAAATAAAGCTAAAAGGAGATCCAATATTGTACATTTTGTGGACAGACACACTACTCCAAATGAATGCTGATGATGCTTGGTGTCTCCCGGATGTGGAAAAAAAAAAAGCTATGCCATGACAGGCAACCATGCCGTACTTCAGCAACAGCTGATGCTTGCTCGCTGTGGGTAGATACAATCAATGCTAAACACTGTACTGTCTCTTTTTTTCATTACTTTTAAATGTATTAAAAAGTCGAAAACTAGAATGTAGGCAAATATTATGTAGGCTATGGGTTATATTTTTTTTGTAGTGTTTATATGTCATAAAAAAATGGTCATTAAAAAAATCATAGTATAGTGTTTAATAAAAAAGTATTTAAAGGTCGTAGTATAGTGTGGCATAAAAAGGCAAAATTGCCCTAGTCAAAAAATAGTGATTAAAAAAATCATAAAAGAGTCATAGTGTGTACACTGCGCAACCCTCATTCATAAGATGGCTTCCTAAAACGATACTCAAGTCATCAAAACTTTGAAAAACTCTGATCTAAGATTTTTGCTTCAAAATGCTCTATTAACTATTAATTTAGCTTTAAAAAGCATGTATATTAAAAAACTGATGCAGACTCAGATCGGTCTACACAATTTAACACACTTTAAAACCCTGAATTTTAATTTACATTGCGTCACAGCTAATAACAAGGTCCCTTCGGCCAAGAAATCCATAACTGTCCTGTGACCTTCATCAATAGGACGTGCTTCTTTCTCATGCCCTCCTCAACTGACAGAAATTCTCCTGAGGATCAGCGTGTGCTTGTGACATGACAGAATATATGTATGTGGTGACAAACACACAAATTAACAGTATTAATGTTTCTGTGTAAGGCAACTGCTCACATGCATAAGAGACGTGCAGAGACAGACTAGAGTTCCCTAGTGACAGAGGGGGGGGATGAGAAACAGGCCAGGGGGACATGTGTTTATGAATAACTGCGCTGCAGTGGTGAAGAGCCAAGCAAGTGAGCTACCGTTTGAGATTAATGAGCGAAGATGATCTCAGCTAACAGCGGATACTGAAGCACCATGACCGCAAATGAATCTGGCAAAGCAGATAATCAACACTGTCGTTCAGCTGTGAAGGTGGTGCAGCCCACCATGTTAGAAACCTCCACCTTTTCACTCTTGTCTTGATTCAAAGGTGACTCTTATGCAGGAGCCAAACCTGCAATGTGACATCAGCACTTCAGTGCTTGAGTAATTTTGCTGTATACTACTTTATTCTTGTACTCCACTGCATTTCAAGGGGAAATATTGTGCTTTTATTCTGCACTATTTTTACATCAAAAACGTGATGACTTTATAAAACATGATGCATGATTATAGATCAAAGCACCTAAAAGTCAGGGCCAGATCAATCTGCTAGGGGGCCCTGGGACAAAACAGGGCTAGGGGGGCCCTCATCAGACCCCCCCCCCATCCTATCCATTGCCCAATTACTTTGGTAATAATTTGATCAAAGGTAAAATCATTTAAGAAGATGCACCATGTGATCATAATATTAACTGAAATATTCAATGTATTTATGAGATCAAAAAGCCAGCATTAAAAACTAGAAATGGGACGTTCACCACGCTAGAAAAGGTATGACCACGCAAGGAGGAACAAGCTAAATTATGTTGTTGTTGGTTGCATTACGGGAAATGTTGGAATCTGTGCTTGAGGAGCTTGACCAAGGTTTAAAAATTCAGACATCTTCACCTCTGCTGCTTTAATTTTGACCAATTCTTTTGGAAGTTGTTTCGTCTGAGTCCTCTAACTCGCCAAAGTACCCTTTAAAGCCCAAAGTCCCTCCCACCATTCGATCACAGGCATATGCAAGCGCTTCATACAGTATCCCTGTGCTTCCTATACAATGATTTATGTCATCTTATTTCATTGTAGAACTGCCTGCAGTGCATTCACTCAGCCCCTCCTTGCCCTGCTGTCTGAATTTCTGTTAATCAGACCACAAATGAGTAAAGAATTAGCTAGCTAGCCATCCCTCATTCCCTCTGCTTCCTATCCACTGCTGCTGACTTCTGTGTAGGAGGACAGTAGGCAGCAGCTCACATTTAGCCAGCACAAACCCCCCCAGCACTGTGGGCTGATGGCCAGCAGCAGTGCTGGGTCTAACCTGCGCAACAGCAGCAACAGAAAGTTTGCTGTTCTGGCAGAGAGTTGGGACTGTCCAGCCTCCCAGAGCTGAAGTTTGTACTGGCTGGAATGGGGTTGCTGCTGCGCTGACTGGGGGTCTGTCTTCAGAGCTACCAGTGAGGTGGTCTCTAGGCAGGGGAGTGTGGCAAACGACACACTCAAGGCTCTAGCTAATGTTAGCTACATAAACATTTACTTGAAGCTGCAGCTGTGAGCCTTTAGCTCCAGTTAGCATAAGGCTTAACAATTAGGAACATTTTCTCACCATATCTGAAACGTTTTTGCTATACTGACAAGTGTTTTATTTCAATTACTGTCAGAGTCTCTGTTAGACACTGTTTTTGATGAGTCCATCTTCCTCTTTTAGGTTGCTTTGCAGTGTAGGCAGCTGTTGCCAATGCTGGTATAGCAACTTTCTCTGCATGATTCTCCACCATTGAATCAGGCTTTCAATGCAGGGACATACACATGCATCTGCATTTGCACAAGAGCCGATAGGAACACTGTCTCTCTGAAATGACCTATGATCAGCCAAAGTCACTCGTCGTCACAGGCTAGATTTTCTAAAGCCTGAAAACAGAGTGAAGAGGAGGTGCAGAGGTCCAGTGTTCTCTCAGTCTACTTGAATTATAATATGCATAGAATAAGTTTATTGGGATTTTTTGCTGGATGACGCAAAAATAAAACTGCCCACTCCAGCTTTAATTTAACCTTATGAATGCAGAACTTCTACTTGGACAGTAACTGAGTATTTCCACTTTGTGGTAGATACCTCTTGCATCACTGCGGTGAACTGCACACAGCGTGCTTTATGCTTAGCCAGTGACACTTTATACCAGCAGATACCAAAGGGATGAGAGAAGTCTAATATTTAACAATGATCACTGCTGTCACTAACTGACTGCTGTTTTTAAATATATTTTGTTCTTAATTCTGAGTGATCATTTCAAGTGGGAGGAGAAGTGTTCGTACTCAACAGCAGAATGTAATTTGGGTAAACAAGAATGTACAGCTTTCCAGTCAGTGCTGATGGGATGCTGCTCTCTGTTGCAGTGTCACTTTGTGATTTAAGCTGATGAATGTGTTTTGACATTAAAATCTCACTTACTGCAGCTTTGACTTTCTTTCTTTATGTTCTTGCCACTCTGTGCTTTTCCTCTCGTCTACATCTGCCTCAATCACCCCGCCGCTCCTTGCCTCCGTTGCCCGTCAGCGTCACTTGTTACCGTGGGAAGAACAATGCTGACATCACACTCATTATGCAATTCCATCAACTCGGAGCAGGGAGAGATGCTTTTTTTAGCAACCGCTCAGAAGCAACGGGTCATTCAAGCCTGCACATCTGCCCTGAGAGGGTGTGTGTGAGAGCTTGTATGTGTGTGTGTGTGTGTGTGTGTGTGTGTGTGTGTGTGTGTGACTGCAGTGGCGCGTGCATATGCTTGTAAGCACGTCTGCATGTTTATGTCTGATACAATTACCCAGAAGATCGTGAGAGAGAGAGAGTAATAAAGGGCCAAAGAGAGTGAGAGAGAAATACTGCAGTAACCCAAGGGCAGCTTGCTGCTCAAGTGGAGGGATGATGTACCTCCTCCTGACACACACTCGCGCAGAAGATAGCCCAAAACAAACAGCTTCACTGACTAGCCAAGGTTAGCTGTGGCGCATTGAAACATATGTTTCTCATAAGGGAGTTCGACTCTCCCCGTGCTATAATGCTACAGGCTCTCAGATGCCGTGTCACTTTGAAATATTGCACCAGCATGCACTTTTACTAAAAGCACACCAAAGCTAATTTAAATTCTCAAATATCAGGCTGTTTTGAATGTGCACATACAGAGGAGAAGCTTTCCATGTGATGGAGAAACTGTTGGCAACTTGTGTCTGCCTGCCATGCAGCCCCTGGAGTGCTGATACAGAGAACAGTCTATCTCTCCTGCTCTGCCTGCTTCACACAGACAGAATAGAAAACAGAGGAAGAGGACTGGAGCTGAATCCCAATATTACTCCTGAGCCAGCTCCTTCCTGTGCTGAGGTACTGGCCCTTAGTGCTCCAGACAAAACAAAGAATTTCTAGTTTCCCTCTCCTCGCTCTCTTCATTTATCTCTCATTTGGTCTGTCTGCCCAATTATTCCTCCAGGGTTGTATTTCCTCCTACATCTACCTCTTTGTTGCTTTTTAGGTATGCTAGCTCAGTGAATGGCAATGTTGGTTTGCATGTTGGTCAGTTTACCACTTCAGTCCAGATCGAAAAACATCAAACTATCAGATGGATTGCAATGAAATTTGATTTAGACATTTATGTTTCCCTCAAGATTAAACTCAACAACTCCAATGATCCCTGACCTTTCCTCCAGCTCCACCATCATGTCAGTAATTAGACTCATCCAATACTTTGGAAAGCTATGAAGCTATGAAACTAGTGACTTTCCTTTTGGCCTCAGCTGTACTTTGGCTGTAGTGCTAATTAGCAATTATTAGCATGCTAATACACTAAACTAAGATGGTGAACATGGTAAAAACCACGCCTGCTTAACATCCACATTGCCATTGTTAGCATATTAACATCATGTCAGCTTTTTGTGGGCTCACCTGGTCCTATAGCCTTGCAGCAGGTTTTGAGCCTGTGTCTTTTGATATAACCGTTCAAACTGGAAAAAAAAGAGAAAAAATTAAAAAGAAAGAAAAAGGCAATGCAGGGAGATATAGCTTAGGTTTCGAATGCAATTTGAACTGTAAAAAACTGTTAAGCCACTATGGAGATATAAATATCTAAAGTCAAGAAAAGAGTTTCAAGGTTTCAGAGAGTATAACGTCCGCAGGCTTGAGGCTGTGGGTGAGTGCTTTCAACCTATTGACACACGGAAACATACATTTATTTGACCATGGGCAAAAACAGTGTTGAGAGCATAAAACCCTTTGAAAGTGGTAAATGGATTTACATTTGTATGGTGCCTTTCTAGTCTTTCAACCTCTGAAAGCACTTTTACACTACATGCCACATTCACCCATATACTCACTGGTGGCTGCGGCTACCATACAAGATGCCACTTTGCTCATCAGTTTAACATTTACATGCACTCACACAATTTGGAATGTGGGCTTCAGTATCTTGCCCAGTGGACCATTTTCGCAGCAGACATTTTGACTTGTCATAGTAGGAAAAGTACAGGTGAAATTGATAACATTAAAAATGTCTCTGTTCCATTAAGTGTCCCAGTTAGCTATTCCAGTTAGCCAGCATGCACAATACCAGGACCTCCCCTAAATGGAATGCAGCTAATAAGAAGAGCTGGTCATCCACCAACAGACCTTTTTGACAATTTTGGAACCTTAGTCCCTTAGTCACCTTAATCTTGCATCACTGTATTGTACATCTTAGTTTTCAGTTGCTGTTAAAATGTGATCTATCATCTGAAACTCACTGTATAAGTAGTTTTATGGTTCCTCCTATCTTTCTATGCAGATGACAATTAATTATACAGTAGGATAAGCACAGGTGTATTCAATAACATCAAGTCTTGATGTTATTGAATACACCTGTGCTTATCCTACTATGAAAGGTCAAAAAGGTCTGTTGGTGGATGACCAGCTCTTCTTATTGTGTCATATTAGGATATTGAGCTGGGGAACACAGGACTCTTGGACCATAGATATGTTTCCATTTTAGCTTAAAGCACCACTGTCCATAGCACAGCCGAACATTGCTGCTGACCCTTAGTCTTGCATCACTATATTGTACATCTTAGTTTTCAGTTGCTGTTAAAAATGTGCTCTATCATCTGAAACTCACTGTATAAGTAGCTTTATGGTTCCTCTTATCTTTCTATGCAGATGACAATTAATTATACATCTAATTTAACATGGCAATGCCTGCCAAGCTGTTTCCAGTGACTTTTTAGCCACCAAACATGAGAGGTTTTTAGCAACCCATCACTGTGTTTCCACCAGTGATAGAGCCATGAAAAATGGTTCGTTTTTACAGAGAGACATCGCTGAAGGTCCTCTTAAGATGGCCGTTATCTTGGAAAGATAACAGACAACACTGCCATTGTTGTCTCTTCTTCAGGACTCATGATCAGATCATGGCTGTGCCTTACCTGACTTTGTCAAATGGTGCGATAACTTCCTTGACCTTAACGTGACAAAAATGATCATTGACTTCAGGAAAAACAACAGCAAACCTAAAACCATCATACATGGTAAAGAAGTACAAACTGTGGACACATACAAGTACTTAGAAACAGTGTTTGACTCCCAACTTTGATGCAAACACAGTTGATTGCCAAGCAATGACAACAAAGAATCCACTTCATGTGGAAGCTGAGCTCTTTTAGTATCTCTGAAAATATTCTCTGTAACTTGTATCAGTCTTTTATCGAAAGTCTTCTAATATTTTCTTTCATATGCTGGTTCAATGGGTTGTCTTCGAAATACAAGAACAGTCTTACCAACATTGACAAAGTCTGCTCCAAAACCACTGGAGTTCAGTTGAAAGACTTGTGTTCAATTTGGTAGAAAGCAAAAGGAATTATTAGGCAATGTGACCATATTCTGTCCGATGAATTTACCTTCATGCCCTCAGGCAGGCGCTCTGAGGAAAACAAACCGCTAACAAAATTATTTTATTCTTTCTGGTATCAGGCTGCTAAACAACTATAGTAAGTAATTAGTAATTAGGTTTGTTTCTTTATTTTGTTGTTGTTGTTGTTGTTTACCACCTGGCTCCTTGCGTAAGCCCATATGTGGTGACCTGTGGGTGCCAGAGTGTTTTTGCTACACTTGTCCTGAGACCCATATGTTGATCTGTTGTCACTGACATGTTGTTGTTCGAGTGCTGCTGCTATTCTGAGTAACTTTCCTGTGGTTTGTGGAAACATACAATGCCAAAATTTATTCTGGCAATTGGGTTGTGTGATTTTAAAATGAAAGCTTTGTTGGCTGGTGACAATTCTTCACTGATGGCTTAATACCTCGTCTAGACAACTGTCACTATGTCTCACCTGCCTTAGCAAGACATCCCTAGATTGTAATGCTGCTGCTTGTTCTTCACGCTGGCTTTCCATCAAATCCAGAATCCAATTCAAGAGTCTTGTGATCACTTGTAGAGCTGTGCAGGTTTAGGTACCTGCACACATCAGAGAGCTACCTGAGGCCTGACATCAGCATTAGGTCTCAGGGTCCTCTGATCAGGAATTGCTGTTTTTCCACACCTTGGACAAAGACAGTAGATACTGGCTGATTCAGCAAAAGTTGACCTGGTTATTGATAACTTTTGCTCAGCTACTCCAAATCAATTCATTGCACATGTAATAGATCCACTCTCTCATATTTAGGGAAGAAAACGCACACACACACATGTCCTTGGGGTGAATTGACTTGTAGAGGAGACTGCTCTGTTTTGCAGCCTCTGTTAATGAAAGCTATAATTATCACACAGCAAAATCAATACTCTCAGTTCCTTTTAGGGAAAGTGGTGGGGGGTTGTCTTGTTTGAGGTAAGATTGGAATGAGCCGTGGGACTCACAGCCCGAAAATAAGATTTATGGAAAGGCTGTGTTCATAGCTGATTGGCTCTAATTGTCTCCCAGCTAAGCAAGAATCCCATTCTGCTAAATGAGCCAGCGATCAAATTCAAATTCATTTATTGGCTGGCAAGCACACAAAATATCTTCACTGTTCAGCAGAGATAGTTGCTAGCATTTTTGTGTGTTTTTAGGGGGATAAATAAAAACAGTCATTATAACAGCTGTGTGGCTGAAGATTAAGGAGGAGCAATTAACAAGTCTGGTCAGGGCTTCTAATGCCAGGAAGCACACTTCCAACATACACTGGGGACTTAAACCACTGAGGGACAACGGCAACTTATCTACTTGGCCCACTGGTCACTCTACACAATATGTGGCGATGGGATTGGCAACAAATCATCCATGTGTCTGCAGATTAAAATGATCTCTAATAAGTCACCCTTTATAAAGGGGTTATAAGTTGCAACTTAATTATTTAGTTAGTAAACTATTTAGATAAATAACAATAAGAATAACTTTTGGGTTGTTGGATTGTGAAAAATTCTGTTGACTGGTTAGACGATCGGACCAAAATCCATTCATTAGCTATCTTAGAACCCATCAGCTATTGGTCCAACAATGATGAAGCCTCTGGGGGCAATGGCTAATATTTCATCCCAGTGTAAGCAGTGGACTTCCTCTTCTGTACACCGGTCATTTTGGCTAATCTCTATAAACAGATATCTGCATATGAATGCACATAAATGAGCTAATAAAAAGATGGGGTCCAAGATAGGATTTCAGGCCAATGTGTTCCGCCTATTTTCCGCATCAATACATGGGTATAAAGGTATACAGACTATACTATTCATGTTTTACTATAATTTGTGTATTTGGTCTCACACCTATATGGGCTACATGGAAACTGATAATCTGCCTTACAAGCCCGTCTGGACTGGGCACCTAATGTCACTGATACCAGATATTACAGTGATATCAGAATACAGACCTCCATCAGAGTAGAATTTGGTTGTTGTACATAATTTTGCCCTTATATGTCAATATGTTTTAGCACTATTTAGTTGTACACATTTTTCAGTATAAGGTTTTGATGGTTAGTTGATGGTCAGAATTTATCAGCAGTAGAAGTCATTTGAAAATTTGCTGGGAAGTCTGATTTTAATCACGGTTGCAGCAGTGTCAGTAGTACAAGGAGCAAAAATTTAAGTGTATCTTTGTAAATTAATGATCACAAAACATTTAAAAAATCCTCTGTTGAAGAAACAGTTAGGCATCATGTCTCCTCTGGGTTAAATCATGGGGTTAAAGCAAAGATTAGCAAATAAACCAATTTTCAACTGATGAGACTGCCAACGACCCAATGTGACTCGATGAGAATGGGCATCAGGCACATGACACTCTGTGTGATGAAGGACGTAAGGCATTGTCTCCAAGTGAAACCCTGTGTTTTTAGGGAGTCCTGAGGCTCTGGCAGCTTGTCCTGATATACATTGATTTAAGCAATTCCTTGTTTTCTCAAATCTCCGAAACAGAGGTGGCAGGTACAAAATTAGTATGTTCAATTGTGCTACAGTGGCTACATCTGTAGGAAATACATCAGGTTGAAATATACCAGAATTGCTCTTTAACATTGACAGCATTTAATTAGAAAGTAAGAAACTCTGAGCATCTATGGAATGCTATTATTGAGAAGACGTTTTTATTAATATCTTATAACTAATTGAGTATAATGGAATGATACATTGACATAATATTGTAACATAATATAGCCAGTAGTCACAATTTATTAAGGCTTTATAAAGAATGACGTTAGAAAATTGTACCATATTTAAGTAATGCTAACTAACTAATTGACCTGCTCAAGTGAACCCAGATTTATCCTGCCAGTCCAGGGATCCACCTGGCAACCCTCCAGCAACATGTTAGCTTGAATGTGTGTCTAGTAGATACATGGATGGATGTCTCTACTAGACACAATTAGAGTTCTCTCACAAAGAAAGTAACTGATCATCAATTTATCCCTGTTTTGCTGATCACAGTAATAAGCCTGTAAAATGAACCTAAAACGCGCTAAACATGTAGCATTACAGTTGCTGTGAGTTCCCATTGTTACTTTTAGGTTAAAGTAGTGCACAAAATCAACAACTAGTCTGGCATTATTTTCTTTGAAGCAGGAACTGAGTATCATTACTGCCAAATATTTCTGCCATATTGGGTGTGGTGTTTCTGATATGGGTGTGTTACTACTCTGTGTTAGTGTTATATTACACTGTTAAGCTCTGCCACTTGTGACACCCAAATAGCAAACAAATCTCTTCCCTTTTATGTGGTCCAGATACACAAACTGAGCTGTCAGTTTAAAATAAACTGCCATAAAACCCAGCAGGATATGTGATACTGTTCAAATAGTCTGTGTATTATCATACTACATGTCTCAGGTCATAAAAACAAATTCAGCAAAGAACAGAATGAAGCTGCTTATGTTAAAATCTCTGATAGTATCCAGGACTGCCTGCCACACAGTGAGGACATACTACAGTGTGGATATGCTAATAGCTAGTGAGGCTTATAACTTTCAGAGAAAACAGCCACACAGGTTGACTGTGTGTGCATCTCATTACGACCTATATTTAAGTTAATTGTAAGCGGTGCCCTCTAATGGCTGTAGTAATTATAATGGGAGCAGAATAGAAAGTGATGTGACGCAGTATAAAAAGTGACAAAGACTGCGTAATGGTGTATAATAATTGCAGAAGTCCCTGTTGAGTGGGCGGGGGGGGGGGTTGCAGATGGATTAGACAACCACAGGACTTTGACCCAGGTGACTGGTGTTCGTGCCCCAAAGTCAACGCTGACTTCTTTTAACAAAAATGTAGCATAATATGCCAGTCACGTATGTGACATGATGTATGTGACACCTATCACGTGACTTATATCACATTACATAAGTAACAAAATTATGTTTTTTTTCTAAACCCAACCACATAGTTTTGTTACCTTTGTTACCTTGGTAAGGTTTACCAAAAAGTTTTGTTGCATGACTGCAACCGTTCATAACAATAAGGACACGTTTAAAACTGTGTTCATGAGCAATCGTAATATGTGTCATTTTGGGGACAGTCATAGTATATGTTGTTTTGAAAGTTAGTAAAAAATTGACCTATTCTGTCGTTTAGGTATGAGAAAGTGTTAAACCTTTAACCATGCTAATGTAGCTAGTTAACAATGTGCTCACTGGCCTTGCAGGTAACAGTCAGTTACTACCTTAGGTAGTATGCTAGTTAGCCAGGCATGCTAATGATTGATGAGAAAAGTGCAGATAAACACAGTTAAATCAAGGGTTACAGAAAGACACCACCTTCCAAACTCTTAAAATGCAGAGTATCACGACAAGCCCATGCACATGTATTTAGACTACCACTTGCCAGAGATGCAGAGAAGGGTTTGATGTCAATCCACTTCACAGTGACCAGAAGATGTAGTTCACCATTAATACTGTGAGCGTGTGTTTGTGTTGTCTGTTTCAGTGAGAATTAAAAGAAGAAACCCACTAAATATGTCACTTGAGTGCATGCATGTGAGAAAACAAGTGACAGAAAGGTGTGTGACAGTACTGGAGATTAATAGGGGATGATGGGAAGTACAGGCTTGTGGGTATTTCACAGACGTCAGTGTTTTCACTGTGCTTGAGGCTCATTGCATCAACTCTTGTCTATGCTAAGTATCATGTTAGTTTGTAGGGTCTTTTTTTTAATAAACCACAACCCAGTAGAGACATTTTAACACCCAAATACGGTTTAAAATTTCAAATCAAGTTTAAGCAGCTTATATTTGCTCATGTGCTGCACAAAGCGTTGGGAGTAATTATTTGTCAGGCACAGGAGTTGAGTTATCATATCCCTCCCAGTGACATGGCACTCTCAGGGCTGTGTGTGTATTTGTTTGTTTAGTGATGTGTCATGTATGTCTGAGTATCCTCTGCCACTGTGAGAGAGCACTCAGGAATTATGACCTTTACAGTTGCTGCATGTGGAGATAAAGCCAACAAAAGGGTAGAATAGAGAGGCAGGCAGAGGTCGGGATGTCATATTGGATATTCGTGGACGGGGGCTGGTGCACGAGGTGGACAGTCCTCCACTTTCTCTTCGAGCCTAGTGATAAGCTCCACACACAATACAGAACTGTGGAAATATAGTACTACTCCTTGATAGTGTGAAAAGCTAAATTGCTGTGTTGGGAAATTCACTTTTTATTTCAGCATCTCCACATCTGAGATTAGAGGGTTTTCCTTATAAACAAAGCTTAATTAAGATGGGACTGAATTTGTGTTTTTATGGGACATTTGAGCATTAGGAACCTCCCTGCAGAACTGCTCAATAGTTTTGCTGATACAATCATCCACACCTATAGAAGGACTCTCCAGGCGCCAATATAGTTGCAGCATATGGGTGAATATGAGCTTGAGAGGACACATACGTTTAGACATAAATTTTCACACATTCACATGTCTCTGTCCTGTTGGTGTGCAGACGAAGTGAGGTTATGTTCTTGTCATCAACACCCACTCAAGGAAGACAGAATTAGCTCTTGAGTCTGTGACATATCAGTAGCGTCATACTCTTGCATGCCACTTACATGCAGTGTGGGCATGCATATTTGTGGCCTGTGGCTCAGCAGGTGTGTTTCTTTGCGTGCATGTTTGTGTTTGTGTGAAGTCGCTATGCCTATCAAGTTAACACCAATAAAATATTACAGCTTATATTTTGAGATATTAATGTTATCTCTGTCAACACATAAGACTATTAGGCTTCATTGACATCTTGTAACTGCTACAGTATATGTTAACAGCACAAACCGCTCAGTAGGGTGTTTACTCAATTTGAGGTCTTCACAGCTCTACTCTAGGACCCAAGACGTGGGACACGTACGGGTTCAAGTCTGTTGTTTTATTATGGTCAGCCAGGTCCGAGTCAGGTCCCATTCTGTTACCATTAGAGTCTGTTTATCATTATGACATGTAACACATGAGTGGATCTGAGAAGACTTGTGATACGTGTTTACTTGCGTAATGATTAGGCTGATTTAGGATCAGATTACAAGAGTGAAAGTAAGGTAAAAAAAATCGCTGAGAGGCAGCACCAGCGAGTTGAAAGCAAAGCGGAGGAAAGATGCAAAGTGAGCCTGACAATGTTCACAACTTAGATTCATTTTATGAAAAAACCCTTTTGATTCACTTTATTTGTGGATCATTTTGGCCTAAAGGTGTATAAATAATTGAGGAATGGACAGGTATTAATATTTGTTTCAAAGGGAGGGAATCATCACTTTTTCCGGCTTTCTTGTTTACCGTGCCAATAAATCTGAATGAATTATACTTTATTGCTCTCGGTTTCCGTAAAATTAACTTATTAATGGACTTACAGGGAAGATAACTGGGGGCGGCGAGAGACCATTACAGGGCTGACACATAGACACAGACAACCATTCACACTCATATTCACACCCACGGGCAATTTAGAGTCACCAATTAACCTATCCCCAACCTGCATGTCTTTGGGCTGTGGGAGGAAGCTGGAGTACCCGGAGAAAAAAGAGAACATGTAAACTCAACAGTGCTAGCCACTACACCACCGTGCCAACCAGTCAGGTAAATATATTTCTGAAAATGATCGTGTCCAATTTGCCTTCTTGCAGAAAGTTAGATGAGAAGAACAATACCATTCTCAAATCTGTCCATTAAATATGAAGTCACAGCCTGGAGGCAGTTAGGTTTGGTTACCATGATAATGAAAAATGTTTATATCGATGCACCAGCTGTTCCACCTCAGCCAAGCATAAAAAATGTTTTGTGATATTTGAACTTAATTGAAAAAAATCTTGTGTTTCTACTCCATTAAAAAAAAAAAATCATTATGTTTTTCATTTGATTTTGATGACTGAATTCAATTATACTGCTTCACTTTAGGGTCCTGGTATTGTGTCACTGTCACACTACCAGGACACTTGAATAGAACAGAGCCATTGTTCAATGAGCCAACGCAGTTTTTTTTCATCACTGGCACTCAAGAATAAATGAAAAGGAAAATGTGAGATTTTCTAGGAAGGGGGGACTTTGCTACAAATGCTTTCACCACTTTCTTTTATAGAACCCACCACCGTCTCCATTTTTTGACAGGCAGAACATAAAAATCATGTGTCCAGGAAAAAGAAGAGGAAGTTCAGACCCACAAATCTCAACAGAATATAAATAACAGAGTTTCACTCTTGTTAATTTTATCAGGAGACCACAATTCTCTCAATATTCTGGTAAGTATAATTTTAGCAACTTAACAGATGCTGCCAGTAACTAATTACCACAAGTCACTGGACATTGCCAGGACATATTCATATTTTGTAGTACATCCAAAGCCCCCTTGGTCTTTCCAATCTCACTGTTGCCCCGTAGTTTTAACACCAACTTGTGCCAGAACTCCCTCACTGGCTGATGGCGTCTTCACTCTACGTGTGTGAGTGCTGGTTATTTTTTCCAGTGGGTCAGGTGAAGGGGCAGCTGGATTGCTGGCTATTTCCTGTCGTCATGTGATGGGTTAGTGGTGTCATGGGTGCTGTTTCCAAGGCGCAGACTTACTGACAAGTGAAGTGATGTTAGAGGCAGTGGGCCTCGCTGGATCTATTAATAGGTGAGTGCTAAAAGTGAATGTACGTGTAGTCGTGCGTGTGTATTTGTGTGTGTGTAGGAAAGAGTTTGCCCATTTGTGAGTGTGTCTGAGATTTCTTTTAAAAGCTAAGTTGAGATAAACACAGAAAGAAAACAACTAAAGGAAAGGGTAGAAATGCCTTTGTACAGCAAATTTTGAGTGACAGACATATGTGAGATTATTATATTCTTGTATACTTTTTCACATTAACACACCACCACAAACGCACACTGTGTGCCAGGTCATTGGTCTCAAAGGTAATTCCAGGTAACCATTATGTGCTCCTCTGTCTCCCTCCCCACTCTGTGTTCTTACACATACTTGAATGCACACACTGGACAGAGCAGACACTCACCTCTCTCCCACTTCAGACTCCAGAGAGGAGCTGCTGTGTGTTGTGTCTACAAAAGCATGACGGAGGAGGTGGAAGAGAGGCGTGACAACCTAAAACACTCACCAAGCAACTTCAACTGAGCTGCCACTTTTCCATAAGACAGAATCTGATGTCCCTTCTGCCAAAATCACACTGAAAATTATGCTTAAAATAGAGTTCATTGTTAAAACAGGATAATTATGATAACAGCATGTTATGAAAACTGGTAGTTTTGATCCATAATGGGCTGCTCCAACCAAATGACAGCAGCAAAGCCAACAATTATCAGCCTAATGCTAACAGTGTGCTATTCAGAGAGACACATATTAAAACCTGAATAAATGACACAAAAACATCTCTATGGCTAAAGGACCTGGATTAACTCATCTTTAACTAAGCAGCCCACACTGCAGTTGGTGTAGCCATTTGTAATGAATAGTTTAATTTGCTTTGTGGTTGAAAGTTAGATTAGAAGAATGACAAAACTCTCTGTAGTAAATATGAAGCTACCATTAGAAGCCAGTTAGCATAGCTTAGTAGAGAGACTGGAAACTGCTAACCTGGCAGTCTGGCAGAAAGAAAATAGTTCCTTCATGAAACTGCTCACAACAAGGTCTGTGGATTATCTTGAGTAACCGGGTCATGATTTCTGGAAAGAGACATTGCTGTTATGTTATTCAAATGTATTTTGTTTTTGGCACTTTGAGCAACACAAGCTGAGTGCCATCTAGTTCCACTGTATTAGAGAGAAGGCAGATATCTCCAACACTCAGCATCTCACATCAAAACTATCTAGATTGATAAACAGCACTACAGGTAAGAGGAAAAATATGTATTCTTGATTTGGGGATGAACTGTCCCATTAAAGAAGATTAACAGTCCTTTGTTTTGGAGTATAGTTAGGCTGTATTTGGCTGCCACCATCAGTCACATGCCCTCCAAGTGGTCATTCTTCTGAGGACGGATGGCAGCCTGCTGATGGACAGTGGGACTAATGTTACATCTGCTGTGGGTTGTGTTGTTGTGACCTGCCCTTTTTAAAATGAGATGATGAAATTGTTGTGAACATTTAGGACCATGACTCAGGAGCAGCATCTTGGGCCTTCTGGTTACTGCATAGGCTATGTGGTAACAGTATGGCACAGGCAAAAATACAGTCATGTACATTGCTCACATCTCTGTATATTTAACTTGCAGTCACATGCTTCCAGTCTGTCATCGGAAACACGCACACACGCACAAGGAAACACAGACAACTGTATTTGTGTGCTATTCGTGTTAACCCAGGGCTTTCCAGCACCTGCTGTGTTTCATATTCAGTGTGTATTCTAATCAGCTGCTCCGTCTCCGTCTCCTAACTGGAGAAAACAACCATGAGAATAGAACATCTATTTACAACCTGAGCCCCACCGTCCAATTAATCACCAGGCAGCAAACAGGCCCACTAAAATTAAAAAGAGCAACAGCTGCCACGGCAAATACAAGAAGACGAGACAGGAAATGTAAATAGGGGAACTGAGTTTATTAAAGTTAATGTAAGGCTGAAGATGAAGAGCGGAGGAGGAGGAGGAGGAGGAGCACACGCAGAGAAACGTGATACACACTGCTGACACATTGGTGACCTTTACCCTCAGATGAATTCATCAACAAGGGGTCAACACAAGTGCCCATTTATTTTTGGACACTGGCAGAGATACACAGGGACATGTGTGATGTCCTCTACCTCCACTAAGCTCAGACACACTCTCTTTTACATGCATTGCTCTGCACTAAGACACACACACACACGCACACACACACACACACACACACACACACACACACACACACACACACACACACACACACACACACACACAGCCCCCGAGGCTGGCATCGACTCAGCCCTCAGGGTGCAAACTAATTTGCTCACAATCTAACACAGTAACTCCCTGCAAACTCCTCCGAACAACTGTCTAAATACTCACCCTGCTGCAGGGTACAACTGAGATATAATGAGTTACTATTTGTTTCTGTGGGTGTGAGTGTGTGCGCATGAACCTTCAAGCACGGTTAAAAAATAATGCATATGTGTATTTGCTTATGCTCTTGGTTGAAGTCGGCCTGTTTGCCTTCGAACTTTTACAGTAACAAGGTGTAAATGAAGTCTTAACTGCCTCTCGTGAATCTTTCGTGCAAATGTTTATGTCATGAGGTGAACAGGTGAAAGTTTACTTCCTTGTGGCTTTGGGTTCCACAGACTACATATGTGTCGAAATAAAAATAATTGAAAAATGAAACAAATTATTTTTTATTATGAAACAATTTGTAGAGAGGCATTAAAGAGGTAACCCTCCCTCTGTGGAGGATAAAAATAATTTAGTTATTAATAAATATGTTATTCTAATTAATAGATATAAGAATAATAAGTGACTAAATAATAAAGTGAACAGCTGAAATGGTACATGAATAATTAAATCCACAGTTAATTATAATTAGATGTTTTTAATGAATAATGTGTTTCAAAATAAATAAATGGCTATTTTATTTCTTTATTTCTACAAATCCACATTTCTCTATTTATATATGCATTTCTATTTCCATTTATTTTTGTATTCCTTTGTCTGTATGTTAATAAGAGAGGTAGAATCTTGCAGTCAGTGAACATCAATAGCATGTAGCTGTCAGCACGGTTTAATAGCTCTAATAGGGTGAAAGAAATGGAGCTGAATTTATGTTGTGACTGCAGTCATGCTTTGCAGTGAGGTTTTTACTACAGATGCAGAAATAGAGACATAAATTAAAGTAGAAAAGGTAGAAATAAATGAAAGGTGTTAATTTTTTATTACCAATATTTGTTTATTTATTCATTTTTTATTTATTGATGTATTCATTTCTGCTTTTATTTCCTTGTTAATTCTGTTGTTTTATTTCTGTATTTACTTCAGAATTTATTATGTATTTGGTCGATTCTTTAACTATCTTGATTTTTGGTGTCCCCATTAGGAATAAAAAAGAAAAATTTCATTATATAAAAAAGTGGCCTTTCAGGTGAGGTTTTTTGCTATATTCCCTTTGTCCCTGAGCCTGGACATTCAACCCTGTTTTTTTGGATGTAATAGTAATAAAAAGGACACCTGACCCTGGGAGTTAGTGTCATTTCAACCACACTGAGTTGGGGAGGAGTTAGTTCCCCAACTGAGGGAGTTCAAGTATCTCGGGGTCTTGTTCACGAGTGAGGGTAGAATGGAGCGTGCGATGGATCGGCGGTTTGGGGCAGCTTCTGCATTGATTTGGGCACTGCGCTGGTCCGTCGTGGTGAAGCAGGAGCTGAGCAGGAAGGCGAAGCTTTCGATTTACTGGTCCATCTACGTCCCATCCCCCACCTATGGTCTGGGTAGTGACTGAAAGAATGAGATTGCGGATACAAGCAGCCGAAATGAGTTTTCTCCGTGGGGTGGCTGGGCTCAGCCTTAGAGATAGGGTGAGGAGCTCGGACATCCGGAGGGAGCTCGGAGTACAGCCGCTGCTCCTTCACATTGAAAGGGGTCAGTTGAGGTGGTTCGGGCATCTGATCAGGATGTCTCCTGGTCGCCTCCCACTGGAGGTGTTCCAGGCACGTCCCACTGGTAGGAGGCCCCGGGGCAGACCCAGAACACGCTGGAGGGATTACATATCTCATCTGGCCTGGGAACGCCTTGGGGTCCCCCAGGAGGAGCTGGAAAGTGTTGCTGGGGAGAGGGATGTCTGGGGTGCTTTGCTCGGCCTACTGCCTCTGCGACCAGGCCGCGGATAAGTGGATGAAAATGGATGGATGGATGTAAATTCAGCAATTTAGATTTGGTAAATTGGTGACCACAGTCATGTGAAAGGAGTGCACATGGCAGGAGGACAGTTAGGTCCATGGGGGGAACTGATTAAGAAGAAATCACGATCAATTTTTGTTAAATTATGAATATATTTATTGGCTGTCATTCCCAAACAGCTCATATTTCCTTTGAATGTATAAATAATATGAAGAACAACATTTTATACTGTGTATTTTGTGTTTATTTAATGCTAATGCTATAACTGACATTGGTACGCTAACTTATCACGGGATTTTTTTTTTTAAATATGTGACAAAATGTTTCTTCCAAAACAGAAATTGCCATCACTTACTTGCAATGGAAATTACAATGCAAGTGTTATATTACTGAAAATATTTCATCTTTATGTTTCTCTAAATATCTGTTAGATTTTCTCAAAGTCTCCAGAGCAAAAACCATAGTTGCAGAATGAACCATTTACTTATCCTATGTATCATGGATGAATAAAGACACCTGGATACAGTGTTGCCCCCCTTTTATTCCTATGAAAGTTGCTCAGTGGTGCATGGAGCCAAAAAAGTTCAGTTTCTGCAGCAAGAAATTACCCAGATCCCCCTCATTATAGGACCCATAGCAAGTGCACGAGAGACTTACGGTGGCCCAAAGCAGCCAAGTGCAGCTGAATGGTCAGGTGGCTAACTTCCTTTGGCCGAATGATTAACTAACAGTTTAGTGCTCTGCTAACTTGAATGGGGATAAAGTAATAACACTTTCAAAATGTTATTGGACCAAATAGATCACATCCTGATAATGAAACGAATCATTTTGTGCAGGTTGTGAGGCTCCAAAAAATTCATCCACTGATTTGCAGTTGTTTCTTTCACAATGTAAGTCTATGTGAAAGTTTCTTTTTAGACCCATGACATCACAAGACAGGCCTGGACAGTGTAATTTCACTTTTGGCCCCTATGTTAAATTGGTTTCAAAGCCTGGTGCTGTTCCTGGAGGGTTGATGTTTATCCACTGGTGATTACGTCATTTTCAGTCCTCCTTATTTTTTCCACAATCTTGGCTGCATATTTGATAATGAGACACAATATATAAATGACCATAAAGCATTTTTATTAAACCAATAAGGAAACAATTTGTGTTTTATATGTTGAATGGGCATTGCATGAACAAATATATATCCCTCTGTTTTTACAAAAGTGAGGTAGAGCTTGTGTGGCTGAGAAAGAGATAGTATGTGAATCATATTGGATGTGCTTCTCAGGATACATAATTATTTACTTTATTTGCTGTCCACTGTTGATCTTCTTATTCTTCTACACTGCAACCAGTTTGTACTATAATCACAAGTGTTTTCTTTTTATTTTCTACAGGTTTTTAAAGTTTGCTTTGGCAACATAAATGTCTCTGCTGGTCATTAATGAAAAAAAAAATTCAAACTGAGGTTCCCATGGGTCCGCACATGCACCTGTGTGGGGAAGTGCAACACACGCATACTATGTGTGAATGTTTGTGTATATGCATACACAGGGTTAGAGCTGCAGAGGGCTAAAAAGTACTATAACAGCAATCACAAGTGGAGCATTACTTCCCTGAACCAAATGACAGCTGTTTTTGACAGTCACGCAAACTTCTCTGACTTCATCATCTCATAAAGTAAATAAGTATCAAGGTTATAAAATAATTTTGAGATGCTGAAGAGGGCCCAGGGTCTGAAGAATGCAAACAGACATTAGGGTTATGTGTGGGAAAAGGTAGGAATAAATAAAAACAGTAAGGAAGAGAAGGAGTAAAAACAAAGCAGTAAGTGTGTCAGATATGACCTGTGGGTGTCTCTCACTGTGTCTAACTGTCACGTCTCAGTTTGTTTACTGCTGCTGCCCTGGGCTTCTTGTCCCAGCTAAAGTAACTTCCTCCCCAGGATCCTGTATCCTCATCCTCGACTGCTGAGCGAGAACACATTTGCATAATCCTTGTGAATGCATCCCTGTAAAGACGCTTCGTAATCATCGCAGCCGTGTAGGTATCAGTTTCTATATGAATTCTTTCAGTAAGCTGGGTATCATGGGATAATGGCACAAAGAGGTAAACAAACCATCTATGGAACGTATAGGCTGCCACTGCACCGCACAATATGTCTATTATGTCATTTAGGTGTATTTTACTTCTATGAAATGAAGATGTGAGCTGAAGCAATTGTCGGAACAAGCTGTGTGGCCGATTTATTCTCTTCTCTACTACCCTGTGGACTAATTGACTTGTTCAGATGGGTGTTTTTTTGCAGCAGTCTGTCGAGGGATGGTGAGGTGTGAGTGGAAACACTGACCCAATCAACCTGAGCCAGTGAGCCTAGTGTCTGTTGACCTCCTCGTCTCCGGTTTCCCCCCTATTCACTTGAAACCGGCTGTCAGTCACCGCACAAGGAGAGCGCACACACACACACACACACATGCATGATCCCCATACGTCCCGCTGGTGACGAGGCCGCTCTCATTCATTCCACTTGGTCTGTAACCTCTACCTCCGTCACATCCTCCTTCCTCCAAAACAAGAGATCAGCTTACGTTTTGTTTTTCTGGCCCATATTATCCTTTATCACAGATGTATACGACCTCCACGGGCTGGATAAGCTGGGAGAGAAATTGAAATATGAGCTTGTGGAAATGATAGGGAAAAAATGAAGCGTGCAGTATTTACATCTCAGGCTTTAAGCTGGCAATGTTCCTGAGAGCAGCTTACAATAAGTGAGCAGATAGAGGGTTTGTGTTTTTGTTCAAGGTCACATTTACAAGATACATGACTGCTGATGGACACGTTGGTTATTGCTGCAAGTAGTGGACCTTTCGCTGCCGAGAAGTCTCCCTGACAACAAGCCCAGCACGCAATCCATTACATTCACTATTTATGCATTAGGTGATGCTTCAGATTCCTGCTTACTGACAGTTTGGATAAAAGCGTTTTGGAGATGGAAGGGTTTCCACCTGCAACATTTCAGCTGCCATTAGCTATTTAGCCTCTGAAAGTACCCTAACATTGCGTCTGTTATAATTAACCAGTCATTACAAATGGATGCTATGCAGCCAAACTTGTTTAACGCCCCATGTACGAAGGCAGTGTCCTTGCCGCAGCAGCTACAGGCTCAATTCAAGCCCCTGGCCCCCTGCTTGCACGTCATCCCCCCTCGTTTTTGCCACTGACAGACTCTGATTGTTATAATGAGTTTCTGACGGCATCTAGAAAGGATTCAGGGCAGGGCTTTTTGATTAAGAGAGAGATCCTTTTTGTTTAACCAGAAACAGCCCTAAAATCGCCATCACCAAACCCACCAGACTCCATTTTAAAAAACACAGATTTTAGCATGTATAGATCCAGCATATCTTCATATCTAAATGGGTGACTTAAGGGTTTATTTCAACCAAACCAGAGCTGGTGATTGTTGGAGGAGTGGAAAGACAACCCAAGAGAGCTTTTGTTTGTTTTATTTTGTTTCTGTTGACCTGTAATGAAGTGTGTTTTACGATACTTAAATTACTGTTTTTTTAAATGGCGTCTGGTGTGTTTGGCGGTGACAACTTCAAGGCTGTCTCTGGTTAAACAAAAAAAGGGTCTTACACGTTAACAAGAAGGTTTATCTCTGTAGGGATTTCAATAATGTTGTTGACATTGTGAACACTGGTTACATTGCAGCCTGTCTTGTGGCTGTCGGCTGCAGCCCTCTTACTCAATACTGGACAAGTTTAAGAACTTGTTGTCATTAGTCACCTAGATACAAAAACATGGAAAAATGGGGTCCAGGTGTTAAATACCAGTTACCCTTTAAGAGGTTAAAATAACCAGAATTACCATCACTAAAAGAGACCACTGTTGAGGAAGCTTGCACGATTTCTACCGATCTCTGCATGTTAAATATCGCCCATGCTGTCGAAAGCGAAATAATTGAACAAAGTCTCCAGAATGATTGCAATTCAGGCCAAATAGCTGTATATTAGAAGCTGTGCCCTAGTTAGCCATATGCTCATGCCTTAACAAAGTTGACTATAATGGGCTTTGATGTTTTTTGTATTTTTTTCCAGGACACACTATCCATCCTGGTGTGTAACAGGTTACAGGTTTACCACTTTAGTACCATTAAGCAAAGAAAACTTGAGGAAAACCTTATGAAATAAACCAAACAAAAGCTGTGAAACAGTCACAAGTATGTGCACTTTACAAAGATTCTTCTCTCACAAACATTTTTCAACATTTATATGATCACATGTAGAGCTGCATGTCATTTATACTGTTCTAAACTTTCTGTGTTTTACAGATATGAGATTTGTATCAGAGTATTATGAGGCTGTCAGTGGTGCCTGTGGCAACCAGCAATTATTAATCAAACTGGTGCCCAATCACGATTAGTGCCCCAATGAGCCACCATAGAAAAAAAACCTTAAAAGTATGTCAAATGTCAACATTATCATGTCTTTTAGGGGTTTAGAAATACTGCTCATACATCATACAAGAAGCTGTTGTTATTGCTATTATTGTTCAAACAAGCTAATAGGTTGAAATCTGATGGATTAGCAGCTACAGAGATTGCTTTACGTCACAAAACAGGTTAGGAAGCTTTTCAGTAAACAAAACAAAAGCTTATTCTAGAAACACTGACTGTTGGCAGGTCTAATGAGTCAGTGACAAAAATCACAAATATGTTCATTGTCTTCTATGTTACATAAGGTACATTATATAAAACTGGAATGTGGATGATGTTTAATCCAAACACCAACAGTAAGTTCAAAGTCTAAATAATGCTGAATCAAATCTAAATCCTCCAAAAGATTATGGTTTTTAACATAATTATTTTTGTTTGCTGGTTTAGTTCCATCCACATTCCAACCATACATATCGTGCCTTGAAGACAAAGAGAAACAAAGTCACGTAGAGTCATAATGGGGAGGAGGAGCAAGTAGCAGTGAAGTTTCTGAGGGTTTGCTTTGCTACTTTGAGAATGACATGAGCATTTTGCTGGTGGCAATTAACAGTAAAATGTTAGCAGAGTGTAAACACCTCCTGGTAGTGTGTTAGCAGTAAGTGGTGAAGTGTGTGAGTAGTTTACTCCAGGCTGAGCTCAGCAGAAGGATTGAATTAGGAGCAGCGAGAGGCTGAGCGGGGCTAATTGGGAGCGACAGGGCCTGGTCAGTGTATTAGGGTCCAGCTGACTGGAGGAGCTCAGGTCAGCTACACAACCAATCTCTAAAGTTCACCTTACTCACAGTATGGTACATTTCACTGCAGCAAGGGCTACTGGTGTTCTAGTAAGGGATCCCACCTTCACCTTTATGTCCTTCAGCTTCCTCTGCATACTTTCACATGGACACATCATTTAAACTTTAAAAGATTCAGCTCATCTGTGTATTCATTCAGATTTTTGATATTATATTCTGTTTTTGTCTGCGTTTCCCTCAGGCAAATCAGTGGACATAGTTTTTAAATGAACATCTTTAAACCATTTCACTTTCTCTTCGACTTCTTCATACTTTAATTTAGAAATGTCATTCAAACTTTAAACCAGTCAACACCCTTTGTATTTTATTGTATTAGTTCAGATTTTTCCATATCTTTCATTTTTCTGTCATCGCAGTTCAGGTTTCTTGCTTCAGCTCTTCAGTGTCATACTGTAGGAGATACTTAAGGAAGTGTATTATTGACTCACAAGTGTTTACACTTACTGTTAAGCTCACTGACACTTCAACTGCATTACATATCAGTGTTATTCTTCAACTGACAGTTCAACTACTTTCAACTGTTACTGTGTGTTCACACCGGGCGCGAAGCGAATTTTTCGCGCGACGAGATTACATACAAAGTCAATGTAAAGACGCGAATAGACGCGAATTTGTGCCGGCGGCGCGAATGTCGCGAATAGCGCGGCGCGAATGACGCGAATAGCACGGCGCGAATGGAATGTACACGCGAAATTCGCGTCACTCGCCTATTCGCGCAAGTTCAAAATATTGAACTCCAGCGAAATATTCGCTTGATGCTGTGTTGGAGCAGCCTATCAGCGTTGAGGTTTTCGTGTCGTCACCACGTCACTGCGTCGTCACCACGTCACTACGTCACTACGCCCCTCTTCCCGGCATTGTTTGAAAAATGGAGGAAAAACTGATCGTAGCGGTGTGTGGCCATCCTGAGCTTTACAATGTTACCTCGCCTTACGGAACGCCTGTAGTTGGTGTCCTGGCGGGATATCCTGGCACCGATCCTGCTCAACAGGTCATCGAACTGGGCCGTGGTCAGCCTGAAGTAGCGCTGGAAGCGGCCGTCATCCAGGCGCAGCTCCTGCAGGAGATGATGGTACTCTCCCAGCTGTGTGCGTCTGCGGAGGATGTCGTGGACCCAAACACGTCGGCGCTTGGGTTTCCGACGAACCTCGGACTGCCACAGCAAGTACAATGCAGCGATGCTTGTCACAGACATGGTCGATGAGAGAGAAATTGCGGGAAAATCATCAATATATATATATATATATCATCCTACGGAAGCCGAAAGGGTCATCTCCGTACCCTCCTCTGGCGAATATTCGCAACTCTGCCACGCGCGATGCTCGCGCGAATGTCGCGAGTAAAATTAAATGTTCCAGCGGCCTAACTCGCGCGAGTAGAGCGAGGCGAATATTTTACTCGCGCCCGGTGTGAACACACAGTTAGACTTCAAATAAAATTTCAGGGCATGACTACCAGTCTCCTGGTGAAAAATCCTGTGTTTGCTTGACCTGTCCAGCACCCCAACTTGTGGACTTACATGTACTTTCACACTTTATACTGCTTTCTTCTTTACTCTTGTAAGTGCGTTGGTCATGTGATCGCAATCCTCCCGATTACGTGGGTTATCCATGACTTACTGGCTCATGATTACATGGGTTATATACGAATTGAGGTACATTACTTTTAGTAGGTATATTCATGTACAAACAGTGCATGAGAACAGCCTGATTTTTTTTCATCTCTTTCTCTTCATTTATCCTTTCAATGCCTGTTTGATTCCTCAAATCCTTTCAGGTCTCCAGTCAACAGCAACAAAAACTTTGCTTTCAGAATTTATATAACAACTGACACATCACCTTTTTCACAACTTCTATTTCACTGCTATTTCAACCACTTTTGGTATTTGTATTATGACTGCCACTTTAACTACAATATCTCAAATGTTTCAGTATTTTAGCTATTTTATATAGAAACAATTCCAGCAACAAGCCCGTCTTCTTCAGATACTCAAGCCTTTATAAGATTTGTCTGCTACCAGCCATTGAAAACATGACAAAAGACAGTCCATATGTACAGCATAAAGAATGATCAGCATTACATTGAGCTAAAACACAAAGAAGACGGCTATTGATCGAAACTCAAAATGCTTTTTGGCTGCAGGCTATTATGAAACAGAGCTTAGTATTCGCTGTGTTCACACAGGCATTTGGTCCATTAAGTGAGTCATATATCCACTTAAGGTCAGGCTGCTCAACTGGCCTAACAGGACCTATTCAGACCTTGTTAGCTCATGCTGTTAATTGAGCTAAGAATAACCACGGTGACAGAGAGCTATATAAGCACTTACAGCCCAACAGCACAATGGTTTGTTCACATATTTAGATGACTTCCTTTTCCTACATTTGACCATGCTCACTACCTGTAACCCCTCTGCTCCACTGGCTACATGTTGGGGCTGAATGCTAATGTGTGGCTGTTCAGTGTGAGAAAGCGGAAGTGGAGCTGAATGCGATCATTAATTGCGAGCCACAATGGCGTCCATATGGAGAGGGCATGGCTGTGCATAAAGAACCTCAGCGCACAATGGGCTAAACATCTCTCACAATCAAAGCCTGTCAGGGGGGAGCACTTTCTACTGTAATGTGCAACATGACAGATTAGGCAACAAATCACACATTAACAAAATAACATTGTGTGGACTAAGAAGGAGAGGAAGAGAAGGAGGGAGGGGAGAATTTGACCTGGAGAAGGAAAGGGGGCAGTCCAGTTTAGTGTGTAAATCATCCAGATTGAATGGCTGCCAGGTAGGAGGGCAGCTTCTCACACTCTGAAACACACGAGGACAGAGACAGACACCAGCAGAAGGATCTTAAAATCCTCAAGCAAGATGCAAACAGTCCACTTTCTTACCACAAACGGGATTGGAACACTGACCCCAACCTTTTTTTTGTGATCTAGAGGGGCTCTCGTCGGTGAGAAGCAGCCCTCCGAGGATCAGACTTTAGAGTCAGCATGGAAACAAATCATTCCCTGGCTAACGGGTAGAGGTTCAATTAGATGCACTGCCTCGAACGGACTAGAATTCAATTATGTAAAGAACGAGTTACGGTTGAAGGATGGAAATAAACAAGGTGCTCTGATGTTTTATTCATCCCACACCCCAAAATACCTCCTGCATTAAACAACAGCAGCAGCCAGCTTTAGCTTCAGAGTCTGGAGCATTTTTTTCCCACTGCTGTTTGCCTTTAAGGCCTCTAATTAGAGGGGTAGCAATTTTCATATTTGCAAAGATTGGTGTGATTTTAATTATTTTAGTGCAAGAAGCTAATAGAGCTACACAGTGGCTGCAACATTCTGATAAATGAAGGTGCTCTTTAGAAAGATTAACCTGGACAATGATTCAATACAGTGACAGCTTTGAGTAAAGGGATTCTCCCTGAAGTATTTATCACTCTAATGACCAAGGTATACATCCAAAATGGAGCTCATGTCAGGTGTGTAGCACAACACTTTATTTTAATGCATGCAACATTTATAAACAGTAAATATACAATTCATAAATAGTTTATAACACACTATAATATAAGCAAATAACAGTAAGAACATTTAAGTTTTAATTAAGGTCATAATCAAGACTTTAGTCTAGTTTGCTTTATTTGCTGTGACTGCTTCATGATAAAGCCTGCCCTTGTTTCAGTCATTTAATTCTCTTAATGTGAAGGCTGATATCAAATAGATAAAATTATAAACAATAACAAACAATTTAATGCTGCACTCTTTTCTGTGATACCCCTGTTCATGTGACGGCGCCTTTAGTCCTCTGCGGGAGTGGCAGACTCCGCCACTATCTGAATGAAAACCCTTTAGCATCTGTACAAGATGCACAGAGCTCCATCATTATTAGACACTCCAAGTAACTGACATGGTATAACAAGTGAGAAAGTCAGCATAGGCTGGGAGGGTGGTGGATGGGTAAAAAAAGACACAGGGTTTTCATCCAGGAGACTGCTGTTGGTGTCTTGTGTGAAACCAGAAGTCAACTTTGAATTATTTTAACCAGGTAACATAGTATGACATGTGATGTATGCATTATGTTAGTAACATACTTATGTTGCTTTAATTTAAACCATGATCTTTTTACCAAAACCTAACCCAGTACTTTTGTTGCCTAAAACTAAAAACTATGGTTTAGAGGCCTACGCGGGTCAAACAAGTATCTGGTACAGTAGCTCCATCTATAGGTACTTGGCTTGGGCCCCGCCCGGACCAAAATATGGAGCGTGGAGTGGTAGCTGGAGAGGTGCCAGTTCACCTCCTGCACTGCCGAGGTGCCCTTGAGCAAGGCATCAAATCCCTCCAACCACTCGGGGCACCTGTCCATGGGCAGCCCCCTCACTCTGACATCTCTCTATTTAATGCATGTATAGGTCCTGTTTGTACATGTGTGTGTATTTCAAGCCTGGGTGTATATGTGTATGCCAACAGAGTGTAAACTTGGAATTTCTCCTTGCGGGATAAAAAAAAAAAAATAAAAAAAAAAATTAAATAATGTGCTTTTCATAAGTACAAGTGTCAAAGTAAAATACATCAATACCCGCACTTGTGATGAAGGAAAATCCTCATATGGGTAACTGTGTTCAATTACTAAAATGTAATCTGAAGGTCAAGGCTGAGATTGCTCTGGTAATAGTTTTCTAATAAATAGTAAATACAGCAACCTCTGATGAATCCATACCAATTTCTGGCTTTAAATAACAACTTCTAGTAAGGTTCACTCCATTTACATTTTAAGTTCCACCCACTTCCAATGTGAACTCCACTCATTCTGAGTACAGACACGGAAAGAGATAATTTAGTTGGCTGAACAGATGCAGATATAGATAATGGTATACTCCCTCATCCCTACAAAAATAAAGTGAACCTACAATGGTTTAAGCTAATTTTGAAAAGAGACTTTATGCATCTTGTGAGCAGAAACTGCACAGTTCCTGGGAAAACAAAAGTTTAATTAAAAAAAAAAAAAAGACAATATACATGTAAAGAGTGCAAACTGACATGCCATCTGTAAATGACCCTAATGTTCAGTAGTTGATGTAATGTAATGTAATGTAATGTATTAATATTGCTTTGTTGTTATTTCCTGTTAAAACGGAAAGGCTTTTATTTTGAAGAGACAGTAGACATAGAGGTTTTGGACAGAAATTGACACAGAAAAGTAAATAGTTGAAAAACATTAACACAGAAAAAACAACATGGAAAAGAAAACAGTAATAAGGACGAACGAGGAGAGTTTAATGAAGTTTAGCTCCAATCGAGAGGGCAACAATGTATTGGCATTTTTTTGTGTCTAATTGTCCAATAATTCAGAGTTTTTCGGTATGATTGCTAACTTCCTGAGAAGTTCAATGAATTGTTTTGTCTTCTGTTTGTTTAATTTCTGTTTAGCTCTGACATTGGTCCATGGAGTTAATGAAGAACAAAATAAACTGCATTAGACCATCAGTCCAGGCTTGTATTATTTCGGCTGATACGCTACACCATCCGTGAGCATCCAAAGCCAATGGTAGATGGGAGTTTAAAGTGTCATGGTTTCATGCGTAGGGTCATTGAGACAAGCGTTGGACAATGTTGTACAAACGGGAGGATGGTCGAATCTAGATGATAACCACAGATTTGTGAACTCGAGCAAGATTCAAGCAAGATTTCATGCTCCATGTTTCAAGTGATCATTTTATCCTAAACCATTAGTTTTCCTTAATTCTAACAAAGTGCTTTTAGTACCAAAACCCAACCAGTCCTTAATCACAGCATTGCCGCATCATAAAACAGCGAGACAAGAATATATTTAAGTGGCTTACAAGAGTTCCACATATCTAGAGTTACCATAGCCACAACTGGGCAGGATAGGTTGACCAGGTATGAGTTGGCTCGACTGGTGATTCGAGGGGTGGTGGGGGCGCGGCCCTGCTCCTGAACCTAATTCAATAGGTTAACTTTATTTAATAGGAGAAAGTATATTGTTGACAATAAAAATGAAATGATATATGTTTACAGCTACATCTTTTATATGTTGCTTAAAAATGTGGGGGTGGGGACAGTCTTGATATAAGTGCATGGCTCTGAGTGTTTTTGTCGGCCAGAGGGACTCTGGTCCAGCTTCTCCTCCTGACCATGGTGTCCTTCTCCTAAGCTCGGTGCACGCTGACCCCTCACAGCCTGTGGCGTCAGTTTAACATGCAGAGAAGCAGCTCTCCAAACGCCCACCACCAATGAATCATGCACACTCTTACACACATACACATACACAAACACACACACAACATTTAATCTCATCCACATAGCCGACAGCTCGTTAATTTTACACTCCATAAAGGCGTGAAGAGCATTGCATCAATATCTAACACAATCACTTTGCTGAGGCCAGCAGATAAAAACACACACACACACAGAAGTAAATACAATAGTTAATCATCATGAATGGTGTGTGCTGCGTGTTATAAATTCTCACGTTTGTAAGTACGTACAGTATGTACGCCTGCAGTCCGGTTAGGCTGGAACCTTAATAACGTAGTGGAAGTATTGTAGCACACTTTTAACCCTTTCCTCTTTGTAAACGTCATGCAGGTGAGGTGATTCCCAGAACAATTGGAGCAAACATACAATAACAGTCAAACACTTCCTGCTCAGACACTCAGCAGGCTGATCAGGTCCTGACAGAGAGCACCTGTAAAAATAACTTGTAAAAATAAAGAAATGTTCCAACTATGAGGAAACAAAAAAGCACACACACCCTTTTCCAGAACCACTGCAGGATTTTTTTCATCTGTGACGTTTTCACATGATAAACATGTATTTACTCTTAATACTAAAAGATACAACACAACAGTGGTATTTGGTGTCTCATAGACTTAGTGACTGTCTTTTTACTGGGTATAAACCAATCACGACGCATATGGTTGACAAATTAAAAAAGAAAAAGACAGCAATATAATGTCTTATGTTGTTCCACCACAGGCCTCCAGAGCAGCTTGAGTGCTTTTTAGGCAGATTCTCCAAGTCTCTGAACTCTGCTGGGGGGATAAACAGCATTCTTATAAAAGATCCTTCATTTGGTGTTTTTATGATGGTGGTGGAGAGCACTATCAAATACTCCAAAATCTCAGCGCGGTTGAGACCTGGTGACTGTTGAAGCCATAGCATATTATTCACATCATTTTTATAGTCATAAAACCATTCAGTGACCTCTTGTGTCCTGTATGTTTAACACATTCTCATTCCCAACTCGTAGCTGACAAAGCTCAGTGTCTGATACTGATGCACAAGGCACCCTTTGGATTCTGTATGCGATGCACCAGAATAACAACTAACTTAAACGTAAACCGATCCACACCAATATTAGATGCTCAGAGCAACTGATGAAGAGTGACGTAGTTCATATGCATTCTCACATTCAGCTCCTCAAGGTAATGTCTAGATAAGTTTAGGATTGCACTACATGTATGAAAAAGGCTATAGTTTGAAGTGTAGGGCCACTGACCAAGCATCGGACTTTGATAAATTGGAAGTGAGAACATGTTGCTATAGTAGATAAAGAAAAGCGATAGATATGTCGAGAGATCTAGGAGCTGTTTTTTGATAAATGTCAAGACATCTTTAGGATTTCACTTTCGGCCCTGGCAATCCAACAATATCATTTAAGGAAGCTGTCTTTTAGTATGAAGTGAAGGGAAGTTTTAATGTTGACATCCACCTTTGGTTTTGTCTCTTTGTAAGAAGTTTGCGAGCTAGATAGATGGACCTTGGATCTTGATTGAAAACCTACAGTTGACAGAATCATGAGAGAATTGACCTTCTCTTGGTGCTCTCTGTACCTCAAAGGCATCTTAGCAGCCGTCACTGCAAATGATTCATTGGTTCACAAAGTGAGAACAATACACACACACACACACACACACACACACACACACACACATAGGGCCAAGCCAAGCTGAGCGCGTCACCTCAGAAGGTCAGTGTATGGAAAGATGGAAGGTGACACCCTCTGACACAGACCCCACCCTCTCGCTACAGCTCCGTATCCCCTGTTCACAAAGGAGCCGGACTATGAGGACAATGATGAGGTACAGATACACACACACAACCGAGTATGAGTACCAATCAGCAGCCACGTCTCATCTCTCATGTCTCAGGTTGATGTAGCGCTGAAATCCCATCCACTCCATTACATAGTCAGGCAGATGTCAGCAGCTGTGCAAAGACCTGCTTGTTTTCCCACTGATAGCCACGCCAGCAGAATGTAACTCTATTGATTTGCTATAGCAGGAACTGTAGGCTATTAAAAAGAGAAAATATCTCTGGCCCTGTGAAAAGGCCAGCACACGCGAGGAGGAGAGGAAATAACACCAATTTGATGAAAACACTTGATATGCAACGTGATCTCACCAAGTTGCTGATGAAAAGCCCACTAGTGAGAGAGAGGCTGAGCTGCCTGAGTGCACAAAGCAGGCGCTAACGCTCTTCCACCACCGAGTATAATAGAGTCATACTGTGTTTTATTTCAAATGCCTCTCAGTTGGTGTCTGGTACTCTGTTCTTTACCGGACAGTGACTGAGCAATCCGCAGGGGAGCATACGCATGAACGCAGTTTCGGGCGCTCATCCTTGCCACTGTGGTTACATAATCCAGAAACTAGTCCTCATCCTGTGCTCTGCCCCTTGTTCAACTTCCTTTTTTGCCCTCTCTTGTACCCTCCACAGGGTTTCCCTCTTCCTCCTCACCTCATACTCCTCCCTCATCTCTCCTTCCACTCTGCCGTGTCCCTCCGTTCCCCTCTGATCTCCTGCTCTCCTCCCCCTCCTCTCCCTCCATCAAATGGTAGTATGTATCTGCTCGCCCACTGCCGTTGGCTAGGGCGGCGCTTTGAACCCAAGGATGAAAGAGCTGATCCTGTAATGAGAATCTTAATGCCGAGAAACTGTTTGGTTCTAACTCACACACGCGCGAGTAGACACAGACACACACTCGCAGGCTTTGAAAAAGTGAATTTTACAGTGCTCCTCTGCTCACAGCTCGGCTGCATGTCTAATGTGAGCTATTTTGAAATTCTGCTGCCGCATGAAAGTTGAGTTAAAGTGGTTATGCAATTTCAGAGTATCACTCTCGCTTGTTGCGGATGGATTGCATGCATATGTTCAGAGCACAGAACTGGTCTTTTAACAGAAGTAAACAACTGACATGGATGTTAGCAGTGCTTGCAAACTCGTAAACACTTACTCCACACTCATTAGGCATGACAAAATCCACTCGCATCACAGATTCTATGAATTTGACCTCGAGCACACAATCACATGACTAAAGGTAAGGGACGCATGAGGATTTTGGTTCTGGTAACATTTTACATAAATGAAGTGTATTTCCTCAACAAAAAGGACTCTGTGTTATCCAGATTGTGAAACCTTAAAGCTGGGGTAGGGGGTTTGATTTTGTTGTCATTTGGCAAAAATACCATAAAAATGTTTCAGCATATTGTAATTTAAGTGGTCTGAGAGAAAACTAGACTTCTGCACCTCCTCTTGGCTCTGTTTTCAGGCTTTAGGAGATCTAGCCTGTGACAGGGGGCTTTGGCCAATCACAGGCCATGTCAAAATGAGAGCGTTCCTATTGTCTGTTCTAAAAATGAGGGGCATGTGCACATCCATGACAGTGAAAGCTTGATTCAGTGGTGGAAAACCATGCTGAAGTCTCAAATCACAGTATTTACCTTGCCTCACTCCCCACTGCTACAGACCACCTCACCAGGAGAAGACGGGGCTGAAGCAACCCGAATTCCGCCAGCACAAACCGCAGTGCCAGGATGCCAGACAGCCCCGACTCACTGCCGGATCAGCAAACCTTCTGTTGGTGCTAGGGGGGGGGTTGTGCTGGCTGTATTTGAGCCTCTACAGCTGTCAGCTTAAGGTCTGCCTCCAAGCTATAGCCCACTCTCCGACCAGGGAAGCACTTCAATGCTGTAGAGTGTAAAGTGAAAGGGCCCCAAAGTGGGATAGCTGGCTAATTCTTGTCTCATCAAGATATGGGAAACACAAGGTTACTGTATGAAGGGTGTGCATATGCCCATCATCATCTGGTGGGGGATGTTTAGGACAGAAAGGGGATTGAGTAGGTATAACTGCAGCTGGAGCAGCTACGTGACCCACCCTCTAGCTACATTACTTGCCCATCATACCTACACGTCAGTCCACGATCAAGTGCCTTTACTCCTTGGCCCAGAAGCACAAGTCTTGACAAAATTGCTAACTTAGCAATTAGCTAGAAAAGCATAACATTAAAAGAGAGGTGGTTAAGGGTAGGGTAAGGGGAATGGGAAGGCTACATCTTGTTTCTTATGCTAATGCTAAGTTAGCGATTAGCTAACATCAGCTGCATAAGGAGGGTGTATTTTCAAGTTCTGCCATTTCATTATGGAAAGGGTGGCCTTTTACAGAAAACTGCCTACCCCAGCTTTAAAGACCAATTCTGCTGTATAAGAACCTGGACCTTGTTTTTGCAGGCTTGGCCATCCTTTGTGTTGGTAATTATAAGATTGCACCCACACCAAGGTAATTTCTGAGATCCAGGAACATGGTGGCAGCATCTCTTAAAGAAGTCTGGGGTAAGAATCATGAGCAGTAAACAAACCCTTAGGTAAGTCAAACTGTTTTAGTACCAACCTCCTTGTTCAACTTTGACTCAATGTATTGCTATAGTTGCATGTGCACACTTTTCCAGAGCAATGACAAATTATTACCAACATTTTCTCCTTACATTTTCAACTCCAGATAAACTGAAACATTGTTAGTTAATGTATAATAATGGCGGCCATTAATTCTTCTCATAAAAAAAAATTAGTAGTGTATAAAGATTATTTCTAGGAGACATGGTTATTTGTGGTGATGGGGTGGTTCAATGATAAACTCACTGACCTAATACAACATGATGATATGCTGGCGTCTGTGTAGTTTATAGGCTTTTAATACTTACAGTATACTGTATGTTTGTGACACAGCCCAGGAAAAAATTAATTCAGCACCTACAGTATGGTGATCTCACTGTGTTGCCAGACCTCAGCAACTACTTTACACAATGTTATCCTCACTGATCATTATGAAAATGAGATCTAAGTTGTAATAAACTGGAATTAATCTTTAAATAAGCACACAGCTACACTTGTTGCACTTCACACTAGCATTTCTACACAGTAGTATCACTTTAGTCATCCTCTTTCTCTCCTGTATAATAACGTCCCGTGTGGTTTCCAGCGGCAGTCAAACATTGTGTGGTTGCTGAAAGGTTCTAATCCAAACCACGTGGGAGGAGAAGTGAGTGTTGGCCTTGAATGTGTGTCATCCTTTGAGTGTGTCAAACAATCGCCTTTCAGGAATCAAAAGAATGCAGGAGTACAATATAGGATGTCAGTAGCTGTAACCCGTGCGCTTAGAGTCAAGGAGTGCACGTCATTGTCAGGCCAACAAAGGATAAGGTGGGGAGAACATTCTTTGTATCTGAGTTTCTGTATGTTTCTATCCTCTGATATGATACACTGAAACTCCTTTAAAAGCTTGTGCAGTTGTCAGCACTAGCAACTAACAACACGATGATGTATTGAATGTGACAACAATGTTAAATATGAGAAATCATATTACAAAGTTAAAAGCTAAATAGCAGAATTTTTTGTTCATCCTCAGGGCCACAAGTCTAAGAAGACATCAGATGGGTCGATATTACTGAAAGGCTTGGAGTTGGAGTAGTGGAATGAAAGCTGTATCGACCCACAGAGCAATGATCTGAGGCTGATGTTACTCCAGCCGACAGATTTCCCAGCAGCACTTGCTCTTGAGGAGTCCTAAAAACGGCACAGATGTGAATCTTTCCATTCCACCTTGACCTTTCCCTGAATATCGTGTAGCGCATCAGAATGCCATTTACTCTCTCAGCTAGTGAAATATTTAAACCGTGGGAGAGGGCTGCTTAAAGTGCAGCGCCGACTTCTCGCTCTTCTCTTTTCTGAGAGAAATATGACAGAGGCAGGAGCCAACTGCGCCGCATGCATCTATTTTGATGTGAGCCATAAATCAAACATGGAGTTGGGGTGATGGAGCCTCAACATGGATAAACAAAGAGCATTTTGGTAAAGTGTTTACATTTATGATTTACTGCCTCTGCAATCAAAACTCCAACGGCCTCACCTGCTCTATTTCATGAGCAAACTGAATATGTTTAGAAGCAGGCAGCTTTCACATCTGTTCCCAGCTTATCTGTCGTCCTAATCACTTCTCATTCCATCAGTCGTTAAAATCATAAGGAGGAACAAGAGAAGCTCAGGCAGAGGAGCAGTGATGGATGTTTTTCTTAATACTCCTCCAAGCAACTGACTGACTGGCCTCCATGTATCGGACAGAGTTCTTCAGTGATGAGTCATCTTGGGGTGGTTCACTTTCTGTCTACACATACATCACGTACAGAAACACATGACAACAGCACACAATCTGATGATGAAAAGCAAAGTGATCTGGAAGCTTATAAACTGCTGTTAACTGGACCCCGCCCCACTTAGTTACTGTTGCTATGCCTAAAGCTTTAGTGCTGCATTGAACAAAGTTCACACTGATAACAGGGACAGATTTACCACTTGAAATTCTTAGTTTAAAAATGTGGTCCTTAATTTCATAAGTAGACAAAAACAGGCTTCTCGTTTTGTCTAATATGACAACTGTAACTAGCAGATTTTAGCTGCCATGCCATCGTTCCAATGGCCCAAAATTCTAAAGCCAGATTAGTACAAAAAATGTCCCACTGGAACAAAAGCACATTTCTATCCCAAAAACAGACACCCACTGTGAAACAAACGCCAAAGTCCCATTTCCCTGAAAATACACACTTCCTGCAGTTAGCTTCATTTTCCCAGCAGCATTTAAGCTACCAATCCTGGGTGTTTTTACAAACCCTTTGCAGTGTTTCCCAGTGGCGTTTGAGCCACTGAACACAGGTGCTTTTCACCAACCCATCCAAGCTTTTTCAGCGACTTTTGTGCCATCAAACGTGGGTGTTTTGAGCCAAAACACCTATAACCAAGTGGTTTTTGTTCCTAAACCTAACCAAAGATTTACCAGAGTAGTTGACATGTGAACGTATCTGTGGTTTACATAAACATACAGTGGGAACATTTTATCTAGTGATTGGGTTGTTTAACAGCAGGAAGTGTGTGTTTTCGGACAAACATCACTTCGGGCTGGACATTTGTTTTTTGGATAATGAGCTTTGTGAGCAATGGACAGTCGATCCAGTGGGACATTTTTTGGACTAAAAGGGCTTTGGAATTTCAGACCATCAGAACAATGGACTGTCCCACAGATTTTATTAACTATAGCCAGAGAATAACTCAATGAGTTTGTTAAAAACTCTGTATTCATATGAGTGCAATGTTTTGAGACTAGAACCCTGTAAGAGCATCTTTAATTAAAAGATTTAAAGATTCAGGCCAAAACTACCTGCCCTAAAATAGTTAGCATACTCCCCAGCTAATGATCCATGCAGAAGACATGTTCAATGAGCAGCATTGTTGGCTTGTTAGAGCTATGATTATAGTTTAGTATTACGAAAAGTGTAATGCAAATGTTATTTTGGTTTAAATACAACCATGTTTGGATGCTTCCTGTAGGCAAACATACTTGAACAGCAACACAAAGGCTGGACTTCTGCTGTGCTGTTGATATTCCCAGACATTTATATGTGTAAGAGAAAAGTATTTGAGACTGGAAACTAACGGATTAAGTTTACAAGAGCAACAGTATCTCCAAAAACAACTTAGGTCTTGTTGCTTAAGCATTTTGTTCTCAAACCCAGTGAAGAGCAACACATATTAGCCTAACATCAGCCTAAACTCTCATGTAGCATCTTGGCTCTCACACGGTGATCATGTCCATCTTAGAGGGGTCTTATTCTAACATAACATAAACCCCACAAAATAATTTAAGTGTTGTTTGGCCTTGGGAGTAAAGCTTACTGTAAATTTTAAGCTAGTTCCATTGCCAGTAAGCTAACATTTGCAGTTTATGGCACGGCAGAGAAAAACACTGTTAGCTTAGTTTTAGCTTTGTTTGCTCTTTTGATTTACATTTTGGAAAGGCAATAAGATGCCATGCAAACCCCCCAAAATCATTTGCAAGCCCAGCACACGCAGCTTGGTCATGTGGTTAAATCCAAAGCTTCACAGGCAGACAATCTCTGTTCAGGGTAGGGGTTTAACATCAAGTAAGAGAGCAGGATATTTAAACCTTACAAAATCCAAATGTGATGATGCTTTCATCAAATTCTGGCCTAAAGCTCATCATGGATGCTGTTTATCCAAAGAGATGTATATTATGTTTTTTTCCCCCAAGTTTCATGTAACTAGAAAGAAGCATGAGGAAACCTTGTTTGGAAGGCACGTTATCATTCTTCCTAGCTGAGTGTGGGAAGAAGGCTTCTCCGGACACATAAGACAGAGCTTTGAAAGCCAACAGAGCCATTTCTTAACGGTTTAATCAGTTAACTTAAATTCCTCTCTCATGCCTTAATGCTGCACCTAACACTGGTACCATGTACTTGTGCCATATCAGTCTCCTGATAGCACACACAATAGCAAGTCTGCACAGCAACAGCACTAAACATGAATGGTTCAAGGGTTTGGTATTCCTTATATTAACCACCCGTTCCTACCTCGCTCCCTCTTTCCTGATTCTGTATCACTATTGCAATTTGTGAGTGAAAGTTAGCCCGGCCAAAACAAATGCAGCCTTATCTCTATGGTGCAGAGGCAAGAGCAGTTACACACAAACATCCACACAGAGAGGCAGAGATTAGAGAGGAGACTGTGCCTGGGCTTCCTATTATTAGAGCAGAGGTTTATGGTCGGAGAGAGCTGCAGGGAATCACTGAGATTAAATTACACAGACGGAGAACATCAAATACAGGAGAAACTTCCCAGGCTCTGGAGAGAATGATGGGGTTTGGATGAGTCGGGAATAGAGAGGGAGAGATATTGGAGTGGTGTGAAAGAGAGATGTATTACACCAAACCAATCTCCATCAACTCCTACTCTTAGTCTCAAGCACACCATCAAGCAAGGCCCAACTGAAGTCTTGACAGGTCTACCCGGACCCTAGGACCCAAACCCAGGATATGTACAGGTTTGGGTCAATGTTTTGTTATGGTCAGTTGGGTCAGGGTCAGGGTCAGGGTCAACAATCTGCGCTGATTGTGGGAGAAATGCATAAGCACTGAGGAATCAAAGGAGGATTCGTTAAACTCAGGTACTTTTGATCTGAGCTGGGTAAATTACAGGAATTACAGCAGCTCACATCACAACAACAAAATAAGTGACAATAAAATGAGATAAAGTGATGAATGACGATTAAATGACAACTAGATATCAGACACAACAATAGACTGAAACATCTGGAATACATCTGGAAAATAATTAAACATTATTTACAGTACAATGGGTAAGAACAATATGTTGCATTCGACATGATAAACATTTTTAGCAGTAGAACAGGCATTTTTAGTAGCAATGTCAATAACTAGTATAGTTGGGTGAATAAATATCCAAAACCAGACACATTGTTCTGACACCCATCTTTCTCCTCTCCGATATGCACTGGGCAAAAATGGGTAGGGTTTTTATATATGTATATTCCAATCACATCTTACAGCAAATTTCTTGGGTACATTAAGTATAGAATAAAACATTTTGGACCCATGATGAAGACCTCTGACTGGAGTATGGCTGCCACAGAAACCACACAAATGTGCCTCATCTCAAGAGGACCTCAGTGAATATTTCAATCTCTTAAAGGCTGAAGGGCTGAATTGACCCCAGTTACAGAACACATCATATGAAAATGTTACACTCTATTACTTTCATAGGTGTACATTATATTGAAAGTGTACTAAAATGTCCAAGAGGGGTTTTTGTCCAGTCAGTGATGTAAAACAGAGAATAGAGGTAAATCCTCTTTGCTTAAGACTTAATGATGATGTTCTTGAATAATCTGTTGACAACCTAATTTAATCATCAGCTGAAAATTCAGTGCTAGACTTTTTGTATCCTCTGTCCTTGACTTGGACTTTCCTAAGATGTCATTGTATCAAATCCATGTAAAGGTACTGTTAATGCCACCTGACAAGAGCATCAAGTCCTTTTTTTCAGATTAGAGGGGATCCATTATGTTGATTTCCAGGTTCATACCTGTACTTTGGGTGTCTTCTAGAGCATGTTTACATGCTTTAATGGTCAAAAAACAATTAATTTTCTTAAGACAGACTGTGCTGAAACACCTGTATTAACCCTTTGACTGAAACACTCCATTTTAGCGCCTTTAAACTGGCCTCCCGAAAAAGCCCAGTCTGCTCTGATTGGTCAGTACTTCTGCGTCTTCCATATCTTGCCATCTCTGCACCTTTACTGCAGCAAGGAAAATGACCAAATAAAAGCTTGTAACCATAAGCAAGCATGTTCCAACAGTAATATGATCTGAAATCATTAAGAAATTGACAGCATCAGCAACCACGATTACAAGTTTCCCTGATGTTAGCATGTAGCTACATGTAGTGGGGAATGGCTATGTGTAGCAGCACTTTCTTTCATTAAAAATCCCCAACACAAAAGCGTCAGAACACAACTGGATTTGTTCCAGCAGGGATATGTTTTGAAATCATGGATAAATTGGCAACATCTGCAACAAGATTACATGTTTGCAGATTACATTAGCATGTAGCTACATGTGGCAGTGTAGGCTACATAATGTAACTGTAGCCTACTAGCAGTAGTGTGCCTGGAGCAGAATATGAGGAATTCATCACGAGCTAACCTTAGCTTGTCTTAAAAGTAGAAAAAACATTGGAAACAGTGTATTCAGATTTTTTCTCACAGGGATTACTTTAACATACATTTACCTCATTGATTAAAACTTGGGTCACGTTTATTATGAGCATCCACCATTGTAACATTCTATGCATGACAAAAAAAGTTAAGTATGATAGGTCCCCTTTAATGAAAGCAAATGAGATATAACAAACTGATGGCTCACAGCTCAGACATCTAGCTGCAGTAGAGAGATCTGTGGAAACTCCTGAAACTGCTACTTTCCCACTAATTATCTTTATATAGAATATATAATAATAATAGGAGCCAGTACCTGAGGGACCCTTAAGTGTTTAAGGTCCCTCACAACAATAAACAAGGTTATACCTGAGAAGGCAAAACATTTTCAGTACATTTATTTGCCTTTGGTGAATTGCCCAGACCTAATTCAACAGCTAGTACACTCCTTTCTGCTTCAGCAAGCCATTATGAGCATGAAAAGGTGAAGGAAATGTGTTGTCATGGCTACATGGTCTGCCATCAATGTAGTCGGCAAAAAACATCTGTGTATCTCACTCCTTTGTCTTTGTCTTGTTTTTTTTGTTTGTTTTTTTTACACCTTTCTTCCAGCAGACCTGCCTGCTTTTCCAGCTTCTCTTCATGCCTCTGCCTTGAGAGGGCAGGGTACCTATATAACTCTAGAGCTGGACCCACCCAGGTTCCTCAAAAGGGTAGTCGTTCCTCTTCAGGCGTTACGTCAGCGCAGGTTATGATGCAGGTGCTAGAGGAAAGAATTCTTCCATGCCGTATTAGCATAGTCGTAGTCCCTGCTGTGAAGTCAGGCATGGTTGGCTGGTGGGAGGAGGAGGGAGGAGGGGTAGTATGAGAGGCGAGGATTCTCCTACGATGACGCAGAAACCCTGCAAGGTCTATTTTTAAACCTATTGAAGTGTGCAACACCCTTTCAGTACTGTAACCTTCAACTGCGCCTTCAAACCAAAACAAACAGAGACAGAGAGGCAGAGGAGGAGAGAGAGAGTGCAACAGCAACAATACATCCAGCTCTTTCTTTTCCTCTCAAGCTTATAGAGCCACAATGAAATATGGATTATGACTCCATATTGCTGAGATGTGGTGCTTTTAGGTTGAATGATTGTCTGGCTTGGAATAAGAATAGGGTCGAATGGATGATCCCCACTAAAATGACTTGGCAGCACTTGAAAGCAGCGACTGACTGAGGTTCTGCTCTGGCCAAACACAGCACAGCCTGTATTCATTAAAGTCTCAGCTCCGGGTTTATCAGCGAATAACACAGACTGGATGGGGCTTTTTTATATCCTCTTTATCTTTCCCCTCTCTCTGGTCTTTTTTTTTCTCTTTCAATCAAGTGAAATGTTGAGCTTCCTTGAATTGCAGATGTGCTTCCCGCTCGTGTGGCGGTATCTCTGGCCCACGAGCTTCTGAAATGTCACCGGCCATACTGTACATGCCAAACTCAATAACCAGGAACAGGTGCTAACCTCACTTCCTAACGTTCAGCTCTGATCAGAGGCTTAATATAGACGTGTGAGTTTTGATCAAGGTCAAAACCTATACCAGCACCTATTGACATTTTATGACAAGATGGAAAACGAGTCATTTTCTTCACAATTTTACACCGCATTCCATGTTTCACCTCTGGCCTACTGATCCAAAATCCTCATCTGGTATCAACTACAATCCAAAACATGCTGGATTTCCCTCCCAGCTCCTCTCTGTGTTCCCTGGCATCATGCTGAAATACTTGGACCCATCTGTCCTTGCTGGAAGCCTTGTGATACACAGCTCTGTGCTAAAACACAATTGAAATGTATCATCTGCACTTTAGGATGACTCACTCTGGCTTGCCCTTTGCCTTGTAAACACTGTGTTTACAGCATATCAGCCATTTGGATCTTCAAATTGAGGCTTAAAATGTGCGCTTGTTTGAACAAGTAAAAAAAAGTCTGCCAATGTGGCGACGGAATTCTTTCCATTGCAGTTTGCCTCAGTAATTATATGCAGTTTCATATTTAGGGTACAGATATGAGAGTGATATCAATCTTCTCTACCAAACTCTCAGCAAGCAAGGAAATATATCTTGTAAATTACTGTACATACATATTTTCTATTTTTAATCGTTATTTTATTTTTAGAATTACTTTGTCACTCTTCGCTCTGTCTGTGCTTTTGAGCTGCTGTGACATCCAAATTTCCCCAGTGTGGGATCAATAAAGTTTTATCTTATCTAATCTTATCTTCAATACGTACATTTCTAAATGTTGGACTGTTCCAGTATTGCTGAAATGTAAATTGTACTAAAGTTACTTTATTAAAATATTTCATTTATAGAACAATCTATCTAAATTCGTGTGGTTTCAGTTACTTTTTCTTAAATTTCCAGTAGGTAATTTACAACTTAAAAAACCCCAACAAGATCATTTTAGTGCGCTTTAGAGGTACTGATGAGTAAAATTTTGTTACCTTCAGACAAAGCCAGGCTAACTGTTTCTCCCTGTTTTCAATCTTTATGCTAAGCTAGGGCTGGTTGATATGGAGAAAATCAAAAATCACTTTTTTTTTTTTTTTTTTTACTAAATACCTCAATAATGACATTGCATAAATTATACGGGGTTTACTACTGGTGTTTTCACAAAATATTGAAAAATTGATTTTTGATTAAAAAAAAAATCTTCAGTAATACCGATATAATAACTACTATAATAAATATAATAACTAATTACATCACTTTACTGTAATACAGGCTTTAAAACCAGGAAAAGACAAAACTTAGGATATTGTGATATCCTAAATCTAAGATGATGTCTGGTCTCATATCACAATATCAATGAAATATCTATATATATTGCCCAGCCCTATGCTAAGCTAAGCTAACTGGCTGCTGGCTCCGGCTTCATATTTAGTGTACAGACATGAGAGTGGCATTGTTTTTCTCATCCATTTCTTGGCAAGAAAGTGATTGAGCATATTTTCCAAAACTATTCATTAAAATAGAAAAACTGTTGTTATATTTTGCAATTGAATATTCAGTTGTTTTAAAATTCTAATAATTACTGTCTTCTTTGCTAGCTCTAGATGTGCTGGTGGGAGGATTCTGCAACCTCTAGACAGAGCCACGCAGAGGCCCATTTTTTCTAATGCTAAGCTAAGCTAACTGGATGCTAACTGAAGCTTCATATTTATCACACAGACCCATCTGTTCTCATTCCCAACAAGTCAAATACTGATGCTTGGTCAGTGGCCCATGGTATCAAATATGATGCCCTCCGTACCCTCCTGGGTCAGTTTTGGATGCACAGGAACAGCATGTCAATTTACACTTGTTACATCCATTGTATCTTTTCAAAATAAACTGTTTTCCCAGGATAACAAACATAGAAAGTAAATAAAAACTTTGTTTTTCAGGTTTACCTTTCAAGTTTAAGATACATGGTTAGGTTTCACATTTGTTAATAATGTAGTGTAATGTTACGTGACATGTTTCACATGACATACATCACTAGCAAAGTATGTTACATGTATTAGCATGCTATGTTGTTATTAAAATAATTCAATTGACCATTGGTTTACATGGGAGATAAACAGCGGTGTCCCAGGTGGAAGTCCAGAGTTTGTTTGACCCATCTTACTCCCCTACCGCCCACTCCATACAGACTATTTCGCTCTTTATGCTTTGGTTGTTGCCCTAAACGTCAATTAAATGCCGCCATCCTGTGCATGTTATACCACTGCAAAAGGGTGCCTCTGTGCCTCCATGTCTGATGCCGAAGGCCACTGACCAAGCGGTATTTAACAAGTTGGGAATAAGACCGGGCTGTACAGACATAAGAGTGGTATGAATCCTCTCATCTAACTCTCGAAAAATGTTACATTTTAACTTCAGCATTGTGATTAAATTTCACAATAGGCTGTCTATAAAATTCAAGTTATTATGACATTTCTTCGCTTCCATAGATATTCCTTTGCATAGCACTTGCCTTGACTGAGAAACACCCCTCAGAACAAACACAAGTCCTGCATGCTTAGCGCACTAACACTACTGGGCGTGTGAGAGATACAGTATGATAAGGACCTGTGTGTAATACGTGAAGCTCATGTCAGGAATGTATCTCTCTGAAGCAGGGGGAGAGCACACTCTGGAACAGACAAGATGGAGTCACAGCAAGGCAACACCCCACACCCTGGGAGTCTCCCAGCTGGTGTGACACCAGACCATCTGTGGGCCTGTTTATCCCAGAGAGCTGAGGTGGTCATGTGGAACTGTGTGTGTCTGTGTGTGAATATGTGTGAGTGCTTCTAATATAGTTTTCCACTCGGACTGCAAGGCTTGCAAGACTTCTATTGAAAAGTGACAATTTGGGATGAGGACTAAAATAGTTTTATCTGGTACAGACCGACCCAGTTAATTACAGCAGTGCACACAATGTGAAATGGACTTTGGTTTGGGAAGTTCAGTTCCAGAAATAGCAACTGCCTGGATATGCACCTTAGTACCACCATACCATACTGACATTACATTCACTTTAATACATCCAAAATAAATCTGCACAGGTCCAGGCCGTGCACAATCAACTACAAAGGGCGTGTTATCTCACAAGAAACCAATTATGAAAGCAAAGACTGGTATCCCTGTGCACAAAGACATTGACATTATTCACAGCATCAACTAGGAATGTTTTAAATGCAACTGTGTCTTACAAGGGTGGAACGCAACTCGCAAAAATCGCTTTTCCGTCTAATCCTCCGCGAGCTACTCCCCTGAGCACCAGAGGAATTCATTTGCAACGTCTGGGATCCTGAGCAATTTATTTGCCACACCAATCTAAACTGAGATTTAGATTACCGCAAACAGAATTCAGAAGTAGATGTATACTTCCAGGCCATATTAAGTGTTTTAACTTCTACAGGCTGCAACACACACTTCTAAGGTCTTAGCCATGACTGTCTACACCTACATGATGATACAGAAATGCAGTAGTGCTAATTAAGTAAATACATTTACTCCAGAGCTGTTCTTTAATACAACATAAAAAGATACAGTACGATAAAATAGTTGTACTTTATTTCATTTTATGCTACTTACACTTCTACTCCACTAAATCAGAGAGAATTACTGTAGTTGTTTACTTCACTACATCTGTCTGACAGTTATAGTTACCTTTCAGATTAAGTGTTTACGTAGCAAATAAACTTGTGAAATACAATGCATTTTTAAAGACAAAAAACCACTGGTCCTCAATCTCTTTGGCTTTTAAGCCCTTACAAAACAAGCAGGGTCTAGCTGCAGTTCAGATGTCTGTGGGCCTGTTTAGACCTGGTATTAACATTAGATTCAGTGTTCTGAACACAAGTGGACAGCTGAGATTCATTGCTGTTCACCCCAGCTGACCACTTTCAGATTTTGTAACTGCCCCGTCACAGCTATTACGTCCACACTTTTGCTAGCTGCTCTGTAGCATGCTTGCTAGTCACGTTAGCGGTTATGTTGATACAGCAGGAGAAACAGTTTAAGTATAGTTATATAGTTTAGTAACAGTTTAAAGCCCAAATATTAACGAAAAAAGACAGATATACCTTTTATCACATCTGTTTAATTTGTACAAAAACTCAGTCTAAGTATAATAACAAAACATTGCCATTCCAGCACACAACCCTCATAAAAGCACGACGTATAACGTTTCTGCGAATTAAAAAACAAGATTTCAATTAGTGAGCTTTAGAGGTGCCGTTAGGCAAATTTTGTTACTTTAAAGCAGAGCCAGCCAACTGTTTCTCCCTGTTTCCACTTTTCATGCTAAGCTAAGCTAACCTGCTACTGACTCCAGCTCCGTCTCTTGGCAAGCTACAGTAGCAAATAAGCATCCTTTCCAAAATGTTGAACTATTCCTTTAAATGGCAATACTAGCGTCAAATTTAAAAATTAAAGAAGCTCTCTATGACAATCAGATCATATCTGTAATTCAAAGTCTAATTCAGGTTGTCTACACACAGTTCTCAACATGGAGACTAGCAGCTAACAGTCCTGACAGCGCTAACAGCAGTAACAGTGCTGACAAAGCTAACGCTGTTAATGTGGGACGAACCCAAGGACTGGCTATATGTTTCTGTGGCGTCGCTGTGGGTCAGGACAGCGTTATCAGCAGTGACCGCCGTATGAGCACAGTGAAGAGCACCAATCAGCTAGCCAGTAGGACACACTCGGATTAAAACACACACAGAGGGAACGTGACTTCGCTATCTGCTCAGGATGCCATTACTCCACTATATTGCCACATTGCAAATAGTGTTTTGCTGCTCTATTAATGACCTGAATATTGTATGCAGCTCTTTTAAATATTCAGCTGCGTCTTATTTCAGATTTAATAATGTCACATCAGTCATCTCTTGAACCCACAGATTCATTCTAACTAGCTAACTGTATAAAATAAATCTAGCTCCATGTCAACCAGCCACATCAAAATGTCTCTTACGCTTTGACGCATCAGTATAATTTACCTAATAATAATGTCATATCTATCAATCACACAGGTAATTGGAGTACATTTGCTACTTTCAACTGATATAATCCTGTATTCTATTGAAGTATGAATTTGAAAGGAGTATTTTTACATTTTTGTATTGTTGTATCAAATACAGGACCTAGGTGATTCTGTCACCACTGCAGAAATGTAACTACATTGTTCCTTAATGTAGATTTTTCTTTTTCATTAAGTGGTAAACCAAAAGACAGCATTACAAAATGAACAGAATAAAAGTAAGTACATAATGACAAGGGCACAGTTTGTCATTAGATCAAACATTTAAGAAAATTAACATTCATATAATGTAGTCGTTTATGTGAATTTCTGACAGGCTTTAGGTGTGTTTAGCTGGCCAGGTTTGTTTAGTCATAATGACGCTTGTGTGCATAACAGGTCTTTGACAAAGAAGGGAGGAGGAATTGTTTGAGCATAAAAGCACACAAGCTATTTCCTCCTCAGACCTTTGAGCCACACAGAATTGCAAATGCAATGATGTGTTTGGCAAGTTACCCTGTTGGAAGTCTAAACCTTGGTGAATGTTTGGCTTGTTCTTTACTCCACTCTTTCCTTCACATGACATCCAAGCCCATAATAGCCAACCAGTGCGATTACAACACTTTCCTGCACTGTTACTGTAATTGATGTTTTCAAGCCTGTAAACATACCACCACACCAACACAAACCCGCCTTGAAATAAACAAAGACAGGCTGAATGAACTGTGATGGTTCATACTGCTACAGTGACATATCATAAATAGCTCTCCACCTGTCTTCACAGCCATCACGTCACGTGGTTTACTGAGACTGTAACCTCCACCTTCAAACCCTGAACAGATCCAAAGTTGACAGTACATAAGCTGCAGGCCTTATGTTGCCACATAGACAGATTGCAGAGTCAAGTCTTCATTTTTAACCTCAAGTTGCCCTCATGACACAGAGCGGATACTCCTAGCATGTGACCATCAATACTATTATCTAATCAGGCAGAGGACTGTCCAATGGCAAAGTCTGCTGGTTAAATATTAAAAAAAAAAACAAAAAAACAAGTCACAGTTGTGTTTAAACAAGCAATAAATAAGTCTGCTTCCAAAAGATCATGTTCAACTGTAGTTTATTTTATTAAAAAGACCAGGGTGCAAATATGAAATTAAAAAAAATAAAGACAAGCATATAATTTTTAAGCATTTAATACAAACTTAACAATATAAACTATTTCAGTCCCTCTTGACATGTAAGACACTGACTCAAAATACTTTGTTATACCGTATTTTTTATCAAGTATTGCACAATGTAGGTACAAAATTAATATTCATACGATTACATTTTGTCCATTGTATAGCAAAATCTTTTTAACCTCTTAACAGAAAATACAATTCATCTTTCAGAAAAAAGCAAATATTCCTACACTTGAATTCCACCACTAAGGAATACTCTGTACACAATCTTTAGAATATTTGATGTATTTTTTTTAAAGATGGTTTTCTTTAACAATTATCTTTAAAAAAAGAAAAAAATAAGGAAAAGCTGCTGCAGCCATCACAGATCACTGGAGTAGTAAAAAGATATAAATGCAACACCATGTCATAGAAACAATATATACTCTGATATCTTACAAACTCTGTACTAAATTAAATTATACAATTAGAAAAAGACCAAGTAACCCCACTTAGTAGTGCCAATTCATAAAAATCAGCCTTGTCTTACCACCTGTAAAATACTGTAAGAGGCCAAAACTTGAAGCTTGTATTTTTTTTTCCTTTTACATTTTTTTGGAGTATTTTCTCAACATGGTAAAAAATTTTGTGCTTGGTTGGCATAAAGGAAAAAGAAAAACAATGATGCATGTTGAATTGAAGTAACCAAGCTTGGATGTGTTTGTACAACAAGCTTTTAGTAGAAACAAACTCAAGGGGGCACGGTAAAAACACCCTTGGGCACATGCGCTTGACTGACTAGACACTATATCCTTGAAAGTCCAGTTTCTAAGTGTGCGTTTTTGTTTTTCCTTCTCTTTGAGCCACCATCATTCATAAATAACATCTTGATGATGAGTTTAGTTAGCCATGACTGGCTGGAATTGCTGGTTAGAATACTGCATGTTGCTCAGACTGAAATTGAGGCCATCCATAAGGGACTTGTCGTTGAGGCTTCCGTAGGCCGCAAATACGTCAAAGGCATTGTTGTACTGCAGGGGGCCGAGACCCAGAGAGCCCTCCCCGGGGAACACGGCTCCAGGGCTGGCCTGTCCCTGGAGGCTAGGGAACACAAACTCCTTGGCGTTAGGGGAGAGAGCAGAGGCCTTCTGTTGTTGTTGTTGTTGCTGTTGTTGCTGCTGCTGCTGCTGCTGACCCAGGCCCAGCCCGTACAGTGAGTGCATGGAGGTGGAGATGGCTTTCTGCTTCAGTAGGGTGTTGACATTCAGGCCCAAGTTATTGGTAGGGGAGGTGCGGGCCACCTTGCTGCTACTGCCGCTGTTGGCGTTGTTGCCTCGGCCGCTGCTCTTCATTTTAGTGGAGCCGAATTTGGTGGCAGCAAAGGTGGCAGTGGTGAAGGTTAAGGGCTGGGTGGAGCGTGGCATGAAGGAGGGGCTCACGGCAGCTGACTGCCCAAAAGGAGGGGATGGGGAGCTGGATTCTGAGGAAGCCCCGACAGGGTCGCTGATTGGCATGAAGACCTGGGCCTCAGGATTAAAGCTGTTCTTGATCTCCTTGTCCAGCTCTGACCCGTTCTCATTGTTATCATCCACATATAGCACCTTGACCGGTCCTTTCTCCCCAATCTGGTAGGAAACCTCAAATGGGTCGATCCACACACTAAGGTCCTGAGGGAGATTATTCCGGACGTCTTCAATGTCCAGCCCGCTCTCTTTGGCTGCCTGCTCCACCACAGGGTCCACCTTCTCCCCTACATGGATGCACCTGAACCCTGAACCTTTATATGGCTTATCCGGATACCAGTGGCCTTCATATTTTTTCTTCAGCTGCCTCTCAAGCTCTTCGCCGAAGATATTCACACGTCGTCGAGGGAGTTTGTTGTATAAATAGGAAATAATAAAGTTGAGTGCTACTTGAATTTCAAGCTGCATAGCTGCTTCAGTGGCAAGGGTGATTCTTTTTCCGTCACAGAGTTGCTTTTACTGAGTGTTGCAAAAACCTCCACGGCAGCAGCGATCAGTTTGATGAAAAAACTCTGATTGAGTGCTTGTTGCCAAAACGAATATCCTTCCTGCAACAGGGTGAGGTTTAGGATCCTGAAAGGGAGCAAAAAAGAAAAGCATTAAGTATATGAAGCTGTTTGTATAAGCCTTAATCAAATTACATATCAAATTAAACACCATTATGATCAATGACATTTCATCTGTATTAGCTCCTATTACTCCCTATTCACCATCCACTCCCTCCTCCCCACAGCAGTGCTGTATCTCAGCTGTACAATATAAACAGCTATAAATAAACAGAGGCCACTGACTCAGAGACAGTGTCAGCAGTGTGTGTTCCCCAGCGGTCTAGTGTGACAGAAATACGCAAGCATGGTTGACCTCTGCGGAGGGCGGTGGATCTGATGGCAGGTGTCAAGTCAGAGTGATTTTCGATTGCCTCATTTTGGCACGCGGACATGTTCAGGCAAAACTCCTGCCTCGTGCGTCGACGTGGGAGAATGTTTATTAACCTAACAAGGCTATTCTAGTGCTTTCCCCGTGCACCGTCGGAGCTACAGTGGGTGAGAGGGGCACGTACAAGCTCGCGACGAGGATTGCTGTTACATAATCAACATTCAAAGTCTAACCACGACCATAAAGCCATTTCTGCAACAGGGAAAAAGACACTCGTTCAATTACGTGACGACTGTGACAGTAAATAGTTAACGTTACAAACACGACTTGCTTTCTGGTCACGTTCGGCTCTGATATAGCCGAGCAACTAGCATTAGCTGGGCAACTTAATGAAGGGTGTGAACAGAGATGTAGCCTGCTAGCTATCTAGAAGCCAGATTCTGTTAATGTTTAGCTCGACCGGCTGCTTATCAGTGTTACCTCACGGTGACATAGTGTGAAGCAAGTCAAAGATATACAGACACGGACAGAAAATGGCAACGTTACTATTAACAGCCGGAATAGAAGAAATTTCGCTTTTAATCAGGGCTAACGACCGTGTTTAATGACAGCAAGCTACGTAGCATTTGAATTAGCTAAAGCTACAGCCTGAATATTCGACTGTAGGACCAACGTTCGAAAACACCACTGAATGACAGTATGAGGTATCAACAAAATAATGCAAACCCATTTCAGTAAACGACAAAAATGTTATGTCAACCTTAAGCTGATATTTACTTACATGGAAATTCACAGCAGATCCTTCTTGCACAAGCCAGAGTCCGCTCCAGCAAACGTAATGCTCGTACAGAATCTAGTGTTTCTTTCTAAAGGAGATACAAAATGAAGTTGCCGTCGTTGCGTCTTTATTATGCTCCAGGCGATTTTGCTTCTGTGGGGTTTAGGAATTCCGATTCGCAGGCTAGCAAGCTAACTCCCCACAGCCTGGGAGTTTTTACAACTCTGCCCTTTAAAACTTGGGCTGATTTGTTTATATAGTAGTCCTCCGCCACGGACATGGAGGAGGTGGTGATGCGGCTCACAGAGGTCAACACCCAGTAACGTGTTCCTATTGGCTAAGAGCGACAGCGTCATCAACAACCACCGCCACCACCGCTGTGATTGGATGATTTTGTCCTCAATCAACCGCAGGGTTCTATTTACGGTAGTGGTTTGCCTTTCATGTGCTCCGGACTACTTTTTGCAAGCAGGTTTTGGCTAAAATATCATTTGAAAACCTAATTTGGGGCAAAATAGAATTAGTGGAGCACCACTGTAAAAATTCTAACGCTAACATGGTTGAAGGGTAAAAGACTGTCATGTCTGGACATGTCTGTTTATGTGATGCCAAGCCTTAAAAGGTCCTCTGTGCTCAGAGGTTGTGCTCAGTCATGCATGAAGCCTATGGCTGAACAAGGAGTCTATTGTGATGATAACGCTCAGTAGTCTGTATTATTACTGTTGCCAGCCAGAGCCAACTTTGAAATGAAACTACATTTGGCTCTGCTCTTCCCACTACAGGGTTAAACAGAGCTAGATAGTCACTGTGGCGGAGGAACACACCTGTCACTGGTTGTGTTCCTGCTCCTCACCAATGACATTTTGATGTTCCCTGAGCCAGCTGTAGCTGTGGATCTAAACCTAAAAGCCTTCCCTTACTGAGTGAGAGTGGTGCTCTATGATACAGCACAATTTCCACCTCTTATAAACAGAACAGATGGAATCTCATAATTGCCATCTGCGTAAATATTGACATTATTTTCCCACTGTGTACCTTTGATAAAATTCTCTCCATTATAAGGTCTGTGGGCTGTGAAAATGCATTGTTACACAATGGATCCAGGCAGCTCTCCGGTGCCTGCGTGCTGGCCTCTTGTTTTCAGCAGCTGTACAGTGCGAGGCTTAAGCTCTTCCCTGTCAGGCCTAAGGTGTTTGACGCCACAGCCTGTTCTTACCTAACATGGGCTCCCGCACTGTGTGTTTGCACAATAAATACAATGCCATATGAATTGTACAGTTGGGAGGGAGGTGACAGGGCAGGGGAGGAGGAGAGAAGACAAGCTGTTCTTTGGAGGGGGGAGCTGAGACACAAAAGTATATCCTGACTCAAAAACCCACTCAAATGGTGTTTGTCATATCTGTAAATGTTACATTTGAAAGCTGATTTAAAAGAGAGCTGCTTGCTACTTACAAGCTCTCTAGAGGAAACAGCAGGGGAGTCAATATAATTTCAGAGGCGTATATGATTGGTCTGAATCAATAATAATTCATTTAAATAGTCTGTTGTCCAAGTCATGTTCCTCACTAAATCATCATAGCAGAAATGAAAAAAATGGACACATTCCTCTCCTCTTTCTTTGCTGAGCTAAAATGAACATATATGCTTCAAAGTACATTATACATTACGGCAACATCAGAGTGGCCTTGGACAGCCTGCTATACCCCCGGTGAGAATATTTGCTTTAAGAGGATGTATAGAGTACAAAGAGAAGAGGAGCAGAGCAGAAGTGTTTCATCAGTCTCTTATAGTCATTCCTGTCTCTTTAAGTGTCTTTTTGTATTCATAGCATTGCCTCTTTTCCCAATCAGCTCTGCAGGTCTCTGTAATGTATACATTAAAGGGACAGATCACCCCAAAATCAAAAATACCTATTTTTTTCTCTTAACTGTAGTGCTATTTATCAATCTAGATTGTTTTGGTGTGAGTTGCTGAGTGTTGGAGATATCGGCCGTAGAGATGTCACGGCTTGTGTAGCTCAAAGCACCAAAAAATACTTTTGAGAAAGTCAACAGCAATGTTATTCAAGATAATCCACAGACCTTGTTGTAAGCGGTTTCGTGTAGAAACTATTTTCCTTCTAACAAACCACACCCGCCAACCATATCACCGCACAGAAGGAAGCATTCATCTACTGCTAGCTCATCTAGCATCACTGAGCTAGCTAACATTACAGCTTAGCTGAGTACGACATCATTAATGTTGACACCTTGCACCATCACAATCATGCACGCTTTCCTCTGTGTAGGGATACCATTAGCAGGTGTGGCTTGGCAGCAAGAAAATAGTGCCTACATGAAATTGCGCACAACAAGGTCTGTTGTATTTTTTGGTGCTCTGAAGAGGTATGAACTTGAGTCACAAATCTTCAGAGACTTTAGAGTCGACTTGACAAAATTAGAAAAGACTTGCAACCAGACTTGGACATAAACACCAATGACTCGTGACATCATTTGGACTTGAGCCTTTTGATTTGAAAATACTTTATGCCTTCCCCCAAACCCAAAAATGTAAACATATGTGCTGCAAATCGATTATTATTTTTATTTCCCAAATTAGCTAGAATTAACAATCCTTATTTCCAGCATGTCAACACTATTTTGGATGATCCACTTTGTTTGACCAACCTGACAGTTCAATTTGTTGAAAAAAAATGATTCCAAAGATTACTTTGTTCGCATAGAAAAACGATGTGGTGGTCAAAAAAACAAAAACAAGAAAAACAGTATGCAAAAAGTGTGGGTTGAAAATTACAAAGACGCAACAACTTCCACCTTCATGTACATTTGAAGCTTTATGAAGAATGGTAAGTCAAGGCCAACAGCATATTAACATAGTTAACGAGCTAATGTTTAGCTAACGTTAGCTTAATTGCGAAGTAGATTTTTAACAAACGTCTTTTAACAAATACAAGATTTAAATAGCATTTTTTTATGTAATATATTGTTACTCTATTGTTAAAATGGAATTACATTTGGTGAAGAGTGCATTATGACATGTTTATGACTTAAAAGTTAAGGATTTAGGACTTGCCTGTATTGACTTTGGACTTGAGTGCAAAGATTTGAAACTTGATTTGCAAAGCAATGACTTGGTCCCACCTCTGGCGCTCTGAGGACCACAAGCTGAGTGCTATCTAGTTCCATATTATTGGAGAGACGGCAGACATCTCTACAGCCGATATCTCCAACACTCAGCAGCTCACACAAAAACTATCTAGAATGATAAATAGCGCTAAAGATCAGAGTAAAAACACGCTTTGTTTATTCTGGGGTGAACTGTTCCTTTAACCCTATATGCACAGATATTGAGGTTAATTATTTTTACCACAATGCTACAGTCGACGTTTAGCTCAGTACCACGTCCCAGTGCCATAAACAAAGCGCTATAAAATGCAGTCAGATCGTAGCTGGAGGGCTGCAGGACGCTGCAGGCACAATGGAGAGTTCTTCCAGCCTCCAGATTGAGTCTCAGCAGGTGTAAGAGATGAGTCCCTCCACCACCGAGGATCTCGTGTGATGGATGACCTGAGCACAAACTTAACACACCATGGGGGCCTTGGAGACACACCAAGGCCACCAGAGCAGGGCCGGCTTGTTTTGTTTTTTTTCCTCACAGCACAGGAAATGTGTGACTATGACCAAATGTTCAAATATGTTTCAATTTTCACTAGGCTGCATCACTATTCAACAGAAAAAAGTTTTTTCCCAGTACTGTAAGAAATACCATGAGCAGGTCCAGAATCCCTCTGCTCATTCTCCCACTGTGTCTGCTCAGTAAGTAAGTGTTAGTTTTGGCTGTGGGGAGGTGGTGTTTAACAATGACCTATTTGTTATTCTCCACCAGAGTATGGATCTGGTGAGTGGCAAAAGTTTCCTCCTGTTGTTGTGAGTCTGTCTGTCTGGGACCTGGAGGTAAACACAGCTAATGAAACGAGATGTTTTAGCATGACTCATGCAAATTTTTTAGTGAAGTCAGTTCACATCAACATTTTACCCCCCTCACTTCACAAAGCTGTGAGATCCTTTTCTCTTCTCTCTGGCTTTGTAGCTGCGTACAAGCTCTGTTAAAGTCCCAGATGTGGTCACTGGATATTAATCTGATATGTGTAACATCACATGCTCAGTTCTGGGGGGGGTTAATGTAAGAGTAGATGAATATGTGCCACTCTTTCTTTGTTTACTACCAAGAAAAGAATGAAAAAACAGTGGTTTTATAAGGGAAGAAATTGTGCTCTTGCATACTGAACTGACAGAAGTGGCAAAAAAGCGTTGCTCATGTGAGCCTGCTGTATAATGAAAGCTGCCACAGACAGCATTCATTTCTTTTGGTTATTTGACTAACACTAAAAGAGCTTGGGTAGATTTATTAGATCTTGTTCTTTGCGGCGGACTTCAAAGCTCAAACAGCGTTCGGAAAGGTGACTTCACTCTTTCACACTCGCCATGTGGGCTTTGTTCATATCTTGAGCTCAGAATTTCCACCTGCAGGACAAAGCAGAGACTTCTTTATTACCCTTTTCAATTTTACGTTATGGCAGCTCATGTAGCACTTTCTCATCTGGTTGTTTCTTTCCTTAGAAGATGAACAAGTATAATTCAAAGCTCAGGCCAAAATAAATAGATTGCTATAACAATCTACAGGCTCTTAGCCTTCCTGCAGTTTTTATTAAACCCTGTGTCCCTTTGAAGACAGGTTCACTTATCTCCATTTCTTTTTATTCCAACATTTTGTGACCTCTAACCAAGTGCAGCTGCATAAATCTTTATGTATATTGCAGAAAGTAACAACTAAAACATGTTGGATATTTTTTACTCTTTTTAAAGCTGCTGTAATCAATATCCTTACATTAACAATCACATGATGATGTGTAATGTGAAAGGGGCAATAGACGCCTAACCGAAACATAATATTTTTTACAGATTTATGAATAGAAAAACTTAAAACAAACGGCTGAGCTCATCTCAAATTAATCTTCAGGTTTCCAGCTTTCACATGATGTATGCTACTTCTATGGGGCATATACTGTTGACCTATCTTACCCTGAACATCCCCGGTCCCCCTCTAAAAAAAGTGTGTCTATGCTGGGCCTCAATGGGTTAAGAGCTGATAATATGTCAGTGTTGTCTTCACAGCTTGTTGTGCTGACCAAATAATCAATTGGTTTAAAGTTGATGTATTCTTGGGGCACTTTTGCCTTTTAATCCAAGCTTGGACAGCAAAGACCTGATTGGAAATCGAATCGAGGTCGACACAATCATAGTAGATCACCGCAATGCTACTTTTTGTCCTTAAAAGTGAGACTATCCTTTGTTGACCGAAGGCTACAGAAGCCATATTCAGCGGTTAAGGGTTAATGATAAGGAGTAAAACTGTGTAAGAGAAGCACAAGTAGAGAGGAGTCATAAAGACTAAGGCTAATAACAGTCACACAGCACATTGCCCTTAAGTTTGTTAACTTAGCTATCTTACATTAGCTACCATAAGCTACTGGCCATAGCAGACCAAGTATGGCTGTAAGAGCAAAACCTCTGAATTATTAAAGCGAATAAAAGCCTTGACAAAGCGTTTGTGTATGTGTGTGTGTGTACAAGTAATTTGTACGTCAATATATTTTTTAGAATTACTGTTTTCGTCCTAAGTACTTTATCACAGAACACGAATATAATAGGGTGAAAAAAGGACACACTTTTTTTTTCAAAGTAGATCTTTCAACCAATCCTGTTGGGGGAACGGATGACCACAGACTGTATATAGAGGTGGACGACATGACAGCTCCTGAAAAGTGAAGCCAAAAATCTTGATTGCCCCCTGGTGGCTGCCTAGAGTACGGGTCATAAACCCCGCCCATTCCATGTCAGCGTATTGGACATAGGCCAAACCAAAACCTCAAAGTACACAATAAATAACTTTTTCCCAAAGATTTTTTTAATTTAATCCTCACTATCAATGTATCTGGGATATTTCGTGTACATTTTAGTACAGTGGGGTGAAGTGGAGACTCATTGTCCATCTTTATATACAGTCTATGGTTATGGCAATGGCTGACCTGTTGCAGCTGTCGCAGAGTCACATCCGTGTTGGTATGAATAGTTTTGATGCAAAATATTTGTGTAGTTCATGCGTCACGCCCTCAGTGTATAAAGGCCTTACAGGTGTGTTCTATTGCTCAGGAACTCAGATTTCCATTTATAAGAGGAAGACTTTGTTATTTCACATTTTTAGATTTTAAAAGTGTAAAGGATGTTGTGTATCGGTGAAATGAGAAGTTTGACAGCGTGACCATGTCAGGGTTTTGAGGATTATATTGATTTATTTAATCAATTTCCTGCCTTTGCTAAAATGAAATTATGTCAGCAACAATCAGACAGTCACTATTTCATCATGATCTCTCAAACCAGCCCAGTCGCCAGAAGAAAATGTTGGCAGTGTCCATTTCTGCAAAACATGGATATGTTACATTTGTATATTTCATACATATCACATCAACATTTCTAAAATGACATAGCTCTGATAACATGTACATGAGCTGACTTTGTCATTAGGGAGGAAGAGGGGATGGTGGATAGTGTGACACCTAGGCAAGATGGCTGCCAAGCTGCATACTACTACTCAAGAACAACAACAACAACACGGTTGTCTTTTAGTGATACATCGGCAGCATTTCCAGTTGTGACTGTGGCACCAAAACTGCGTATTTTAAGCCAAAACATTTTTTCCTAACCATAACTAAGTGTTTTTTTGTACCTAAACATAACCACATGTTAACCAAACATTTTAACGTATCCACTACATATTAATGTACAAATGTTATATGTCCATAATTTGCAGAAAAATATGATGCCAACTGTTTATTCTGGCAAATGGGTTGCTCAAAAATGTTAACTAAAACTGTTTGTATTTATGAGAAAATACTGAAAATATACTGTTTTTGTAAGACAACCTGACTCTCAAGTCATAATATTATGTTTATATTTCATTTAAGTGCAGTTTTGGCAGAATTGTGGACTAGTACTGTTTGTTATAATCCTCTCCCTAAACACAAGGCTCTCTTCAGCAGGTATCTTCAATCTGTAAAGAAGTTCTCTGTGCATATATATCATTTACCAGCTGACTAAATGTGATCCTGCGTGGAACAGAAGTTTAACTGCTCTGTTATTGAAATACAGTCTTAGCCGTGGAAGAGGAGGTGGTGCTCAATTAGTATTCATAGCGGATCTGTGGCGATAGCAATCTAAGATTACGCTGCTCACTGGAATTTATAGCTTCATGCACACATGCACAAGCACCTGCTTTATTCTTCCCTTAAATTCAAAGGAACGAGGGTCTTTAAACACTCTGACTGTGATGATGAAAGTGGGCAGATATCTGCAGCACGTATGAGCTGTTTACACTGGAAAATCATTTAAAAGTTTGGAAAATGAGTCTTTAGTCTGCTACATGACAGTCCTCTTGAGTGTGGTGTGCGTGCTGCTTCCTCTTGAGTTGTTTACAAATGCTGTGGCAGGCAGGGGGAGGCCAGAGAGCTCTTTTTCACACCAGTGCCAGGAATGTCATTAATAATATAAGCAGTGGTAATATTTGCCACCACAGCCCCCCTGGTACACTCATACCTGCATGCATGGACAAACACAGACATTTCTCGGTATTTCTGAGCTTGAGTGTACTCGCCATACATCTGCAGAGGGGGATGAAGTGGTGTTTATGTGGAATAATGAGCGCATTCATACCATGTAGTACCCAGCGGTTACACATTTGAGCCCGGTTACAGTGTTTTGACCCCTGGACAGATTCATATCAAGCCATCTGGAGGAGAAGGAAGGTTACACAATAGGGGATCAGCTGTGCTCCTCCTATTTAAATACCATTCTGCTCTACTATTTGGTTTCATGTCAGGGGATTATGTTTAGCATGCCGGGTGCTGTGTCATGAATCAGCCAACAGAACAGAACAGAGTTGCATTAAGCTTAATAACACAGGCATGGCACGAAGACAAGATCGCTCCGTGCTTTCGTTGCCGTCCTCCCTCAGACGGCACACTACATGGCAAAGCTGTGCCCTTGCAGTCAGATCGACTTTTTGAGAAATTCAATTACGCTCTGAAATGAACAGCCAGTGCTTGTGGATAGAATGGGTTTTAGAGTGAGAGCCATCCATTGCAGTGGGAATGTGCCACATTTCCATGAATACTGAATGGAGTATGCTACAGTAGGCAGGCTGTCCCTGTCATTGTGATTTGTATTTTTATCCCCCCCCTCTGCTCCTCTTCCATTTGGACTGTAACCTTCTCCCCCGCACCCGCTGCACGCTCCTTAAAACAGATTTCTGTCTTCTCCCTTCGTCTGTGTGGGTGAGATCCTTCCCTGGGCCAGGCATTGCAACGGATGATATCAGATTATGCGAATGACATGCATCATCATCGCAAGATATTAACAGAAAACGTTTGCATATACAAGCTTGAATCCATCCTCAAAACATGGCCTTTTCACATGAACTCCCATCAAAGTGTATGCACAGCCAGAATTTGCACAGACCCTCTATTGAGAAGCCCTCAATCCTGTTTGCCAGAAATGATGTCAATGTAGTCATGGCAACTATTCTTACACATTACCCCATGCTCTTCCACAGTTAGAGTAGCACTCAAGTGCTATTTTTCCTGACAAATGTCAGATCTCATCTCTTAAATGGCAATGAGGATTTTTTTTTTACAGTTGGTAGTTGAAAATGCAGAAGAGGGAGAGTAGTGTATGGGCTGCAGAGACAAATGTGATGAGGGGAGAACGAGAGGAAGCAGCTCTATTGAAAGGGACCTATTATGCTTTTCTTATTTTCTGTCATGTATAATATTTCAATGATAGGTGTTCGTATTCATCGTGGCCAAAGCTTCAAATAATGAGGTAAACATATGTAAAGGTAATCAAGACAGGCTAACCTCAGATCGCGACAGATTTCTTTATATGGTCACACCACTGCATGTGTTTACACTACGTAGCTTACAATGCTACATGAAGGTACATGCTGACACCAAGAAAATGTGATCTTGGTAGCCAACGTTGTTATTTTTGTTGGTTATCATTGTTGGTTGCTGATGTTGTTCATTTCTTCCCAATTTCAGATCATATTCATGCTGTAACATTTTGGGCTTAGTTTAGAAGCCACTATTTTCAGTTACAGTCATTCCCCAGTTGCAACGTGGATATATAAAGAGAACTGGATACAGCATGGAGGCAGGGCCCGTTTCATTTCTATGAAAGTCGCTCATTGGCACGAAGCCACAAAAGGTTTTTTTCCACATCTTTCGCAGTCTTCCGCAACGTTCCAGCTAGTGATGCACTGGAGGGTATACGCTGGTATACGGGGTATACCTACCTCTTTTTCTAGTTGTTTATGTCATAATCACTCGTCAAAAAAAGCCGTGGGTCTATATGGCAGAGTATATCATCACTTTCCTGATCTAAGTCTATGGTAGAAGAAAAAAACAGTTTTGGCCGAGTGGCATTGTGGCTTCAAAGCCCAGCATATTTCCTGGGGGCATGGGCTGCAATGGAAGTGCAGAGACAGTAAGATGCAGAAGACCCAGAAACGCCAACCAATCAGAGTAGATTGGGTCTTTTCAGGAGAGGGGCTTGAAGAGACAGAAGCTAAAATGGCGTCCTCTCAGACAGAAGGTGAATACCAAAGAGTGTATAAAATTATGGACATAGCTACCATGACATCACCCATTGGTATAAAGACAACAGTTTTGAAGCATTGGGTTCAGCATTTTGGTCATCTCCATCTCAGTTGTTTGGAGCCAAAAGTGATCATATTTGGGAGAAAGGGTGGAGCTGTGAAGGGGTGAGGGGTGAATCTGACTCATAAACTGTTGTGATGCCCCGCAGACAGCCTAATAAAATGTAAATATGAGAGTTATAAATACTGGACATGTTTCTGTCTGTTGACAAGTAGGGCATTTTATCATTGAACCAGTATGTTGTTTTTATCTCATGGTTTGTACGTATTATTGTTGTTGTTGGGGGTGATGTGCCCCCTCGCCCCACCCCGTCTTCTTGTATTGTTGTATGTTTTTCATGTGAACTCTTGCTGCACAACAAATTTCCCTGAGGGGACAATAAAAGAATTGAAGAATTGAATTGAATTGTATATGGAGATTTACTCTATTTTGGAGTCAGCCTCAAGTAGCTATTCAATGAACTGCAGTTTTTGGCACTTCTGCATTGGCTTCATTTTTCAGCCTTGAAGGTTGCCGCTTGGAGAATACAGGTGTTTGAGCGCAGACAGTATGAGGAATATAAAGTGTTTTTGACCATTAAAGTGTGTAAACATGTTCTAATAGAAACCAAAAATATAAGTATAAACCTGAAAATGATCATAATAGGTCCCCTTGAAGGTTAATCCTTTGCTTCATTCTGCCTTCATAAACAGATCACCAGGACAGGGAAACAGGATGGGAAGGAATAATTAGCTAGATGTCATGATCAGTCACATGTAGAGAGGGTAATGATGAGTGTTGCTCACTAATTCACTCCTATACGGTATGTATCATAAACATCCTAATGGGAACTCACGAGGCACTTGCTTGATATGTTAAATATTCAGTGAATCACTCAGAAAAGGGGCATATAATTCTGATGGAGTCAAATGTGCGTTGTCTTTAACATCCCCTCCACCAGCAGCAGCAGCAGCAGTCAGTGCTCTCTGGTTCAGAGAGCTGACACAGTGCTGTTGGGGTAACAAGAGAAGGTGGAGCCATATTTCGCTGATGGATGTCCTTTGATAGAAATGGAGAAAGGTGATAGGCTGGGCAAAAAAGAGCGTGAGAACACAAAAAAGAGCCGCGGTGCAGAAAAACGAGTGTTTCAGGGGCCGCTGTACTGTATGCAACTGCATCAGCAGCTCAATGCTGTAATCTCCAGGGAGGGGAGAAGGAGAGTAATTGTGACATTGCTCTTTGGCTGCGAATTGCTACTCAGTGCAATTCAGCCCAGTAATCAGAAAGCATTGGGGTGAATACTCAACACGGTCAATTCGGTCAATTCAGTCAGTTTGGATGATAAATGGAAATGGCAACACCTAACTGCAGTACACCTGAATGATAAAGGAAAGGCTTTCCTCATAGGCTCCCTCCTGATGTTATTGATGGCAGAGAACACTTACTCTTATTGTTTAGCCTGGATTCTCTAGTAGACCTTGTGTCCTATACATAGACTGTATAAAATAATGGATACAGACACTGTGACGTCAGCCATTGGTTTGTGGACTCCTGTTTGAAGCCTCAATTCTGACATTTTTCGATTTTTGGAGCCAGAGGTAACTACATTTGGACCAGAGGGTGGAGCTAACCATGCTAGCTTGGTTAGCATGGTGCATTTGCAGCTGTAGTTAAGTGTAATAATGCTAATTCAAATTTTTGTAGGTGAAAAAAAGGCATAACACTATTAAAACATGAGCATTTAACAGAAAACCTGCACATCCAACTTTTCAAAGGGTCTTTTGTTTAACTTTTTTGAGGCAACTAAAATGATACAATTTACTTTTGTGAACCAAAAACACACTGAAACAGTGATAGCTAAGGCTATGCCTATACCTTAATTATGCTTAAATTGCATAAAAATTAAATTGCTGTAAAATTGAGTATTTTAACATGGGAAGTCTATGGGGATTGACTTGCTTTTGAAACCAGCCTCAAGTGGCCATTAAAGGAACTGCAGTTTTTGGCACTTCCGTGTTAGCTTCATTTTCCAGCCTTGGACGTTGTCACTTGGTTATATAAACTTATATTCTATGAGCAGCATTTGGACTTATTATATGTTCATATTGCAAACACATTGTAGTATGCTTAACTTCCTTCTGAGGCTTTGGCTCATTGGTGCTTGCTTTTTATGATGTTAAAATTCAATTTGTTCATATTACAGAGAAACATATATTCCTAATTAGTGGTATCTAGCCAAGCAGATAGTTTTGGTTTATTATTATTAGGATTATTTGCCCCAGGTTTTCATTGGAACTGCTTTCTGCTCAAGAAAAAGTTCCTGGAAACTGGTGACAGTGTGGTCTGTCATTTGTCAATGTTGTGAGCACTGAAAAATGACATTCACCTCAGCGTTACTGGGGTGGTGGCAGAAGTGTCAGAGACTGATAGCTCAAAACCTGGGTGCACAAAACTGAAACTATCTTCAAGTCATCACTAGCCTACCAGTCTAAAATAAACAGAAACATAAATGATAATGCTAATCATCATCTGAATGACAGATGCTACTATCAACATGTCTGTTCAACTGTTCTCAAGCACTAAGCTTCACTCTCTCTCTTTTTTCACCATAAATTCTCTCAAGAGTAAAGCCACTGAGGAACAAATGCTTTACTGTACAGACTCTACTTTTCTTTTCCTTACAGTTCTCAGATGGATGGATTCTACCTATGTTCAAACGTAACATAAGGACTCTGGGTCGGTGACTTGTTGGCCATGTTGCTTGCAGTTTGTCAGTAGATAAGCCTCTACATAATCTGAAGTTTGACCTTAGTGGGTCAGCTCCCCTCCTCCTATCTCTCAGCATCCAAAACCAACGTCATGTGTCCCTTTGTTACGCTACCTCCTATAAGTACAATACAAAAGGCCACACAAGGCCTCTCCAGTGCTCGCCACAATAAAGCTGAGCTGTGTCAATCCCACAAAGCTGCTGGTGTTGGGAAATATCCACTGCCTGGTTGGACACAGAGACTCAGTCTCCACACCAACAGCTTAGCTTACAATGTGTGATAGGGAAATTCCTACATCCTGGTTAATGATGTAATATGATTTGTAGTAAATATTGCTGTAGACACACCACAGAGTTGAACTCTTTGTTGTTATTCACATGCATGGCATAACTGAAAATTTGGATCCTGTCATCCTTTGTAAAATCAGCTACCGTCAGTGCTTAATTTAGTCTTTGTATTAATCCTACTGACTTTGCTGATCCCTGAATTTCTGCCATCAGCAGGTTTCGTAAGTCCTCTCAAATATCTTAAAAGGGTTGAGCCTGTCTAAAAATTTTCAAACCGGTTTGATATTAACCCAAAAACACCAGATCGGAATGGTATGCCACATTTTACCACAAGTGCCACTCTGGACTCAGCAGCCACTCCCGAGTGGAACATAATGAAATTATATCCCAACAGCCAATGAGCGTCTGAATATCGCGTAGCATCACATAACATCAACACTGTCTGTCCACACTGAACCTGTTAAATGTGCACTTCTGTTGCCTCATACAAACAAAAAACATAATTCAGTCAGAGACACTTTAGTCAAAGAAAACTTTATTTCTATTGGCAGTATTATGTTTGGTGGTATGGCTCTGTTCTGGGGCCTCTCTGCCTTTCCTTGGGCCTACACAGAAAGCCTAAGGCAGCAACAAAGACCCCCACGGGAACAGAACAGAGCAGCATCAATGACAAACAGAAATGACATTGATAAGTCAGACACAGCATGATAAGGAGGAGCTGGGGTGGAAGCGGCTTGCAAAGCGGCTTGCAGAGGAAGCAGCAACAGTAAGCAGGCCAGAGCAGTTTAAATAGGAATGAATGAGATTCGCCAATTATTTGCTTAGAAAGAAGTCATGTGATCTATCAGCTGACTCCCTTCCATCAATCAGCTGTTCCATCAGTTGACTGGGCTGCTTGAGATCAGCTGATGTAGCTGGGATGTGGCCTTAACTTGACATCATGTCCTGCCTGAACTAACGCTATGCTCAATATATCAGCTGTTTGCTGAGATGTAACCACTTAAAACATGGGTGAGTACTTCCTATGTTTGTAATTTTTTTAACAGAAACACGTGTTTTATATTGTGATACTGAGGCAACTGGAAATGCCATACAATATAGCCAACAGCAAGTAGGTGGTTATGAGCAATGGTCATTTGCCGTATCAGAAACTTTTAGCTTTCTGGCAATCTCCTTCCAGCCAGCTGCCACCTTTATGAGGATTTTGTAGTGAACTACGGAGATAGTGTAGATAATTCCTGATTTAAACTTAATGGATTTGCCATTCCATGTCCATTGCAGCCTTTCAAAGTGATCAATAGGAATAAAGAGAAACAGTGTGTCCGACAAAAGTTTGGCCAATACTTAGCAAACCTCTTCATCAGCTTTAAATCCAAAATGTTGCCATATTGGCACAGTTTTAGTTCTCTTGAAAGACTACTTCTGCTATGTCTCATGTTGTCACCTAAGAAAACACATGAACTTTCTAGTAAACAAACACAACATGCACCGCTCTCTGCCCCTCCCACCTCTACTGAAATTTGATCTTCTTTATGTTGCTTACACCGGCTCAGAAGTAAATTGCACATGGCCTCTCAGACACTAGTGGTTCAAACAAACATAATATTAAGGTAATCATGTTGTCATATGGCCTATTGTTAAATAATACGAGTATACAGCCTCAGGTGAATTTGTGTTTAGTGCTATTTAGCTAATGTTAGCATGCTAATATGCCAACTAAAATGTGTTAGCTCAAAACATCAACATACACAAGTACAGCCTCACAGTGCTGCTAGCATGGCTGTAGACTCTCACGCTTTTTTGTGTATATACACCAAAAACTGGCTTGGCCTTAGATTTGTTCACACTCCAACCTGCAAAGCAAGTGTTTACTGTATGTGTGTGTAATAAGCGTTTAATGTGTGCCTCGGCTTACAAGGGTGGGAATGAAAAAGCTTCTGTATGTACAGCCCAGTGTATCTAACCTTCTCCTACTGAGCTGAGTCCTGTCAGCCATTTACTTAGCACAGTGTTTACTGTCTGCCATGACCCACGGTGTGGGCGGAGAGACACCCACAGCCCTGAACTGGGATCAAGCCTGGTAAGAGCCAACAGATTGGAAAGAATGTCACAGGGAAGTGGTGAGTGATTCCATGTCCGTGTGAAAATCCATTAATCACAGATTTGCCCTGATGGAAATGAGAGGTCAAAGAATGAACCCAAACCTGCCTCTCCACGCTTCCTCCCCCACCTCCAACCATTTCTTCCTCCATTCTTTCCCATTTCTCCACTCTGTTGTGTAAGCGTATTCTTCTTTACACTTAGCACTGTAATATTTGCCCTTTTTCCCTGAGACAGTTTGCCCTCCTTATCTGTACTTCTTTCCATAAAATGTTCTATATTTTTCCCCTCTCACTGTGAGTGGCTAAAGTCTGGAGCGATGCCAGAACAAACAGCTTGGGCAAACCTGCTTTCAGAACAGGGTCCATAAGAGCACAAGAGTGTGTGTGTTTGTGTATGCGTGAGGCACTCACATGACTAAGTCCAGGACACGGTGCCTTGTGTCTACGAGGTCAACATGTGCATCCTCAGTCTGATTTGAATAGGCAGCATCAATTAACCACACAAACACAAATATGTATGCTCTCCCTTCTCACTGGGTTGGTACAGTACGACGTCTGCTTAATCTAACATCAGGACACATTGTACACACATGCTGCATTCATCAGCTGTGTTATTGATAATTGCTGTGAGGCATGCTCATTACTGTACCTACCAATATGGCAGAGTGGTGATAAGACAGCTGTACCAGCAGCACAAAACAACTAATTTATCTATAGGAAGAACACTTCCTAGGCTAAGCTTACATAGTATACTAAATAAATAGGACAAACAATGAGGGCAGTAATCTTATATTTAAAATATGCTTGACTGTTTTGAGAATCTAGTGCTGACCAAGCAGAACTGCTTGACTTAACTCATTTAAATGTCACATGCCTTACATTGATTAAAACCCCATCTTAGATACAATGTCTGCTAATGATCCACCTCAAGCCCATGATGCAAATAAATCATCTTTAATCCATCTTTACAAGTTTTATTGAGTCCCACAAATCTTTTGCTCTGGTCTGCCATTACAGTAAGATTATTTCAGCCTGTTTCCAAAACAAATCTTATTTACTTATTAACATAACTTATTTTAAGAATTTTCTGGGAATTAGTTTCTTGGAACAAGACGGAATATGGCTGTGTGCACACTGAAAGGCTGCAAAACAGTCAGTGTGCTCCAGTCTCTTTCTTTTCCCACTGAATATGGCAGATTTTGGACTGTGACTTATTTTAAAGCTGTATTAATTGATTTTTGGTGCACTTAGGGGCCCAACAAGAAGCTGTAAACACAGCAGTGACATATATCACCTTATAGCGCCAACGTGGTGTCAGAGAGTAATGTTTGCATTCATTTGGACTGATCCTTTCAGCTCTGTTTTGGTTTCCACCAACTCCAGGGAGAAATGTCTGGCTCTTTAGCACAGACTGTATAAAAATGGGAAAAATATGAATGAATGAATTTTTTATTATTGTGTGCCACCACCAAATCAAAAAAAAAAAATGTAGATAAGACATTTACTGTGTAGCACTGAAAAATAAAAGACAGTACTTATTAAACAATCGATCTTGTCTTCTTTTCCAGGCTTTTGCAACAAAATTAGCAAAGTAAAACACATCAACACATCACACCTCAAAATTCTAGCTTAATTAAAGAATAGACATAGACACTGAGATGTCAGCCATTGGTTTTTGGACTGCCATTTTGAAGCCTGTAGTTTGACATTCTGGCCATGTTAGATTTTTGGATCAGCCTGTCACTCAGAGTAGCCACGTCCCAAATTATATGTAACTTTAAGCCTTGATCAAATTTAAACGGGTGAGTTATATAAAAATTAAACCCTAACAATTGTCATGAATGGGAAAATTTGCTTTACAGATCAAAACTTGTTTTTATTCCAGACTGTAGACATGTTTATTTCTGCTGTTAAGTTGGGCATTTAAGAATGGGGGTCTATGGTGATTGACTCACTTTTGGAGCCAGCCTCAAGTGGCCATTAGAGGGTCTGCAGTTTTTGGCTCTTTCACGTTGGCTTCATATTTCAACAGCTAAATCCTCCACTATGTTCACCAGCTAGTTGCTACCTTTGTCTGTTGTTTGGAGGTGGGCAGGTGGTGTACAGTTGGTTCAGAGCTTAAACAGCTGCTCGCTGCTACTGCACAACACAGTGAAGTTACTAAAATGCTTTGTAGAGCTGAGGGGAACGGTTGATTCTCTGTGGATTTGTCACTATGAGCAACAACTTTGTCATTACACATAGCCAGTTTTTCTATTGTCAACATAAAAAAAGTTGACTAGTGCAGCTTTAAAGGTCCAGTGTGTAGGATTTAGGGAGATATATTGGCAGAGCTGGATTATACTATTATATTCATAACTATTATACTATTATATTCATAGCTGTTTTCATGAGTGTATAGTAATTTTAAATTAGGATTAGTGTGTTTTCTTACCTTAGAATGAGCCATTTATATCTACATACGGAGCAGGTCCTCCTCCACAGAGTCCACCATGTTGTTTCAATGGTAGCCCATAATGGAAAAACCAAACACTGACTCTTGATAAGACCATTCTGTTTTGCGTTGGCCACTGTAGCTCTGCCTACATGCTTGGCAAACAGGACAAGTTTCAGCTGGTTTCAGTTTGCAGTTTCACCCCTGGATGGAACTACACTGTACACACTAGACCTTTAAAGTTCTACTTAAAATAATAAACTGTGTTTTTGGTGGGATCATATTCGCGTTACACTAAACTGACTCCCACTGGTTGGGTGAGGTGTCAGCATAGAGCCTAGTGGTATTTAGAAGAGACAACATGAAATTATCTGTACATAGTACTTCTTAACTGAGCTGAGTTAAAATGTAATTACAAGCACCTTTGATTTGAATATCTGACATTTTCATTGCTCACACTGAGCTAAAAAGTTGCATTATTTTGTTTGTTTGTTTTGCTAGTTTTAGGTTCAAATAATGTGTTGTAGTGGCTAGATATTTCTGAAGCCTCAGTAATTCTTTACAGGTTCATTTTTGCTCACTTCACTAACCAATTTCTTACTGAATACTAGCCATTATTACTAGACTGCAAAATATTTTGATTGCGTCTACAAGGGTTTTTTTTGCTCCTATAGAAGCTCAGTACTCTCATCTTTCCCCAGAGATAATTCTTCCTCTCAATCAACTTGTTCTGTCTATTGTAGAAATAATGATCGAAATACACAAATGTGTCGCCAGAGAGTACTAATCACACTGTGCAATCTGCAGCTCGCCTCCAAATCCAAACCTGCATCTGTGCTCTTCGACAAGACAGATTGCTGTCGTTAATGCAAATCGCAAAAAAAAAAAAAGATGCATGGATGTCACTCAAGCTGCTTAAAAAACCACCTCCAACCACGGTGAGTCATCTCGTCAAACTCCGAAAGAAGAGCGAAAGAGATGAGGGGAGAGAAAAAGACGAAGTGAGACGTATTGTCACAACATCATCCACACCCTCAACTCCAACTCCAACACAAGGTTTTGATTATTTTTTGTAATAAAACACTCAAAGCTACTTTCCCCTGCTTTGAAGTTAGAGCTTGAGTTGTGAATTCTGGAGCTGAGTGGAAGTTTTCCTGACATGCCAGCCCCGGAGGCAAAAGCAACCCACGAGCTGGGAGATGAAGCTTTAGTCCTCTGGAGATGTTACATCTTGTTTCATGCTGCTGGAGCCAACACTCGCCATATTTTCAACATTCATTTAGGCGAAACTAGCCTGACGAACACAACAACCACTGCCTAACAGTGGAGCCACACACTTTCTCAGCAGGACAGTGGGCAGCTTATGCAAGCAGAGCTTCATTTTCAACAGCAGCTGTTATCGAATGCTAATTCACAATCCCATCTTGTGTTTGTGTATCCATGTATTCATTATTGGCACAGGGCAGACTGAGCACAGGATCATAATTGTGTGCAGCCACTGGTGCTGTGAATGATTTTAGGAGGAGTTGTCCTCTTCAGTGGAGTGGAGCTGAGTTGCCACAATGCAGTATTGTTCAGCTACGTGCTGATATGAGCTTTCCTGTTATCCATTTTCACCTTAGCAATAATAAAATACGGAGGGGTCGCAGAGAGGAATCAATAATTTGTTTCTAGTGGGAATCAGAGCCTGTGATGAGAGAGGTTTGTATTTCACCGGCCCAGACCGGGGTGAAACTCCAGCCTAGGCCTAGTCTCTGTGGGGAATGAGGCAGAGGCCGGGCTGAATGCTCCCTATTCATGGATGATGCCCTCTCTCTCCGTCTTTCTCCCTCTGACTCCCTGTAACATGTTAACTGTCTGTTGCCTGGGGCAGACCTGATGGAGTTGTTTTTTTGCAAAGAGTTGGGGGGGAAAGTTCAGAGCATAAAAATAGTTGGCATATGTTGACCAAACTTGGAAACTTTTGGACCATCACACATGAAAGTGAAGTCTGAGGGCTTTGATTAAGAATTGGCACGGACACGAGAGCAGGAAGAGATGAAGTGATAGATGAAATAGATGAGAGCTCACTGTAAAACTCTTTGTCTTATTCAAACTCAAACGTACATGTTGTTTATAACAGAAGTTTGCTTACGTAATGACATCCTTTCTCATTTTAAACACATTGGAACACACTGTAAAACACACACTAAACTACACACAAAACTATGGTCACTATCTTGAAACAAGGCAGAATGAGTTGTTACTTGTTTTCAAGGAAGACTGTAAAATGTTTGAGTGCAGAAATAACACATATTTCTGATTACATATAAAAATATCATTTCATAAGCAACAAGCAAGCTCCCACTTCCTCAGTTCATTCCTTGCAGACATTTTGCTGTTACAGCCTTATTTAGTCTGGCATGACCAGTCGCTTGTGGCTAACGTTAGCTAATGTTATGTAAGATGGAATTCATTGTATTTTATTTTATTCCTTTATTTATGTTTATTGTGAATATGAACATAATGTATTATCAAATGTATATTTTAGAGTTTAAATGTCCATATTTTTTTGTTTTTTATGAGAACTACATACAGTTTTACTAACTGCCTGTTGGGCTTATGATACACTGAGTTATGCATCTATTTACTGATCAACAATCCAATATCATCGATGCAAAGTAAAAACATCAGTATATATCGTCATCTTTAAGGCACGCCTTTATTTTGAAATTCCCATGGCACTTTTATGTCATTTCCGTTCAATCACACCTCCTTTCTAAACATTCAAACTGTACCAGAGGCCTGGCGCCTCGCAGACAATGGCATCAGCCAAGAAAAGAACAAATATGGTGATCACAGGCCCCTTCATCATAATATTGTATGATGATGAAAAGTGATGCGATGAATTATGCAACTCTTTTCCAAAAGTAATATTATTAATCTACGTTTTACTCACTTCCAACAGTAATTCATTACAGTAATTTAAATTTATAAAAATCTCCAGTAACCACAGCTACCCTAGATACCTTACAAATGTTTTTTACCCGGAGTCATCTGTTCACTGTGACCAGTATTTTCCCAAGGATCTGTCTGAAAGACAGAGATTCAATTGTGGTGAAACATTTCATCCAGCTCATATCCAGCCACAAGCTTCATTAATTCTTTGTCTCTTGTAGCCTGCAGCTGCCCACAATTAAAATCCAGTGTTTGTTGTTTAGCCAGTGTAGGGCTACAGCCATACTCTGCGGCCGTAGAGAGCTCACCTTTGGTGGGGTGAATTTCCACAGCTTCATGTTGCTGTCGGTCGTAGTAGTTATTTCAGAAGGTTTGAGGATGTGTTATTTTACAGTAGAAAGATTCTTAGTACCACTACCTGAAAAAAAAAGTTCATGTCATCTTTACTCCTGCCAAAATCAAAGTAATGGGTAAATTTACAGCTGCTGGATGAAAGCATTTCCATTTTTCAAGCTAGCTTGATGGGCGGCTGTGGTGGTTGTCGCATCACAGCAAGAGGGTTCCTGGTTCAATCCCAGGAGGGAGCCCTTCTGTGTGGAGTTTGCATGTTCTCCCTGTGTCAGCTTGGATTTTCTCCCGGTACTCCGGCCTCCTCCCACAGTCCAGAGACATGCAGGTTGGGGATAGGTTAACTCTTTAGGTGAGTCTAAATTGGCCGTAGGTGTGAATGTGAGTGTGAATGGCTGTCTGTCTCTATGTGTCAGCCCTGTGATAGTCTGGCGACCTGTCCAGGGTGTACCCTGCCTCTCGCCCAATGTCAGCTGGGACAGGCTCCAGCACCCCTGTGACCCTCAAGAGGATAAGCAGTTACGAAAATGGAAGGATGGAAGCTAGCTTGATGCTTTGTGATGCGCATGCACAGTGCAACAATTACTAAAATGAATCCAGGGATGTGATTAATAGCTCGATTTCAAATCCATAGGAAGCTGACAATAAAGGTAAAGTTGTGAAAAGTTATTTGACTTTGGGGTCACTGTAATATTATTACTAACATTTCATTAGTAATTTGTTACACCACAGGAAATAGTGCCACTGCCCAACACTGATCTTAGTTTTAACAGTTTTAATGTACTAACTCGCCAACTTTGAAACGTCACCCAACATTATTATCATGAGAACGGGATACCAAACTTTGAGATGTCACCCATTTTTACCAATGAAAGGTGCTCACCCAGTGTATCGATAGTCAAAAGTAACTGATATAAAAATGGCAATTTTGTGGGTGAAGTATTCCTTTAAAGAAAAAAAAATCTTCCTGTGATCAACTATTAGGGACTATTAGTTAGTTTCCCATTTTCTGGTTTGCTTCCATGTTGTGCAGCCCACTGCACATGTACTATAGATTAATGACTTATTCAATGGTCTTGCCCAACCAGTGCAGAATTCACCTGGCAGACAAAGTTAAACATTTGCATTTTTGTGAATATGATCACCTGATGTAGCTCTGTTTTTGGTCTCCACCAACCAAGTATCCATCTCTTTAGCTGCTAAATGCTCCGCTATGTTCACCAGCTAGTTGCTAACTTTGTCTGTATGCAGCTTGGTGCTGAGCAGGTAGTATGCACTGGGGTTATCAAAGCTTTTTTCACTGAAAACAGCTGCGGCTACAAATTACAGTGGTTTGATGAGATTGGCGGAGAGAGTGAACAAAAACAGGAAAGTTGTTGGCCATAAAACCAAAACAATGAGCTGAAAGCTAAAATGTTCTGCAGAGTCTGTTAATAATTCTCTGCGTCTTTGTCACTATGAATGACCTCTTTCACATTACACAGTCTTTTTTTTTTTTTTGTTAATAGAAAAATATTTATTGGGGCAGCTTGTGCAGAATGTTCTAAGTGCTGTTCTAAGTTTATTTCAGTCCCCAAGAGTTTCACTATGAGCAAATGACAAAAAACAGAACAATCTAGAAAATAAGATACAGTGTCCGCATATCTAGGCATACACCTCACTCTTGTGTATCTGAGAGCATGTGTATGTGTGTGTGTGTGTGTGTGTGTGTGTGCGCAGGCCTCTGTATGAGACCGTGGCTACCTACTGAGTCCCTCTTTAGTTTCCACCCTGTGCTCAGTTTCACTCTATTTCAGAGTTGGCTAATTAATCATGCATTATTGAGAGACAGAACCAGGGAGTGTAATAGCCTTCACTGCAGTCCCAGCACAATACAGAACCAGGTCTTAATGACTGTGTGTGTATGTGTGTGTGTGTGTGTGTGTGTGGGTGTGTGTGTGTATATATATGGGGTGCTCAAGGTCAGGCAGACAGTAACTTTGACTGTCTTTGTTTTTCCTGGCTGTGTTTAAGACAAGTTCCCCCAAACTCCATTTAGATTTGGCAGCTGACATATTTATCCTATTCTATTGTATCAGGGGTATTGTGATGCTGCTCTGCATCTCCCTACAAAGTGTACACACTCTTCTGCTCATACAAATTTGTTTGTGATTGGTTGTCTAAGTGAGCAAACCAGATCGTGGTGACTGGATAGAGAGTTGTCTAATCCTTATTCCCTGTCTTCCAGACGGACGCTGGTTAGCAGCAGTTAGATAGTAAGCTGTCTGTGACGAGCAGCCTGGCAGCGCCACAGGTCACCTGCACTTTCTGTTTCATATGCCTCCTTCATCTCTCTCTTTCGCTCTCATCAGACAGCAGGACAGGCTGACAGACTGCCGATGTCCTGCCGCGCCCACCCCCCCACACACATACACCTCCACCCACAGCCCTTTTCCTCCTCCCCTTTTCCTCCCCTCTCCCCCAGTAGAGAACGTGGGGCGGCGTACACGTGCAGACAGAGCTACGCCGCTGCTTCCCCTCCCCTCTCCCCCTGCTGCACACACAGACATGTTCTCTCTCACTCTCTCTCTCTCTCTCTACCGCACACACACATAAGCACACATGGGCTCTTGCCAGGATGAAGCCCTTGCTTCAAGGGTTTAATCAGAGGCAAAGGGACTCTCGTCTGCAGGCAGCCGCTCTGAGAAATAACACATAAACTGAGCGGCGGTGAGGTGCAGCAGTCCACTTTGCAATCAGACAACATTTCGAATACTAATCAAATATGAGGCTGAAATTTTTAAGGAGCCATCTGCCCATTGATTAGCAGGACACCGCAGAGATCACTCTCCTCTTGGACGGTGCACATGACATGCATGTTAGACACAATATTGATTCCACTGTAAGACTGTCAGTCTTAAGGAGGAGGGGGGGGGGTGTCATCCTTTTATCGTGGCAAATTAATATGAAGTCTGCATGTGTAAGAAGCACAGCAGTGATAGTTTACACTGATTGGCTGCCAGTGTCGCTGACCTCAGCACTTCCTTAATATAGTAAAAGACTAATTCAGACCTGAGTTTGAATGATTCAAAGATGCATTGTGCAATCTGCTGGGACACATCATCTACCTGAGGTTATCGGGTGTTTCAGGACTGTCAGCATCATACCCCCCCCCACTCAGTCAACCCAGCCAGGGTTGATCTGACCCTGACTCCCCAGTAACATTGGCCCACAGATAACCTCTGCTGAATCACAGCCATCAAGCAGCCTCTGTGGTGGACTTGATGTCTTTCTTCTTCATAGCTCCAGAGGTGTCAAGTTGGATTTAGACTCTGCCGAGCGAACAGCCAATAAAGTCTTTGCAGCATACCTTGACAAGCTAACAGCGAGCCCTCCAGCATTACTTCACCACCACCACCAGCACTTGGCTCACGTTTACTGTTTGCCTTTTCGATGCAGTCCTCACAGTGCACTGTGAGCTCAATTAATAGAACCTGCTTAGAGGGGACTGATGTAAGGACCACAGAAGTATTTTCTAATATTTTTGTGTCAAAGTGAGTTGTAACAACAAATTTTGAAATTGGTCCAGTTTTGAGCACCTGGAAGTCATGAAACAGGCAGCAATGTAACCTCCTCCTTACAATCAATTTACTTCCACTTAAAGTGTTTGTTTTGCCACTGACAGGCTCCGATTGTTATTGTAAGAGTCAAAATTATGGAAGTGATCCCTACAGAGATAGACCTTTTTTGTGAAAGAACAAGATCCATTTATTTAAACTGAAAAACAGCCCTAAAATCGTCATCACCAAACCCACCAAACTCCATTTAAATAAACAATAATTTATCATTGTAAAACATACATCATTCAAAGTCTACAGAAACAAATAAAACTCAAAAAGCCATCTTGATTTGTCCACTGTTCCAACAAGCAGCAACTCTGGTCTGGTTGAATAAAAATCCTTAATTCACCCAGTCAGATGTGAAAATATGCTGGCCCTATACACACTAAAATTACTGTTTATCTAAATGGAGTTTGGTGGGTTTGGTGATGGCGATTTCCGGGCTGTTTCTGGTTAAACAAAAAGGATCTTACTGTTTAACAGAAAGCTCTATCTCTCTAGGGATCCTTTCCATAAACTGTCAGACACTTAGAATAATAATCTGAGTCCGTCAGCGGCAAAAACAAGCACTTTTAGTGGATGTAAATTGACAATGCGAATGTGCACCAAATGGTCAGATTGCGTCTTGTTTCACGGCTGCCAACTGCAGCACTCTCGCTCAGTATTGGACCAGTATTAAAAACTATTGTTTCCATTCGTCACTTAGACACAAAACATGGGAAAGTAGGGTCCAGGTGGATAAATTCAATAGTTTCCCTTTAGGCTACCTTCCCAAGTCGACTCGCAGCTCCCAGTCAGACACAATAGTGAGCAGGTCTGATGCTCTTGGCTGCTGTCGGGGCTGCTCACTGTATAGCGAGCTGTAGTAACATCATCTTAAGTGAATGCACATTTGTTAAAATTGTGCAGTTTTATTACATCTAAAGACATCAATATGCTATGCAAAGTGTTTGTATGATGGCAAGGTGACACACTGTACAAAAGGCTCCCTGTCCGATGACATCACATCTCCTCCTCATCTGAGTGCAGGCCCACTCACCCCTTTTCCAGCTCAGTCTTCAGTAGTGATAACTCGTGTTCAGAGTTACCTGTCAGTTGTTTAAGAGCCCTGCTTGAATCACCAGTGGTGTGTGGTATGCTGAATTGTGTGCATCCCTGAGAATAAACCACACTCCCCTTCACACACACAAATACACTCAACTGTACTACATGCACACTGGAAAATAAAGGAGGCTTGAAGAAAGAAAGAAGGAACTGCTTCCTAGGTGTTCTTACTGACACCACCTGAACAACACTCATCATCCAAGCAGCACTATTGTCTCTACCTGGTTCTCACCAACACACACAAAAAAATTGATGTGGCAAACAACACCAGCAGCGAGAGGACAGGTTGTAAACAAACCCCAAAGTTAGCCACACTCACAGTACTTAGAAAAAGAAGACTAACATTAAAATTATCATACTGTCCTCTGGTCCTATTACTGTAGCAGGCGGCAATGTTCAGTGATTGTTTGTTATTTTCCAGGCAAAATCAGTTGACCTTTGACCCCTGACACACATGATCCTTCACATCTAGGCTACAGCCCAAGTTCTATTTTAACCTCCTGCTCTTCTCCATGGCTGTTTCATTTTCCATTTATTTGTCTCTAATTGTGAGGTCAGGATAGTATTTAGGGATATGTTGTGAGAGCCTCACCTGACCTCACAGCACGCTAAAGGCACACAGCCCTGCTCGGCCCATGATAATATGCGGTCAGGAGCAAAAAGGAACGAGTCAAACCCAGAGAGAGAGAGAGAGAGAGAGAGAGCAAAGCAGCTCATCTATATGTCAGGCTCCAGTTACATGAGAGGTGAGCTCACTTGACAGTATTTCTGCCTCGCTGCTCTTCATCACAGGAAGTGGTCAAACAGATCACTGACACAGGGAGTGACCCGGAAAACGTGACTCGCTAATAAACACGCTGGAGTGTTTGGCACAGTGATAACCTCAGTGTGTAATGTAATATGCCAGTGTTTTTTTGCAGTGACTAATTATGACCTCTGTTCTCCAGATGAGGAAACCCATCATTTGATGGGAACTCATAGAGGAACCAACAGATTGCCCAACCTCAGAGCATGAAGGAGGTGTTTTTCTGGCTTTTAATAGCCCAGGACAGAGATGGAGAATCCTGGTGATCAGCAGAAGAGTATTCTTGCCAGTTATCTCTTAGGTTACAGCACAAGATACCACCAACTGACATGCAAACACAGGGCAGCAAGAGAATGTGTCCCTGGGCCCTGATATGCAAAAGGCTCCACCACCTCTCCTACAGAAGCAAGACACACAGACTGTTGTTGCTTTGTGTCTTTCTTTATTTGTTACGTACCTTTTTTTATGTCTCTCGGAGGTAATTTTATCTTTTTTGTCGTTTTGTGTCTCTTTATTGCTTCTTTGCCTGTTTTTGTCTTTATTTTGTGTCTCTTTTGCAGTTCCTTGCATTTCTTTGTGGTCTTTTTGTGTCTCTTTGTGGCCATTTTGAGTCTCCTACTGGTCAATAGTTCAAGTGACATTTTGCAAATGAAGGCTGGGAGGGCCCCTGACACATTGGGCCCCTGGGTCTGTGCCCGGTAGGTGTGTTCAGTAATCTATTCATGGCAGCGTCACTGTCAACCAGCCGCTTGAGCTTCTTACAAGACTGTAAAAAGATATTTTACAAGGATTTGAGCAATAAAGCTGTTCAAGTTGGAAGGCTGAGTGGTAATCAGCCCCGTACAGCTGTGGGCAGACATTAATGAGAATATGATTGATCACATGGGGGGTAATTGAAATTGATTAATCATTTGAGAGTTGGAACTTAATCTCTGCAGTCTCCAGGAGTTATAGAGGTTATGAGCAGACAGCAGTGAGATTCTGCATTATCATGCGTGCCGTAGGCAGACCAACAGGCCAACACAGCCGACCCTGATCAATACTAGTAGAGACAGACCTGAGAGGCCGGGCCCTGACAGCTGATTTCCATTCCCCAGAGGATTGAAGAGTAGCGAGCGCCGAGGTATTTGTTGACATCCTTGAGTTGTACCCACAGGGTGATTCGATGGATAACATGCTTGGTATGGACAGCGTGATGGCTGTTATCAAAAGTTAAAAGTTGCGTAATTTGATGTTGCGTGCCAGAACTTGAAGATTTGACTGATAAACACTCGCAGGCGGATATGTACTCACTCCCACCACATCTGGCTCATCTGGCTCAGGCTACACACTCTGACAGGAAGTGGATTAGTGCGCCGGTTGGCCCGACGAGGACAAGCCCACTGAGAATATCTATAATCTGCACATCCACATATCTAATGGAGATGGTGGCAGCGGCCTCCAGTCGCACTAAGAGATCTGAATGAGGCAGCCAGCTGTTGTAGAGGCGCAGCCAGATAGCAGAGCTTTGCTAAAGACCTGAGTCTATTTGGCACACTGAGTCTGTCAGAGGGACGGGACTCCAATGCAGCAGACATCTCTTCACAGCAATTAGCTCTGAGTTCATGATGTTATGTCATAGCACACTATGACCATATGTTACCTGTGTGCAAACTGTAATAGCAGGCGGCAATGTTCAGTGATTGTTTGAGCATCCATTTGCATTTTAGAGTTGCCGTGTTTTCTCAGTCCCAGTCTCCTGGCACACGATTGCACCACAGCTAAAATAAACCATCTGAAAGCTCAGAGGCTTATACCCCTTCTGTCGCTCACATATTAGGTGGGCAGAGGAAGCTTGACTTATAAAGATAATTCCTCTCATATCTGACTGCAGCAAAACCTCCAACCTTAATGACAAATATTTTGAGGGAGAATAAGATAGTGAAAGAAAGTATAGACAGACAGGTTCTGCAATCTTGGAATGTGATTAGTAGAGTTGATGTTCAGCATTTTTTTTTTTTTTTGCACTGTCACTTTTACAAAGTATAGTTACTAAACTTTGATCAGGTGGAGCTGCGAAACGTGAGGTGCGCTGCGGTGCACCGCACTGCCTTTGTTTTGGCCAGACAGAACACTTTTGGCAGCTTGCTGCATATTTTTTATATATAAATTGTTGCCAGGCAACCACCAAATCACTTGTCCTTAGCTTAACCACTATTTCACTGTGAGGTAAAGCTTAATGCCATTTAAGACCAATTTTAAAGTAACCAAAATTAAAGAAAAAACCTTAAAACATTAACCAACATCAATTACTTAGGGAAAGGAAACATTTTTCTCAAATGCTAATTGTAACATTGAACATGACTTTTTAATGTCTGGCACTTGTTGGCGGTTTTTCTCTGCAATTTTATGCTTCTCATGCTGCATGTGGGATTCCACCTTGATTCCCACCGTGCTGAGTTTGGAAAACTTTTTTGCAGCCTCATATACATTGCCATGTACTGGGTTCAGTCATGCAGGGCAATCGTAGTTTAATGGCCAATTCTTGTTGAATTGGCACTTCCCTGTGTAGTCCTGGGTACAGTGCATTCACACATAGCTGGTAGACATTGGATCATCTGCTAAAGTTAGTTTAGCTGTCCTGATTTGCGTGACGCTAATGTGAGAGGCATTCTGTAAATTATTTTGAAAAAAAGATGTTTTAAGACATTTGAAAGATTGACTTAATACAGTTAAGGCTAATTGTTTAAGGATCCACAAGAACCCTGTGCAAAAAAAATGGACAGGCATAGGGGACTTGCTCTGGCTCTGATTGGGGATCAGAGGCTCCTCCCAAATAGTACATTAGACACAGAGATCAGTGTGGGTACATGAGACCCTCAGAAAGAGAAGTCACAGGGAGCACCACCAGCTGGTCCAGGAGCTTTGCCTCAATGATAGTTGTTTCAAGGCTTAATTACAGTTGATAAAATGTGAGAAGGTAGTTGAGGCTACAGTTTGTTCAGATATGTATCGCAGCTTGCCTTGGATGACGTCAACAGTGAGCAAACAGTGGTTTAACAGAGACCATGTATGCTACCACTTGTTGTTGTCGCCACCAAAAAAGGCCCACCTCTCAATTCACCTGATTAGACAGTAAGGAAAAATGCCAGAGCCGTCGGAAGAAATGAAATGTAATATTCATTACTATGTTTTCATTACTGCATAATCTCCTAAAAATAAAATACTGTTGTGTTTTTGTTAGAATGAGCCATTTATATCTACATAATGAGCAGGTCCTCTCCCTCTGCATCCGCCATGTTGTTTCTAAGGTAGCCTAGAATGGACAAAGCAAACACTGGCTTCAGATAGGGCCATTCACGTTTTCACGTCTGCCCTTGTAGTTCGCCTGCATGCTTGGAATATGGAAGAAGTTTTGCTTCTGCAACCTCACCACTGAATGCTTCTAAATCCTACATACTAGACCTTTAAGCCCAGACCAAACATTTGCAACAGGACCAAACAGTTTTAGATCGTCACAAAGAAAAGCTGCAAGGGGTTTAAAGTGGACTGTTTCAGCTCGACTCAAGCTGGCTGATGGTGTCACCTGTGACTCAGCTTGTCAAATTATCCGTGGCTGGTTTTAGAACACAAGGCACAACACCTGTTTCAACAGCCAATCAGCTTGTATCAAAGTCTGCTGGTCAAGTCAGGCATGTTTACTTGCTGTGGATGACAACAGCTTTTTCTCCCTGCCGAGCATCCTCGCTGTTTACACGTATGTCCGTCTCCGTCCTCACAGTGTGTCAGTGACATACAATGGGTTAGTGCCACTCAAAGAAACATTAAACTTGTTTTTAAAAAGCTGGAAGTTAGACTGGAAGTACGGAGAGCTGTTGCTAAGGAGAGGACACACCATCATCTAGTCACATTGTTTTAAACTGGCAGGTTAGCACTGACGCATAGCAAATACTTGAATGTTTTAACTTGTCTCGTCACGAATCTTTGGTCTGAAGTGGGCTTTACAGTTACACTGGGACTACTCTGTATGAAGGTCCAGACAGGCCTGGGACCCATCTTCATGGTCAGATAAGAAAAAACACAGCAGTGTTCTTGTTTTTCTTCCACTCACATATTTTTTACATAACCGCAATGATGGCCCAAATTTTAGAAATCATCTCCTGCCTCTGTCACTTCCTCCAGTAAGTCACAGTGACACTTCTCTTTGTCATTTCCCTACAGCATGTTCCTCAAAAAAGGATCCCTTCCCCACATCGCACTCATGTCCCAGTTTTAATGTTTTCTGTTCTGCTGTGTTTTAGCCCCAAACCTTAGCTTCACACTCCAGTCTCCCACTAACATGCAAAATTCATCAGATGTAAATAATCCCCGAAATGCTGCAACCAAAATGTATCAAATAAAGGTTTTATTTTTTTATATGAAAAATGCAGTAAAATAGATGTCCAAGGGCACATTAGCTGAGTGGTTTTAAAACCTCCACACCATGTATTTGATCTTCCCTTCCACACTTAGCCCCAAGATTATCAAGCTTTTATCAGCTGAATAAGGTCTGCTGGAGCAGAAACAGATCAAATGTGTAGCAGGGGTCCCAAGGACAAGAAATTACTTTGAAAATATACTTATTCAAATAATAATTCGTCCAGTTATGCCCCTTTCAACAGGTTTCATTTGAATGCAATATACTGCTGTCCCTATTAAAAAGCTCCTGCAATCTAACAGCATGAGCAGCCAGGCATGTGGCTCATTAGCCCTTCAGCTTTATAACATAAGCTGGTATGATTGCTGTTTCCAGCTGTTTCAAGTTAAAGTCTCTTAGAGACAGGCTTAATGTATACTAGTTGTATTACTTTACCACAAGTTAGTTTTGCTAGTTTAATATTTAATGTTCTTATTTGCTATGGAAAGTTAAAAGGCATCAGTATGCTTAAAACTGATTGCTTGTTGTATTGTCCAACACTTTCTGAAACCTTCACCTTACACTTTCCAGCATTGGAATTAAGAGGGTGACAATTTCTATAAATATCCAAAACCAATACCCAACAATCACGCCCACTTTGAGCTTAAAGGTCCCTCTCAAGCAGAGGCAGTTACCTCTGTCATTTTATGTGTCACCTTAAGCCTTGTTCACAGTACACGACTGGCCGACCAGTCTTGAGTTGCAGAGACTATTGTAATCTTTTGAGTGTTCATACCTGGCGACGTGTGTTTCTGTCATCAGGAGTCTTGCCAACTGCATTACGACCTGTGTGTGCACACCACAAGATTTCTCCAGCGAGCCCTTGCCGACAGAGCCCCAGATAACACGGTGATGTCACCAAACTACGTTTTGTCACGCATGAACAAAACAGGATGTTATGAAGTTCCCTGGCGCTAAACTTTAACATGGATGTCCGTCAGCTTGGAGCTCTGCAGGTCGTTTTCGGGAAATGCTACGGATGACAGTGGGGACTTTGATTTCTTGCTGGGTCTGGTAGAGCCATACATCGCATCGCCGTATCCCGCCTTTCATTGGCTGATGCTCTTTGTCAGTCGTGTCAGACCTCTCCAGTTTTCTGGCATGCCAGATATCCAGTCCCAGTCCCAGTCGCAGACGAGGGCGCAACTTGCTCGTAGGCTTGTTCACACATGAGGACTCGTCGTGGCAGACTATCTGCCGACTCACCTCTGACCCAAGGACTTCTTAATGGCTCTCAAGATCCTCTGCGACGTCAGAATCGTGTAATGTGAACTAGGTTTTATTCCCATACAATGGTTCAAATGATATCGAACAAATTAGCGCCCCACAAATGGTGTCATCACATTATGTACTTGATATGAAGTTACGTTCTTAACGTAAAGTTATGTAGATGAGGCTAAGGAAAGGAAAGTTGATTAGGTTTGGGAAAAGAATTACAGTTGGGCGATGTCCCGTTACGTACTTAAATGTACATAAATGTACATTACAGTATGTACATTTAAATGTACATACTTTACGTAGCTACTACAAACTACAAATGGTAAAGCATGGTGTCATATGACCTGAGTCTCATTTGCTTGGATGAACTTTGGAACTTTGGTCTCATTTGCTTGGATGAACTTTGGTAAACGCCCCTGAGTGCAGGAGGAGTCATCAGACATTTAAAACTTTCTTATCTGGTTTCACAAAAAGAGAAAAGACATGGAATTATGATGAAAAAGTACTGTAATACCTTTTTTTTAAAGACACTGTTGGCATATAACCAGAGATAAATGATAAATTAACACAGGATTAAAACTGAGATAATGTATTTTTCATTTCATGGGGACTTTAATACTCAAGTTTTAGTTGGAATATTCCCTCTAGTTTTCTCAGAGTTTCTCCCAGTTGTGAGTCAAGAGGAGTCTGGAAGCGCTGTGGCAGACGAGTTTGGACTGACTGTTGGGTGTATGCCTGAATACTTCAAAGATGTTGAAGGTAGCCTCTGGTGACTCGGTTTTCATCAATAATTTTCAGGTTTTCAAGTTCAAGTTTTATCCATCGGTACTGAAAATGTAGACGGGTGAGGCAAGCAGAGAGAAGGATGAGAGAGAAGAAGCAGAAATCCAATTGTAGAGATACAGGCTAGGGTAAGTTTTGCTTAATATTCTAAACTTTAAAGGGTGAGTTCAACATGAAATCAATCACAGTTTGTCAGTCTTGATTGTTTTGGTGTGAGTCTCCGAGTGTTGGAGATATCAGCCACAGAGATGTCTGCCCTCTCTTCACTATAGGCCGATGCTTAGGATGCTCAAAATGCCAAAAAAATATATATTTGATCTCCAACTCACAGCAACTCAAACTGAAACAATCCAGACTGATAAATAGCACTACAGGTAAGATATCTATTTTTGATTTTGGGCCAAACTGTCCCTTTAAGCTTACATCACATGTTTTCCATACTGTAGAACCACTTTGTGATCATATAACTTATCAGCTGACAGCCAGAGGTCGGAGGTTTGTTGTTGGATGTTATAGAAATATTACACAGTATAAGAGGAGGTAGCATGCAGCAGGTGTATTTCAAGCAGAGCTATCAGAAGTAGTTTCCACCCCTCTGTGGTTTTACTTACAGTGTCACTAATTAAATTAGGTCAGACTCCCAGTGCCACCTCCAAATACCAGAAATAAATATCTGCTGGCTCATGGTTTGATAAGCAAAACAGCACTGGGCTCCCTGGAGGCTGTGAGTGAAGCTCTGTCTCATCCCAGAGGCTTACAAACAGTGTGATTCAGACAGACAGCCTTGTGTGGAAGTGGTCTAAGGAAAAAGAGTGCAGCAACAAGGTGAATCGCAAATGTGACAAGGCCATGTGAGGATGAGTAAATAATGAAATGGCAATATTCCCTTTCTCCCAGCCTGTCTGTGAAGGCCACGCTGTAATTGGACGAGCAGAACACATTTGGAGAAATTTTCCTCCTGATAGAAATGTGGAGGGTGACTTCAAAGAGATGTCACCTAATTTAAACTGCATGTCAGCAACAGACATAAAACAAAGGCTGCTGATTTTACGCCTTCGAATTTTTGTGACAGTTATCTTTCCACCTGTCAAAAGTAATGAAGCTGCCCAAGAGTTTTCCCTACAATATATGTAAATAATTTTGATCTACAAAGAGCCTGTTGACCCATGAATAAAGTCTTAATGAGGAGTGTTGTGTGATTTCATTATCATTACTGCTTTTCACATTACTGGTTAGTCTGACACATTACTATTTTTAACTTTGGTAACAACATCAAACTGACAATCAACTGAGTTTGGACTAAAGTTTTAATCCACTAACCATTAAAATCAGTCACAAACGCCTTGCCTCTCACAGCGAGAGAACCTGATTTTATGTGGATTTAGAAAGTAAAGTGTCATGTAAAGTTAACATAACAAGTGACTCAGCACTCATTGCAAACCAGCCACTTGCTAGCTTTTGACTAACAAGACAGTCAGGAGGGCCGATTGGCAGCAGCTGACACTAACTAAAGCTGAGTGTGTACAAAAATGACCTGCTTAAAAAGCAACACGAGTACAGGTGACAAGATGGCATCTAAAAAAAAGACTGGTAATAGCTTACAAAACAAGTAAACAACAGATTTTTAATGCTCCAAAGTCTTTTCCCTTGTTGCAAACCCTAATACTGTTACATCCTCAACAAAGTCCAACAAACAATGATATATCCAAAGAGATGTCGTCTTTTTTATTCTGTTTATTCCTCTTTTCTGTCAAAACCTGCTGACTTCATTACCCATAATTAAACTCTAACTGCCGCCAGCTTGTTCCGTGGATGTATACAGAGAATTGGATACAATATTGGAGGTTGTTTCATTCTTATAAAAGCTGCTCAGTGGTGCATGAAGCCAAAAATGCTCAGTTTCCATGGTATGAAATTACCCTGATCTTTTGTATCATGTGGCCTGTAGAGCAAGTACATTAGAGACTTACTGTGGCTGAGCACAGCAGAGCAGCTAACTTCTGATTTAGCCCACCGCTAACGTGAATGGGGATAAAATAATTTACTTGTGCAGCTCTTCCAGACTTAAAAAATGTTAACGAACCAAACGGATTAAATTCCAATGGTGAAACATCCTTTTACAGGGGCTGTGACTCTAAAAAAAACGTATCCACTGATTTACAGGTGTCTCCTTCCCAATGTAAGTCTGAAGAGCAATGTCTTTTTGGGCCCCATGTCATCATGTGACAGACAGGCATTGTAATTCCACATTTGGCCACTATATAAAATTGGCTTTACAGACTGGCACTGTTCCTGGGGGCTTGGTTTGGTCAGAGATTTAGGTGTGTTGTGCTAGTAGCTGCTAATGTAGCTTCAAGTGTCTAGCTATAAGCAGAGATGGGGAGCAGGCTACAGAGGTCTGGTGATCTCCCTTCTGTCTAACTCCACACCCCCTGATAAGCTTGATGTCTGCAATACTTAAGGGACATTTGCCAGAATCCACACAGCTCCTTTGGACACACAAAAAGCTTCTAACAACTTTTTATGCAGTGGTACTCCCCAGCACCTGTAAACTGACTTCTGTGGAGTTCCCTGTTAACTTCAAGGAGGTGCTCCCTACTTAATTTTACCACTGCTTCTCTGTTACCTCTCTGCAGTAACTTTAAGACATTAAAATTTACAGCCACAGACAGCTGGGACATGACAGTCTGACAAACTTTCCTTCACAAACTTTTTTGTACCCACAAATCCATTCTTGTCAATGTGGACAAGACCCGCATTCAAATGCAAAAATGACGTCGCTGAGCGCAGAAGCGTTCCCAAGGGCCTGTTTTTCAGGTGCAACAGCTGCATCATGGGATAAACAAAGTTCAATTTTTGGAACCCAGCAGCGTGCACTGCATGTCATGTGACAAGGAAGAGCCAATCACTGCAATCACAGATATCTTCCTATCTTCTGTAAATATCAGTCTCCTTAATGTGAAGGAGAAGTTGATCATTTCAGTGCAGGGCAGAGCTTTATAATTATACCACAGATAATATTTTAATACATGCTTAATAAAACAATACCTGGGAGAAGGTCAGCTCCTAACTCGGGATTTCTGATAAGTAGGCTATGATACAGTGCTGGTTAAGTTCACTTAGCAATGTCAGCCACAACCCATTAAAGTTGGCACAAGAGTATCACCCAGTGCCTTACCTTGTGTTTTCTAGGTTGATGAAGACACATCATCTTTTAGAGTCTACAGCCATGCTAACAGCTCCGTAGCACTGTACCAGTGTTCACAGCCCTGCTTTAAGGTAATGTTTTTATTAGCATGCTAACATGTTCACAGTGACAAAGCTGATGTTTAGCAGGAAATGTTTAGCATATTTACCATCTTACTTTCGCATGTTAGCATGCTAACATTTGCTAATTAACACAAAATAGGCTTACAACATGTAGCTGAGGCTGATGGGAATGTGGTTTACAGGTATTTGGTCATAAACCAAAGATGATGATAGAGCTAAATGAAAAGACAGGGTATCCTCTAATGTTATTATAATTCACCCTCTGGACAACATGACTGTTTGCACCAAAGTTTATCAAAGTCTGGTCCAATGTGGTGGACTGGCTGACCAGTACTGCCATGGCTAAGAGAATATTACAATTGCTTAGTCACAACAGCACACAGACAGCCGGCCCTCTGACAGAATTAAAGGGAAAAATATGTGAAAAAAGACTGTGCCCAAGTGGTAACAAGAAAAGAAATTTTAGATCGTCAAATTTAATGCACTACTAGGCAAACTGGAGGCCAGTTTGGAAAGACTGACCCAGTAACCCCTCACCTTGCTGACATAGTGTTTTTGAAGACGATCTGTAAAAGTGGGTCATGGTCATTTTTAGAGTCACAGATGTTCTCCTGACCTCTGACCTCGGGGTGCATGTCTCAAACACTCTGATCTTTACAAAGCCATAAATCTCAAGAAGTTAGAAACCCAAAACTCTGACCACTCACTGGGTTCTCTCTGCATGTACGCATGTCGGTTGTTAGGTGAACACAGATATGTGACCCTTTCTTGTTTGCTTGTCAGCTCCTCAAAAGGCAAAACATGCCTGTTAATCCTCCACGGCTAGGACAAGCACATCATGGAAAAGTGGTGGTGACTCTCAAGCATGGTAACTCACAGCACACGGACTCACATCCATCCACTCACACATCCTGTTTGTGTTATATCCATAAAAGCCCACATTAGCACGTGAATGAGCATCAAAACAGGTGAATTAGAGCCCCGTTGTGACTTCAACATCTCTTCTTTCTGTTTCATCTACCCATAAGCTCAGAGCCCTGCCCAAGCCCCCCCTCCTCTTCTTTTTTGTGAGATGTAGGAATGAAAGCACCCAGGGTGAAGGGAAAAAGCTATTCCTGTGAGACTAGAAAAAGGCTAGCTTTAATGAGGAGTGTGCGTCACAGGTGTTTGTGCTCTTGTGACGCTTCTCCATGCTTGTGTAAGGACAAGATTTGACTGTGTTTTGCTCTTATTCCCAGCCATGCTGAGAGCATTCATTGCCTTAGCCCAGCAGTGTTCAGTGGAACAAGAGGGAGAAAAAAACACACGGGAGAGCTACGGAGCGAAGGAAAAAGGGGGGCAAGGGAGCATGGTAAATGAGAACATAAATCATCTGAATGAGACACATGAGTCAGTAAGCAGAATTATGCTCTGAATCTTTCCATCAGCAACTTAGAGCAGTCATTGGTTGTGGAGGTGCAACTGTACAGTACAAGTGGGGGGTGGATCATCAAAGTCTGGGTTTCCTACTACAACAACAGACTGCGTCCAACTTGTGTGGAGCCTGACAGAGAGAGTCTAAAAATTATTCAGTTTTTTTGCAGTGACTGTGCATCTAAGCAACGTATCCTCAAACAACAGGATGTGTGATGTGTCACGAATTAGCCCTGTGATATCTTATGAATAAGCACCCCTCCCAGGATGGGCAGATTATGACACAGTGGACCCATGGGGAAAGACATACAGGCCCCACCACCTCTCCCACATAGGGCAAGACGCACAGGGTTCTTAGATGTTTAGCCTCTGTGGTTTTGTATTTTTTTGTGTCTGTGTTTTTGCCCCAGTTTGGAGCCATATTGCATCTCTTTGTGTCTCTTTGCAGTTGTTATGTGTCTCTATTTGCGTCTCTTTGTTGTTTTGCCTTTGCCCCTCTTTGTTGTTGCTTTTCTGTGTCTTTGTGGTTATTTTGCCCATTTTGGTAGTCATTGAGTCTCTTTGTGTCTCTTTGCAACTGTTTTACATCTATTTGTAGGCATTTTGTGTCTCTTTCCGGTCTTTTTGTGTGTCTTTGTCAAGGTTTTATGTTTCTGTAGGCCCATTCAGCAATCTATCCATGCCTACCGAGTAGGTTAGGTTTGGGAAAAGAACCATTGTTGGGCGTCGTCACAACGTTACATACATAGATAACTTAGAATAAGTCAACCTGGACTTTAGTTTTGACCAGAGGTGGACAGAGTACACAACTTCACTACTTGAGTAAAAGTACAGATACTCCTTGTCAAATATTACTCCAATACAAGTAAAAATAGCTTAGTCAAAATATTACTTAAGTAAAAGTTCTAAAGTATTTGCTTAAAAAATTACTTAAGTAAAAGTACTTTTAAAAAAATCTCAGGAAATACAGCCTCACCTCAAAAGATCCAAACTATCCCTTGAAAATTAATTGATCAGAAAGGGAAGTAGCGTAGCAGCTCAAAAATAAACAAATAAAGGCAAGACGCCTCAGAACACAAACTCAGCTGCATTCATCAACAAATGAAATTGCTTCATATTGCCAAGAAAACAAATTTCACCCCCAACAGTATTTTTCTCACAAAAACCCAAATTTCCTTTTCTTGTAGCTACATTTGCATGCAAAAACTCAAAATCTTACCAAGAGTATTTGTCTTATTTCTAGTCAAAATGTCTCATTCCTAGTCAAAACAAACCTCAATACACTTAAAATAAGACACATCACCTAAACAGTAACTTGTTTTCAGTCAATTTTCACTTGTTTTAAGCTAATTTTCATTTGTTTTAAGCAAATTTTCACTTGAAACAAGTGAAAAAATCTGCCAGTGGAGCAAGATTTTTTTTTTTTTGCTTGTAACAAGAAAAAAAAAAACTTGCTCCACTGGCAAATACTTCTACTAACAGCTTTGCTGTTTGAGGTTTGAGGAAGTTGTCCCAGCCTCACTCTTTCTTTTGCAGGCAGCTGCAGTCAGTTCAGAATATTTTTGCTTTCTCTACATAAAAAAGATTTAAAAAAAGGGAATATCTTAAGTAAAACAGGCGCTACAATAACTTATTATGACATTTACAGATAAATAACTTATTGGCTAGTTTATTTTACTTATGTCATGCATCATTGCCAAAAATGAGCAGGATAACCCGCATCAAAGACAGCCCCCACCTCACTAATGCTCACTCACACACACACACACACACACACACACACATATACATATGATGCTACAAGCACAGACAATAACGTTTAAAATGTTTATCTGCAATTAAACATTAAGCTAGCTAGTAGCTAAGTTACATACCGTGACGTGCTTTTTCAGGTTGGAAGATGAGTTTTTGTAGGCAGTGAAATAATTTGTTTGCGGTAAACACAGCAAACACTTGATCCAATACGAATCATTCTTTGTATCAAAAACCTTGAACATGTGCTTGAGATACGGCCACGGATGCTCTTGGCCAGGGGGAGTTATCGCTGCTGAAACCATCGACACCGCTATCGCATGATGTGGATGTGAACCGCCAAAGCTAAGTTTCATTTTAAGCATGACGTTGTACAGGTACGGCAATGCGGCTAAGACAAACCATACGCAACTCAGCAGAATCAGTTTATTTTCTCTGGTAACAGAATTTAGCAAAAAAAAAAAAAAAAAATCATCAGCTGACGTGAGAGCAAAAGTAGCGAGTAACGAGAGCATCAATAGAAATGTAGTGGAGTAAAAAGTACAATATTTGTCCTTCAAATGTAGTGGAGTAAAAGTAAAAGTATCCCCCCCAAAACTATACTCAAGTAAAGTACAGATACTCAAAAAATGTACTTAAGTACAGTACTCAAGTAAATTTACTGCGTTACTGTCCACCACTGGTTTTGACACGGGGTTCCCATGTCAAAACCAAAACCCTGGTCTTCTGGGTCAAAGTCCTATTTTTGTGTGGCCCATCCATCCACCTAACCTTTCTCCCCATGCAGACTCTGTCGCTCTGCATACTATGTAACCTGATTTACTCATTTTCTCCAATCATGCTGTTGACGACAGCCTGCAGCCCATAGGTCACATGATCATTACGTGGGTTATATGCGAATTAAAGTATTACTTTTCATAGGTCTAAACGGTGAATGAGAACAGCCTGGTATAAGCCTGCAAATGGCCGCCTATGTCAGACAGAATTCTCCTTCCTTTCTACTATCTCGACACTATTTGTCAAGGGCACCATTGCTGCATCCAGGGCTTCGTGCCTCTTAAGACAGTTGTGACTGGTTAAAAGAAATACGAACAACTCACGCATTTGCTCCCTTGGTGCAGAGCTATGATGGGTTCAGCCAGACCTTTCTATGGTGCTGGTACAGCTCAAAAACGAAGTGTGGGGATCATCTGGTTATAGGAGACTATCCCTGTGAGACTAACTGAGACTGTTCTCACTAGAAAAACAGCAACAATGGTCATTGGTCAAACACTTAAAACAACTAGTGTTTATGTTTACCTGACCTTTTGTGGAATAATGAATGTGATCAGAGTTTGCCTTTGTTCCATGAGATCTTCGTTCATATCGTGTGTGCTGCCACCAGTCAGCCTTGGTTTCTGGCCCAGTTGTTTTAGCTGCTGAAACATAATCAAACCTTAAAGGTACACTCATCAAAATATATAGTGAATCAAAGGGCTGTTTGTAATGTATGAGGGGTCGCTCATACTGAAAGACTCAAAGACAATTATCCACCAACGCCACAGTTCTCCTAAATTGAGTTAAGTTTTTTAGTCTCTTTCAGCTTGTTATTTTGGTTTTATGGCCCACAACTTTACAGTTTAGATCACTCTCACCACTCTCATCAGCATCACTTTCAGCAGCACAAGCCAGTGCCAACAATGGCAACAAAGTTAGCGATTAGCTGGTGAACATAGCCAAATATTGTGTGGAGTGGAGTGGAGACCCAACCTGAGCTAAAATTTGTTGGGTGGCCAGAAACATGACTTAAAATGAATGTTAATATTTCTCTGTGTCTGCTGGATGTGCAACTGTTCGTTGATATCTGTTGCATTTAGAGCTTGTTGCCCAAAATCCATTATTTCAGTTTTTCCTGGCAAGCAACCACTTTAAACCATCCAAATAATCTCTCTAAACAGATATCTGCATATGAATTCAGAATCTGTAAGCAATGGGACAAGATTTGGTATCAAAAATGTTCTAGTTTCCATTTGTAGTCTGTTGGTATTCCTGGTGGTAGAGATTTCCATTATTCGTTATCCACTAGACACCAGAACCCCTGAAATATTGGCCGTTACCCCCAGAGGCTAAATCATCATCAGACTGATAGCCGAAGGATTCTAAAATTGTGCAAATACTGACTGATGTCTCTGAGGAGCCAAGACCAAAGTAGTGTGATGTTTTAATGTCACGGGATCTCTTTGGGGTGCTTGGTTGGGCAAACAAGTGGCTTACCCCAGGCAGCCACTGTTCACATTCCATCTCACATCAGTGATCAACACTTGTTTCTTTTAACTATAACCACGGCTTTGTCTAACCTTTAACAAGTCATTATAGTTGGCTAAATTAACCAAGCTTTGATCCATAAAGATTTCACGTCGGAAAATGCTGGTGACTACCTGTTTTGACATTTTGGTTGGCGGTCTTGTCGAATTTGTCAGTGTTGCCGTGTTAGCAGATCTCAGCAATTTTCTTCATACAAGAGATCATACGGCTAAAATGATGGTCAACACTACAATAATAAGACCAAGTTGTGATAAAGTGTAAGTATCCTGTAAAGAAAGAGAGATAAAGACAAAGGAGATGGATCAGTGAAATGGAGAGCAGACTAAGGCAGCATGTGTGTGTTTACATCGTATGAGTGTTTGTGTGTGTGGAAGGGTAATTCAGCCATATCTGACCCTTAGCAACTGTCCCCACCAGAGACAAGTCTCCTCGCTGTCAGCCAGTGTAATCCTCAGCCAGTGGGAAGAGTAGGATACCACGCTCGCCCCGGCGTCATAACTTTGTGACCTGGAACTTTTTGATTGACCCCGGGGGGATTTGGGATTAAAGTGGGGAGATAATGTGTGATGGGAGGATGAGGAGGGTGTGTGTGTGTGTGTGTGTGTGTGTGTGTGTGTGTGGTGATCTGGGTGTTAAGGTAATCCTGCTAGAATCTGTATTTAAAGCCAGGGTGGATACACACTGATGGCCTGGCAGACACAGACAGAGAGAGCTGATTGTGGCTATGTGAAAATATTAAGTCAGAAGTTATGTAAGAGATATATGGAAGTACGTACCATCCCACCATCACTATCTCTCACTTTCTATCCCCTCTCTCTCTCACACACTCCTACATGTGCAGAGTATGCAGGACCTGAAGCGCTGAGAGAGGTTAATATATTATGACCGATCGCCATTCCAACCTACACATGAGCCTCAAATAGACTCAGGACTTCTAGCATGTGAATGTTCCAGGAATCACAGCAAAATGGACGCTGTAAGCCTCAGAAAGATAATAATCGTATGGCTGCCTTCTGAAAAGATATTCAACAGATTTAGGGCTCATTACATGTAAATCTTTTGATCAATAGAAGTCACTGAACACTGGGACTGGCTGTGCTGACTTTCTATTGATCAGCGCACTGCAAAATATCAGTTAAAGATATAAATATCTCGAGATACAGTATAATCCTGCCAAGCACCAACTGACCCTTTGCTAAGCCTTCCCCTTTATGTTAGCAACTGTAATTAGGCACAGGAGGCCTGTCAAGCTTTCAGAACAAGGGAAAATGATGAAATGGTGTGCATATTGAACCTGCAAGTCCGACAGTAGATAAAAGATATCCTCAAAGTTTAAAGGGAGGTGTTGTATTTTCACTTTTCCAAAGCCGAAAGCACAAGAGGAGTGATGTCAGGTATGGATTAAACAGTGTGGAAGACCTCTTTCACAGCAGAATCCATCAAAGATCAACAAAAACTCCTTTGTTTGCTTCAAGGTAAGCTGCTTACCAATGTTAGCAATCCTAGCTTGTTAGCAAACAAAGACAAGTTGAATATTTATTATTATTTAACTCAGCAAAGGGTCTTACGGAACCTGTTCGAAATGAAATTAGCTCAATTTTTGGCCACATTTGCAGCCCAGGGATGGCAACATTAGCCAGTTTGGTGGTCTGGTGCTCAGTTGGTCAGAAAATTATAGATCAAATCACAATGTTTATTTACAATAGCTTCCAGTTAGAAAATCCTTGCAACATATACATTAAAATCAAAAGGTGCTGAGTAGATGTTACCTCAGTTAGTAAGTTTTCAACCACTTAAAAAAGCCCACCAAAAAACATCAATATCAGCTTTTGCTGTCAGACAGTCTTTTTCGTTAGATGGGTAACTGAAGCTGTGATATCAAAGCCATCAGACTCCACTGACAAAAACTACTTGGCGATTTTACATATCTTCACAACTAAAATCAGTTGCCAGTTTTTTACTCAGAAGTTATTGTTGTTGTTAGAGCAACGTCACAGTGATTTGGTCTCGGATTGATCGTCATACAGCTTTGCACGGACATTCATGGTCCCCAGAGAATTAATCCCACTTACTTTCCTCCACCTAGCACCATCATGATGTTGACATTTATGGGTTTTATCGAAATCTTTTGAAAACTAGTGGAGGGATTCTCGTAAAATTTAACTAAAGTGGTAAGCACGGTAAACATTATAAACATTAGCATGTTATCACTGTAATTATGAGTATGTTAGCATGCTGAAGTTACCAGTTGTGACTGAATAAATCCTCCCAGAGCCACTAGCATGGCACGTAGTCTTGTTCTTCCTCAGATATTCATGTATTTTTCAGCTAGAGCCAACAATAAATAAGTCTGAAAAGTGGATTTTTGTCAGTTATATTCCAGACTTCAAGGGAAAACAAGACAGCTTTGCTTATTTCACAGCAATCAGGCCAATCTTAAATCTAGGCAAGAGAAAAACAACACTGACAATATTACCAGAGGCCGCACAATGTGATCCTATTAGGATACTTCAGTCCAATACAATGTTATTGTGATTTGTTTTGCAATATGCTAGCATTGTGACAATGTATATTGTAATATACTGCAATTTATTACTTATTTTCAACTGCAAATTATGTTCCCAAAGAAAAACTTTGTCAGCATCTGTTTTATCGAATAAGATTTCAGCCTGGTTATCTCACTTCAGTTTTCTTGCAGCAATATGTATAATGGACTGAAAAAGCTATGGATTTTAGTATTCTAGTTGGCTACCAAAAGTTTCATTTGTATGCAATGTTAATGATTTATATGATTTAAAAAAATCAATACTATATTGCAGTATTGTACTGTATTGATTTTTCCTTTCACCCCTTAACTGACAATATTGGTTGTTTTTTTTTTAATTGGTTAAAGCCAGTCTTTAGTGCGTGAGCTACAAAGTGCCGTACAGTTGCCTATATGTAATAATAATCTTGCATCACTGTGAAAGCCAGTTTTACTTACTTTAGATCACCTGTACTAATATTGAGAGAGATTACACTACTAGAAAGCTAGATAAAGGAGTCCTAGTTGAAGAGAGAAGAGTTGTAATGTTGTGTTTCAGGTCAGATCTTTCTTTTACAATATTCAAGGCGCACACACCCACACACCCATGGTACAGCCACACAGGTGATGTCATTTACTTTGGATGAATACACCTCTGTTTAGGATTCGGTAGGCATACACAGACTAAAAGTTGTTTATCAACACTGCAATGAAAAATGCGTTTTGAAATATGGAAAATCCGCATGCAATTTTCAGAATGACAGCCATGCACAGCAAATTATCCTCATTTCTGTGTTCCATTTTGGTCAAAGAGTGAGGAGTGCCCATGTCACATGTGCACACTCCACACAACCAAAACCTATCCAGACAGAGGATGTCTTAGAGGGCTAACATTAACTACACACTACATGAACTAACTGGACCCCAAATTTGATGCTAATGCTAGCTGTTCTGTGCATATTAGCTACATTACTATCTTCTTTGTACCCGAGTTGAAGAAACCACACTGATAAGACATTCCCTCATTTTGGCAGCAAACTAGCTTTGACCTGGAGGTATGACATCAGTAGAATTAAAGGATTTCATTAGACAAGCATATTTTAGAAAGCAGTAATCCACTGAAATGGAGCTCTGTCCAAATATATTTTCTCTTGCACAAATGTTCTGCAGGGGTGTGCAAGCATTCATAAGAATCCCAGAAATCAGTTTTTTTTTTTTAATTTCCATGCAACTTTTCAGACAAAAATTATTCAATGACATCTCCTTAACTCTCCACTTAGCTTTGTGTCTGCTTCTAGGGTGGGGCAAACTACACCTAAAGGGGCTCTCGCCCCGCTGCAAGGTAACTCACTGTCTTCAATCATTTAATGAAGGGAAAGCAGCGGAGGGGAAGCAGTTTCCAACACAGCAGTAGGGGTATTAAGCGTGCACGTGCTGAGTTCACCATGTTGAAATTCTGGCAGTTGCTGCCTGCCCAGCTGATCTATTAGCAGGCATCATGAAAGCACAAAGAAAACAGAATGGAGGAGCTGATAATGTTGGTGTCTGAATACCTGGAATTATGGGACTAGCAACTTATAAGGACAACCAGGAAAAAAAATGGGCCTGGGATAACATTTCAACCAAACTTCAAATGACTTGTAAATGATCCAAATATGTAGAACTCTTTGGTAATTTGAGTGATTTTCATTGCCTTGCTACAGTGTGCAGCTACAAGCTAGCTTGCACTTCTGCCGGTGTTCAGCTAAGCACCTGCCTGTCATTGCAGTTGTGCACCATAGTAGCAGAGGCCGCTTTTAAAAACGCTTTGCTTTTGGGGGGAACAGTCTTGCAGGTGGGCAGTGTGAAAGCAGCTTTAATCATACATCAGTCATTCTCATTGGTATATCTAATGCAGTGACCTCATATTATTCCACCTTCAACCTGAGCAGAAATAATCAGCCAAACTAAATACAAACACCTGTGATGATGTGCAGAGCCTTTAAAATGAGTCTCTGTAACTTTGGTTTAGCAGCAGCTACTGAGCTCACAAGTGGCAATAACAGGATATTAATAAATGCTCAAATCTAGTGTACTTGCTGCAACTTAATAAGTGTAATCCTTGGGGTCATTATACCTCACTGAACATTAGGAATAAAATCTTTATCTGTAGCCCTCCACTAACAGGTTGATTAGCGTGGGGGCAGACCAAACAGATGGCTGGACTTTTTTCCTATTGGTCAGTAGGGTTCATCATCTCTCCCATAATCCTATCTGACATTTTTTGTAAATTACCACCAGCTTTTTTAAAATTTTACTTCTCTTTCTCTGTTCCAATACTGAGCTCACTTCCTTGACCAGAACATGACGCTTCCAACAGCAGCCACCAGTACGGGCTCCTGTACTGTGCCACCATCACTTTTTCTTTCTCATATTTTTCTCTCTCTGCAAGTGTGTTTGTGTGTCCGCATGGAGGGAGGGGGTTACATGCCACTTAGCACGGCAGCCTAGTGACGCTTTGAGCCTCTTACACAAGTCCATTAGCAAGCTTGTGCGCACACAAACGTACACACACACACGCACATACGGATTAGGTGTCGTCACACCAAAAGGCAACCATCACAGCTGCTGGAATGTGGACAGGGTTTCCTCATATGAGGCGGCTTAAATTAGGAAAGGAAATGAGAAGGGAAGTCAGGTGGGGCTGTGGCTGAAAGGTCAAAGATACGAGAGAAGCCCTCACTAAAAGACAGCCTCCCGCACACACACACACACACTGAGCAGCACAGTGCATAAACAAGCATGTGATCCTCCTGTGAGCTGACCCACGGAGGGGTCAAATCAAAAAAGGGGTGACACACATAGACACAGAAGGTCATGCTTTCAAATCTTATCTTTGCTTCTGCGATCGTGGGCTTCAATGATCTCACCAGGTTAATAAACTTAGCAGAGAATAGCCGCTGTCTGAGCTGATAGGGGATTGATTGCAGCTTTTGTCCTGCAGCTCTTTACAATGCTTGATATCTGCTTGTGTATTCAGCAGCAGTTCCTCTTTCTCCACTCGGCATCTTTGACCAAGGTGAAACATGACTGGATGGGATTTTCTATCTGTTTGTGTTGGACTGTGAGAGGCATCGAGCCAGTTTGTACGTTCAGCTGACTAACATGGATGCAGCTCTGTGGATAAAGAGACGTTCGGCTCAGAGCAAGGGGGAGAAAACTGTAGCAGCAGGTGGGATTTAGCCTGAAACTCTGTGTCGGATGATAAAGTAAAATCTACGCTGCACTTTCCACACCACCATCTCTGTGATTTACTGCATTCACCTTTGGGTGCTACAGTCATTCTGTCATCAGCTGAGAATCTGCTCAAGAAATAGCTCACGTCGCCCTCTTCTCACAGAGGAATGACTCTTCTCTACTCACTCGACTTGCTCTCTCAAACTTAAATCTCCTTCATCTTTCTTTTCTAACACTTTGTTCTTTCATGGCTGTTCCCATGGGGATATTTTGGGGCATTAAAGCCATGACCTTTACCTTCCCTTTACTGATTCCTTGTAATGTTGATGATCTTGGAATTAAATCTTATTTAATGTTGCACTCTTTCAAAGTTGCCCTACATTAAGGATGTTTTACACACCGGGGATGTGATGAATAAACAACATGAAAATGTTAAATACTTGCTTGAGAATGGTTCTCATCAAAACTAGTCCGACCAGCAGTGATGCGAAATTGCGACAGTAGCAATTCTTGTGTGATGCTAATTTGTGATAATGGGTGGAATCCTACTCACCCAGAGCAGCATCTGGCAGTCTGTCTGGGGTAAGTTGTTGTAAAGCCTAAGCTACTCTAAGCTATTTTATTGAGTTTCCATTTAGCAAAATGCTCTGAGTGAATTTGAGTTCTCTCTGGTAAACAGTTGCAGTGCACAAGTCTAGAGCTTTTATTGTGAAAAGTTAGAATGGACGGAGTGGATTTGATATGCGCTGCCTTGGTCAAGGTTAAAAAAGGGGTCCCCGTGGCCTTCAATTATAAAATTTCAAAAGTTAAATTAACACATACTGACGAGGAAGAGACTCAAAATGACCACAAAAAGACACAAAACCACAAAAAAAATGCGTGACGACTATGAAGAGACACAAAACCACCACAAAGTCTGTGTGTCTTACTCCTGTGTAGGAGAGGTGGTGGGGCCTCTTTCTCATCTGTGCCCAGGGGCCCCATTGTCTCATAATAAGCCCATGTTGATGCCTTATTTGTGGTGCGAAAGCTCAGAAAAAATGGACCTTGTTCTGAAAAAAATTATGACACTTTTTTGCACTGCCTCATTCACATTGTGTGAGAAAGAATTCAAGACAAAAGTAACAGGAGTATTAACTTATCAATAAAACGCAGCTGCATCAGGTTAGAACTGTTTTTTAGCTCGCCTCATGCAACAGAAAATCAAATGGTCACACTGTGTCATGTGACTTTCAGGTGGGTATAGAGTCTGCCAGGAATGAGTCCTAAAAACCAGAAATGCATTTTAGCATTTTACTCTCATCTTAGAGTCAATGGCTTTTTTCATTAGTTTTTGGTTAGATGCCTAAAATAAGGTCTGTGATTAACACAAGCTTAAGAAACTTAAACATTTTGTTCTACAATATAACATACCTCAGTAAATACCCTACTCAGGAATTTTTAAGCTTCATTGTATTTTTAAAAAGGCGGGTGCTAACAAGTGGCTAAATAAGACTACAAAACATTATCACGCCAAGCCACGCCGAACACTGCTTTACAGTCTTGTTATGGTGGTGATGTTAGGTCATGTTACCAAGGTGTAGTTCATTTATAGCCTAACATTAGCATTTACTACTGGCGATTGCATTTAGGTTTCAATAACCATGAAAGTGGTGGTCATTTGTGAAGATTATCTTGCTGATCAAAAAGTGTAGGTATCATAAACCTCTGTTTGCCACAGATCTTATTTTCAGCAATAATCCAAAATCAATTGGAAAAATCCCTTTGGCTTTTTGATGAGGGAACCAGTGCGATGCTAACTTCTGCATCTGCCTAAAAAAAAACGTCATCCCTGAGGCACTCTATTGACTGATATTTAGTACTGTCAGGTGACTTTATAAACACCAACAGTGGAGGGTTAACAGCTGAACGCAAAGCAAACAAGAAAATCATTTTGATTGGGGTGATTAAATAATATATAGATGAAGTTATAAAGCTAATACATTAACATTATCCACACATCTTGTCATAATCCTAGTATTTTAAGGTTCATAATGTAGTGCTAAAACAACTAATAATTTAGATGACAAAATTCACAAATGTGTTTTTTTTTTCCGACATCTTAAATGTAATGATGTGATGCTTTTTTCAGTTTTACATAATTTTAAAATGAATGACGTGCGTTAATGACTTTTGACCATACAAACAAGAAATCTGAAGATGTAACTTTGGGAATGAGTATTTATTGTCATTTAAAAGGACTAAACAACGACTCTATACGTCATGACTGATTACCAAAGGCTCAAAGCAAGCACCCGCCCCAGAATCCCAGATCCTCGTGAGCTTGAAGGCTCCAGGTTCAGCTTGTGTTCAATACACAGAAAGTGTGCCAAACACAAGTGAATAGGGGCCCACTGCTCAGTTTTGCTCCAGGGCCCCATAACAGGTTACTCTGGCCTGGTTGCAGCCCTCATATCTGTGGCGCAATAATAGGCTCTGGAGGTCTCATGTAGGTTTGTTGATGGACATCAGGACTGAAGGATACACACTAACACAGCTGAAGCCTCATGTTAGCCTCAGCTAGACCTTGTTCTGTGTCTTTTTGTGATTGTTTAAAGTGTCTTCCTGGTCAGTATGTGTTAATTAGACTTCTGAAATTTGGCAAATGAAGACCAGGACTTAAGGCCCCTGGGCCTGTGTCTGGTAGGCCCGTTCTATAAACCATCCATGGCCTTCAAGTAATTACATTGTGGTTTGGGCTCTTTTTTTGTTGCTGTTTTGCATCTTTTGAGTCATCACGCATCTTTTTGTTTCTGTGTGTCTAGATATTTTGTATCTCCTTGCAGTTCTTTGCATTGTTTTGTGTTCAATCTGAGTCTTTTCCTGGTCGCCCCCAGGCCTCAGCCTGGTGGGCTCGTTTAATAATCCATCCATGCCTTTAACCACTTTCTTGAAAAGGTCCGCATAGCAATTTTATTATTATCCAAACCTTTCTAAATGTTTAAAAGCAGGTGTGTTTCTCTTTCTGACCAGAAATGCTGGCTTTTCTTTTGGGCCTGCATCTCTGACCCACAGCCTTGCAAACTGCTGGCTTGTTGGTTTGTGTACAACACATCCATGACAACACACAGTCCACTGTAAAAGGCAACCCCATCCTCGATGAATGCATTGTATACATGTATAAAGAATGCTCCTGACATCTAATTAATATGAACTGTGGTTGACACTGACTGAAGGGTGATAATACAGTCGTGTAACAGAGCAGTCTGTCTGTTTTGCCCTGTTTTCTCTGACCTGCTATATAAACAGAATGGTTGTTGGAGGCGAGGCGGGTCCCTGATGCCAGAGGGGGGGAGGGAAGTCGGGATGCTGCAGCAGTCTGCCGACTCCTCGAGGACAGCGCAAGTCCATCTCATCTCTTAATTACTGTCGTCCCTGAGACCCAGCCGGCTAATAACTGCTCCGCTACTGCAGCGGGCTGGAGACTCCAGCGAGCACGAGCAGATGGAGGCAGAGAGAGAACCTCTCAGCTTCACAGCCAGCCAGAACAGATAGGGCTCAACTAGGCCTTTCTTGACCATCTGGACTAATATGCAAGCACGGCTCGTACACACAAACACACACACACACGCACTTTATTTTTGTAATAACACAGGCCGTGCTACACCCTGTTCCCAGTCACAGCTGATTTGTAAGAACATTTGTCATCATCATCACCTCTGAACGCCTCCATTAGAGACGCTCTTGTCACAGAGCCAGCAGCACGGATACCTGCAAGAGAAAGTACAGTACATATGCTGCCGTACGCTCAACCAAACAAGGACCAGTATTAGTGTTAGGCCTATTACTGTACTGTGCCATACATGGCTGGCCAGATAAAGTAGCGTCCACACTGTAAATAGCAGTGCATTACTGTAAATACACACAGCTTTAACCTGGTCAGTGTACGTAACTGCTCTGGCGCTTCCCTTTCTTGGAACATATGGGCTGATGAGGATCAATGGCAGATATGGGCCAGTATTAGCACAGACACTAACGCGGCTAATCGCCCTAACTTTCTAAGATGTTCTTCTCTCTGCTGTGGACAAGCACACACACACAAACACACACACACACACACACGCGAGCTGACCTCAATCTCCCTTCCCTGGGCCTGTGGATCCAAGGGCACAGGTTTTATTTCAAGGCACTCTTGATCAAAGTCTAGCCAGCACACCACGGCCAAAATAGTGTGGCTTCATAGTCAGCTAGTGACCCCTCGTGTCATCGGCAAGATTAAGACAAAAGAAACACACTTGTGTGAAGAGAGTCGGCAGGTGAAAGAGAAATAGTGTACAGAGCAGTGTGAAATACTGCAAGGTTGGTTCAACCCTGCTCTGAAGGGTTTCATCTCAGTCAAAATACACATCCTGAATATTTATATGTGATGCAAACTCTAAAAGAGAAAAGCCTGTCAGGAAGATTTGTGACAGTAAAACTGAGGTTTGCTGATAAAAATGCAAAATGAGCATGAATACAGCACCTGAATCTTAATCAGTGAGGGATAATTCTTCCCTTAAAATCAAGTGTTTGGATTCTCATTACTGTGGCATTTGTAGTATTGACCAATCATGCTTGAGCATGCTCTGGTTGCCTGCAGGTAAACAATCTGTGTGGAGAGCAAAAGAGGCGGAACCATAGACTCTATTTAAAGATGGACAACATGACAGCTCCCCTGAAGTGAAGCCAAAACATCTCAGTCGCCCCCTGGTGGCTAGCTGCAGTATAGGTCATAAACCCCACCCCTTCTATGACAGTGGATGGAACATGAGCCAAACTAAAAACTCAAACTACACATCAAATACATTTTTCTCTAAGATGGTTTCTGACATTTTAGGTCAGCTTTATCATGCTTATGTTTGTTACAGTGTACATTTTTCTGATAAGTTTGGTTTTAATTAGTAACTTGATGCTTTAAAAAGAGGGTTTAACATCGTGATTGACAGCTGTGTGTGCCAATCGGTGTGCTCGCGATCAGTGCTGCTGCTCGAGATTGGTCGGGCAGGTTGATGGGTGGAAACTGGATACGCGCAGACTCTGGCTCCAAATGATGTCACCATATCTGGGATATTTTGGCTTCATTTTTGTAACGTGGGAGTAAGTAGAGACCATTGTCCATCTTTACAAACAGTCTATAGGCAGAATACACTGCCTAGAATGAAATCTCAAAATGAACTGGCTATCATCTGATGATGATTTAGCTTTGTATTAGTATTTTTTTCAAAAATCTTTTCTATTTATATGCAGAGATAAGGCAAAATGTTGTCTGGACCTGTCTCAAGTTGCTAATCAAACTATGGAGAGTGAGTGAGGCACAGAAGAGGATGTCTTGGTCCGGATATCCGCTGGATGCACTGTATCTCCCCAGATATTGGCTGTTGCCCCCAGAGACTTATAGCTGTCAGACTGAGAGCAGATGGGCTCTGAGATTGAAATGCAGGTGATGTTAGCTTGTTGTACATGGTGACATTAAGGTAACATTTTTTAAATTGTTTACTTTAGCTGGGTTATTCCACAAGAACGTTAGTTAGCAACTGTTATTGATACTGATGCTGCTACTTGTTAACAAGCATTAATTTGGCCTATCTTTGCAGTTCAACATGCAAAAATTAAAGTAGAATGGTAAACATCTGTTTAACCACTGTGGTTTTATCAATGCCGAAAGTCAAGAAAAGTGTCTTGCACGCAAATTTGATGGCACAGTAGGCTGTAAGCTGTAGGTGAGTGATTTCAACATATTGACCCAGGGAAATATATACTGAGCATTTAATTTCAGGAAAATCATCGCTTAGAACATAAAAGCGTTTAAAAGGTCACCTTAATGTGTCATATTAAGGGGATATTGAGCTGGGGAACATGGGACGCTGGGAACATAGATAGGCTCCCATTATTTTGGAGCCTCGCTTATGTTAACATGCTCACGTTTGTAATAAGTATCTTTTAAGGAGCTGTGCATGACATTCAGAGCATATCTGTGATTCAGTCTGAGCCAGGATTGTCAGCACACAGTTCTCAATATGGAGGTGGCTGAGCCGGCGGCTACTGGCTAGCGTTGTTAGCGTAACAGCACTAACAATAGTGACAGTGCTGACAGAGCTAATGCTGGTTGCTCCGTCTACCCAGACAAGAGTGCCCAAAGTGTACTCTGCCACCGTGACATTGTGGCGCTCTAGGTAACTTAATGGTATATTCCAAGAGCGCTCCAAATGTAGGAACAGTTTGTGCACTCTCGCACTTGGAGTATTTCCAAATACACCCATAGTTAACCTGTGGGGGGAATTATGCTACGCTTCTTCAACAACGCCGTGGGTCGGAGCGGCATTATCAGTCCTAACCGCAGTGTGAGTGCAAAGCAGCGGTGATTAGCTAGCCAGTGAGATACACACACACAGGGACTCAAATGCAAACATGCACATGTGATGGACTGTCTACCACAAAGATAAACACAGAAGCTAAGATGTAAGCAGTGTGACTTCATTCTCTGGTCAGGTCGTCACTACTGCACTATACTACTACTACTGTTTTAATGCTCTGAATGTCGTATATAGCTCCTTTAAAAAGGATTAATGATAAAAGTATATTAGCATAGTAGTTACACACTTAGCAGGCAAGTTTATTCCACATATATTTTTTTTCCATATTTATGGCACTCATACCTCATCAGCCCAAGCCAAAGCAAACAAACAAACAAAAATCAAACTTCCAGCCAAAGTAAACCTTCCCTCTTTCATTCTTTTGTGGCAAAGAAAAGTATTCTTCACATTTATTGTAACAGCATGGGGTGTGTTTGTCGCAGTATCCACATCATTGCAACACTGCGACACCCTCCAAAAGAAACACCAAAAGCCTGAAAACTATCTTTTCTTATTTCTGCTCAGAAAAAGAAAAACCACTGCCGGTTTCTTTGCCAGGTTCATCTCTGCTTGTTATGTCTAACCTTGATCAAACTATCAAAATAATTTATAAGACCCTGGCAATCGAAGAGACGATCACAGGGAGCGAGAAGGTTTTATTTTCCTTTCCAGTGTCAATCACGTTCCTTCAGAGGAATTCACAGTTGGCCCTTTCAGCTGATGTAAAGTCAGGTCGGTATGCTGCGATTCCTCTGACTCAATGTGTTCGCCTGTTTGCCCTCAAATTGGAACCAATCCTGAGTTGATATGTTTGTAATGTTTTTTTTTCAACACTTAAGTCTCAGTGAAAACTGCTACCACTCAATTACATGCAAATGATAATGCTTTCTGACTCAACAAACACAATGAGCAGAATTACAGGTGCTCTTACTTGGATTCTGGGGTATGATTATCCCATCAACAGACATTTGTGCAGCTCTGAATAGACTGATGAACAACAGGCTGCCAGCTGCTGTGCAGTACTGTAAAGGTGGCCTGTATCTCTCACTTATATTGAACTGAGCAGCTGCTGCAGACTGGACCAAACAGAAGCATCATCGGTGACAGAAACTCGATTGCAGCTCACCTCGACCCACCTCGCGCACAAACAACGGCCCGTAAAAACAACAGCAGCTCAGAGTTAATGCAGATAAGTCCCATTAACCTTTGTGAGCTCACGCTCTCCGTCTCTGCCTCTCTTTCTGTATCCCTGGGTCCACACTGTCCTTCACAGTCTTTCCATCTCTCTCATGAATGTTTGATGGTGCTGCCAGCTGCTCTCTAAGTCTGAGGGCGGCACGTGTTCCTGCTCACAAACACAGGCCCTGCATTGTTTTTGCCCTCAGAGGACTTTGAAAAACAACGGCAGCACGCATGTGTTTGTATGACGATAAAAAACACTTTCATGATGAGGGTTTTGTTAAGGTGGAATAGCATGAGGCGTGCAATGACAGTGCTATTTTAGATGTATAAGAAAGTCATTGTTTTGTGTCCAAATGCAGCAAACAACAGCGCCTCAGTCATTTCAAAAAAATCTTTCACAAATGAAGTGTGGGCAACTTTCCCTCCCACACAAATCACCCTGACTCTGTTTTTGTGCACAGACATTTCATTTTCTACAGCCTTCCTCCTCTATTGTTTGTGATTTTTTTTCAGAGTGAAGCATCCTTAATGGGGGGGGGTTTGTTGACACACGCACACAAACATTTCTAATATGCGTCAGGAAGCTCGGCTACATTAAAAGAACAAAACATTTCTCTCACTCTTGTTTTCCAACCTCGTGCACACACACACACTCAGCGAGAGCTTCCACCTATCCTGACACCCTGAGGATTCTCTGAAAGAGCCATATGTCTCCTCAGCGTCGTCACAGCAACAATCTCAAGACCATCATGCACTTCTCTCTTATTATGCAAATGAAGCAGGGATCCAGACCAGTGGCCTGCAGACAGACGGTCCACACGGGAGAGACGGCGTGCAACACTGACCAGCTGCCTAATGGGTGCACATGTATGAGTCACACCTCGGTAATGTGCTCAGTGCAAAGTTTGAAACTGAAGTACTTCTGTATTTATTATTTCAAAGCCTTATTTTATACAGAATGGGCTTTTACACCCACACAAAGCTGCAGTATGAAACCATGTTCATATTAAAGTCATTTATTGTAAATTTTTTTTATTTTAGTTCTTAATCTTATAGGGACAAGTGTATAGCATAGCTGTGTATGGTCATTTAAGCATTTATGGATGGCTTTAATATAAGCTAAATTAATGAAATGATAAAAAACTGAAATTATTTAGTTTCGTAGGAATATGGCAGTGGTGAAATCTTATTGATGTTTGATCTCAAATTTTAATTGCGTGATAATGTTATCTTAAGATTCTAGAAATAGAGGCTGATCAAGAGGTTACACAACAATTTAAATGTGAAATGATCATGCAATATATAAAACCTATTTGCAGCAGAAAAACGGTCTCTAATGAGACTCATTAGAGACTGATTAGAGACTGTTTTTCTGCTGCAAATGAGTTGCATGACTTTCCCCAGGAGACTGGGGTTTGGAGCCGTGTGAAGTTTTAGCAAACTTTGACTAGATTTAATGTATGTTGTCACTATGTTTCTTTTTCTATACCAAACACAGTAACTTTACTTGCTTACTTATTGCCATCAGCAGAATTCAACACACCTCCCTCCATAAGGCAGAACGATGTGCGGACACGCAATATTTTATCCAAATTGTCAAAAAAGTTATAGAGCATTAGCACGCTGGCACCAAAACAACCACAACATCTGGAATTGATGGCACTTTCTTTGTGTCAGGGTGTATTAGCGTCTGGATCTGGATCAACCCAAATGCATGGTCATACCAGGTATAAACAGGGCAAGAGATATTTTACATCTAAAACCTGTTCACTATGTTGTCCATTAACATTTAAATTTAGGAGAATCAGACCAGCACACTTTTTTAAAGGGAAGTTTGAGACACAGATTTTCAAACCACGCTGCAATGAGCTGTAAGTGTTGCAACAGAATGTAAGAAACTGATTGATTCTGGTAAGTTATTAATACCGAAACGTAAGAGAAGTGGGCCAAGGATAGAGCCCTGCGGAGTTCCAATTTTCTTTCTCTCCGAGAAAGACCATTTCTCATTTTTAATAAAAACCATCTGTTCTCAGTTAGAAAGGTAAGATTTTAACAGTGATTGTCAATAAAGGCTTTGTTATCCATTTCTTCAGCTGCTCTCAGCACTTAGCAATAACATTAATACTATCCTCTTAATATAAGAATGAAGAATTAAACCCATGCCCTGACAGGTTTTGTCCGTATTTGTCCTCTTTTTGTCCTCTTGCACTAAGCTGGCTTAGATGTGTAATGTCTAAATACTTAGGAATCTCCAGGTGGAAAACGTCTCCTCAGTTTATTGGCAAAAAAGTGCATTGAACACTGGCTCCCTGATCATTTTCCTCCTTATGAAAGTAAAACAGAGGCAGATGCGAATTTGAGGAAATGTAACAGTAACTGCTGCAAAAACACTGAGTGAATTAATTGCTTTTGAGGAGTACAAGTTATTCGTACTATGTTACTTCATATATTTTGTAGTTGGTAAAACTCTACATTGCTCATAGACTACATATTTGTTAATGCGAGACAGTATGGGATAGAAGACTCAAGCTGGTGTGAATTCAAACTCTGCTAAACTCAATAGTCCTCTCAACCTTTCTCCCCATCCAGTCTCTTACGTCACCTGTCCATCTCCTCTCCAGTCCTCCTCTTCTCCTCCAACATTGTCCAGGCAACATACAGACAGAACTAGGTCATGGTGAACCTGAGGCCAGTGGCTCCCATTACTTTAGCTCCAGAGTCAAGACCTCAAGGCCTTGAATGAGATTCAAACATCAAACTTTGGCTCAGACATTAGCTATCACCGTCAGCAGAGCTGCTTCTAACCAGCAGCCCTCCCTCAGAGCAGTTAACATAAATGATGAGTTTTGGACCCACTCATGGGTCAATAACACACTTTTCCAACTCTGGGCAAGTGACTGCGTTAGTGGCTCAAAATGCTGATTTGAGCTCAGTGTGTTTATGTGGGTCATAGTTGTGCAAAGCATTTGCTCTGGGCTGTAGACGCTCTATTAGTGACGGATTCAAAAAGCCAAAAGTTACAACACTTTACTGCCTCAAAGCCAGTGTTAGAGGTTATTCATTAAAAGTAGCACACAACAACTATCTCTACTTTTTCCTCTGACAGAGAGACGCACTTCTGTTCCATCTGCAGTGATCACCTCACAGTTACTGATCATCACAGATACAGCAGGTCATTACTACAGTTACACTCCTACAGCCTCATTAACCTCTTAATTGGTGCAATTTCCATCACAAGAATTCATGTGCACCTATAAGTCATTGTGCAAATGTGTTTGCAAGTAGTTGTTTATTTACCTTAATGACTGTATATAAAGATAGATGATGCATCTACATGTCCTCCTGCTGTACAAACATGAAGCCAAAATATACCAGATGAAGCCAATTCATCTGGATCTTGCATTGGTGATGTCATCTGGAGACAGAGTGTGCTTGGCAGCGATCTCTGCCCGCTTGTACATTTATCCGACCAATCACAAGCAGCACCATTGATTGTGAACACGCTGATTGGCACACACAGCTGTCAGTCATGACGTCAAACCTGCTTTTTATAGCATCAAATTACCAATTAAAACCAAACTCTTTTAGTTTGGCTCATGTCCCATTGGCTAACATAGAGGGGGCAGGATTTATGACCTATACTGCAGCCAGCCACCAGGGGGCAATCACGATGTTTTGGCTTCATTTTTAGGGAGCTGTCATGTTGTCCATCTTTATTATACAGTCTAAAATTTTATAGACACACAGCAGCATTCAGTAGCAGTCAGGTTTCGAGCCACTTGACAAATCCAAGTCCGATATTTACTCTCATTTTAGCTCTGGTCTGGTCGCCACCAGTTCCTGAGAACAGTCAGTTTATCCGTTCTCATTCCAAATTTGTCAAACACCGCTGCTCTGTCTGTGACCTGGGCGTTAGATACTGACAGACAAAGGCGCATTTTGCGGCGGTATATTACACACTGGGTGGCGGCAGTTGTTGATGCAGAGGTCACAGGCGAAGTCAGCAAGTATGAGCTCCTGTCAGTGGACATCTGCGTGACATACGAACGCACAAAGGCATCTTTTGTGGCGTTATGAATTGCACCAGCAACTTCTGCATTACAAAGGAGTCGCGGGGCCCAGTAAACACTGGACTTTCACCCAGGAGCCCATTATTTGTTTTCTCATGTGAAACCAAAGATCATTTTAAGCCAAGCTACAGTGTTTTTTTCCCATGCTTTTGTTGTGTTTTACCTTATGTTGTAAGTTTATTTTGAAAAAGACTAGGCATGTAACAAGCAGAAACTGTACACTTCCTGTGAAAACGGAAGTGTATTTTGAAAAGACACAATGCATGTAACAAGTAAAAATTCACTCAGACCATGGTATAAACAGCCATATTTGAGGAGTTGGGATGAGAATGTGTTGGTTTATCAGAACTTTTCTGACAAAAGCTGCTTGCTGCTGAAAACAGTGTTGTGAAATGTTGATAAGGGCAGAATGTGTGGACTGCAAAAACCAAAATGAGGGGAGGGGAAGTGCAAGTTGGATGATAATTCTGTGTTATCCACTACAAGCTGCACTGTTCCCATTAGACAGTCATCTGATGCATTATTAATGTAAAAAACATTGATTATTGCAGCTTTAAATATAACTCAAAGTTGTGATTGAGGCACATAAAATAATGAGCAGCAAATTTTCTAATTCTAAGTAAAGAGCTGACTAAACTGCGTGAGTGAAAATAAATAAGTAAAATAAAAACTAATGTGTAATTCACTTACATGTTGATGAAAAAAGAGAGAAATGAAAACTCCTTTTCATCTTTTGAAGTTTCAAGAACCAACATAGATTACTAACGGCTTAGCTGAAAGCTGAAAGTAATACATCATGCAACTGTGTGGAGAAACTTGAAATCACTCCCCTAACATGCTTGGCAGGAAAGTGCACATGGGACGCAGCACACATTCATAAGAGGCTTACAGCCTGGAGCTCTCTGGAGCCCCAGTATTGCTTAATATAAGGTGATTGGCCCATTGCCCAATCAGTTAAGTAAGGCATCACTGTGACTCAGCAGGCAAACATACAACTGAACCATCTGAATCTGCTGTCTGAACTCCACATGGATAATAATCTATCCTCAGTTTATTTATTTACAGATTCAGATACACACCCTTTCTCAGCTGTCTTCAGCAGGCCATACTAGAAAACATCATATTTTAAACACAGTTCTGCACTGGAGTATCTACACTATATAATACCTTGTCTTACAGAAAACATTCATACAATCTTTGAAATATCTTTATCTGATAACACACACAGAAGATTTATCCTAAAGTTGCACGTTGTTTTCTTAACAAAATGTATTGTTTTGACCTTGAGACTGCAGCTGAAAAAGAGAGCAGGAGAAGCTGCTCCTGTCACAGTTATCCTGAAGTCACAGAGCTCAAGAGCAAAAGTAACAGAACTTATGTCACACAAGTGACAGTGACAGAAAATGCAGCTGGATGAATGCAATTAAAGAAATACACAGGGACCTGCAACATACTGTACATAGATATTGTTATGATCTGGGCTGATAATTGACAGCTCTGCCCCCTTAGTTACTGTTGCTACGCCTGTCAAGCTTTAAGTTCTCACACTGCCGATAACGCAGTTTACAATGATTACAGAGGCAGATTTTCCATATGAAGTTCTCAATCATTTTTCAAACACTGGATCATTGATTTCAGGCAGGCTTTATTAGCAGGCTAGCTCATTATGCTAATGGTAGTCTCTTTTTAATGTTTTCAGCTGCCTCATTTAAAAAAAAAAACCCTGTTAGAAAGGTACTGATATTGTAGTTAAGATTGAGCATAGAGCTCTGTGCCAGGCAAAAAGTTGATAATCCATGTCAAAGACACGGAAATAAGATACATTATTCTCATACTGCAGTTTAGAGCTAGTTAGTATTATTAGAATGATTAGAAAAATTAAAGTTCAGGCTGTTATGTGGTTTAAACATAACCCTGTACGTTTGACTGCCTATCTTATATATTCATTCATATTTTCATACAGTATATTAAAAAGATACCACTTCAATCCTGAGTGTAACAGTTTAAGAAAATAATAGAAGTAGCCACTGTGATGTCATCCACTGGATTGTGGATTCCCATTTAACGTCTCGAGTTCAGCATCTTGGCTGTCGCCATCTTTGATTTTTGGAGCAAGGAGTGACTATATTTTCAAGACAGCCAGCTGCTAGCTGAAGTTAGCATGGTGCATTTACAGCCATGAAACACAAATGTGAGAAGTTTGCCTAGGGGGTTCTCTGCCCGTGAGGGCTTTCTGGTTCAAATCTATTCATTTCAACCCAAACCACTATTTTTCTCCCAACCCTAAGCAAGAAATACCTTTCGGGCTGGCAGAAAGCACTCAAGGCAAACTCCTCCCAGCGCTTCAAACTATTTTAAAAAATGTACTTACTGAAAACAACTGAAGATCTGAGCCCCAAACACTGAGTAAGACTTTTTAAGGTGATCGAAACGTTACAATTAACTTTCATGAACTGGTCGTGACTTGTCAACAGACGGCACCCACCTGTCACTCAAAGCGGCCTCACCCTTAATTATGCATAACTTTAAGCTTTAATAACTTTTCAATAGGTACGTTTTATGAAAATGTGGCTACGTATCAGCATAACGTTACCCGTGGAAATACTGGGTGTTTTTGCAACTTCAGTGTAAGAGATTGTTTAGGCTACAACTTCAGGCCCATCTGCAGCACAATAGCCTTCAGTGTTAATAGGCTCATTCTTTTGATGTGTAACCAATCAGATCGTGCTGTGGGTGGGACACTGAGCAGTGGAGTGGAGACTTTTACTTTATATTCTAAATTATATATATTTTCATAATACCGAAAAAAGTGCGACCATCATCACTTCAACATGAAGGAATCCAAACTTGTGGGCCTGCTGTGCATACAACACCTAAACTATTATTGGACAGTTGATGTTTGGAGGAGCGGTTCAGCAGTCAGTCAAGTCCTGAGGTTTTCCTGTAATCTATAGATCCTCCGACTGATTGATCAAATATCTACCACAAAAGTCTCTGACCCACAAAAGGAGATTTAATAAGGACACAGGAAGTTGAGGCGCTGGGCAGGAGGATGGAGGGCAAAGGGCCAGAGAGGAAGGCCAGGTACACACAGACACACACACACACACTCACAGTATTTGGACAGTATTTGGCTGAGAGTGTGTCTCCAGGCTCTGCAGGACTGAGGTAAAGAGAGAGCTTGTTTTCTTCTCAACTTCCAACACAGTAGTGCTCCCTGCAGGCCGCAGCTACACCTCAGTGTGAAAGCAAAGTCCATAAAACCCCACACCATCCTCAGAGAGGCCTCGAAGGCACTGAATACCAAACAAAGCAGGAAGTAGAGTGCAGATTTCACTTTTTCACCCTGAACCATAACTGCTTCAAAACCAGGCGAAATGAAGGGCATCCGTTGCGGGTCGCTGCACAGCCTCCGACCAGTCTGCTGTCTCCGCTGTGTGTATCTTTGACAGCGTACAGCGCCGTAGGACGGGTCAGAGAACAGCTCAACACGGTGACGGCATCCAGGGTTCAAATGAGTGGATACATTAGTGACTGTGCTGAACTCCAGTCAGCCTGAGGACCGGCAGTGTTCAGTACATCTATCGCCGTACCTCGACGGCTTCCTCGTGAGGACACACAGAGCTGCATGTGATGTGATGCTACTGTGTGTGATAGGTTTATAGAGAAAAAATAGAGGGATGATTGTGCTTGCCCTCTATGTGTGTGTGTTACATAACTCGGAGCGAAAAATTCTCCCCGAGGATTAGACTCAATAGAATGATATTCACGGTTTAATGTGGCTGAAAATGAAAGCTACAAATGCGGGAGAGGCTCATTTTGGCTAATCAAAGGGACTTGGGCAGATGTAATATTTTGTGCTTCATGGTCATGTGGTGCATCATTAGATTACATTTGGTCACACTGCAGATGATGACTCAGGGGGAGCACCACAATAGCACTTTGTGCAGTTGACAGGTTGAGTGCAGCCCTTGCGCGTTCAAGTGTGTGCACCCGTGCGTGGATGAAAGTTGGAGTGTTGGAGCAGAGCAAGAGCGAAAGGACGGTGTGTGGGAGAGGCTGAACGGATGTGTGTGTGTGTGTATCTGCAGGCTGTGTGAGACCCCATTGAGCCCAGTGCATTTGGGAGGGCGGGGTGACTCATCTCACCCTCAGGCTCTGCTTCTCAAAATACTTTTCTTTCCCGTTCTCACCTTTTTTTTCCCTGTCTGTTCATCTCATCAGCTCTCTTCACATGACGTTAACGCGGAAACAATCTGAAATAATCTTTCCGCCTCACAATGTCAAGTATGCATCTTTATTTTTTGAAGGAAGAAGAGGAGGAGGGGTGAGGGCTGAGGATGACGGAGAGTAAGAGAGACGGGCAGACGGGCTGACAGACGAGCAGCAGCGAGGGCAGAGAATAGAGCAAATGCTAAGGCTCATTCATCCTGACAGTGTTCATAGCACCAGTCAGGGGATCCAAAAGACAGAAGGAGGACAGATTCCACCACTGACACACAGACAGTGTGCACTCACTGACCGTCATCACCTCCTCTGTGCAGGCAGCAGGGGACTTTTGCCTGTTGGTCATCTTACCCAGTATCTGAAGTGAAGATTGGTACTGAAATCCTCTGTCTCCAGCGGATAGCAGTGTGAAAGTTATTCAGTATATGACTACCCTGTGCATTTTCACTTTGCTCTTTGTTTTCTATCAAAATAACCTGTAACTCAACAGCATACACACATCCCTTAAAGGTATACTATGCAAGGTTTTCCTAAAAAAACAACATATAGACTCATACAAAAGTAAATCCTCTAAATCATTGGTCAAATCATTGGATGTTGTATTTATCCCTGCCCTCTGCCTGTTTTTTCCTCTTATTTTGCTGTGGTCAATACGTTTAAAAAAAGGTAGTGACCAGGTCCGAAAATTACAGATACAGCACCGAAAAAATGCAAATATAGTGAGGCAAACCCATCAGCTGTATAAAATAATTGACATCACCACCGTATCATCACCCATTGGTTTGTGGACTCCTTCTTTGAGGCCTCGAGGTTGGCATTTTGGCGGTTGCCATCTTGGATTTTTGGAGCCAGAAGTGACCATATTTGGACGAGCAGGTGGAGATAATCCTAATGCTAGCTGCTAGCTCGGTTATGGCGTTTTATTTACAACTAAGATTAACTGTGATAATGCTAAGGCTAATTTTTGCTTGTAAAAAACAGGCTTAAAACCATTAAAACAAAATTTACTCATCGGAAAACTGAACATTTGACTCCTTAGAGGGACTTTTAGTGCAACCAAACGCTGAGCAAGACTTTTCTGGAGGACCAAAACTTCACAATTAACTTTCATGAACTGAAAACATTGAAATAGCGACAGCTACACCGACGCCTACACTCTGTGAATCTAGGGTTACGCCGTGGTAACATTACCAAACCAATGTTGTCGTTGTGATAGCCACTGATCAATCAAAGCGGACGCACCCTGAATTATGCTTTACTTTACGTCTTACTAACTTGGTGGAATTATATATGAATTCACCCCCTGTACAGTTGTCCTGAATTCATATATAACTGTACTGTTGTTAGATGGTGAAATTAGGAATAGAGACCAAAACCATTTTTTGTATCAGGCTGTAAACATGTTTATTTCTGCTGTAAGGTTTTCAGCCCCAGAAACCAACAATTTCTGCATTGTGGACCTTTAATATAATGCAATACATTTAGCCATGTTCTAAAATATTTACCATAGTTCCCAACTTCATGATGGAGACCATCAGATACTGTAGGTTAGCACTCATCACTAGTGGCCCGCAGGCCACATCCGTCCTGCCAAATCTTTCCATCCAGCCTAAACAATACTAATTAATTCAGAAAATGAGAAGAGGAAAAATACATCACAGTATCTAGGATATCTGGTATTTTCTTCTCCATTGAAACAGCCCAGAAAACAACTGAAATGGAAATAATGTTATTAGGAATGATTTACCAACCCCAAATATGTGCACCTGATTTGCAGGTACTAAAGACGTTATAAATCCATCTCTCAGCTCATTATTAGTGGTAGTGAAGTAACAGGTTCAGTAGGCTTGCTAGAAAAATATCAAATGCCAAAAAGTGAAATGGCCCTGAGTAAGTTATTAATAACTTACAGAAACTTTGCATACAGTTCACCTTCCACCTTCTGTCTACCTCTCTCTCCCATACAAACACATGTGAACACACGCCACAGAGCTATATGATACGATACGATACGATACGATACGATACGATACGATACGATACGTAAGGGATAATGTAGAGCGAGCCGGTCACTATAGAGAAATAAACCCCTTCAGGGTGATGTATCACCCTGTCGGGGTTTATTTCTCTATAGTGACCGGCTCGCTCTACATTATCCCGCTTATTACACGGCTACTCACTAAAGAAATCAAAAGTTTGACAACAGAAAACAACAGAAAATTAACGATTTCTTGCCGCAGGTATAAACGTCTTTCTGCGGATTGATATGACAGGACGTGATTCGCCCGAGTCGATCAGAAGTGTCCTTAACAACGGTCTGCTTTTCATAGCAACGGTCTGCTATTCAGAAATAACAGACCGTAGAATGTTGTAATTGACCAATCAGGATCAAGCATTCGACAATGCCGTGTAATAAAATACGATACGATATGGTTATAATGCATAAAGTTTGTGGTTTGCACGTTGGGTCGGGTTCAGGTGGTTGATTAAAAATGCTATTGCTCAGTGCAATTACTAAATTCCACCACTGTTCATTGCTGAGGCATTAAACTAAAAACTCAATAGCTAATTCTGCCATAAGTAACAATTTGATTAATTTCCAGCTCTCATTTGATGTCTGGAAGAATTATGCTAACTTTTTGTAGTGTCTTTTGTAAAAATCAAGTAAAGACATAAAGAAATGATAGCACAGGATAGCATCACAATAGCATGAAGAAAAGGTATCATTTCAAAAGTGAAGCTTAGATTAATAATAACAAAACTGTTTCTATGAGTGGAAGGCAGTGATTGAGGTCGCCAAGAGGCCTGTGAACACTAAAGGACCGACAGGGTTCAATGGCTGAGATGGAAAATGCGAACAATAAATGGTGATTCATCATTTGTACTCTTATGACAGCTCAAAAAAATCCCCTGATATTGGTTGTCAGAGGGCATGTGGGAAACATGGAAACAAAAGTAGAAGGGGATTTGATTTTGACCCTACACACCACCAACAGTTGTATTTCACTTCATGTGTCTGATTAGGCCTCTTATGAGGATTGTGAGGGTGTGTGCACGCGTGCCTGATTAGCATCTCCTGAACTTTGATTACATCATTTAAAAATGTCAGCACAGCCCTCCATGTTCAACCTGAGCAGTCAGACAGAACTTGTGCAGAGCCAAGCCTGTAATTATTGGGCTTTGTGGGATACATGCCTCATTTGTTAAATTAAAAAATTACTAAGTGCCATGAGCTCAGATTTAATTGTCTTTTGAATGGCTTCTAATGAAATTAATGATATCGTAATTCTTTTCTAACAATTTTTAATTTTACCTCTCAATTTTCTGTCTTTTCTGGCACATTATCACATCTGTACACTCTCAGCAATTTGTAGTCACCATTGTTCTTTTTTTTCCCGTCCTTTGCAGCTAACAGCCCTTCATTTTTAAAGGAGAATTTTATATTCACAGAATTCATTTGTTATTATCGCATATAGCCAGAGGTGCAGGGAATACTAGAATATTGTGTTCAAGCAAATGTACTGTTAGTAAGTCATTTTAGAAGTACTTAAATAAATGAAAGTCAAAAGTGGCCACACTACAATTAACCAGGAAAGAGACAAGACTCAGAAATTTAAACAAAATAACTGACAATAAATAAAAAGAGTTGTGGACACCACAGCAGGCGCAACAAGCATTAATAAGCCATGCTGTGTATAAACAATATTAACTTCACGGCGGCTGCAGCTACAAACACACAGTTTTTACACATTGTGTAGGGCACACACACAACGCCACGTTGCTAGACAACTCAGTGGTTGTTAATGTTCTCATATTAAGAGTGAGTTGAAAGACTTTGTTGCTGTTCTCACCTCAGGTTCAACTTCTCTGCTCATTTTCTCCCTAAGCAGAATATAACTATTCCCCTGAGCCTCCCTGGCCCAGTGTAACCAGTCCACTCAGTTTCTCTGTTCCGCTATAATCAGCCCACTCAGCCTCTCCGTCACACTACGCTCCTCAAATTGAAAAGTTTTGTGTTAAACGAGGCTCTGCAGTCACATCAGGGATTATTGTCACAAACAGCAAAAGTCCTCACACACCTCACTGAAGGTTAAAGTTCCTCAGTGAATGCAGAAGTCACAGCTGGAGGATCCACCATGAGCATTTACCGTTATAGCCAAACCCAGCATGCTCACCTGGTTATGCATTAAATCATTAGTTAGATACCTTTTTTTTTTAACTGTGTTGAGCTACGATAATGCTAACCATAACCCATAAGAACATGATCCTTTACTTGTTTGCATCATTGTTCATTTTTTTGTACTGTTAACTGACTGCAAGCCTCGGCCCGGGTGTGACCGACGCGCTGCGCCCCTTCCACCCCCCACTCAGCCAGTGAGTGTAAACATTAAGAACAGTAGACTATCTCTCAGAGCATCACCTCTGTGGAGCTCAACCCTCCTGCAGCTGCAGACAAACCAGCAGCTTCTTCTCTGCCGCAGCTGCTGATTTATCACCTTTCTTTTGTTCTGTTCTCACACTGTTTATCTGGACTGTGTGACTTTTGTTCTTGCTCTGCTAACAATGTCACCTGTAAAAATAGTTAGGTAAAAATAAAATTACAGATTTTGAAAATATTCCAAAAAGTACAACCAAATGAAAAACAACATAAGTATGGAGGGTACTTGTTAGATATAACCCACATAAGATCTCATTTGCAATTGTCAAATGCAATCTTATATAAGAGCTACTTTTTCTTGTCAACTTTAATAGTTTTTTCTTGTAATTGCTTACACTTTCACTAAATGTTTTAAATTCATCCTACTCTGCCCGTTTGGAAACCCACCGCTCTTATACAATACCTCGCTATTCATATTTAACCTACTACGATGCTGCCTCCTCATATGAGGACATGACATTTTGCAATTGCTGCACCTTATACTTCTTTCTACCTAACTTAGAACTGTTGTCCTCATTCATGGACACTTTTTTGTGCCATCTAATAGTAGCAAAAGCACTATAAACTAGCCGATCTTGGCACAAAGGTACAAAATCCGATCATCTAATTGTTTATTATATGCTTAATGATGTTTGTAGTTTGATATGGAATTCACATTTGATGAATTTCAGCAATAGTAACAAGCTAAGATGCTGTTAATTAGGAAGTACTCATTTGAGGACACTGGGACTTTATTATGGCCTCGTTTGAGGACATCAGGACTCAAGACTAGAGACAAAAAGGACATTTGTAGCTTGAAGTAGATTTGTTGCTTTATTTACAGTTTTGCTTTTGCACAGCCATGTTTAGACGTTAAATGAGCAGTTCTGAATGGTTTAAGACTTGAACAGTGACCTCTAACTCACAGAGTTACAAAGCATTGAATAAATGTTGCATTGTTTGTAATTCTGTCTTCACACAAATGTTCAGGCATTGATATAATCAGTTTTATACTTAATTATACACTTGTGACTATTCAAAATAAACTTACTGTCCCCATGAGGACATGATTTTTATCTAAAACTACTTACTGCTCAAAGACTAGTTTTTTACACTCATCAGGTCCTTCTCATCCCAAATAGCTAGGAGATACACATGCCAAACAAAAGTTGGGGTCTTAGGAGGTTAAATGATATTAAGTGTACAGATAAAGTTCAGTGTTGTTGCACAAATTCAGACATACTAAAATCAAAATACAACAACATGGAGGGGAAGCACTCCACATTAGGCAACTCAAGTAGGGATAAGATGGTAAGAATGAAATACTCCCGTCATTCCTAGAGTTCTTCTGTAACTTTTTTTGTGAAAGTTATAACACTCTCATATCTCCTTGTTGAATATGAAGGTAGAGCCAGGAGACAACTTAGCATAACATAAAGACTGGAAAAGGAAACAACATAGGCTGTCTTGTTTGTTTTATGTGTACACAAAACATATAAAAAAAATATTTTTAAACATGCATCCACTCTGTTGACTGCACTAAGCTAACTGTCTCATTAGCAGTTAGCTGACAGGCCTCTGATGTGGCTGTGTGGCAACATGGTATATGGATATCAATATGAAATGCAATACAATATAAATGTAACTGTAACAGTAAATGTGCTAAAACATGACCTTCTTTAAGTACATACAACTCGATTTTAAGATGTAACTAATGGCTTAATAGCTAAAAAAAACACATTAATACTTTATTGATCAGTAATATCACAGTTATATTGTCATATATTATATTACAGTTCTCAGTTATACATCTAGAAGGGTCATTTCTTGGTTGCCAGGATGTGCAAAACTCCCTTTGCTGCTATGTATCTTCCTCCAGCAGTATCTTCCTTTGTCTTTTTATGCAGCTCTTAAATCCATCAGGACTTCTCCAGTGGACAGTTCCAGTACTTACCTTGTGGAAAAAAGCTGCAGGCCATCCAGACCAAAATCCATTTATTGACATCTTATTAACATTTACAGCTCTAGACTTACATGCTCAGCAGCTGGAAGGATCCAGGGAGATGAAATACAATATAAATTTGCCTATACAGGTTATTCATTCATTTCTATAAATTAAAAGACAATTCTGGAATGTATTGCTTAGTCCTTATTTTACTTTTTGACACCACTGTAGATTACTTTTTTTGTGCTTCCAAAGCAATAGTTGAACATTTTGGGAACCATACTTATTTGGTTTCTTTCTGAGGATGAGACAATTGATTCCACTCTCATATCTGTATGGTAAATATGACAGTACAGCTAACCTGGTTAACCTCTTAAGATGATTTCATACTTTTTTTTGTAGGGAAAAAATAAACTTATAATAAGCAAACCACCTTTCAAGGCACTGTTAGCTGGATTTTGTTATCTTTGGACAAAGCTAGGCTTGTTGTTCCCCCGATTCCAGTCTTTCTGCTAAGCTAAGCTAACTGGCTGCTGGTAGGGGTGCCACCTTCCTGACATGAAAATAAGGAACGGTGGTGGTGGTGGTGGTGGTGGGGGACTACATGACTATATATCTTCCGCGACATGTTGTTTGATGCCACAAATTCCTTTGTGACTAATGGAGAAAACCTGTTGGCAGACAGTGTAGTTGACCTTGTACACATTCGTACTCACACATTCCAGTCATTGGTAAAAAAAAATTTGTCATTCTCTTCTGTATTTCTGGACTCTTCTCTTTTGTTGCTGGCGGACTATGTTCATAGGTTGCCACTCAAGTGACAGCATTGCTAGGATATGACTGACAGCGGCTTTTCATTGGTCGTGATTCTCAACCAAGGAGGGGCGCATTCTCTGAGCAATGGAGCATAGCATGACAGACAGGCTGAGGGATGACAGGTGACGATGGTTTCCTTCTATCTCGTACAAATTGTAGTCTGACCTGTAATATTTCTCTGCCATAGATTTACACTGAGTCACTTTTCAAAAACATGGAACAAAGTGTGTCTTGTGTCAGTTCAATAAGGAACACGTCTTTTAGTGTCCAGTTAAGGGATGATTTGTTTTTTTACGGGACAGCTGGCAAAACTAGTGAGGTTGGGACTTTTTAAAAAGGCTGCGACAAGCTGCGAGACCATATGCAGCCAGCAACCAAAAGGTAGCTACAAAAATTGCAGACATAGCGCCGGACAAATGCAAATGTAGCGAACAAGAGTGAATCTGGAATTGGCTTTCATTTTCACTGGTGATACTGTTCACAAACAGCAACCAACAATTCCTGCATAGTATACCTTTAACTTGTTGCACACATTTTTGTAATTATTTTAAAGCAAATACTTCTATCATCAGTAAGAAAAGAGCATACACTCTTAGACAGTAACAGTGATAGTAATAGATTACCTATTGTCAAAAACTATATTTGTCATTATTTAATAAAGCTGGCACAATATCAGAATTTCACCACATGAATACTGTGACCAAAAGAGTTCATGTTCACAATATTATTGCAAAATCTGAGCAAATAAAAAAAAATGCTACTTGGTCAAATTCATCTTTACTTTGTTAACTTTGTAAATTTGTCTCTTTTGGCAAATGAACTACACTCAAAATATGAAATGCATCCTCATATGAAATCTGGCGCTTGAGCAGTGACTTGCGGCGTCAGACACTGACAAAAAAAGCTGTCCTTTAAAGTCTGCATGATACACAGCCCATCACTGTTATCCTTTAATGGTGCTCAGTAGTGATGGCCAAATGAAGCCTCATGAAGCATTTTCTTTATTTTCTGAGCCCACTAGATGGCGCTCATGGTTTAAAGAAAGAGGCTCAAAGAATGGCAATTCAGTGTGCTGTCAACCTTTTGTTGAACAAAAAGCGTCATCTAGTGGGCTCAGAAAATAAAGAAAATGCTTCATGAGGCTTCATTTGGCCATCACAGGTGCTCGGCGGCGTCAAAGCAAAACACGGCAGTACAAGAACGAAAGGTAAGGCAGCAAAAGTCCATCAAGGGTGGGTGGGAGTGGTGATAGATGGGTCCAAACAAACATCAACTTTCACGCAGTGCCACGTCCTGTAAGATTATGTTCTTTTTTCCTAAACCCAGCCACGTGTTTTTGGTGTTGAAGGAACAAAAACATCAACTTGTATTGTTGCACTGATGTAATGTAAACGGTAAATTTCCTGTAAGTGTAGTGTGAAAGAAGACAACGCATGTAAGAGATAGAAGTTGACACAGAATCCCAGAACGTCAACAACCAACACATCCAGGGTACCTTTCATGTCGTATCTGGACATGGAGGCAACCAGATGGTGGTGAGTAGGGAGACAAAGCGAGAACAGAAAGACATGGAAATTGTTTAAGAGACGATGGATTATTTACACAGTATTATCATATGTGTATTATCAACATGATCTCATTTTAAATCATGGTTATCATCATTATGAGTATATCGCAACACCCCTGATATGATTTTTTATCATTAAAATTTTCAAATGATTATGTTAAAAGACACAGTTTCTATTAAAATTGAAAGGATTTTAGTAACATTACTACCACCTGCTATTACACAGGTCTAACATGACCAATATAAGCACCTACAATGCAGAAATGTAACAGCTAAAGTGCAAAGGAAATAATAGATGTGAAAAATGACACAAAGTGGTAGGGAGATTCTCTCCTTTGTCTTTGCCTCAGGCTTTTGGCTGGTAAAAAACAAATGAGAGTGTATAATCAGTGTCCCTGTACATTATATGCAGCGCTCAGTGTGTGTGTGAGTGTGTGTTTAGCCCTGACGAAGCAGATCAAAGTGTCGGGGTGACTGGAGGTGGAGAGCAGAAAATATGCACTCAGACATAATGTTTTTAGACTTTATTTGTTTAATACTGGAGGTTAATGAAGGCAAAAAGAACGAGGTGTGCTGAAGCTGGAGTTTGACGACTCCTGAAAGCTTCACATACACTGTCAGCTCAGTTCTAAATGATCTGAGAGTCACACACACAAAGGGAGAGAAAAAGCCTTTGGTGACAGAGATGATTGTCAAAGGAAGGGAGTCCTCACATCATATAAGGAAAAAAAACAGAAGGGCTGACAAAGAGGGGAGAGCAGAGTTCGAGAGGAGTGATGAGAAATGATGAGAGGACAGAAATAGATGGTGTGTGTGAATCGGAGGGGACTCCAGCTGTGTGTTTATCCTGCACCAGGGAAGACTGTGTCGAGCCAGCTGAGATGACAAAGCAGACGAGGGCTATGACATGCAGTACAGACGACAGGCTGCATAAACACACACGCGCTCAAAAGGTGTGTGTTGTTCCTCCTCTGGAGTGTGCGTGCATTTGTGAGTTACCCATGATTCATGCTGAATAGATGCACCACAGCAGATTTGTATTGAGGAGAGGGTGAATATCTGTGAGCAGCAATTTCTACTATATGCCTTCTCCTGGTGAAAATGTGGCATTCAGCAAAGTCAGCATCCACCTCATTACACCCGCGTGACCTTCTGTGAAATGTACAAGACCACACACACACGCTAAGCCTCATTTTACAGCATGTTCTTCGCAGGAGTTTTACCTCAGAGCAACTCTGTGTTACTGTAAACAGACATTTGCAGTGGTACTAGTAGGTCAGTTCACCTGGAGCATCCTAGGCAGCAGTTACCACAACAGGGACAAGAGGTTATGGTTGTGGTGGGCCCTGGATAACCCCCCTCGTACAGCCCTGGAGCCACCATCTGGCTATCTTATATAACTACAGAGTGGACTGTGAAATGGTACTGTTTGGTTATGCAAGCTGGAAGAATAGATTTTCTCATGTTAGCAGGGCTGATATAAATGTTTCCGACCTTTTCTACACACAGTGGTATTAAGTGTCAAAAGAATGCAAGTTACTGTAAGAAATTTCAGAAAGCATGGCCTTGGTGTTTTCAGCAGTATTTACAGCCTTGAATTTTATTATGTGGGCAGCTGAGTCCCATAAGTATGGATGCTTTTACTGTGGAAAGTTTGGAAAAATTAAGCATCTGAAACTTTACAGTTGTTTGAAAAAATAAACTTACAGTAAGACAATGTAACTTTTTAGAGATGTACTTCTTCTGGTATGACTAGTAGCTTACCGTGGCTAATGTTAGCCACTGTTAGCAAACAATAGATATAGCTGTGTAACTGTTTGGTGACATTATAACCTTTCAATACTTGTGCTAATGTTACACTACATGTAACATATTTAAGAAGCTGTTTTGACATTCAGAGAACTTATACAGCAGCAAACATCTTTTTGCTATAGTGGAGAAATGGCCATAGCGCAGGATAAAATGATGGTAATGCTGAGTTTCTCTCTTTGTTGTTGTGGTAGCCTGTTGCTAGCTATTTGCCACGGCTCTGCACTGCTCTCACAAGGTGGTTACTGATGATATTGGGACGGCGTCATCACAGAAGCGTAGTGCCCAGCCTCTGGTTTCCTCCCAGGTTAACAACATTAGCTCTGTTAGCACTATAGCCATTGTTTTTTAAAATGTTGTTTCACTGTAAAAAGAAACTATTTGTTTAACTTAAAATAAGTGAGTGTCTGGGCTACCTAAACAGTTTAAGTTGACTGAATTTGAAAAGAAAAGTTGAATCAACTTAAATTTTAAGGCAGCCCAGACAAACCTTTTTAAGTTAAAACAGTTTCTCTTTGCAGTGTTTTTAATTTAATTTTTTAAAATTGAATACACATTTATGAATATACACTAGTAAGGAACACATGCATAACATGTTGTTAGTGCTGTTTATTGAATTAGCACTGTTAGCTGCTAACTTAGCCACGTCATGTCTAGATGATAACCCCAGATTTGTGAAAACTCCTTCAACATTTCATGTTGCATGTTTCAAGTGATCATTTTAAACCAAGCCATTATCCTTCTCCAACCCTAACCAGGTGCTTTTGATGCCTAAACCTAACCAAACCATCACCACAGCGTTCTCACATCATAAAACAGCAAGACAAGAACATTTTAAAGCTGCTCACCAGAGTTTTGCAAATCTAGGGTTACCATCTAGTCATGACCCTCAGCCTCCTCCATGTTGAGAACTGTATGCAAATGATCCCACCCCACACTCATAATCATAGATATGTTTTGTATGTCACATACAGTTCCTTTAACATTATCAAGACAGCAAAACAAAAAGTAAACAAACTTTTATTGCTCTTGGTGACATACTCTCACAACCACACTACAGTCACGAGGCACACTGTACTGTTCTGTGTATCTTACTTAACCTGCTACTCCACTATCATGACTGTGATCCATGACAGCCAGGTGTTCTCTTAAGAGCTTGAGAAGAGATTAAAGCTTCTCTATCTGTCTCTCAACCTGCTAAGCACCAGTCCAGCCTCATTCAACGGGCTGAAACTAAGGCCTTGAATAGAACAGTGGTGGACCAATCACAGGCAGGGGAGGGGTGCTTCTGTCCTTCCAGTAAAGTCACTGGCACAACAGTATTACAGTGTAGTTCAAGCACGCCACCTACTGTTGCTAAAGTGTGCAGGTTCTTGAAGGTGATATAAACAGGAATGAGTATGTATAGAACCCTACTGTGCATGATGTACAGATGTATTTTAACACTGGGTAGTACTGTGGGTGTGATAGACTATACCTGCACTGTTTACTTTGTATGGTATGTGCTTAAGTTAAATGTACAAAATGTATAGTATGAAACATCACATTAAAGTGACAATACACCCCAAAATCAAAAATACATATTTTTCCTCTTACCTGTAGTGCCTCTTATCAATCTAGATTGTTTTAGTGTGAGTTGCCAAATGTTGGAGATATCGGCCATAGAGATGTCTGCCTTCTCTCCAATATAATGGAACTAGATGGCACTCGGCTTGTGGTGCTCAAAGCCCCAAAACATACATTTGAAAAGCTCAACAGCAATGTCTCTTTCCAAAAATAATGACCCAGTTACTCAAGATAATCCACAGACCTTATTCTACCACACTACATCCGTCAACCTTATCACCACTGAGCTAGCTAACATTACAGCTCAGCGAAGGATCACACCATAAAATGTTTACATCTCGCACTGTCACCAGAGTGAGAAAAACTGCTCTCAACCAGGTCTGTAGATTATCTTCATTGACAGGGTTTTGGTTTCTGTTTAAACACCTTTCAAGTACCTAATAAGACCCCTGGCAGACCTTTTGTTTTATAACAGAAAGGGGGGAAATGGCATTTTCAAGAATTGGACTTTGCTTCTTGGTTGTTCACAAGTGGCATAACAGCCTCAATATGGTAAAAATATTGTTTAAACGCCTTCAGATTGGGCTGTTAGTTAAATAAAAAAATTTGCATTTAAAGAGAGAAAATAGAATAAAAAAAATGCTGACTACGAAGCTGAGTCATGGGTCAAAGTTTTACTTACCTTACTCTGATGCTAAGAAAAAGTTGTTTTAACCTATTTATGATATTTATGAAACAGAGTCAGATAAGCCTGGTTTAACTGGTGTTTTTGTCTTTGGTCGATCAGATACTGTTTGTTTACAGTAGCAATGCAAGGTCAAAGTCAAAGTGTGAAACAAACTTCTACAAAGCTTTGGCTCTAAATCTCTGAGTAGCTGTGAAGAATTTCTGATGAAGACAAATAAACATTACAAGCAGACAAAAACTTGCCCACAAAAAGTTGCTTTAATTGACTGTTAAAAATAAGTAAGGCTAGAGATGCTGTCGAAGTACAGATGGTGTGCGTACTGCTAACTTGGAAGAGAGAAAGTCCCTGCCAAGTTAATGACACGAGTATGCAGATGAGAGGGATGACAGACCTGTGGAGGAGGGCGAGACGCTCCATCATGCTGTGGTGGGATGAAGTCGCTCGCTCACTGACTTTAGTTTGACTTTTATTTTCCTGCGTTAGCTGAAAACTGATTGTGTCAGGGTTTGTGGACAGGCTGCAGGGTTTCGATTTCAAAAATAAAAATAAAACAGGCCTGAAACAAACCCCCTCACTCCTCTCCCCTCACAGACATAGTGCATAGCTGAGTAAGATTACGACCTACAACACAAATTCATATCATTTCAACAGCAACAAGTGTTGTCAAAACAATAAACCCAAGCCATTTTCATGTTTCATACATATATAATCATATATATATATTCATATTCAATGTACAAAGATACATTCTGAATTGCAAAGGCTCAATCATTGTAAATAAATACTGAAATGGCTAAACTGCAATAATATTTCACTCCTCTCCTGGAGAGGAGACACACACACACACGCACACTCACTCAAGCACACACACTCTGATACTGTTCAATACAAAGAGGACAAAACAAAGAACATACCAGTGCAGTGTACTGGTACACAGAGGCCAGAAATAGTCTTATATTACACCCAAATGAACATCTTGTGCGCTGTACTCAGAGAGAGTACAGTCTAAAAGACAAACTTTAAAAAAAAAAAGTTCAAAAATAAACATAAAACACGAGTTGCCATCAGGAGGGGATATCACTGAGTAGTTCAGATAAACAGAGAGGGGACAGAGCAGTGCCGCAAAACCAAAAATGTCAATGTTAGAATTCTGACCTCTAAATGTCAAGATAAGGATAAAGGGGGATGTAATCCTCAGTGTGGCTGCTTGTTTTATCCTCTCATAGTAACAGCTCCGGCACATTCTCCTCTCTCACACCCTGAAAATATGTCAATTTCCAAATATGAAAGTCTAAAAATATATCTTATCTACACACCAGGATTTCTGTTACAAACTCTTTCATGTTATCTACATGGAGGCAGACTCAAACATGCTGCTCACTGTTAGATGAGACACTATTATTGTTTCAGCATGTGGCAAACTATCTTTTTCATTCTTTATCCTTTGGTAGCAAGCGCAACATTCTTTCAAGAGAAAAATAAATACTTTGTCACACTTGAAAAGCCCAGTAACTTAGTCCTTTCAACCCTTGATACCTAAGGCATATTTTTTAAGTGTCTATTAGCTGGAGCTGGTAGGTAGACTGAGAGCAGAGGGCTGACAGCGTCCTCAGGTTATATTGGATTAAATACAAGTCTGTGGTCTACAAATCTTTCAGCATTGCAACCAAAGCTAACTTAAAGGACGGGCGGACTTATAGTATATGTAGTAGTAGATGTAACAGCAGCTGTTGCTTTTCAGTTAATAATTAAGGGTTTTATAAATGGATTTTTGTCAGTTTCTCCAGTTTGTGCCTCTAATGTTTTATCATTACATTCAAGTCACAGAGATATGCATCTGATTTTCTGAAAAATAATGACAATCTCTGAACAAGACGAAGGACCCTATGTAACAACCAGCGCAAAGCTGTCATTGCTAGTTTTCGACTGATTTTTACGGCCAGTACCCACGTTGTGTAGGTAGTTTGCACCAATCTGTGCACCCATGGGGATGTAGGGCGTAAAATGAGGTGTGGTTAGGTGTGTTGTTGGCATATTGCTATTTTAAGGGAAGCAGAGAGCGATTATGGCATTGACCAACAAAAATCTGTTCTGAAGTCAGAATTGCGCAGTATTTAACTGCGATTTAAAGGGCGCATTGCTCAGAAAATAAGGTGGGCCTACAAAGGCGGGTTTCCAACACACGTACATGCTGCTTGGATGGGTTCTGGGTGGGTATAATAATTTATCATTAATGAGGAAAATATTAATGGCATGTAAAATGTGAACATAGCAGAGATAAGAGCAGAGCTGCTGCCGGACTCCACATTAAGGGAGACGCTGTGTGCATTTACACCTTCATTGATCATTTCAGAAGCTAAACACTTTACTGCGGTGACATTACTATCACAGCAGAAAACTGCTCCCTTCTCCAATTTGCAGAATCGACCGTGGGCCCCTGGCTTTTAAAGGGAATGGGAGATGAAATTCACGTCATGCCAAAAAACACACCTATGATTAATTAAGGGATGAAATACAACCCCTTTGCCCCTTAATCCTTACTTTACACCCAGATTTTACACAGTTTAACTAGCAACAGTAGTTGGACATGTCCTAAATGCACTTCTGCCAGCCATACACTACAGACCATGAGCTATAGATTGTTTAATAGGGCTTTTACAGTCTACAGAGATGCTAGCAGTTCTGTGAGACTGGACTTACGCACTGCATGCCTTGTGCTAATGCCACCATGCTAACGTGATCACACTTATGTTTACCATCTTCATTTAGGATGCTAACATTTGCTAAATAGCACTAAACACAGCAGAGGTTGATGGGAATGTCACTAGTTTTGCAGGTATTTTGTCACAAGACAAAAGGTACTGGACAAACGGACAAAATTATAACCCAATGACAGCACTATATAATAAGCCAGACGATCACCAAAGTTAATCCAATTAATCCTGAGGGGGACATGAATCCTGCACCAAATACCATGACAATCCATCCAATAGCTGTTGAGATATTTCAGTCTGGATCAAAGCGGTGGACTGAGCGAGACAAATTGCCATCCAAAGAGCTGCTAGCGTAACAACACTTAGCCCTGTTCTGAAGGCATTTCAAGACTCAGAAATAGGTTAAAAATCTTTTTTATCATGCAGCAAATGGAATATTATTTTCATTCAGATGGTTAGAGGAATCTTTGAGAATTCTGGAAACATCTTCAAAACAGTTTTAAGTATTACTAAACAACCCTCTGGGTTTTATCAAAACATTGCTGGTTGAATTTATTTTTCAGATTATTAGATGCTTAGCTGTGTGACTGGAATGTAATGGTAAGGCACACATGTGAGGCATAAACTGGGGCTACCACTATTACTTCTTGAGTATGAAGATAAATACAGGGTTATATTCTGCTCAAACAGGTACTAACTGGATGAGGCTGATGTATAGCATTTGACTTAAACTAATCCTGACCTAGAGACAACTGGCAATCAATTCAATTTGTCTTGCATACAATCAAAAGCCAAGTTCTCCAAGGACGAGAAACAAAAAACAACATGAAATAGGATTTGGGATTCATCGACAATCCCACATGATTTGCTCTGACACATGATTACCCCAGTCTTACATTATTAGAGGGCAGCAGGGGAGCTCAGAGGTGATTATTTTCTGTTTGACCAACTGATTTAGCATCTAGTCAAGTCCAGCATGAGCACATGACAACTGAACTGAGTGAAGGGAACCTGGAAATGTCAGGAGGAAAGTTCATTGTATCTGCTGAGCAAATGTAACAAAAGTTCTGTATCCAATAACAGCTTTACCTCATATAATATTAGAAGAAAAAGAGGCATTATAACAGATTGAAATTCATAAAATAACATTTTAAAAAAAGGAACAAACAAGAGAAAACAACTAATCATAAAACATGCAGTTTATGTGAATCTGTTTGCACTGCTCCAGTTCAGTTCACCACTGAGGACGCTCTCAGAGCAGTGTCTGCTTGTTTCACTCTTATTGTTCAGGTCTGAGGAAGAAAAAAGTGCTGATTAAACTCGTGCCTGTAGAGGGGAGACGTCCACCTGAGCTCCCCCTCCCTGGCAGCGGGTTTGAGAGAAAAGGCAAACAGGCCTCAGGGGTCCGAGGTCACAGTTCAGTCCTCGTTGGCAAGGATCTGCCAGACAATGAGGTGGCTGCGCTCGGCTTTAGCCGGAGAGGGCTCCAGTTTCATGGTAGGCTCCTCGCCCTCCTCTGCCTCGCCATCCTCATCACCTAAACACACACAGAGAGACACCACATTTGTCTTTGGATCTCCTGCAGCGATTACAACGATGGTTTTAGTCATTACGTGTAAACAAAGCAAACTCACCCATCCTAAAGTCGATGTAGCCTTCTCCTCCACTCATCACCAGCATGGACTTGGTTCCTTCCTGAGTTGCTGCATCTGTCGTCTTGTCACCTGCTGCCTCGACTCCACAGGACGCAGATGGAACTGCATGACCTGAAAGCACAGAGCCACAAACTGTAAATAACACCAAACAAGTCCAGATTGTGCTTTTCTGCTACAGACCTTCTTATCTGTATACTGGATATAAAAGAGATCTCAGCTCCCTGACTTTATTCTGCACCCAATAATATGAGAAGCCCTGCCGTTGTTGCCAATTATGCCAATATGTTTTTGTTTTTATGAGGTTTTTACATCACTCTGTTGCTAGTAGTATCTTAAGTAGTAGTATCTTAACAACATAGTGCCATTTTCCCTCCTTAAAGCGCTTCCACGTGACCTGATGTAGGTTTCTGCATGAAGATGTTGCTACATATAAACCCAAGTACTCCTGTGGATGCTATGTTACACATAACACAAACAAGCTGAACAATAGAGGCAGCAATCAACCAGCAACATCCATGTGCCTGTGAGGTAAAATTACTGTTTTTGTCAATGGAGTCTGGTGGCTTTGAAGAGGTGCAATATAGCAGCTTCAGTTCCCTGTCTAAAAGGTAAAGTGGTAAAATAATCTAAATATAGCGTACACTTTAACTGATATGGATTTTTTTTTTTGGTGGTCCTTTTTTTTAGGAGGCTGAAATATGTTTTGCTGCTGCCCCCATCCACAGCTACCAGAATCCTTTGACAGAATCAGTCATTTTACCTCACAAAACACAAGGAGTTTCTGGTCTATCGCTGCCTCAGTTGGTTAGTTTGTTTGTGTCATTGTGTGACTTTTGTAACCGAACTAACGTGGCGTCCACAGCAATAAGCTACATTGCTTACGTCTGTGCCATAACTCCTGTCTGCAATCTAGCTGTAGTTAATACACTAACTATGGATCTATAGATGTTTTTACACAGTACAAATGGAATATTACAGCAGTGTGTTTGCCAGATTAAATAAAGGCTTAATCATTTTAAAACAGCCACAACCATCTTCCACATCCAAGCTCAAATCTTCCAGGCTAACACTTTCCTCACTCTCCCAACCTACACTGCCAGCAAACAATGTGTCTGGAGGCTGAGGGAGAGGAGGGCATCAGTGCTGTGACCTACATCACTGCTTTTAGCTTGTCTCGACTGAGTTGGCATTTCCATTTGAACAACCAAGAAGAGAACGCAGAAGGACCCGCCCTTTAAGAAACAACATTGCTATCTATAGAAATAAAAAGTCAAACAGACTGCTTTGTTTACCTGGAACAGCGGTGAAGAACTTGACAGCGTCTCTGTGACCATGGAAACAGAGCTGAGCGTGAGCCATGGAGCAGTATGGAACAAATGTCCCTGCTGTCACTTTGTCACTGCTGTCGTCACCATAGACACGAACCACGCTTCCTGGATGGTTACTTGTTGCCTTGGTTACCTTGTTGGCTGCTAATGGAACGATGGAAGTGAGAGAGAGAACAGAAGAGGCACATTAAAGTGTTCAGTCTGTAAAATCCACTTTAGAGACAAAGTTATATTGTGCTCTGTGTGTAACTTATGTGATAGTGTTGTTGCATGTATTATATCACTATTATAATAGCTCTACAGATCAATCTTAAATCACAACTTGTGTAAACATAGGTTAAGTATTTTTAGTAATTTAGTGGATTACAAAATGTGGAGTGCCTAAGTGTATTGAGGATCCGCAGATATATGGGCAGCAGGAGAATTATGTTGTGTGAATGTGTGTGTCCACCAGACATAAAAACTCACTCTCTGTCAGGGGGATGGAGATGATGACTCCATTTCCAGTGCCGATCCACAGGCGATTACCTGACACCATGAGAGCTGTGATCCTTACAAATGAGAAACCCAGTTTCCCCGTACCTGCAATTGACAAAACAAAATTTGGGAAATAAAAGTCTGTCAGCACCTGACAAGTGTCTTTTGTTATTAAATGGTGGAAATGTTGTGAAAAAGAGTGAACTGACCCAGCATCTTGCTGACGTAGGGCTCGATGTCGACGTCCTGAAGGTGCTGGAAGGTGTGAGCATGGAACAGCCTGAGAGTGGAGTCCAGTCTGATGGACACCCAGATACCATCACCATCCCAGGCCAGCTGACGTACCTGGCTATCCTTGCGAGGGTGGGCGTCAAATGACTTCTGCAGAGGACACAAAATATGCAGATATTGACGTGTGTAAAGGCTCATTTATACCTTTACAAACAAAAATATAAATTTCTATTTTAAACATTGTAACCATCACTACTCTCGCACTTTCATGCATCCTTTATGATGGCATAGACATATCCATAAGATGGCAGATTTGGTCTTGCATAGACTACTTGTCTACTGTGTGTCTACTGTGTGTCCCTGTGCCTGGGCAAAGTAACATCATATAGAGGTTTAAAATTTCTGGCCAACTCACATAACCTCTCCTCAAAAAGTTCTGCCATTTTTAAAAAGTCTTTGTCGTGTCCTTTGGTTGTGTCTTGCTTGGACTAGCTAGCTACACTGCCTCCATGATTTCCAGCGGTACCGCTCCATTTCGTCCACATAGGTAAACTTTCAGAAAACATATACAAATAAAGAGGCAGAGAGCGCAGAGTATGGACAGAGGGCTTTGTCGTTGCTTACATAGGCTAGGTGTCTAACCTTGCAGCATAAAAGAGCCTTGGGAAGAGTGCAGGAAACAGTTCATGGCTCAGGTGCAATATTAGTGTCACACTGTCTGACAAATTTTTGATGTGTGGGGTAAAAGTAGCCTGGGAACCAGACAAATCTGCAACCTTATGTTTTAATTTTTTTTGTGTCTAGTCCTTCTCCTGTCCTTCAGACAGATTTCTAGCCAGCCTGGTCCGCTTTGGCCAATCACAATTACACAAAAATATGTCATAGCGTCATTGATACCACCCTTGAGCTGGGGACACAACAGTGAACATAAACCTATCTTAGTAAAGAGAAGCCCTGTTGAGGCAGAACTACCAAGATGGCAGCAGCTGATGTGGAACTGTCTGTTGAAGTACTATTTTCTAACTATGGTGGCAAAAATGGCAGCACTTGCTCACAAACACACTGATGCTACACCATCACAGCTCATCTCTGCACGCTGTAGTCTACTTACAGTCGTCTGTCACTCAGCAATATGTCTTGTTTCATTGCTCTGATTGGTTGAAGGTCTATCTAATTAAGTCCAGACGCATTCTGATCTATGGCCATTGATAATACGGGAATTGAAAATTAACTGAGAGGTTCCAGACTAACTCGCAATGGCATTTGGTCTGGCAATGTCAGGCTAGGGAAATAGAGAAGTTGAACAAATCCTTTTCTTTAAAGTCGCTCTACAAACCAGCAGTGAGGCAGATTATTCATTATTTTGAAATGCTACAGTGTTACATGTTGGTAGTTGACTGCAATGTGTGTGCAGGGCTCTAAATAAAACAATATAAAAATAAATGACTGAGGGTTAAGTCTTCGTATACCTCTATCTTCATGGCTTTGGGCTGCACCACATAGATCTTGTTCCTGTAGCCACACCACACCTTGTCATGTACTACAGTCATGCAGCGGATAGAGTGGTGTGGTCTCCCCAAGTCTAACAGATGGTAGTTGGTGAGGTCCCACTGTCCGTCTGCCATATACACAGGAAGTCATGGTTACATTTACAGATAAAACCCGCATCAGGTTGTTTTATTAAAAGAACTTGTTGAAAAGGTTGTTTTTTCTCACCTACACCTCTGTGGAAAATGGCTAAAGTGCCATCAGACAGACCCACCAGGACACGCCCTTTCACATGCCTGTGGGACGGAAACAAAACCAGCTGTTACATTTTTAAAAAAGCAGCAGCGTGAAAGTGAAATAGAGGTTGAATGAAGTAATGGCCCATATGTGTAGAACATACTCTGTCATTTTAATGCACTTACACTATGCCGAGCACAGAGTCCTTCAGCTTTATAGAATGGAGACACTTCTTCCACTGAGCCACAGAGGAGTGGACGTACACACTAGAATAAGAAAAGTTTTATCAATCATCAGATTTCTTGAATTCTGATCATAGACGTAACTGTGCTGGGCTGAAGTATAAAACTCACCATCCATTCTGTGCCCCGAGCCACATAGTGGGCAGAACGCTGCTCATTTTCTGAGCCTCTTCTCTCATCAGGTCCTGCTCCTCTGCGTTGGGGTTTGAACTCACACCATCTTTCAACAGATCACTCTCCCTGCTCATCAGACAGTAAACATTATTAGAAAGGTTGCATCTGTATAATTCTACTTACTTTTTAACTATATATGCCAAATGTGTAGCGGCTAGACATCTAGTCGTGAATCATTCCATATCCAAGAGTGACCGGGTCATGGTTTTTGGAAGGAGACGTTGTTGTTGAGTTTTTCAATTTTGTTTTTTTGTCACTTTGAGCACAACAAGCCGAGTGCCATATGGTTCCATTATACTGGAGAAAAGGTAGGAATCTCTACAGCCGGTATCGCCATCACTCTGCAACTCACACCAAAACAATCCAGACTGATAAACAGAACTACAGGTGAAAGGAAAAATACGTACTTTAATTTGGGGGTGAACTGTCCCTTTAATCAACATCGGACAGTGGTAGCAGTGGATGTATATTTGTGTTTTATACTCATTCTACCCCTGACACAATATCTTAGAGTGTAAGTGATGGCGAGAGGCAAAACACACACTACCAACCAGCAATGTAGCTAGAAGAACTGAACATGAAAGTTTAATGTAATGCAGTAATTTACCATCCCAGAAACATGTCCACAGGTTTCATGAGCAGACAGTAACTGGTTTACAGTGATTTGATGTTGTTGCTCAGCGGGTTTGTTTATGGTTGTATTGATAAAACTGGCAGTTTTATTGGACAGTCTGAATTGTAACAACATTGGGTTGTGTAATGGGCCTCCTGGTGTTACCTCTGAGAGTAGTTGGCTGGAGCCTCTGCTGTCTGCTGAGCTCCCAGTGGATCAGTGAAGACGTGCTCGGTGTAGACTCCCCTCAGGCTTTCTCTTTGGTCAGCAGGCCCTCCGCTGGCCTCTGTCGCCTCGGTGGCTTCCTCTGCTGCTCTGGATTCTGCAGAGAAAATCATCTTTGAGCAAACTGGGCCAACTCATATGTGTGGGTAATATTCATGGAGTCATTTAAGCTTTGTTACTGTAGGTGCCAGATGGGTGGAATATACAGTATATTCATGCACTGATAACAGAGTTTGTCTATCCCTTCTGTGCTAGAAAAACTAACTATGATCACTTGTACAGCTTCTCAGACAATATGCCAATTTATTAATTTTCTACCATGCAGCACAGCATTGTGGAAAAACAAGTTTCATTCATAAAAAACTTTGGGGTTATTATTTAATAATTAATTAATTTGTCTAAAATAATCAATGCTGAATTAAAGAGATATGTTAATGAATGAATATCATCACTCTGTGCAAGATGAGGCAATCATACAGTAAGTAAATAATATGATTGGATAGGGCTGACTAAGATGTGCCATGCAGCTGAGTCAAATTACACATTTTAAATGATTATTTTTCAAGAATGCAAGTAGCTTGTCAAAGTTTACTCATAGCCTGAAGGCCTTTATACACTGTGGGCATTTTTTCATGCGATTAATTTGATCTTTGTGCACTGTTTGTTCAATTAGGGGATACATTTAGTGTCAGAATATAATATACCCATGGCTGTGTGAACACACCCCTATATAAGGAATGGTATTTGTGTTACTTTCATTAGCTTATTATTCAGTCTGAGGAGAGAATGATGTTTCTGTATCGACTGTGATTGTTGGATGTCTCCTGATGGTGGCTGGTGGTGTCAGACGGCATTTGGATCAGACTGAGGTTGCAAGAGCAGTTCAACTGTTGAAAGATGGTGAAAGGGTTCGGGCAGTAGCTCAACAGTTTGATGGGTCTCCAAGTGTGACTGGGAAATACAGCAAGAGACAAGGACAAGGTCGTTTGCGTATGACAACACCTGGACAAGACCATTATCTCGTCACCTTGTCTTGTCGAAATCGCAGGAGTACAGCTCGATACTTTGAAATTGACTTCCACCTGTGCTACTTTAGTTCACTCATTCAGCCAGACTGTAATGAACTGACTGAATGACAAGAGTATGAGAGCCAAACCAACAGCTACAGGCCCTATTCTCACTGCAGAGCAGGCCGGTTCTCTTTACAGACAGGAGCAGGTTTACTGTTTCTACTAATGATTGGCATGTTAGAGTTTGGAGATGTCAGGGAGAGCAGTATGCTGACTGCAACATTGTGGAAGTCCATGGGTACAGTGGAGGTCCTGTCATAGTTTGGGCTGGAGTGTTATTACAGATTATCTGTGGCAAAGGCACGTCATTTTGCTTACAAATGGCCGCTCAGAGCTCAGCATATGTTTTCAATCTGTTTTTGGTGCATGTGTTTGTGTGACTGTTCCTTAATGGTCAAACTGTGTTAATGTTTCATTATTTCTTGAATACTGTCTTTTATTTAACATATGCAACCACACAATATGCTATTCTGGTAATAAACAATAATAATTAAATTATATCTGTTCCTTTCATTTTTTTGGAGTAATGTACTGTTGTTTTTGTCACAAGTACTTACACGCAGAATGCAAATATTACACAGCGAAAAGCAACTGATTTTTTTTTTTTCAGAACACGCTGATTTTTGCTTAAAAAAGGGCATCAGCCGTTTACATTTTGCTGAATGAACGTCCAAGGATGTAGTTTTAAACATGGATGGTAGGGACATGCCCCTATCAATATTTTGCAAGGACAGAATTCTCCCTGCCAATACTTGTGCAAACTCGTTGGCATTATCCACATTCTACCAGGTTTGTGCACAAAAATAGGGGACAAATTGCATCTCACACTGATTAGAAAGGGACAGTGCAATTCTTTCTTTCAGTTTGGGACGATCCTGTATTACGCTTGATCACAGGCGTTTTCAGTTAGCAGAGCGTCACACTGCTGCTTAAACTATACCTCATCCAGAGAGAGTCCTAAACAGGGTTCTGTGTCTGTCAGATGGTCTAAAGACAGTCTAAAGGGGATACTACCATATCAGCAGAGGAATAACATAATGCACAGTGGCCTACAGGGCATGTAGATTTTTTTCTTAATAATTAAGAATTTATTCTCATTATATTACATGCTTATTTTTGTAATGTTACAGCGTTTTTCTCAGAATAGTTTAACTTAATTATCAACTACTCAGTGAACACTGATGTGGGATATGTTTTGGATGTGCCGAAAGTTTTGAACATGAGCAATAATGTTGCTGAAACACATGAGCCAATACAGTCCAGGAGTTGAATTAATTAAAATGAATTAATTTATGTGAATAGGTGCCACCTACACATTTGGAGAGGTTGCTTCATTAAACAAAAGACACAAAACAAGACAGAAAAGTAAATCATGCCTCTGTGTGTGTTGACTCAGCAGGGATAACATTAAATGAGAAAAGTTCGTCTACAGTTTTACAAATATTTGAAAGCAATACAGAATGCCTGAGAGCCTCTCTGCATTATGTTCCATTAGCCTGTTTTTATATATTGAATCAAGTGAATTTTGTTTTTCTTTACATAAATAAAGACATTTCCACCATAAATTAGTGCATTAAACTTCACCAGAATGTGGGACATAAAGTGTCTGACACTCAAAATGGGGAGGAACCCTAGAGCCCCCACTTATTATGTGTCCCCACTAATGTTGAAATTAAACCTATGCCCTTGGTCACAACATCACAACAATGGCAGACTTTTGGCCCCTGTCACAAATTGGCATCACTGCCACTATAAATAGTTTTGATGCAAAATATTTGCAGGTGAGTGTGTCGTATTTTCATGTTGTTGATTCGTCAAAGCCTCACTGTGTAAAGGTCTTAATGTGTGTGGCTCACTGGTAAATATCATTATGAGATTGTGTTTTTCGTCCAAGGTTCACTTTCAGTGGGATTTCTAAAAGTGATTCTGAGAAATAGATACTGACCCTGCTGACAGAGAGTGCATGCTAATGCAAGTGTAAAAGGAATCAAACAGTAAACATCTCTGACCGCTTTCTCCATCTTCTCCCGGACTGACTGCTGTCTGAGGAACAGCTGCTGCTCCCTCAGCTTCACAGCCAACAACGGTGATGCCTCCAAGCACGCCGTCACCACCTGCTGAGCTGCTATTGGTCGATTGTGAGCCGCTATCCCCTGCTGGTCCTGTCTCAGAGTTTGGAGCTACTTCCTCACCAGCTGGGTAGTCTGTCTCTCTTGCACCTAAATAAAAACATACATATATAATCATGAAAAAGAAAACATGACGTCCCTCGTAACTATTGCAATTCCCATGTAAGACACTGATGAGTATCTTGCACACAGATGTCAGTCATAAAATCCTCTCATCCACTACACGTATTTTCAGCGACAGTCAGATGCACATGTATTCATCAACTGACCTGGAACACTGGCGATGCAGAGGACGTGGGAGTTACACACAAAGAAGCTCTCCAGGATGTTTCCAGGCTGGTTGGCATCAATGACAACAGCTTTAGTGGTGGACTGGGTGCTGGTACAGATCCAAACCAGTGACGACAACTCATCATGCTGCCGCAACTCCTTCTGCTGATCCTGCAACAACAACAAAAATCTATATGATTATCTCTATCAGCTTATGTCCTCATGGGGTGGGATGCTAAAAGTACCACTGCCTGTGTGTGTGTGTATGTGTGTTTGTGTACCTTGAGTTCTTGATCCAGTTTCTCCAGGCTGCTCTGAGATCCGATTTTCCTTTTAGGGCTCTCTGGTCCAGGCACGTCACTGTAAAACACACTGGCTCCTACGATGGAACCTCCATCTCTGGTTTTACCTCCAGAGAGGTTCACACCAGCAGCACACCACAGCTGGAGCACAGATAGACACAGTTAGAGCAGTCAAATACAATGAGACATTGGTGAGATATATAAATGCATCCCTGTCACATCACTTTGCTCTGTGGCTCTTTAATGCATTTTGTCCGAGACACATTCACAGCTAAGAGAAGAACCATAATTCAATGCAATGCAATTACTGCAATGGTTTTCTGCACTACCTGGTTAATACTGGGCTATCTGTAGTGTCAGTCAAAATATCCAACATTAGTTTCCCATATTAGAAATTAGACTATCACTTTAAAAAAAATATATATATAAAAAAATATTAATAACTATTTATTTTTTAGGAACTTTGTTCGTGTAAATCTAAGGATATGTAATAAATAGGGCCAGGACCACAAGCTAACTCAAACATTAATGAGTCTGATGCAGGCATTAAGCTTAACATATGTGTTTTTAATGTTGTGGATGAAAGCTAACAAGGTATTGTGTATGCAATTACAGTCATTATACACTAACAAGCTGGAGGCAATACCTTCATAGAAGCATCTTTCTCATCCAGTGGTCTGAGGAAGACAGGAACAGGTAGATTCTTCATCTTACTCTCTGTCTGACCACCGTTGGCCTGAAAAGGTAAAAACAGCACCAGTGCATTACAGCTTCTTTGAACTAACATCCCAACAGTTCAACCATCATCTGATGAGGAACAGACAATCTGAAGAAATGATAACAGAAGAAAAGAAATGCTGCTGCCATCTCCTTACTTTGTATTTCTTAGGCAGACTCCAGCCATAAGCCTGCACTCTGCCGTCCTCCTTCTGGACGTGGGCTTTGACCTGCTGGTACTGAGCCCTCTTCTGCTCCCGCCTGGACACCACGTTATCAGTTGCCACTCTGCGAGACAGAACAACAGCTCACTGACAAAGATTTCTACGCTTAGACCGCTAGGTTTTCTACAAAAATAAATTAAACTTAGACAATTACTGTGACCAGTTTGATGAAATTCATTATGAAAAATTACTGAGCTCAGCTCAAGTGTTGGATTCGAATAATCTTTTCAGACCAGATATATGCAGAGCACTGTCAGTTACACATTGTATCTGTTTATTATCAGTGTTATTCTTGTCAGTGTTATTCTAAACATTTCTAGATATCATGTCAATTAAACATGCTGTCTCACTGATGCAAGAATTTCTAAGGGTGCTTTGACTCCTCACTTCCTCCTGCATTTGGTGCAAAAAAATAATTCATTGCTGTCTTTTAGCTGTTGTCCAGTTTGTGTTTACAATGACTTATTACAAACAAACCACAAGGTTTTAACATTACATTACACAAACTGAAAGGTAACTAATTTGTTGAAAAGTTCTGATAATGTTATCCTACATCATCAGTGCTACATGTACGCACGTGGGGAAATCACATTTCAGTCATGCTGTACTTAAATGCTTCTAATGTGTGTATTTGTGTTGCCCAGTGTCAAAAGAGACCACAAAGACATAACTGATTATGAGCATTATTAGTCAGGACTGGAGCTAGACCTGCCATATCATATTATATATACAGACAGGGACAAATAGATAGAAATGGGATAAGAAAGAGGGACTTTGTGCCGAACTATTATGGAAATATAACTGGGTGTTAACTATGTTTCACTTGCTTTGGTTTACCTGCTACTCTGATGTTACCATGGAAAATCAGTGCACTGATATAGTGAAGCTTACATGTTAAATATAGACTGGGTTATACGCTGCTTATAGCCTACAGACCCAGAGAACACTGAGTCAATATTTTGTAGAAGCATGAAAATATTGTCGCAATATCAATATTGAGGTATTTAGTCGAAAATATTGGAATATTTGATTTTCTTTATATTGCCCAGCCTTATCTGAACTGCACCAGACTGTTTAGGTTTGAAAGCAGCCCAAAATAGTTCAGCAGTCTGATCTAAAACTATCAGAGCCATTAGAATTTGTTTTAGCAGCGATGCCTCATTCACCAAACAGATCTGTATGCTTGAGTGAAATATGCATGTTATGCCTTTTGAGTGAATGCACCAAAAGGCATCAATAATGCCTCTGCATACACAGATAAGAGTGCATGTTTTCATTTCATTTCCCCTGACTGACTTACTCCTCATTGAGGAAATCAAAGGCTTTGCTCTTGTCACTGGGCAGCTGCTGCAGGGTGCTGCTCCTCTTCTTGACGGACGGCTGAATCTGAGAGGTGGGTGCATTGTACTTGACGTTCACTGGAGCCTCCGCCGCTGGCTTCTTGGCCGCCCCGCCCGACGAGCTGAACAAACGGCTGAAACTGGAGGTGTAAGGGTGGGGAAGTGGGGAGGAACGAGAAAAAAAAAGCACACAGACAAACGTATAGAGGGGTGGACACAAGCAGCAGCTCCAGCAGCAGGAGTAAGGTTCAACATTTAAGGGTAAAAAGGTTCCTTTCCCCATGCCAACACACCATGCCAGCTTTCATACAGGTAGCAATCAGGCATTATGCATGTTCCCATTGACCTGTCTCCTAAACAGCAAAGCGCCAGAGCAGCTGTCCTCACAGAATGCTGGAGTGCAGGGTTATTATTGTGCATCAACTAGGAAGTTAGTCAACAACACAGAGCAACACTGGACAGTAACACTTCAATTTCCCCCTAACTCTACAGTGAGAGCACATGGTATTTATCATATTACACCCAACAGTCTATACAGCAACTGATGTTAGCATGTTCCATTGGATACTTATATTTTATCAACTGTAGCTTAAGTAACTTAAAGGGTAACTTTGGTATTTTCAACCTGGATGCTATTTTCTCATGCTTTTGTGTCTAAGTGACTGATAGGAGCAACATTTTTCTAAAATCAGTCCAGTTTTGAGCAAGAGGGCTGCAGCCAGCCGATACTGTTTAGCCAGAAACAGCCCCAAAATAACTATCGCTAAACCCACCAGACTCCATTCAAATAAACAGTAAATGTAGTGCGTAGAGAGCAGCATATTTTTACATCTAACTGGGTGAATTATGAGGTTATTTCAACCAAACCAGAGTTGGTGATTGTTGGAACAGTGGAAAGACAAACCAAGATGGCACTTTTTAGTTTTATTTTGTTCTTGTGGAGGATAAAATTACTGTTTACTAAAAGAGTCTGGTGGATTTAGTAATAGCATTTTTGGGGGCAGTTTCTTGTTAAACAAAAAAAGATCTTACTGTTCCACAAAAAGGTCTCTCTCTGTAGGGATCCTTTCCATAATGATGTAAGACACTTCTAATAATGATCTGGCCCCCTCTGTGCCAAAACAAACACTTTTAGTGGACATAAATTGATGGTGCACATATGCCCCAAGTGGTCACATTGGAGCCTGTTTCACCCTGTTGGCTGATGCCCTCTCGCTCAATACTGGACCAATTTCAGAAATTGCTGTTCCCATTTGTCACTAAGACACAAAAACATGGGAAAATGGGGTCCAGGTTGAAAAACACCTGCGTGTAGAAATAAGAAATAGGCTCTGCCAAGTCTATCTTTATAAGCATATTTGCTTTGTTTTGACAAACACCACCCATAAACCTGCAATCCCTCCCTTCCCCATAGCAACTCCTTCAACACACCTCCTGCACACAGACATCACAACATCAGGCACAATATAGAGGGACAAACAGAAACAGGGCAGGAAAGATATTGGTTTTATCAGATTTTGTTTCCTGAACAGACTCTGTCCCAATCCCAATGCCAAAAATGTGCCCGGAATAATGTCCTCGTTCACACCAAACCAAACGCATTCCTTATGAAACTCAACAAAAGGAGAGCCGGGATCAGATAACCGAAATTCAGTATTTCAGATTTCATTCCTCTGTGAGCAAACAAGTGCATTTTCTTAACCTCTCGAAAGCTTCCATCATGCTCGTGTTTACAACTTTCTTAAGACAATTATGACAGTAAAGCAGCTCAGATCTGGGATCAGAGCCACTGTTTCCTGGCTGGCTCTCCTCTGTTGAGAGTTATTGTCAAGATGAAAACATCAGAAGCCAGTCAAGGTAGACACCGTTAACATGTCAAAGATTTACCTACATCCTGGAGAAAACAACCACACAACATGGAATATAAAAGAAAAGCAAAATGAAACATAAATAACACAGTAGTCACACTGTGGTTGGTGTTTGAGAGCTGAGGTGAAAAGAAAAGAGGAGCTTACAACTGCCAGAGGCTGGATTTCTTCTTCTCTGGAAGAGCCGGGTTCTCCTTTGAAGCCCTGTGAAAAACAATTCACTTTGAATCAAACTGAATCCTTACACAGGGTTTTACAGTTTGTTCCTCCATTTCTACTTGAGACTTCAAATCATACTCAGCCAGTTTTATTTCTATATTATAGCTTTGTTTTTTCCCTTTGTGGCTGGCGTGTGTGCATGTGTGTTACAGATTCCTCTACTTCATACTGTCCACTGCTTGCCTCTGTTCCTTCTGTCTTACCTGATCATCTCTGTCCATCTGACAGCCTCCTGCAGCTCCATCAGCCTCTCCTTATACTGGTTCCTCTCCATTAGGACTCTGGCCATCTCCACCCTGGTGAAGCGCTTCCTCTGTGCTGTAGGCACATCACTCTGCAGGCACAACACCAGCATGAGACCACTGAATTACTGTGCATATATAAAGATTATATATGACACATGCTCACATTGGCCTTTAGAGGTTCAAAGAATGTAAAAAGGGCCAATTTGCACATTGGGACAGATTATATTTTAAATGAAGAAATTGATAAACCTTTTATTGCCAAAGACTTTTCTGAAAAGTTCATTTTTTTTATCATTTTTATTTTCAATTGTGTTTCCGAGTAGTATTATTGTTGGTGCCACTGTTGCAAAGTTAACCACTTGGCCCAGTTGTCTTTTGAGTCTAGCAACTGGCAACTACCAACTAGTTTGGTTGCTCCACCATCTGCCATTTCCACTACTTGGGACTGTAACTGCAAAGATCTAACATTGATACTCTTTGGTATTTGGGGATAGCTACCAGGGAAAACCAAAGTGCTATACTCTTCTTGTTTTGGTTGCTCAATGGTTGACACACCCTTTGTGCCGTAAATGCCAGCCAGTGGCAGACAGAATTGCACAGTGAAAGTGAGGCTTATTGGGAACCAATCACAGCACAGATGGTGTCATTATTCTATAGCCATTACACTATGCAATCAACATTTACCTCAAAATAATAAAGCACAAAAACTCATATTTTCACTTCCACCTCTTCATTACGATGACTACAAAGCTTTTTAAGGTAAAACTAAAGGCTTTACAGCTATGGATTATTTGGCACTAAAATGACCATATTTAAATACACTTCAACAGGGCATCTAGCAGTCTTCGAGAACTTGTAATGCTCTTATCCATACAGGTGTACCACACACTCAGATCACAACAAATATCAGGGACTCACATCATCCTCATTGTCATTCTTGACCTTCTGTTTAGCATCCTCAAGCTCTGCTCGAAGCCTGCAAGCCAGCACACAATTTCTTTAGCAACCACATTTACACAGTATACACTCAAATGAATTATGTAGACTAGTGGGCAGTTAGGTTTGCATATTGTGTTGTGAAGCTAAAGTCCATCAAACTCACTTCTTGATTTCTTCCTCTAATTCTTTGTTCTTGTCCTCCAGTTTGGTCTTGGCCTGAGTGACAGCATCCAGCTCACCGCGCAGAGCCTCTCGCTCACAGGACAGCTCATCCATTTGTGATATCAGGTCGTTTTTCACCACATTCAAAGCATTTCTGAAAACAAATACAGTCATGTTTATGTTCATTCTAATGTGATATCTACATTAAACACAAGGTGGCAGCACTGACCCAGTTTCTAACAATGCAACAGAGAGGATAATTCTGTTTTATGAATGAACTCATTTTGACTCATTATTTATATCAGTCTTTAGAATTAAGAGCTACAAGTAAAAAAAAGATTTAACCTTAGGTATACTACAATCACAGTTATAATCACAGCCACAGAGACAGATCAAATCAGACTATATTCCAATAAACAGTATTAGTTAGCCAATAAACATGCCTGGCAAATGGCAGCATTTCTAATTAAATAAGAAAAACAGCAGGACTTCAAAGAGTCATCTGCATCCACACTACAGGAGCATAAGAAGACAATGCAAATGTGTCAAGGTAACAGTTGATCACATCTCACCATTAGCCAGGAGGAACTTTATATTATTTCCTCGTACTAAAGTGTTTATAATATTGCTACTTCAGGACTGTCTTTCGTGAATAGCTCTCTTCAGTTTATGTCAGAAGGCTTCACTGATTTGAGGCCAGCATTGACCTTAACCATTCTGAAACACTGCTTGTCTTATGTCTTAAACATTTTAGTTCATTTTTCATTGTGTTTTTGGGGCATTTTTGTGGTGCATCTCTCAACTTCTATAAAACATCAGATGACTGATAGCTACCCTGAAACGTAAACTTGTAAAAATATATCTTTTTTTATGTTTAAGTGCATAGTGTTCTCAATGAGTAATGGTTGCTTAGGCCCAGGGGCAGCAAAATGACTGAATCACGGTGTTCCTTACTCAATGCTTCACTTTGAGGATAATTCTGAATCCAAATATCGTGTTTTGTTTCAAGTTTTCACATAACCATATCTGAGTAACATAACAGAGCACTCAGATTCCAATTTGAGATGTACAATATCATCAATATATCTGAAGGGAGAACTGTACTCTTTGCAGAGCACCATTGTTGCCCTATTTTTTTTTAAACACTGAGACATAAATGCAACCTAAGTGACTTTATTTACACAGGTCCTTTGCTGTAACTTTTTAACCACCTTACTTCATCTGAACTCCTCTTACAGCATAGGTGAACAAGGGACATTTCAATCAGCTTGTGAGGAGATGAGTGTCAGTAACCAATATTTTCATGTGTTCTGTACAGGGCTGTGTATTGGCAAGAATCTGGCGATGTAATAAGTATCACATACAGGGGTTATGATTCAATATATTGCAAGACTGTTAACAAGGCAATGAATTGTGAGAACACACCACTGTATGCATAAAATGAGGCAGAAAAAGGTGACTTTTTCATGCCATCAGAACACTAGGATCTGCATTTGTATTTATGACAGTCTCTGTTAACACGATATGTTGTTTTGTATAGTACAGAACATAACTAACCAATAACTAACCACTCACTGTGTGGAAAATCTGACTTGTAGTAGCCTCTGTAGGGTTTATGTCTACATGGTGTTGCCAGCTTGTTTTTGTTTCAATTGTTCCCAGTGAGAAGAGTGTCTGCATCCCCACGAGGCTGCCTAGAAGGAAAGCACCGCACCCAGCAACTTTTTTTCAGAGTGTTCGAGCTTTTTTGTGCAGCTGCTCTGAGCAGTTCTAGTTGAAAATCTCTGAAATTTCAGAAAAGCATCTGTGATGTCACTGCTGCTCCTTTGGCTACTTTCTATTCCAAGCTGTATGATATGTCATTCAGAAACTATTACAACAAAGCCTATTTGCAGGAGGCAGATTGGCTGGCCACCAAATGCTGCTGATGTGTAAGTGTTGTGCTTTTATCACTGTATGCATCATAAGGTTGTTGTTAACTGTGTAGCCAAAAGTCCTTTATCATTTTTTCTGGATGCTTACATATACAAAGAGCAGAGATGGCTTTAAAAAAGTATATGAGTACTAACTTGGTCTCCAGCAGCTGAGCATTCTCATGGATGAGATGTTCGACTTCGCGACCCATACCTGAAAATGATGACTCATAATGTGAATACAGAATGTTTCAGCTCATCATGTACTCCATCATAAAAGGAATAATACAAATATTATTGCAAAATGGCATCAATAAATCAGTGTTTCTTATGTCTATCCTACACACAGACATATTGTTCTCTCAGTCTTACCTAGAAAGCTGTAGTCTGAGAGTCATGCGAGAGATGATGCATATCAAGAGGAAGTTTACGAGACTGTAAGTTAAATGGTCTCATTTAAACATCTCTAGTCTATAGTATTCCTGCCCTTCACAACACAGCAGGACTATTCACTATTCTGCACATCCATAAGAGGGTCACAGAGGGAACTGAAACTGTACACAGAATCAAGGACACAAATGCAGTGAATAAAGAGCTGGTGACAAGATCTGCAGGGAATTTATTAATACACACCAGAAAACTCATCTGCAAGGATGAGAAAGCCGTACAGCCAAAGAGAAGACAATTCAGAGGATGCAAGAGGGAAGGAAATAGTTTGTAAAAGTAAAGATGATGATGAAACTATAACATGGATTCAAGAGCCTTCTTACCCAGCAGGTCAGCTCCTTCATCCATGTCTCCTATCAGGTCGTTTCCTGCAGATGACAGCTCCTCAAACAAAGAGTCAGTGTTGCGGTCGAATGCTAGATTCTCGATGCCACTTTTAGTTGGTGTGCTGGATAGACAGATGAGGTAGAGGAAGAAAATATGAAATAAGAATGGGAGAAAATGATGATTAGCATGATGAAGGGGGCATGATGTTGCAGTATGATTATTTTGCAAAATATCCCCGTCATAGTACTGTGAACACAGATTTTAGTTTCAACGCTATTTTTAACACTTTGGGACAAATGGATGCAAACTGGAATTGTAATGAGTAACAATTGTTGGGCAGCCAATCTGAATCTTCATGTTTCCTTATTTTCCACAAACCCAACGGAAACACCAAAAACAACAATGACTACTACCTAATATACTGTAACTTATTGCTCTGTGACACAGAGCTCCACTGCTGCCCAAACTATTAAAAACTGAGAACTGGGAAGACATGGTCGTGTTGGAGATATCAGCTGTAGAGATGTCTGTCTTCTTTCCAATAAAATGGAACTAGATGGCACTCAGCCTGTGGGGTCTAATTGCGCCAATATAATATATTTGAAAAACTCAACAGCAATGTCTCTTTCCAGAAATCATGACCCTGTTACTCAAAATAATCCACAGACCTTGTTGTGAGCAGTTTCATGTAGAAATTGAAGCTGCAAGCAGCGATTAACGGGCCCTTGCACCTTCCCACAAGTTGCTGGGATGCCAGTTGATTCAGCAGTGCAATCCCGTGTCAGTTGGACGCATACGACTTAAACATTCAATTACTGCATGGACTACCTTGCGCAGGAAGGGACATATTGCAAATTGTGTACCACGTCTACTAGAGAACATGCTTATTATATGTCATATTGCTGTATATCACACAATGTAAGTTTTACGTAAATCACAAGACCTCGGTCACAGAAGGCTGACTTCCTGTTGTCAGAAGGTGGCTCTTTGACACAACAGCTCCCTGTGTCATATAGAAACATCAAAATTTGCCATGCTGCCACAGTAACACTATTCAACAATAATTAAAAAAGCATCATTAGCCCATCAAAAATGCATTTCATTGTACAAAATAATAATTCCTTAAGTTTCAATAGGATCCTCGCACAATTTGGTTCTCAGGCCCTTAGTATTTTCCTTCTACTGAACCACACACCCCAACCATGACCATGCAGAAGGAAGCATGTATCTACTGCTAGCTCACCTAGCGCCACTGAGCTAGCTAACTGAGCTCAGCTGAGGAGGACGCCATCTTATGCTGTGACAAACACGAGCCTCTCATCCATGACTAGATGCACGATTCATTCTGTTAGGTGACATAGTTGGCGGATGAGTAGAGTGAAAATAGTTCCTGCATGAAACTGCTCACAACAAGGTCTGTGGAATATCTTGAATAACCAGGTCATGATTTCTGTGAAGAGACATTGATGTTGAGTTTTTAAAATGTACTTTTCTGGCGCTTTGAGCACCACTGTATTGGAGAGAAGGCAGACATCTTTACGGCTGATATCGCCAACACTTGGCACCTCACCCTAAAACAAACTAGATTGATTAATAACACTTAAGATAAGAGGAAAATATGTATTTTTGATCTGGGATAAACACACTGATGCTGTAACGCATTGTTGGTTTTGGTCTTTTCATTGGGTTTGTAGAGAATAAAAAACATATAGACCTATGCCTGCCTGATCCTTTACCATTTTCTTAAGTTTAGGGTAATGATGATTAAAGATCTACTCATCAGTCTTGTACCTCGTTCCTCTGCAGCCATCGAGGTCCATGTCCAGCTCAGGAGTGGACTCTATGATGGCCTGCACCTCAGACTTCTCCAGGTCATCTGCTCCATCTAATACAAGCAGCAGAGATAAAAAAAACAGATGAGCGAGCTGGTACACTCACAGCAGGTAGCAGATGTTAACTACTAGTCTTGCGTTAACATGTTTTAAGTGCACATACCATCACCTTTGAGGAGCGTAGAGGTGTTACCGTCACGTCCCAGCTGACCCTGCTGTCCTCCTTGTACCGCTGCAATGTTCTTACTGCTCTCTGGTTTTCCACTGTTCCAGTCCAGGTTCTTGTTGAGCCCGTCTGAAACTTCCTGCAGGGGCGTGTCCACAGACTCCATGGCAACATCAGAAGCAGCAGCAGACAGGGGTGTTGCAGACCCTCCACCTAGACTAGACACAGGACTCATTCCAGTGGACGCTCCATCATGAGGAGATAATGGTGTGGTGGACTGAGAGTTAGCGCTGTATGTAGATGTGGGGGTGTTTGATTTAGAGGTGCCACCCTGAGAGGACATCGGGGGTGTTGGATTTGGATCCTCCGCTTTGTAAGGATGAAGAAGTTCCACTTTTGGAGACACTTCCCTGATTGGTCTGAGCACTGGACTTGGAGCCTCCGCGGTTTGAACCAGCCAATTCATCCTTAAGATGAAGGAAGAGGAGGTGGAGGAGAAAAACAGAGTCAGGGGATAGTAAGAAAAACAAAATAAAACTAAAATCTTCTTAATTGTTTAACACTGTGAGGCTCCCACAATTTAAGCTTAAGTGCAGGTTATGTGCAGCACATTCATGTATACAAACCAAACAATAAATCCAAACTCTGACCAAGCCAAAAATATCAAAATCACTCCATTCCCAAAGTAAAATAAAATTTTAAAAAAATATTAAAAAAAACACTCTAAACAAATGTGTGTCAACACTGACCTTGACTGTATTTTGAGAAAATAATCCTGAGTTAAGGTCCACTTATATAGCTTTATCTGAAGCTTTCAACCAAGCTCAGGAAAAAAAGCTAGTAAGTGGACCCTGAGTTACGATTCTATAAACTTTGAAGAATCATCCGAAAATTACCACATAAATCTACATTCATACAGAAATAATACATGTTAACACCAAATGTGTCAAACACTGTGAACATTGCCATGCAAATAAAACCAACACAAACAGTAACCAACCAGGACACTCATCCATCATAACAAGCTAAAATATGCTGTGAGCGTCTATTGTAAAAAAGTGTTCTGCTGTAAAATCATACAATTTGAAGCCAGCTGAAGATATAAAAAGGAAAAACGTCAGCATCATGCAGTTTCATTTAGATATGAGGTAATGCCAGTATGTTAGCATCATATTATTTAGTCACACTGCAGCAAATTCTGTAACACAGCTACTAAACTTGATAAGTACAGATAAGGTAGATGCCATGGTTGCAGTGACAGACAGGTCTACCTGGTCCTCATCAGCCTCCTGATTTGGCAAATTCTCCTGCTGAACTGTCACCTTCCACTCTGACTGGGGAGAACTGTTCCTCAAACTGAGGGACATTAAAGACCTTGCTCATTAACATTTCCTAATATTCATTCCTTAAAACTATCTCAAACAAAAAATAAACCAAACCAAGGCCATGTGTTGCATACAGATATATAAGGATGTTGCAAGAGCTCAAAAGAACAGGAATTTTCATTTCTATTAGAACTGATCTGAATGTGTCCAAGAAAGTAAATCAAAGCTGTGGGGAAAGTCTGAACTCCATGAGTGATCTGTGTAGTGAGCAGTATTTATGGCTGCTGCTGCTACACAAGGTGACCTGGTTGGCAAAGGCTTTCTTACATGAATGAAAATGAACTGGATTTACAGTACCAATTAATCACTCTAAGGTTCCATCAGCTCTCAGAAGCCCTTTGCGCTATGCAGAATTTCTAACCCTGTATTGTTTTGATCTGTTAATGCCAGCGGCCTCAGTTCTATAAATAGCACAGTGCCTGATGGAAACGAATCAATCAGGACAACAACAAAGCATCCATACGGGGTCACCTTGAAAACTGAAGAGGGCCAAGACTTTATTAACACAGGAGTATTTAAAGGTTTCACAGACAATATGATACTATTGGAGAATTGTTTCTTTTTCTCAAATGTATTCACTTTTCTTGCGTCTGGTTCGTTTCTTTGAACACTGATGGGAGTGTTTCCTTTCACATCTCTTGTGTGCATGCTGCCGTCACTCCATTGTTGCTACAGTAGCACTGAGCAGCCAATGGGGGGGAAGTTTCCCTCCACTGCTACTCTGCTGATAATAGCTCTTCCCTAAACCTCCCTCACTGGGAGGGGATGGGATCATTGACTGTAAATCTTTGGAAAATGTCAAGTCAGCGGACAAAACACAAAGGCACTGCTGTGTATCTGCACTGGGGGTGCCTGGGAAGTCTGTGTGTGTACAAGTTGAGTGAGACAGATGTACTGCGACACCTATATTGTGCTCCAGGACTCAGGGTGAGGTGCTCAGAGAGACTTAATGAATTATCAACCACCTTGGCTGGCAGTTATGAAGCAATCCAATGCAAGAACATGGGTCAAAATAAAAGCTGCCTAAACCCAAACCACTTCCCTCCTTACACTTTCTATCTGACCCTGTACTAGTGTAATAACAGCAAATGAATACTTATTAGGGGGTCATTAATATTCATGATGGAGCCTTGCTTGCAGCATGGTTTCCAACAGCAACAATGTGAAGACACTCTGTCCTTTCCACCCTCCCTTGAGGTTAAAGGCAGGCCCCCGAATGGTACCACTTCCTCTGCTTGCTGGGCTCCCAGCCACCCCGTTACACACAAGCTGCTGCTAAAAATTCTGGACACACTGAACAATCCTTTCTCTCTGAATAGAAATGTACTCTTTCTTTGGTGTGTGGTGCCATTGAGTGTTTGCATTTTGTTTCCACAACCTCTTTTAAATGAGCAGGGGATGATGTCACTACTCCTATCCGTGGGAAGCGCTACGAGCCAACCTCAGACAGTAACTTTACACTTTATAACTAAGGATGTCCTTCTTTTATATTCATCAAGTTCTCAAAGCAGGACTGATTTATGTGAGTTTGTTTAACTGTGTGTCATACCTTGAGGCTGGTGTTGGATCGTGGATGGCTAAGGTTGTTGAATCTCCATGGCTCAGAAGGGGTGTCCACAGGTTCCCTCTGGAGTTCAGGGGTCATACCATCAGTCCCAGGAAGCTGGAATATGCCCATGGAGATGGGACGCTCCTTTCTGGGTATGGAGACAAAAGGAAGGAAGAATGATTCAAAAGGCAAAAGAGCAATTCTGAAAGAAAGGAGTTTACAAGTGTGAGAGATTGGCCTGCTAGTCAAGTCAGTCTTACGTAATTAGAACACAGAGAAAACAAGATTAATGCAGGCTGTCTTAAGTCAATCTTTTTCTCTACTTGAGGTTCCTATAAAATCATACACCTTAAATATCATTCTAAGTTTTTAGTCTTGGCTCATGCAAATACTAAAGTTTAATGATGTGAACACTGCCAGCAACCAATAGCTGTGCTGTCTCCAGCATCAAACAAGAAGCAGCTAACCCGGCAGACAGTAAACATGGAGGGACAAGAATGTGAGCAAGTCTTGGTTCTCTTGGACTGTGGAAAAAGCAGGAGAAACTGGTGGAGTGAGCAAGAGTCTGTGTTCAATTCAGCATATATCTGATCCACCAACTTTTTTTAGTGAGCAATCTTAATTCTTTGAAACTGTTTGCCTCTCATTCCGATGGCCTCCTCCCACTAAAATGGTGCAGCTAACCAACGGAGGCTGGTAGTGAGTTGAGGCAACAAAATCCAAAATATTAAGTTGGACACAAACATAGTTTATTGTCATGAAATATACTGATACCAAATTTACATGTTTACAACAAATTTACAACAAATGAGTATGGTGTAATTTCCACCAGAAGTCCGATGGGAAATAATGTCAAAAGGAATCTCGTTGTTGTCTTGAAAATAGTGACCCTACAGGATCCTCAGTCGTTGCAAAATCTTACACTGTGAGACCTAAAACTCACATTGTCTTTAGCTGTGAAAAGGTATCAAACTTCATTCTTTTTTTAAGTCTTTTAAAGTATGCAAGGTATTAGAGTCTACATCCATTCTACTGTAGCGGCTCTATGCGGCTGTACTCGGGCACAGCAGTGCTTTGAGGTAAATGCTAATGTAGGCAGGCTAGCATGCTGATGTTTAGCCACAGACTGTCTAAAAATAATTGAAGTAGCCACCGTGGCATTACCCATTGGTTTGAAGTCTCAAGATCAACATTTTGGCCGTTGCCATTTTGCATTTTTGAAGTTGGAAATGACCATATTTGGATGAGAGGGTGGAGCTGTGGAGGAGCGAGGGGCGGATCTGACTCGTGGTGACGCTTTCGCAGACAGATTATTACTCAAAGCAGTCACGCCCTTAAATATGCGTAAGCTTAACATTTAATAAAATGTATACAAGTGAGTTATATAATTATTCATCCCCCATACAGTTGACATGAATGTTGAAATTAGCTAAAGAGACAAAAAACTTGTTTGTATCAGACTGTAAACACATTTTCTGCTGTAAAGTTGGGCTTTTAACATGGGGGTCTAGGAGGATTGTCTCACTTTTTGAACACGCCTCGAGTGGTAATTTGACGAACTACAGTTTTTGGCTCTTCATGTTGGCTTTAGTTTTCAGCCCTGAAGTTTGCCGCTTGTGTTTATTAGGTAATGTTAACTATGGTCGCAATCTTATTTAAACACATTAGCACGCTAACATGAGGGGGACATGAATGCGTGTACTAAATGTCCTAGCAATCCATCCAACAGTGGTGAGGACATCTGACTTCCACAAATGTCAACTTCATGATGGTGCTCGTGGAAATTCAAGTGATAAACAAAATCAGTAGGATACAACATCTGGGAACCATGAATGTCAGTACAAAATTTTTTGCCACTCCATCCTATAGATGTTGAGATATGTCACTAGATACGAGAGACAACAAAGGATTCTTCCTCTGGGTACAAGACTGACTTCTGTGGCAATCCATCCAATAACTGTCAAGATATTTTTGTCTGGACCAAAGTGCTGGACTATCCAACCTGTCGACAGACCAACACTGCCACTGCTAGAGCTGCTAGTGTGCCTAAAAACATAAGGAATTCCTTTGGTAGTAAAGGATACCTTCAGCAAAAAAGAAGTCCCCAAAACAGCATGGTGCAAGAACCTGTGATTTATACTGTGCAATAAAAAGTGCACAGTATGGGATATATTTTATACTACATAAACCAGGTTGGACAAGCTCTCATTAGTTTGAATGTGCTGCTGGCCCTCTCTCTCCTTGTTGTGATGAGGTTCCTACTGAGAAAATGACACTTGGTAGAAAACTGAAGTGTGAAAAAGTGATGAACAAAGTTTGATGCAACAGCTACTGTACTTCACTAAACCTTAAGTCACTTACATGATACATTACTAGTTAATTCTTTTCATTTTGCATTTTAATTTGTCAATTTTTCAGTGCAGTGGAAGCAGCTCAGCATAATCTAATCAGTTAGACAAACTCAAAAAAACTGTGTGACGAGTCTGAGTCAAGACATCACAGAGAGGTGCTGTAGCAAAGGCTCCCTTAGGACAGTTTGTCACTGGAGTGGTGGGAAGAGAAATAGAGCTGGTTGCCTCATAAACTCCATTACCTCCCACCTATTAGCTCAGGCAATAATAGAGAGCCATTTGTATCCATCTTTATGACTGGAGATGTATTTTGCCATGTGTGTTATTAGAAGATGAGCTTAGAGACACACAGAGGCAACGACACATGGGTATAAACAAATCTCTGTTACCATCTCCAGCTCTCACTAACCACCTCATTCTTGCATGGAGGTGTTCATCTTCAAACACTCATTTCACAACAACTCCAGGAACACATTGAAATAAACACACTGCCCCCTCCACTGCATCAGACCAGGTATACTCCAGCAGCTATTCCCACTCCAGCAGCTAGGTATGAAAAAATAGTGTACAGTCAAGCAGAACAATGGCTGCCACTGAAAAGAGCAGCCGGCAGGCAGCGATGAAAAGCAGCAGCAGCCCCAAAAACAATGGACACACCACCATATTGAGAGGACGAGGTCACATGCCGGCCACTGATGGTGACCAATGCTGCCTTTTGTTATTTGAACTGATGGGTGAGGGCAAATCACATGCTCGTCCATCAGTCCTCCACTGCTGCCTCATCTTGGAAAAGATGTTGATTAACTTGTGAGAATAATCATAAGCAGATACTCAGGTGAAAACACCTAAAGGAGGTGTAGTCTTCCAGATATGACTCTGCCGTTTCTCCCTATCTCTCTCTTGACCTACTTTTACAGTGCAGTCTCACACTGTCAAACTAAAACACACCCACATGGCAGCAACACTGCGACTGCATGGCTACAAGCTGGCTACAGAGATGCAGATAAGAAGAGATACATTACAACAAGATAAATTAAGATAACACACATTGAGATAAAACATACAAACATATATACCTGCTGGCTCTGGGTAAGGAGGGTAAGGAAGGCAGGGCAGGTAAGCCGCCGGTAGAGACAGAGTAGTGAACCAGCAGCAGCACTGACAGAGAGACAAGTACGGCAGAGTTGATGACCACCGCTCCCCCTACAAAGCCAAAAACAAACAGCAGCATACACCCGGGGCTCATGGCCCCCCCAGATCATGGCCCAGTGCCTCGACAGGGACCAGGAGGTTGGGGGGCACAGACGATGACGGCAGATGAGGTGGGAGTCACTGAAACACCAGATTCACCTTGGCACACCTCTGACTGGTCATCGACCACTGTATATCTACCACTGAGGTCAAAGATGCTGTATCCTTCCAGCTGGGAGTCAGCAGCAGAGCAGTGAGCTTTTTATACCGCAGCTCAAAGGCAGAACAATCTGCCAGCAGCAGTCACAACAACAGTAATCCTGGTGGCTTCAGCAGCAGTGATTGATTAAAGCAGAGCAGCAGCAGACAGAGCAGAGCAGAGCAGTAGATCATCCCCAGAGAGCAGAGGGAGGCTGGCAGCAGCAGCTCCTCTCCTCCAGCGTCTTCCTCTAGCAGGTGATTTCGTTTTCCTCCCTCCTTCACTCCTCCTATCCTCAGCCGAGATGCGACGCGGCTGCCGCTGTGCAGTCTAGAACACTCTGACGCTCTCCCTCTCTCACTCTGATGGCGCCCACCACCCCTCCCTCTCCATCTCCCTCTCTCTTTTGGGTGCTGAGGCAGCTCGTTTCATATGCCTCTTCTCAGGCTGCAGCTTATTGGCTGCAAAACAGGGAGACTGATCAAAAAGTGTGTGCGTTTGGTGTGTGTGTGTGTGTGTGTGTGAGGGAGGGAGGGAGGTTGGCAGTGTGTCTGCATTAACTGGAGGGATAGTGAAGGGCTACGAAACACAGGGGGCTGCCTGAATGCACAGACAAGGTCCAGGGTACATTAAATTACACAGTACAGTGCCATTCTACAAACCACTATTTTATTTTATTTTAAAGTTTTACAACAGTTAATCACTAAATGTAGTTAGTATCCACATATGTCACAGTGAAATAAGTTTCTACAAATTAAACTGAAGTAGACACATTTTGTCATATCAATAAGGGCACAGCAATTTCCTCTCAGGAGCAACCAACAGGTTCTCCAAGACGCAAAATAAGATGAATGAAGATCAACCAACAGCTGCTGATGTTCACATTTTTTGGCAACAAGAGTCGGTTCCTGGCTCTCTGAGGCTGTGATTGAGCTAAATACTTACATAAGTATACTGGCATGCTCACAATGACACTGCTAACATGCTGATGTCTTTGTTTAACATGTTAGTATGCTAGTATTAGCTGATTAGCATTCAACACAATAAACAGCCGAGGGTGATTGGAAAATGCCATTAGTTTTGCTGGTATTTCATCATTATCCTCGGTGTAACACAAATTGAAATATTGACCTGATAATGGTGCTAGGGGAAAAGTCAAACAATGACTCAAGTTATTACAATTTATTCTGGGGGGAACGTGAACATTAGTTCCATTTCATGGCAATCTAAGCTAAAAATATTTCAGCCTGAATCATAAAATTCAACCTCATGGTGGTGCTAGATGAAAAGTCAGAGGGTACAACCTCTATATAGCTCTATAGTTGTCAAGGTATTTAAGTATGGACTGAAGTGGCTGACTGACCAAATGACAATATAGTCATCTGTAGAGCTATGTTACTGGTGTGGCTCAAAAAACACATCATGAGGACAAACTATTAAAAATATATACATTGTTGAAAAGAACCAATCAGAGGAAGGAGACAGTGAAATGCCCGGGATACTAAAAACCCCTCACAAAAATATAACAGCTGTAAATCTGCCTCCAGCTAGTCTGACACACAGGATGTAGACTGTGGGTATAAAGCCTGTCACCAGGCTGCCTATCTCAGATGTTACTGTTTTCAAAATCCCAGTTTTAGTGCTTTGTGTGAAACAACAACAACCTCTGAGCTAGCAACCTACGTGCAAAAGCATCTTTTATGTGGCGTTTTCTTTTGCAGGGATTTAGCCATTTTAATGCCGGAGCCCGCCTGCCCACAAGCAAATGTTCCACCAATACAAGTTCCGTCCCAAAAGTATTTTGCAAGAGCATTGTTGCAGCATCCTCAGGCTTAGTGTCGCACAAGACAACCGTGATTGGTTTAAAGAAATACAAAAAACCCAGAGTGTTTTATCCCTTCATGGAAAATTATGTCAGAACTTTCTCCAGCACTGGCACAGAACAAGATAAGTCTGCTAAGATGCGACGCTAGCCTACAGCTCGCCGTAGACACTGACTGACATGGGAGACCCTGCGATACAACTGTTGCCCTGGTGTTTACCACAGTGTAAAAAGAAAAAGCCACTGATGAATAAAAACATACGACATCTGGACTAGTGTTCACCATAAGGCAAGTGGAAGACTTTGAGACCAAGGGAAAGGAGGTTTGATGGTCTGATAAGGTTATGGAGCCTGTTGACCATTACACCTCATCTTCATTTGCCATAAACCAAACACTGCACCTTGGCAAAACAAAATCTTCGCCACAAGGAGGCATGGTGAGAGCAGCATCATGGAGGTGCTTCTCTGTGGCCTTGGGCGGTTTGTGAAGGTAGACAGCAATATCAATTCATCAAAATACTAAAGAATCATGGAGGAACAACTGATTAAACATGCAGGGTGAACACTTCTTTGCAAACCACAGATTGGCTAATACAAATAACATTAACCTACTGACAACTGAAATTATCATATCGACTTGGGAAGTTGTACTGACTTCCTGGCCCCCTGCAGGAGGCATAATCTGCCTGCAAATGCGCAATTAATCATGCAGCTCATCATCCCATCGACGTAGATTAATCTGACAAAAGCCAACCTACAGCTCTGACGTACACATCCACATCATCCTCTGTCCAACCCACTGAATTCTAGTTGAATTCCTTCCTGCAGTTTATAATAGCAGTCTCCCTACCATACTTTGTCTTACCATTTCATGTCAAAATCCTCTTATAACACTAATCTTAACTACAAACACCCACCTACCTACATTTTGAACAGCTTCACAGTTGCTTTCAAGTTCTCCTTTGCCTGCATTCATTCTTTGCTCGATTTGCTGAGACACGTTCCCTGACCCATTTCTACCTCTTGCCTGCAGGGATGGTATACATGTGTGGGAGTAGAGTGGTTAAAACTGCTCCAATACAGGGTTGAGGACATGGAGAATCACTTATACACTGCAGACAAGCACATAAAAACACACCTTGTCAAGTCTTGAAATCCAATTTCTACTGAGCTGTGAAGTCTCCTAATAACAGGGTGAGTTTGATGGCAGGGGAGATATCTGCACTTGAAATCAATAGAGTGGCATTTATTTCATAAAGTTTCCTGGCCGTAAATGTCAATATGGTTCCTAACTGGTGGGTCACGGTCCAAAAGTGGGTTGCGAATTCAATCTGTATGGACTAGTTACTGGAATAGTTTGTAAAAAAACACTTTATTTTTGAGTACAATGAATTTCCAGGCACACAACTTTTATTTTTAAGTGCAGTTTCCCGCTGTAGAGAGAGTGACTGATGGACAACTACTTGACAGAGACAGCAAACTAGCTCAATGACATGGCCAAATGCAAAGTATGATAATGAATGCATTCAACTGGACCTTGAACTAAAGACTAAGAAGAAATCTGGACCCCGTGGCCGGACCTGTTGGGAACCGCTGTCTTAAAGCAACATATCACTCTACACTTAAGAAAATACTTAAACCACAGTCAAACTGTCTACTGGCTGATTTTTATCCCAAAATATTGAGTTCCTAATAGTGATGACATTACAATGTGTTTTTCCCAAGTGGCAACCTCCAAGGCTGAAAAATGAAGCTAACGTGGAAGTGCCAAAAACTGCAGCTCCTAGAATGGCCGTTGGAAGCTGGCTCCTGGTACAGCCTTGGTCTCTATAACTCATTTCAACATTCAACTGTATGGGGGCTGACTTATTATGAAACTCAACTGTTTACATTTTATGAAGGTTTAAAGTTACACATATTTAATAGTGGAGTGGCTTGGGTCACAGGTTGTCTGTGAGACATCTACAGTCTGAGTATCCACAACCTCAACCTCTCATCCCAATTATGGTCACTTCTGGCTCCAAAAAAACTAAGATGGCAACAGCCGAAATGCAGACCTAAAGGCTTCAAAACAGGAGCCCAAAAAACAATGGTGACATCCCAGTAGCTACGTCCATTATTTTACACAGTCTATACTTTTTCGATACTGACTTAACAATCAATAATGACACTGGGTCAAACTCAAGAGTAGAAAAGTGTTTAGTGTCTCTGAAAGAAAGTGTTTCCTAACAACAGCAGTAACACTGATCAAACTGCAGTTAAAAATCTGACAGGATAGCATCTTCAAAACAGCAAGCTTTAAGACCAGAGCTTCTGCTATGTGGGTGTCAATGTTATATTTTAGGCTGAAGTGTTTATAGGACTGTATGTAGGAATAATGTAGGCTCAGGTAAACACAGTGACTATGTTTAGAACAGCAAACACAGTTAAGAGTGACAAATGGTTGGGTTGTCTCACCGTGTTCTGGTTGATGTGCCTGCATCTGAGGGCTCTGTGACTGTGACTGCATGTTGGTGTTTAGTTCGCTCTAGGTGCTCCATGTAGCTGTGGATCATCTGGAGGGCATATAAACACAGAGAGTTGTAGAATTAGCTTATAATATATTTTCTTGTTGATGTACAATCATTTTTGCAATTTGTATGCTACAGATCATGTTGTGTTAATCATGTAGGTTTTGACATGTTTTATATGCTGCATTGAAATCCACACTTGAATTATATTAGGCTCTTCAAGTAGCCTGTATTTCTAAGCTGATTCAGAAAAATATGATTATACTGCTGCCAGACTACAGTGCATTTGATTCTATATGGTCACAATAACTTTTACATCTTTAACAGTGATTTCTAAGGTCCCTCACATATGACGATATTGTGTCCAGACACAGCTGTGACAGTCAGACTCACAATAAAAGATGCAGATGAAGCAGCAGTGTGTAGGTGACAGCTTTTATTAGACTTTCATCTTCTCTATTCAACATTATTCAGATTAGCAGTTGGCTGCTGAAGCCTGAGAGGTTTTGGAGCATCTGTTAGTGATGCATAATGTATAACAGACCAAGGCAGACCAGTGGATCAGCAGAAACATAATTCATGTTTGGATTCTTCATGTTTTAATCATCTTAAAGTATCACACTCCATTCCACTTTGTAGTACCGTTGCTTTGCTATAAGGAACAGGTCAGCTGTAAAATTCTCTCTGTTCAGCCTTTTATTGTTGCTTTGTTTTGTCCAACCATTGTAGTATTTCATCTTGAATTCAAAACAACAGCCTCAACGTAACCCCTTTCATTGTTTCCTCTTTATATGTTCTTGCAGATCTCATTGGCGTAACGTAGCCACAATAAAAGTTAACAGGTGACCAGTTAACTTCCCCCGGGACCAACTTCCCTCTAGATAATATACAGCACTAGGGTGCAGATTTGTGAAATGCTGCCCTAACATCTCCCAGTTAAGCCACAGAACTGAATAAGTCAGACTGATTCTTGGTGTCTTTTCTGACCATGGTTCTTGCTAGAAACCATCTTTAATAAATTCCATGCTTTTAGATTGGATCTGTATTGGCAGGGTTTTCATGCACAGAGGAATATTTAACACCTCCCAAAAGATGTTTTAGCTAACACCAAAGAAAATCACCAGCACCAAAATGGTTAAATTGAGAATAAAAATAGAAACTCAAAGCATCTACAGATGTGTTTCACAGCAATTTAAAAAACAACTGTTGGAACAAACCTATCATAAACTTAAATGCAACATGTTTGCCTTCCAGCAGCCAACTCCCATCTTAGCCAGTTAAGCTACATTGTTTTGACTGGGCCTAAAAGTTCCTCTGTGAAGCTAGTGCTAATGGGAGAGAGGACCTCCTGTAATTTCTAGTGAAATTAAAGCCATTTTATTCCTGGTGAAGATCTTAAAAATACTGAATTACAACTGTAGTGTACTTCTTGCATCATGTCCTGTCTCCTGCTACCGTCACATAAACCAGAGTATTTTCAGACAAACAGGAGCAACAATCTTTGAAGTTGGTCCAGTATTAAGTTGGGGAGATGTAGTGCGAACTCCCTACAACAGAGTGAAATGGAGGACATTTGTCAATGGCCTATGCTCCATAGATAAACAAAGGGCAGTCAAGTAGGTCAAGTCCAATCGTAAGTGAGAGCGCTGCAGCTGGCAGCCGCAAAACAGGCTGCATGTAACCATTCAAGGCATGTTTACACCATCATTGTACGTCCACTAAAAGACTTTGCTTTTGCTACTGACAAGCTCAGATCATTACTCTAGATGTCTGGCAACATTATAGAAAGGATCCCTACAATAATAGACCTTTTAGTTAAAGACTAAGATGTTTTTTGTTTAACCAGAAATAGCCCCGAAATCACCTTTGCCAAAGCCACCAGCGTGAGCTTAAGATATATTTCAACCAAACCAGAGTTGGTGATTAAGGGACACTGGAAAGATAAACCAAGATGGTTTTTGTGAGATTTTTTTGGTTCTGCTGACTTTTAGTGAACTGTGTTTTACCATGACAAAGTTACTGCTTATTCAAATGGAGTCTGGTGGCTTTGGCGATAGTGAGTTCAGGGCTGTTTCTGATAAAACAGAAAGGATTTTACCCTTATACAAAAAGGTCTCTCTCTGTAGGGATCCCTTCCATAATGCTGTCAGACACAACGTAACAATCTGAGCTTTATCAGTTGCAAAAGCGAGTACTTTTAGTTAACATAAATTTATGATGCAAACATGCCCGAAGTGGTTACATCGCAGCCTGTTCAGCGCTGCTGCTGGCTGCAGCACAATACTGGACTATTTACAAAAAGTGTCATTCCTGTTAGTCACCTCGACACAAAAATATGAGAAAATAGAGTCCAGGTTGAAAAACACCAAAGTTAGCCCTTAACCAAAGCACACATAAATGTATCCAAGAGCAGCATACCTCTGTGTGTCTCTGATGAAGGGTATTATACTCCTTCTTGAGCTCTGCTTCTCTCTCCTCCAATCTGCTAACTGGATAAAAAAGAGAAACAATTACTCAAAGTACGTATAAAACAAGTTATAGAATTAAAGCAAAATTTTCTCATAACAACAAGGAACTGTGTCTCAAAATAGCAGTTTTGTTCTATATGAATTAACTAATGCGAATAATAAATTCTTTGAAATCATGCATCAAACTGTTTCACTGACAAATCATTTTTTACCTCCCATTTTTTTATCATTTAATTATGTGGTACTGAATGTGGTTGTAGAGCAGCTGCTGCAATAACATCTTAGAGCCAGAGGAGGGCCACCATGCATCAACAAACCACTCTGAAACTACAATAAGCACAGAGCACTGACCTCTGAATCACAGATTCAGCTCTGAAATCAAACTCATTAAACAATCATCATCAGGATCAATTTTTTCACCCCATATTAAAATATCAAACACTCATTTGCCATCAACAGCTGATGTTATTTTGACAAAAATAATAATACAAATATCTACTTAAATGGAAAACTACACCAGCTCCTGGGGTTTCTGATTACAGCAGTTTAAAGTTTCATAATCCTGTCAACTGTAATAATAAAGGTCCAAGTGACCTCAACATGAAGGATAGAGATGACAGTGGTGAAAAGTTACAAGTTATAAAGTACACGTTTCATGTTTACCATCTCACCAAAAGGGAAAAAAAAGGTTATAAACAATGCACACACTTATCTACAGAGCAACCATCAGCCTCAGATGTAATCCACTGTCTGTGACTCTAAGGTGACATCAGTTTGTAGTCAAAACAGCCCGACTGTCTTCATGTGTTTTCAGACGCCAGCCATGAGTGAGAGTGGCACTAAAACGTCCCCTGAAAATCCATAACATCAGACTTGCAGCAAAAGTCGGAAATAGTCTTTTGTCAGGTGTTTAACGAAACTCAAGTACAGCATTTAGGAAAAAAAACACCTACGTGATCAATGCAGAGCAACAGCTGAGACAGCAGCTGCATAGAATGATGTAAACTGTGATTCAGTGTGGGCATGAGAGGGCTGATAAGAGGAACTAGTGGTTGCAGAGTGGAGCAGAAATAACCCAGGTCAGATACAGAGGTGTGTAGAGTAAATGGAAGTGAACCTGAAGGAAAGCCCTACATGAAAAGCTTGAATATGTCCTCATGAAAGAACTGATCTTCTCATAACTGTCCTATTAAAAAAAAAAACTTAAAATGCTTAAGTTTAATCATTTGAAGTTAAACAAATTGTCAGGGAGTGGCCACACTGATTCAACACTGAGCAAACGTTTAATTGATTGGGAATGTTTCTATTTATTCAAGGTTGTTTTGGAATTCCTTTGACGCAATTTTTACATATGCTACTCACAATTCACCAACATGGATCGCAAAAAAAATAAATAAATAAGACACCTACTGAATTCTACTGACCTGGGATGTCCTGCTGTCCCCTAGTCTACGACTCATGTATACCATTAAGACCTAAATAGGTCTACAAGTAATGGCTATTTTCATTATTGACCGATCTGCTAATTATGTTTTCGAGTTATCAAATAATCGTTTGGTCTATAAAATGTCAGAAAATAGTCCTAACTTCCCAGAGCCCAAGGTGACATCCTTAAATGTCTTGTCTTGTCTTGTTAAATGTCAAGTTCTCCCATTTTCCCCATATGCAAAGCTGAAACCTGAGAAATCATGAATTTTTTCACTATTTTCACTTCATAAATGACTTAAACTATGCATCAGGTATTAAAACATATATTTTGTCTTGTTTTGTTCAATTTTTCTGTTAATTTACTAACAAATTTATCAACTAATCATTTCAAATATTCCAAAATTTGAGTCGCTTTTCATCACCACCCAATCCTTCTTGAGTTGTCTAATTCTATATTGTAAGCTCTCCAACAAAGGCAAAAATGGCATTAACAATAAATTAGAGTGGAAACCACTTATAATGATCACATCTGTCTGGGTCAAACTGATTACTTTAAGCGGATGATTATTATAAGCTTTCTTTTCTTTTTCTTTACTTCTCGTGAGGATTGCCATGCCATTGATATTTATATATTTATTACATGAATATAAAGTAATAAAACAGACAGCTTTGCTACTTACTGAATTTTTCTGACTGTTTTAATATACACTACAGTTGTTTAGTTGCAGGGGCATTACGTGACTGGGTATTATCTATCCACCTGACAACGGTGGCGTCAACCACAGGCGCTTTCCCCGAGCATATTTGGTTTTCTGTCTCCATTACAAGCAGCCGTAGGCTTCGAGAACTCTGTTTTTTTCACTGAGAGAAAATTATTTTCTTGTTCCCATCATGATTTCAGTGTACATACAACACCAGCCTCAGGTGGACAGCTGGAAGGTTACTGCGAAGAGTGATGGGAGTTGAGTTATTACTGTACTAATCATGGAATTACTGTAGTTTTAAATTGTTTTTCTATATGTTAATTACCATTTGCAAATTATTTAAACAGCATTGTACAGGAATGATTCTGTCCGAAGCTTTATGATCAATATAAGCAGTTTATAACTGTAATTTTTATCACTACACTATAAGCAGTTTGTATTGTATTTTAAAAAGTAATTAAATAAGAACATTAATAAACAGAAAATTAAGTTAACACTGTGTCTGCATTCATCAAAGTGTCTTTGGGTTTATAGAGTTAGACTGTGTGTGTGCTCCACTGACATGACCAAACCCAAATTTAGTGATCTAACTCACACTGCTGCCAATTCGGTCCACAAACATAATTACAGACAAGTGAAACTCCCAAACAGAAAAAGGGAAGTGTCACATCGAAAGAAATAAAAGAAATTTGCTGAGAGCTCTCAAATTTTCCCTTAGCATGAATAAGGCGTATGTTACAGTCCTGCGGTGGAACAAACGAGCAGTCACACACCCTGTCAACAGCACAGTCATGCACACATCATGAGGGTTTTCTTTTGATGACCTGGAAAGATGACCACACTCTTTAGACTTCAGGAAGACTACAGTGTCCTTAACTTGAGGTCTTAACTAGTGTCAGTATTCCGCCATTCTTTTTTATGTAGAAACAAAGAATGCTAGTAAAAGTTTTCTACATAAAAATTACAGGCAGGTCAGAGCCTTAGCTCCCTAAAAACCTCCAGTTTTCCACAGTGAACCTTTCATGGTTTGGAATATGTGTGGACAATTCTATTACAGCTCATTTAGCAGACGCGATGGGCAAACACACACAGTATGTTACAAATGGCCTTTATTCAGTACGGACATGGGAGCCAATCTGCCCTGCGGCTCATCAGAGCTAACAAACAGTCACAAGACCTGCAAACTGTCGATGCTGCTCACAGAGTATATGGCCTGTGTGTGTGTGTGTGTGTGTGTGTGTGTGTGTGTGTGTGTGTGTGTGTGTTTAGACTCCAATAATCAAGCCAGTACAGTAAAACCTGCATCTGTGGACTTACTGTGATCTGCATAGTTTTTAGTTTTAAGCTCTAGCTGACGCGTGTGTGACTCCAGCATCACCACCCGACACTGGAGTTCCTTCTTCTCACCCTCCTGGGAGTCTTCTAAGGCGATGTACCTCTGCAGATAAAGAGAGAAAATAGAGGGAAAGAACAGAGCCTTTATTATCAAGGTACTAAAATCAACATGAGTACTGTAAAGTTGTGAAACTCCTGAGAGGGACAGATGAGATGATTTGTTTATGGCAGCAACGGGAGACAGAAATGTCACGCATGCATGTGGCAGTCAGCTCCTCTCAGCCAGTCTGACATCTGCTGAGCTCTGAATTACCTCATCACCATCTATGACATGCAACCCTTTGAATGTGCATGAAATAGAGTCGAGGGTGAAATGGAAATGTTGGGGTCTAAATCCTGCATGTGTGTGTGTGTTATAAAGAGCTGCTCATGCTAACAGTGTTGATACCAGTGGAAAACAGAGCATACAGCGTCTGTCTTCTGTCCATTGTGAAAGTTATCTAACCTCTCTGCACAACAGGTGCACAGCGCCAGCTTCTGCTCCAAAAAAAAAAAAAAAAAAAACCAAACAGCTACGGCTACAGCCTTTGTGTTTTTGTGTGTGTGTGTGTATGTGTATACAGACACACAGTTTCCTGGGCAAGTTAGTAACAGTCGATATCAATGTCAAGGTTGTTTTTTCAATCTTCACAGCAGCCACTGTTACTAACCTCAGTCCTCCCAGGGGATCTAGGACTCAAAACTGTGACTGTTTTTATATCAGGAGAGACTGAATAAACTAGTACACAGCTCACTGAGTTCACTCTAATGACCAACATGCACAATAAATTATTATGAGGATAAAAATATTAGTCATAATCTGTTACTTTATCGATCCCAGAAAGGCTTAGTGACAGAGACAGAGCAGACACCTGGGGCTTCTACGCAGCTTCTGTCTCTAGCCACAAACCAACCATTAAACCCAAATGTAATCCATTTAATGGTGGGTCAACCACTGCTCCCTGGTGGCAATTTACACTGTTTGTTAATAGATTGGATTCGATTAAACTTTTAATGAGCTCTGACACAAAAGTGGGTCTCTGAAGAGACAAGTATCAAGAAAAAAAGGGGAGAAACTAGAACAAAGTAAATGCAGATATTAACACAACCTGAAAACACTGGTGACGCACACTAAAAATATGTAATAAAATAAGACTGTATGTGAATTTGCCCTTGCAGCAGAACTTACAGAGACAAAAAATAATGGAAAATTTCATAACTATAGTGTAACAGTACAATAAAACACAAAGATATTTGCTCCACTTCCTAGATATGACAGTCCACTGACATACCTATCAGCCAGCTTTCTCAACAGCAGAAGTCTGACATTAGTGTGAACAAACTGTCTTGACAAGTAAATGTGAAGGAGGGCTGCACAACTAGTCAGTCAATTAGGTGATCGACAGAAAATTCATCAGGAGCTATTAAATCATTTTTAAGAGAAAATAAGAGCCTGATACTTCCAGGCTCTCAAATGTGAGAATTTACTGCTTTCCTTGGTCTTATATAATAGTAAATTTAATATTTTTGGATTCTGAAATGTTGGTTGGACAAGTTTCATAGTCACTTTAGTCTCTAGGATATTGTAACAGGTTTTTGTAATTGTTTTTTAATGATATGTGGCCCAAACAATTAATCAAGAAAATAATCTACTGATTAATTGATAGTAAACATAATCATTAGCTGCAGAATACACACACAAAAAATCATATTGTGATTATTTTGACAGACATTGTAATGGCAATACTAGTTGTGGTTTTAGTGGGAATGGTTAATTTTGCATTTAATTTTCACTGAAAAAACTATAAAAATTACAATGGGATTTTGCTGGGGCCTGTACCAAACAAGCATGATGCCTCACATCTGGAAAATGATTTCTGGCCTCTCTGTAACACCACAATGCTTCGTTTACAATGGTGTATTGTGACACATTATACCTGTATCAAATTATTGCAGCTTCTGCAATTTGGATACTGCTCTTGGCCATATTGCGATTTTAATAACATTTTGATTAATTGTGCTCTCATGGGCTGAAGGCTATAGCCTGGAACTCTAAAAATAAGAATAATACGTGTCTTTGTTGCTCTCTTGCTTGGTTGCTTTTGTTATTGGAGGCCCATTTATTGATACCACAGCTGATTACTGAGTCAGGTGTCTGATGACAGGCTAAGACTCTCCCATGCTTGTAAACATGCAGTCTTGTGATGTGGGTGCTCGCTGTGGATAAGACGCCCTGAAGTTGGGCCCTGGGCAGGGAGTGGGTGTCATATGTAAGGAGATAAGGATCACCTGAGCTCTGTGTAACAAACAGCCTCTTCTTTATATGCACATCACATTTACACTGGAGGTGTCTAACAAAGGTGTTTCTTCAAGACGCTTTTATGAACGCTCTCTTTACACCAAGGCTGTTTTTATTCTTTTTTAAAAATACAATTCAGTCATTGATGGTCTGCGGTGTTTTTTTCTGCCTTAGGGCTCTCAAAGCTATTTCAGTAAAAGGCACTTGATTTGCCATTTATTACCTTTGAATGTGATGTCTGGCAAATACAAAGAAGTGAATAGATTTTCCCTTATTGTCAAATTTGAGTTAGTTTGCATGAATGTGCACTTTTTTCCTCACCCACATGGAGGGGGGGGGGGGGTTACTGGAGGCTTGAGGTTGAGAGGCTTACGGAGGGCCCAGTGGGGTCTGAAAAGCCCAGGGAGCATCTTAAGAACTGAGTTATTGGTAGTAACACAGCATTTCACATCTAAATCTACTAAGAGCATTAACATAGCATTGGGCTAGACTACAGACGGGAGGTTTCATAGTGGGGGGTGCCCCCTAATCTGCAATGGCACGTAACTACAACACAGAGCCAAGCTAAACAGTTACAGTCTTAAGTTTCTGATCATTTCAAACTGCTGACAGGAAAATGATTTTTTTTTAAATGCCAGATTCTCCTCAGATTCACGCCAATTAACGCCATTAAAGACTAGCATGCTGCATGTATAACATGTTGACAATACCCCTCCATGGTATCAACACATTTGTCAGAGCAACTCCAAACAGCTTCCCCTCTCACACTGCTGCTCATCATATGACCCAGGAAGGAGGCTGCTGCATATGACAACGCTCCAGAGAATGAGTGTTCCAGCGTTTTAACGTGCACTCTTCCCCCTACGCTGCATGTATAATGCGCCCTTTGTCCATGAGCGCCAACACACACACAAACACATGTGGCTCCAGCACAAGTGCGTGCACAGCCACACAGACAGGGCTCCACTGTATTGGCACTCAATTGACAGAGAGTGAAATCAACTCCTTTTAGTGTTTTTGGCTGTGGGTTGCTACTGGGACATTTGAGAAAACAGGGGTGTGTAAGGCCTTGGCTATCAGATGCAATGAAGTGACAGAAGAACTGCTGCAGCGTATTTCGTAGGATAACTCCATTATAATTACATGCTTATCAATATGGATATTACCAACAATGCAACCATTTTTGGTTAGAAAAACAGAGCCTACTGCAAATCACAGCTTCTGCTATCAAGTGACTTCTAAAAGGGGTTAGCCAAAGGCTGTGCATATTAACACCACAGTCATAGCTGCTGATAAACCTACTGCCTGTGTGTGTCTACGTCAATGTTGGCAGCTCTGTGAGACTGTACTTAGGCAGTGTTGCTTTGAGCTACATTCTAACTTACATCCTCACAATGACAATGCAGCATTCTGATGTTGAGAAGGTATAATATTTACCCTGTTTCCATCCTAGCTAAGCGAGTTAGCATGCTAGTATTAGCTTTCAAGTAAGGATGGGCATTTTAAGTAATTTCCCTCTTCGAGTACTCATAATAAACTATTATCAAGTTATCGAGTACCAAAAAAACAAAAAATAGGGTCCGAAATGAAAATCTGAAATGAAAATGAAGGCGGGGTTAGGGTTAGCCTAACCGTCTGTGCTGCACAGGCTGAAGAAATTAGCTATGATAAGCAAGATTAACATTACAGAGCTTGCACTACCCATAAATTTGGTTTATTTTGTTGAAAACAATACTCTTATGCCTGGTCACCATTCTGCCTGTAATATTAGGGTGCTTTCAGACCTAGAGTTCACCTGCTTTGGCCTGAATCAGGGACTAGTTTTGTAACAAAGTTGCATAATTGCCTAGAGTTGTTTAGTGTTCTCACAACAGCATTTAAAAGCGGACCAGATAAAATGCCTTGCAGAGAAAGCTGCTCTTGATTGGTCAGAATTTCCATGCGTGAAAAATCCAGGAAGTGAACAAAATGTTGAAGAGGAGTACACTTTCAAGATTAATGTGACCCTTTCTAATGTCACAATAGAGGGACAATTACGCGGGTTGATTTTAGCGCTGGTCATCATGGACTATATTGCTTGCATTGTTCATTTTAGGCAAACCATACAGTTTAAAAATGAGGCCCGGCTCCAACTACAAAACAAAGTTTTGATGCACTGGGCGCACATTAATAGTCCTCCAGGACAGTAGTATGCTCATGCCTGTTTAACCCAAACAATGTGTAATGCGACTGCAGTTGGTTCAGATCAAGGTTGGAACCACAAACGAACTGCACCAGACCTGTTTGTAACCGGACCATGACCACCTATTCAAGAAGTTGGTACGGTTGTTTTGGTGCGCACCCTAGTGCGATTGCTGTGCTCACACCTGCCAAAATGAATTGCACTTAGGTAGCAAACAAACTTGAGTTCGATTGAACCGAACTCAACAGGGCAGGCGTGAAGGCACCCAAAGATGCAGGAGATGCCAGACTGAAAACACTGAACATTATCTGCAGCTACACAGATGTATAATCTATTGCCATGAATATCTGCACAGGTCCTCATAGCAAAGAATCACTGCATCCTATCCAAAACACGTCTACTTTAAATGTAAAACAGGGTCAATTTACATTGTAATAATATTTATTATATAATTTTTTTCTTTGTCAAAGGAAAAATCATATTAAAAAATATGTGTTGACAAGTGTTGATGTTCAAATCAAAAGTAAAAGTACTTGAGTGCATGCCCGTCCTAAGTACTAAATACAAAGTAAACCTGACTAGTGTAAAAAAAAAATCATAGCTTTACCAATGCATATAGACTCTAAATATTTGAACAGTTTGAATTCTCATTTTCTGCAGTAGTTAGTTGTGGCTGTAGTTGTGCTGTCTCTCTCTTGCTTACTGTTAATGTTTACTACAGTCATTTTGCTCGTCACTGCTACTGAGCAAACAAAGAAACACTGTGGTTGTCATGTTATAGCCTTGTTATATTTATCTTTTAATAAAAAAAAATTAATTGCATGCACTCGATGTCAATTTTTTCCCATGGTGTCAAAAATATATTTATATATAGATATATTTTCCTGGTATTGTCTCATAGTGAGAAATTCCAGGACTGTGACAACACTACACTTGACAATAGTACAACTCAGGGGGATCCCCAAAGTCAGTATGATTCATCCTCTGGGGACCATATATGTCTGTCTACAAATTTTCCTAGCAATCCATCCAATGGTTACTGAGATATTTCATTCTGGAACTGAGTCATAGAGTGACCTGGCTCTGCCATCCCTAGAGCAACGCTGCTAGCACAGCTAAAAACAGGTCAGGTCAGGTTACTTTATTTGTATCCATGGGTAGATATGCCCACAGTACACGAGGCATCCACACACTTTATAAACAACTCAGACAAATATGACAGAAGTATAGTAAATATCACTCATGTTTCTGTCTTTCTAATCTTTAGCCACCATTTTCCTCAAGTCATATGAGGCAACATGTTACCATATACCAGTACTCTTGCTCTCCATGTTAATGATCCATGATGATCAATCAGCTGGCATTATATATAAGTAGGCTGTGGTCTTTTATAGGTCAGCAGACGACCCTGAGTGGACCAAAGAACTGAGGGAAGTGCTGTTTTTCCCCAAGAATTTCCTGCCTTGCCTTTTCCTCCCCTCTGGTGAGACAAACTACTAAGAGACGGTATTCCTCGGGGCATGGAGCAGCGAAAAGCAGGACTTGGCTCACACAATGTGTTTGTTTGGTGAGATTAATCCACTACTTTGCTTCCAGAGTGACTTGTTGCCCAATTGAGCAGCTTAGTACCTGAGTCTGTGCCATGCAACTCATTCGCCTCCATTGAGTAAGTAGCTGCTTTGTTGGAAGTTGCTTTGCATTGAAACAGTCTGAGTGTGTTATGAATTTTCTTCCAGTTTAACCATGCAAAATGCAACTGCTATAAACTCAGTCACTGCTGTCCAAGTGACTGAGGGATAATGAAATGAAGATACTGTGGAAATTCTGGGTGTATGTTTGTGTGTCTCTACATGTAGGTGTGCTCACAGAGGTCATGATTTCTGCATATGTCAACTGCTATAAAACTGGACTGCAATGGAGTGTAAAGCTGTATGTCCATAAAAACAACTGGCCATCATCTGTCTTTTCTCTTCTATCAATGATATCCACCATACTTTCAAATGCAATGTTATTTTGCTAATGTCTGGGACTGACATTTTACATTCTGCCAAATGACCTATTAGATGTTATTTTGAATAAATGCCCCAATATCTGAAATTTCTTTCCCAACAAATATCCTCCAGTGATCCATGTCAAGTTTCTGGCTGGAGCTACAGTGACTTCTTGCAGATAAACAGAAGACCCCAGCAGTATGAACAATCAAAAGTAGCCACCGTGGATGACTGAAGAGACAATGAATGGTACTACCCACACAAGGTCAAACTTCAGCAAGGATAAGATACCGCTGTCCATACAGCTGTACTGGTCCATCAATGATAATGACCTCACAGGAGTTCACTAAAAATACCACAGCAAGGAATGTTTCGCACCAAAGATGTTCCCAGTGTAATACAATTACAACCAATCATTATTTACAGAGACTTAAAGGAATTTGTATGAACTGTGCATTTTGTGAAGAGTTCAGATAAATGCTGCTGCATTTGTTTTGTTTTTGCCAAAACTGTGGCTTTAACTGTTGTGATTTATGACTGATCATACCTATCCTTGATTTACATTATTTTAAAAAGATGTACTGTGTGGATTCGCTGAATGTGACAGCAGTTCTTGATAGAAAAGCCCAGACACACCAACCAACTTCAGAGAGCTAGCTATGACGAAAAATCCCTGCTGCATCGCCTCATGTTGCCTGTGCCTCAGCCAAAAAGTTGCACATGAACACACTGCAAAGACTACAATTGACAGTCAGCATGTATGTACGATTTGCACTTGCGTGACAGGAAGTAACTCTTCACTCTAACAGACGGCAGTAGTCTGCAATTGTCATACAAAAAGGGAAACCAGAAGACTGTCTTGACGCTAGTTAGCCAGTTAGCACATTAACAACACAAAAACAAAACATATTTACCGTGTGCCAGTGAACATTAACACAACCCATTAGGGAACATTTCTGCTGAAGAGCTCAATGGCTAAAGAAAATTAACCTTACATCATTAAAGAAGTTTGTTTTGGTCTAACTCCCTCTTGACTTTAGCTGTTGGTTTACTTTCCTCACTTCCGTTTCTCTTCTTGTGTGCTGAGCTAAACTGACAATCAGAGTGATTTTATTCAACGATGGGCCCTACAGTCACGGCCACCAACTCAACATGCTGAACGCCAAAGTAGGGGCAACGGTGCGGGACACACTGCAGCTACGAGGGCCATAGACATTCACCAACTACCAACGGTCAGGCTTGGTGTGTCAGGGCCATTAGTTTTACTTGATCAAATCCATCAACTTCTATGGTATATTTATAATGTTTTCATTTGATTATCAGTCCTCTTTCCATTCAACTGTAAAGCTAAGTTTTAGATAAACTTTTCAGAAGTTGCAAAAAAGAAATTCAGATTAGGCAGGTTTCCATCAACTTGTTTAGAACAAATAAACCAGGCTACACAAAACATACACTCATCAGAAGTTGGCAGTATAGACTTGCGCTTTGCACGTGGCAGTAATCTGCCAGAAAACAGAGTAGAAGGAGTGGAGGTTGCAAACCAGACTTAAAAAAAGTAACCATGTGACCCATCTATGAGAAAAAAATGGAGAGAGGTCTTCAGAAATTAGTTTTATTTGGTAAGTCTTGATTGTTCTTTCACGTCAGCTAGTATTGGCCATGTTTCATGCTGTCCAGAGACAAGGACAAATTATGTGATTACGGGAATATCTGGAGGATATCGACAGTGGAAATAACTTATCAGTTAAGTGAGTTAAAAGTTTGCTACATCTGGATTTCTTCGGCAGATGCGTTTCCATATCACTCTTTTTCGACAAAGGCAAAAACCACCTCAACAAAGCACAACTGAAAAAGTTTTATCCATTCTGCCATTTTCATACAGTTTTTCTGATGTGGTACTTCAATTTGCACATAAAAATACTTTTATGGAAACACTTTACCTTTTTTCAAATCACCCTATAAAACACATACACAAGGCAAGCAATTATTGGTTACTAGCTGAATATTTCTTATATTTGCTTCAATAAAGTTTATTTTTAAAGTTAAATATCTATTTAAAAAATGATCAGAATGAAATGCAAACAAACGTTTAATCCTCAGCATCAAAATGTTCAGTCAAATTTTTACGCTGTAGATTTATACTTTAATCAGATATTTTCTAATCTAAGTCAGTATACTTGGGTATCACAAAAGAATGGTTTTTGTAGCAGTACCAAAACATTAATATTAACAAGTCTGAATGTGATGGCTGGTATAGTGAACAGCTCTGCTCTTTAACCTCATCCTGGCACAGTTGTGACCTCTTATAGCCATAAATGCCACATCCTGAATTGTGACTGTTCATTCAACTTCCCACACTTACATGCACAGAAGCTGACCCCTCCTATCGAGAGGATGTAGAGTCAAAGGACAAGACCTATGACATCATCTTAGCATGAGAACATTACAGATCATCACATCAACATGTAAGCTAACTGGAGGCCTGGCTGAGTGAAGAGCTACTTCTACCAGGGATGAGGTATTTGACACATAGTAGCGAGAGGGAACAAAACAAATGTAAAAGCCTATAGCATACCAATGGAAATTCCCATGTGTGCTGGGCTTTCTAAAAGCTTTAGCAACGTGTTACGACATGACATAAATTATTAACACGCTGCTTTGTGACCTGTTACGCTTGTCATTCAACATTTAACTGTCAAGTGGAATGTCAACAACTTGGAAAATACTGAGGAGTGGCAAAAACTGCACATGTACATAGTGGCGTGACTTCCTAATCAGAATTTCACTGTTTTACCTTGCTGTTAGACAGCAATTTCTAATGGGGAACTAAAGCCAGTTTGTCGCTCTCTTCAAAGCCAGACTCCATGAGAAAACAGTAATTTACATTGCTCAACACAGGAGCTGCCGGTCTACTGCTACCCCAATCAGTGGGTTTGTTTGTGTTATTGTGTGCCTTAAGCATTTAAAAAGCTTAGTTCAGATTCACCTAAGTCAGAGATTTACACAAACAAACTAACTGATTGAGGCAGCGGTAGACTAGCAGCTCCTGTGGTCAGTAAGCTAAAATTACCTGTTTTTGTCAGTGGAGTCTGGTGGCTTTGATGAGAGCATTGATGGAGAGCTGAATCAGTTAACGGCTTCCCTGTCGAGAGGGATGTCTGCAGCAAGGTAAAGCATTGAAAATATTTTTAACAGAGCGTTCACTTAAACTGATATTGACTTTTTTAAGTGGGACTTTTTTAGATGGCTAAAATATGTTCTGCTGCTGCCCTCCATCCACAGCAGTACACTGCTTAGCTTCCATGGCACTGCTCCTGTCCTGTCTGCTTCTCCAAACTGGAGGCACTGTAAACCACCATTCACTGACTAAAGTAAGTACCTCAAACAACCCCACTTCAAAAGATCCAAACTATCTCCTTAAGGGGGGAATACTGTGGGTTTGAGCTTTAGTCGTAGAAAAATATGCTATGCTGCTTCGCAGCGATATCTAAATACATATTGTAACACAAACGGTTTTGATTAAAAGGACAGCGAGGCAAGTATAGATTATAAAATTTTATATAGATTCATTTTCAAATATTGGATATCAACTTCTGTTTGGTTTTCAGGCTGCATTTTTAGTTTTAGTTATTATTTTCTGGGGAAAAAAATTGTTTAGATTTATGTTGGGTGATTTCTTATAAAGCCTATTAAGTGGTCCTTGAACTTCAAGTCTTGCACACAGTATTGATCATGAGCTGTAAAGAGCAAACCATGCATTCAAGGGTCCTACTACATGAGAATAATAATACATGTAACATTCAAACAGCAGCTTGGTGACTTGTTTCAGCTGTAACCACATGATTTTTGGAACTGTGACAAAGCAGAAAGATATTCAGCTGACTGCAGCAGTCACTCAACAGAGTACTTTTAAATCTTAAGCATACAAATATTTAATAAACCGCACGTTATAAAGCAATCGTATTAGGTGATTCTCTATTATTAAACAAATTGTTACAGTTATAGGCAGTCATGGCCAAGTACAGGAACTACAAATTCCATCACCACCTGGACAGCAAGGACTAGAATATGGCTCCATCCTATTGCAAATGATTTGTAAAGGTGAATATATAAAATTGCCAATAGAGGGCAAAGGGCTCATTGAACAAGTGACTCCAGTCACTGAACTTCTTTCAAGGCACCTTTGTGCATATCTTGACAGATTTTTTTAACACTATGGCCAATTCTAGTTTGGTATACCTGGTTAAAAGGGCAAAGACAGGCTATTTCTCTGTAGCTTTTTTTCATACAGTGTGATGTCACTCTGGTTTAGATTTGTCATCTCTTTAAAACTTTTATTTCTGTTCCCATTTTTTTTTACTACTAATGGCTAATAAACACATTATAGTTGTGGAACTGTCCTGCTTTCTGGCATACCAGCCCTATCTTTATAGAAAATCTTAGCATTTTAGAGATGTTTTTTTCCTCTTTATTTATACACGTATTGCTGTGTGTCAGAGATATTTTGCAACCAATCTCACTATCACCTGTATTATCCAGACTCACCACAACATTGTTACTGTGGGCAACTTGTTGTGATTACTGACTTGGACTTTTGGTTGAGAGGGCAACTCATTGTATACTCACTCACACCTAACAATAGGTAATGACAGTGGGAGGGAAAAGCACACGCCATGTGTGTACAGACACAAATCTGAGCTTTAGGAGTTTGTGCTAACAGGCTACTTAAACTAGTCAAACAGGCCTAATACTATGGATCCTACACCTTCCATCTCATCAGAGCCTGTTGCTACCATGGATTTAACACCAGCTTAATCTCTTTGCATTCAAGATTTAAGACTGGATGAGCACTGCAGAATAGTAGCTGTTCTTATAAGTATCACCCACATTTTCATAAAGTTCAGTAGAGCAAAACTAGGACTGCCACTGACCCAATAACGATGTAAACACACACTTAAGTTTCAACAGCGACCCAGTGTGCCAATGTAAATGTGTCACTGTCCAAACACAGACTGCACAGTGGTGGTGAAGCAATGAAGAGCATGGCAAAAGGTGTGTCATCTGGGTTTGAACCAAATGAGGGGACAGTCAGACTGCCATTAGTCATGAAGCTGAATGTGATCACTGAGGTTTAAAGTTGTATTTACTGGAGGCGGCAAAAAGCAACCACCTAAGAAACAAATCATTGTTTTGATTGGTAATGAATGTTGGGGTATTACAAGCTAAGCTACAGTGGTGCGCATTA